>OY756210.1:54138311-55465093 GCA_963576795.1 Metopia argyrocephala
AGAACAAAAATGTGCATTTTAGCAATAGATATTGACTAAATCTCAATCAAATTTGGAAATCCGTAAGATTTTAGAACAAAAATGTGCATTTTAGCAATAGATATTGACTAAATCTCAATCAAATTTGGAAATCCGTAAGATTTTAGAACAAATATGTGCATTTTAGAAATAGATATTGGCTAAATCTCAATCAGATTTGGAAATTTTATTAAAAAAAAATATATAAAATTTTATTAGCTTTTTTGCCATTTTTACATTTTCGTGAATATGAAAAAAAAATTGTAATTCAAACGAATTGTATACATACATACATATACATATAAAGTTTTCTACTAGTAAAGTTTCTATAATTAAAAAAAATATATAATACAAAAAAGGATTAGGAATACTTATATGGATGTAGCAAAAGAATTCAGTCTTCAATAAACTCCTTTAAAAGACGGATTTCTTCCTAAATAGTACTTTTATTGGAAGAAATCACTTATCTTTTTTTGATATGTGTTTTTTTCAACCAAATTAAGTATGGCCTTTTCCTTAACACGTTCGCGGACGCAAAAAATTTTAGGGAGCTGCAAAAATATACAGGCAATTATTTTTGAAACTAGTTGTAATATCCGAAATCTAATTAGACATATATTATAAGAGTAGTCAGAACATCGTATTTTAACCGTTATATACATATATATATAAGAAAGTATCTAATGAACCAATTGGTCATTATTTTGAAATGTGTATTAATTACAAAAACTTAGATTGTATAAAATTAAATGAATAAAAATTGGCTTTAAAATTTGAATGCTATAGCATTCACGTCATTTTGCATCAGCATGAAAATGAATGCTATAACATTCACGTCCGCGAACGTGTTAAGATTTCTTAACATGTGCATGTTTTGTTGAAATATATAGCTAAATATGTATGTATGTTGTCTTATGCTAGGATTCCCCAAATTTAAACGAATTCCAGAAATAAAACGAAAAAAATTTAAATAAAAAAAAAAAATATTATTCACGTTTTAGAGCTAAAAGGTGTTTTTTATTGAGGTATAGAACTTTAAGTTGGCATAACTTTTTTAACTGGCGGCCATTTTGTCAGCTGCCAAGTGATTAATATTTAGTTTTGGTTTGCCATTTTCATCATGAACAGGTTGACAAAAGAACAACGCTTGCAAATCGTGCAAATTTATTTCGAAAATAATGCTTCAGTTCGCGAAGTTTACCGCAAGCTCCGTCCATTTTATGGTCGACATAATCGTCCATCAGCGCAATTAATTCGGTTAACCATGGATCGTTTTTGCACTACGTTTACTCTATGTGATAATACGCATCCGCAGAGACGTCGAACAGTGCGCACCGAAAAAAACAATTGCCGCTGTAGAGCAAAGTGTTGAAGAGAACCCGAATGAATCGATTCGCCACCGTGCACAGCAATTGGAGCTTTGTCCATCAACTTTATGGAAGATTTTGCGCAAAGATCTTGGCTTGCGACCTTACAAGATCCAGCTTGTGCAAGAATTAAAGCCGCGAGACCATGCAATGCGTCGTGATTTTGGTTTATGGGCCGAAAATGAGATTGATCTCGATGCTGATTTTCATCGCAAAATTTTGTTCAGTGATGAGGCTCATTTTTGGTTGAATGGCTACGTCAACAAGCAAAATTGCCGCATTTGGAGTGAAGAAAATCCACATGAGAACCTTGAGACGCCATTACATCCACAAAAACTGACTGTTTGGTGTGCTCTATGGGCTGGTGGAGTCATTGGGCCATACTTCTTCCGAAATAATGCTGGAGAGTCAGTTACCGTTAATGGAGACCGGTATAGAGCCATGATAACCGTCTATTTTGTTCCCGAATTGGATAGCATGAATCTGGATGAGTTGTGGCTCCAACAAGACGGCGCTACATGCCACACAGCGCACGTCACAATCGATTTATTGAAGGAAACATTCGATGAGCGCATAATTTCGCGGAATGGACCTGTCAATTGGCCACCAAGATCGTGTGATTTGACACCATTGGATTATTTTCTTTGGGGATATGTGAAGTCGCTCGTCTACGCCAACAAACCAGAAACGTTAGGGGACTTGGAAGCCAACATTCGTGGCGTTATTGCCAACATACGGCCCCATATTCTCGAAAAAGTGGTTGAAAATTGGACCTGTAGAATTGGCTTTATTCGAGCTAGCCTCGGCGGCCACATGCCCGAAATCATATTTAAACATTAATGGCATAAAATTACCCTTCCAATAAAGCCAAATTGATGGACATTAAAACGATTTTCTTGTGTTTTATTTCAATTCGAAGTTCTATACCTCTAAAAAAAACACCCTATATTTCACCTTGTTCACGTTTTAGAGTAGTCAATGCAAACATAAAATTGTTCACGTTTCCGAGTCCTTCATGCTTCCGAGTATTCACGTTTTCGCGAGTTCACTGTAAGTTATTATTAGCACAGTGAATGTAAATATATAAATAAATAAATGTCATCCCCCTGAGTTTCAGTTTTATGAAATAAAAAAACAATTCCGTTAGGCTTACATACATACCCAGTTGACATTGTCTTCAAGGATATCTTTTTTAAGACAAGTCACTAGCGGTTGTCGACAACTTCGGGGAGGTTCTCGTATACGATATTTTGTAGTATATGTCCTTGACGTTGTCGATGACAAACAAAATATTTACGACAAGCTTGCATAAATTATACAATGTGTGATCAACGACAAGATCAGTGACATTGTCGCTCAGCAAGTCGTGACCAATTTTTGCGACATTTATTTGAAATGAAATTTCAAACTAGAATATTTAAATCTATTTTACTGTTAATTCTTCTCAGTTTTAGTCTTTTGTCATCACCTAACTTTTCATTAACAGGCTGTTTCAAATAGAAATAAATTTAAAATTCTGATTGTGTCATTTCTATTAATCATTCTGTATAAAATAAATCAATAAGCAAAGGATAATCTTTGAATTGTACACTGTGTTTTGAATGGAAGGCGTGAAATTTCGGAAATAAAAATGTCTAGACGAACACAAGATATACCTATTAGACCACGTTATGGTCTAACAGAAGAAGAAATTGAGGAAGAAAGAATTAGTCGTGAAGAAGCAGCTGCTTTAGGATCACGTAAAACATCTAATGCTAATTCAGATGTTGCATCTTCATATAAAGAAATACCATTTTTGGCCCAGTATGCCGGCGCCGTACCTGATAGTGTATTAAATGACTTGACACCTACCGCAAGCAGACAAATGCCGGACAGAGAAGAAAGTTTAGATGATGAAGAAGATGAGGACAATTCCAAAAGTAGTTCATGTGATAATAGTAATAAAACACCAAAAAGACCACAAAGTTTACTAAGCGATGCCATACCATATGAATTGGAAGGTTCTAATAATGCCGATGGTCAAATGAGACATTTTGTGGCAGAAAATCTTGAAGAGAAACTACGTTTAGCTAGTCCGCCTGATGTTAGAGAAGGTATTTTCCTTATTACATCAAATAACTTTTGCTTTAAAAAATATATATATTTTTAAAAGATCCTTATGGTTACGCTTCCAATACATCAATTCATAGTACACCGACTACTTCTACGGGTGGAGGCATGACAAAACAATTTTTACAAATGCCCCAGTTGCCACAAATAGATGCTAATGTTTTGAACGACATTGAAATCGAGGCTCAGTATTTGGCAGCTTCGGTGGATAATTTAACTGAAAATCTATGCAATTTATTGTATTCAATATCCTCAATAACGGCTGATAATGTGGAGGTACACAAAAACGCTGTGAACAAGTTGACAGATAGCATGGATGCCAACATTAAATGCATGTACACTATAATGGCAAAAACAGAAGAAATTACCAAATCAATGCAGCCCACGGAACAGGTGGGTTTACGTATGTAAGCCCATAAGTCTAGTTATTTAAATTGATATCCATTACATACATTTTTGTTTTCTTTTTAGACGAGAAATTAAACGTTTAGTGGATATGTTGGACAGTATTATATAGGATACGGAGGCAAAAGTGCCTATAGATATAATCGATAGTAAACCTTTATGTTCGTTAATATAAGTTTATTATTTTTAATTAAAAAAAAACAAAAAAGATCTTATAATTAAAATATAGTTGTATAAAATTAATGAAGCTACTCCAAATACACTTCTATATTTTTTCCACTTTTGCTTTTAAAATTCTAACGCTATCCACAGGCCGATCATTTTTGTCCGTTTCCACCATACCTATACGTTTGACCACTTGCATGCCAGCGTACACTCTGCCAAAAATGGCATGTTTGCCATCTAACCATTGAGTGGGGGCTAAGGTTATAAAAAACTGTGAACCGTTTGTATTGGGCCCTGAGTTAGCCATTGACAAAATACCAGCTCCAGTATGCTTTAAATCGGGATGAATTTCATCAGCAAATTCTCCACCATATATTGAGCTACCGCCACGGCCGGTACCTGTTGGATCACCACCTTGTATCATGAAATCCCTAATAATGCGATGAAACACCACATTATTGTAATAACCACGTCTTGCTAATTCGGCGAAATTTCGACAAGAATTAGGAGCATGTTTCCAATATAATTCTATGGTAATTTCTCCCATCCTGTGAAAAGTATTAAGTTCCAGCTGATACAATTTTAATTGAATTTCTTAAACATACATACGTGGTTTCTAATGTAACAAAATTTGGCTGCCATGATTTATCGGGTATACCATTGGCTGTTGTCAATGCATTTCCAGTTGTGGCTAACATATTTATTATTTTTACAAAATTTAAATGTGTTTAACAAAATGTGAAATTACTACCCTAAATGTAAACAAAGTTTGGTTGATTGTGGATTGTACTCAACAGAGCTGCATTTTGATTGTTAACCTTGCACAGCGTCTATCAATTCGTCCATGACCAGCGTTGCCGCTATTGGTAGAATTCTACCAAAACTGGTAGAATGGTAGGCTGAATATGATTTTGGTAGATTTTAGCAGAAGCTAAAAAAATCTTCAAGATTGGCGTATTTATATACAAGCATAAAATATAACTTTTTGCTCATATTAAGCAATTTTATCAAAACATATTTAATACACAACACTGAAACTGATTTTAAAAATACTAATTGATTGATGTTTCAAAAATTTTTATCGGTACAAAAGCCGAAATGTATACTACTAAAAATCTTAACCCGGAAGAAATTTTTGATGTTAAGCATGCGATATTGCAATTTTACATTGAATTACTAAACCAAATCAATGCTAGATTTGATTTTAATTGAGAAGATATTAAATTGTTACAAATAATTGCTCCTGAGAAAGTATTGTCAAAAGAAGACTTGCATATATTGTCCCTTGTTTTAAAATTTTCTAATATTATAGACTGTGATCCTGATATTAAGAGAAATAAATCTTTTAACGGAATTAAACATTCAATTACTTTGGGCTAAAGTTGGTTCAATTAGAAACGGTTTAAATAAGAAAAGTTCTTCAGCAGCTGAACGCAAATTTTCAACACTTTCCTTAATCAAAACCAAATTGAGAAACAAGCTCGAAATAAATACAATTAATAACATAATTAATAACATAATGCTCTGTAAAGAGTTTGTAAAAGCTAATGATGGTCACTATGTGTGGTCAGCAAAAAGAGATTTTTGCAAGAAGCTATAAAAATTGTTTGAATTAACCCATTTATTGAAATGAACATGGAATTGATTTTTTATCATATCGTCGCAAAAATTAAAGAACGCTGTAACCGACAAAAACAAAAATGTTCACCAGAGCCAAAAAACATGTATGAAAGTAAAACAAAGACAATGGCATTTTTCGAAACGCAGACGGCGTAAGTGAATTTCTTTTCATCATAGAAATCTGGGACCGGGACCAATCGACGCGTATTTTTTTTCTGACAAAAATGATACAAAAAACGTATTTTCGATTTTTTACCAGTTACAGCGTTCTTTAATTCTTGCGACGATATGTAAATTTTTATAATTAGCAAATATTTATTATTATTAGCTTTTAGCTTTTTAGTGAATATTTCTGTAAATAAATAAAAATATTTGTAAAAATATCAAATTTTTTTATGTATGTACTACATAAATAAAAATTTTGATATAATCTTTACATTTTTGTACCTGCTTATCCATTTAGATTATTTTTAAATTTTTTTTTTTAATTTTTTTCTTTAAATTTCTTGTATTCATTTATATATTTTCGATTTTATTGTTTAGAAATTGAATTGTTTTTGTTATATGTGTATTTTTTGTTATATGTATTTTCGAAGAACTGAATATATTTCGTTATATTTTTTATTTTTGATTATTTATATGTACTGTAAAGGTGTTAATAAAACAAGGTGTTTTTAAATGGTTTTTAACAGCCTGTTCATAGAACACGAATGGTTTTTGACATTCGTCTTTTTATATGTGAAACGACAACAAAAGCACTCAAATTTGTTAGTGTTTCTCATATAAAAAGTCAAAAACAATTCGTGTTCTAAAAACAGGCTGTAAATAAAAATGGTTTTTGGTAGATTTTGATCAATTTTGGTAGATTTTGAAAGAAATTTTGGTAGAATTAAAATTTTTTTAGTGGCAACACTGTCCATGACGTACCAGCTGTACTACTTTTTTTTTGATAACTTCTGAAAAGAGTTGTCAATTTTTTCTTTGTTTTATATATGTAAATTGTTTTTAACATGCTGAAGAACCGAGTTCGAACCCCAGAATAAGTGATCATTGCTAAAATCTCAAGTTCTTTATAGAATTTAACTTTGATCTAATTAAAGTGTTTCAGACAAAACATAAATTGTTTTTTTTTTTTTTTTTTTTTTTTTTTTTTTTTTTTTTTTTTTTATGGCGCTACGCTCTAACCACCACAACCACCGTCGTACATATCATTCATGTCGACTAATGTGGATAAGGTGGAATAAAGGGCAAAAACAAAATAAATTTGTAATTCTGTTTCATCCAAATAAGATGACAATTACAAGAACAGCAATGATGATAAGAAAAGGAGAATATGATAGAAACTGTTGTGTGACTTTACTTCGACTAACTCATACAAGTGTATGTACATACGGTAATAATTTCAGTATGCGATTTCCAAAAAAGTGTGAGTTAAATAGTTGATGTTTGGTCTCGAATATACACAGGACACAAAGAACTCTGATGAGACTACCGTAGCTGGAGTCGAAAACAATTGTTCAGTTTGGCTAGTGTACTATTCCTTCACGGACATCATTTCTTCTTTAATTACCAAAAAATATTCATTGCAGTTAACTTTGATCTAATTAAAGCGTTTTCTGATAAAAACAAAATTAAATTGATCACACCTTTCCTGGGGCTCGAACCCGAGTCCTCAGCACTTAACATAAATTGTTTTTGTTTTCATACTTTTTACTTCGGTTTTTTTGCTAGTCCTTTACCCTGACCAACATCAAAAAGCCATGTTGTACTTTTTACTGTTTTAATTGTTGTAATCTCAAAGGCACCTTATGATGAGTGCCCCGTGACCTCTTCAATATGGTAAATATAGAAAAGTTAAATTTTTGGTCAATATTCGTTGGTATATCAATTTTTCGACCAAAGATTTGTTATTCTAAATAATATATGTACATTATTATTTTACATTGACAGTCCAGAAGGTCTAAGACAAGTAGAAAATTTTGTTGTGTAGACGATAAGCACGTACACGTAGTTATGGCATACTAATATTTGGATATATATTTGGCACGAAATTCTATAATACGCAAAAGGTTTAGCAAATGTTAGGAATTTTTAAAAAATTTGGCTAATTTAAAAAAAATTATTGGTCAGGGGGCTATGTATATATTACAAATGGAATAAATAAATAAAAAAATAAATAAAATAAAAATAATCTCAATCGTACTAAAACTAAATTATTTTATTAAATAATAATGAATGGGGCCTGAATCACATAAGTAAAATATGCCGTCTGCCTAATAAACTTCTTGCTTTTGAAAGTAAAAGAGGACATATTTCAAAATCCAGTCTCTAACCCTCCGTAATTTCTTCCAATTTCACATATCTCTTATTTTTTCAAAATACAAGCGAATATCAGTATTACGTCCCTGTAATTACAGGGCCCACACGATTATTAAGGGTTAAAATTTCATCCTCATATAAACGCCTTGTGAAACATTTTGCACTTTTGTATTTAAGCAAATACGGAGATAAAAAAGCAAACGAGAATTATAAGAGCCAATGTTTGATAAATATAAGAAAACTGTCAATTGTAAATGTACTATGGCTCTAAAACTATAAAATAAGGTTACCTAAAATTTTTTAGTATAATAATATGGCAGCACACGAAACTAAAATATCTACAAACTATTTTAAACATTTTATGATTTTCACCTAAATAGAAGTAAGAAAAGATATTAAACCCATGTTGCAAAATCTTTTTTTTACGAGATGTTTATTAGCAACAAAATGTTACTCAAGCTTTATAAAAAATACATATATAAATACATTTTATGAATAGTTTAGTTTCAGGCCTAATTTTCATGCTCAATATAATTTCTGAGTTGTCAGTTATTAAAACGTTTTTTCCGTTGGTTTTTTTCGAGTTATAAATATCTTTTGTAATACATTATCCACCATGTAAAGTTGAAATGAATAGAACATTATCATTTTGTTTTAATTCATAGTCCAATTCTCCCTAAAATCAAAAATATATTTTTAATTAAAAATTCATTAAAATAAACATTATTATTTACCAATAATTCCCAATCGGTATCATTGACTAGAACCAAAATACCAGGCCGCCTGCAAATATTTAATATTATTAAAAATTGTATAAACATTTAAAATCGAATGAAATTTAAAATTATAGAAGCTGAAAGGCTAAATTTTTTTAATCTTTCGATCATTAAATATTATTATAACTTTGTTAACTAATTATTACCTAAAATTTAAAAATTGTTACCATTCCAGGGGGGTTACTTTATATTACGATTCGAATCAAAAATCTTACGAATTCATAAAAATTTACAAATTATCGAAAAATTTTAGTATTCATTATTATTTATTTTTCGAATGGAAAATTTCTTTCGAAGAAATTCTCGATTGGAATCGAAATACAAAGTAATCCACCAGTTTCTATTTGAAAATTTAATATATTTCCGTTACATACATACAACACCTATATAAAGACTAGTTTTTTGTGAATAGTCATCAATAGATCAATGAATTTTAATATGGGATTTATCAATTAAAGTCTTTTAGAAGTGGTTTTCACTTTGGCTGTCCAAATCAACGGGTTATTCTTGGACACATTACATTAACTATTGAAGCCATATATACATAGCTCTTTTAAAGGTCGTAGGGTACGACTATGCAATGTTTATATGCATTTTATGATTGGTAGCTAACAGCTTCAGTTCTCGGTTGTTAAAGGGTTCTACTTATTACTTACACTGTATCGCCCTGTATGAATAATTCAGGCCTCTCGGTGAGAATGTTTTCATGCATCCATTTTAAAAGATTTTTAATTGTCCCTAAAAATAATATAATTAGTTTTTATTGTAACTTAAACAGAAAACAAATAAATACATTTCTGTGGTGAAGGCAGGACTACTTCACGTTTCTTGATGTTACCAAAAAGCAATTCAGCTCCAGCACTATAAATTAATTTCCAAAGTTTGCGATTATCGATAAAATACAAATAAATTAAACTCACCCAAATTCTAATATTATTTTTAAGTCTGTTGAACCCATAATTGTCTTAAAAATATTTTTTTAAACTTAAAATTGATTATTTTGCCTGGAAATTGTATTAATGCCGTCTTGTTCTTGTAAAAAAGAAGAGATTTGTTTTTAACACAGCTGTTATTGGCCTAACACATGGTACGGAATAAATAATAAACAAAGACAGTTTTAGTACCTTTGGAGAAGCGAAAAACTAAACAGTGAGATTCATAATTGTTCTCGTGTTCAATAGCAAGTTAATACTATGTTCAGATATAAACTGTTGAGTCAATATTTGGCTGTCAATTTTATTTTAAGTGTACGCAATAACTTACTCAATATTCATTTGACATATATCAGGAAGAGCTGCCTCACTGCAGCCTATTCTACATTTTTGTTTTTTTTACCTATTTATGTACATATTTAAGGTACAAATTAATTATTTTTTATTTCAAAATTACTTGTCAAATATCAACAAAATTTTTTCGTTTAATGTAATGTGCTCACTAAACACACTTATGACTATGCTGCTTTTTCATTTAACTCAATATTTATAACAATTTCGTACTTATTGAACAATAATTAATTAAAATTTTGAATGGAATATTGAGTTAAATAATGGCATATATTGCGATAATCTCAATAATGACGCATGTCTGAACACAGTATAATAGAATAATTTACCATTGTTGATTTCTTTCTTTAAATAAAGAGTTAGAAACACAAAAGGGGTATTTTAATTCATTTATTTATTTAGTTGTCTTATCAGTTTGATTGATTGAACTTGAAGAGGGTGAATTTTGTTTTAAGTCCAGTTTAAAATCTATGGGCTTATCATAACCCATAATGCGCACATAATGTTCAGGATCGTCAAATAATGCAGGGTCGACAAATAAAGATTTATTGCCAACATTAAACGAAGTAAACATACCAGGTACCTCAGGAACTTTAACGTCACTGGGGCGGAACTTTGTCTAAAACGAAAAAAAAAAATTATTTTGTAGAGTTAAACTTATAATTTTAAGTTATCTTCATATAATATTTTAATAAAAATAATACACATATCCTAAAAATGAAGGAAAAACAAGATTCCTACATAAAAAAGATAACGAAAAAAATTTGGTAAAATGAGTTCAAAGTTTTCTGTATATGTACTAAAAACTCTTGGATTGCTTTCCGTATCAATGTAATTTTTTTTAATATGACCACTGTTGCTATACAAGAGCAATTTGTCCGCAGTATAAACTTACAATCGTATGGTCTATTTTCAGACAATGCAAATTGTATTGCTGACAAATTTTGTTTTATGTGAAATTTAAATGAAATAATGCGAAATAAAAACCAAGACCAGGTTAAAAGAGTTGAACATATTTTAATACAAAATATGATATATTTTTTGGGTAATCTTGGATTTTTCGAAAAGAACAATATTAACAAAAGTCAGCTATAAATTTTGGGCAGAAGTTTGTATGAAAGTTAGAACAAAACAGGTATGAAAAGATTTCCAAAGGCAGGCAAGTAGATTTTTTCTTGTCTTTTAATAGACCATTTATGTAGATATTTATGTTTGGAAGACAAAGTTTATACATTTCAGTCATTATTTAACCTTCAAGTAATGAACAACCAAAAATGAGCAAATACAAGAACAGTGTACTGAAATTGTTTTATCAAAAAATTCTTTATAAAATAAATACATACGTTGTAATTATTATAACAGATACTACACTCACCTTAATTTTCTGCATTATAAGAGAAATTGTGGTGGCCACATATTCCTCTGTAGCTGGATTGTAATGGATTTCAGTGACATACTTTTTGGTAATGAAATGTAACAACATTGGTGTGACAAAAGTAAAAAAACCGGCAAAAGTACAAATAAATACCGCCATACCAGTACCACCTAGTTTCATGCCTTGCTCTATAAGAAGAGGCTGTGCAGCCAAGCCTGCCAAACTGGTGGTAAGTGAAAAGACTTTAACGGCTCTCATGCGTGGTGTCAGTGAACCATAATAGACACGTTGCCAGTCTTTGAAGTCCAAATCCTCTTCAACTTTAGAAGCAAAATTTCGTCTGCACACTAAATGTCCATTCAATAAAGCCGGTTGTTTTTGAAGTGAAAGCATTGAAAGACTTCTGCAAGCATTTGTTACGCACAAACTATTTTCAATTTGTAAACATTTTAAAGATTTAAATGTGCTCCGAGATATTTTGTTTAAATTTGATCTAGAACGCAATGTTGTTCGTAAGGCAAGCATGTTTAAAAATTGTAATTATTTTATTTAAACAAATTTAATTTTAATTGAAAATACGCACAAGCTCTCCCTATATTTTATTAAATAATCAATTGAAGTTAAAAACAAAATCTACTTCTGTTCTACAATGTTTCTCAAACTGTTTATCATATGGAAGCTGTCATTCTTTTCTGGATGGGTTGCCAAGTTTTCCGTTTTTTAAAATTAACACTACAGACCATGGTGGAATTACTTACAAGGTGGTGTTACCAACCCAGCTGGGTTTTTTTTTTGGTCATACCGCTCCTGTCAAAAGTTTTGTTTGTTTTTATATTTTGTTTACATTTTGCTTTGTGTGTATTCGTGTTTTTGTTTTGGTGTAGAGACATGTATGTTGTTAACAATACACACACACACTTCTCACATGTGCTTTTTTAATTCACCATACCTGCTTTTGACATTAAAGAGCTGAAAAAACAAAAAAAAATTCCCTGTTGTTTTTGTACTATATTCACCTGCCACCACCTTGTAAGTAATTTCACCATGCTACAGACGAAATCATATCAGAAATATTAGTATATTCAATTACACCCCGTCTATACGAACCATAAAGGCCTATTAGACAGGCATACTTGTCTGCATACATGTACGATGGCATACTTTGGGTTTTGCTATTACACTATCGAACGCTGCCGTCGTACTTCAGTACACAAAAATTTTCGAAGGGAAAACATGTCAATAAAAGGAAGGTTGTAGCGGCTTTAGTTATAAATAAAATATGTTTTTAAATTTCCGACGTACACACAGCAGCGACAACAAGCAAACAGAATTTTTTTTTATATAAAGTACGACGGACACGTTATTAGACGAGTATGTTGGTATGCGACAGACTCAGAAAATCAAAAATTTTTGAAAACCAACGTACATGTCTGACATACTCGAAATACATGCTATTAGACAGTGAGTTTTGGTATGCCATCGTACATGTATGCAGACAAGTATGCCCGTCTAATAGGCCTTATAGATTTGGTATATCAGGAACAAAACGTCGGCAGCGCAAATTTCAAAACTTCCCTGTCGGACATTCAGTTAACTTTCAATTAATTTAAAACTAATTATTTCTCAAGTAGTTGTGGTTGACACTTGGATTACTTTTATATGAAAACAACTAACTATTTTAACATTGCGATGTCCTAGGAAGTAGTCAATTGTCCGACTCTGCATAACTTTTAATTAATTTAAAGTTAGTTACCTAGCCGTTAACTTAAAGTTAACTTTTTGTAGCTAGCTATAAACACTTTGATTTTGGTAAGTTCTGGATTACAATGTAGTTAGCTTATAGTCAGCTCATAAAAGTGAATTATAAGTTAGCTTTATTTGTAGTCGACTACCAATTTTCCTGCAGGGTTTGTTCTAATTTGTGTATGTGGTGACTACGTATGGTTTACAAAATCATAATTTATAATTTTTCATCAAGTTCATTTCGTTTATTTCTGCGGTTGAGAATGTAAACAGATGGCGTAAAACTAAAAATGATAGTTGGTGGTAGCACATAGTTGTTCGAACAATTGTTTTACCAATGATGGACGACAAAGAAAATGACATTGATATAGAGAGTCTACACGAGCCAAATCGATGATCGACCAAAAATTTGTTCATGATATACCAAATCTATGGTTCGTATAGACGGGGTGTTACATGGCCTACTACCTATTTTTAACCCTACACTGACATACATATTTGTATAGGAAAATTTATGCATTTGTCAGCGAGAGCTTTTATATATGTATGTGTGTATTCTTAGAGAATTTTAAAATGTCGTTTGATATCGAATGCGTTAATTAGCCTCAATTTAGGATAGAAAAAATGTTTGATTGATTATACATTTTCATTCATTTCATCAGTTTAGCTACTTTTTTTTCTTAACAAATAGTAATTGGTTTCTGACGAAACAAAATTAAATAAAAAAATTGATCACACCTTTCCTGTAGTCGAACTTCGGGTCTCCAGTTATTCTTTCATATTTTCGTTTACAAAATTGCTTCCTGTTACATTTATTTTACAGAGTTATCTGGTTTTCATGAATCTTCCACGCCTCTTAGTTCACGAAAAAATACATAATTATGTATATTACATGCCAAATTTTATTGTTGTATGTTAAGCAGTCCATACACGACAACGGCCTGCACGTTCAATCTAGTGATTGCACGAACAAGGTCGTACCACATAACAAGTCTGTTTCTTTACACTACATTGGGCGCCTGCAGGATCCCAATTTTTCCAAAAAGCGTTCCCGTACACAAAATTTGGGTAAATAAGACAAATTTTGAGAGAGTAACATTCTTCTTTTTCATGCACGAAATAGCCCGTACTTTTTCTTCGGGCTAGTTTGTGCAAGTAAACAAATAATCAGCTGTTTAAAAAATAATAGAAAAATGATGGTTCAGAAAACCAAAAAAAAAAAATTAAAAAGTTGAATTAAAAAATATTTATAAAAATGTAGTGAAAGGCTTATAGTATAATTTAATTCAATATTTATATAAAAAACTTTATCTTTGCATTAGTTAACATGTATAAGTCGAATTATTGTCGTTTATTCTTTCGAAAGTACATGTTCAATATGCTGTGTGTGTGATATAAAGTTGTGTTTTTTTCATATTTTTATGTGAATGGGTAAAATATTTGCTTTTTTGAGTTCCCGTATTTTTGGGTAAATTTGTCTCTCATTGAGAGAAATTATTGTTTACTCTCTATTTACCGAACTTTACCCGAAAAGTAAAGAAACACACCTAATATGTAATCAAACTGGCGCAATATTTATTTATTTAAACAATTTTTGCAGGACGAGTCATAGTGAGTAGTGCTATAGCTTGTGCTGTAATAATAATTGCCATAATAAAAAAAATATTATTCTGAACTTTTATTTTTCCATAAAAACAAAAAAAAAAAATTTTCTTTGGAGTTCATTTTTTTTGTCACAAAATTAATGTAAATTCGCCATCCACTACAACGGCAAGGTTGTATTATCAGCAAAATTTCAAACTCTGACATCGCTACAATCATAAATAAAGCCCATACATGACTCAACCGCTGGCAAAAATACTTTATTGCGCTTGCATGCTGTTGTCGTGTATGGAGCCCTTTAATTATCTTCTGAAAAGAGCATTGATTTTGGATTGGATTAGATCTCTCTAACGCATGTATTGATTTGTAAATCTGTTAAATAATTTATGACTTTACTTCAGTGATGTCCACAATTCTCTTTCCCTATCACGCGTGATAGGAAAACAAATTCTGCTTGCGTCGAAGTCAAACACGTATAGAATAAAAAGAAATATTGTTACTCTTGCTCTTTTAAAATTTTAGCTTCTCTCCAACATAGTGCAGGGACGAATAGTGCATATTTTTTGTATCATTTTTATTTAACTGAAATAATTATTCATTATTTCCTCCAAATTTATGTGACTTCAGTACTCTTTTATTCTTAATAGATCGGTCACATGTCTATCGGACAATCGATTACGTACTTTACTCAGAATTATGAAGAAATACTTATGAAGTTATAAACAGAAAGTAACTCGAACATTCCCATTTCTGGTAGAAGTAAGCAGAGTCTTTTCTCTGCTTCATACACAAGCGCAAGTGTGTTTATGTAGTAGTGGACATCACTGCTTTACTTCCTCCTTGAACACATTTTCCAAATTACAATACAATCATCTGTATAAGTGAGTGTGTTCGCCTGAGCGCTCTTTCGAATGTGATTTTAAATAGGAAGTGGTAGATTCTAAAAATAATATACAATGTTTTCTCCAGCCAAAATAAATCACTTTACCCAATTTGTTTCGATTATTGTACATAAAAAAGCTTAGAAGAACATACATATATCTGAACATATTCCTGTATTCATAAAGAATATAAAGCATTTATTAAGAGTTTATTTGACGAGTATTGTAGAGAAATTTGTCAATTAAGCCCACAAATGAGACTTATATACCACATATCGTCATATTAAATGCAAACGGACGTAACTACACAAAATTTCGAAATGGAATTTTTAATTGATTATGGTTCATTTTATCAAAATACATGTTTGTGCGATTTTATTAATTACTAGCTGAACCCGGTGTGCTTCGCTACCCCCTCGTTATATAATAAAATTAATGGCGGTGACGTGGTTCATAGTTATATGGCGACGTTAACAGTATTAAGAGCAATATACTACCAAATAAAAAAAAAATCCGTTGGAAGGAACAAATTTGTACAGAGAACAAAAAGTTTAAAACTTTTAAATACAGTTAAGCGTGAAAGGGGGCGTGGCGTAAAAATGTTTGTTTATACCTCGCCTCTAGTATAATGTGTATAAAACTTGAAGTAAATCTGTTAAACACTATATGGGAGCAATTACATAATTTTAAAAAAGTGGGCGTAAAAGTGGGCGTGGTCGAAAAAAAGTACCCTATTAATCATGCCGGAGTCACAGTTAAATGCTGTGAAAATTTCAGGAAGATCGGTCTAGAGGTTTGGTCTCCTATAAGGTACAAACAAACAAACAAACAAACAAACAAACAAACAAACAAACAAACAAACAAACAAACAAACAAACAAACAAACAAACAAACAAACAAACAAACAAACAAACAAACAAACAAACAAACAAACAAACAAACAAACAAACAAACAAACAAACAAACAAACAAACAAACAAACAAACAAACAAACAAACAAACAAACAAACAAACAAACAAACAAACAAACAAACAAACAAACAAACAAACAAACAAACAAACAAACAAACAAACAAACAAACAAACAAACAAACAAACAAACAAACAAACAAACAAACAAACAAACAAACAAACAAACAAACAAACAAACAAACAAACAAACAAACAAACAAACAAACAAACAAACAAACAAACAAACAAACAAACAAACAAACAAACAAACAAACAAACAAACAAACAAACAAACAAACAAACAAACAAACAAACAAACAAACAAACAAACAAACAAACAAACAAACAAACAAACAAACAAACAAACAAACAAACAAACAAACAAACAAACAAACAAACAAACAAACAAACAAACAAACAAACAAACAAACAAACAAACAAACAAACAAACAAACAAACAAACAAACAAACAAACAAACAAACAAACAAACAAACAAACAAACAAACAAACAAACAAACAAACAAACAAACAAACAAACAAACAAACAAACAAACAAACAAACAAACAAACAAACAAACAAACAAACAAACAAACAAACAAACAAACAAACAAACAAACAAACAAACAAACAAACAAACAAACAAACAAACAAACAAACAAACAAACAAACAAACAAACAAACAAACAAACAAACAAACAAACAAACAAACAAACAAACAAACAAACAAACAAACAAACAAACAAACAAACAAACAAACAAACAAACAAACAAACAAACAAACAAACAAACAAACAAACAAACAAACAAACAAACAAACAAACAAACAAACAAACAAACAAACAAACAAACAAACAAACAAATAAACAAATAAACAAACAAACAAACAAACAAACAAACAAACAAACAAACACACATTCAATTTTATATATTTAGATTAAATAAAATTCAAACGAATGTAACTACAAGTGCGTGTATTTCTAAATACAAGAAGACATAACTACATACATATTTATATGAAAACCTTACATTCAAACTTATTTGCTGTTTATTTACAAAATTTTCGATTTAAGGTTTTTAGCTTCTCCTGTAAAAAAAAACAAAAAGTGTAGTTACGTCCGTTTGCATTTAATATGACGATACATTTTATATCTATATATCGACGATGGAATTAAAGAATGCTGTAACTGACAAAACCTTAAATGTTCACCAGAGCCAAAAAACTTTCATAAAAGTAGAACAAATACACTGGTATTTTTCATTTCGCAGAAGGCGTAAGTGAACTTATTTTCATCGTAGAAATCTGGGACTTGGACCAATCGACGCGTATTTTTCTGCTGATAAAAATGATGCAAAAAACGTATTTTCGATTTTTTGTCAGTTACAGCGTTCTTTAATTCCATCGTCGATATATGTAAGGCAGATAAATTATACATCGTGCATATAATTCCTTACTATTTTTATTCACAAAGCCAAACATACATACTTACATACTACAGGTCGTATCAATACTCTCTTATATATTTTTTTCTTATTTAATAAATAGTAGGTATAACTTAAAATTTAAAGCTTCTAGTGCCAATCCTTCTATTTATTAAAGGATACTCTTTTAAATTTTTGCAAACATTCGAATAACGTTAAACCTTTGGTTTCTGGCATACAAAAGAACACGTACAAGCCCAATTGCAAACATAATACACCCATTGCGAAATGTAGGGCCGCTGCACTGACTGTTGTCTTAAAGGAAATAATCGTTAAGATAATTTGTAGTAAATTTTCTGACACCAAAACGAAAGCAATACAAATCGGCTTTTGGGTGGTAGTAAATGCTTCTGCAAGATAGACGGCAGCCGTTATAGATACACCAGCACATATTATGAACTGATATAGAATTATGACAATGGAGACTATTTCTAAGTCAATGGGAATGATGGCTACTTCGGCTAAAGACAAATAGTCCATGATGCCACCAGCAATAAACATAAAAATGGTGGCAGGCAATAGAGTAACTACACATAGTCTACGACGACCATATCTATCGATAAGTAGGCCACCTACTAAACTACCGAATAGACCAGCCATTGTTAGGGTGTACAAACAATTCATGTCACAATCGAAGCCCAGCCAGCTGGCAGACAAAAAAATAATATTAAAAGGTTGGGACATAGAGAGCGTAACAAAACAACGTAAAATTATGACTTTAAAAAGTGGCAGCATATTATGTTTACGAAAGATATACCAACAACTGTCGTTTACATCCACTGCCAACAATTGTAAATAATCCTCACGCATGCGCATCACTTCATTGTTGCTCGATTGTATGCCTTGTAGTTGTTTTATTGTGGCTGCTGCTGCCACATCACGTTGTTGTTTCAATAGAAGTACAGGAGATTCGGCACACTGCTTTAATGTACATAATATAGTTGTGACCCCTAAACATGCAACCACAATTCCATGTATTTGATCTGCATGCATTGTATGGCCAGCTGTGGGTTCAAATGAATACCAAAAATATGTGAATGTCAGTTGCATTAGAATGCCAAACCAAATAGAGCAACGTTCTGTCGACATTATTAAACCACGAATATTTTTGCTTGCCACCTCACCACCAGTAACGAATGCCTGTAATTGTAACAGACCAAATGCTGTACCCTCGAATATGCAACTTAATGCAACAGCAATAAACATGGTTGGAAAAAAGATGAACAATATACCGCCAACAATTAAAAGAGATCCACTTAGAATCTGGAAAAAAGGGGAGGATGTTAAAGAGTTTTTTATAATTCATATGCAATTAGAACAAGTAATAAATCGTCTGCAAAATAATGCCTTTATATTAAGGTACATAATTTTTATATATGAATGTACATATGTACCTACACATACATAATTATTATTTTTTTTAATTTAATAATATAAAAGTATAATACCGTAAGCAAAAATCCACCTTTAGAAATGACACACCAAAACACTAGGGCGTGAGTAAGAACTTAAGAACTTAATTCTGTTTATTCATAAAAAATATTGAAAAAATATTTTCAATTTTCTCTTTTCAAGAACAAAGGTGTTCGAAATTTCGAACATTTACATTTCTCCTATATCTCAGCTTCGTATCGTAATAATAATTATTAGGCCGTATTCTAATTGGCTTCGTCGTGTAACGACATTTTTGTAATAGATTAAAGGCAAGATAAACATTTTTGCTTTATTCTGCTACAAAAATGTCGTCAAACGACAACGACGCTCACAGGGTTAGAATAGCCTGTTTTCTTGGATTAATTAAAAAAAATTTTTTTAAGTATCGTCAAAATTTTTTGTACCCGGTTACTTACTTACTTACTTAGATGGCCATAAAGACCCGTTAACGGGTTTTGGCCTGCCTTAACACTAGTCTCCAGGCGTCTCTACTAAGCGCGCACCTTCTCCAGTTGGTCACACCAATTAACGACAGGGCTTCATCAACTTGGTCCTTCCAACGTAAACACGGTCGTCCTCTACGCCGACGTCCAGTGACCTTCGCATCGAAAACTTTTCTCGCTGGAGCAGATTCATCCATCCGAACAATATGGCCGAGCCAGCGTAGCCGCTGGATGTTAATGCGCTGAACAACGCCCACATCGCCGAGGATCTCATACAGCTCATGGTTGGTTCTAATGCGAAACTCATCGCCATGCCTTAGAGGACCAAAGATCTTACGAAGAACTTTTCTCTCGAATACTCCCAAGACCGCTGCATCGGCACAAGACAGCGTCCATGCTTCCGCTCCATAGAGAAGCACCGGAAGAATAAGCGACTTATAGAGTGTTAATTTCGTCGCACGATAGAGGTCTCTATTACTAAACTGCCTACTGAGACCGTAGTAGCACCTGTTGGCCAGTGTGATTCTTCGTTTGATCTCCAGACTGACATCATTCTTGCTGGTAATGGCGGTGCCAAGGTAGATGAACTCCTTGACCACATCGAATGTATAGTTGCCGGCTGTAATCTGGGAGCCGATGCGATCAACATCCCTATTCGTCGACAACATGTACTTCGTCTTGCTCTCATTTACCGCCAGACCCATTTTTGCAGACTCTCGTTCAATAGCATTAAAGGCTGCGGTGACATCTCGCTTGGTATGCCCAATGATGTCTATGTCGTCTGCATACGCAAGGAGCTGGACACTTTTGTTAAATATAGTGCCATTTCGATTTACACCCGCCTTTCGCAAAACACTCTCCATGACGAAATTGAAGAGGTCGCAGGATAAGGGATCGCCCTGTCTGAAACCTCGCACGGTATTAAATGGTTCGGAGAGGTCTTTTCCTACCTTGACGGAGCTGCAGGAGTTGCTCAACGTCATTCTGCACAGTCTTATCAGCTTTGCAGGAATACCGCAAATACCCGGTTAGAGTATATAAAATTCTACATCACTTGTCGTTAAAATAAATGTCAAAAGTGCTCTGGTGTTTTTCTAGTGAAACTTCAAAGTCAAACTTTATAAAAATTTTTGTGCAAAAAAGGCTAAAAAAAAGTGAAAACTTTCCCGTAGAAAATTTTATTTATTTTTAAAAGTATTGCAAAAGTAAAAAATTTTTCAATGCAACCATCAAGTTCAGGTAATTTGGAAATACCTCGTTAGCACTTGTGTATCAAATTGTGTGTGGAAGTGTTTTAGATTTAGTCATTTATATTGGAAATGCCAAAAAAATTAGCATTTTTATATTTTAAATAGACATATAGTTATTATTCGTCCACATTCGTGTCATAATTTTTAGTTTATATTAAAGAGGGCATAAATCTCTATTATATTGCAAAATTTTACGCTGCCTTTTTGTGCCTTTTAGAAGCTATGAATTGTTTAATGCAAGTGTTGCAGCAGTCAAATAGCTAAAAATCACATTGATCTCGCGACTGCTCCTGTTGTTCGTGTTGTGTTTTGTTGTTTTTCGTGTTACTTTTTTCTTAGTGATCGAAAGACCTGTACATGTAGACAATTTAAGATTTGGCCTTTCCATTCTTCATGGCTGGATTCGATTTTTTTAATATCTTTTGCACGTCTTATGCACACAATACAGGACGACTTTTTGTTGAAACGTATCCTTGGTACAATATGCCTCATACTTTGCACAAGTATTATTATTATTATTATTCACGGACCTGAAATTGTGGCAAATGCCATTTTACCTATTGGGAAGTTATTAGAAGAAGCGCAAGAAGCTCGAAATAAAGATTTTAAAAATATAGGGAGTTCCATTCACGAAAGTGCAGTCGCGAAAAATCAAACCAAGACATTTTTAATATGGTTTTGATAACCTCTGACCCAATTATTTCAAGCATACAAAAATTGCCTACAAAGAAGGTTCAAAGCTTGCCAGAAGAGGAAATTGATTTAATTGATCCTGCAGCTCCGAACAAGAACTATTTCAGTGATGTTGAAGTTGCTGATGCTGCTGATGATGATTAAATTAAAGATGTATAAAATGTAGTGTTTAAGTACTGTACTCCTTGCGCTATATACCTACACTGATATTTGGCATTATTTAATAAATTATACTCAAATATACTTAGAAAACGTTTTGTTTTACTTATTTAAATGGTATTAACTGAAAAATAAAGAAAAATTATCTGTACATAGCTTCCCTGATTTGATCCAAGAAAACATGCTATTCTAACCCACTGTGCGACGTCGCCAACTGGAATAAGGCCGATTATTTACTTGTCGAGTTGTTTAAATTTAATAAAATTTGTGAATACTTTTGTTTGTAAAGATCACGTCAGTGTCAATGTTTTTGCCTTTCTTTAAATTGCTTTAACCATCATATTTTTTTAATTGCTCTATGTTACCCCTACAAAGCCTCCTCAAGAGTTTTACACAGAAGTTAACTTACATGAGAAACATTTTTGGTTAATCGCCCAACAAACATTGATGCTAAAATAGCTCCTATTATAGCACCTATGAACCACGAGATTGTCAAGTAATTCGGGTTTAAGTCAAAATCGTATTCGCCAGATGGTAACTCATACACCGACCAACCTAATTTTAAACCACCAGCCACAAATATTATCGAGGCTAAAAATCATTATAAAGTAAAGATAATTTATATTACAAAATACATGTTACTTTAGTTTTTTACCTGGTATCATGAGTTCAAATTGTAAACGGCATTGCCATAATTGTTGCAACCATGTTGTACTAGTTTCTTCCTTTATGGTGGGTAAAAGAGACATTTTTACGGAGTTTATTTGTATACTCGTACATACAAATGAAATTATACCAACCAAATGATTGATTTTGTTTTAAACTGACACATATTACTTCGTTCAGACTGCTGGACTTAAAAGGCGATAAATTTATTACTGATCGAAGTTTGTAAATATGCTTCGAACACGCACAATTTAAAACTGTCAATTGCAAAGAGTGGTATACTTAACGAGCTTATCTTTAGCAGGTAACGCTTTCTCATTTACTCTTTTGATTAACATATAAAACCAATAACTAGTTCTCTATATATTGATAAGATATATTTATGCAAGTTATGGAACTACAAAGAGTGGCTTCTTTAAATTGACCATTTAATTATTTTGGGTACTTAAATTTTTATTTTTTTTAAAGTGTGTTTAGCATAAAAGCATTTCCGTTTAATTTGGCTTTACTTTGTTAATGCTTCAGTTAATTTCAGTTACTATTTTTTTGCTAAAGTAGCGATGTGCTACTAAAATTTTTTACAAATTCTGTTTGTTCTAAAGGTTACAAGAGCCTCAGTCCTATTTAAAGTGACTCTTTTTTTATTTAAGATCAATAATCAGGGGTAAACCCCTACTAAATGCAGTGCATTGTATTGGAATTTTTGGAAACGACAGTACATTTATGACAGACCATACATTTTGCAATTAAGCGCGTTAAGAGGAATGAGACAAATTGCTGTGAATTGATCATTAAAAGGCCAGTGTTATTCCTTCACCCTTGAATGATCAACAGCAATTGCCTCTTTGTTGCATGTTGATTGTGTGGTGAGTGTCTTCGCTAAGTAGGTTTATATGTTATCTGCTACTTTCCAATAGGGGAAGAGGGATAGGCCTATTAGGCACTTTATTGTTTAGTTACTGAGATAGAGATGGCTCCGCAGTCTCCCTCTGTGCTTTCTTGGATATCGGGAGTGTCTTAACGAAAATTGATCGAGATCTTTTTGGCAGAAATATTAAAATCTAGACTCTACTACCTGAGATATCATCGCAATAGGTTACATCTTCTGAATAAAACGGAGTGTCAGCTCTGTTTTAAGGATGAGATAAATAGGTTCTGAGAGATATTAGATTTGCTTTCATCGTCGATTTACTCGATTTATTTCGCAGAGACAGATAAGTTCCTAATCGCACAGTAATAAATAGTGTAGGAATGATTTCAATAATTTAGGTAAATCATGCATGAACTTAACATAAGCCCAACATTAGCGTTCATGTAAATTTGTAAGCATTTTAACAAAACGAGGCCACATATTGGGAGAGTTTTCTTTAAAGAGTCCTGAGTTTGTTGGGGGAAGTCAAAAGACGAACGGCGAAGAATACAGACTTTGTCTTACTAGCAAAGTTGCAATGTTCTTCGTTCCTAGTAGTAAAAAGGACAAACAACAATATGTGGAACAGAGAACGAAAAAATCGCAATTTGTAAAAGTCAACTTTATTAATGTTGTCATAGAAAACTTTCGCAATGTCAAATTTCATCGCAAAGACGCAATAAATAGAACCAAAACGTGTTAATTAATTTGAAATTTGAAAATTATTAACTAGTAATTATTATTTAATTCAATTCTATACCTATTTATTTATTTTTTTTTGGTGAAATCAAATGGTTCATTTCATTTCATCATTCGAAACACACTAACATAGGACACAAAGGTTAAGTCGAAGTTTATGACTTTGATTATAGTATAGAATGAAAAATTAACAGATTAAACAAAATTTTTTTTAAAGATAATAAAAAGAAAACGTTGTGCTATTATTTTTACAGCGTTCATGAAAATCGACTTGAAATTAAACCTAACTTAAAAATGTATAAATAATTCTTAAATATTATGTATGTATGTATACAATATAAATATAATGTATGTCAATCACACTACTGAATTTGAGAAAATTTAGTTCTAATATTGATGATTGGTTCTACTCAGTAGTCATATAATAGAGATGTAGGGTATGACTTAGTTATGGCTGAACAAACTAAGAATGAATACTTTTAAAACTCTGATCCGCATTGTATTTTTGTTGATTAATTTTATCTATATGGTAATGATTACTTTTTCGTTATTATATATAAAGTTTTTTTAAAAAATGGGGGAAGCATATGAATATTTACTGAACAGAATTACTAAATTGTATCCCTTTATAATTGTTTACTATTTGCGTACCTATTCTGTACTTTTATTTAATACGAAAATAAGTCATAATAGTTTCAATATACCAATAAACAAAATCATTTGTATGTTTTATATTTTTTGTAGATAAAAAATACCATAAGCTTGGTATTGCAAATATTTTTGCAATTTTAAATGTAGTTTAGCAAGCGTCATGGGAGTGGGGAGAAGTTGTACATTTTTAAATTCTAGCCTATTTTCTGAAATCTAATTTTAATCCCTATAAATAGTTTTTTTTAAATCATACAAAAATGAGACGATTCTTATGGAAAATAAAACATTGCATGTAAATATCTTTGAATTTGAAAAATGCAACAAAACTTAACAGCCTTATTCATAATAACAAATTGGTTTATAGTTAGCATAAAGTGTATTCATAATACACTGCTAAATGTTTGCTAACAAGCTGACAAGCATTAGTTCGCTTGAGAATAAGCCACTGTTAAATATTAAATTTACATGAACTAGTTTACAATTTTATTTATGGACAAAATTTTTTCGCAAAATTTCAAAATATTTTTTGGATTTTTAATTTTTTTTAATACAGTTTTAAATGTCAAAGTTAAAGATGTTTTAAAAACAAAATGGCTGATGTTTGAAAACAGTACGAGTGATGTGGTAACATTAAAATTAAGAGTGGATTTATGGCTATGCAGACAATTTAATTAGGGAAAGTCGCTATTGATACGAAGGCTGACAAGCATTATAAATAAATGTTTTTTAGTACATATCGTAGTGCAGGATTTTATGTGCTCTATCCGTTATGTCATATTTTTTATATATCTGGAGTTACTGCTGCCACTTTAAGTTTTCGACCCCAAATTTTCTGAAATGCGCTTTCTGATATTTTGTCTAGTTTCGGAGATAAATAGTCGATAACGGTGTCAAAAACCTAAAGTGACATCATTAACTCGAGATATATAAAATGGCGGATAGAACACATAAATTCCCGCACGACGATATATGGATCGTAAAATTCTTTAGTCCATCCTTTTATGAATCCCAGTTTTGAAGTAACTTTAATAATTTTTAGATTTATCTGATATCTTAAGTCCAATGCCATATCTGAATGAATGTTAAGATTATTAATCATTTAAAAGAGTTCTTTGGGAGAAAAAAACCATATCTGTATTTGCATTTCTGTGACGTTTAAGACCATGACAAAGACCAGCTAGCAAGTAAAATAATTAATATCGGTCTGTAGAAATATTTGATTGTTGCATTTTTATGTCATTTCCATACATATTCAAATACTAAGTAATTGAAGAAAATTTTTTTATAAATTACTGAAATAATAGAGGTGTCCGAGGTGACTGTATTGTGGAAAGCGAGATAAAACATTAATATATTTTTAAAACGAACTTCGAAATTTAATACACTGCTTTCTATTATATAAATAAGATCCAATCCATTTGAGAAATAATCGGGTGTATGATGAAAAACAATTTTGATCGAAATTGAAATCTCTTTGTATTTTCAATGTCATATAAAACTTATCTGTTTTAATTATTTTAAAATTTTATTAATCAAGGATGTAGTGGCAATAGTCAGTAAGTTAATGAGTAAAAAAACGGATTCCAAATATAAAAGGATTTGAAAGTTATAGCAACTTGAAATTTAATTCGATTTCAATTTCGATCCAAATCGATTTCCATCACATACCAGAATGTGTACTGAAACCAATCTTATACAGTTTATATAATAGAAGATCATGATTATTTTGGGCTGATGTTTACTGAAATCAGTATAATTTACCTATACATCCGATTATTTTCTGTTGATAAACCATCTTTGAAATTAGTGGTAAGTTCAAGTAAATTTGTAACTGTAACGGCTGAGTTAATGTTAATTACCACTAAAGATACGAGTTAAACAGTGGAATAATAAATGATTCTTTCCACATATATTCATGATTAAAATTTTTAGTAAACTCCGCCAAACACACAGTGAAACTTTAAAATCTTCACGACTTGTGAACAGTGTAATTGCATGTTTCACTCTCGTTATACAGAACTTTGCTGGATCTTAAACAATATAAAATGAAATTGAATACTGCACTTAATACGTTGAGATTACTTACATACCAAACTAAGCTAGATTTTCAATTCAAAAACACAATAAATATGTATGTATATCTTTTTTTTAAATATTATTTATTAAGAATACTTTAACAAAATTTACAATAAATTAAAATGAAAAAAAAAAAAATAATGTAAAGCAAAACATGACTCTTGATTCACAAAATGCATTTTATAAATAGTTTTAATGTAATTACAACACATATCAACATGATTAATAATAATTTTCCAATTTCCTGAATTTAACTAGACACTCCCTTAGATTAAGTGCCTTGGTTTCTGGCATAATAAGAATTGCTACCACAAAGAATAACAACGAAAGAGCACCTAAAGTTAAGAAATAATCGGAAACTTTGAAGATATTAAAAATGAAATTGACATCTTTGCATGAAATGATTATTATGTGAACCAACATTTCTAAAATGAAAACAAGCGATATGTAATAGGGCTTAACGGCTAAAGGAAAAGCTTCACTTAAATAAGCCGATGATGATGTCATCGACACAGAAGCGAATAATTGGTAAAAAATCAATAAATACTTGACGACATCCATATAATATGCGTTAATAATATTTTGTTCATCACTAAAAATCCCACCCACGGCAAAGGCCAATGCGGAACACACCAGAAAGCCAGTAATCGTGGGTTGTTTTCGACCTTTGTGGTCTAGGGTAAAAGTCACTATTAAGGGTCCCAGCCATCTAGCAACAGCGTATAACATAAATGGCCATATTGCAAATTGCGAGGACACAAGTGTTGCATATGTAAAGGCATAATTAACAAAATATGAAAAGCCTAGAGCCATAAAGGACCGGTAGATGCAGAGTTTCAATAAGGCGGGCAAACCGTAAATAGCATTTTGCATAAAACTGCGTTCTTTATCTTCGGCCAAATAACGTTTATGTTCTTCCAGTTGTTCATACGTCTCATATGTGATAGTGAAGGGTCTCTGGAGACGTCTCAATGCATCAATAGCTGATTGCTCCTCTCCACGAGCCAAAAATAAAACTGGTGATTCAATTATCAAAATGGCAGCAAATATCAAAGCAAGAACACCCCATAAAATATTAAGAATACCACACATTTGTAAAGCTGGGAAAGTGCGATTCATTTCATTAGTCCAAGAGAAGGAGTAAATAATTTGTATGAATATGCCAGCATTAAAAGACATGATGTCAACACTAGCTGCATTCGTGCCACGTATATTCTTGACACATTCTTCTCCCACCATTACAAATGTCAGAGGAAATATAAGACCTACGGCTATTCCATTTAAATAACGGGAGGCTATGATAGCATCATAAGATTCGACTTTTGCCACTTGAAGTATGCCACAGATAACGACAAGCATTGATGAAAAGCACTAAAATAAAAAAGAGAAAAAAGAGATTTGAAAGTGGCAAAAAATAGGAAAACAAAAGAAAGAAAAACACTTACAAATACGAATTTTTTTGGTATACGGTTACAAAGAAAGGCACCAATTGTTGCACCAATTATACCGCCAATAAACCAACTTAAAACCATATGTTCTGTTATAGAAAAATCCAAGTTAGGGTTAAGACCTAAACCAAGTTTCCAAGCCATATTCATACCGCCGGATATGAAAATTAAAGCGCCTAAAAAATAAAAATTTAAATTTATTATATTTATAAAAAAATGTTAATTGTACTTGATTTTTGAAATTTGGTATTAAGCTATAGCTATATTCTGTTTAAACAGAAAAAAATAAATTTTTGTAAGATTATTTTATTATTTTTTTTTATTGAAATTGGTTTTACATGAAAGTGATGGAATCTGATACAATAGTGTAACCGCTTTATTTGGATAGAAATATTGCTTAAACCTATGAAAAAATCTGAATTTGAATTAAGGGCTTCAAAATGTTTATATTTCATATACATATGTATGTATATATATATATATATATATATATATATATATATATATATATATATATATAAAGTTGGTATTTGCTACAGACCAGTTTAGTTAGTGACAGTTAGTGACACTTGTTTCGTTACATAAATATTGCTTTACTGAGAAAGAATGGCCTCTTAAAAATAAGAGGTTCAATCCTCCAAGAAGTTTATCTGCAAAGAAACTGCTCCCTGACATTCCACTCTATTCCACCTTAACCATTGAGAACAAAATCGAATGATCAGGAGAAAAAGCGCCACCTATTGGGAAGTAGCAGATAACAGCTAAACCAACTCAGCGAAGGCACTCATCGCAATGAATATGCAACGGCCTTTGGATGATCAATTCATAGCAATTTTTCTCATCCCTAAGGCGCGTAATAATAATATATATAATTAATAATAATATATTTACTGTCCTTTCCAAAAATTGTATTGGAAATGCATAGCATTTAGCAGGGATTAAAGGTCTGCACGGGTATGTTTGAAATGATCTTCAACCCATTCTCAAATTTTCAAACACGCTTCCAACTCTCATTCGTAAAAGTGAAACGAATAAAACAAACACAAAAAGTTGTTGTTGTCGTTAGAATGTTAATAATGAGAGAATAGAGACAATAGAGTATGGAGACATGAGAGACATGAAACATGAGAGTTAGAATGAAATGAATGGAGTGAATGGAATGTCTTGTTTGTAATATGATAGAAAAGAATTTCTTGTACTGGTTTTATAAGACGATAGCGCCGGGTTCAAATCTCAGCTCTGACATCTTGAAAAAAAGAAATATGAAAAAATTATTTCTCTCGGCGACTACCTCTCAGCAGTCTTCCGGAAGAAGCTCTGGGAGTAATTGATTGCCATGAAAAGAGCTTCTCAAATCTGTCGTTCGGAGTCGACTTTAAACTGTAGGCCCCGGCATTCATGGATAAAAATTAACACACACAACATGAGTGCTGTGAGAAGATAAGCCGTAACCCTGACACAGGGGTGCAATGGCCAATTATGTATATATGTATGTATGTATGCATGCATGTATGTATGTATGTATGTATGTATGTATGCATGCATGTATGTATGTATGTATGTATGTATGTATGTATGTATGTATGTATGTATGTATGTATGTATGTATGTATGTATGTATGTATGTATGTATGTATGTATGTATGTATGTATGTATGTATGTATGTATGTATATATGTATGTATGTATGTATGTATGTATGTATGTATGTATGTATGTATGTATGTATGTATGTATGTATGTATGTATGTATGTATGTATGTATGTATGTATGTATGTATGTATGTATGTATGTATGTATGTATGTATGTATGTATGTATGTATGTTATTGTAAGTACTAAATAACTGAATAATAAAAGTAATGAACTGAATAATTTTTGATGTTATTTTTCTTTATTTTCTTTATATTTTTGGCTCAATTTTTAAAAATACATACATATGTACATACATACATATTTAAAAAAAATCGAAAAAAAAGTATAAATAAATTACATATTCAAAAAGTAATTGTTTTTTTTGCCTTTAAATGCTTTAATATACACAGACTATTGTTCTTCCTAGATTTCAATTTGTTTATTTTTATTCGCTTGTTTGTATCTACTACAAACTATCGCGTTTACTTCAATACATGCTTTCATTCACAAAAGAAATTCAAGACATTCGAATAATTCGAATAATTCGAATGTCTCCATAATAATTGAGAATTATGAGAGTAAATTTAGATTTATTGTATTCTATTCTATTTGTTTATTGAGGCTGTTCGTTTAGTTTCGTTTCGTTGCCTGCATAACGAATAAAATGAATATTTGTTTCGATGCTTGAATTTACTCTCAATTAGAGTTCACTTCTCGAATCATTCTCAATTGGAAGAAAAGCAATACATTCATGCAGATCTATAGTAGGGATTTACATCTGAGTATTGGTTTCAAATTAAAAAAAAAGAATAGAAAAAGTAAGTAAAATTTCAAATTACAATAATTTTAAAGATTGACCAGGCTTTTTGGTTCCATTTTGGATCATTCGCTTTACAAGCGTTAGCCTAAATTTTCTGATTATTGGCACAATGAAGTTTTATTTACATATGTATACAAATGAATTTAAATTCTGGCAACACTATTTTGTAGGCAGTTTTTTATTTATTTAATACAGTCATTCTGAATTTAGAAACTTTATAAAAATTGTTCAAAGTTTGTCCTAAGTCTGACCTAAATTACCATGGGCTTATTTTAAAAAAGAAAATTTTTTCTCATTAAATTTGTTTTTAATTTCATTCAGAACGTTTGACATAACTATTTAAATTTACCAGATTAGATTAATTGTTTTGTGATTTTTCTTGCATTTATTAAATATACTAAGAAATATATCAAATAAATCACTGTTTCGTATTCATAGAATTTATTAATCTACATATTTCCATATACTGCATATGTATTTATTTGATAATATTGCAAGACGTGTCAATTTGTTACTTTCTTTTAGGTTTATAAATATGTATGTACATACTGACATAGATACCTACATAAGTCTATAAATAGGTGTTTTGTTATTGATAAAAATCCAATATACATATATACTACTTACTTATATATGGTATATAATTTTTATAATATAATATTACAGATAATAAACATTATCTGTTATGTACTTGGTACTACGTTTTTACAAAATAATTAAATTTTTCTATAAAGAGAAGAGTTAAAGAGTTTAAATAAATGCATTGATCGATTGAGTGCAAGAGTACAATGTTATTCTATTTCTAATTTTACAAACATAATGCAGTTTTCATTATTAATTTTTTTTTTTGTTACTAAACTTCAATAGGTTTATTGTAATTAAATAAAAAGAGGTTGTTATCGAACCAGGTTTGTGTGTACAACTGAACACACGTTTTTGTGTTTTGGTGTTCGAACATTAGAAATAAATTGTGGGGATAATTTTAAATTTATTTTTTTATTATTATTACATCTGTCTTAAGATCCTTAAACTGGTATTCTTTATGAGAATTAACATACGTTAAGAACTATGTATAGATACTAGCGGAACTGAACTAGCGGGGGTCGAAAACTATTTCAGTTCAGCTAGTTTTTATACCTATTTTTTATTGTTTTCGAAAGTTCGAACACCAAAACACAAAAACATATTGTGAAAATAACTCGAAAACAACCCTTTTGGTTTAAGTTGAAACATTTTATGAGTATTTTTTTTTTTTTTTTTTTTTTTTTTTTTTTTGGTGAGAGGGGAAATGCATTTACGCACTTAGGTGGTTGTTGCCACCCGTCGTGCCGGACTCCACGCAGTTATTGCGTGCCTACCGGCTAAAACCCCTCTCTATATCACCAGGCTCCATCCTGGGACCGTCAATTTATGACATTACTTCAGGATGGAGCCTTATATCCCGGTCCAGTTGGACCCTACGGATCTGTCGACCTTGCCAGGTCTCTCTCCTTCCGACGAAGGATCCCCCTCGCAAAAAAGGCGATCCTACTCCATGCAGCAATTTTATGAGTATTACCTGTTATGGGGTATATAATAATTTTTGGCGCAAAACAAGAGTTTTGTTACTTGTTTTGTCATACAGTTTTATTGTACGAAAAATTCAATGAAAAACTAGTTGTGTTCCAAAATATGTCAAAAAATGTCTGTGCAACACCGTGTTGCTCTTATCATTATAAATTCAATTCAAGGCTATCATCCATTCATGTTGATTGGCAAATTCGAAGAAACCGGCATATTTTTCCTAATATATTTTATAATTCATTGCGGTATTACAGAAGGAACACTTAAATTTTCATTTTCTCTTCAACCTCTTTAAAATAATAAAAATTTATTGAGCTCGTTAACTTTTAAAATGAAATTATTTATGACCATAACTATCAACTGGGTGCAAATTACGGCATTCGATATCGAACGAAATTTCATACAATTTGAAAACAATTTACATAGAAATTTCGTTCGATATCGAATGCCGTAATTTGCCCCCTGAATTTAGAAAGTTCAAATATATGTTCGAAGTGTTTTACTTCAAGGGGAAACGTTTTAATTCAAGTGGTAATATAATGTTATATTAGCCTATAAGTAGTAACAAATATTTTTTAATATCTGTTGTAATACATTTGTGGTGTAGGTTATTGTATAACCGATTATAATTTACACAGTGCAAATATTTTTATTTGATGCAACAAATATTTATCGATTATAATGTCATATATTTCACATGTCAGAGTGCTTCCTTTTATCGCTTTTTATCTCTGAACATAAAAAATATATTTTATTACGTTGTTTTGTTTATAAAGCTAGACTTCTCCTTTTGTATATGTACATACATACATACATATATCTTTGTGTATATATAAGAAAATGAGCTGACACCCTGTCAGCAATTGGAAGATTGTTTTTTCAAAAATCACCAAAATGAGTCTTTTAAGACTCCTTTAGGTGATCAAAAACTGATTAAATGTGCGGAATCAAAAATTAATCGTGCAGACGTACGACTGCCATTATAATTATTTTGCGTCGTATTTTATTGTTTTCTTCTGCATTTCGTTACAATGGGATTTATTTTATATGAAAGAAAAAGAGTTATGGAATTATTGTGAGGTCGTAGTATAGTGGTTAGAACGCTCGCACAGAAATTCAAACGACCGAGGTTCAATCCCAGCGAAGGACAAAAATTATAAAATAAAATTTGCGGTATTTCTAAATAATAATTTAAAAAAATAAGAGGTTCCCCCTCCAAGAAGTCCATCTTCAAGAAACCGCTCCTTACATTCCAGTCTATTCCACCAGAAACTTGTCTCATCAATAAATAGGCGCATAATATACATATAAAAAAAAGAATTCCTTCAGTTTAGCTTGTGGTGCGGTTGCGCACTTAAGGTATTACAATATTATGAATTTGTTTTTTTATACATTTTTAAACAAAATACAAAATTTTTATTATTGTAAAGATAATAAAAAGGTAAATAAAACTCGTTTAGTGTGCGGAGTCACAAATGACTCGTTCAGGGGAGTCATAAATGATTCGTTCAGCGGAGTCGCGGCAAGGGTACAATTTTCTCCCGACAAAACATTCATTTTCGACTCAAAAATGAGATCATAAGTGACTATTTTAATCGTCCTGAGGAGTCAAAAAAAAAAAAACTCAAAATTGGCCAAAAATGCTGACTGGGTAGCTTGATGACAGCTACAGTTATGGCGTTCTCAGACATGGGAGAGTGAAAACGTTCCCTACCTCACACGCCAAAAAAAGAATATATACTAAATTTTAAATGTTCTATGCTTTTGATTGTGTGGTAATAACACTTTCTTGGAAAGTAATATTTTACCAAGTAGTAAAACCACTGTAGTCAAAGTAGCAAAAGCTTGAAGTTTTTCAATTTCTACAACTTTTATATTTTCTAGTGATCAAATCTAAATTGCGACTGCTTGATTTTTGAGAAGCATTAACAAACCAAAAGCCAAAGCAATTAAATTATTTTGAAGTTTTTTAACGCTAATTTTACCCGTTTAGTTACCAAAGTTTAAAACCCTACTATACGATACCCTGACTCAGATATAGGAGAGATAACAAGTTTAAATATATATTGTATACTTGTTCTCCTCTCTTTTATTACTTTACTTTTCTGCTTATAAGTTCAACACACTTATTCTTCTAATATAGTACATATAAAAAAAAAAAATAAATACTCTGAACAAATATTTACAATTTTTTTCTCTCAAAATTTATGTATATTTTTTAAAAATAATATGTTATTTATAGTGTCAAAGTTTTTTTCATACCTGTTCCCACTGAATTCGATTGTGGTTTATTTTTGCGATTACGCTTCATCCAGCTTTCATTTTGCTGCACTGGTTGCACAGCTGGATAAGTCGGAATTGAAGATGATGGTATATTGTAAACGACACCCTGTGGTTGTGGCTGTTGCTGAAATTGGGGCTGTTGCTGAAATGAGGGTTGTTGCTGAAATTGGGGCGGTTGCTGGAATTGGGAATTTTGCTGAAATTGGGGCTGCTGTTGAAACTGAGGCTGTTGCTGTTGAAATTGAGGTGGCATCTGCTGATTATAGATAGGCGGTTGCGATGGCTGTTGTTGAAAATCTGTTGATAGTGGTTGTTGTTTCTGTGATTCCCACATATTGCTTATTTAAGTCTTTATAACTTTCTCAATTTAATTAAAATATTCGTTCGTTTTTTCTTCGTTTTAATATTGCACGTCTTTCTTTGCTAAACAATTACTTATTACTGACAGGTTCTATAATGTTATATGAATAGTATTATGCGTTTCGCACAACACTTATTTTTATCAACAATTTCATTATCTAAATATTGATATTGTAAATTTTTAATGTACAGCCAATACACAGAGAATAATTAGGAGATTATTTTTTTTTACAAATGAAGAAAGAACCCCATTCGCTACTTATAATTATTAAATTATTTTTTTAAACTCTCTATTAGTAAGCTTTCTTATTATATACACAATGTATATTATACCTACATACATCCATACATAATTGGCCATCACAGCCCCGCTAAGCTACGGCCCAGCTTCTCGCAGCACCTACGTTGTGTATGTCAAATTTATCCATGAGTACCGGGACCTACGGTTTAAAGTCGACTCCGGATGACAGATTTGAAAAGCTTTTTCATAGCAATCAATTACTCCCAGAGCTTTTGCCAGAAGACTGCCGAGAGGTAGTCGCCGAAAGAAATAATTTAAAAAGTTTTTTTTTTTCAAGATGTCAGAGCTTAGATTTGAACTCGGCGCTATCGTCTTAGTAAGCCAACACACTAACCACGGCGACTACAGCGGCCAAAAATGGAAGGAGTTGACGTAGAATTACGAAATTTTGCACACTTGTTTGACTTGATGAAGAATAGTTAAATTGAAAATATGGAAAATTTCTGAGCAAGGATTCGGGTCCTTCCCCTATATTCTGAAAATTAAAATTGTCATAACTGAAGAAAAAAAAGTTCTACCATTATAAAATATTGCACACTGATTACCTTAAACAAAGTTAACATTTTGGTTGAATAGATGATTTTTTTTATTTTTGGCCGCCCTCACGACACAGTGCGTCAAAGGAAAATGTACGCATTTTGTAAACCGCTTTGTATCGAAATTGTGTTAGAAAAGTACCACATTGTAGGGGAATTACCTGTAATTTTTTTAATTATTATAATATTTTAACCAAAAGTTCTTAAACTCAGAAAAGTTATGTTAATTACGAGTATTATAAAAATATTAGAAAATACCCAAAGAAGCTATATAAAAAGTCAATTAATTAAATTATTTTAAATTTTTCGAACTACAAATGATACTGGGATTCACTAAAACATGCATTATCCGAATAAATATTTTATTTAAAAATATTAAACAAAATAAATTTTTATTAGCAGCTACATGTTTTGCATAATTAATTTGTTTCAGTGTGCAATATTTTTGGAAAACATTGAAACAAAAACATATTTTACTTGAATGAATAGAATTGATAAAAATATTGCAAATGATTGACTAACTGACTCATTTTCTCAATTGAAATGTTTGTGTGTTTGTGTGTGTTCTTTTTGTTTTATTGTTTGGGTTTTTAAAAGTAAAGTACTCGTCGTATTTATAATTTCAAATTAACACGTTAAAATTCTGTTTAAGAACAAAAGATAATATATATTGATTAAGTTTTTAAAATATTTATAGTTTTAAAGATTCGGGGAAATACTATTGCCCATATATTGTAATATAATTATATAATTTGTGACTACTCTAGTCTTATTTTGAGTATGGGTTGAAATACTATATTTAACTTTCAATTAATTTCTGCCTTCAAAGATGTACAACAGATGTTTCAATATTCTGTACTTGTGCATATATGTATCTACATACATACTGATAGTGCTGTCTTGAAACTTAAGTAATTTTTTTTATACAAAGCCTAATATTAGGTTTGTTTTTTTTTACTCTACATTAGGTGCTCGCGGGATCCCAATTTTACCAAAAAGGGTTCCCGTACACAAAATTTGGCTAAGTGAGAGATATTTGTCATTCAAAATTAATGAAATACATTAATATCGAAATAAAGTGTATATTTACATACATACGTATGTAGAATATTTGTCTTTTTTTTTGACACATTTTTTAATATACCGGAAATAAAAAAAGTATAAAAGAATATTTATATCTAGCAAATAGTGTTAAAAATTATACAACGTTATGTTAACAATTAAAAAAGAATTTCACAAAATATAAGTTTGGTTTGTTTAGCCAATGCCACTTTGGTACACTCACAACAACTTCATTCATCCAGACAATGAAGTCGCTATGCCGATATTTCTTCATTAAATACATGAAAGGTTCAATTAATAGAATGAAAAATTTCGTTTGTAGAATGAAATCCCTCACTTTTAATTTTTTATGCCCTTTACTGATGAGCATTTTTATAATGATATTCTGGTATGCGCTGAAAAACGATTTCGATCGAAATTAAAATCAAATGAAATTTCATTTCAAATTTGAATTTTTTTTCACTCATTATCTTACTGGCTATTGCCACTAAATCCTTGCTTATTAAAATTTTAAAATAATTGTATATGACTTTGAAAATACAAACGATTTCAATTTTTGTGAAATCGTTTGTCAGCGCATATTTAATTTTTAACTTTATATATGCATTTGCAAATTTGGAAATGCCACGCAATTTAATTATATTTCTTTTATGAAATTTTATAATTTAATTTTTTTATCAATGTATCTCATTAATGCATTAATTGGTTTTTATTTAATATTATATTAATAATTGTCAAGTTTATAAAATACTAGCTAAACCCGGTTTGCGCTACCCCCCTGGTTATAAAATAAAATTAAAAGTATTTATATATTTACAAAAATTTATTTATTTAATTTTAATTTAATTATTGCAATGCTTTAGGATATACAATATTTTTAATTTGCCCATCAGGAGCATACACATATAAATCGGTGGGTTTTCCTACACGCGAGCATATCATAAAGCTGTCCATGCGAAAAAATGGATTTGCTTATTAGATGCTGAAGGCTCGGGTTCGAGCCCCACGAAAAGTGATCAAAAGTGATTTTTTAAAATAAATTTTTGTTCCCTCAGAAACGCTTTAATTAGATCAAAGTTAACTGCAATGAATTTGTTTTTGGTAATCAAAGGAGAAATGATGTCCGTGAAGGAATAGTACACTAGCCAAACTGAACAATTGTTTTCGACTCCAGCTACGGTAGTCTCATCAGAGTTCTTTGTGTCCTGTCTATATTCAAGACCAAACATCAACTATTTAACTCATACACTGTTTTGATGTATGTTGAAGACATCAGTTTAAATTTGTTGGTAATGGTGATAATTAGTACTTACTCCCAGACGATGATATGAGAAAGAAATTTTAGGCAGAGATACTCTTCTTTTTAATATATATATATATAATTCAGGTTTTTTATTATGTTATTTAGTATTAACACAGTTGTTATTGTTGTTCAAATTTTATGTGGATAATAGATAGGTTTGTAAGTAAATTTTAAGATTTTAATGCATGAATATAAATAAGTTTTAGACGGTTTAATTTTAATATTAATTTTAATATAGATATAAATAACATTAGTTTTAAGTTGTGATGAAAGTATTTAAGTTCTGTTGTTTAAGGTTCCACTGCACGTTTTCAATAGTAAAATATAAGTAATTCTCTTCTTTTTTAAACTTGTCAAACTTTTACTCGCTGCAACTGCAGTTCATATTTTTAACGAGAAATGCGCTCGATGTAGTTATGCCATACTCAAATTCACAAAATTAGGGTAAAAGATTTAATTTAAGCGCCATATAAATCTAGTGTCGGCAAACAAATATTTATTGTTCAAATAACTTTGAACATACACAGAAAAATAAAAGTGTTATGGCAAATACTTTTTGCAGTTGAGGAAATTGTATTTGTCGCAAATAAAAAGTATTTGATTTAAATTATATTTTATTTGCCATAAAGAATTTCGGCGAATACACTGCATTTGTCGCAACAACAAAATTGCCGTTGACATAAATCAAGAGCAAAATTATTTGATCCAAATTGAATTTTCTTTAAGTTAAATGTAATTGCATTTAAAAATGCATGTCAACAGCAATTTATTAAAATCAAATGTTTTCTTATTTGAGATTACATTATTTACGCTAAATGCGGATTGTTGTTGTGGTAACAGTAGTCTTGTACTTTCAAATGCAATCCGCAGTTAATTTTGTTTTATTGTTTAGGCATTTTCTCTCATTCGTTTGTGTTTTGTTTGCAGTATTAAAAACACGTGCGTGTGAAAAAAATGGAGGACCACCCCAATTTAAAATTCGGCTAAAAGCAAATATGTGTGAGTTGTGTTGGCTTACTAAGACGATAGTGCCGGGTTAAAATCTCAGCTCTGACATTCTGAAAAAAAGAAATATGAAAAAATTATTTCTTTCGGCGACTACCACTCAAAAATCTGCTGGTAAAAGCTCTGAGAGTAACTGATTGCCATGAAAAAGCTTCTCAAATCTGTCGGTCGTAGTCGACTTTAAAAACTGAATATAAATATAGTTTATGTATTATGTACTATAATGTATGTATATTATATTATTTATAAATGTTATATAATATTATATATGTATGTTTTATTATATTGTGCTCTCAATTGCCTTACTATGTATTATATTAATATCTAAATATATAAAATTGAATGTGTGTTTGTTTATTTGTTTGTTTGTTTGTTTGTTTGTACCTTATAGGAGACCAAAGCTCTGGACCGATCTTCTTGAAATTATCACAGTATTTAACTGGGACTCTGACATGATTAATAGGGTACTTTTTTTTAGACCACGCCTACTTTTACGCCCACTTTTTTAAATTATGTAATTGCCCCCATATAGTTTTTAAAAGATTTACTTCAAATTGTATACACATTTTACTCCAGGCGAAGTATAAATAATAATTTATTACTCCACGCCCCTTTTCACGCCAAATTTTGTTTGAAAGTTTCAAACTTTTTGATCTATGTAGAAATTTGTATTTTTTTTTATTTGGTAATATATTGCTCTTAATACTGGTAACGTCGTCATATAACTATGAACCACTCCCACTTCACCGCCCCCTTCTCTTTTAATTCAGATACTTACTTACACCACTAATAATGTTTGCTATACAAAATACTTTTTTTGTAATATGTATATAACGAGGGGGTAGCGAAGCACACCGGGTTCAGCTAGTTTTATATATAATTAAAACTAAGTTACCAATTCATTGTACATACGTATGTATATATTCCTTAAAATTCTTTAATTTTATTTTTGTTTGTAAATAAAATATAAAAATTTAAAAAAATTTTGACATTTGTCGAATTGTATTTGTGACAAAGACTATTGCATTTGGTAGGACATTTTCTGCATTTGTCGAATTGCATTTGGGGCAAAGACAATTGCATTTGGTAGGACAGTTTTTGCATTTGTCAATTTGCATTTGGGACAAAGACAATTGCATTTATTAAAACGATTTTTGCATTTGCCGAATTGTATTTAATATAACAGCAATTTTGTAGTTGCAACAAATAGCAACTGCTATTGGGAACGATCCGAATGTAAATTCTATTTGCGGTAAGGTTAAAATCATTTGCCATTACTACGTTTTTTTTTCTGTGTACTTTTCAAGAAAGTACTGAAATTATTTCTTCCGTATTTATGTACATACACTTGTATGAGTTAGTCGAAGTTAAGTCACAAATAGTTTCTATCATATTCTCCTTTTCTTACCATCATTGCTGTTCTTGTAATTGTCATCTTATTTGGATGAAACATGCTTACAATTTATTTTGTTTTTGCCCTTTTTACTCCACCTTATCTACATTAGTCGACATCGATGATATGTATGACTGTAGTCGTGGTGGTTAAAGCGCAGCGCCATAGCAAGCGCATTTTATTTTAGATGCTGAAGGCTCGCTAAATGTAAGCCTCAAACTTGCAGAGATTGACCTAAAACTATTTGTTGAAATTTTTAAATTTAAATATTTTTCAATGTAATTGTTACGGTTCTAAGTAACTGGAATTATACATATTTTCTTCAAATTATCCTTTTTTACCAATTTTTTAACCAGTAATGGGCTTTGGGCTGAGGCCAGCAAATTTATAATTATAAGTATTAAATAACTTTATAAGTAGTTTGAAGAAAAATATTTGGGGGACAAAATTTCCCAATGATTTGGGCAGGCACCATTAAAAAAGCCATTTAGATATACCCATAAACAACAGATATTGTTTTAAAGAAACATTTTTTTTGAACTTAAGCATCAATAATAACATATGTATGCACAGAAAAAAATACTTGTCAGGTAAATTTAAATTAGAAATTGATTGGTATTTTTTAATTGTTTAGTTGATGCAATACATTTTTTTAATTGCAACTAGATCTGAGCCAAATTGTTAAATCAACTGGCCGCTAATTTTCGTTCGGTCATTCAAAATAATACCGATTATCCATTTCAGTCAATCGTTTATTTTGTAATGTTACATTTTAATATTTTGATCTTTAATACTTAGATGGAGGAATTTAATATTTTAAATTTTTTTTTTTACTAAATTATGCAGATGTAAAATAAAACTCATAAAATTTGGCTGTAATTTGTTTTGTTATATTGAATTGAACATCAAAATGAGCCTCAATGGCTCATGTCGGTAAGATTAGGGTTAAGCGTGTAACTGATAAATATTCCATATGGAATCCGTATATATTTTCAAATAAGCGCTTAGTAAATTATTTATTATGACTGGCATTTTTTATACATAGATTTTTAAATATAAACACTATATATAACAGTTACAGTTAATGTATAATTCTAAAGAGTTTTTTTTCCAGCTCATTTGATTTATTCTTGGTTAACATTTTGAGTAAAAATTAGACCATGTCTTAAATTCATCGTTAACCAACTTCATTTATTTTTCTAAAAAATATTATGAATCTATACAATTGTTTTATATGAAAATATATGGAAAAACATATGCATACATAAGTATGCATATTATTTTGTTTTTAGTTTAAAGCTTTCAGCACTTGTTTAAGTATTTTATAAAATTTTATTTTCAACATTTCTATCTGCACTTTATTTCTATGCCAATAAGCAATATCACTTAAACATGTCTGACTGAGTTCAGGAAATTTGAAATTTATTTTCAATATTGTTAGATATTTTAAGGGAATTTCTCAAACAACTTAATGATACTCTATTACAGTATTATACGTTTCTCTTCTACTTAATAACAGTGATACATAAGTGGGGGCGTTTAAGGTTACTCGTAATATTGCCCCCAATACAATTTCTAATTTGAGAAGTGAAATGCAGTAGAGTAACATTTTTGATATGATCTCATTATTGAGTTCAATATGTTCAATGTAAATGGCAGAAGTAAAACAGAATTTTATTATCCTGTCGATGAAAGCAGTTTATTAGGGCGGAAGTCAAAATATATTTAAAATTCCTTTTCTTCGTTCGCTACATTTTATCAACTTTCTACATTTTACATTTTGATATCTTTTTACTTTCTTTTTTATTTGGTCTTTTACGAGTACACACTAAGGCGATGAAGTTGTTTGATTTAATTTAGAGTCTCCAACAGTTACAGTAAAACCTTCAATAAAGTGTTATTGAAATATAAAATAGAACAAAAAAAAAAAAAGAAGCAAAACAAAATTGATTACTTGGCAATAATTGTTTTGTTTTTAAATAAAATATTTTAAATGAATTTAAAAATGCTTTGTTCAAACTTCGTATAAAGTTTAGCATCTGTAAGTACCAGTGTTTTTAAACGTTTATTCTCCTCCTACTGGTTAAAGCATTTATGCTTGTGCTGCTGCTTTTATATTCGCTGTTAAATAAATGCAACTGGCATTTTACATGTTTTGCATTGTACTCGTACAAGTAAATTTGATGTTGAAAATAAAATAAAAAACGAAATATTTATTTTTTGTGCTTCACTTTTCTTAGTATTTAGCATAATCGTATTACAGTGATTTCAAAATGTATCAGTAAACTTAAACTATTCTATTGTATTATTGGCAGAAATGGTTAAAGCAGTTAATCATTGCATTTTTTCTTAATTATAAATATATTGCATATATATTTTCTTTTTCTTTTTTTAATTAAAAAAAAACAACTGCACTAGGTTAGCAGTTTTACCAAAAGAAATTTAGTTAATTCAGGGAACAATTAATTCTCATAGAAAACCATTCCACCTCCGCCACAAATCTCGGCCCTGTCGTAATTCTTTATTTATTTATTTAGTCAAAGATGAAAGAAAGTGAAATGTCAAGAACCTTTGCCTTGTCACAGCAAGGGCTGGGAACTACTTACTTATCTATGTTCGATTTCAGTTTAAAAAAAATTTACAAAATCCGTACTTCGTGGTGCAATTGCCGAATAATTCGTATAAGAGTTTTGAATGATCCAACATTTATTTATTTGTTTGTATACCTTAATCAAGATAAATAAAAAGATAGATCTATCACAAAAGCCAAAATGTCGATATTACTTTTTTATTTTTTTTCTGCTCAAATTTTAATAAAGTTTTAAGTTTTTTAAAAAATGTTTATTTTTTTAATTTTTTATTAATCTTGCTGATACGAACTCAACTCATAGAATATTAAATGAATTTTTTCAACCAATGACACTGTGTCTGGTTCTTTAAATTGTTAAATTTTTTTAATAAGCACTTTTACTACCATCACCGTTTTATATCGTATTTGTTTATTGCATGGCTGGTTGTTTGTTATGCCAAAGTCTTATTTATTATTAAAAGAAGCTCTTTACGCCAATTTAGCTGTCCAACCTTTATAGTTTTTTTATTATATTTTCTGCCTTTTTATTTTAGTAACTTTGCTTGTAGCTTTGAATCAGTGATATTAATGCGCACTGTATATTCTTGTAGGCGTGCAAGTATGTATTAACAGTAAAGGTCTAAATTATAAGAAACTTGACTTTTAAAAAATTTCGTATCTATAACTTTAATTTTCCTAACACTATAATGTGTATAAAAGGACCCCTGAGTGTTGGTCTAAATAAAAAAAAAAAAAAAAAAAAATACAATACATCCAGTAAATGTCGGTGTATCTAATAATATGATATCAATCAATGCATCGATATGTCTTATGCAATGTATCAAAAGCAATCAGCTGATAAAACTATACCGACTTCAGACTTTACAATTATCAGCACAAACTAGTTCACTGAAATAAGAAACAAATAAAGGCCGAGGCACATAGAATCAGTTATTCGTTGACTAACAGCTAAGTCAAAATATATATTTTGTTATAAGCTTTGTTTCATTGGACATGTCGACGTCCATGTAAAGTACAACGTATGTAGTGTAGATTGACAGCTCTAATTCGTTTTTTTCTTATTTGTCATTGTGTTGTGTTCTATGTAAAATTCAAGGAAAAATATAAATAATATAAATTACACAGGTTTACATATTTTTAATTTGGAAAAATACCAAGAACGCCACATGCCTAGATAAGTTAATTGGGACCTCCAGAGCACGAAAAACGCTGTCATTTTCTTTCCCAAGTACCGTTTTTTAGATAACGGTACTTTTGTGTTTTTCGGTGTAGGGCCCCACTCAAACCCTTGTGGAGTCGAACCAAAAAGTCCGATCGAGATAAGTGGCATATCGATGAAAACGTAATTGAATGTCTTTTCCGTCGATATGCTGGAAAATTCTATCTGATAAGAAATCGCTGAGATATGGCACCTCAAAGTTAAAAATTTGCCTGTTTTTTAAGTTTTTCTCAAAATTTTTTATTTTCATTTAAATTTTTTCCTACGTTATATTGAAGATCTGGAATGTTTTATTCTTTTACCAAATAATAATAAAATTCGGATTAAAAATAAAGTTTTCATTAAGGATTTTGTGGAACGACAATATTTTCATTTTCATTGCTCACACAGTATATTCGGAGTAAATTCAAAAAATTTTAATTAAAATGACGAGCGACTTGAACTCTTGCATTTTTTTTTCTTGGCTGTAAACCAGTGTTATATATAGTAGAATGAATGGAAAATAAATTAATCCAGGCTGTACGTACATATGTAAAAATATATGTGAAATATTTTTTTTAGCAAAAACATGTGAGAAAAAATCTTCTGATTTTATATCCGTCAAGAAAGTACCATTGACCCAACATTATCCGTTAATATGTTAACATCTGTTGGGAAAATCAGCATACGAAGCATTTTATGTGCCTCAGCCTTAAGATTGCGAAATGTCTCTTATTGTATGTAGGTTTGTTTAATGGAAATACAGTTGCCCAAAACGTAGAATACTTGACTACCTGAAGACCATAATAATCAGGGTTTACATGGTGAACTAATTTTTTTTAAATCTTCTTGGCTTTATTTTTTTGTTTTTGCCAGAACCCCTATTATAGATTCGTTTTCAACATTTTTAAAGACAGCTGTTACATATGTGGCAATGTTCAGTCTATTTTACCATAATATGGGCAAAATTGAGTGCGGGGGAGAACCCGAAATTAGCCGAAATTACATATGTACATACACACATAATTGGCCATTACAACCATGTGTCAGGGTTACTGCCTAGTTTCTCGCAGCACTCGTGTTTTGTGTGCTAATTTTTATCCATGAGCACCGAGACCTACCGTTTAAAGTCGACTTCGAATGACAGATTTGAGAATCTTGTTCATGGCAATCAGTTACTCTCAAAGCTTTTGCCAGAAGACTGCTGAGACGTAGTCGCCGAAAGAAATAATTTTTTCATATTTCTTTTTTTAAGATGTCAGAGCTGAGATATGAACCCGGCATTACGTAGTTTAAAAAAATATCACTTTTATTTTAGAAAATAAATATTCAGAGTGAAATTGTTATCATGAAAAAATTGGTCACGGCTATACAATTCACTACTCATTATATAAAAGTTCTTAGCTCAACTTGTATTAAAACAGAGCTTGATTATACCTGGGATGGATGGGATACTTCGGACAAGGCAAAGTCTCTGATTGGGGTCAACCTGGCGGCCTCCAGAACGATCCTTGTTCCCGTTGTATTCAAGTCGACATACAGTCTCCACGTGGCCCTCCTGGATAACATTCTAGCACCCGCTAGCTTGTTAACTAATGCATGCGGCGTTTGTCCAATCCCCTGGACTTTAAATTTGGGTTGTGCGTAGGGCTTGAAACCCACCACGTAAAAACATTTTTCAATGAAAACCAATACAATAGCCTCTAAACGGACCCCCTTTTATGTTGATGAACTTGGCAAACGTTTTAGGGACTATGATTTAAGGATATGCACCTGGAATGTGAGAACTCTTTATAGGGAAGGTGCCTTTATCCAATTGGCGGATGCTCTCACGAAATGTAGGGCTGACATCACCGCCATCCAGGAAATGCGATGGATAGGACAAGGTTGTACGAGGCAAGCAACATGTGACATCTACTACAGCTGCCATGAGAAGAGACGCGAATTTTGGCTGCGGATTCGTAGTACGCAAGAGACTTCGTCATCTTGTCTCGGAGTTCACCCCCGTGAACGAAAGAATTGCTACGATCCGAATGAAGGCAAAGTTTTATAATATCAGCCTTATTTGCTTGCACGCCCCGACGGAAGAGAAGGATGATGCGGTCAAAGATGCTTTCTACGCAAAGCTCGAGGATGTATACGATAGGTGTCCGGCACATGACGCCAAAATTGTCCTCGGCGATTTCAATGCGAAAGTTGGACGTGAAGGTATCTTTGGCCCCACTGTCGGACAGTTCAGTCTCCATAATTCCACCTCACTGAACGGCATGAGACTGATCGATTTCGCCGCGGTGCGAAACATAGTAGTTTGTAGCACCAGGTTCCAGCATCTCGATATCCATAAGGCCATCTGGCTCTCTCCTGATCGATCTACCAACAACCAGATCGATCACATTGTGATTGATGGAAGGCTTGTATCCAGCATACTAGACGTGCGCACATTTAGAGGTCCAAATGTCGACTCGGGCCATTATCTTGTCGCAGCCAAGATGCGACTGCGTATATGCGCGTCGAATACGACACGTTCTAGTGTGCAAGGGAAGCTGGACATTAAAAAGCTGCGATCACAAGAGACAGCCAGGTCGTTTTCCGATCGTCTTTCTAACGAGCTCAATTACATCCCATCTTCTCTCGAAAGTATTGATGGACAGTGGTCTCACATCGCTCACTCTCTGCGCAGCGCTGCCGAAACAGTTCTTGGTTTTGAGCGTCCTCCCCGCAGAAACCAATGGTACGATGAAGAGTGCCGTGAGGCCACTGCAGCAAAGAACGCTGCCTATAGACGAACATTGCAGTCCACCTCTACAAGAGCAATGGTGGAGGTGTACAGAGAAAAGAGGAGCGAAGAGAGACGCCTATTCAGAAAGAAGAAAAGAGAGCAAGAAAGGCGTGATCGTGAGGAAATCGAGATGTGCAGGAGTAGAAATGATGCTCGAAATTTTTATAAAAAGATAAGGCGGAGACGAACATGGTAACCTGGTTACAGATGCACAAGGAACACTAAGATTATGGAGACAGCACTTCTCTAATCTACTGCAGGGCGATGGCGACACAAATTCCGCCTCTAGAGATGCTGTGCCGGACCCAATCATTAACGACGACGTCGAGATCCCGTCCCCCAGCCATGAAGAGGTCAAGGTTGCCATATGGCGACTGAAGAACAACAAAGCAGCTGGACCTGATGGTTTGCCAGCTGAACTCTTCAAGTATGCAGGCGATGAGTTGGTTAGGTGCATGCACCAGCTCATTTGCAGTGTATGGCTGGAGGAAAGTATGCCCAACGATTGGAATCTTAGTGCTCTCTGTCCCATCCTGAAAAAGGGAGATCCCACGATATGCACCAACTACAGGGGTATAAGCCTCCTCCCTATCGCATATAAGGTTCTTACGAGCGTATTGTGTGAACGACTGAAGCCATTCGCCATCTCACTGATTGGACCTTATCAGTGCGGCTTCAGACCTGGTAAGTCCACCATTGACCAGATATTCACATTGCGCCAAATCCTGGAGAAGACCCATGAAAATCAAGTCGATACACACCATCTTTTTGTCGACTATAAGTCAGCCTTCGATAGCCCAATAAGGGATCGCGTTTATGCCGCAATGTCTGAGCTCGGTATTCCTGCTAAGCTGATAAGGCTATGCAGAATGACGCTGATCAATTCCTGCAGCTCCGTCAAGGTAGAAAGAGACCTCTCCGAGCCTTTTAATACCGTGCGAGGTTTCAGAAAAGGCGATCCCTTATCCTGCGACCTCTTCAACTTCGTTATGGAGAGTGTTTTGCGAAAGGCGGGTGTACATGGTAATGGCTCTATTTTTAATAAGTGTCCAGCTCCTTGCGTATGCCGACGACATAGACATCATTGGGCATACCAAGCGAGATGTCACCGCAGCCTTTAATGCTATTGAACGAGAGTCTGCTAAAATGGGTCTGGCGGTAAATGAGAGCAAGACGAAGTACATGTTGTCGACGAGTAGGGATGTTGATCGCATCGGCTCCCAGGTTACAGCCGGCAACTATACATTCGATGTGGTCAAGGAGAGCATCTACCTTGGCACCGCCATTACCAGCAAGAATGATGTCAATCTGGAGATCAAGCGAAGAATTACACTGGCCAACAGGTGCTACTACAGTCTCGGTAGGCAGTTTAGTGACAGAGACCTCTCTCGTTCGACGAAGTTAACACTCTACAAGTCGCTTATTCTTCCGATGCTTCTCTATGGTGCGGAAGCATGGACGCTGTCTTGTGCCGATGCAGCGGTCCTGGGAGTGTTTGAGAGAAAAATTCTTCGCAAGATCTTTGGTCCACTGAAGCAAGGCGATGAGTTTCGCATTAGGACCAACTATGAGCTGTATGAGCTCCTCAGCGACGTAGATGTTGTCCAGTGCATTAACATCCAGCGGCTGCGCTGGCTCGGCCATGTTGTTCGGATGGAAGAATCTGCTCCAGCGAAAAAGGTTTTCGATGCGAAGGTCACTGGACGTCGACGTAGAGGACGTCCATGTTTACGTTGGAAAGACCAGGTAGATGGAGCCCTGTCATCAATTGGTGTGACCAACTGGAGAAGGCGTGCGCTTAGCAGAGACGCCTGGAGACTAGTGTTGAGGTAGGCCGAAACCCGTTAACGGGTTGTTTTGGCCAGCTAAGTAAGTAAGTAAGTAAGTAAGAGCTTGACCAGTAACAAATTTTGGCCAGCAATAAGAGTTTCCAAGGCGAACATACTAGGGGTAGAATATTTAATGTGTTCAAGTCAGAAACAGAAACGGAAATTTGTAAAATGGCACTGCATGGTCGTCAGCTGAAACTCCGTAAGCTGCTTGAAGTGACAGTATTGCTGAAAAATCAAAAGTGGAAAAGCTGTTAGCAAGATGGAATGAAAATAAATGAACAAAAGCTGTGGGGACAGTCATCAATAAAGCATTAACCAATCTCGTACAAGAGACGAGAGCTATTTTGAGGTATTACAAGTATCAAGAAAAACAGAACGATCCTTTAATACCAATAACTCCTGTAACAACTTTTAAGTCCCACACTGTAAATACAATATTCATCCTTTTTTCTTTTAGGATGTTAAAAAAAATAATTTCTATACTCTCTTTTCAAGGCGTTCTAAACTTTGACATCGTTGGAGAACATGAACGTGCTAAAAGAAGGCACTACAATGCGTTTGTTATTTAAACTACAAACACATGATAGTGCGTAAAATAATGAGTATTTGTTTTTTTTCATGGTTATTCACTTTTAAAAACTTGCAAATTGAATAGGAAAAGAAAGAAAAAAAAAAATTAATTAAATAAAAAAATTATTCATGTGCACACAATCAGTTGATTGTTGTTAAAAAACTTTAAAACAAATCTTATATTGAATATATGTATGCTTGTACGTAAATAAGACAAAAACATAATGAATAATATGAACGGAGTACGGAATTTTTTTTTTAACTTTGAACTTTCCTTAAGAAAAGAACTGTTTTATTCATTTCCAAATCAGATATAAAAACAGGTATCATTTTATTAAATTTATTTTTAAATACCATCTAATAATAACTTTATAAGATTAATCATGACCAAAATAAAATTTTAAACACATTTAACTAAAACCACACTATGAAGGATGATTTATTGTGGTATTTAGTAAACATTTACAATTTTGGTTAACCAAACCAAAAGTTGGTTTTATGTTTTGCTGGTTTGATTGTAATCTATAAACGACTAAACCAATTATATTTTAATATACATATACAATATTTCTTTGTATGGGCTATAACAAATTTCAGCCAAGTTGTGCCACGCTCATACAAATTGAATATATATTTGGCTATATTATGAAAATGGTAAGTCAGAGCCTCTTAATTTAGTTCAAATGGCTTACGACTCAATACAAGTCAGCAGTTAAAAAGTGAGCGGAATCGGATGAGAGGGCATGGCAACACCCAAACAAAGTTTATATTGGTTTTTGTATATCTTGTGACTAACTGGAGAAGGCATGCAGTAAGCAGAGGCCGAAATCTGTCAAGGGATATTCTTGTTTTCTGCAAGTTACGAGGCTTTTATTAAGGCTTTGCTATATGGATACTTACATATCCATGTAATCCCCTAATTGAATATGTTGAAAATAATGATGATGATTAATGTTAATTAACGGCAATGCAAATCTTGGTTTAATGATTAAACTTTATTCTATGTTGAGAAACTTTCTCTCATTCTCTCACTGTTATTATATACTGTAAACTTCTTTTTAGAAATTACTTTATATTTTTGTATTTAGTCTGTAAGAAACATCACGAAATAAACATCCTTGAAGTTAATTGCCTGGTTATATTTTAATTGTATTAGCCACTAACCCAAGAAAAGGTTAAGTTTTACTAATAGAATTCCAACAGAATATAATTGCATAGGCTCGATTTTATCTAACTTAAGATTGCTTTCACTGTGTTCTATGTAAATTAAAGTAAATACTAAAATTTATAAAACATTTTTATAATCTATATATGGGTTAAACCATATCAACTCAACTTAAAATATGCCGTTTTTAAAATGACTGTCTACGAATTCGCTAATTTTTGGTATGAATAAAGTATATCATAACACTAAGACCAATATAAAATTTAAGGGCACTGACACTTCTAGATCCGGAAATATGAGGTCTTGAAAATCGGAAAACAGTACAAAAATGCACAAAGTTACACTTACTTAATTGTAATTTTCTTGAAAAGTATTATAGCTACGCATCTCGTAAAATTCGCATTTGAAAGGGTATTAAATTACCTTTGATTTAACATATAATATGATTTTTTTTTCTAAAAGTCAAAGGTCAATTTTCTTTATCTCTAAATCGGAAGCCTATATCTCCGAAAGCGACCTTTTTAAAAATTTGAAAAAAAATTATGCCAAAGATAGTTTCGTTCTCTACAGTTGTGAAAAATTTCAGAGTGGAGGTATTTTTGGATCAAAAAATAAAAATCAAATCGCAAAAGAATGAGATTAAAACTATTCTGATAGGGGTGAAATAGTACACGATTTTTCGATTTCGATTAACTAGAATCGCTTATTTTGTGAGTTTCAACAAAAAAATACATAAGTCAAAAAGAAGGGATGTGGGATGGGGGCAAATGGCTATTCATCGGGGTCAAAGGTTGGGTTGAAGGAGTAAAAGTCCACAAAAAGCTCCACAACTGCCCTGGAGTAGCCCCTAGAGGGATAAAATGTAAGACCGACCCTTACTAATATTTTACACTCCAACTTTTTTCCGAACATACCTACCCCCTATTCCCACTCCCTAAGGGGGCTTCAGTACAAAGCTTATAAAATGTGCCCTTACCACTCTAGGGAGTGGGGATAGGGGTTAGGTATGTTTGAAAAAAAAGTTGGGGGTAAATACCTACCCCTACCTAACCCCTATCTACATACCTACCCCCTATCACCTTTCCCTAATGGGGCTCCAGTTCAAAGTTTATAGAATTTGTTCCTACCGCTCTAGGGAGTGGGGATAGAGGTTAGGTATGTTCGGAAAAAAAGTTGGGGGTAAATACCTACCCCTACCTAACCCCTACTTACATACCTACCCCCTATCACCACTCCCTAAGGGGCTCCAGTACAAAGTTTATAAAATTTGCTCCTACTACTCTAGGGAGTGGGGATAGGGGTTAGGTATAGGGTCGGTCTTACATTTTATCCCTCTAGGGGCTACTCCAGGGCAGTTGTGGAGCTTTTTGTGAACTTTTACTCCTTCAACCCAACTTTTGACCCCGATGAAGAGCCATTTGCCCCCATCCCACATCCCCCGTTTTTGTTTCATGTTTTTTTTTTTTTTTTTGTAGAAACTTACAAAATAAGCGGTTCCAGCTAATCGAAATCGAAAAATCGTCTACCATTCCAGCACTATTAGACTAGTTTTAATCACATTCTTTTGCGATTTGATTTTTATTTCTTGATCCAAAAATACCTCCACTCTGAAATTTTTCACAACTGTAGAGAACGAAACTATCTTTGGCATAATTTTTTTTTCAAATTTTTAAAAAGGTCGCTTTCGGAGATATAGGCTTCCGACTTATAGATAAAGAAAATTGACCTTTGACTTTTTCAAAGAAAAAATCATGTGGCATATTAAATCAAAGGTAATTTAATACCCTTCCAAATGCGACTTTTACGAGAAGCGTAGTTATAGTACCTTTCAAGAAAATTACAATTAAGTAAGTGTAACTTTGTGCATTTTTGTACTGTTTTCCGGTTTTCAAGACCTCATATTTCCGGATCCGGATGTATCAGTGCTTCCAAACTTTGTATTTAATTTAGTTCTATGATATACTATATTTCTACAAAAAATCATAAAATTCGGAGGGGGTAGGTTAAAACCATTGGTTGATTTGACTTGGAATATCCCATATACATGTATATTAGGGTGTCCCAAATAAAATAAAAAATTGGAATTCGTGGGAAGATCATTTTTAATTTGGATACTTATAAGGTAAAGTATTTTTGGGAATTTTTTCAGATTTTTCGGAAGTGGTTTAGAGGTCGCGCAAATTGATTTTTAATCAAAATCGAGCTTTTTGAGCTCTATTTATTTTTCGAAAGCAGCTACAACCTTTCATTAAAAATTCAGAAATCAATGCCTTCTGAAACAGACTTTCAGAATTTACTGCAGGGCATAGAGCAGCATCACAAGAATCCCAATAAATGATTTACAACAAATCGAATTTTTTATTGTTTATATAATTGTTGTATAACCTAGTTCACACTTTATAGTACTTATTAAAAATTTCATGCAGTGGGTACAAAGCTTTAAAAGGGTATAACTCGAGAACGGTAAAAGAAAATTTATTTTTTTCTGCCAAGTTATTTAAAATTTAATAATCTTTTAAACTGCATCATTAGTTTTTTTAGTCTTTATATAAATAATGTTATATAATAGTTTTGGAGGTTTATGTCACAATAATAATAGTTTTAGGTTTTTAACAGTTGGACTATTATTATTTTGACATAAACCTCCAAAACTATTATTTGGGTAAAAAATTTTCTATAAATGAGCACAGATATAGAAAGCTGAGAAAATTTCCTTTAAATAAGCCCTCTTCCAGCGTTACAGGTCAACTATTCACCAATTGCAATGAATACTTCCAAAAAAATAGCATTATTTTCGGATGACCTGAACACCAAATTTTCTCGTAAAAAACCGGAAGCTCGATTTTGATTTTAGAACCATGGTTTCTTTGGGAAAAGTTCTTAGAATTTCTCGTAGATTAAGACCTTGCTATACGCTTTGTCATGTTTTTCGGTCCCGAACAAATTGACCCACCCTAATGTACTTGCTGGCAATATACAAATTTTCTTTTGAAACAAATTTAATATGTAAGCCGTCATATTTCTTATTACCCCTAGTGAGAGAAGAAATAATTTTTAACATTTTCAATAATATTATGATTTATTTATAACTTCTAATTAATCCTTCTTCAAACTTTTTTTCAAATACCAAATTTTACTCAAGTCATGTCAATAAATAATACCCATTAATTTGTAAAATATTTGCAAATACTTATTTGATTCATTTATCATTTTGTGTATTGATGGGGGGAGCATTTGTATTTATGGAGGTAAATTTGACCACTCACAACATACTTCTGCATTTGAAAATATGGATGACTTTGATGATTTTCCATTTTTCGCAACATTTATTATTTCATTGCTTTGCTAAATAGAGAAAATTTAATTGTAAGTGTGTTTGCCACTTTTTTTTTCTCCACTTAAACACAATGAAAATTATTTATTTACGTGTTAATACGGAATTCCTACTTACAAAAACTGAACAAATAATAAAGAAAAAGTAAAATAAGGATCACATTTGTGAGGAAGCTTGTGGTTTAGAGTAGAAAAAGATTGCAAAAAAAAAAAAAAATTAAATAAATCATTCTACATGTAATCGTACATACATGTGTATATACGTGGCTTGTTTGGTAAATCTCAACATTTAGAGAAGAATAACAAATAAAACAACTGCTTGGTTTATGATTTCACAATAATAACGAAAACTTTTCCTACAATCTACGTTCTTTCAAACGTACATATATGTACAAAGCTACATAAGTATATGCAATTTAATGACCCATTGTTGTATTTACTTAAACAATAATTATACTTCCATATAGGCAAAGCACGGACACATCTATTCTCACCCTATGCTGTTATAAAAATTCGCTCAAAATTGTGTCTTCAAGTCACATTAAAATATTGTACAACCGAAAAAAATGTGTATTTCATGCATGCATGTAGAAAATAATAATTCGGTACTCTCCTATTTATCCATGTGTACTCATGTCAGACTTAAGTGTAAGAGTAAAATGTCATTAAGCCGTGGGATGATTACTTTTTTTTCGTTAAATACCCTATACCTCTGCCTTTAGTTGGGATGTTAAAGTTGTTTGAATTAATTTTTGTAGCATTTTTAAAATACAGTTGCATTTGAAATAACCTTGTGTCAGATTAAGTTGCATCGTTAGCTCTACTTGGTAAGCAACAAGATGCTTCTTTCTAGAATACATTAGACCCATATAAGTACAAGGTATAATGCTCTCATAACTCCGTTTTCTCGTCACAGAATCTGCATACTGAACTCTCAACTTGTTGAATAGTTGTTAAGTCTGCAATGGCGGGTCAGACGTCCAGTAAATATATTCAAATTCTTTCCTATTATAATTACCCAACAAAAGCTTTCATTGCCACAGGTATATATAGCCTGATAAAAGCGCTTTTCTTTTTTCGATTTTCGGGTTTATTCGCCCTTTCATTTCCCGTCATTCTCAACTAACCGTAGTTGTGAGGTTATAATTCATTAGCTAGTGCTAAAAATGCTCCACCAACAACTTCTACAGGGGCCTTATTCTGTAATTCTCTTAAGCTAAAATTTGGGGTTTTTGAAACTGGCTGGGCGTTAGAATGTATAAAATTAAAAAATTTAGAGGTAATAGGCATGAAGTTTTTAAATTACAATAAGCGTTCAAGAATTCTATTCGTAGCCAAAAAGTCCTAAATCAAGTTTATAAAGTTTTAGCGATAGAGTTTTAGCTTAGGAGAGTTACAGAATAAGACCTCAGGTCACCACTGCTAAGTAAGGACAGAATAGTCCTACAGACATACATAATTGCCCATTACAACCCGGTGGCAGGGTTACGGCCTAGCTTCTCGCAGCCCTCATGTTGTGTGTGTTAATTTTTATCAAAGGGTACAGGGACCTACAGTTTAAAGTCGACTCCGACCGACAGATTTGAGAAGCTTTTTCATGGCAATCAATTACTCCCAAAGCTTTTGCTAGAAGACTGCTGAGAGGTAGTCGCCCAAAGAAATTATTTTTTCGTATTTCTTTTTTTTTTCAAGATGTCAGATCTGTGATTTGAACCCGGCGCTATCGTCTTAGTAAGCCAAGACACTAAGCATTAAACCACGGCGACTAGTGGTACTTGTTGTCGTAGTTGTTAATCGGAAAAAATATTAAAACATGATTTTAATTCACAGAGACCTACAGTTTAAAGTCGACTTCTAGCGAAAGATTTGAGAAGCTATTTTATCTCAGCTCTGACAGAACAGTCCTAAATTAGAAATTTCATGGCTTTGACAGTAACAAATATTTATAGCCGAAGAAAAATTTATGTACTTATACATACAAATACATAATTGGCCATTACAACCCTCCGGCCTAGCTTCTCACTATATTCATATTTTGTGCGTCAATCTTTTTTCATGAGTACCGGATAATCATGAGACTTACAGTTTAACTGACGTCCACTTCAAACAGCAGACTAAAGAAGCTTCTTCATGGCAATCAGTTACTCTCAGAGAAGACTGTTAAGAGATGGTCGTTGAAAGCAATATTTTTTAAAATTTTTTCTTTCAAGATGGTAAAGTTTGTGTACGAACTCCAAGCTCGTGTAAGTCAACACACGCACATTATAAATATAATATATATCATACACTGAATTATAATCGGTTTTGCATACAATAGTACACAACAGAATAAAAAAAATTAATTAATTCTGTCTTTGGTTAAAACTGCTGTAGATCTTTACACAGTCCATGCATGCCGGCTATATTTATCATTTGTTTTGGTTTTTTTTTTAATTATTTAACTAAATATGATGAAATGAATGAACGAATAAGTGTAACGAGTACTTCCGCGCAAACACTTTTATATTCATGCACATGAGGATGGTTTCATTTAATTATTGTGTAAGTCCAAGTTGGCGTTAACCACTATACTTGTGTATCACTAGAAGTAACATTTAAACACTATATGAAACAGGAAGCAGTGAAAAATAAATAATTTATTTCAGAAAATATATAAAAAAAAGAAACTATAACATGAAACTGAGTTGGATGTAGGACTAATTTTGAATTAGATTACACCTTTAAAAAGTTTTGAAGCCAAGGAAAGAGAAAAGGTTATTTTAATTTTGTTAGACACCGATAAACATTTACTTCTCCTTAGCCAAGTTAAAGTGTTTTTTTTTAAACTTTAAGCACTTAAAAATTAAATATAGACTTGTTTTACATTTAAGCATTTATTTTGCAGTTTAAATTAAAAATTCTACGCAACGTAAACGGGCTTCGAACTCTCTAATAGCGATTTAAGCCGCTACAATCTATTCTGAATAAACTGCCCTCTACAGTCCCAGCAGAAAATTTTTCAAATTTGGAAGCAATAAATAAAATTGTAAGCAATAATAAGTAGTAGCATTATATTGTTTATGCATACCTTCATGCTTACAAAGATGCTATAGAATAAGGTATTATTTTTGATTTTGTATAATATTTGCTTACTGGTTGCAATAAATTTGCGTTTCTATTGCATTTTAGCGACTCATTTCATATAAAAATCATGCAGTATTGATGCGCACGAGTAAGTGATTGTTTACAATTTCTCCTTTACAAAATAGCTTATTGGTAAGCACTAATTTCTGCTGGGAGTGGTGAAGTAGAAGACATGATTATTTGGTATTGTAAGGGCAGAGAGTTTGATTTACTAATTCTTCATCTCAGGTCCTATTGACACACATTTTTTATTTTTTTTTTTTTAAAACCAATACTCAGGGGTAAACCCCTACTCATGCAGTGCATTGTATTGGAATGTGAAGATGGTTGATAGAAGTTGTTTGTATATTTTGCGCCTTTTTTTGTTGATGAAACATGTTGCTGTCAAATTGTCCACTCAAGAGTCAGTGTTATACCTTCACCCTCGAATGATCAAGCAGCAATTGCCTCATCTGTCGGTGGATGTTTGAATGTGAATGGTGAGCGTTTTCAGTAGATTAGCTGTTATCTTCCCAGAAGGTGGCGAACACTGGTTCAGCTTCATATATTTTTGTGCAAAAAATATGAGGAGTGGACCTAGAAACTTGAAAGTTGGCACAGAGTATTATATTGACTAAATTAAGACAATAAAATAATTTCATGAAAATCAGCCACACCCATCGCCCACCGCCCATACAATCAAAATGGATATTTTCACATAAAACCTTTCGTATAAAAGCAAAAGTCTTAAAATTTAGTACATATACAACTTAGAAAAAAGAAAAGTGCATGCCAAGTTTCATTGGAATCTGCCACTCCCATCGCACCGTATTGCACTCTGTGTAGGCGGTATTTTGGTGACTAAAATTCGATTTTTTAAAATTACGTTTTACAAATCAAATAATTCCGTTCTAAAGAAGAGTGTTTCATTAAGAGAAATTCATAATTTATTTGGTTAGAAAGAAAAATTTTGTCTTAGAAAAAGTCTACTGAAGTCACTTAAATATTGTAAAACGAAAATTGAGGAAAATTTTTACCCAGTTCAGTAGCTTGTATATGTCAGATATTTTAATTGATAACTTTTCAATGCAGTTTTTATTGAAATACAGCACTGCATACATACAAAATTAAATATATACATACAAAAAAAAAAAAACTGCATTGAAAAAGTTTACTTTTAAAATTTTCCGATAGTATCGCTACCGATAGAGAAACCATCGATAGTCGGCCAAAAATAAAACTATCGATACTATCGATAGTACTATCGATTGTTTTGCAGCTCTACGAAGCGGGCAAAAGACTGGTTTGAGGACAAAAACGTCCAGGTTTTAAGCTGGCCTGCACAGTCGCCAGACTTAAATCCTATTGAGAACCTTTGGCAAATTGTAAAAATGGGTCTCCGATGAAAAAATCCATCCAATAAAGATGAACTTTGGGATTTAATTAAAGATGAGTGGAAGAATATTCCTATAGAAAAAAAAAACTTTATTTTACGTAACTAAATTCTGTGGCTCTATTTTTATGCACAGGCAGGATCTGACGTTTTGTAAGATGTTTATGAATAGAAATATATTTAAGTTTTGAATTTTCTTATTCCCATTATTTTTGCGTCATTTATTTTATTACTAAAGCGAAATAAAAGAAAATGAATTAATTATCAAGATTTTTGTACATTATTTTTTGCTTGAAAAGTGTTAGATCAAGTTGGCTCTATTTTTTTGCACACCACGTATATTGCAAAAATTATATATTGGCACTGCTGTTGTCTGATAATATCTCCTTATTTGCACAAATACATACAAACATACATACATAACTGGCCATTACAACCCTGTGTCAGGTTACGGCCTAGCTTCTCGCAGCACTCATGTTGTGTGTGTTAATTTTTATCCATGAGCACCGGGACCTACAGTTTAAAGTCGACTCCGAACGACAAACTTGACAAGCAATGGCATTCAGTTACTCTCAGGGCTTTTTCCAGAAGTCTGCTAAAAGGTAGTCGTCGAAAGAAATAATTTTTTTATATTTCTTTTTTTCAAGATGTCAGACCCGAGGCTTGAACCGGAGCTCTCGTCGCAGTAAGCCAACACACGAACCACTAGACCATTTTTGCAATATGCTGACCAATTTAATCACCATGAAAACAGTTACATCTAGGCCATCTTTATAATGTGAAAGCTTCTACAAACGAACTTTGTGTTTTCATACCGTCACAAGCACAACAGCCAATAAGATATACCGGACAAGTATGTTTGTTAATTATTATCTTCTAAATAAACAACGATCAGTCAAGTTACAATTGTAAGAGATTTCAAACCAACTTACCACAAGTGCAAATATTAAAGTGTGGGTGTTCATATTACGAGTACTAGACAGTTCTCTGTATGTTAACCGCTGGTTCCCTGTATGTATTGTACTTTAATTCAAAGATGCCCAGTAGTGGGTGATATCAGCAAATTAAACTCACACGTATAATTACGCTCTTTTGTTTGATCGTCAACCCAGTCAGCATTTTTGGTCAATTATGAGTCTCCTCTGGGCGATTAAAATAGTCACTTATGAGCTCATTTTTGAGTAGAAAATGAATGTTTTGTCGGGAGGAAAATGTACCCTTGCCGCGACTCCCTTTTCTTTACAATAATAAAAATATTGTATTTTGTTTAAAAATGTAAAAAAGAAAATAAATTCGTCAAGCTCAACTGAAGGAATTCTTTTTTTTATATGTATATTATGCACCTTTTTATTGATGAGACAAGTTTCTGGTTTAATAGACTGAAATGTAAGGAGCGGTTTCTTGAAGATGGACTTCTTCTTATTTTTTTAAATTATAATTTAGAAATACCTTAAATTTTATTTTATAATTTTTGCCCTTTGATGGGATTGAACCTCGGTCGTTTGAATTTCTGTGAGAGCGTCTTACCACTATACCACGACATCACAATAATATCATAACTCTTATTCTTTCAAATAAAATAAATCCCATTGTAACGAAATGCAGAAGAAAACAATAAAATACGACGCAAAATAATTATAAAAGCAGTCGTATTTCGAACGTCTGCACGATTATTTTATGATTCCGCACATTTAATCAGTTTTTGATCACCTAAGGGAGTCTCAAAAGACTCATTTTGGTGATTTAAGAGCAAGCAATCTTCCAATTGCTGACAGGGAATCAACCAATAGGAAATCAGCATATTGAGTGGGAGAGACAAACTACACTTGCAGAACTTCTGTGTCTTATTTTTTTTTATCTCACCAATACTAATACCTTGGGCATCAATGCTTTAATTATTAAAAGTGATGTCTCTTGTTTAGGTATAATTCAAAGTTATGTATATCATTTAATATAGTATACGTATATATGTGAACTGATAAATCCTATGAAAAATACTCGTATTCTCTAAAAAAATACAATATTTCACCTTTTCCATTTCACATAAAGTACTTGTATACTTGTATACTCGTATATTAATTAGAAATTATAAAAAAATTATAATCAGAAGAATTTTTTTTTAGTTTCTGCTTTTTAGTTTTGTTTTAATTTTTTTTTTTTTTTTTTGTAAGTCAAATTATTTTTGTGCATTTATGAATTACTAATAAAAGCATTCAACTGTAGTCTATGCACCCTTATAGAAAACCATTCGTTTATGCATTTATTATAGTTTCACATTGTGGCGAGGACGTGTGCATATTTTAAAATACATACATATATACTACGTATAATTTTTTTTGTTTCTTTTTAATATTTGTATAATAGCAATTATGTAGTGAATATTTCCACACTTTTAAACTTTGACACAACTTAGTAATTGTAGTTAAAATTATATAAAATATTGTATATGTGCATAGTATGCATATATTTCTATAAAATAAAAATAAAAAATGAATTAAAAAAATGTTACAAAAAAAAAAAAAAAAAATGTACATTTGAACTTTATGAAACAAAAAGAATAACTACTCGTAAAAAAGTGCAACAATCTATAAATGAATGTATGCATGTATGTAGAATGTATGCATTTTATGAGGTTCCTAATGCATATGAGTAGTTCCACAAAAAAGCATGAACATTTTAAAAGTGCCAGTTTATTTGACTTGTTTTGAAGAATTATTAGTTAGTTAGATTATTGTACATACAGTATGTTTTCCGTTATATAAAAATTGGATTGGTTGCAATCTAAACCCATATCAATTAAATTCTATGCGGTGTAAACTAAAACATAAAGACTTTTACCTTCATTGGCATCGCACCAGCAATTTTTTTTCTTCAAAAATTTGCTTAAAGATTATATGATAAAAACGATCGGCCTAGGAAATTCACTGATCTTTATACAGTGCAACTTCGACAATCCGTGCACATATGTATGGTTTTAGGCACGATCTGATTATCGAGTTGTCCGGACTATAGTAGTGAAAATTATTAAAATTATCTAAGCGAATTAAATATATACATAGATTAGTATATACTTATACTTATACTCCCTCCCCATATACGGGATTTACGTGCTGACCTGACCTTCCGGAAGTTGGATTTTGGGGGTGTGCCAGGGTTTTCTTCTCCAGTAGGGAAGAATGGGCATTGGGAAGGGTTGATATGGGTCCCGGTTTTTCAGTCTTAACGGATGGCTCCGAGTCTGCCAAACTTGCAGAGTCTTTTAGATTGCCGGACACATGCAGTGTTTTTCAGGCCGAGGTGTTTGCGATCACACAAGCACTGAAGATACTGCGGGAACGATGCATAGGGAGTGAAGTTAGGGTTTTTTCTGATAGCCAGGCTGCTATCAGAGCCCTGGCTTCGCCCATGGAAAACTCTTCCCTCGTTCTTTGCTGTAAGGAGGAGCTGAAGTGTCTTGGGGATGTTTGTGGCATCTCCTTGGTCTATGTTCCTTGTCATAGGGATATCCTTGGAAATGAGAAGGCAGATGAGCTTGCTAGGGAAGCTTCTGCCGAAGGGGAGTATGTTGCTTCTAACCTGGATGTCCACTGCCCATTGACTACCATTAAGGAAAGGATATCCAAGTTTTTCCTTGGGAAAGCACAGAGCACGTGGAATTCCATCATTACCTGTGCTGTTTCTAGGACAATTTGGCCCCGGTATAACCGGGGAATCTTGGGGATTCCTCGACAGTGCCTGTCCAAATTTATAGCGGTGTATACGGCTCACTGGGTGATCGGTAGACACGCAGAGAGGCTGGGCCTTCCCTTTAAGCCGCATTGCAGAAGTTGCGGGAATTCTTTTGAGAGGGAGACTGTGGAACATTTTCTTTGTGACTGCCAAGGTCTGGCGGTTAGGCGTTTGAAGTTTTTTGGGGTGCCCTTTTTCGACGGCTTGGCGCAATGTGCGAACCTGGACCCCCTTGCTTTACTTCACTTTATAGACCGCTCTGGTTGGCTGTAGTTATTTTCTTTTTTCTACTTTTAGGTAATTTCAGTTTGGTCCTGCAATGGTTTCAAAACGGCACCTTGTACTAATTGTAGTTGATCAGATTTTCGGATTAACTGGCCATTTGACCAACGTACCTACCTACCTACCTACCTACCTACCTACCTACCCCTTATTGAGGTGGTTGATTTATGCTTTTTGCTCTAGCCTCTTCAACAATACAATATCCTGCATTTCTATATTATTCTCCTCAGCCCACTGAATACAAACTGAAAATAATTTCTTTGCATATGCATTAGATCTCTTTGTTTTTGCATCCATTTCTACAAAGGTTTTTTACATAATTTTGGTTCACATGTTACTGGGTCCATTATAGGTATTCGAAATAAATTGTTTTATCTTCTCCTTATTTTTTAATGTCGGAAATCGTTGATTTAGGAACATGGAGATTTTCGGCAACCTGCCTAATAGTTTTGCCCTTATCAAGACTTTATAAAATATCACACTTTTCCTTTAAAGTTCGTGTTTTATGTTTGCGTTTATTATTTAAAGATATGGCACTTGGTATAAAATTAGACAAACACGCTTGCGAAAGAATGAACGAAAGCTTAAGTAATGATAGTGAAAAATGTACATAAAAGTATAAGAATAAGAAAACATGCGGGTTAAAAACGCCAAACTCCCGGAATTAAATTTTTTTCTTAGATAAAAAAAATTTGTTCGGGTTGTAAAGGTATAAATTTTAAATTGTCCGAAATGTAGAAGTGTCCGAATTATTGGAGTGACGGGACTGGCGCATATCCGGACTGTCGAAATTGTACTGTATTACAATATAATTACACCTTTTACTTAGTAGCAGTATTCCCAAACTTGCTAAAAAAATGCTTGATTTTATTTAGATTTAGAACAAAACTCTAAAATATATTAGTAATAATGGATGGCCAAGTCCTTTAGTGGTTAGTGTTAAACACTTAAAGCGGGAGTCGTGGGTTAAATTCTCACCAGCGACTCTGGTCTGTTTCACTACAACCAGAATTATGGTGTTCATCATATAAAAAACTTTTGTTAATACATTTGTATGTACAAATGTTTTATAACCGGAGTTTTTTTTTTCTAGATGAGAACTATTGATATCGATAACTACGATTTTACAGCCAAAAATGTTGACATTTCTTTTCAGTAATGTTTAGCAAGTCGTTCAATCCTTCTAAATTTTAAACTTTTACTTTGAAATAATTAAATCTATACGAGATCTTCATAGAACACTTCCTTTATTTGACGGACGAAGCAATTCGTGCAGTTATGGCTTGTTTTGGCACTAAATTTTATCTCAATTTAAAAACCCTTATAAGAGAGTCAAACCTGCATACTGAAGAGAAAATAATTAACCTAAATTGAATTTATTTCAGAGTTGCCAGAAAATAGTTGCAGTTGGAAAATAATGTTGACATAACTATACACAGGTTTTTCACGAGTACCTATAACTATTCATTTAATATTTACATTTGAAATGCAAATATGAAACTTCTAGAATTTTGACATGTGTTCTAAGTTTTTAATATAACAAAACCTTTTTCAAAGGAATTTTTGTTTTAAATTTATTAAATTACAAAAAAAAGTTTAATTTTGGTTTACATTGCTGAAAAAAATTTTTTTTTGTTTCGTTATGTGTTGCCTTTGTATTATTTTCTCTCATGAACAATTTCCTTTTATTTCTTTTAATTTTCCAGATGAACAACCTGCAGCGATGCAAATGAACTTGGATGGCAATTGCTTTTTTTATTGGTTTTTTTTTGTTTGTTTTGCAGCCACGTAACTTATTGTAGCTTTATGTGCAGAAAAAATAACAGACGATCAAATCCGGCTATTTAATGCCATTTACATTCATTTATAACAAACTTTCAAACTTTGGCATGTACAGGAGAAAAAGATAAAATATATACCAGTTTTAATTTTAAACAATAATCGCCTTTATTTTTGATTAAAAATTGATTTTTTTACTTTAAATCTACTTTGGCTTATAACACAGGGCAACACGAAAAAATAGCCATATACGGACACCACTACCTGATAAAAGAACGAAAAAAGAGGACCCGTATCTCCCAGTTTTGCACAAAGTCATGCAATTTTTTTTATGAGTCCTCCAAACAAACCAACTTTCTAAAACATATGTCTTACGTTGTGCAATACCTTGATGTGAGCGTCGTGTGGCTTTTACATATATTGTGTGCTGCGTCCCTTGATGTGTGTCCTGAACTTACTGTTTTGCCTGTGCTGCAGCGTTCGATGCGTGATCACGTTAGTTGTTTATTGAGATCTTAGATAAATGTTTGTAGTTCATTGTTTTCTTAAATTTTGAATAGTTTGCTACCTATTTTTTTAAGTTTTTTGAGATTTTAGTCTTGAAGGTGGAGTTTTTTTTTATTTACTTTGCCTCAGAAAGTAAATAAAAATTCCGAACGGTTTGCTACGTATTAGCCTGAGAAAATGTTCACTTTTTTGCAAAAATGACAACAAGGCTCATAAAAAAAAATCATGACTTTGGATAAAACTGGGAAACATGAGTCTTCTATTTTTGATCTTTTCACGTAGTGGTGTGTCCTTATATTTATTATATTTAACAAAAATTTTAATTTTCATGTTTTTAACAAAGCTTGTACAAAAATGTAGTCTAAGAAACAAATCTATATATATTGATATAAGTTCTATGGTATCCAAATCTAATCAGATGCATTAGGTTATAGTTTTTCGAATTTTACCAATGTATACAATAACGCCGTTTTCTTTTTATTATTTTTAAGTTACTGCAGTATTAATATAATATTATTGCACTTCTTCTAGCCCAATAATTAATTCTAAAGTTTAAATACTTTAAAAGTGGTATTTTTTTAGGAGGTATTGTCGAATGTAATTAAAATCTTAAGTAGCCCATAGAAACTGTTCTGCTTTATTACTTGCGTAAATGCATCCAAAGAAAGACAATCACAACATCTATAGTGTAGATACAAATGAATTCATAATAAATAATGAATTTGCTTGTTGTAAACTCTTTAGGTTATCCCACAAATATATTATTTTAATTTTTTTCTGTACTCTGAAAAACAAAAGGGATACAAGCTGTTATTTTTAAAAGTGGTATTAGTCCACTTTCTTGAAAAATCGAAAATGATTGGCATAAGTCCGTTTGAAGCTAATATGTCGTTTTTTCTTTAACCAGTTTCAATGATTTGTTTTTTGTTTTCATAATGCGCGGTATAGTCGTTAGAGCGCTCGCACAAATACTTAAACGGCCCAGATTAAGGCTCCCCCTTCCCCCTACAAAAAGTCCATCTACAATCTAGCAGAACATTTTTATGATTTGGAAACAACAAATAAAACGGCAGCATTTTATTGTTTTTTATACATTAAAGCTTCCAAATATGCTACAGGATAAGGTAATATTTTTGATTTTTTTTATTATTCGTTTACTTGTTGGAATACATTTTCATTTCTATTGCATTTTAACGGCGCATTTCATATAAAAATCATGCATTATTGATGGGCACTAGAAAGTGATTTTTTTACAATTTCTCCCTTACAAAATAACTTACTGGTAACCACTATTTTCTGCTGGGAAAGTAACCGCTCCCTGTCATTTCACTCTCTTCCAACTTAATCTTAGACAACGAAAAACGAATGATTAGGAGAAAAGCACAAACAGCTAAAAAGCTACTTAGCGAGGGCACTCACCATAATCAATATGCAAGGATGGGGCAATTGCTGTTGATCATTCAAGGGTGAAGGTATAACACTGGCCTTTGAATGATCAATTCACAGCAATTTGTCTCATTCCTAAGGCAGTTAATAATATACTTAAGACAAAAAAAAATATATGTTATATTCTGTTCATTATGTACTGTTCTTTCCACAAAAATTCCAATACAATGCACTGCATTTAGTAGGCGTTTACCCCTGAGTATTGGTCTCAATAAAAAAACTAAAAAGTGTATACTGTTAAAAACGTCACCACAATTTATTTACCTTTGCTAATAATTTTCAATTATTTCGAATGAAAAGCTTAAAAAATGGACTTACATATATACATAATTGGCCATTACAACCCTGTGTCAGGGTTATGGCCTAACTTATCTCAGCACTCATGTTGTGAGTGTTAATTAATATTCATGAGTACCGGGACATATAGTTTAAAATCGACTCCGAACGACAGATTTGAGGAGCTTATTCATGGCAACCAATTACTCCCAGAGCTTTTGCCAGAAAACTGCTGAGAAGTAGTCGCCGAAAGAAATAATGGACTTGTACCACTTTCATATAAAAATAAAACTTTTGCAGATGTTTATTATAACATTAATAATCTATCTATTATTGAAAATCGATTTTTGAATTAATATTTCAATCCAAAACCATAAGTTTAAACAGTTATTTTCATATATTTCTTCAAAAATATTCTTTTAACAAAATATCATGTTATTGAGAAGCCCTAAAATCGTTAAATGCAATATGCTTTTCTCTATCCATAGCTGGGATTTTTAAACTAATTAATTTATGTTAATAATTTGCTTTAAAAACATATTATATACATATCTGTATATGCGAGTACGTGTGTGTATATAATTTTTTTAATATAGTACAAATGAAGCAGTTGAAATTTATTATTTATTAATGAAAAACAAACCAATGAAAGAAAATCTTATTAACTTTTTAACTGCATCATTTATTGTAATTACTTATATAATTATTATTTTTATTATAGAAAAGAATTTTATTATAAGAAATCATATTATAGTACATATTTAATATACAGAATTAATTTATTATTCATTTATTTGCTACAAAAAGTAAGACAATAAAATGCAATCAATATTTAAAGTTTTTTTTTAAACTTTTATCAGTTGTCCATATCTGATTTTAAGGTTTGTTTACTTGTTTAAATTACACATATTTGGTATTTTGCACTGAAGTTAACCAACATACATAAGTTTAGTCAGTTCCAGTTATGTAGTAACCCTTAATGCATATTTGTATGCATATGTGTTTAATTACTCTATATGAGAGTTTAGGAGATGGCTTCCATACAAGAAATTCAGAAAATCTACCAAGTTCACGATTACAATTTTGGTCGACAGTGATGTTAGTGGTATACTATTTTGTACATTAAAAAATCCAATTTTAATCCGAAAAAATACACAATTTTATCAAATCATTTGACAATCTCCATTTATTTTGCTATTTGTAAGGTCAGTTTATTGGTAGCAACCTAGTGGCTAGTAAAGTAATTAGTAAAACTTTACCATCATATGTAACCAGGAAATAATCATCATTTTGTATTTGCTTTTAGGTATGTATTTGGGTAATAGGTAAAGTTTGTGTATGTTTGTGTGTGTGTAACTGCACAATCCACAAACGAGCAAACAATGTTGGTTTTTTATGCTCCAACTATACTTATAGTTATTTAATGTACTTTATAGTGTAATGAGAACAATAAAAGAAAGCTTTAGCAACAACAACAACAACAAAATGTTTGTATGTATGCACATATGTGTATGTAAGAGAAGGAAGAAGTAAATACCATAAAGGAGAATTACACTTAAACATACTCGTACAAGTTCTTAAACCATAACAGCAGGCAGTAAAGAAAATCAAAACATTTGCGGTTCACTGGTTATGCGATACGTTTGTATTCGTATTTGAGAATAAACTTACAGTGCAACAAATTATAGCACAACTAGCACCCAAAATTATATTTAAAACACTAAAGATCCTAACATAGACAGAAGGATGGTTTTTCGTAGAAGTAAGTAACAATGCTATTGTGTTCTTCGGAATATTTTATATATAAACGGAAAAATTTTACGTTAATCAATCAATCATTGGAAATGCATTTGCAAGTATTGCAGATGTGGCAAACCACGTTAAACAACACGCTGGGTTTACAATACTTGCAAAGGAAATTTATAATGAAGTGTAATTAGAAAATGATTTAGAGATTTCATTCATAAAAAAGAAATTTTTAAATAATGTGTGAAACGTTTACGTATGATTAATATTTATATTTTATATCATGCATACGCTACGATGTACACATAGGATATCTAATATCGTATGGGTATACATATATGTGGACATTTGACAAAACGTCTTCTTTCAAAATCAACAACTTTTCAGTAGAGCAAAAAAACAGTTAAAAAGGCTAATAGAAGTTATTGCTTAGAAAATTAAATAAATTTTGAACTTGGATATTATACACAAATACTTAACGAACATTATGCGACCTTTTTTTTCCTCTAGAATCAATAGTTTTCTTAAAAACGACAAAAAATTAATTTAAGACTTTTTGTTAAATAGATTTTAAACAAAAAATTAGCTTCCACCATACAAGTCGTTTTGTAAAAATTTTTTTTATTAAATTTGGAAATTATTTTAATCGCATAAGTCAAGACAAGTTGTTTTGTTAAAATGGAATGTGAAAGAAAGGTTGAAAGAAGTTGATCTGGAAAAAATATTTCGGTTTCATTAAAAAAAAATACCTAAATTTTTCGCTACAATATGCAAATAAAAAAAAAATAATAATAATTAAATAAAATTTTCTATAGACATTCAATTTTTCAAATTATTCTTAATTCTCTGAAAGAAGTCGTTTTGTCAAATTGAAATTGGGGGAAAGACTGAAAGAGGTCGATTAGTCAACTGCATATCTTGCGTTCCAAAGGTCGTAGAAATACGGGGATTAGAGCAAAAGAAGGACAAGAAAATTCTATATTTACTATAAAAATCTTGGAAAATTGTCTTATTTCGAGAGAAGACGTTTTCTCAAAATTCCACAGATATGTATATATAAAATAGATAACGTTTATTTGTTAAATTTTTATCGAATAATTATTCAAATAAGCCCTTAATAAACCTGTAATATATTTTGTGAATACGGCAGTTACATTATTTCGGTTGGCGATGGCGTTGTGGTCTGATTCGTTGCAGATTAAAGGCAAAATTAGCATTATATTTTTATTACATTACAACAGGAATAAGGCCAAATATTTATCTTTAAATATAGTAGTCGCCGTGGTCTAGTGGTTCGGTACGGTGTCAAGACCCAGCTCTGATATCTTGAAAAAAAAATTATGAAAAAAAATATTTCTTTCAGCGACTACCTCTCAGCAGTCCTCTTACAAAAGCTTTGCGAGTAACTGATTGCCATTAACAAGATTCTCAAATCTGTCGTTCGGAGTCAACTTTAAACTGTAGGTCCCGGTACTCATGGATAAAAATTAAGACACATAACATGGGTGCTGCTAGGCTGTAACCCTAAAACAAGGTTGTAATGGCCTATTAAGTATGTATGTATATATATGTCTTTAACAATATGTAGTTGTGCCTAATTTTTTTTGCGTTTTTTCACATGCGTACATTTGTAAAAAAGAAATTTACATTAGTGTACTATAATTAATATGGCACAGATTAATACTTGAAGAATACTCTTCTAACTGTTGTTCTACAACCTTCCTAATGAATTTCTGACAAATTTCTAAGTTGTTTATCGGTCTGAATTCTATAAATCTTTTAATTTTAAATATTTGTGTTTGCTAACTGCGTTCTTCATTACATTATTCATTACATACCATACTTGTTTAAGAGGCCTAAGAGGTATGCATTAAGCATACAAAATGCAACCTCCTATTATACTTATATGTGTACATACGAGACTAATAATTCTTATTTCTGTATTACTGCTTCCAGAATTCGAATTCAATTATCTAAGATTTTATGAATTACACATATTTTGGATATAATGTATTCTATTTACGTGTACATGACAAATGTTAGGGTTTGACAAATAATAGTGTTTGAAGTAGTTCAAGGACATAACTCGCGATTAATTCTAGTTACACTGGCCTGTAGCAAAAATTTAGAGATTTTAAAGTGCTAAACATACGTTTTTAGTTTGTTTTTTCTATTGGAATAGATTTTTTATGAGGTTTTATAATACTTTGCCCGAAATGAAACGGTTGTATTAATACTATTGTATAAGTATACATATATATATGCACATTTGACTGGTCGCGATTTGTATGAAATTTTCATATATTTTTATTATAATCCATTCCATTGTATTCCGCATTAACCAATGTCATCAAAAAGCGCCATCTATTGAGAAGTAGCAGATAAGAGCTAACCCTATTTATCAAAGGAAATACACAAGTATTATTTTTATTGTCCATTTAAAAAATATTAAGCAGAAAAACATAATTTATTGGATAATATGAAATTTTTACTGAACTTATTATCAAAGTTTTGAGTCTGCGTTTATACTAGAAAAATTTTCTTTATAGTAATTAAAAAGCTAAAAGCTATGTTGTGGCAATGCTAACCTACATAAGTAGATGTCGAGTAGCTATTATGTGAAACAATTAAGTATAATTATTTTTGGATTAAATAAAGAAAAATAAATTACATTTACATATGTATGAATACTCGTACATAAAAGTGTTAATATTATTAAAATACGGACTGCTATTTTCAATTTTTATTGGTGTTTGGTAGAAAAATATGGTTTTTTGGGTAGAAAAGTAGTATAATTCATAGGGTAAAAATGTTTTTTGTTCAATTTAAAGATTAAAATTGGGTTGTTAAAGTACAGTGGGTTATTATTAGTTAAATTATTTGTGCGTAAGATTGAGTAAATATTTAAAATATCTATTTTGAATAATAATATTAATAAAAAGGTCAAGGAAAATAATACAAATGTACAGTGGGTTACTTTGTAATAATTTATGGGGATGAACTTATTAATATATTATGCGGTAGATATTATTATTATTAATAATAGTTGCTCAACAACCTGAAAAAGAAACGGTGTTATCTACCTCATTGTAGATCAAAGAACAATTGAAGTCCGTTACAAGTGTAATTGCACTCTTTGCTTCATCGTTTATGGCCTGCAAATTTACCAGAGCAATAATCGTTTCTTTCTTGCCATTAAGTAGGATCGAAATTTAAAAAGGATGAATTTATAGACAGTCTTGTAAAATATAACTTCATCTGTGAAGAAACAAAATTCGAGATATCTTTTGCTTCATAAAAATAAATTTCTTCCATTGTTACGACATTTCTTTCCGATACTTCTGCATCATGTGTATCTTCCTGTTCATTATTGAAATCAATCATATAATGTGGACTGACTCGGCGTTGTCCGCACTGTGCATTTAACAAAAATCAGTATATAAAATGTATTAAAGGTATCACGCCCGCTTATGCATTTAATTTCGTCCACTTTCTAAATGAAGATTTTCTCTGACTATGAAACCATTTAGACCAGGACTTGAGCTTTATTCATTTTCAAACTATACAAAAATCAACTGAGATAGTGTTTCGTGTTTTTTTTAACAATAATTTTGACCAATCTTATTAGAAAAGAAAGTTAAAAAACATTCTTTTCTGATTCAATTTATTAATATATACTCATAGCTTCTTTAAATGGAAAACCTATACAAATTCGAATAAAATTTTTATTTTGCAACACTGTCCGTTAAACATGTGCAACCCATGCTATGGGGGGTCTGTTTGTACATTAAAAACTAAAACAAAAACAACATACTCTTTTGTAGATGTAATAAATTCAAGTACTCGTACTTGCTACTTAACATGATTTGTAGTACCTTTTTAATACAACGTTTGCCGGCAGCCTATTTGATAATCAAAATTTTTGTTGCATTACATTAAGCAAAAGCTTTAATGATATAATGTAAACTAGTGCTTAAAAATTAGCACAAGTAGTAAATTAAGTGGTAAATGGTGGCTAAAAATGTTTGTTGGAAAAAATCTTAGTGATTTACGTTTTATCAGAAGTTTTAAAAATCTATAAATTTTTTGTGAAAATATTATTTTTAAGTCATAATCATAATCATTAGGAAGTTACTTCTTAACTTAGGAATTTGGTAACTTCAGGCAGCAAGTTATTATTTTTTGTTATAACGAGTTTAAATTTTCAGCTTTAGAAAATTAGCTAAAGAAGAGTTTAAGTGTATAGAGAAAAACAATGCTTTTTGGTCGATGAAAATATTTATTCTTCAGCAACGTAAGTGTCCTGGATATGGCTGCCAGGTTGGGTTTGATGGTGGCGAACACTGGTAATGCCCCACGACCTTCAGAAAACCAGGATGGGAATATACAATGTCGGACATCACTCTGGTGACCGAGTGATGGATCTGAGAGATTGAGGAATGAAGCTTTCTGGAGGATTACACTGGTAGTGATCACCAGAATATTACTTTCTGGATGACGGAAAGAACGGACCTCAACCGTGCGCCGGTTTTTACAGGCACGCATAAATGGAACGTGGCTGAACTGAGCTCTGATACTTTTTTGCCAAATTTTGATAGACTTTCGCGTACAGACACAAGGAGCAATATGAACACTCTGGTGGACACAATGACACAAAGCATTTTTCAGAGCTGCAACGCATCGCCGTCCAGCATAGCGCATTATTCAAGAAAAGGCCCTGTGTACTGATGGACACCTGAGATCGCGAACCTGCGACTGCAGGGTGGCCTCTCTGCGCGAGAGGAGAAGATACACTAGGTCTAGGCGGAACGGTCATGCAGTGTTGGAACCTCAAGTTTTCAGACGATCCCGTAGCATCTTGAAGCGTGCTATTATTGAGAGTAAGATAGCGAAATGGGAGGAATTTCTGAACGATCTGAACAACGGCCCTTGGGGACGTGCCATAGGGTCGTAAAGGGCAAGCTGAATGCGAACTCTACTGCGCCACACTTGAGCACCGACTTAATTGATAACATCGACCGTTGTGCGTGGTGATGGAACTCCAAACTGATTAGCTTCCCCCGCCTTTCACTGAGGAGGAGATACGTGCTGATGCGAGGAGTCTTAAGGTGAACAAAGCTCCGGACCCGGATGGGATACCAGCCGAGATATTGAAGCTATTGGCTTAGAAGCGTCCGAGTATACTTTTAGAGGTATACAATGCCTGTATTGCCCAGAGTATCTTTCCCCGGTTGAGGAAGATACAGAAGTGGCAGCAACCTATCTCATCAACAAAAAGGCGCATAATACATACTATATATCTATGAAAAAAAAATTTGTCCATCTTAAAATTCCAATACAATGCACTGCATGAGTAGGGCTTTACTCCTGAGTATTGGTCTCAAATAAAAAAAAAAATATATATATATATATTATGTAGTCGCCGTGGTCTAGTGGTTAGTGTGTTGGCTTACTCAGACATGAGCCCTGGGTTAGACACCCAGCTCCGACATCTTAAAAAAAAAACAAGAAATATAAAGAAAATATTTCTTTCGGCGACTACCTCTCAGCAGTCTTCTGGCAAAAGCTCTGAGAGTAATTAAAACTCAAGTCTGTCGTTCGGAGTCGACATTAAACTGTAGGTCCCGGTACTAAGGGATAAAAATTAACACACACAACATAAGTGCTGCGAGAAGCTAGGCCGTAATCCTGACAAAGGATTGTAAAGGCCAGTTATGTATGAATGCATGCATATATATATTATTGATATCGTTTTAAAATCAAATAAATGTTATTTAATTTTATGAACAAATATGGTGCAATTATCTTTGTTTTCTATAGGTACCCGGGTACCTGGCTATGAAGTTTAAGGTGTTTGCTTTTGTCATTAACATAAGGGTTAATCAGTTTTTGTCCTTTATATTTAAAAGACCAATTGTCTTTCTTTTTGCCTTTACATGCTTGACTTAATACTCGTGTTTTACCAAGAAAAAAAAAAAGAAAACGAAACTCAAAGAGACAAAAATATTCATTTCACTTTAAGTCAGTCAGTGTTCATATATACATACATACATGAACAATATAAAGTCGTATTTGAAATTGTTTTCATAAGAATTTTATTGCCAAAAATTAAAATAAAACAAAAGTGTAAAAAATATATCCAACAAGGAATATCAAAATATGTAGCGGGTATGACATACAACAGCTCAACATCTAATAAAACTGTTCATACTTATCTTGTTGACAATTTTTTGTTGTTTCTTTTCTTTTGCAAATGTTTTATTTCATTTTCTTCTATATTTTTTTTTTAACAAAATTTTTTGGCAATAGAAAATGTTTCCACTGGTACTGGTGGTACTCATATACTGGTACTCATATGCCGGAATAAAGTCAAATATAAATTTAAAGAGTAAAGTTACTGTTAGAGGAAACATAACAAAAGTTTATCATTTTATTTAAATTTTGTGAAAATTTTTCAAGCATAAAAGTGTGTATTTGTGTGAATATACTATTAGGGTGTCCCTTAAGTAACAAACTCAATGATAATATGATAAATTAGACTTTTCATCTAGGCATCAGAGCCGAGAATACCCTTTCACTTAAACTATGTTTAAACAGTGTGTTCCAACTAAGTAGTTCACATTCAAACAATACTCGTTATATTTGTTTTGTTATAAGCTTTTCTGACTTTTTGTTTTCGATTTTTTGCTTTAAAAAATTTAAGGGGTAGAAAAAAGTTTTTATAATTTTATTACACTCTTAACAAACTAGCAAACTAAAAATAAAATAAAATAAAAAAATATATATATAAAATTGCATTCAAAATACAAACATGTTTAGACGTTTTCTATGCTTGACTGTGATATTTCACCACTTAGTTGTGTTGGCAGCCGGTAAAAATTTTGAAATTTCAAAGATACTCATACATTTTAGATTGATTTTTTTTTATAAAATTTTATATAAAAATTTAATTTTGTTAATGGATAGAAACTTTTAATAAAATGCAACAAAAAAAAAAAAAAAAATAAGTTAAATTCACTTCTTTTCGTTATAAAATGTAATAATCTTCATTCTTATCTCTCTGCCTCCTGGTAGCCATTTAAGACTGGTAGATATTATTTTCACCCTCGTGTTGTTAGTTCAAATGTTTTAATGTGCACTGATGATCTGGAAATTTGTTACTTATTTAATAACATATCGGTTCAATCAACTTTAGAATCTGATGTCGAAAATTTCTTCAAGTGGTTTAATTTCATTTCAGAATTCAAAATTTCAAGAAATCTAAAGATATATCATTTCATCGTTCACTTAAACTTGATACCAGTTATCATTTAAATTTAAACATCGCAGAACAAGATACCGATTACATTATTCGACAAATAAAGACTTTTGGAAAAATACACGAACTCCACAGTATAGGTTCGATTGTACTACCAAAAGTTAGTAAAACCTCGGTTTGGTCAGATTGACTATCAATTTTTTTATGAAAAAAAAGGTGTCCTCAGTTTTTGGCCAACACCTAATTAAAACTTAAAGATACTGCTTAACTATGTTTTGCAATAATGTGGTAAAGACTCTACTAAACAAATTTTAAAATATTTTTTGTGCAAAAAATAACTTTTCTTGCACTTTTTTGCAAAAATGTACGAAGAAATTTTTCCTCTTTTTACTTTTTTCAGCATAACTTACAGGAACTCGTAATTTTTCACTAACAATTTAGGACAATATCGTAGCCATTGTAAATCCGAACAACTTTCGCGAATATATCGATACAATCTAAATGTGTCTGGGCATCCAAAATAGCTTACAAAGACCAATTTGAAACATAAAAATGCTATTTTTCACAATTTTTTTAAATATTTTTTTTAATTTTCTTTAAAATTTTATAATTTCCATCATTTATTATCGATTTATTTGATTTTGGTATGGTTTGCATCAGAATGTGTTTGCTTCAATTGTTTAATTGTGGATATTAAATAAACCTTGTCATGAAATTAAAATCTTCAATGGCAAGGGGTTGATGGGTCATTAAGTTGGTGGGATTATTTTGAAGTTGTGCACACATGTTGTCTCTTTTTTTCTCAAACTCCTATTAAAACACATTTAAATACGAGTATGTAATGACTTTTATTTCACTTGTTATTATTTTTCTTTTTTGTTTCCTCTCTATGGGGTTTAGTTTTTATTTTAATTTAATTTTCGTTGTTGTATTTATTTTTGTATTGCTCTGTTTCCTTCTGTGTATGACAGCCAAATGCTTTAATTCATATAAATTATGTTAATTGCGTGTTTAATAAAACACAAAAGCTCTAACTATGTAAGTACATATGTACATACATACATATGTATGTATTTATATATAATACATATTATATGTAGTTAGAAAATATAAAAACATGCATGTTTGTACGTATGTATGTATATGAATTGATATTTTTTGTATACTTTTTTTTTACGAAAACTAAGAAAATACTGTTTTTTTTATTTTTGTGTTAACTGAGAGTGCTTAATTTTATTTAATATTCACTTTTGTTTTCTTTTAGTTTGTAATTAAAAGGCAAAAAAAAAATGGAAGTACAACAACACATTGGCCTTTTGATTTAATTAAAGCATATAAAGTGGTCTAAAATATGCTTTAATTTCAACATATTCACATGGCCATCGCACACATGTTGACTTAAAGCTCTACTTGTTTTTAGGAGTAGATTTTCAGAACCTTTGAAAATTCGTTTTTTTTTCTTTTTTATTATTATTATTTTTTTGTTGCAAAGTCCACACCGCATGTGTGGGACCGTTATATGGTAAAAAGAGTATTTAAAATATTCATATTAAGCGTTGTGGCAACGTTATAGTTTAAATGAGATTTTAATAAAATTAACATAAACAATAAATATAATAAAAACAAAATTTATATAAAGAAATGATGTAAAAGAGGGATGCTCGATGTTTATCGACGCATCGCAAACATCAATGTTTTTAAATCGATGGGATACTATACGATATCATTCGTTGCATCAAAAACCATACTTATAATTTTGAGATGTTTTCACCCGACAGCTAACGTTGTCAAATTGGTGCTTTTTTTAAATTTTTGTGCGAAAAATTCCTCAGCTGGTGCGTGGTGCGCTTTTTTTTAATTTCTGTGGCACCAAAGCAAATTCAATACAACTTTTTATTCAGTGTGAGAAAAATATCTTTGCACAATAAAATACACCTGTTTCAAGCCATTTCAATCAACAGTGCAACATTTTTACCAAAAGAGTACTGATTTATTAATTTTAAAAAATTATTAAATGATTTTGATCTCTTCTTAAAAAGTTGTATAACGAATTTATAAAATTCTTATACAAAAATGTATGACCATCATCTTATACAAATGAATGCAAACTTAGGTACAAACATGTGAAGTATTTTTTTGGTAATTTTTTTTTTTAATTATATTGTAAAAGGCTCTTTAATTGTTACATATTTACTATTTTAATATGAAAATATTGCACTAAAATAAAAAATTATTTTTGTAAAATATTAAAAAAAGGACAAATACTGAACCTTACCATTAAACATTAATATCTTTTTTAAAATATTTTGTATAGAATATATGAAATGAAGAAAATTTGTTTAGTTTTTTATTCCTGTTACTATTTTCATATTTTAAAACCACTGAACTGTTATGCAAAACTAATATACTAAACATTCTAAATTAAAAAATTCTGAACTTGGTGCGTTTTTTTTCCATTTTGGTGCGTTTTGAAATTTAAAAGTTGGCAACGCTGCCCTGCTTGAACGCTGCTTGTAATTGTGTCTTATATCCATGATTTACTTGCAAATGTAAGAGAAGAACGTTGTAATATAAATTTTTTATAGTACTAAGTAACAATAAAAATGTCTAATTATCGATACTATTTGTTTTTGTGATTCGATATTTTAATTAAAAACAAAAAATTCAAATATCAAGAATCTGAAATAAAACAGTTTTTCATCAGCTTCTAATTAAATTTGATGTTGTTACCGTGACCACATCAAACATTTTTCCTAAGAAAATGTAAGTTTTGCATAAAAATGCCAGCTATGTACTGTAAAATTTTATATAGAATTAAACAAAAACCCATAAATAAAGAATTTTAATTATAAATATTAAATTTTAGAAATTAATGACCATTTTTCTTTATACTCGTAATACGTAGAGTTTTTTTTTTAATTGCAAAAAATTGCTGACAAAGATTTGTGTTTATACTCGTTCGTATGTATATAAAAGTTAAATGAGATTTAAATAGACATGGTTGGCCATTTAAATTGTCTTTTAACTTTATACTGAAAAAGTCAAAGTTGTTTTTAAATACTCGTAGCATTTAAGTTTAAATACCATTTAAATTTAACTGTCATTTAATTAGTAAATTAAAAACTTGGCATAAAGGTCGGAAAACTAGATAGTATGTACATATGTATGCATGTACATAATATGATATTTAAACAAGTACTTAACTTATTGTTGTTGAGTACGTAAATATAATGTTGGTTATTTCCCATTTGGACATGTACTCATACAAGGTATATGTTTAGCAGTGTTGCCACAGCCTTCAACATTTTGTAACCAAATTTCAACAAAAAAGTAAACAAATTGGTAAAAAAGTAACCAAAAATATGAAAATCATTCGTATCCAAATTTCTTGCATTTTTCAGTTTAACGTCTGCATTGAACTGTACCAAAATTAATCAATTAGTTTTGCTAGAGTATGTAAAAAAAATTGCTGAGAAAAAATAATATAAAATATGTATCGTAGGGAAATATTGTTTGTAGGGACTGTTTCAATGTTCTTAAGAATTGTGCTGAAGTTCAGTCTATCATTAACAAACCATTGCACAATATGCATCTAGAACGATTTGTGGATGACAACGCTTCCCGAGAAAATATGCTGGTTGCGAAATGTTGATAAATGTTTTGATTTAGTCTGTGTGAATCCTGTAAATAGTGCTATGTATACTTATTAACTAGAAACTATTTTGTTTTTAGTCACATTTGAACATTTTGAACAAGTAGCCATTTTGATCGGAATACAGTAGAATCTCACAAATTAGAACCACTTTGTGCACCAGGCAATTCGCAGTCGTACGATTCATTCACAACAAAATCATATCGATTTCTGTCACACTTTTACAAGTCGCATCAAAATGGAAACTTTAGTGCCACACCATCACACAAAATAATATGCAAAGCATATGCAGACCTGCTCTTTGCTAACAGCTTATAAAATGCAACCCTGATCGCATGGAGAAAAAATGTTTATGAATTTGTTTCAAAAGATTATGAAGTCGGACAGACTTGTCAAAAAATCTTTCATACAGATGCACTTTTATGCCACACTGTTATACTTTTTTAACACACACGATTTTTTTGACAAATCGTACGATAGGATAGTGTATCACGGCCTTTTGACCGACTTTTACACACGACAATTAACTCGATTATTCACCGTTTTGTTTTTTATTTTAATGAGTAAGAAATACAAAACGTCCAGAAATTAAAACCTGTAGTTGTATTATTAGAGTGTCCAATACATTGAAATTGCAGGTTCGAATTCGTGGGACTCTACATTACTAAGCAGTTTTTTCATTACTCGATTATACCGATACTACTCTGAAAACTATCGCAAAAGTATACTACCATATCTGTAACGTTTTGACAAAACACCTTAAGTCGAGATAAGATAGCAAAAAAAAGATAAAAAACTCGGGGAAAAAATAATTTTTATGAAAAAATAAATAAACCAAAATTAAAAAAAATTTCTTCTATAATACAAAATTTTAAAAACGTACACAAAAATATTTTGGAATAAAAATTCGTATCATTAACAACATTTTTTTCAACTTTTTAAATTTGACTTAAGATGTTTTGTCAAAATGCCACAGATATGTACATATCTATTTTGTGTCTTTAGTCAATGAATAATCACAGTTTTACATCTGCCTTATTTTCTACTTTTACAATTCTTCTAACTTTAAAAAACCATAAATCCTAATAATAAACATTAAAAGAAAGAAATATTTTTGTTGTATAGTATTTATACATATTGATTAATAATATTTCTTGAAATATTTTACTCATTTCTTAGAGAAAAAGTAACCAAAATAAGAAAAAAGTCCACATGTACACATTGACGAAAAAAGTAACCAATTTTGGTTAAAAATAACCAAAACGGCAACACTGGTGTTTAGTGAATGCAAAGTTTCATAAAATTTTTCACTTCATTTCATATACATTTTTCACTCTTTTTTTAAGTGTTTCATTAGTTAAAAAACTAGACAGCATAACTTTTGTGCTGTAAAAATGTAACGCCAATCCCTAAAAAGGGTGAGGCTACCAATCCCGAAAGTTACTGCCCAATAGCAGTATGTTCAACACTCTCCAACGTTATGAAGAGTATGATAAACCATCGCCTTATGAGGTATTTCGAGTCCAATAAATAGCTTGCTAAGTGATCAATATGCACATGTCTTTCGTAGTGGCCGCTCCATTGGTGACTTGCTGGCACTGCTCTCTGAGAGATGGAGTGGGTCTCTTCACCGCTTGCTTTAATGAAAGTAAAGTTGTTGCTCTAGATATCTCAAAGGTTTTTAATATAGTTTGGAAGGAGACTCGTATTTCCGAGCAGCAAGTTCGCACATGTCTTTCGTAGTGGCCGCTCCATTGGTGACTTGCTGGCACTGCTCTCTGAGAGATGGAGTGGGTCTCTTCACCGCTTGCTTTAATGAAAGTAAAGTTGTTGCTCTAGATATCTCAAAGGTTTTTAATATAGTTTGGAAGGAGACTCGTATTTCCGAACTTGCTGCTTTTGGTGTCGGCTTTGTCAGTGACCGCGCTATCAGAGTGGTTATAAACGGTGTCACTTCCAATTAATTCAGGTTAAATTCGGTAGTAGGGCAAGTCTCTGTTCTGTCTTCTAAACTATTACTCATTTTTCTAAATGATCTTCTTCTTTCAACCTCCAATCCTATATACTCCTTCGCAGCGTGAGTATTCATTTAATCATAGGCCAAGCCTCTTGGAGATTGAGGTGTGAATATGAATAACACACTAACAAATGACCTGCCACTAATCTACGACTAGAGCCGAGCAAATAGGGTCGAATTTAATGCGTGCAAGACCCAATGTTGTTTTATCATGCATAGACGTGGTAGTGATGGTGTAATCTTGTCATTTGTGACTATGAGCAATGTAAATATCGAGGAGGCTGACACTTTGGATGTTCTAACACATGAGAGTTAATTGTGACATCCATTCAAATGATCATAGTCATATTTCAAGTGTCGAAAGAAGCATTAAATAGTCTCGGTTTTTAAAACGGTACAAGAAATAATTCATTCCATCCGACCTTCTCAATATTTAGAAGACTTTTATCCGATATAGAATGGAATACAACTCTCATGTATTGGCCGGTACTTCAAAATCTATTTTAGGGCTTCTTGACTGTTTACAGGTCTGCTTATCAGCGACGGTAGGGCATCCACCTTTATCGATTAGTTGGAGCATTGGCGAAATGTGGCTTGAGATTCATTGTTCTATTGGTACTACCATGGAAGGTGCTGTAATGAAATAAAAGACTTAATTCCGGTTAATTGCATATTTTTGGGGATTACTCGTCCCTCTCGCAAAGCACATCCTTTTGTAGTTGTTCGTCCAGTGAATAGTAAAATGCATTGTATGTAGAGCGAATTCGTTCTTTAGCCTCACCTCTCGGTTATAGAACAATCTTCCAGCGAATGTTTTTCCTGACAATTATGATATCTGTTTCTTCTTCCCATAACATATTTTCCTAGCCCAGCCCAATGTACTGCTTGAGTAGGGGTCGTCCCGTGAGTGCTGGCCTTAATAATAATAAAAAAAAAAATAATAAAATTCTAAAAGAATTTTAAAATCTTTGAGTTATAAGTTCTCAGCAAAAAATACATGACTTTTTACCCACACATTTAAACCAATTGAGACAACTAGTAATTGTTCTATAGCTGTATTTCCTGTCTTAATAAATATGTTTTATGTAAATTGTTTTTAAAAAAATTAATTTTATATAGCAAATAAAAAGAAATCCAGATAGCAATTTGGAACAAATTCGTATAATTGCTTAAGAAGAACTCAAAAGGGAAATTTTCAAATAAGTGAGAACGTAAGTAATGAAAATCCGTCTGTAATAAGGCTGCTGTTTGTGGTGTAAATGTAATATCCCGTTATTTTTAAATGTAAACTAAATAAATTTGTAAAACTTCTTTTTTTTTATTTAAATGAAAAAAGTCTTTTATATCATAATTAAATGAAAAATAATAAATAGTGTTAATATTAAAAGAATACCCGTCAGACTTGACAGGTTTATACATTAGCTGTGATGGATACATTTATTAGGCTTGTTAGTGAGCTGTAAGTGATTAATCAATTCTGAATTATATTTACCTCATTGTTCAATTGAAGAAAGAAGCGGTAGAGTAAAGCGTTGAGATATATGTTCAATAGCCAACAAAATTCAGAGGTTAGAGTAGGATGCAAAATCACATGTACACAAATATTTCCATCAGTTTTTTCATTTTGCCCTTAAGATAATGAGAAAAACTTCTGATTTGTTCATAAAGTGATTTTCAAACTATAAATGCTTTTATTCACAACTCATTAAATTTATATACAAATATATACAAATCATAAAAATGATGTAAAAAAAAGAATATTCAACTTGTAACACTTTATATTAAACATTTTCATATAAGAATATATGTACATATGTATGTATTGTAAAGCATATATTTATTTTTTTTATTTATTTATTTATTTTATTTTTTTCTTTCACAATATTTTTATATCCTTAACATTAATGAGTATAATTATGATGCATATTATTAATAATTAAATAAAATTATGTATATGGATGTGTGTTTATACTCGTACATAGTTTATTATATGATACATATGCATATACTTATGTTTGTATTCTATCATTTTATTATAAATCTGATGCACACTCTGTATGTATGTAAGTTCCCACATACACGCAGTTACTCCAACATACGAGTTTTTTTTTAGTAATAATACCCGGCAAATGATGCTCTGCTTTGATTATTTATTCACCACACATACACACATACAATATATAGAAGAATATTCCAAGTCGATATAAGCTCGAATTAATGTAATATTTTGAAAACTTCAAAAGATATTATAGAAGTGTCATAATGTAGTGTTATAGTGTCCCATACATATGTTGTCTAATAAGTTTTTTTTTAATATTTAAAATTACAGATATTTGGCAAGAAATATTTACAGTAAAATTTACACAAATTTTTGGAATATTTCATAAATTTAATTTTTGATTTAAACTTTACTTTCATAATGATACAGTTTTTTTTTTTTTTTTTTAAGACCAATACTCAGGACTAAACCCCTACTTATGCAGTGCATTTTATTGGAATATTGAAGATAGAAGAAAGATACATAACTTTTTGTTGTTGTTGTAATTTTAGTGATCGCCATATATAAAGTTGCTATCAGTTGATCACTCAAAGGCCAGTGTTATACCATCACCCTTGAATGATCAATAGCAATTGCCCCATTTATCGGTGGATCTTATTAGTGAGTAGTGACCGTCATCACTAATTAGGTTAGCTGTTATCTTCCCAGAAGGCGGAGCTGTACTGCTGATCATTCGTTTCTAGTGGAATAGACTGAACATGTCAGGGAGCGGTTTTTCTTGCAGATGGTCATCCCGGAGGGAGGCGGGGGAACCTCTTATTATTTTTTTTAATTATAATTTGAAAAACCGCAAATTTTATTTTATAATTTTTGTCCTTCGCTGGGATTGAACCTCGGTCGTTTGAGGTTCTGTGCGAACGCTCTAACCACTAATACTCTGTATGTTATTTTACAGTTTATAATTCGTTCAGTGCTGATTTTTATATACCAACTTGTTTAGAGTTCATTTATTTGCCACACCTCTTTTTACCAAGCCCATTTTTAGTAGCTTGTTAAGATTCTTTATGACAACAGAGTACAAATGCATACACATTTGCAAAATGTAACTGCTGTAATTTAAGTAGGCTTTCAGTTAAAAGTATAATTCAAAGTGGGAATGGCGCCCCGATAATTTTTTTAGTATAACACTACTACAACTATCCCAAGTATAAATCTGCCAAATTTTATTAATTTCTAATTATTATTTATTAAGTTGGTAAGTTTCCTTTTGTTTTCCATGTCCATTACTACCACCACAATTATCAATAACCCTATAAATCTTACTAATGCCAAATTTATTGGTGAATGCTCTAGCAGCTTAGGAATTGTTTAACAATGAACAAACAAACCAACATTTATTGTGTTATATATGCAAAGATATATAGTATATATAAATGTGTAGATGTGTTTGTTATTTTTGCCTTTAGTATTTATGTATGTGTATGTACTTGTGAAATTTAATTAAAAACATGGTTGATCCACAACACTTACCATTATTACAATATTTTTTTTTTCATTTTGTATTATAAGTAAATATTCTATTATAATGTAAATATATATAAAAAAAGTGAAATTAATAAAATACTTAAATTTAATAGGGCTGATATTTGACACAAATACTAATAAATGTACTGCAAGTAGTTACATCTGTATGTTTACTCGTAATGTTTTTTATATACATATAAGTATATATACAGAATTTTGCATTATATACATACATACATATATATATGGGTGCATATTATTTGATTAATTACTATATCTTGTTCATTCCATTTAAAACTTGATTGAAAGTGAAAACAACTCATAATTAATCATTTTACAGAAATCATCATTTAATTTAACTCATAAATAATAGATACATACATATATAGAATTGGACAAATTTTTTAATTTGTTTTTAAATTAATATTTAATATTTAAAATTTAATAGAACAGACCTGTATATTAGGGGTACAACCAAAATAAGGCCCTATCACCACGCTTTAGCCGATTTTGTGCGGAAACTGAAAAATGTTTCCTCAGGTCATTTCGGAACAAAAACGTTCCGCGTCCAAGCTAATTTCTGAATGCCCTTTAAGATCTTTTTTTATAATTTTTTATTTTTTCAAAATTTTATATTTTATAATTATTTAACTATTTACATTTCTTAATGTAATAATATGATTATAATCAAAATCACATTCTAAAAACTATCTTTATTAAATGAAATTAACTTAAGATTAAGAGTTACAGCCAGGACCACGATATCAAATCGTGTAGTTTTAAGCGACAAACAGCTGATTTGCGGCACACTAATTTTTGTGTCGCCAAAAATAAATGCGATTGGTAACACACAATTTTTTACACACATATACATAAATAAACAAAATCGGAATAAGTTTGTTTACTACATTTCTGTCAAGTTAAACTAGCACACGGTTGCATTTTTTACTGTACAATTTAAGCATTTCAGCGCTTTTTTCGTGTATATTCGCGATTATTTTTTGATATGTTGATATGGCAGCTTTATTGTTTATTTGCATTACGTTGGTAACGTAAAGCAAAGAGAACGATAAAGTTACAAATAGTGGGTCGCAGTTTAGATTCACAGTGAGTGACTGAGTTTCTTTCGCTTAAGTTTTCTTTCCATATCGTGGGCCTGGCTGATAGTGTTGATTTGCATTGGGGGAAAACATCTGGTGCGACTTTGATGGCGCGTTTCGCACATCATCATCTTACACCCAATATCTTAGAGAGCATTTCTGAGCATTAGTAAAGCCCGATAATGATTTGTTTAACACTTGGAAGTCATTTTTACTGTAACAATGGTCTGAAAACCAAATGTTGTACCAAGGGCCGCATATAATTTCGCAGCGTATAAATTTTCAGCGTAGGTAAGTCGCAATGTTTTATCTCGATTAATTGAATTTACAGTTGTGTTCAAAATAATAGGAGTGCAATTCATTCAAAGCCGAAGTTTAAAATTAAGTAGAAAAAAATAAGAAAATATTAATTTCTTTTGAGATAAAATTTATTTCTAATTCAGCTTCTAATTATTTACCAATTACTTATTTAATTAAAATTATTAAAACATAAAATATTTAATTTAAAAAAAGTTTTCTTTCAAAATTCCCTGTTCAAAATAATAGGAGTGTTTATACACAACCTAGTAGTATTAAAGCTAAAGTCACAAAAGTTAAATATTATTTAAAAATAGTTTCTCCGATTTAATATTTTGTTGAATAACCTTTGTTTTTAATGACTTCAGGACATCTTCGAGGCATTGAGTCAATAAGATCCTTTAAAGGAATTTGATGCCACGCTTCGCGCACTGTGCTCCATAATTCTTCCGCATTTGATGGCTGTTTCTCTGCAACATATTTTTTAACGTCTGCCCACAGATGTTCTATGGGATTCAGGTCAGGAGACTGAGCAGACCACGACATAATCTGAACTCCACTTACCCGAAACCACTCATTTGCCAATTTACTGGTATGTTTTCGGTCGTTATCTTGTTGGAATATCCATTTAAGAGGCATATTCCACTCTGCATTAGGTATAGCATTACCTCTTTCAAAATTCCAACATAAACGTTTCTATCCATTATGCCTCTAATTTCGTAAATTGGACCTACACCATTATACGAAAAGCTTCCCCATATCATTACTTTTGCACCACCATGCTTAAATGTTTTTTGTGTATATTGGGGTTTATATTCTGTATTGAGCGGACGTTTAATATATTGTCTAGACCCAGTGCCACCAAATAAAACAATTTTGCTTTCGTCGGTCCAGAGTATGTTTCTCCATTTATCTTTCGGCCAATTGATGTGTTCTTGTGCAAACTTTTAAAGTGCTACTGCCTGTTTTTTTGTCAGTAGTGGCACTTTCCGTGGAGTTCTTGCAAATAAATAATTTTCCATTAAGCGTCTACGAATAGTACGACCACTTACGGCAAGATTTAGATCCTTCTGAATTTTTTTGGAAGACGCCCAAGGATTAATTTTGTTGTATCGTACAATACGACGGTCTTCAACAGTTGATATTTTGTGTTTGCGCCCACGTGTTTAAGGCTTTTTTATATTTTAGAGCATTTGCAATCATTTGATCGGAGCATCCTAAGGTTTCCTTAATTTCTTTATAAGTTTTGCCTTTTTTTCGAAGATTTTTAATTGGTTCTCTTTTTTCCTCAGAACAGTGCTTTCCTCTTCCCACTATTACAAAAATGTATGTGAAATATAATATAATCACTGTAAATAAGGTTTTCACATCATTTTTTTAAACTTACTTTTCACTTTTTTTCTTCAATTATATGCCCTTTTAGTTTTATTTTTAAAACGTCACACGCACTCCTATTATTTTGAACAACTCAAACCAAGGGCAAACACAGAAATGAACGAATTTTATTATGAATATAAAAGTTATTATGAGTTTCTCTTCTGTATTCGATTTCTTACATACCGTTGTAACTTCCGTTAGAATATCACTTGTTTTGCAAATTGGTACACTAACAAATTTCAACTGTAGAAATATTACATTGGTGCACTCCTATTATTTTGAACACAGCTGTATGTATACAGAATATTATTCAATATTTAATGGAAAAACTTATAATTTATTTATCATTTAATGAATTTATAAAGAAAATATTGTAATTTCTTTAGAAATTACTGATCCTAAACTTAGTTGCATTTGACGCGGAACCTTTTTTACCGATATCGGAAATCTTAAAATGCAGTTCTTATTGTTTTTTTTTGTGCACATGCTATGGATAGGGCCATTTTGATATTTTCAAAAATTGTAAAAAAGTTGTATCCCTACTGTATATACATACATACATATATCTACAGTACCGGTCAAAAAGTATGAGACAAATATTGCATTTAAGTATTAAAAAAAAAAAATCTTCCGATTTCATAACTTCAAACCTAGCTTATATAAAACAAAATGTTACAGCTAGTAGAATTATACCAGTATACCATACTTAACCAAAAAAAAAAATTGTGTACAGAAATTTAAGATTTGGGTTACATTGCAGTAGACGACAAAGCATATTGGCGAGAACTTAAATGGTGTAAATATAGCTTAAGTATAAGTGTTGTATGCACATTACCTAGCATTGTATAAGCATACATACATATACAATATATTTTTACAATATTTAACAATATTTTTGTTACTTTTGTTGTATTTTTATGTAGATACATATGTAAATAATTGTATAAATAAACTAAAAGCTCCAATTAAATAGTGGTTACGCTTTTTCCATCAAATATTTGACAAATGTGAACGTATCTTAAGTATATTTGCTTAAAATAGTTTTTGTTGTACATGTAAGTACATATGTACATACATTGTATTGTATGTATATGGATACGTACTCGTAATTGTTGTCATTGGGTATGTAACAGTATACATAAGTTGGTATTTATATAAGTGTATATATGTATTTAATTGTAGACAAAAAGTAAATATGTATGTATGTTAATGCTGTAGGCAATTCTTAAATGTTGTTCAACACTGTTAAGAGTTCTTCATACAAAATGTTATACAATTATTTGTCTAAACAATGTTTATTTGTTTCCTGCGGTTATTTCATATGCCTTCCAGTTATCATGAACAATATATTAAAATTTATTTCTTCTTATTTTTATTTTATATTTCTTTTGAGATTTTAAATTTTTTTTTGGTTGCAAATGTTGTAAAAAAACAAGAAATCAATAGTTTCAACAAATGTTAAACTGTAAAGCTGATTACAAAGTTTTTTTTAAAATATCTAATTTTGGGCACTTACATTGAGGTTTGTAATTGTGTGTGTTATATAAAAAACTATATTCGTATATACAGTCGAAACTCTCTATAACGACCTCCTGTATAACGAAGTTTTCTTTATTGCGAAGTAATTATAAGAACACTGTGTTTTGGGTCTACTTTGAGTGTATTATAATCTCCATATAACGAATTTCCATATAGCGAATATTTCCTTAAAACGAAGTATTTTTGCGACCGTAACTTCAAGAATGAAGCTTTTTCAATCTCCATATAACGAATTAGGTAAAACCGAAGGCACGCACACAAAAAAGAAATCAATGTCGCTTTGTGTTATTGGTGTTGTTATTGTTGTTCTGTGTGTACTTTGTTGCTTTCACAACGCACAAACAAAGTCTGAGGCTTTGAATCGTTTATTTACCATAAAATTAAAAGTGGGGGAACCACCGAACTATGCAAGTGACAACTGGAATCATTACCATCTATCACATTTTTTGCAGTCGCTATCCATTTGCCTTTGCATTGAAGAAGAGAAGTGGAAAAATGTACTTCAAACCAAAATAACTGACTACTACAAATAAAAAATGTTTAAAGGAACAATATTGTTTTTCTTTTCCATATAGCGAATTTTCTTTATAGCGAAGTAAATTTCCAGTCCCTTGGAATTCGTTATATATAGTTTCGACTGTATTCATACAAGAAAAAGAAAAAAAAAAAGATGCGGCGTATCCCCTCCAATATGAAATATTCTTGCAGGTAGATTATGAAATTTTCTTTTTTATCCACCAGATCTTTGTTCGTACAACCCTAATGTAACATCCTAATGGATGGATAAATGGTAAATAAATACTAAAACGAGATACTTGAGCTCCATAGCCCTAAGGTTAACACATCGATGTATTAAGATCGGACTGTTAATGTTAATAAGAAGGCGACCCCTACCTTCAGAAATATTTTTTTTCAAAATCTTTTGCAAAAATACTTTATATTCCAGAAGATATGAGAAAATGTATTCGTTGCACAAAACGTAACAGCTTCATAAAAAAGAGTTTTCAAAAGGCAATCAACAAAAACAGGGAGTGTGAGTAAAGCAACATCAGTAGAAATTGTCAAATGTCAGCAAAAGCAACAAATGCATGAATACTTAGTAAACGCGAATACTTTTAATCTGTTCTATGATACATACATATGTACATACTATACATATTCGATGAATATTAATTCCTTTCTCGTAGCTTGTTGCAATTCTCACAAGAAAAAACCAAATATACATATAATAACCAAATTAATTTCTCCCACTGGGGGAGTCGTATAATGGTTAGAGCGGCGTTGCGCAGAATGGCCCCAAGAAATATGACCCCAATATAAAAATGCAAATAAGCCCCATTTTTGGGACGAAATTTCATAATGAAAATTAAACTAAAAAAAATGACCCCAACCGAATGAAAATTCGCTCCAATATTAATTTTGGGGCACATTTTCATTTATTACTTTAGGGCTCTTCTTCATTATGCAAAATAACCCTAATATAAAGAAATGAAATATAACCCCAACTGAACGAAAAGAAAAATGGCCCCAAAATATTGAAAGTAAAAAAAAACAGTACAGTATTATTTATTGAATAATAGAATTTGTAATTAAGTGAAAACTTGTATGGAATCAATAACGTCCACTCTACAACAAGGACACTTATACTTTAATTCATTTTCTTGTACAGCTGCGGCTTGCAGCAAAAGATTGCATTCCCTACAAACTTTTAGGTACTTGCAAGGTAACATAACATAACAATATCGGGGTTTCTATCGTGACAAACAACGCAACAACGGATGAACCATCAATTTCCGTTATGCTGTTTTTGCAGCATCCGACGATCTTATAAGATTTAAGAGCGAATGGTTTTTCATGACATTGAGTCTTAGAGCTTGACAATAATGAAACCTGTTTAGAATTCTATTTGTTCTTTATATACGAAAAACTATCTGAACATTTTTACCAAAAATCTGCGGCGTAAATTTTTACGATCACATCTTACCAGCTCCATTCACACCACTATAAACGCTCCTTATTGAATCTCTCAAATCATGTTCATAATCCAAATGGTTCCAAGTCAAACACATTACTTTTATTATTTATATATCAGCAATACTTCATATGCCTTTTATGATTATATAATTAAATATAATTAAATTTACTACTATTACGTTTGTATTAATACATGCATATATACATACATAATTGGCCATTACAACTCTGTGTAAGGGTTACGGCCTACCTTCTCTTCATACATACGTTATAGTTAATTCGTGTTCTATGAACAGGGTGTAGATTAGAGATTACCATTTCATAGCATAACTGTGCAGAGAGCATTCACACGTATTGCTTACGCTCTTTTATTTTTTTCAGGTTTACTCAAAAATATTTTATGTGAAAACTTCAATTTATTTATAAACATTAAAAGCTTGGTTAGTAGGTTATGAAACAAAATTAGATCCTAAATTGAAAATCGCAATTTCAAGCTTAATAACAGGGACCGTAACGGTTATAAGTTATATCAAAAAACTCATTTTTATGGTTATTCTGAGAGTTTTTCCAAAAAAGGTCAGCAGAAAAAGATATTTTTCAATGGAAAAGAAAAAGTTGAAAAAAACTCTCTAAAAGAGAGTTTAATTTTTTCTTCGTAAAATAAAACAAATTTTCTGAGTTTTATTTTTCAGTCAGAAAATAACAGTTATTTTTGAGATTTATATTTCAGTCAGAAAATAACAGTTATTTTTCGAGTTTTGTTTTTCCGTCATTAAATAAAAGTCTATTTAGGAGTTTTATTTTTTCTATCATAAAATAAAACTCGTTTTTATAAAAGATTTTTTTTAAACCTAATCCTGATTTGACGAATTATCCTCTGCAAACTATTACAAATGTCATTTTTATCATACTTTGTTTCTTGCAGAACGTCGTAGGAGACGCAGTCATTCAACCCGCTTTCATCCTCCTAATAAAATATTTATAAAATTTTTAGCAAGTTCCGGCCATTATCGGTTGTAATTGTGTTAATTTGTCTTTTAATAATATTAAAGCACCCGAAAACTCGTTCAACTTGTGATTTTAGTTATTTAGCTATAAAAAACAATAAAATAAAGATACCACAAGCAATGGGATTAGATTAGAAATAAAACTTGTATTAAAAAGGAGTTTTATTTTATGACAGGCAAAATAAAACTCCTAAATAGAGTTTTATTTTTCCCAAGGTTGGCAACCGTTAACGTTATTAATACCGATACCGTTTAAATACCGTTTGAAATTGAAAACCGGTACTCATACCGATACCGAATTTTTTTTGCGTAAAATACCGGTATCTGTATACCGTTTCCGTCAATACCGGTATAATACCGATATAATATAGGTTTAATACCGATATAATACCGGTACATAAATATTTCTAAAATTTGCATACTGGCGACATTTATGTTTATAAAAAATTTGCTCGTATTTGATTTTTTCCAATTTAACGCTTGCGCGTTCTTTGGCCGCTCCACTGGTGACCGGTTGGCACACTTCTCTGAGAGTGGATTGGGTATTTTCACAGCTTTGGTAAAAGCAAAGTTATTGCTCTAGATATGTAGCTCGAAAGTTTTTGATAGAGTCTGGTACGAGGCTCACATTTCCAAACTAGCTGCCTTTGGTGTCGGTGACAATTTTCATAGTTTTATAACGAGCTTTCTCAAAGACCGCGGTTGTAGACAATGGCACTTCTAACCAGCTTAAGTTTTAATTCGGGAGTGCTGAAAGTCTCTTTTCTGTCTCCTATACTATTCCTAATTTTTCCAAAGGATCTTTTCCTTTCAATTTCCAACCCTATCTACTCTTTCGTTTGCAAGACATCAGCAGACGTTGTTTCGTCGTTTTGTTGTATCGTCGTTTTATTGTATTGTTGTATCGTCCTATCGTTGTATTGTTGTATTGTTGTATTGTTGTATTGTTGTATTGTTGTATTGTTGTATTGTTGTATTGTTGTATTGTTGTATTGTTGTATTGTTGTATTGTTGTATTGTTGTATTGTTGTATTGTTGTATTGTTGTATTGTTGTATTGTTGTATTGTTGTATTGTTGTATTGTTGTATTGTTGTATTGTTGTATTGTTGTATTGTTGTATTGTTGTATTGTTGTATTGTTGTATTGTTGTATTGTTGTATTGTTGTATTGTTGTATTGTTGTATTGTTGTATTGTTGTATTGTTGTATTGTTGTATTGTTATATTGTTGTATTGTTGTATTGTTGTATTGTTGTATTGTTGTATTGTTGTATTGTTGTATTGTTGTATTGTTGTATTGTTGTATTGTTGTATTGTTGTATTGTTGTATTGTTGTATTGTTGTATTGTTGTATTGTTGTATTGTTGTATTGTTGTATTGTTGTATCGTTGTATCGTCATATCGTTGTAATGTATTGTTGTATCCGTGACCTATTCTATACAACGATACAAATAAATATTTCCTAGTCCTATATCCGACCTGGATTGGAATAAAACTGTCATGTATGGGCCGGTGCTTCAAAGTCTATTTTGGTCGCTTCTCGACTGTGTACAGTAAAGGGCTAATGTGCTTATCAGCGATGGTAAGGTATCGATTCGTTGCAGCATCAGCGCAATATGGTGTGCGTTTCATTGTTCTATCAGTCCTACTATGAGATGTGCTCTGATGGAAAAACGGACTTGATTCCCAGTACTCCCATATTTTTACGGACCACTTGAGCACATCATTTTGTAGTTGATTGTCCAGTGAACCGTACAATGAATTATAAAGAGTTTTTTCTTTAGCCGTACCACCTGTTTATGAAACAATAAACGATATTAATAAGTTTAAATCAAATGTTTACAAGCACTATTCTTTCTTTCCCACTTCCCATAGCATATTTTCCTAGGCCAGCGCAGTATACGGCATGATTATACCGCTGATTATAAATTAAAAAAAATATTGACGATTTATGGAAGTAAGGAGGCTTTTTCCAAAATAGTTCATTTGAACGATTTATTGTTATGTTTAAAATATTATAAACTAGATGAGAATCCCAGTTTTAGAAAAGTTTCCAGTGGTGCGATTCAGTAACTTATTTTTACGATAATCGCATTGTTTTCAACAGTAAACAACAGAATTGTCGATATTGCTATTCATTATTTTTTGTTTACGATGGCTGTTGTCGTAAACTATCGCCAAAAATTTTTATGCTGTTTATTCAGTTGGAAAATCGTAAATTTTTTATATTGAAATTTTGTAGAGAGATGTGCCTACGCTATTAACTAGTTTGTTTGAGAACCATTTTTGTGTGTTTGTATACCCAAAGAAACTAGAGGTTTGTAGCTTTGCTAACTTTTTACCCAAAAACTGACTGTTTTTATACAGTGCTGCCAAATTATTGAAATTTAAACATAAAGAAAACTATAGTTGTAGACTGTCGATAAAATGTACTTAGTGAATCACATAATCGTTACTGCAAACAATAAAAACTGTTGACTTCTTTTACGAATATCGTATTGTTAAAAGTTACTGAATCCCGGTACTGACGAGTTGGTTTAGCACCAACGAAATGGCCATCGAGACATGCTAATTCCCATCAGAAATGCATTTTGTTATATGTAAATATTTTGGAATTAAGCAAGAATAATAGGAATAAATTGTGTTATTATTCCAAACATATTATGTATTTCATTTGAAAAACATTTTTTATTTAGCTATTGAACAGATTGTAGTCGATTTTCCTAGCTTAAAATAGTCTTAAGATTTTCATTAAATTTATTTTTAAGTGTAAAGATTTTTAATACTTTTTATTACCCTTTTGTTTTTGAATGAAGTATTTTAATTAATTTTTGTTTGCAAAATTAAATTTTGAATTATATTTATATAAGTATGTTATATTCTATGTGGTAAAATCAACTTTTGCTGAAATAAATGAATTAACAATTTAAGCATATAATCTACATATATTTCTTTTTAAAGTTTTTTATTAAGTTTCGGTATACTGCTAACGATATAATTAAAATACCCATATCGATATCGATACCGAAATGACAAATAATTTTTTACCGGTACTGATACCGATACCGAAATTCGTTTCGGTTGCCAACCTTGATTTTTCTGTACAATTCCGAAACTGTCATAAGAGTATAAAATTGTATTAATAAGTTTAGTTGACCTTATTATATTAATATATAAGCGTTTAATTAAGCTTTAGGTCTAATATATAATTATTTTTTCGATATTTCGCTACTTATTATTATTATTATTACTTATTAGACCTAAAGCTTAATTAAACGCTTATATATTAAGAGTATAAATGTAGAAGATTTTATCTTATAGCCCAGTTATATATGTATATACTTACATATATTTTGAAAGAATATTTTTTAAGAAGAAGAAATGGATTTTTTATTTCCCAAAAAACATGCCCTAAATATAGTTAAACATTTATAACTTTAGGTATGTATGTTGATGAAATGAATGTCAGCATAGCGTATATTACTAAAATTGTTCTATGACTGTTAATCAGTGGTCTTCACCCATATTACTCAGGTAACGAAATTGTTCGGATATTTTTTTTAGTTTTTCTTACTCTCTTCGTGAATATTACAACCAGGGGTGCTTAATTCAACAAAAATTCTGGCAAACAGCTTCTTGAAATATACCAAAACTACCTGTATCTTTAATTCTTATTGTATTAGTTTTAAATTTAATGTATTGTATTTTATTAGGATAGGAGGAAGTGGCAGCCTCGTAATTACAAGGCACACATGAGCACGCGTAGCGGCCCGTTGTGATACCACATGATGTGGGGAGCCCTGATAGGCAGGGGCTCCACACAAGAAGCACTACTTCCCCAGAAAATTATGCTGGAAACCAGCCAGAGAGCTTAATAAATTTGGCAATTGATCCAATATCCAGGATCGATAGGTCAGTCAAGCCATCGAAAAAAGGAGATCCTAATGTAAGAAATCTGCGTCGAGCCAGAGATGGACACTGGCAAATATAGTGGACCACAGTCTCCTCTTCCTCAGCCGACCCACAGCCACGACAGAAGTCATTTGCGGGCAAGCGCAGTCTCTCCGCATGCCTGCCCATCACGCAGTGGCCCGTGAGGATAGGTACAACGGAAGAGATGTCCCTGCGGTCTAGTTTAAAGAGTTGATTGGTACGCCTCAAGTCCAGCCTAGGCCAGGTGAGTCTAGCAACTTGGCAAGATTCCTCCCGCGACCAGGCTAGGTCCGCGTCCAATAAATGTCTCCTTCTAATAAGGAGCCTAACGGAGGAAAGAGGTATACCCACTTCCACGTGAGGATGAACCTCCGGCAGAGACGTACCCGTCCTAGCCAGTTCATCCGCAGTACAATTACCCGCGATGTTCCTGTGACCAGGAACCCAGATCAGATTAACACCGCACTGTCTCGAGAGTGCCACAAGGGCATCGCGACAGTCGTCGACAATTTTTGAGTTTGTGGTCAAACTCGACAGAGATCTGACCGCCGCTTGGCTGTCAGATAATATGGTGACACCGGCAGTGGGAGTACCACCCCGAAGTATCACCCTTGCAGCGTGACATATAGCCACTATTTCGGCCTGAAAAACGCTGCAGTAATCAGGGAGGCGAAGGGATATGGAGAGGGCGAGCATCTCCGAATAGATCCCACACCCCACTTTGTCTCCAATCCTGGAACCATCAGTATAGACTTCCAACGATCCACTGGGGATGACCCCGCCAGAGGCCCAGTCATCCCTACTTGGGATCAACACGTGGAAGTCTCTGCGCAGTTCCAGTCTTGGTGAGGTGTAATCGATATTGTCCCGTATCCGAGGTTCCTCCAAAAGAATAGAGGAGTGCCCCGAGGGTACAAAATTCCACCGTGTTAGTGCGTTAAGTCTTACCGCCACCAGTTTAGCCTGCTGTCTAGCAAGAATCTTAGACGAAAGCCACCCCAGCATAACAAAGAGTGCCCTTGTGGGGGTAGTCCGTAATGCACCAGTAATCTGAATAGCCGCGGACCTCCTGACCTTATCAAGGAGTCTGACATTACAGAACTTGTCGAGAGCAGTCCACCAAAAGACCACTCCGTATAAAAGATTCGGTTCTATGATCGCCGAATAAATCCAGCGGACCACGCGGGGACGTAGTCCCCATCTTGCCCCTAATGCCCTGCGGCAGCAGTAGATAGCACAGGCAGCGCCCTTTCAGCTAGATTCGGCCCCCAGTTCAACTTGGGGTCCAGAATGAGACCCAGATATTTAACCGAGGTACTCAACTGCAGTCCAACCCCGTTCAGGTTGGGTAAAGTGAAATGAGGTACCTTGTACCGTCTCGTAAAGAGCATCAACTCCGTCTTGCCAGGATTAGCACGTAGTCCAAATTCCCGGCACCACTTAGACACAATGTCCAGAGCGAAGTTGAGCTTGTCAGACAATGTCTGTGGGCATATCCCAGACGCCGCGATGGCGATATCATCAGCATAAGCAACAACCCTGTTACCAGAGCGTTCCAGCCCGATGAGAAGAGTGTTAACAGCAAGGTTCCAGAGAAGTGGAGAGAGGACGCCGCCTTGTGGGGTGCCCCTGGCAGTCGCCCTCTGGCACCTTGCAGTTCCAATTGTGGCGGATATCAATCGCGACCTAAGAAGGAGCTCAACAAATTGAACCAGACCAGAATCCAGTCCAAGATTGAGCAGAGCATTAACGATACCCGTAGGGCAAATATTGTTGAAGGCGCCTTCTATATCGAGAAAGGCAACCAACGTATACTCCCTGAAATGCAATATCCTCTCCACCTGAGAGATCAGTGAGTGCAGAGCGGTCTCGACCGATCTCCCTTTGGTGTAGGCATGTTGGGAGGTAGATAGTAGTGAAGGGTTGATCGAGTTCCTGATATAGAGGTCAAGAATTCTCTCCAACGTCTTCAATAGGAAGGAACAAAGACTAATTGGTCTAAAGTCCCCGGGGAGCACGTGTGAAGCTTTTCCGACTTTGGGAATGAACACCACATTTGCGGTCCTCCAGCGCAGAGGAATATAAATGAGGTCCAGACAGGCATTATAAACCGCCAAAAGCCAGGGGAGAATGAGATCCTCGCCATGTTGCTGATCAGCTGGGATAATGCCGTCTGGACCTGGAGATTTGTATGGTTCAAAAGAACCTATGGCCCAGTGCAGTTGCCTAGGGGTTATACGAATTGAGGAGTGGTGCCCTGGAGTGGGCGTGACCCCTTGAAAGACAGTATGGCCTGCAGCGTGAACACTTTCCGGAAAGTGAGTATCCAGAAGCAGGCTCAGCGTCTCATCAGTTGAGGTAGTCCAACTACCATCAGATCTCCGAATACTTCCGAGAGATCCCTTGGAGGAGCTGAAAACCTTACGAAGACGGTTGACCTCCGCCGAGAATTCAACGTTGTCGCAGAATTCCCTCCACGAAGCTCTTTTCGCCCGTCTAATCGCATATTTCAGCTCTCGTTTCTTTGCCTTGTACAGATCCCATTCGCCCGTTGACTTAGCTCTGTTAAAGAGCCTGCCGCACAGACGACGAAGATCCTCGATATCCTGATTCCACCAGTTAGGCCTAGGCCTACCCCTGTACACAGGAGTCTTAGTGGAGGATGAGGCAGCATTTTCGAGGGCAGCGGACAATATGTCCACAGTCCTGTCGATGTCCGAACAGTTACGGACGATAGGAGGATACTCCGGAAGATCGTGCCGGAGCTTGTCCCTGAAGAGAGACCAGTCCGTACGTCTTCTGTTAGCACGGAAAAACTCCCTGCAAGGGGAGATAGTCTGATCAAGAGAGAAGACAATGTATCTGTGATCCGAGAAGGAGCACTCACCAGATACATGCCAGTTCAAGATTTTCTCAGAAAAATTATCACTAACCAGGGTGATATCAAGAACCTCCCTCCTGGACGAGGTCCAGAAAGTTGGTTCATCACCGCGATTAGCAATTCTAAGATTATTCTTAAGGATGAAATCAAAAAGACACTCACCTCTTTCATTGGTATCCGAGCTACCCCACACCTCATGATGTGCGTTGGCATCGCAGCCAATCAGAACCGGGATACCTAGTTTGTTCGCCTCTGTAACCAGCTGACCCACGGGTTCCTGCGGGGGATCTGGCCCGTAGTCATGGGCGAAGTATGAGGACACTGTCCACAGGGATGTGTTGCCCAAGGTAATCGCCATGGCCACAGTGTCCTTGTCGCTGAACCTGTGAAGAAGAAAAGCGTTAATAGAAGATTTAAACATAATACAAGCCCTAGGCCTACCTGTAGGATGAATATACACCGTTCTGTAACCGACGGCGTTGAGTCCACAAACCTTCCCATCTACGGTCCAAGGTTCCTGGACTAGCACGAGCTCCCAATCTCCCTTCGCAAGAAGAAGGAGCAAGGCTGCTGACGCAGTTTTAGATTTGTGGAGATTGATTTGGATGACCCTTATCATCAGGGGCAACCATGGTGGCGTTGGCATCTTCCTCCGATAAAGGAGAGACAGCGCCCGCCTCAATCTCCAACCCGTTGAACATGTCCCCAACCAGCTCTGAATTGGAGGCATAGCTCAATTTGGAGCTCTGTGAGGAATGGCTTCCCATGTCCTCGTCTAGAGCGATTGCATCAGAGCAACTAGGCTGAACCTGCGGGGTCGGCAACCCAATTGGGGGTAGCCGAGCCATCTGGGCATCAGCCTTATACACGTTTAGTGTAATTGCTCCGAAACCATAATTAATCACACCATCGCGGGTGTTGATTAATTGAAGCGACTTCTCATCCAAGATGATGATGACGTCGCGCGAGTTGCCCTTAGTCTCACCAACCTTTGCTACCCTCCAGTTATCAGTGGGTAGGTTGGTGTTACTATACTTCAGAATCTGAAGTATCTCTTCGGGCTTGGAGGGCTCGGAAGGAATACGAGCCCGTGATCGAGGTCGTTGGGGGATCTTATCCAGAGGAGTGGCTTCGAGCTTTGCCCCGGGCCACACCTCTCCGACCTTACTAATAGCGCTTTTGTACAGCTCCATCGAGCGAATGTCTGCACAGGCTATTACTTTGATGTGCCCTTGAAACCACCCTGCATCGCGGCAACTGGGTGAAGGGCCGGGATTAGACGTCATAACGTCTAAGAAGACCTTGAGGAGGGCCAACTCCACCAACTTCCACTTAGCGGGAGTGATGGTGCCCTCCGGGTGACCATGGTCGATCACCGACCAGGTCAAACTCTCTTTTACAACCTCGCTAAGAGGCTTAGAGGGTTTGGGCCTGGGTGGTAGGGTTCTAGGCCGCTTGGAAGGCTGCAGAGGAGCCCGAGCAGTTTGCTCGCTGGACCTCTGCCTCTTCACCGCAGCCCTGGGTTTAGCCGATGAGGCAGGTGGACGATCATCGACATGAGCTCTTGCCCACGTCAATCTGCCTCTTTCCTCCTCCGACAAGAGAGCAGGATCCTTAGCACCCAATTTGGAGATAATGCGTGCAGCAGATCTCCGCGTCCTGTACGCCCTAGTGCTAGCACTAACAGAGGCGTTTCCGCTCGTGGGAATAGTTGTACCCGAAGTGGACTTGGTACCAGTGACTGACGTTTTCGATCTGTTGACCAGTGTCTTGACGTCAGTCGAAGAGCGCTGTGCTATGGTAGCAGCTGCCGATGTGGACGGTAAACACTTCACCGCCCCAAATTTCGCGGGTTTACGGGCCGCAGTAGCGGGTTTAACCGCAAGTCCCGAAGAGGAGCCTCTGTTACCAGAGGTTGGACAAACACTAGTTTGCCTGAAGATTTTCCTACGTCCACCAGCTTGTGTGGGCGTAGGCTTTATATTTTTATCTTCCATTTAATTTGATTGGGTCCCCACTCTGTGCCGCTATCCTTGCCCGAATGTGTAATCACCTTTGATGGTCCCATGGTTATCTATGCAAAAGCAGGGAGGCCATGCGAGGGTTGGCACCCACCTTGTATTTTATTTGTATTTTATTAACAGATATCACTTTTAGAATTCCTGCAAACCAGTTTTTATTTTATTTTTCTATGAAAAACTTAATTAATTATAAAAAAATTTGCAATGTTAAAAATCTTTTATAAAAAGAAATCCATTCGGTTTGTTTTCATCATGCTAAACGACAACCACAATTATTCCAAAAACATGTGTGTGAGACAAAAATTGCGTATGTGTTTATGTTTTTTTAGTTTTCAAGAGAGCTAAATTTGTTTGTCAGACACTGAGAAGTTATGATAATAAGCAACATAAACTTATTAATGTCTATATTTCTTTTAACTACATTTCAATTTGTTAATAGCATTTACAAACAATTTATTTCATGAATAATTTTAATAAATTAGTTTAAATTTTAAAACTAAAGGTTTTTAAAACGAAAATTTTCACTAAATTCATTCAAGTTGTGAAAAACAACACAAATGAAGAAACCAAACTCATCTCTCAGTGTATTTTTGTGTGACTCTCTTTGTGAAGACCACTGATCTAAGCCATTGATGCCCAAGGTAGTAGTAGTATTGGTGAGAGTGACGAAAATAAGACACAGAAGTTCTGCAAGTGTAGTTTGTCTCTCCCACTCAACATGCTGATTTCCTATTGGTTGATTGACGATCAAACAAAAGAGCGTAAGTATATGTACGTGTGAGTTTAATTTGCTGATATCAGCCACTACTGGGCATCTTTGATCTAAGCAAGCACAACTTAAAATATTTTTCTTTAGTTGAGCGTATATTTGAGGACACCTAGAAATATTTCTCTTCAGTTGTTTCTAAAGTAGTTACTCTTATATTACCAAGAGCAATGCATGTGTATGTGTATTGTTTGGCAAAGTAGTAGAGCACCCCATGCAGATCGTCGTTAACAAAATATATTTAAAATTTTTTTTTTAAGATTAATTGTTGCTTTATGGTTCATATTTATTAAACAATTCATTAGAAATTCATTTCAAGCACGTCCTCCCAATCTCTTTCTCTCTTTTTTTATATTATGATTACTTTAAATAATTAATGTCACGGCACATTTAATTTGTAATATGTACCCCAAATGCGATTGCTTTTCACAATTACTGTTTTTACTGCTTCTACTTTTTTGTTTTCTTTCTTTTGCTTTTGCTTTGCTTAATTTTATCTGTTGTTTTTATCTGCGTACATTCATTCTTAAATGACCTGAACCCTGTAAACCAACGTAAACAATTTAAAAGTAAAAATAATTGAAATTTAAAAATTCCTTTCACACACAGACAAATTACACATCCACCATCAATTACTTTTTGTTTTGTTACTCTTATTTCTCCTTTAACCTGAAGCGTTCAAATGTTTAAACATTAAATAAAAGTAATACTTTTTCTCTTCTTTTTTTATTACATTTACAGTAGGCAAAAAAAAAGTAAAAAAAAAACATAAAACACAACTTGAAAATTATTTGTGCAGCATGTGAAAATACTTTAACCTTTGACTAATAGCACGGCGTTTAAATTTAAATGTTTTGTTAAATAATAAAATACATTTAATGACAAGTCAAATATTTTACTTCTTTAAAAATTTTCTTTTTCTCAATTTTTTGTTAATCTTGAGCTGGAAGAATGCATAAATATTGCGAAATATTTTTCTTTTTTTCTTTGTACGTATTTGTTATTTATGAGTTTTTTTTATTTCTTTTTATTTTACAAAAAAGAAAGTAAAATATTTGACTGAATTACTTGTGATGTTGCGAGGGCGTGTCAATAAGTTCGAGGCCATTGAATTTTCCAGCTTTTAAATAATGGGCAGATCTTCGTAGCGAGGGTCGAAAACTAGTTCAGTTTTTCTAGCGTTAATGTATATTCCTTAACGGATATTAATTCTTAAAAGAGTACTAGTATGTGGATCTTAAGGCTAATAATTTGCATCCCGTTTTCATTTATTTATCTCGGAAACTGGACGAGATATCCGAAAACGGATTGCAAACTTGAAAAATTTGTGGCCGACAACCTAAAGTGGCATCATTATCTCGAGATATATGAAATGGCGGATAGAGCGCATAAACTTCCGCACGACGATATATTTTTAAGAATGGCGGATAGAGCACATAAACTCACGCACCACGATATATTATTAAGATTAGTGGCAATGTTCTAGCAGTTTCTTTCTATTACAAATAATTATTGATGAGAAAAGGAAGCCATCAAATGATGACTTTGGTCAAATTTTGCGGTGATTTCTTGGCAACTCTGACGAAGAGGAATTTCTTTGAGCAGATTTGTTATAGGTGATTTGTTATAGTTTAGTGACTTTTCCGATTTCAGTAATAACAATGCATAGATCAAGCATCTGTATTTATATACTATAAGCAGTTTGAGTCCAGAGAAAATAAAATAGCGAACAGATGAAACAAACACAAGAATTTGCCAAATGTTTTATAAAAAATTTGGTCTTTGCAAAAGCAATAGAAAAGTAAACTGAAAAAATTTTAGGAATACAGATTTACAAAAAACTGACCTAATATGTTTTAAAGTCGAAAACATGCTCGCACCAAAACTCAAAGGACCCAGGTTCAAATCCGGTTTGCGGTTTTTTCAAAATTATAATTTAAAAAATAATAAGAGGTTCCCCCCCCCTCTATCGCGAAACCGCTCACTGACATTCCATTCTCTTCCACCTTAACCAATGTCAACAAAAAACGAATGATCAGGAAAAAAAAAGCTCCACCTATTGGGAAGTAGCAGATAACAACTACACCTACTTAGCGAAGGCACACTCACCACACAATCAACATGCAACGATGAGGCAATTGCTGTTGATCATTCAAGGGTGAAGGTACAACACTGGCCTTTGAATGATCAATTTACAGCAATTTGTCTCATTCCTAAGGTGCTTAATAATAATATAATTAATAATAATATACTTATGTACTGTCTTTTCCAATATTCCAATACAATGCACAGCATTTAGTAGGGGTTTACCCCTGAGTATTGGTCTCAAATAAAAAAAAAGCGCTTTATGAAAATAGAGAATTTTAGTTTTGGAAATAAAAATTAATTCAATTATTAAGCAGCAAAAGAAATTTGAAGTGGTTAAACTGGTATGTCATTTCACAACTTTCATTCAAGAATTGAATTTATTTTGCATGTCGAAGCACGCATGTCATGCTGTTTTTTATCCGAGAACATTAAGCCCTTATGATAAGTTTTTCATTTTTATTTACGTTTTAAGATTTTTTTGGAACAAAGCAAACATAAAGTATTAAAAGATTTTATTTAGTAAGAGTAAAGATTTTAGCGTTTTTAAGAATAATCTTGAAATATCAATGGTTTTAAAGAAGTTCTAAAAACAAAATACAAAAACCATTACAATACAAGAAATACAAAAAATTGTTAATTAAAATTGATATTTGCATTGCAGAACCAAATAACCAGTTAAAAATACTCAGATACCATGTCGTTGGGGTTAACAATATTATTCGCCTTTGTGGTAGGTAGGTCAAATGGCTAGTTAATCAAAACCGTGATCAACTAAAATTAGCACAAGTTGCCGTTTTGAAACCATTGCAGGACCAAACTGAAATCACCCAAAATAAATATATACTTTTAAGTCAAGTTTTTTACCCGAAAGGAACTATTTTACGTTATAACAAACTTTGTCGCCAATATTTGATACTAGCAGTTTTAAAACTAAAATATGGAAACTACCAAGTGTCGGAAGAGCTTTAACGTGCTACAAAAGCCATAAATGACACAAATTAATCTTCGATTCAACCACTTCTTGTTGAACTTCACACAAATTAAACGTCTGTAGATCAAAAAAATGCATGATTTGGTTCTTTCTGTAATATTTTCAATAGATATTATCAAAAAAAAAAATATATGTATTCTTTGATGATTTGGCATTAGCCATTACCTGACCTTTATGCAATTTCTTTTTTCTTTAATGCATTCCAACTTCTCTTCTTCTTTATAGCACTCAGTGCAATATTTTTTTTCTTTTTTTTTCGTTTAGAAAAATTCCATAAATGAATAATTGAAATTTGTAGTTGTATGCACATGCTTATAATAAAATAAAATATTTATAAGTAAATATTGGTTTAATATTGATAAAAGCATATGCCACTTCAGTTTGAGTATTATTTTATAAAGCAGACATCCATGTATACACTTTTGAATCCTATATTTTTTGTATTTCATTTCTTCCATTTAAAGAAATTATAAAGGGTCAAACACGAAAGTTATATAACCTACAGCAAAAAATAATAGCATTACAACCCTGTCTCAGGATTACGGCCTAGCTTCTCGCAGCACCCATGTTGTGTGTGTTAATTTTTATCCATGAGCACCGGGACCTACAGTTTAAAGTCGACTCCGAACTACAGACTTGAGAAGCTTGTTCATCAATTACTCTTAGAGCTTTTGCCAAAAGACTGCTAAGAAGTAGTCGACGAAAGAAATAATTTTTTCATATTTCTTTTTTTTCAAGATGTCAGAGCTGTGGAGCTCTTGCCTTAGTAAGTCAGCACACTAATCACTAGACCACGGCGTCTACGACAAGTCTTACACAATATGTAATGTAATGTAAATGTAAATACCAATTACTTTATTAAGTTAGTAAAATTGGTGGAAGTATGTACATCTAAAAGCCTGGCTTATGTCATATAGAATTTTAAACTAAAGTTGCATTCTGTAAGTAATAATGATGGCCAGTCCTGTATGAACATTTTCTCGTTGGTATTTCCCACAGATAAGAGTCGCTAAATGCAATAACTTTTGACATAGAAAATAAAATTTTAGACAGTGTACTGGTGAGTTGGAATACACCCAGAATATTCTCTTATCGATTAATTTAGTAACTCCTCTCTCTTCATGTACTAGAACGATATGAACGTTTGACTCAATGCTAGTAGAAAATATATGTATTTTTGTATTGAGCTCATATCCCGATAATGAGTTCATATTTAAACGTCTATTTCTGTAATAGTCTTATGTCATGAGTAGCTTAGAGAATCACTCTATCGATCAGTATCGCGATTCAGTAACTTTTAACAATACGATATTAGCAAAAGAAGTCGACAATTTTTATTGTTTGCAGTAACGATTATGTGATTCACTAAATACACTTTAGCGATAGCCGACAGCTCTAGTTTTCTTTATATTTAAAATACAATAATGGGGCAACACCGTATAAAATCAGTCAGTTTTTGGGTAGTTGGTAATTAAAATGGATAGAAAGTTAGCAAAGTTACAAGCCTCTAGTTTCTTTGGGTATAAAAGCACACAAGACACAACATCTCTCTACAAAATTTCAAAATAAAAAATTTACGATTTTCCAACTGAATAAACAGCATTAAAATGTTTGTCTTTAGTTTACGACAATAGCTATCGTAAGCAAAAGATAATGAATAGCAGTATCGACTATTCTGTTGTTAACTGTTGAAAACAATGCGATTATCGTAAAAATATGCTACTGAATCGCGCTGCAGGGTGCAAGATTCACCGCCATATATGTACATACAATCAAAGATTTCCTTTTAGTCAAGGTGCGAATGGTATGCAATTCCCTTCTTTTTTTATGTGTTCAGGCAGTTGATCAGAAGACATTTTGTTAAAATTCAAGTGTTTCAATATGTATTTACATTTTACAAGCATCAGCATAAACCAGTTGCCATATTTTAACGGGCTACAAAAGTGTAGGGTACAAATTCATATGCGAATTGAATTTTGCATCCTGAGTGTTTTTCATTTTTTTTTATTATTTTTTACTCTTTTAAAAGGAGTAATTGTTTGACATTAAAAAATAACAGAAAATATTTAAAAAATATTTGAATTTTTGTTAAAATTACTTTTGTATTTGCTTTAAAATCTGTATGTTATTGAGAAAGTATTAAGTATATGCACTTTAAATTTAATTTTACCTTTAAATTAAACTGAAATTGTCAAAACTGAATTTAAATTTTTAAGGATATTTTAAATATTTGGTGTGGTACTTAGGCAAGAGATTCTAATTGGTTTATTTGTATACATACATAATTGGCCATTACAACTCTGTGGCTTACTTTCTCCAAGCACTCCTGTTGTGTGTGCTAATTTTTATCCCTGAATACCGAGATCTACAGTTTAATGTCGACTCCGAACGACAGACTTGAGAAGCTTGTTCATGGCAATTAGTTACTCTCAGAGCTTTTGCCAGAAGACTGCTGAGAGGTAGTCACCGAAAGAAAATATTTTTTTTTTCATATTTCTTTTTTTTTTCAAGATGTCAGAGCTTTGGTTTGAACCCTGGGCTCATATCTTAGTAAGCCAACACACTAACCACTAGACCACTGCGATTATTTGTTTAACTTGTATTATTTGTATAACTTGTATTAAATTTCCGAAATTAAAAAATAAAAAATTGTTTAACATTCACAAATTCCAGCAAAATTTTATAACAGAATTTAATTTTAGAATTAATTAATTAATAATTTATTATTTAAAAGGTACATTCATAAATACATTAAAATCATAAATAACGATTACGAATTGAAAATTAAACTCTAAAAATAATTGTATTAGAGCCGATTTAGACATGTCGTCGTGTGGGGGTTTATGTGCTCTATCCGTCATTTCATATTTTTTATAATCTCGAGTTAATGATGCCACTTTAGGTTTTCAACCCAAAATTTTTCAAGTCTGCAACCCGTTTTCGGATATCTCGTCCAATTTCGAAGATAAATAGCCGAAAACGGATTGCAGACTTGAAAAATTTTGGTGTCAAAAACCGAAAGTTGCATCAATAATTCGAGATATATAAAATGGTGGATAGAGAACATAAACTTCCACACGATGATAAATAATTTTCGTAATACTGGTACAATTGTCAGTAACATTGTTAGAGAAAACCCCTCTACATATCGAAATTAAAATTTATGCATATCGTCGCAAGAATTAAAGGACGCTATAACTGACAAAAAATCGAAAATACGTTTTTTTGCATCATTTTTATCAGGAACAAAAATTCGCGTCGATTGGTCCCGGTCCCAGATTTCTATGTTGAAAAGAAATTCACTTACGCCGTCTGCGTTTTGAAAAATATCAGTGTTTTTTGGCTCTGGTGAACATTAAATGTTTTGTCAGTTACACCATTCTTTAATTCTTGCGACAAAATGTTTTGTTCTCCACGAGTGTACCTATACTACATACTAGTATTTTTGTACTAACAAGGTTGTTCGAGGGCGTTGCCTTGTTTAGCATATGATAAGTAACAATAAATTAAAATTAATTAACAAAAATTATCACCAAACTTCTTCAATTCCAACTCAAATCCGTAGATCATTTTTGTAATTTTGTGATATAAAAATATATCTTTTTATCTTTATCAAGTTAAAGTATATTGTGATTACAATGTAGCATATACATACTTATAACATATTGTACATAGATATGCATAATCGTAATTTAATTCCCAAATTCCGGTAAAAAAAAAGATATTGAAAACAACTATACTTGTTAACGATTTATTTATTTGTAAAAACATTTTTATCTGAAAACAATTTAAAAATTTTAAATCGCCATTAATAAGGTTATCAGTAACACTTAATATTTTATTGCTTTAATAAGTGTTTAATAAAATTTCCCAAAAGTAAATATGATGGCCTTCCAAAATATTTTAATAAAAGATATTTGATGAGCGGCCATAAAAACAATGTTCATGTCAGAAAGTACACATACTCGTATACATCGAGATAGAATGTAAAAATAACAACGAAAAATTTAAAATTTTCATTTGTTCTTAGATGATGCTGCTGTTGTAGGTACGAGTGTACGAGTATTAAGCAGAAGAAACACAAAACTTTTTATTGAAAATATATTTTTCTTTTTTTTTTCTTTTTGGTAACATTAAAGGATCATAAAATGTTGTCTGTGGTATTTCTCTGCTTTAGCAAGGACACGTAAATGTAAATGTTTACAGTTGTTAAAGGATGTGTGTAAAGCCACAAAAAACAAATTTAACGATTTGTTTATAATAAAATTATATACTTTTTTTGTTGCTAAAAAGTAAAAATAAAAATAAAATTAAATAAAATTTTCTTAAAATTTTATTAAAAAAGTTGGTAAAATTTACGTTTCTCTGTAAGGGATTCAAAACAAATTTAATTTTTGATTATAACAAAATCATATATAATTTGCAAACAGGAAAACATAAGTTCTCTGACAAGTATTATAATAACAAATAATGGAATAAAATAAATAAATAAATTGGTGTAAAACATATCGTTATATGAAATTAAAAAGGCTGTAAGTTACAAAAAATTCAAAATCGACATTTTGATTGCAACAGAGCAGCGTATCAAATTACACGTTTCCGTTAAAATTTTACATCTCTACGACTAAAAGCGACGATTTTATGGATAAAATTCTAAAAGCCCTAAGTGCAAGCGCAAAAAACTCATAAATCAAAAGGTAATTTTGTAGTCGCTGCTGTCTAGTGGTTAGTGTGTTGGCTTACTAAGACTATAGTGCCGGGTTAAAATCTCAGCTCTGATATCTTGAAAAAAAAAATATGAAAAAAAAAATTTTTTTCGGCGACTACCTCTTAGCAGTCTTCTGGAAAAAGCTCTGAATGTAATTGATTGCCATGAAAAAGCTTCTCAAATCTGTCGTTCGGAGTCGACTTTAAACTCTAGGTCCCGGTACTCATGGATAAAGAAGATAGGCCGTAACCCTGACACAAGGCTGTAATGGCCAATTATGTATGTATGTGTGTAAAAGGTAATTTACGTCTTTTGAGAAAAAGTGAATACAAGAACTCTTCTCTTGTATTCTTTATTTTTTCTATATACTGTTCGTTTGTTTCGTTGTTTTTATAATAGAAGATTATTCTGTTTTCTGTTCTATTCTGTTTTCATTTTATAAAGTTTTTTGCTTCTCCTGTAATATTTTTTTTATTTATTTTAGTTATTTTAGTCCTAATAATTTAATCTCTGTGCTCATAAATTTTCTTACTAAACGTGTTGTCGCTGTTTGCATATGCATTTCACTATCCATGGTTTAGAAATTTTGGTATAGGTTCAGTGCTCGGTCTTAATGTTCCATTGCTTTTTACTAAGTGTTGCAATGAAATTGTATTTCAAGATATTCTCTTGGTATTTAGCTTGTATATTGTTGATGTTGCTGTTGTTGAGTATTGCCAAAAAGATCCTTTCGATACATTTTTATTAACATTATAACATCATGTCGATTTGCTGCAGCACTTCTATTTGTCGAATGTATGATCTATAGCCGCTATTTGCTAATAATGACTAAGTTTGGTACTAATAGTACGGAGATCATTTAACTCTATTCCACCTTAACCAATGTCAAAAAAAAAAAGTAATGATCAATAGAAAAGCGCCACCTATTGGGAAGTAGCAGATAACAGCTAAACCTACTTAGGGAAGGCACTCAACACACAACCAACATGCAACGATGAGGCAATTGCTGTTGATCATTCAAGGGTGAAGGTATAACACTGGCCTTTGATTGATCAATTCACAGCAATTTTTTTTCATATAAGAAAAAATAAATACATATATACTGTCCATTCCAGAAATTCCAATATAATGCACAGCATTTAGTAGGGGTCTACCCCTGAGTATTGCCGTATTATAATATTCGTAATAAGCATGCTGTCAAATGTTTTACATCCGCCGCGATGAAAATGCAAGTAACTGTCCTTTCACCAGAATTATTTTTATATGTCCATGTTCATCTAGATAAAGGATGTTCTCTGGGGGAATATTATATTCAGTTTGAAGAGTTCTACAGATGAAGTAAAACATAGTATGGGGCCATGATTAGATTATTTTCAGTACATACAACTGAGGTTACAAATCTTTCCAAACCCAATGTTTTACAGTTTTTAGTAATGGGCTCATGTGTTTATCGCAGACTGCAACTCTGTACTGTTTTCAATAAATAAAGAAATTATTTAATAATTCTTTTAAGTATTATGCGGTGAAAGCATAAAGCATGTGTCCTGTAGTGAAGGAAACCAAATAATAGAGATTGATTGACCAAATCTTTTTTCCTCTTTATAATTTATAAAAGCTAAATGAACCATCATTAGAGAAACAATTTAGAAAATTAATAAAATATTTTCTTCCCCATTTCAAGTATATTTTTTATTATATTTTTCTACAAAATTTTCATCATTTAAATGAACGATAAAGTAAATTATGAAGAAGACAATTTATCTTAAAAATATATATATATTGTTTAGATTATGTCCGCAAAGTAAAATAAGTTATAATGACCACTTGTTGCAGAAAAAACAATATGTAAGACAGGCATATTGTGGAAAAACCTCCATCATAAATATCATTTAGTCTGCAGGAAAAATAACGACTTATGATAGAAAATATGGCAATGAAAGTTAGAAAAAGTTGTTTTAAAGGCTCTTCAATAATAATAACTAAACTTTCGTTACTTTATCCCGTTGTATTGTTATCTCGTAGGATTGAAAATTGTAAACAGTGTTGCCGCTTCAAAAACATTTTTCCTAAGAATTTTGTAAAAAAAGAAAAACTACCAAAGTCATAACAATAAGACTGCCATATTCATAAAAATTAAAATGGGTTTATTAAAAACAAAGGATGTTTTTCAACGATTTTCTTATGATACCACTTTAATGTTTTTAACAACTTTTTTTTAAGGAATTTGACGATTTAGTGTTTAATTTATATAACTATGCTTAGAAGAGTTATTGTCACATAAAACGTGTGGTAATTTTTTTTAGACCTAAACGAATATGGGATATTCCAAGTCAAATCAACCAATGGTTTTAACCTACCCCCTCCGAATTTTATGATTTTTTGTAGAAATATAGTATATCATAGAACTAAATTAAATACAAAGTTTGGAAGCACTGATACATCTGGATCCGCAAATATGAGGTCTTGAAAATCGAAAAACAGTACAAAAATGCACAAAGTTACACTTACTTAATTGTAATTTTCTTGAAAAGTATTATAGCTACGCATCTCGTAAAAGTCGCATTTGGAAGGGTATTAAATTACCTTTGATTTAATATGCGACATGATTTTTTCTTTGAAAAAGTCAAAGGTCAATATTCTTTATCTATAAGTCGGAAGCCTATATCTCCGAAAGCGACCATTTTAAAAATTTGAAAAAAAATTATGCCAAAGATAGTTTCGTTCTCTACAGTTGTGAAAAATTTCAGAGTGGAGGTATTTTAGGATCAAGAAATAAAAATCAAATCGCAAAAGAATGTGATTAAAACTAGTCTAATAGTGCTGGAATGGTAGACGATTTTTCGATTTCGATTAGCTGGAACCGCTTATTTTTTAAGTTTCTACAAAAAATACATGAAACAAAAACGGGGGATGTGGGATGGGGGCAATAGTTCTTCATCGGGGTCAAAGGTTGGGTTGAAGGAATAAAAATCTACAAAAAGCTTCACGACTGCCCTGGAGTAGCCCCTAGAGGGATAAAATGTAAGACCGACCCTTACTAATATTTTACCTCGAACTGTTTTTTCGAACATACCTACCCCCTATCTCCACTCCCTAGAGTGGTAAGAGCACATTTTATAAACTTTGTAATGGAGCCTCCTTAGGGAGTGGAAATAGGGGGTAGGTATGTATGTAGGGGTTAGGTAGGGTAAGGTATTTACGCCCAACTTTTTTTCTGATCACACCTAACCCTTATCTCTACTCCCTAGAGTGGTAGGAGCAAATTTTATATAAAAATGTAACTTTGTAATGGAGCCCCCTTAGAGAGCAGAGATAGGGGATAGGTATATAGGTAGGGGTAGATATTTACCCCCAACTTTTTTTCCGAACATACCTAACACCTATTCCCACTCTCTAGAGTGGTAGGAGCAAATTTTATAAACTTTGAACTGGAGCCCCCTTAGGGACTGGAGATAGGGTGTAGCTATGGTCGGAAAAAAGTTGGGGGGTAAAATATTAGTAAGTGTCGGTCTTACATTTTATCCCTCTAGGGGCTAATCCGGGGAAGTTGTGGAGCTTTTTGTAGATTTTTATTCCTTCAACCCAACCTTTGACCCCGTTGAAGAACTATTTGCCTCCAGCCCACATCCCTTCTTTTTGACTTATGTATTTTTTTGTTGAAACTCACAAAATAAGCGATTCTAGCTAATCGAAATCGAAAAATCGTATACCATCCCACCACTATTAGACTAGTTTTAATCACATTCTTTTGCGATTTGATTTTTATTTCTTGATCCAGAAATACGTCCACTCTGAAATTTTTCACAGCTGTAGAGAACGAAACTATCTTTGGCATAATTTATTTTCAAATTTTTAAAAAGGTCGCTTTCGGAGATATAGGCTTCCGACTTATAGATAAAGAAAATTGACCTTTGACTTTTTCAAAGAAAAAATCATGTTGCATATTAAATCAAAGGTAATTTAATACCCTTCCAAATGCGACTTTTACGAGATGCGTAGCTATAATACTTTTCAAGAAAATTACAATTAAGTAAGTGTAACTTTGTGCATTTTTGTACTGTTTTTCGATTTTTAAGACCTCATATTTCCGGATCCAGAAGCGTCAGTGCCCTTAAATTTTATATTTGTCTTAGTGTTTAGAAATACTGTAGTCGCCGTGGTCTAGTGGTTAGTGTGTTGGCTTACTAAGACGATAGTGCCGGGTTCAAATCTCAGCACCGACATCTTGAAAAAAGAAATATGAAAAAAATATTTCTTTCGGCGACTACCTCTCAGCAGTCTTCTGGCAAAAGCTGTGAGAGTAATTAATTGCCATGAAAGAGCTTCTCAAGTCTGTCGTTCGGAGTCGACATTAAACTGTAGGTCCCGGTACTCATGGATTGAAATTTACACACACAACATGAGTGCTGCAAGAAGCTAGGCCGTAATCCTGATACAGGGTTGTAAAGGCCAGTTATGTATGTATGTAGTTAGTGATTCCGATTAAATAATAATCTATTCTGCAACTTTTGAAAATAAGTTGTTTTACAATCAAATCATTTCAAATATTTGCTTGGTATATCTCAAAAATGGAGAATTATTTCACAGTAAAATAGCATCCCGAATTTGGTAAAGGAAAATAATGTCCAAATGAAATAAAGTCACATGGCTTTGCTGTGTAGAAGTATTTCAAATACAATTGACTGCTTACTTTGTTATTATTGTGAATATACATTTGACACATTTAAATAATAAGAAAATCCATACAAGGTCCTTATGGATCTCACTGCTCAACGGCGCACATTGGGGATTTCGAAGAAAAAAGTCAAATTTTCAACTACTCTTCATGCAATATGCAGTGATATTTTGAAATTTTGGACTAAATGGTACATTCAAATCAAAAAGAATTACTCCGATCTGACTGCGAGTTTCTTTTTTATAGCCATCTCAAACTCAGTACTTGTATGTTTTACCGAACCAACTTAATTTAAACCTAAGAATTTCAAAGCGAATATTCTTTTATTATGTGAGCTAATGTTTTTCTTTTTATTTTTTATTTAAAGTAGAATATTTCAGTATACCAAAATTGGGAAAATAAACTCTGCGCAGATTTAAGTTTCTTTTGTGTGTTTATTTTTATGAACATATAACAAAAATCCCTTTTTTTCTTCAAACATTTGGACCTGCAATTTCAGCCATACTTTCCCACAGTTGCAAATCACTACTAATACATTGTGCCATATGTGTTTTAACATTTTTAATCAATTTCGAGTGCCACTAGGTGCCACCTCACAATTTGTTGCATTACACAATAATAAATTTTTCAACATTGATTAATTCGCGACTCAATTCTGATAAGACTCTTTTGTTTAATAAAACTCAAATTTAGAAAAATCAAGAATTGCAATCACTTTCATCTGTTTATATAACGTTTCGCTTCGTTTTTTGCCTAAAAATTAATTTTTTTTAATTCATAATTCATAAATAAAATAAAATTTGTCATAAAATCACTAAATTTTTTGAAAAATATATATTTTTTCTCACCTCCATACAAAAATCCCCAGTGTGCGGCGTGCTAAATGTTTCAAATTAACAGAAAATAGTATTAAAGCATTACTAATATTACAATAAGTAATAGAAAATATTAGATATGTAGCACCTATTCTCATACGTTTTCAAATGGCTCTTATTTTCAAATGTAAAAAGTTCGTCGGAGGGTTAAATTTGGAAAAAATCTTTAAAACTTTTTGCAAAATATCAATATAATTTAATAATTTATTAGTCAGACAGACAGAAACGGCAGCGTAGAAACTGTTTTCAAAAACAAAAAACAAAAAAACAAAAAAGAACCACTCCACACTTTTAAAACTAACAAAACGGTTGTTATAAATAGTTAATAAAGTTGTCTGTTAACCAAAGCCCAAACAAAGGGATTCTGTCTCCATAGCAACGGAAAAGTTTATTATTGTCTTCACTTTGCACAACAGCAAAAGTGTACGTAAACATACTGTGTGTGTGTGTGTGAGCGCACCCGATTGTATGCAAACATATTTTGTTACTTTGTAGTGGTGTTTTCATTTCCTTTTATTATTCTTTGTTTTGTTTGCAAAATGGAGAAGTTGACGTTTCACTAATAAACTTGATTGCTTTTCTTGTTTTTATTTCCATGTTGTGAAAACACGCATACACTTAAACACAATAATAAACACACATACAAATGTAAAAAAGTATGCATTTAAATGTGCTGTTAAGTACACTTGTGACCTATTTGTGACAGCATGCATACTTTAAATGTAAATTAAATACTTTCAAAACGAAAAAGAACACTGTCTGTTTAAAAAACAGAAAAAAAAACTGTAATTTTTTAGTCTTTTGTTGGACACAATTTATGCTTTGTGTGGCTGAAAGTGGAAAAAAATGGCCGTCGAACTGGGCACTAGAATGAGAGTGAAAACAATGTAATGTCGTTATTTGCTTTTTGTAAAAAAAAGAAAAATTAAATTGAGATTGAGGGCATAAATCATTTTATATAATTTTTAATTAAATTATGTACTTATTTGTCAAATATGTGTTAATTTAATATTCAAACGACCTCAAACCCCGAACAAGTTTGTTTAAATTGTATATTTAAATTTAATATTATTATAAAAGATTGACCGCTATACAGATGTGTCTGTATAACAAGAATTCTAATAAATTTAATATATATTTTAAGGGAGAATGGTGCTGAAAATTGGTCTTCAAATATATTTTAAACATGTTTTGTTTTGTAATAAAAATAAACATTTAAACAGAGAAGCAGCTGTATTTAAAATTTTTCGATTCTGTTACTGATTTTCTTTTCTTCTTTTGTTTAACAACGACTGGACAACTGTAGTATGAAAAGACAAATATAAATGAAAATAAAAGAATGAAATGGTTTGCCCATGTTTCTAAAGTTTGAGTCCCACCAACTTGAATATTCTCATTTAATACGAGATACAATTATAAATGTAAGAATCTATAGTTTGAATAAAAAAGTGTTTATTGTCCATAGAAATAATCTTTTTTCCATAAGCAAATATATTATACTTATAAATAAAATATATATATATTTGCCCAGTTAGCACAATAGTCACACATGACATTGTCGTCCAGGATGGCTTTAAGACATGCCACAAACGGTTGTCGACAACATCGCGGAAATGTTCCTGCACGATATTTAGTGGTCTATTTCTTTGAAATTGTCTACGATAAACAGGAAAAACAGACAACATGCTTCCATACAATATGCGGCTGATGACAACCACAGTGACATTGTCGCTCAGCCAGTCGTTTACGATTTTTACGACATTTGTTTGAAAATGTCGTTGACGAATTATTTTGGCTGTCGTGTATGCGTCGTGCAAGATAGTTTATTGTCGTGCACTCATCTTCGAGGATGTCTTTAAGACAGAGCCAACTGGGTATATACATATATATGTATGTGTATGTATGTAAAGAAATTATAATACTGGAACTAAATACGATACATTTTTTTTATTCTTCTAAATTGCGCTAAATTTTCAGTGTTGTTTCTGACATAAAAGCAATATCGTCGAAATGAAAGCAAGATTTGCTAAAAACTACTATAAGTCTAAGCCAATGCGGACTAAACCATGGACTAAACTGTCAATTTTATTGGTACCATAATGATTTGATTGTACCAGCGGAAATGGGACGAAGTATTCAAAAAAGTTGGTTTCACCAGGAAAAGGAGACAAAAATATTGGAATATTACACAATGAAATAAGTAGGATAGCTCAGGTATTAGCATTAATTTAAAGTTGTTCATTTTCAGTTGTATGCCGTTCATACATTCATATCTAATTCATCTAAGACATCTTTAGCTCCAGTTATAACTTCTTTGGTTAATCTTATTTAGCAGCTAAAGACTGAAAAATACAAACTTATTCAAAGACAACATTCCAACATTTTTTTTTACAAAATTCTATTGTGATTGACATTTCGTCGAGCGGGAGTGTGCTGTATACGCCATTTTATATTTTTTTTTATATCTCAAGTTATTGATGCCACTTTATGTTTTTGACCCCAAAACTTTCAAGTCTGCAATCCGTTTTTGGATATGTAGTCCAGTTTCGGAGATAAAGTTTGCAGATTTTAAAAATATAAAATGGCGGATAGAGCATATAAACTCCCGCACGACGATTTGTTGTAAGAATGTTAAAAACACTAAAACAATACTTTTTCAATCAGAAAAGATGCACATATTTGTTTTGACGTTTTGAAAACAGAGTCTTTAGAAGACTTAACAAGACTTAACATTCAGTTCATTAAAAACTAATAAAAGTCGCCGTAGTTCAGAATATAATGTGTTGGCTTGCTAGATGAGCACTCTAGGTTCATACCCCATCTCGGTTATTTTGAGAGAAAGTAATATGAAAATATATTCCTTTCGGCTTAGTTACTCTGAAAATAACTGATTGTTATGAATAAACTTCTCAACTCTGTCGTCCGAAATCGAAAATTTTTACTTTCGCAAGAGTAATTGATTGCCATGAAAAAGCTTCTCAAATCTGTCGTTCGAAGTCAACTTTAGACTGTAGGTCCCGTTACTCATTGCTATGAGAAGCTAGGCCGTAACTCTGATAAAGGCTTGTAATGGACAATTATGTTTGCATGTGTGTAATTTTTGTATACAGTTAAATCTCGATTAACTGGGCCTCTCTAGAGCGCGTGCACAGAAACTCAAACGACCGTGGTTCAAATCCCAGTGAGAAGAAAAAATAAAAATAAATTTGCGGTTTTTCAAAAATTATAATTTAAATTATTCGTGTTTTATCTCTATTAACCGTGCCGCATTCATATGTCTTTTATTATGTAAACCTTACCCAAATAATGGTTTTGGAGGTTTATGTCAAAATAATATTAGTCAAACTGTTAAAAACCTAAAACTATTATTATTATTATAAACCTCCAAAACTTTTATTTGGGTAAATAATTTTCTATAAATGAGGACAGATATAGAAAGCTGAGAAAATTTTCTTTAAAATAAGCCCTCTTCCAGCGTTACAGGTCAACTATTCACCAATTGCCATGAATACTTCCAAAAAAATAGCATTATTTTCGTATGACCTGAGCACCTAATTTTCTCTTAAAAAACCGGAAGCTCGATTTTGATTTTAGAACCATGGTTTCTTTGGAAAAAGTTCTTAGAATTTCTCGTAGATTACGACCTTGCTATACGCTTTGTCAAGTTTTTCGGTCCCGAACAAATTGACCCACCCTACTGTATGTACAATTATTAAATGTTTTCAATAAATCAACTAAGTAATTTTGTAAAATATTGTCATTCAGGATACCCTCAAAATTAATTAGTAACATAAAGAATGTATAATTTTAAAATAAAACAAATTTTAAGTATCCTTTACATGATATTGAATTTCCTTATTAAAGAAATATTAGTCAAGAAGAGCATTAAAAAGTGAATCATTTAAACGAAAAATTCAATTTTTCGTTTGTAATATTACAAGTATAGTTTATTTTTACAACTTTCCGCTGGCAATCCGAGAACCATTTGTTTGGCAAATAGAATAGAAGTTAAAAAAGGGGAAAAAAAAAAACAAAACTACTAATGTTAAACATATCGCCCATTTGCTTCAAAAGTGTTATAATTAAAAAAAGGAAATTAAATTCGTCAGTGGAGCCGTTTGAAGTGTTCAATATTGTTTTCCTTTAAATTTAAAGTCATAACGCAATATACTTTAATTTAAACTTTAAAGTTTAACTTGCAAAAGCAGTTCTTTTAATAAAATCTTAAAGTTCAATATACTATCTTCATTACAATTTTGAACAAACCAGCTTTGAATCAATCATACTAAGTCACACTAGAATCTCTGTGTTACTATACTCGTACCTTAGCTAGACTTTAAATGAGACAGTTTAAAATATTCCTGATTCGCCTCTCTCAAGAGTGTAAGATATTAGATTATGTTTCCGTCTTTTTTTTTATTTGAAACCAATACTCAGGGGTAAAGCCCTACAAAATGCTGTGCATTGTACTGGAATTTTTGAAAAGGATAGTATATATATATTTTTTCTTATATTATTAGGCGCCTTAGGAACAAGACAAATTGCTGTGAATTGATCATTCAAAGGCCATTATTCTTATTTTTATTCTGCGTCCTAACCTTGCATCGTATTTATTTGTTTGTTGCTTGCTCGGCTCAATCTCGCCATGTCGATTGCCATTACCATAGTCAAATTGGGTGTATTTAGCAGCTTCTTTTGCAACGCCTTGTCGCTTGTTCCGAGAACAATTCTATCCCTCAACATTCTATCTTCATTACTAAAACCACATCGGCGTACTATTTTTTTAATATCCATTAAGAAGTCATCGAAAGGTTCACCATGTGCTTGACATCTGTTATGAAATATGAAACTTTCATACACTTCATTGCACTTAGGTTTGCAGAATTCTTCGAAAGCTTTCGTCACATCTTCATATTTTCCTTTAGCTGCCTCACTGAGATTAAAAGAATCAAATATTTCTACAGCCTCAGGTTCAATAGCATTAAGAAATATTGCCACTTTGACTGCTTCTGCTTTTTTGCCCAATTCAATTGCAGTGGCAAAAATTTTAAAATTTTGCCAAAAAATTCTCCAGTTTACTGCAATGTTTCCAGTAATTTTTAGTTCTTTAACTTTTTTAACAAAATCCATATTTGTACTTTTATTAATGTATACATATTTAATATTTTTTGGGGGCCTTCCACGGGGTTTTAAATGTACACTGCTTGTATTTAATTTTGCTCTTCCCATGTGTTGCTTTCAAAGAACTCAAAAATAAATTATTTTTTTTTAATTATAGCTGTTTCACCGGCAGCGCCATGTATTATATTTGAATTGAATAATTACATGTATGCGATCAGTTTGCTTTTTCATCTCTCTACAATACTTTCGCCCTTGAATGATCAACAGCTATTTCCTCATCGTTGCATGTTTATTGTGTGGTGAGTGTCTTCGCTAAGTAGGTTTAGCTGTTATCTGCTACTTTCCAATAGGTGGCGCTTTTCTATTGATCGCATAACCGATCCCCTACCAGCTTTAAAATCAATCAGACTTGAAAGGACTTTTATTCAATTGAATTCTATTTCGCCGTGGTCTAGTGGTTAGTGTGTTGGCTTACTAAGACATGAGTCCTGGTTTCGACACCCAGCTCCGACATCTTGAAAAAAAAAGAAATATTAAAAAATATACCTTTCGGTGACTACCTCTCAGCAGTCTTCTGGCAAAAGCTCTGAGAGTAATTAATTGCCATGAACAAGCTTCTCAAGTTTGTCGTTCGGAGTCTGTAGGTCCCGGTACTCATTGGTAAAAGCTTACATACACAACATGAGTACACCGAAAAGCTAGGCCGTAATCCTGACACAGGGTTGTAAAGGCCAATTATGTATGTATGTATGTATGAATTCTATTGTCGTTGTGTTAAATAAAAAAATATTATTGGAAAAACTTCACCACACTTAACTAAAAATTCTTCTTATTTTTTGATTTTTGGCACTCTTGCCGTAAATTAACGATATACTTTTGCTGTTTATACATATATTTCTATAACAATTGTAGACAATTTGTTTTCCATTTGTCTTGCCAACAAAATATTATAAATTTTATAAAAAAAAGAGAGAGAGAAAAAAAAAAACTAGAAAAAAAAGTTTCTACAGACATGAACACACAGAACACTCAGAGAATTTGTTTATAGAAAAAAAAATTGTAAAGTTGCCAATTTTTATGGAGACATTAAATTTCATTGATTTTGTTTTTACATTTTTGTTCTAAGTTTTCGAATCTCTATATGTATTTCTTGTAATACATTTTTTATAATAAGATTAGAAATACTTATGAATATGGGTATTTCCATCTCGTCGTACATGTTAGTTTTACATCCATAGAAGTGACTGCAATATAGTTCGTTATAGTCCGTTCAGAAGGAGCCTATAAATACTCGTACAATTCGAAGAAATTAAAATAAAGCACAATCACCAATCTTGCTTTTTAAAATACAAAATAAGCATATATTGTACGTGTAACGGTTGATATTTTTATGAAAATGCTCATGTGTTAACACAATACATACACACATACATGTATGTATGTTGTTATTTTTAGAGAAAAGTTATGCAAACGAGTTGCTTTACTATTGACCTCAACTATTGTACACACTCGTACCAAAATTTTCAGTTATTTCCCTTAAAAAACAAGACACAATATTGGTTTTTTTTGCATTTAATAGATTTAAGAATTAGAAAAAAGAATATACTCGTACGAGTAATAATTTGCATAAGAATTTGTTTGCTGTCTAATCTTGTCAGCCACTTTCATTTTATTTTGTAAGATCTTGATTTAATTTAGTTTAGATTGTTAGTTTTGACATTTCAATTACAATAATAAAACTAAAGACATAATTTAGTTAAAAAAATAATAAAAGAGAACAAATAATAGAGAAATAAATGGCAATATGTTATATGGGGTCTTCCGATAGGGACTGTTTATAACATTCAATAACAAGTGCAAGTTATAAACTTGGTGTTCTGTTCGGACAATTTTTCTCCAGCTGAGAGGCGCATTTCTGGTTTAAATTGTCGAATTTCGAAAGATACCAATCCACATTAGATTCAAGTGCATCCTTTATATCTTAAAAAAGTTTCCAATTGCTGTGAGTTTTAGACTGGGGTCATCCTCGTTACATATTTTTTTAAAACGATTTTGGCAAAATTATCACTGTCCGTAGTAGTAAGTGCTTCAGGTTGATGTTCAGTAACATATTTTAGCCTGAATTTGATGACATGTAGCGCGATTCAGTAACATATTTATACAATAATCGCATTGTTTTCAACAGTAAACAACAGAATTGTCGATACTGCTATTCATTATCTTTTGCTTACGATAGCTATTGTCGTAAACTAAAGACAAAAATTTTTATGCTGCTTATTTAGTTGGAAAATCGTAAATTGTTTATTTTGAAATTTTGTAGAGGGATGTGTCTACGCTATTAACTAGTTTGATTAAGAACCATTCTTGTGTGCTTTTATACCCAAAGAAATTAGAGGTTTGTAACTTTGCTTACTTTCTATCCATTTTAATTACCAATTACCCAAAAACTGACTGATTTTAAACGGTGTGGATTCATTATTGTAGTTTAAACATGAAGAAAACTAGAGTTGTCAGCTCTCGCTAAAGTGTACTTAGTGAATCACATAATCGTTACTGCAAACAATAAAAATTGTCGACTCCATTTGCTAATATCGTTTTGTTAAAAGTTACTGAATAGCGATACTGGACACCAAAGATATGCTGTCATTGAATATTCTGCACCAGCGATTAGAGAGCATGGTCATTTTTCGTGGAGATGGTGTGAATTTGCTACCAGTATTGTGCAGTTTGAACACGTGAGACTATTTCTTGTGGGGTTTTCTTAAGCCGCAGGTGTAGTCGAATATGCCACAAATCACAGCGGTACTTAAAGCCAACATGCCATTGGTATTATTTAGCTAAACCCAGAGAATATCATATTCCTCACACAATAGCATCAATAGGCATTTCAAACCATAAAAAAAAAATGTTTGACGATATCTCACACACACTTTATTTTGTTAAAATTTAAAGTGGGAAGCGTTTAATGAAAGAGTTGATATGAACATACATATACAGACAGAGTGGGCAAATTTGAAATTATTTTGACAAATTCAGTTTCATTGATACTAATGTAAAGTAGAAATATGGAGATTTAGAACGGAATATGATTGATGACTGTCAAATTTCCATCTCTAGCACGTTGGCAGATTTTTAATCAGATTTTTCAGCAAAGTTTTGCTCATGGCGCGAAAATAATCAAATGAGCGTTAAATCGTAAGAACGAGGCAGCCGATTCGAGAAATTACGCTACCGAAAAATTTGTCATGCAATAACTAAATTGTTTGGTTGGCTGTGTGGCTTGTGACGCTGACCTTATAAAACCAAAGGTCACTGATATCAACACTAGCCAAATATAGTTATGATGAATTGGTAGCACAGATAATTCATGGTGACGGCGTTTCCTTGCCTATTTTCGAAAAAATACGGGCCCATGATGCCGTTTAACCACAAATCGCTCCATAGGGTAATTTTGTTTGGATGTAATGGTTTTTCGAGGCCTTTTTGTGAGCCATATCGTCGTGCGGGAGTTTATGTATTCTATCCGCCATTTCATATTTTTTATATATCTCGAGTTAATGATGCCACTTTAGGTTTTCGACCCCAATTTTTTCAAGTCTGTAATCCGTTTTCAGATATCTCGTTCAGCTTCAGAGATAAATAGCCGAAAACGAATTGCAGATTTTAAAAATGTTGGTGTCAAAAACCTAAAGTGGCATCATTAATTCGAGATATATAAAATGGCGTATAGAGCACATAAACTCCCGCACAACTTTGCTTATTAACATAACCGACTAATTGAAGATAGTTCTCATAACTAAACAGGTTTAAAAAAAACCACCAATTAAGAAAGGTTCAACGCAAACAATGATCAGCCGGCTTTAGGTAGTGAACGAGTGAAACTTTATAGGCGCGCTTCTTGTGATGCCTAATTTTTGTGAGCGACGATGAGTTGATGTTCCAGGCTTATTCTTAACATTTTGCTGTACAGTGTTTACATATTTTTACACCAGTAGGGCCACTACGACCGTACTGTTTTGGCCTATTGTCAGCAACAGTAGCGTGAGCCTGATTATGAGGAAAAGTAGCTCGTACTTTACAAAGTGACACACTAAATTTTCGCAATTAAAATTTTTAGTTTAAGAGTACGGAGTTCAGTGGAAAAATGACCCAACTTTTCACAAAATAAATGTCACAGGATGACGGTTCAATTTTTGACAATTCATAATTTGACAGCCAATTTGCTTCCTACCCTCACATTTTCCCACCCTTTGTTTACCATCATCTGTTTTAAGCTCAAAAATCGATGAGTGTGTAAAAGCAAAACAAGAAAGAACCTAATTAATGGACATCTGAATAAAGTTTCAGTAGGTTGATCGTAATTATATAATTTTTTTAAAATTAAATTCTACATAAATTGATATCAAAGAAATATATGAGTATTCGTGTAACCATTCAAAAATTCAAAAATTTCTACAAAAATTATTCTTAGAAAAAGAAGGAGAGCAAAAAAAAAATTGCATTCATATTTATAAATGGATGCAAAGGATAATAAATTGTTAAACAACTCTTGGAAACCAACTATATATTCTCTTACCAATTCTAGTAGCTATTGTAGTTTTATGGTAAAATAGTCAAAGTATGCAAAACTAAGGGTATAAAGTCAACCTTAGGTTTAAACCAAAAGGCAAATGTTTTATAAAGAATTACAATAACTCTTTATACACATACACACATACGAAACTTTACAAATGCATAAAAAGTATGAAAAAGAAAAGCTTTGTGCAGAGAAATACATATTTTAAGTGCCTGTATTCAGAAATATGGAAAAAAAACAAATACTTCTTTGTTTCTCACTTCATTGTGGAATAAATTTTTTTTTCTTTTTTTATTTCCTGTTAAAGGGCCACTTTGTTCATTCCATACAATAACGAATGTGAGTATACGAGTATTTTCAAGCATTTTCATTCTTTATGAATTTAATGATTTTAAAATTATGATTGTTGTGATGATATATTTAAATAAAATTAATTATAGCTATACTATATTTAGTAGGGACATAAATACTTTTACTAATATATTGGGCTATAAAAAAAGCTAATGAATGGAATTGGAAGACTTATTTTTATATATTTATTGATATGTATTGTATACAAAAATCTTAGTTTTATTTAAAATAAACGCCCTTGGCACTTATACATGCCTTAAGTCGCATTGGCCAGTCATCAATAGCTGCATACACCTTCTCCATTGGAAAACTGGCCACAGCACGAACCAAAGCTGTCTTAAGAGAATCAATCCACAATCGTCTACAATTCGTAATCCAAAGAATTCAAATCAGGGCTGCCAGATGGCCAGTCTTCAGAGCAGATAAAAGCTGGCAAAATGTTTCGAAGCTAGGTCTGTATCGTTTTAGGTTTTGAAACTGGCTGGTTTTGGAACAAGGAATTGTTAAGCGGATTTAAAACTGTTTCCAAAACTGTTTTCTTGTAAACTTTGGCCGATGTTTTGACCCCTTCTTTACAGAAGTGTAAGCCAGTCACCCCATTCTAAGAGAGACCCCACCAAACCATGACTGCAGCTAGATGATGATCTTTTTCGACCCGCGGAATGAGCTCTGATGCTTCTTTAGATAACCGGGCATAAATCCTATCAAGTTATCAGGCCAAAAGACGTTTGGAAATTTCTATCCAAATTTTTTTTTAAAGCTGCAGTTGACAAGTGTCCTGTCCCAAGCCTTTTTTAACAAGCCGACTCATAGACTTTTGTGCAGTGGTGCCAACTTTTTGTAACCCAAACGCGCTGGTCTTCTTCCCAAAATGCGCTACAATGCGCTAAATCATTAAAAAATAATCATTTAAAAACGCGCTAAATTAAATTTGAATAAAAGTCGACCCATTTAAGTATTAGAAAAAATACAGTATTAATTGAAGCAAAATAAATAATATCTACATACATATTTTTTTTTAATTTAATTCAGCTACAAAAAGTAGATTCTTACAAACTAACTAACAAACATTTAAAATTTTTTTTTTTGGTATATCAATAAAAATTTAAATGTTTTAAGCATTACAAATAATCAGTCAAATAATAAAATTTAAAAACTTTAATCCACGTGTTCATAAAAAATATTTTAGGTTTATTGAGAGTTTATTTGACAAATTTCTATGCAATACTTGTCAAGTAAACCCTCAATAAACCTAAAATATTTTTTATGAATAAGGGCATTAATATTTTGCTGATTAGAATTATTAATAAGGAACTTTTTGATAGTATAAAAATAATGTAAAAAAGTGAAGTTAAGATTGATCACAGCCAATTTCATTCAAACCCTCTGGCTCATCTTCTGACCACAAAACCGATTCTATATAATACTCCGAATTATTAAACTTGTTATTTGAATTTATTTTCACACATACATTTAATGGAATAACATAATTTTCACAACACGAGTTTTTTAATCGTAGGTCTTATTTTATGTGGAATTGACTGTGTTGCTTGCTTTAAAATAATTCATTATACTAAAAGCTCTTTCTGCATTTGACAGTGCGAAGCTCAATAAATTTTATAACAAATAGAGACAGTTTGATAAAAGGATTGACATTAAGAGAATAATTAAAAAGTTTTGATCTCAATCCAAGATGATAATTAACATTATTGCTTACCATTATACAAACTATACATATGTATGTATGTAGTTAAAAATAATATCACCAAAGTATTGCTAAAATCACTATAAGTATATCTACACTATGCGTATACTGAGTGACTTGCGTTTTGATTTTTTGATAGTTAAATAAAATTATACAAAATTGTTTCTATAGTTGTAAAATATAGTACTAGAAAATTTATGAAAAAAAGAAAATGTTGCTTTATTAAAATTATTAAAAACGCGCCAATTTAGCGCCTTTTTTAGTAAGCGCGCTAAGGCGAAAGAAAAACGCGTTTTGTATGGCTAAATCCCGCTAAATCTAGCGCGAAACGCGCTAAATTGGCACCGCTGCTTTTGTGCGATTTTCGTCTCACGGGCCATGAATTTCTGTTTCCGGAGAGGATTTCGTTGAATTTTTGCTTCGTAGACTTTGATTACTTCCTGTGTTCGAATGGTACGTGGGTGGTCCAACCGGGGAGCTGTTGGCTTACTAGACAAGAGCTACTGATTCAAATCCCTTCTCTGACATCTTGAGAAAAAAAAAGAAATATCAATAAATATTTTCTTCGGCTAACACCTTTTAGCAGTCTTCTGTCGAAAGCTCTGAGGTTAACTGATTGCCATAAATAAGCTTCTCAAGTCAATTGGAGTCGACTTTAAATGTAATGAATTAGTCAAATTATTAAGACATCACATTTTTATCATATTCTCCTTTTTATCTTCAGCACTGCATTGGATGAACAGAACTACAATAGTTTTATTATTGTTCTGTTTGTACCATTAATTCACATTAGCCGACATCGACGACATGTACGACCAATGCCGTGGTAGCTAGAGAACTTCGCAGCATGAAGCATGACTGCTTATTTGGTCTGAAGACGCGATATCTAATCCCAGACAAATTGTGCTGATTATTTATTAATTTTGTTTTGTTTTGATTAATTAATTATATAAGCTTGTAATTTGTTTTATACAGGGAATAAATGTACATATAATTATATGCAATTTTGTTTTTAAGATTAATACTCAGGAGTAAACCCCTACTCATGCAGTGCATTTTATTGGAATTTGAAAGATACGAGACAAATTTATTTTTATGTTTTTTTATGCGTCTTTTTTTTGCTGATGAGACAAGTTGCTGTCAATTTGACCACTCAAAGGCCAGTGTTATACCTTCACCCTTAAATGATCAACAGCAATTGGCCCATCTGTTAGCGGATGTTGAATGTTAGTGTCGAGCGTTTTCAGTAGGTTAGCTGTTATCTTCCTAAAAGGTGGCACTTTACTCTTGATCATTCGTTTTTTGTTGAAATATATTGGAAATGTCAGGGAGCAGTTTCTTCATAAAGGGGGAGTGAACCTCTTAATTTTTTTAATTATAATTTAGAAAATTCATATCTGCCCTTTTTGTTTTTATAATTTTTGTTCTTTGCTGGGATTGAACCTCGGTCGTTTGAGTTTCTATGCTAGCGCTCTAACCACTATACCAGGCCTGTGCAAAAGTAAAAATGTAGTTGTGTTGGTGAGTAAATGAGAATTACACTGCTGTACGTGTAAGTAGCAGTATCTGCAATAGTATGAATTTTTTTTAAGTAAAATTTATATATAAAATTTTATCTAAAAATTTAATTACTTTAAGAACAATTTATAAGTACTAATCTGCTATAAAGAAATAAAAAGTACTTTTAATTTTTTAACAAAAAAAATTTTTTTAAGTTTGTGTGCATTGCTTTTAATTTGGTTCTCACTGCAAACAAGAAATCAGCGTTTCAGTGACGACTGAAAACAAGAGCGTAAGAATACATGTGAGTTTAGCTAAAGCATAATTGTGTATGAAATTTTTATTTTTGCACAGGCCTGCTTTATACAACGACCCTCCCAAAGAGACTCTCGATGTTTGGTTACTGTATTTTAAAAAATTTTTTGCCAAACTTGTGTTTATTTTTTTTTGTGGCTTCTTAAAGTTGTAAGAAATTAATTAACATTTAGCATTTTGCATTTTATTTAAACATATAGATCGCTTCCTAGCAAAAATATATAATACTATTCAAGCTCAAGAGAAACTTATTAACTGTCTACGAAGACTGACTGAGTAGCAGGATATTAGCTATTCATGAAACTATTAAAGTAATTTTTTAAATCTTGTAACAGAAACTAAATTAACTTACACCTACACTTGCTTAAATTTTCCGTTACATAAAAGAACTTTATAATTCATATTTTGTATAAATAATTATTCAAGGTATTCTTATTACATTACGTGGAATAGCAGAGGCTGCTTGTGGTTCGTAATAAGCTTTTTATGAAAGAGTTTTCTCCCTTACAAATCTGTTTACCAGTAAATTGCAATTTTTGCTGGGTTTATCCTTAAATGTTCAAGCTTTCATAACCTTACAAACAATAATTATTTAAACAGAATTAAAGCAATTATTTTCTTAAATGTCAAAGTGAGAAAATTTTCACTTCATTTTTAAAACATGCTTTTAAAAATACATTCCCATTTACGTTAACGCAACCATGCTAATGATGTAAAAATTATTTCCATTGAATTGTTAATGTTAAATATAATTGACAGAAAGTACATTTCCTGTACTTTACGCATACGAGTATTTAATCTGGAGTTCTTTATGCCAATTCGCAATAAAAAAAGGAGGTATTGGAGTAGCAGAAATCCTTTAAATTAAATTCGATTTTATTTTTTTTTTCGTACATATTGTAATATTAAATTATATAGGCATGTACTTATGTATTTATTTTAACATACATCCGTACATACACCTTTGTGTCAACACATATTACATACATTCATACATACAAGTTAATGGATTAATGCCAACTGATACATTGACACAATTTACCATTCACATTGTTTTTTTTTCTTTTGTTTTCTGAAAATTTTCATTTTATTGTATTACATACACATGTACTCTCACACACACACTTAACATGCTTCAGTGATAATTTTGGGCAACTAAACATGCATAAAAGGGAAGCGCAACTATTTGTTGCTGACAAATGCGTATGCATTTGTCATTCATTTAATCCCTGATATGCAAGAATTGTCTATGTTAATTGTCGAATTGAAAAACTTTGTTTCACATTGTTATCCTTAATGCTGTCGTCATTGTCATCGTCAACGTCAACATCAACATCAACGCTGTTGCCATCGCTATAACCATCAATAACGCCATCATTATCATCTCCTATTGACATCTATGTTGTATTCGTGATTGTGCAACATTGGCAATTGTATTTTATTCTATCAGAAAAAGATTAAACAGGTCTATGTCCCAGTTTTCTATGTATATCCTTTACTTTAAGCGAACATAGAAAAGAAAAACAAAAAGAGTAAAAAAAAGAACAGTTTTTATTGTTTGAGTAACACATGAAAAATGTATTGATGTTGCAATAACATTTAACATGGAAGCATCTGTAATAAACAAGTTCTTTTGCAGTAAAATTTATTTGTTACTTTAAAACACATATAAGGGCTATATAAAGGATTTGTGGTTATGGGTATCCCAGAACTCAACGTCAAGCCGAAATGAGGTGACAGGATTGTAACCATTATGAGAAAATTCAGAACAAAATCTATCCCATACAGTTTGAAAGTTATGGACATTTAAGAAAAGCCTAGAAGTTTGATCAAACTGTAACCATTTTTCAGTTATTGTGGTTAATTTTTATTATTTTGTTTTCCATTTAAACTTTGGAACCGTCGTAACCCTAAATGACATTTCTAGAACCATAGTAAAAAATAATGATGCAATTGCTCCAAGTTTTCTAGAATCAAGACTATTTTCTAAACCATTAAATTAAAACTTTCAAAATTTGTCAATTTTGAAAGGCCCTGCTTTGAAAAAATGCACTAAAATGCCTCGGAAAGTAACATTAAAAGTTAGCGTATTTACTTAGGATTGTGAAATGGTACAATACTTGTTAGTTTCATACTAAAAAAAAAACGAATAAAAAAATAAAAACCTCAAGTAACCCGATTTTTGCTCACCCATTTTACTCAGTTAGAAAATTTTTAATTGTTTTTATTAAGTTTCTGTTTGACGTTTAGTTCTGGGCCACCCTGTACATGATGTCACAGCTGTTCACCACAAAGCAGATGTTTTTACATTATTGCCAATTTATGAAATTCATGCTCAAATTATGCGTGTTTTGTTTGATGTTCATCATTTTATATGCACTTATAAGTGTATTTTGTTGTATATGTAAGCTCTCCGTTCTACTTATATTTCTTTCCCAGTGTTTTTATATTTTTAAAAACAGTTCATGTTTTGCTTGTATGATGTGTTGTTGTAAGGCAGTATGTTCTTACTTGTGTATGTCTGCCTTATACACGTCGTCTGTTGTCTTTCAACTTCACCAGGTCGTGCCTATACAATACGTCTATTATGCGAGCCATCGATTTTGTATATCATGAACAAAATGTCGGCAGCGAAAACTTTGTTCTAATTTGTATATGCGGCGACTACGTATAATTTAAAATTTTTCATCAAGAGCGTATTATCTATTTCTTCGATTGTCAATATAAAAAAATGGCGTCGAATTAAAAATAAAAAAAAAAAAAATTTCAATAAATAGTTGTATTTGAATATTGTCAGTACAAAAAAGCCTGGTGAGAATTACATTCAAATACGAGCATAATTACCATAATTTAATTTTGATATATTGTGATTTAAATAATAATATAAAAATAATATAAATATAACGAATAACACGAAGAACTGTTATACATATTCCTTTACGGATGTTAGTTCTCATAAGTACACCAATATTGGAATCTTAAGACTATTAAAACTGTACAATAAAATAATATAATATAAGAAGCTAATAATAAAAAAAATTAACAAAATGGTGTTTCCATCATAATTTTTTGGGAATATGACACAATTAAAGTGAAAAGTTTTAAAAGATATAAAAAAACTGACTTTTTATACTAGTTTTTTTTTAGGAATTGTATGTATTTTTAATTACCAGCAATAAAAGGGCATTACTGAATCCCACTATCTTCAGTTCAAGTAAAAAATCCAGCTTCAATATTTGACAGAAAATAAATCCTTAAATCTTAGTGAATCACACTACTGATATATACTAGTATATATTTAACAATTGAACTATTAGTTGGGCTATAATGTTCTTACCCCGGGTTCATTAAGGATTATATTAATCTCATGCGGAATCTTTTATCTATCACTATATTGCCGATTTGTTTGATTTGAAATCATACTATTCTACGTGGGATAATCACTTCATCGTGGGGTAGACTGCAAGGACTCAACTGGCAAAGATGGCGGAGAGCAATAGCTCTCTGGCAGGGTCTCCCATGCCAGAAAGGTAGTTGAGGAGCAGTAACTAAGAATTATTCCAGGGGTTGTATGAAGGGGAATAACAACAACATCATCTCCGATATCATTATAATCTTTTATTCCTCTCCTAATTTAAACTTTACTGCGTGGGCTTCTTAGGGTTGATTGCTTTTGAATTATTAAGTGGGGAAGGCATAACAGAAAAAAAAAGAAATATGAAAAAAAATATTTTTTTCTGCGACTACCTCTCAACAGTATTCTGGCAAAAGCTCTGGAGTAACTGATTGCGATGAAAATGTTTCTCAAATCTGCCGTTCGGAGTCGACTTTAAATTGTAGGTCCCGGTACTCATGGATAAAAATTAACACACACAACATGAGTGCTGCAAAAAGTTAGGCCGTAACCGTGACACAGGGTTGTAATGGCCAAATATATATGTAAGATATCAGATATGATATGTACTACCTACCATGTACTGCATGAGTAGGGCTCATCTGCTGGGTGCTAGTCTCATTAAAAATAAAATAGGTCACTAATATCCAGTACTCGGCTTATAAAATTATTTGTCGCAATTAATTTTCTTATTTTATTTTGGTCTTTTTAATTAGAAAAATACGAAACTGTGTTTTACAAATTTATTTGAATAATAATATTCGTTTGCCAATAAAATTCTATCATTCTATTAAAGTTGAATAATATTTTTTTAAAATTCCCTTCAAACAATATCTTACTACTCTGCCTAAATACTATCTATGCTTACACTACTCGTATACTATAAAAACTAACAATTTTTGTAAGAAACTCTACCACTTCCATCTAATAATTTTTGATTTTATTTTAAATTAAAAAAATAACGTAGAAACTAATTCTAAAACAACCTGAGTATTTTACTAAAATTTTAATTTTTATTTTAGTTTTAATCCATTTGTTAATAACAGTTTGAAATGCTCATACATTATATCAGCTTAACCGATTATTACTCGTATAATTCGTAATTTTATGGCATAGAATTTTTCTTTTAAATTCTTAATATCTAATAAAGTTTTCTTTCTATCTACATACCTCGTTTGCTTATTCGAATGTAAAATATGATTTAATCCTTCTTCTTTGGGTTTGGCATTCTGTTATTTTTCCCTCTAACTTTGTGCTGCAACTTTTCTACTTTTCTGTCTGTTTAGCCAAAGTAAACGACACTTTATTTACCTTCAAATAGGAATTTTTTTTCTTTAACGAATTTATTACTTAAGCGGATTTACTATCAAAAGTACAACTAAAATGTTAAAATTTCACTTTTTCGGTAACATACTTTTAAGCAAAACTCCGTTTTACTCCCAAAGTCAGCTGAAGCAGAATTGTGAAAAAAAGTGAAAAAGTTAAATATTGCTGGTTGGCATCCGAGAGCAAAGAATTGTGAAATGTGGTAATTTTGTAATTTCAAGGTATATTTTGTAATTAAAACCATATTTTGTGTTTTCTTTGTGCTCTGAGGAGTGAAGGAAAAGGATAGAAAGTTTTTCTGAGCTTTTGCTACGATTTATGAGTGTTTGGTATTTAAGTTTAAGGGCAATTAATAAAGTTTTTTTCTTTATTTTTTCTGTTTTTTTTTTCATTTTTTCTACTACTTTGACTGAATGATTTGTGTTTCTTTTGTTAAACAACTTCCAACAGTGAAATGGGAGAGAAACATATCTTTTCTACAAAATCATAATCAAACAACTTTTATATAAATTACTTATACTCTTACAAATATTTATAATTAAAGAAAAAACATTTGCTTATTTTAAAGAAATTCATTAGAAAAATGACAAAGTCATTTGAATATTTTAAAAGTTTTTATTTTTTTGAAAAATTCAAGCAATTTATTGTAAAGGGTGATTATTTATCTATTATCTTTCTGGAAACACTGGTTTAAACAATTGACGCACGTTTTGCATTTTGTTACACTGTCAAACATCTTCAGTTTGGTGTATAATTTAATCATGAATCGTCTTACAAACGAACGACGCTTGCAAATTATTGAAATTTATTATCAAAATGCGTGCTCTGTTAAGAAAGTTCATCACGCGCTTCTTCCATTTTATGGTCAGTTTAAACGACCCACTGATATCCAACTTTTTTTTGCCCAAAATGTAAATGTACATGCCACACAGCACGCGTAACAATGGCCTCATTGAGAGGCGAGTTCGATGAACATTTTATTTCACGTTCGGGACCAGTGAATTAGCCGCCTAAATCGTGCAATTTAACGCCTTTAGACTATTTTTTGTGGGGCTATGTTAAAGCTCATGTCTATACAGCCAAGCCCGCTTCAATTAACGCAGTGGAAGGTAACATTGAAGCATTCATTCGTGAGATACCTGCCGAAATGTTGGAAAGAGTATGTCAAAATTGGACTAAGCGGATGGACCATCTGGGGCACAGTCACGGTCAACATTTGCAGGCAATAATCTTCAAACATTAAATTATATGAACCGTACCATCGATTCAAATAAAGATTTCATTAATTTTTCTGAATTTTATGTGTTTTTTTTTTTTTTTTTTTTGAAAAACTCCTCTATAGCTCTTAAAAATCACACTTTATAAGTAGTTATGTTTCATTGGGGTGAATCTATTTAAAAAAACAAAATTTGCTGAGTTAATCAAGCATTAAACCTATATATACAAATTGACAGCATCCATTATTACCTTGCACTTTAAACATAATAAGAAACTTTAAGAATAGCATTTTGTATTTTAAAGGATGTTATCAGGATAGATGGCATGAAAATTATTTATAAAGCAGTAAAGCGAAAATAATAAAAATATTTGTTTCGAAAGAATATGTTCACACTTTAAAGCTCGTGCATATTGAATCGAGAACTTTTAAATCTTGGTCACACCTCAATTAATATTTTCTTTTTATTTTGTAAGGGGTAAAAGCCTGTTCAAAAAAGACCTTTTTATATGAGAAACACTAAAAAATTTGAGTGGTTTTTTGTTGGCTGTAAAACAAGAATTAGACGTAAACGTGCGAATAGAACAAATTTTGTTTATTCTTTGTTGAATGATCTGCAAATCTGATTGGAATCTCAGATAGATTGGTAATTATCCTTTATTATATTTAGTCGAATTCGGTTATAAAAAAATATTAAAAAAACAGCATTTGTATTTCTTTTAAGCGAAATTTTGTTTTAAAAGGGCTTCTAATAAATGCGAATTCTTTTCATTTAAAAGAACTTTAAAAATTGTTTTGAATTAAAAATAAAACAAATCAATAATATTTGGATAAAATTCAGATTCTAACAAATAAAAAGCTAACAAAAAAATTATATACAATTTTAGCAATAAATGCATATTTTTTCCAATAAAAAGAACTTTTGAAAATGTAAGTATGCACCAAATACCGGGTGGCAGATGTTGAATGTGAACCAGCTGTATTGTGACGGAGTTTTCTAAACAAAAAAAAAAAAACAAAAATTACATGTTTCATCAACCAATTAACCTTATTTTTAGTTGTATTACCAATACGAGTATTCCATTAATTAGCTTTTTTTTAATAAATGGTTATATATGTTTGCGGTTTAATATCAAGTATAAAAGCATTAAAAGTGTAATACAGCATCAATTTCTCCATTTGCTGTTAACTGTCTGCTGTGAACTCAAGCAGAGCCCTCACTGCGTATAATTAATATTTTTATTTTGATTATAATTTTCATACGCCAGAGTGCACTTGATTAACTTTTCATAGAATTTATACACTCCTATGTATGTATGCATGTATGTATGGTATGTGCATATGTTTTATATACTTTTGTTTAATATTCAATTTGTTTTTAATAATTATATTATAATCTTTTTATTATTTTTGTAAATGTTTTTATTGCAACTTTAATAAAATTAAATTAAAGGTAAGCAAATTATTTAATTTTTTTAATGTCTTAAGCCCTGTCCATGAAACTAAAAAAGTTGTAAAAAGTGACACAAAAAATTTAATTTTAATAAAAATAAAAGAAAAATTTTGTTATTTTTTGAAATAAAGAAGATTTAAAGCATATGATCACCATTGATTATCTTGACGAAAAGTACCAATTTTTTTAATATTAATACCGTACGTTATGATTAATTCTAATGCGTCAATTGTTATTATTTTATTACCTTTAATGTCACCGTCTCCACATAAAAGTAATTCTTGAATATCTCGTATACTACCTCAGAGATACTTAGCATTCTTGGGCTATCTTAGATGTGCTGTACTATTTCTCAAAAATCTTAATTTATACGTGTATTTAATAAGTAGGTATAAAAATAGGACATAAAATGTACAATATTTTCCATACCTCAAAGTAAATATAAATTCTTGTATATTTTAAGAACGAATAAAGCAAAAGTTTCTGAATTTCTTCAAAATGACTCCATGTAAAAGTGGCATTTAATAATAAACTGACTTGGTCTAACCACAATGCTTATGTAGTAGGTAGAACTTATGGTATGTTGCGAAATCTTTGGTCGGTAAAATATTCAACGCCTTTTAAAATAAGGATATTGCTGGCGAAAACTTATCTGATACCAGTTCCTCTCTATGATTGAGAAACATTTGCAAAATGTGATGCAGCTGATCTTACGAAACTGAGAGTAGCATACAATAATGTTGCAAGATATATATATAATAGAGGACGCCGTGACTCAATATCCTAATTCTCTTAGCAAATTAACAAAATTAGTCTGGAAAACATTCTGAAATTTAAGGCATTAGTACTATTGCAAAAGATAGTTTATACTAAAGACCCAGATGATCGATCTTTATAAGACTATTAAATTCGGAAGATCGACCAGGGGATATTACTGATTCAACGAAAATATAAAACTGCTTTCTCAGAGCGCCAATTTTTTATTTACGATATTCGTCTTTGAAACCACCTTCCGAAGAGAATTCAAGTAATTACCAACGCAAATAGTTTTGCACTTGAGCTCTTATAATTATTCAGCTGATTAGTAGTTGAAAATGCAGTTGCCTAACTTTTATTCTCATTATTTTTTTGGACTTAGTTTCCTTCATATTTTAACGTAATTTTTTTTCAATATAATAAAATTAAATGTATCGTATGTTATTTTTCTTTTTTATTTCTTACTTTAATTTTTGTTTTACTATACTATATTACTTTTGGTCTTTTTTAATTAAAACAGATTTTATTGTGTTAATATGCGTCCATTTTAGTAAAATATCTATCTTGTTGTGCTTAATCTAATAATAATAATAATAAATAAAATAAATAAATTTTATATACTGTTTAAATTTTTATTTTATGTTAAATGAATTGGCTAAATATCCATGAACATATCTGTTGACATTTGACAAAACGTATTCTTTCTAAATAAATAACTTTTCAGTAGAGCAAAAAAAAAAAGAAAACAGTTAAAAAATCTAATAGAAGTTGTCGCTTAAAAAATTAAAGAAATTTTGAACTTGGATATTATACACAAATATTTAACGAACCTTATGCGACCCTTTTTTTTCCTCTAGAAGCAATAGTTTTCCCTAAAACGACAAAATATTAATTTAAGAGTTTTTGTTAAATAGATTTTAAAGAAAAATATTAGCTTCCACCATACAAGTTATTTTTTCAAAATTTTTTTTGATTAAATTTGAAAATTATTTTAATCCCTTAAGTCAGGACAAGTTGTTTTGTTAAAATGGAATATGAAAAAAAGGTTGAAAGAAGTTGATCTGGAAAATATATTTGGATTTTATTTAAATAAATACTTTTATTTTTCTCTGAAAGAAGTCTTTTTTTCAAATTGAAATTGGGGAAAAGTCTGAAAGAGGTCAATTAGTCAACTGCATATCTTGCGTTCCAAATGTCGTAGAAATACGGGGATTAGAGCAAAAGAAGGACAAGAAAATTCTATATTTACTATAAAAATCTTGGAAAATTGTCTTATTTCGAGAGAAAACGTTTTTTCAAGATTTCACAGATATGATTTTTATAAAATTTTTTATTTAATTAATTCTGTCTAAGCTTATATTGGGTTGGCAACTAAGTAATTGCAGATTTTTTTCAGAAAAAAAAGTCAATTTTTTCATGGAACGAAATAACTTTATTATGTAACGTATTGCCCATTTTGAGCAATGACCTCTTGCCATCTTTCAGGCAGCATCATAATTCCACGTTCATAAAACTTCTGGTTTTTATGAGAAAAAAACTGAACTAGGTACGATTTGACATCATCATCAGTATTGAAATTTTTACCATTCAAGGAGTTTTACAAAGATCGAAATAAAAAGTAATTAGATGGTGCAAGGTCTGGACTATATAATGGATGTGGCAAGACATCCCAACCAAGCTCCAATAATTTTTGCCGAGTGGCTAGAGATATGTGTGGTCTTGCATTGTCATGATGGAATACAACACCTTTTCGATTTGCCAATTCGAGTAGCTTTTCTTCAACTGCATTGTTCCATTTTGTTAGTTGTTCAATGTAGACAACTGAATTTATCGTTCGATTGGGTGGTAAAAGTTCGAAGTAAACAATTCTTTTGTAATCCTACCAAACTGATAACAGAACTTTCTTTTGATGAATATCAACTTTTGATGTTGTTTGCGCTGGCTCACGTGGCTTGCTCCACGATCTTTTCCGACTGACATTGTTGTAAAGAACACATTTTTCATCACCAATTATCAATCGTTTTAAAAATGGATCGTTTTCATTACGTTTAGTTAACAAATCGGAGATGTGAATGCGTTGCGTTAAATGAAATTCATGCAGTTCATGAGGAACCCATACATCAAGTTTTCGTACATAGACAAGTTGCTTTACGCGATTTTGAATGCATGTATGCGATACATGAGGCTTCCTTGCAATTTCACGTGTTGTACTGTGACGATCCGACTCAATTATTGCTTTGATTTGGTCGTCGTCCATTTCAACTGGACGACCGGAGAGTTTTTTGTCTTTCAGTGAAAAATCACTAGAACGAAATTTGGCAAACCAATTTTGACACTCCCGTTCTTTTAAGTCTTCGTCACCATAAACAGCACATATCTTTTTATGAGCTTGCGAAGGGTTTTTTCCTTTCCGGAAATAAAAAAGCAAAATATGACGAAAATGTTCCTTTTGATTTTCCATTTTTCAACAGACGCCAAACAAAAACCACGTAATCACTGATTGACAGCTGAAGTACCGACTATCAAATAACAAAATGTATTTGATATTTCAATTACGTCATCTAACCTTAAAATTCAACTAATGCCATCAATGAGTAAAATCAGCATTTACTTAGTTGCCAACCCAATATAATCATAACTTTAAGTTTCAAGACGTTATGGTTAATGGAATGATCTAAGAGTACTAAATATGTCACGTTACCATAATCTACTGCTGTCTTATGCTTTCTGCTACATGCACCAGGGTGGTAATACAACTCTTATTTTTACAAAAACTAGAATATTGATCAGAATCAATTTAGTAATGTGAATAATAAGTTAGTAAATTTCCAGATTTCTGGATAGTAATTAGTAGTGGAAATCTTGTTAGAAACAAAAGTTACATAAAGAAGAAGTTGCAAGATAAAAATTTTAATAAATTTGGGATCCATGCCATCCACACAATTAGTACTGGAATGTACTAGATAAGGCACTACCTCAGGCTACATTTATGAAATAGAAAATTTAGTCCAGCGTCCGGCACACTTATACTAACGCATTTGCAGTTATATAAGTAATTTGAGAGTTTTATATTTTATACGACACTGCAAGAAAAAGTTACACCTTTTTACATAAATCACAAGGTACACTGGAAAGAATGTTTTATATTTTAAGTGTACATACATATGTATATGTATGCATCTTTTAAAATTAATTCCTAAACTAAAGAAAAGGCTAATAACATAAAATGCAACAACGAAAAAAATATAACGAAAAACAGGGAAAAAAAAACAATTATAAACAAAAAATAATAGCAATAACCAATCAACAACAACAACAGTAAAAATATCGACAATAAAAACAATAAGAAAAATAACAAAATTTACCAGTAGAAAAAAAGATATAACGAGAAATTAAAATATAAATTCAGCACAAATATTAAATAACACTTTGAATGACATCACTAATGTTAATTTCATAATAATAATATTTTCATATTTCTTGTGGCATAATTGAAAATGCCTTTCCAAGCATTTGGATTTACCAAAAAGAAAAAAATTTCTGAAAATAGAAATAGAAATAGAAAAAATAGCAAAGGTTAAAGTCAAATATGAAATATTTTTCTTATGTAAAGTCTGCGCTGAGGACTTTTTATGTATCGCTAATTGGCCAAGAATTGAGGTTTTTTAGCAGACACATTTTTAGTTTTTAAATTGAGTAAGGAAAAAATCTTCTCTTTTATTAATATTGTCAAAAAAACAAAATATGACACTTTTCTAGAGAACTTAACGATATTATCACACAAATGCTGACGCACAACTAAGAAAAGTAGCAAGTGTTTTAAGTAGCACACAAACACACACTTCGATTCGTATCAATGTCATTTATTTCTCAAGCGGCGAGTATTCAAGATATTTAACTGATTTTATTTCACAACAGAAAATTCGCATATTTTTTTTTTGGTTATGTCGACGTTGCAGCAGTGAAAGCGATCATAAAAGTACTTTCAAATTCCAACAACTACTTAAGCGATATTTCTTTTTGGTATATCACTGTTAATATTTGTTTTATAATAGCGGCCTTACTTTAAATTTTGACAACTGAAGTAATTAAATTTTATTTGTGAATTTAAGCACTTTTGGTTATTTTCAAAATAATAAAAAAAAAAAAAATTATTTTTTTGTTTGTTTGTTAATTTTTTACATTAATGTCACGTTTGCAAATTAAGAAGGAATAATAAAAACTTTTTTGTTTGCTTTTATTCTTCAAAGTTTAGTTTTTATTTCTTAAAAGAAAATTTACAACCCTTTGTCGCAATATGTTACAAATTTGACTTCAAACTTTAGTTCAAATATGTTATATTGGCAAAAAGAAATGGTCAGATTTAATAAGTTTAAGCAATAAAGAAACAAAAATATTATTTAGTTAAAAGTTTTGTGCTTTCCTTTCTAGTAGAGAATATAATGATTGTTTAAAAAAAGAAACTATACAAAATAGATTTTTGTTTTATTTCACAAATACATACATAATTGGTCATTAAAACAATGTTTCAGGGTTAAGGCCTATCTTCTTGCTGTACCCATATTGTGCATGTAAATTTGTTATCCAGTTTGAAGTCGACTCTGAACGATAGATTTGAGATCAGAGCTTGTACCAGAAGACTGCTAAGATGTAGTCGCCGCAAGAAATATTTTTTTCATATTTCTTTGCTTCAAGATGTCATAGCCGGGTCTTAAACCGGAATTCTCGTCTATGTAATACCAACAAATCCCGGAAGATGCTGTTCTGCCTATGAAAATTGTAATTTCGGTAGTTTAAGTAGTTTGCTTACTTCGCTTAAAGTGCGCGTGCCGTGCCAGTGTGCCTACTTTTCTGGTTAGAGTGCTCGCACAAAAACTCCAACGGCCCAGGTTCAAATCCCAGCAAAGATGAAAAATGAAAAAAATTAGTTTGCTGATTTTTCAAAATTATAATTTAAAAATAAGAAGACCATTTACAAAGAAATCGCTCATGGCATTCCACTCTATTCCACCTTAACCAATGTCAACAAAAAACGAATGATCAGAAGAAAAGCGCCACCTATTGGGAAGTAGCAGATAACAGTTAAGCCTCCTAAACCTACTTAGCGATGACACTCACCACACAATAAGCATAAAACGATGAGGCAATTGCTGTAGATCATTCAAGGGTGAAGATATAACACTGGCCTTTGAATGATGAATTCACAGCAAATTGTCTCATTCCTAAGGCACTTCATAGTAATATAAGAAAAACAAAATGTATGTTCTGTCATAAATGTACTGTCCTTTCCAAAAATTCCAATACAATACACCACATTTAGTAGGGGTTTGCCCCTGAGTATTGGTCTCAAATAAGAAAAAAAAGTTTAAAAGTGCCTAAATATATTCGTTAATGTTTACTCCTTAACGAGTTATTTAGTTTTTTTTATTAATTTGTTGTGTTTTTTCAGGGACCGTAAATAATGATTATTGTTCGTTTTTTTAAATCAAAAAATCAATCACTAAGAAAAGACATAAACAAAAATTTTTTGCACCATTATTATTATTTTTTAACAATCTTTGCATATCCGTCATGATTTTTAAATTTTTGATTTTTAAAGATTTTCTTCAATGGTAATGATTATTTTTGAGTAATATTAATAAAAATCAGCCATAATCATTATTTTTGAGCAAAAGAAATAAAAATCAAAAATAATCATTATTTATGATTTTTATTTTTTTCGCTCAAAACAAAACTCATTTTTAATTTATGACTTAATAAACATTTGTTTCTTCCATTAAAATATAAAAAAAAAGACATTACTAAAAGAAATTCTAATAGTAAACCTTTTGCTTAACGATCATAATGATCAATAATAATGATAATAAAACAAACAACAATTAAAACCTTAAACATACTTATATACATATGATACTAAAACAGTTTAATGAAACATCCAAATTTGATATGCATATGACAACATTAAATTAAATTTAATATTAATAATTTACTTAAACTAGATGATACGACAATGCTAATGGAAAATTTAATATATTTAAGATTATTTGTAAAAATCAGGTGTGAGCATTAAGTAAAATTTTTTTTATCTATTAAGAACATTATTAAACCTAATTTTATACAGATTTTAGAAAAGTTATAAGACCACTACAATATGTACATCGAGATCGTGAAGGCCTTCGTGAAATCGAGAAAACACATGTTTGGTGAGTGCTAAAAATTTATTATAACCCCTAATATTATATTTTAACATACATACATATATGAGCAGCAATAATGAGGAAAAAAGTGCTTTCGAACTTTTGGTTTGATCAAACTTCTGTAAGAGGGTTAATGAAGCTTTGTTAGAATTTAATAATAATAATCATCATTATTACTGATACATATATATTACTTAGAAATTTTTATATACATAATCTATATTTTTTTTGCTATTTAAATGAAAAGAAAAAAAAAACGTCTGTAAAGAGTAATGAAGTTTCAGTCACTTTAAATTAATCATCATTATTTTTAAACTTCATATAAATAATGTTGCTACTTCTCATTATAAAATGTACAGTGAACTTAAACAAATGCTCCCACTTTATTTAATTTCTTATAAGTTTTTTTTTTTGTTTATCAATTAATTAATATTTTTTTTTCTATGCATATTTTAAATCATAATGTTTCTAAATTTTATAATAAATATTGAATTTAACAGAATGCGAATGTAATTTCTAATTTCAGTGTTTTCATAGCTTGGTAACCTTTTAAGGGCAATAGTTATTTGGGTTTCTGATAAAATGACGTCCTTAGAAACAAGGTTAGTGGAGGGTTTTGAGACAGGCGTATCGACAACATCCGATACTGCTCTTTTGTTTTCATATAATTTGCCACCAATAAATTATGACTTTTGTTCTAATAGTTTTTTTTGTTTACTCGACTATAATCGGGCTTTTGTAATAATTATAGTCATCTTGTCCATTTAGAATCAGAATAACATCCTAGATATTAAAAATAGGGAGTCTTTAATAATTTATTCTCACTATCTGTATGCGACAGGATTTTGTTAAAGAAAGGACCGAACCTACCCGCCCGACTGTTAGCTAGCAATTTAATGGCTCCCGTAGTCCTTTCTTGACAAATCTCTTTGTATGCTGCGTCTCTTCTGGGATTCAGTGTTACTCGTTACAGTGTTACATTAAAAAAATGACGCTGTTCATTACAGATAATTTATGAAAAGTATATGTTCATTACACTATTTATATGTATAACTTATCAAAACTAAGACAGCTGATTATGGTGTTTTTTCTCTTTCTTCTTTCTTTTGTTGCTGTCAAAATCAAAGCAGTTGATTTTTAAGCATTTCTTTTGCAGTTTCTAAACATAATCAATCATAATCAAAATCATAATCAAAAGAAAAATTGTATTTCGTTAGTATTTAAAATCAAGCAGAATTGGCTTTAAATACTGACTTTGAAGTGCATTATTCTTGAATGTTTTGTTATTTGTTTCACGAAACTTTTTATAGTTTTCTATTCACTTTTTCTTTTATTTATCTCTCAACGTATGCTTATAACTCATATATGACTTTCATCAGTTAATTTATTTTTTATTGATTTTTTTAACTGTTTTGCTTTTATAGTTTATGCATAGCAGCACGTGTTATTGACCTGTGCTTGTTAATTCCAACAATCTAGTGAAATCGATTTTTTTTTCTACAAAACAAGAGGTTTTTGCATGTTTCATTAACTGTGGCTAATACGATAGAAAAATTAAAAAAAAAACCAAACGCAAAACTGAAACTATAATAAACGCGTGGTTAACCACTGCTAATGGTAGATTTTCAATATTTCCATTAGTGATAATGTGGTTTAAAACAGGAGACTCTTTAAACAAGAAGGAATATACATATGGGTTAATCCATATTAATAGATTTTTGTAAAGGCTATGTAAAGTTTAACAATTATTTAAAACATGAAAAAAGTTTTATAAACACACGTAAACTAATATTTCGAAAAATATAAAATTTTTAAATGTGATTGCAGGTAAAACTGTTTTAGTTTTCGCTTTAATTACTGTCAATGGTGAAAAATTGGGTGAAAGAGTGCTAAAATAAAAATCAAAATATAACAAAAAGAAAGTCTAAAAAACTACCTCAGATTTTTTTTTTTATTTGAGACCAATACTCAGAGGTAAACCCCACTAAATTTTTGTGGAAAGAACAGTACATTATAATAACAGAATATATATTTTATTCTTATATTATTATGCGCCTTAGGAATAAGACAAATTGCTGTGAATTGTTCATTCGAAGGCCAGTATTATAAATTCACCCTTGAATGATCAACAGCAATTGCCTCATCGTTGCATGTTGATAATGTGGTGAGTGCCTACGCTAAGAAGGTTTTGCTGTTATCTGCTACTTCCAAATAGTTGGCGCTTTTCTCCTGATCATTCGTTTTTCATTGTCAAAGGTTAACGTGGAATAGAGTTTAATGTTGGGGAGTGGTTTCTTTATAGATGGTCTTCGTTGACGGGGGGAGAGGGGGAAGCTCTTATTTTAAAATTCTTATTTTAAAAAAACCGCAAACTAACTTTTTCATTTTTCACCTTTGCTGGGATTTGAACCTGGTTCGTTGGAATTTTTATGCAAGTGCTCTAACCACTATACCATGCACCTGTATTGAAATTCTTTATTTTTAGTAGCTAAAGCATTAAACACATTGACGACTGCAAGCAGCAAAGAAAGAACAGAAAAAAACAGCTGAAATTAAAATCGTAGTTTGGATATTTTTATTAATTAAAATTCCGACCAGTGAAGTATTATATTAAATTTGAAGTCATATAGACCACAGGTAAAAAAATCCGACATAACCGTTCTCAAGACGTACAAAAATCAGTATTTAGTTTGTACGGATGCTTTACAATTTTTTACATTAACTATAAAGCTATTTGGATCGAATTTAAAAAAATTTGCTGTTATCTTTTTGAAGATATAGACAAATAAATATTTACTCGGCATGGAATATTTGAAGTTTGTGTAGTTCTCTTCCCGTTCTTAGAAGTACGTAATACAAATAAGATTTTTCTTATTATTGTTATCTGGTTCAGACCCAGCAGGACACTGCGACCCATGAGATTTATTGTGTACCTTTGAGTCTAATGTTCGTTTAGCAGACTTGAACACCAGCAGGTCAGAAACTTTATGGATATGTCCGCCAATTCGACATATGCCTTCCTAAACATATCCATCTGAATTTATCAAGAGCCACATATTCACACAATATGTGTTCTGCTGTCCCTGGTGCTTGTGTGCATAGTCTACAAACATCTACATCTGTGATCGCCAATCTCATCAAATGCGCCCTAACATTAGAGTGACCCCTAAAGAAATTCTTTAGGATTTTTGGGTCTCTCCTTCTATACTTTAGAACATCGTTATATAAGAATTTGTAATATACGCTTGAACATTTTCACGAATTTCTAATAGTACAAGTAATATTATCAAAATAGTAAATTGTTGTTTTTCGCTAAAGTTTTGTTTAAACCACCATAACCCTTAATAAATGGGGAGCGAAAATAAATTTCTTATGGCTTTAGTTTCATATACATACATACTATGTATAGTAGTTCTTAATGCTTAAAGCAAACCAAAATACACCAGGCGTTTGCTATTTATATATTAAGCCTCTTTAATCTTAAAATTCAATTATAAAATATGATTGTTTATAAGGATTTAAATAAATACGCTGTTTTTCAGCACTTTGGTGTATGACATAAATTCAAACCACATTTACCGCCAATTTCTGTTGGTTTTATAAATTTTAAGTAGTTGTTTTCCATTTCTTCCTTGGCTTTTGCTTATTATTGACACATACATATATATATTTACATGTACATATGTGTATATATACATACATATGTATATACTCGTCGTACTTGTTTATTTATTAACAAAAACATAAAATTAATCGCCTGTAAAAATAATATTTATTTATATGGGTTATGCTTTTGTTCCTTAACATCGGAATTATTTTACCGAAAGAAAAAAAAAAGAACATGCGTTTTATACTTACACGAGTATGTATGTATGAACGTATATATAGTATGTATGTCGAAAGGTAGCTATAAATTAAATATGTATATACATATTTAAGCTCATACATGCTTGAAATGAAACAATCATTAGTTTTATAAACTACTTGTCATTACAATATAATCACCAGTACATGTGTGTGTGTATGTATTTTGATTTCATTATTTTCTTTCATTTAATATTTAATCCACATTTATAGTCCCTTAAAATTACTCGTAGACACAGAATGAAAGAGTCTTTTATTTAAGCTGATAAAGACTAAAGTCTTATAAGCTGTGCATGCTTAAATTTACCAACCATTTGGTATGCTCGTATATACGTTGATGTTACTTAATATCGAATAAGTTAATAAGGATTGTATTTTAAATGAGTACGAAAGTAAGTATCGGGTTTGGTCGACATTATATCACTGATAGTTTTTATATGTTACTGGTATGAGAGTATGGGATAGTTTTATTTAAATTTAAATTTGTAAAGCCAGTCAGTCAATTCCGTTCAAAAGCGGATTTCTTCAAAAAACGAAAAAGTAACAAAAAAATGTTCGAAATTAAATCACCTCTAATTATATTAACGCAGTTATAGTTTCACAACATAAAACTAGTGGAAAAGGATGCTGCTTTATTAATGGAATTTGCTTGCTTAAATGGGTTATTACTTAATTCCGAAAAGACAAAATTAATCATATTTAGACCTCGTGCAGTAAACGCAAATAACAATTTCTTTGTACATGTTGAAGGCAAACCCATATATGAATCAAATTCAGTTAAATACTTAGGAATCGCATTACAAAGTAACTTATCCTGGGATTGTCATATTAATAATGTGAACAACAAAATACCTCCAGCTATTGGTATTTTATACAAATTTAAAAACAAATTATCCGAAAGATCAAAATTAATGATTTACAATTCTTTAATACAATCGCATCTTAACTATTTAGTTAGTGCTTTTGCTTTTAATAAAAATAATTTTTCTTTGAAATTGTTACAAGCTTTCAACATTATCGTTATACAAAGATATATGTGTAAAAACCTTGCCAATTAATGGCTTATATATGTATCAGGTTCTATTATTTGTTTTTAAAAATCTTCACAGCGAAGATGATCACACAATTCCATTTATCCAAAATCAGGCGCATTTTTATACCAGAAATTCTTCAAATTTAAGAATTCCAAGATGTAGATTGGAAAAAACGAAACAACGTATTAACTATATAGGGGGTAATCTTTTTAATAATTTACCTACCGCATTAAAATCTGTTGAAAGTATTCCTATATTTATAAGATTATGCAAAAAATATTTGAATAACTCAATTGAAACGATATTTTAAAATATACCTTTTGTTGTTAATTTTGTAAAATTTATATTTTTATTATTATTTTTTTTTTCTTTTCTTTTCTTTTTTTCAAATATAATATAATTAATATTTATTTTTATAATACTTACATTTGTATATAATGGTATGTTAGGCTTGAACGGTTGTCAGATTGCCTCAAAAATGCCTTTATGACGCTGAGGCTAAAAAACATTATGTAAAATATTTCTTTATGTACAATTATTTTCTAATAAAATAAAATAAAATAAATGAAATATAATATGAATTCCGTTTTGGAATGGAATTAAGGTCTGTGATATTATTGTATAATACTGAGTATTACGACATGTCAAAAACTCGAATAAAAAGAAAAAATGGGAGGGCGCGGGAGGTTGGTAGTATAGTGGTTAGAGCCCTCGCACAAAAACTCAAAACAGTTCAGGATCAAATTCCAGCAAAGAAGAAAAATGAAGAATGAAATAATTTTGTGGTTTTTCGAAATTTTAATTAGAAAAAAAAAAAAAATAAGAGGTTGCCCCCTCCAAGAAGTCCATCCACAAGAGCTTACTAACATTCCACTCTATTCCACCTTTGGCAATAAAAAGAAGTATGATCAGTAGGTAAGCGCCGCATACTGGGAAGTAAGGGATAACAACTACCTTCTCGGCAAAGATCCTCACAGCAATCAACATCCAACGATATATGGGGCAATTGCTGTTAATCAGTCAAGAGTGAAGGTATAATACTGGCCTTTGAGTGATCAAATCTGTAAAGCGCTTAATAAAAAACAAAAAAAAAACTGTCCATTTCCTTTCAAAAATTTCAATACAATGCACAGCATTAGTAGGGGTTTCCTCCCCTGAGTATTGGTCTCAAAAAAAAAATATAAGACTATATTGTAAAAACAATATGTCATTGAATGTCAAAAATTACCCATAGATATATATGACATTCATGCTGTACCTTTCTGATGCCACATCTTCGCTACGAACTTTTTCAAAAGCACTGGTCATACACCACGCAACTATATTCCAGAAAAGTACATGCAATTCAGAATCTTCATAAGTCGATCACTGCTTACATTCAATGGTTTAAGGTAAGTTTTGTTACAAACATTGTTAGATATATTATACACCGGGGTTCAAAAAGGTAGTCCCTGTGGTCTAGTGGTTAGTGTGTTGGCTTACTAAGACATGAGCCCTGGGTTCGACACCCAGATTTGACATCTTAAAAAAAAAGATGTAGTCTTCTAGCAAACGCTCTAAAAGTAATTAATTGCCATGAACAAGCTTCTCAAGTCTGTCGTTCGGAGTCGACATTTAACTGTAGGTCCCGGTACTCATGGATACAAATTTACACACACAACATGAGTGCTGCGAGAAGCTAGGCCGTAATCCTGACACAGGGTTGTAAAGGCCAGTTATGTATGTATATATGTTCAAAAAAGTTCAATTATAAAATGTACCAAACTTGGGGAACTTTTAACTCCATATGTACATGTATTTTTCAAAGGGCTTTATTGAAGAACAACAACAACTTTATTATTGTGGAGGTCGTGGTATAGTGGATGAGTGCTCGCACAGAAACTCACATGACCAAGGTCCAATCCCAGCGAAGTACAACATTATAAAAATAATAATTTTCGGTTTTCTAAAATATTAAATAAAATAAGAGGTCCGCCCCCACCCTCCAAGAAGTCCATCTTCAAGAAACCGCTCTCTGACATTTCCAATCTATTCCACCAAAAACCAATGATCAGGAGTACAGCGCCACCTTCTATTAAGATAACAGCAAATCTAGTGAAGACGCTCATAATGCACACTCAACATCCACCGACAGATGAGGCAAATGCTGTTGATCATTCAAGGGTGAAGTTATAACACTGGCCCTTGAGTGGTCAATTTGAGAGCACTTTGTCTCATCAACAAAAAAGGTGCATAATATACAAATATCTCGAAAAAAAAAATATCTATCTGTCAACCACCTTCACATTCCAATACAAAGCACTGCATGAGTAGTGTTAAAAAACCATTATTTAAAAACTGAACCAATTGCTTGCTTTAGGCTTCTAGAAAATTTAAATAAGATCCTCCACGTAAAAACTTTCGTATTAATTTGATTTTGAATTTAAAGTTGTGAAATAAAGAATCGTTTCTTGCGTGAAACACATTTGCATATAAAGACATTGTAAGGCTTAATAAGTCACATTGATTATAAATATTTATAATTTTATGTACCATAGGCAACTACATACTACAAATTCAATGAAATATAAGAAAAAAAAGTGAAAATTTTCAATCAAAACATTTCAAATATACTACACATACTACCAGTTTATGTTAAACCATTATCATATATCACCCAACTACCATAAAATAAATGTTTGTAATTTATATGCAATTCGGTTGCTTAGTTTGAATTATTATAACAAATAATAGACCGTTTTTCATACATTTATTTCATCGGTTAAGGAAATATTACTTTTGGACAAAATCTAAAAGGCAGAATAAGAAAAAAACAAAATATATAAATAAACGTAAAATTATAAACTACTCCTATAAATTAAAGGTTTATTTTATTTAATTTTTTTTTCTGGAGAGTACATTTATTTCAATAAAATTTATGTAAAACCATGAATCTTTTTCTTTTTTTCTCGAAACTAAAGAAAAACACAAGAAAACAACAGTATACACCCAATTTAAATACATTTATAAGAAAATAACAATTGGGCAAATAAATTTATTTGTTTTCTCGTTATAAGTTAATACCTACCGCCAGTACAATAGAAATGTGAACGAGAAAAAAACAATATAGAAGGAAAGTTGGGTAAAGAAAAAAATTATTACCACAAAATATTTTCTTTACCATTCTAATGGAAATTGAATAAAAGAAAACAAAGAAACTTTTTTTATAATATATTCCTTTAAAAATAAGTAAATAATGGCACTTATTGCCAACCGTTTAACAAAAAGCTTTTCAAGTTTTAGGTAACATTTGTTTTTTGTTTTTTATCGAGTGTGTTTTATAAAATTAAATTCGTTATAAATTTACAGCCTATTTCACAATGTCGAAACAAACAGTCAAAGCAAACGAAAGACACACGAAAGAAAGGTATTTTTGGTTTCTCTATGTCTTTAACTTGCTCTTACGAGTCACCATTTTTCATAGGTACATACCCCTAAGGCGAGTTTATACGGTAATACAAGTTGTACGTAAAATCAAAGAGAAAATATTATGAAATTCCATCTACATACATAAATACATACATACATACATACATAACTGGCCTTTACAACCCTGTGTCAGGATTACGGCCTAGCTTCTCGCAGCACCCATGCTGTGTGTGTCAATTTTTATCAATGAGTACCGGGACCTACAGTTTAATGTCGACTCCGAACAACAGACTTGAGAAGCTTGTTCATGGCAATTAATAACTCTCCGAGCTTTTGCCAGAAGACTGCTGAGAGGTAGTCGCCGAAAGAAATATTTTTTCCTATTTTTTTTTTTTTAAGATGTTGGAGCTCGGTGTCGAACCCAGGGCTCATGTCTTAGTAAGCCAACACACTAACCACTAGACTACGGCGACTACAAATTCCAGCCGTATTTTAAAAATGAGAGTAAAAATCTTACGACATATATTTTTTGCGTTTGCACGGTTGGTCTAGTAAAATGAAAATATAAATGTAGGTATGCTCACAAAACTTACATGCATTGTGAGTACGTTCAACATAAGCAAACAAAAATATAAAAATGCATCCCTGATCTAATGAAATGTGATGGTTTTTTAAAATTTTCAAAAAACAAGGAGAGCCGTACGACTGTCAAGTTTTCATACGTATTTTCTCTCAATGTAGTACGCTCTTATTACATATCACAAAAATATGATGTGTAGTACGAACTTCATTATCATCTAAACCCCACATTTACTTATATATCCGTTACAAATATTCTTCCATCTGTCATACAACGTTTAACACGTAATAATGAATCTTCTAAAAGTGTGTACGCATGTGCATTTTTTATTCTGGAATTGGCATAATTTTGTTGTCTATGATCTGTTCATACATATCTATTGTAAAGTGTGTGATTGTATGTATGTCCATGCAAAAAAAGCAAAAATTCAAGTGATTCATTTTGACATTTGCGTTCGCGTGTATTCGACATTGTGAAATTGTTTTTTGTATGCAAATCATTACGTTTTTCTCTTTTCGTTTTCTTATTCGTTTTGCTCGCACACAATTCTGATGTAGAGAAACAAAAATCAATTTTTTTTCGGCCAGCAAGCGAAAGAGAGCACTTACTCGACATTGTGAAATATGCTGTACATACATAAATAATTATAGATTATTGACATGCGGGAGCCAAATAGCCACAGAACTTCACTCTTAATTTTCAGAAAAAAAATTATTATTTTTCAGTGACAATAATGACAAATTTGTTGTATTGTTTTTGACATTTTTATTAAATTTTTATTAAATTTTAAAAAACCAGTTTTTTATTCAAAAGCCAGCCGTAAGGTTCATAAAAAAATTGAAGGCGTATGATTTATATTTAAATTGTACTCAATATTACTCATACGCTAAGTTCTTCATTAGCACTAAAATAAAAATGAGACGTTTAAACATTTTTTAAAGTCAATTGTCTATCAGGACAACAAAGAAAAGCGTTACTTTATGCACATGCACATCGTACACCTAAACGTGATTTTACATGGTTTTCTTTTGGACGATTTTCAATTAACACAATTAACAATAATAAACCTCTCACACTGGCCCGTATGTAGTGCCATATATATATGTATGTACTCATAGACGAATTTTTTGTAATTCAATTTAGTAGGTAAGGCTAATGGTCTTTTAAACTAGCCGAAATAAAAAAGCTTAGTTTTGTTAAAAAAATATGCTAAAAAATGCTAGAAAATTATTATAAAAAATGGTAAATATAAGTATATACCAGAAAAAAAAGGAAACTGGCCCCACTATTCTGTAATTCTCTTAAGCTAAAATGCTAAAATTTTGCGTTTCTGAAACAGGTTTGACGTTAGAATAAGAGGCATGAAGCTTTTAAATTACAATAAACGTTCAAGAAGCTGTAAATCAAGTTTTAAATTTTTAGCGATAGATTTTGAGCTTAGGAGACTTACAGAATAAGGCATTTGGTATTTCATGTTACAGTTACAGAATAAGGCAGACTTTCATGATAAACATTTTATTTTTAATGCGAAAATGCGAATTCCAACCTCAATAAGATTGTTTGTAATTTTTATTCTTAAGCCATTCTTTCGTTAAAATTTTATCTGTTTGTTTTTTAATACACTTCTACTTTTATATTCAGCTTTACCTTATTGCAATTTTGAAATAAGAGCTACTTTACATAGAGATCTATTGGAATATTTGTTATACATTTTAAAATTGTTGAAATATATTAAAAATAAAAAATATTTTTTGCCTTATTGGCAAATGCATTTAATATGATATGAAATGTATGCTTTTGGGGTTAAGCCGAATACCGAAATGTATTGCTTTGTAAATGCTTTTTTTTATATACTAAATGGGATATGATTTGCATTTAGTCTATAACTATTTTAACATAAGTATTTATAGTTTTAAATACCACCTTTGGGAAAAAGTCTCCTGACGAGTCTCTTCAGCAGAGACGAAATGGCCATAGAGACATACTTATCCCCAAAAGCATGCATTTCATATATTAAAAATATTTAAAATATGCTAGAAAATGCTAAAAAATTAAAAGAAAGGTGGAAAAAAGAATTATGCTAAAAGCTAGATTTTTTTTTTATGTAAGACATTATTTTGAAAAATGCTAGATTTAGCATGGTATATTATGCTAAATTCGTTAAACTGAAGCGAATAAATAAATACGAGTCAAAAAAATGGAAAACTGGTCTCATTTTTATAGTTTTCGATTTAAATTTCACTGGTTTTCGTTTTATAGAACATACCTAAATATGAATTTAGCTCCCATTCCTCCATACTTTCAGTTTATTTAAAGGTTATTAATATTGTTGCGATTATTCGTGGCAGTATTATAAGAGACCAGGAAATTGTGTACCTTTTCAGTGCCAAGCCATTTAAAAGACAAATGTTCGTTTGATGCATAGGAAAGATTTTGCAACATTTTAAAACTTAGAAGGTGATAAATGATTAATAGCGTTCATGTAATGTACCAGTACTTTTTGCAGGTAGGCATAGAGGTCAGATGGCTAAAAGTGCCAGTACAGAGACCAATACATATGCATTTATTTTGTCCTTCATCGATAGTCGTAGATTTAACATGTTTTATGTGTGCAATCAAATACAGTGTGTCCGCCGGGAAAGTGTATTACGTTCTTTGTTTATGTTTTTTGATTAAATAATGGGTCTTACATTGATAAATGTTTTATTTAATATCGGCAATTATGTATCGAATACAATATGAGAAAAATGTCCGACTCTGTTAGCCTCACACACCACGCAAGCCCTTCTGAGCACATTTCACTTGGTATTTTATTAATTTCATCACAAATATTTTGTTTGAGTTGCTTCAGCGCTTTTGGTTTGCTTGCATAAATCTTGTTTTTCAGATATCTCCACAGAAAGAAGTCCGGAGCAGTCAAATCAGGCGACCGTGAAGGCCAATCAACATCGCCATTCTTTGAAATAATTTGTTGTGGAAAGGGGTCTCGCAGTAATTCCACTGTGATCTTGGATGTATGCGATGTGGCTCCGTGTTGTTGAAACCACATATTTGTTAGTCAAGCCCAAAGCATGCAATTGTGGGGTTAAGAAGTTTTCAATCATATCAAAATATCGCTTCCCATTGACAGTTACCATTACGTCGTTTTCAGTTTCGAAGAAATAAGACCCGGTGGCTATTAACGGCCACCCGGGGATGCAGAAAATGGCTTCTGGTGATTTACATCACACCAGAGCCTGTATTATCCGGAGAATATGGAGTTTACCTAGCTCTGGGTGGCCTGGCGCTCGCTTTAGGCAGAGAGGTTGGTAATTTAATACTGACCATCTCAGGGACTGACCAGAGAAACCTATCTAATCTGGTACTACGGGCACTAGGAAGCCCGCTGTTATGCCTGTGCCTGATGGTTTGGGTGTGCTCGTAGTGGTTGTGGTATATGCTGGGTAGTAGTTTTTACCTCCTCAACAAATTTGTTAACTCAGTTTTATGGGCTCTCCTCTGAGCAACATATCCTCGTGAATGATTGAGATTGGATGGCACCGGCTCCAGGTGACGGTGGTTGGACACATGTATTCAACTACCGCCCAGACAACGGGCGGTATGTGATATGTTCTCAGGACGGTGCACATGTAAAACCCCCTACTAGTTGTCAGTATTAAATGATGCGAAGCTGACTGGTGAATAATTTGAAGGCTTTCCATTGCCCAGAAGCGATTATTCTTTTTATTTACATATCCATTCGTCACTCATTATATTGGGTTTGCAACTATTTAAGTAATTTCGGATTTTTTTTAGAAAATAAAAGTCAATTTTTTCATGGAACGAAATAACTTTATTATGTAACGTATTGCAAATTCTGTGCAATGACCTCTTGCCATCTTTCAGGCAGCATCATAATTCCACGTTCATAAAACTTCTGGTTTTTATGAGAAAAAAACTGAACAAAGTACGATTTGACATCATCATCATCATTATTGAAATTTTTACCATTCAAGGAGTTTTGCAAAGAACGATATAAAAAGTAATCAGGTGGTGCAAGGTCTGGATTATATGGTGGATGTGGCAAAACATCCCAACCAAGTTCCAATAATTTTTGCCGAGTGGCCAAAGATGTGTGTGGCCTTGCATTGTTAAGATGGAATACCACACCTTTTCGATTTGCCAATTCGAGTCGCTTTTCTTCATCTGCATTGTTCAATTTTGTTAGTTGTTCAATGTAGACATCTGAATTTATCGTTCGATTGGGTGGTAAAAGTTCGAAGTAGACAATTCCTTTGTAATCCCACCAAACTGATAACAGAACTTTCTTTTGATGCATATAAACTTTTCATATTGTTTGCGCTGGTTCACCTGGCTTGCGCCACGATCTTTTCCGATCGACATTGTTGTAAAGAACCCATTTTTCATCACCAGTTATCAATCGTTTTAAAAATGGATCGTTTTCATTATGTTTAGTTAACAAATCGCAGGTGTGAATGCGTTGTGTTAAATGAATTTCTTTCAGTTCATGAGGAACCCAAACATCAGGTTTACGTACATAGCCAAGTTGCTTTACGCGATTTTTAATGCATGTATGTATTACATGAAGCTTCCTTGCAATCGCACGTGTTGTATTGTGATGATCCGAGTCAGTTATTGCTTAGATTTGGTCGTCGTCCACTTCAACTGGACGACCGGAGTGTTTTTCATCTTTTAGTGAAAAATCACCAGAACGAAATTTGGCAAACCAATTTTGACACTGCCGTTCTTTTAAGGCTTCGTCACCATAAACAGCACATAACTTTTTATGAGCTTGAGAAGCGTTTTTTTCCATTCCGGAAATAAAAAAGCAAAATATGACGAAAATGTTCCTTTTGATTTTCCTTTTTTTCACCAGACGCCAAACAAAAACCAAATTAATTTGCGGTTTTTCTAAAATTATAATTTAAAAAAAAATAAGAGGTTCCCCCCCACCTCAAAGAAATCCATCTTCACGAAACCGCTCCCTTGCATTTCCAGCCTATTCCACCAAGAAAACGAATGATCAGGAGTACAGCGCCATCTTCTGGGAAGATAACAGCTTAACCTACATAAAAAAAGATGCTCAACACTCACATTCAACATCCAGATGGGGCAATTGCTGATGACCATTCAAAGGTGAAGGTATAACACTGGCCTTTGAGTGATCAAATTGACAGCAATTTGTCCCATTGACACAAGGCGCTTAACATGACTTCTTCACATCTATGTATCCATGTATATCTATATATTCAATATTCCAATACAATGCACTGCATTTAGTAGGGGTTTACTCCTGAGTATTGGTCTTAAATAAAAAAAAAAAAAAAAAAAAAAATGTAATCACTGATTGACAGCTGAAGTACCGACTATCAAATAACAAAATGTATTTGATATTTCAATTACGTCATCTAACCTAAAAATTCAAATAATGTTATCAATGAGTAAAATCCGCATTTACTTAGTTGCCAACCCAATAATTTTTTCATAAAAATCGGGTTTGTCATGTGCGAGCTGTGACATCCTATTGGCACGTTGGTTAACGAATATTTTTCTATTACGGCAAAATACAGTAGTATATCTTCCCGACGCATACCCCGTAAAAAAATCAACACAAAACTGTGTATATGTACACATTTAATGTAGAAAAATTGTTTTCATCTGGTGTGAATAGGCCTAGTAATATGAAAAAAGAAATTATTCAGAACTGAGAAAATCTGATTTCTATCTTATTTTTATAAAAACGAATTGTATGAAAAAATTTCGTAGAAACAGCAACCACAACTGTTTATAATACTACAACTGTGTTACGTGTTTAATAGTTCCAGCCATAAAATCTAAAATCTTTTAAATGTTTCACCATTTAATTGATTGGTGAAAATATAAAGAGAAGGTAAAAAGCCACACATTATAATTGGTTAATTCTCAGAATGAAAATTTAGACACATAATGCTGTGCTGTATTTATAAAAAATATTTCAATTTTATAAAAGGCTTACTTGAAAAATATTACTCGTACATAGAAATTACTCAAACAAATTTGTGAATGGAAAGTATTTTTTTTTGTAAATACGAAGCAATTAAACTGTTATAGTTGGAAATTTGATTTTTTTAATTAGTGTTTCAGTAAACAAAAATTTAACTATTGGTTTGCTATTTCAAATTATCACATTTGACAGATTGTTGTCTCTTAACATATAAATAATCGTTGACCTTGTATAGAGTACATACTTGACATAAATTTATGAAATACTTATTATGATATAACCCTGCATATGTATTTCTTTCAACACTTAAAAACGTATTGAAAATATTTTTTTAAATGGAATAAATTAAACCTATACATACGCAGATTTTAAGATCCGCATTTATTATTGCTTTCTGTATGTAACAGTAGTACGTAATTTTATATTCTTTTGAGGGGCAGAACGTAACGTAATAAAAAAATCTTTTTTTCTCTCTTTCTGAAAAAGTCATTATAAATGTGTCAATTACAATTAAATATTGATCCTGTATTTCTGTCGTTCTTTCTTTACAGTGTTTTTGTTTATTGTAAATTGAAAACAGAAAGATAAGTAGAAAAATACAAAAGAAATATATTTTTTATTCAATATCTTTATGCCATTTTATTGACAATAATTAATTATTTGTTGAAAATTGAACACATTTATGTAGAAAAACTTAAAATTTTAATTTAATTAATGATGATTTCATATTGTGGATATAATTAGAAAAACACACACACACACAGAGTTTTATTTCAACAAAAATTTAATTTTATTTATTTGAAAAAATTAAAAAAACCAAATTAATTAACAACGACTGCTTTTTTTCATCCTGTTACGTAGAAACCTTATTTCCAAAACGTAATAAAATCAAAGGATGTGGTCAACTTGCCGTTAAGCAGTAAAAACTAATTTTGAATCTCTCTTTTTTGTTTTTTGTTGATCTGCCACTAAAATTTATAAAATAATACTATTCAGAACTTACGGCAGATGTTGCCACGGCTGTAGAAAATTGAATTTCTAAAGTTTAGATAGTTTTCTTGTTATGTTTGGAATATGCAAAATTCACCGGCAAGTGTGAAAAGTCTACCTAATTAGTGTGGATTTAAAACCCGTTAATCGACAAAAATCTCACAAATATTTATGCGATACGTGTAATCTAGTAGGCTGCGAATAACAATGGAATAGAAATAAAAAAAAAATAAAATTGTAAATTTTAAATCATTTCACAGAAAACTCTTAAATCGAAAAGAGTTCATCGCATTATCTAATCAGTGGAAATGACAACATTATTAGCGATGCAGCAGTTAATATAAAAGCCACAATTTACAACAAAAACCACATGCTATTCTTACATGACAATGGTATTTCAACGAATATACAGGCATGTCTGCATGTATGAACATCATATTTTGTGAGAGTAATTTCAAGTGGCAAAAAAAGGTGTCCTAAACGCATAAATTTTTGAATTCTTGTGTTTTAAATTTTGTGTTCAATCATATAGCAGTTTAACAGTAGATATGAAATCTCTTGCTGAATTTTTTAATATATTGCAATGAGTTTAATATACATAATATATGAAATATGCAATGAGTTTAATGATAAAATTAAGAATTTTACATAAAAACTGTATTATGTGGAAATGTTGTTAATCTTTGTGATTATCTTTAAAATTTCAGTTACTTATTCCCTTTTAAATTTGATAAAAGGAATAAAGCGTTTGTTAGTATTTTAGTATATTAGTGTAGACATAGTTTTAGTATATAATGGTATAACGCCGATAATTTTGCAGAAGACGCAGGGAACTGTGATTCCTATTCTGCAGACGATATTCTGGGCATGTTTGGCCCTTAACTATGTACCCAGTAGTTCGAGGAGGAGTCTTCACTCCCAAGGTGGGTAGAAGGGGGCATATTATGGCAAATGATTTCAGGCCAATCAGTCTTACCTCCTTTATTTTTAAGGTACTGGAGAGGGTGATAGACAGTCATCTCCGTCAGTACCTGGAGAGCAAGCTCTCGGCTGCCCAGCATGCCTATGTGAGGGGGAAGTCCACAGAGACGGCACTACATGAGGTCGTGGGTTCGGTGGAAAAATCCTTGGAGTGTAGGCAGTTCACTTTGGCTGCCTTCATTGATATTGAAGGTGCCTTCAACAATGTAAGTACTGGGTCTATTACTAAAGCTTTAAGGGACTTAGGGGTGGAGAGATATATCTATCTTTGGGTCGCTTCTCTGCTTGGATGCAGGGAAATTAATGCGGTGCTAGCGGAGGCCAATATCACAAGATTTGTGAACAGAGGAACATCCCAGGGTGGTGTTCTTTCACCCCTTTTATGGTTAGTAACCGTTAATGAGATCCTATCCGTGATTAATGGCGGTGGGATCAAGGTAATTGCTTATGCTGATGACCTGGTCCTACTGGTTTCAGGACCATTCCCTTCAGTTATGAGTGAGATCTTGGAGGGTGCTTTAGGTAAGCTGGGTGATTGGACCGCCAGGTGTGGTCTTCGGGTTAATCCTTATAAAACTCAGCTAATGATATTCACCAGAAGATACAAACCTCCACAGTTTTGACTGCCCAGAATGGGTAGTCAGACTCTTGAGCTCTCATCCAGGGTCAAGTATCTAGGTGTAATACTGGACCCCAAGCTCCATTGGAGGCTCCTTGTAGAGGAGCGGGTGAAAAAAGCCTGTGTGGCCTTTTACTCTTGTAAATCTATGTTTGGTCGAAAATGGGCACTCAGACCTCATATGGTGCTCTGGATGTACAACCAGGTGGTCTTGCCAATTTTAACCTGTGGTTGCTTAGTGTGGTGGATGGCCCTTCGCAAGGTCTATATTGTCACTAAGCTGGAAAGAATGCAGAGGTATAGGCATCACTGGGGCCTGCAGGACTTGCCCCAATGCTGCTCGGAACGTCATTCTGCACCTACTGCCTCTAGGTTAGGCTATCAGGCTATATCGATTTCAACTCAGAATGCGATCAGATTGATAAAGCTGGGCTTCTAGGGATGATTTTCAAGGGACCATAGTAATATTCTAGGGCTTCTTCCTCCCCATATACGGGATATACGTACTGACCTGGCCCTCCGGAAGTTGGATTTTGGGGGGTGTGGCAGGGTTGTCTTCCCCGGTAGGGAAGAATGGCGGAGTCTTTTAGATTGCCGGACACATGCAGTGTTTTTCAGGAAGAGGTGTTTGCGAACATCCAAGCACTGAAGATACTGATGGAACGATGCATGAGGAGTGAAGTTAGGATTTTTTTGATAGCCAGGCTGCTATCAGAGCCCTTGCTTTGCCCATGGGAAACTCTTCCCTCGTTATTCGTTGTAAAGAGGAGCTGAAGCGTCTTGGGGACGTTTGTGGCATCTCCTTTGTCTGGGTTACTGGTCATAGTGATATCCTGGGAAATGAGAGGGAAGATGAGCTCGCTAGAGAAGCTTCTGCCGGAGGGGAGTATGTTGCTTCCTACCTGGATGTCCACTGCCCTCTGACTACCATTAAGGAAAGGATATCCAAGTTTTTCCTTCGGAAAGCACAGAGCTTTCTGTGCTGTTCTAGGACACTTTGGCCAAGGTATAACCATGGTAAGACTCTGGGAATCTTGGGGATTCCTCGACAGTCCTTGTCCAGATTTATAGCGATGTATACTGGTCACTGACTGATCGGTAGACACGCAGAGAGGCTGGGCCTTCCCTTTAATCCGCACTGCAGAAGTTGCGGGAATTTTTCTGAGAGGGAGACTGTGGAACATTTTCTTTGTGACTGCCCAGGTCTGGCAAGCAGACGTTTGAAGTTTTTGGGGTACCCTTTTTCGTCGGCTTGGCGCAATGTGCGAACCTGGACTTCCTTGCTTTACTTCACTTCGTAGGCAGCTCTGGTTGGCTGTAGTTATTTTCTTTTTTTTCTATTTTTAGGTATTTTCAGTTTGGTCCTGCAATGGTTTCAAAACGGCACCTTGTGCTAATTGTAGTTGATCGGATTTTCGGATTAACTGGCCATTTGACCTATCTAGTGTAGTCGACGTGGTCTAGTGGTTAGTGTGTTGGTTTACTAAGACGAGAGCTCTGGTTCAAGCCCCTGCTCTGACATTTTAAAACAAAGAAATATTTAAAAAAAAATATTTCTTTCGGCGACTACCTCTTAGCAGACTTCTGGCAAAAGCTCTGAGAGTAACTGATTGCCTGCTATAAGCAAGCTTCTCAAGTCTGTCATTCGGAGTCGACATTAAACTGTAGGTCACGGTGATCATAGGTAAAAACTGACACACACAACACGAGTGCTGAGAGAAGCTAGGCCGTAATCCTGACACAGGGTTGCAAAGGTTTGTATATAAAAGTAATACATTTTCAATTCAACGAAAAACTAACATCGAAAAGAGAAAAATTTCATAATTTTCTTGTTGTTTTGAAAATATAAAATCACAAAAAAAAAATTGTGATTTATAGTACAATACAAAATGAAACGCGTAATTATTATTGAAATCATGTGATAACCTCATTTACATACTTTGATCATTGTTGTCTGGTTGTTTGGGTACAATAGTGATCCAAAGATTCCAATAGACACTTTCGTAACGTTTTGATGTCTCAGCCTTGTTATCAACTTGGTAAAGGGTCATGTTTTGTTTTAAAAAGTGAATACTCTCGAAAGGAAAGACACCAAAAAAATCACATTAAATTTACATTCAAAAGTTTTGTTCTCCAATGAAAACAATTTTTGTTTAAACGGGTATATTTAAGTAGATAAGCAGAATTATTGCAATTCGAATGAGGATAACCATTAAGCTTTTATTAAAATTCCCTACGTTCACAAAAAATTACTATTTGGAGCACTTTATGGGCTAACAAAGCAATAAGTCCAAATGCCTTGAAAAACGATAATGCTCCGAATCTGGTTGCAACCGGACGAACACATCATGTTCCACAATTGATTTATTTAAAGAAGCTTTTGCTAAAAGGATAATTTAATATAATGGTCCAACTTATGTAAGTAAGTTATAACTCCATTGGAGTATTTCCTTTGCGATTGTGTAGAGCGTTTTGTCTATATCCATAAATTAACAAAGGCAACTGAACATCTGAAAATCAAGATTTAAAGTGCTATTTCGGTAATACGGTCGCAAATGCTGTGAAAATTTTTTGAAAATTTGTGTTCCAGATTGCGTCTTATACGTGTTAATCGTAGCCATCATATGACTGAAATCATAAATAAAGTCCGTTTCAATTATATTAAAAATACATTTCTTCTAATATGATTTAACTTGCTTAACTGTAAACAAATACATCTTCCCAGGGGTTCTTTAAGGTTCTGGCGACTCTTCCTTCCAGGAGCCTGTGCTCTCGGGGTATATGGAGTTCACCTAGCTCTGGGTGGCCTGGCACTCCATATAGGAAGAGAGTTGTTGGTAAATTACTGGCGCTCTCAGTAACTGATCAGAGACACCTAATCTAATCTAGTACTACTTGCATCAGGAGTCCCAGGTTTGCCTGTGATCCCCTGTCATTCGGGTTATGCCTGATGGCATAGGAGTACACGTAGTGGATGTGATAAGTGCTGAATAGTATCAATCAGGGGAGCTCCTATCCAGGTAGTATCATGGTTGCTAATTCTTTGTCATAATGCTCTCGATTGGAGTGCCTTGGCTTCGGCATGTCCCATAGTTGGGAGTACCGGCATTGGGTGGCGCTGGTCTGACGCGTTGTATCTCACCTCTACCCATACAACTGGGTGGCTTGTGGTTGTCTCTACGGACGGGTATACACGTTAAATTACTTTCTTGTAAACAAACACACACTTTAGTTTTCTTTTATGCGGCTACTTAAACCTTTACCTATGGAAATAAATCAAAATCAAAAAACAATTCGGATTCCAGGTCTAGTTTTAAAGGTTCTGGAAAGGCGAATTCAATTTTAGCTTAACATTGGCAATAGGCCCCATTCGATATGTCTTTGTCGTTTGAAAACAAAATAAAAACATTTCTGCTGAAGAACACTTTAATGTTAAAATCCAAGTCTTGAGAGTGTTCACAATAGTTGAAACCTTTTTTACAATATCTGCCTACACATCCTATTATTTCAACAAAACTAGTGCGTTCAAAAAAAAAAAAAAAAAAAAAATCGTTTGCACTCTGTCCTTTTTTCTTACAACCTTTTAAATTTTATTTACTCGTATTCATAGCAGATTGTGATATTCATCGCATGATGTCGATGACTAGACTTCTTCGTTTCAATGTATTTCGAGCATACCAATTGGAAAACAGTATAATGATAAAACCAACAACGAAATAGAAACGACAATTAAAAGTAAGAGGGTAAGAGGGGTGAATATTTTAAAAATATTCTTTAAATAATAACAGTTTTAAGATGTAATTTAAAGATGTTTTTATTTTAAAATTAATGATTTTGGTAGAGAATTTAGAATTTAAACATTTTTCTGTATTGAACTGACAAATACAGTTTTCATTACAATTTTTCTATAAAGAAATTGCATTGGAATTTTGCTTGTTCTTCTCTAGAAAACTGTATAAAAAATATGCTGCCAAAACAAAAATAAATTGCTCTGTCATGAAGCGTTTAATTACTATTTTCTAATGGCTGTTATTTTAGAAATTCCTCTTAAGCTACAAAAAGATGCAACATTTTATTTTCTTTTGTTTTCTTCTTCCATTTCCTGCCAATATTGTCAATGTTAGTGCAGAGTGCTACACCTTTTGCCTCATGCAACGTCTGGCGCTGGCATTTAATTGTTTTTGAAACAATTTTAATTTTTTTTTCAATTATTATTTATAATTTTACTTGTAGCTTTAATTTTTGCTCATTAAAAAAACTTTTTTCATTTCACTCGCTTGCCTTGAAAACTTCTTATTGCATCTTTTAAAAGTGATTTATTAAAAATAAAAGTTTCAACAATAAAATAAATGTATTGAAAAATATTATTAATTATTCTGTGAAAAGAAGTACTTAAAAATAAGAACAAGATTGATAAGGTTGGGATGTCACAAAAAGTTGAAGGAAACAGTTTTCCTTTGTGCTTTCTATAAAGGCAGATGTTTTTGTTTAAACTCTACATTCTACTTTTCAAAAGAAATTAATGCAATAGCGTGGAAGAGAATATACTGAACGCGAAGAAGCATTTACTAGGAATGCAAAACAAAAGGTTTATTGAAGTTTTCATCAAATGATTTAAAAAAAATGTTTTAAATGCGCCGAATCAAATCTGTTGCCAATTGTGGCCTCAGCCAATTGCATTATTTTAAATTTTCTTCTTGCAACCTTCACATTTCCTTAGTAATCTTAAAACTGTGAGCAAAAAATAGATAAATTTTAAAATATTTGGAAATATTTTATAGTGATGAAACATCAAAGTTTTATTTGAACAAATGGGAAATATATAACAATTTTTTAAGAGTACTAGAAGCATCAATAAAAAATGTTTAAAAGAACCAGTTTTTTTTTTATTTTTGTATGAGAGCTAAAAGTTTATCTGTTTAAAACACCAAAAATCACTAAAAATAGTGCCAGAAGCACTAAATTAACATCACCCAGCAGAAAATTCTTAAGATTTGGAAGCAATAAATAAAATTTTAGGCAATAATAGAAGCATTGTATTGTTTTTTATACATTTAAGCTTCCAAATATGCTACAGGATAAGGATTGTCTAATGACTCTTTTTTTTTAAAAGACTGCTTCTTTTCGGGAACATTTGGCATTTAATGCAACTTGATGTGTTTTTCTTATTTCCAAAAAGTTTTCTAAGCTCTTTCATATAAACAACTTAGCTTTGCCTTAAACAATTACTTCATTTTGTAGGCACTTCAAAGTCAAACAATCGTCGTTTTGATTAAAATGGTTCAGAAAGAACTTAATGGGCACACAATGTATGTCCAACAAAAATATCCAACAAAATAAACAATAATTTTAATGATTATTAAATTAAATTCGAGCACCGTATTTCGTAAGAACTCGTGAACATTTCAAGTGCTTTTCGTCACAATTTTTTACAATTTATCTAATGCAAGAATATAAGTAAGGTGTTCTATGTCTGCATTGGGAAAAAATCAAATAATCTGTATCGACAAGTAATGATTAATACCCAGCAGAAAATAGTGCTTACCAGTAAACTATTTTGTAAGTGAGAAATTGTAAACGATCACTTACTCGTGCGCATCAATAATGCATGATTTTCTGCTAGGTCAGCCCCCTAAGGGAGAATTTCACTTGTCCACCGTCAAACTGATCTCTGTTAATTTAAAACTACAGTAGCGCTCTGGCCAAATAAAGTCCTGGCACATCTTTCGCCAGCCTAACAGCAATTCTATTGCCTAAAATTCCATTAAAGAAGATTCCCGTTCGCCGCTTTAAGTTACTATAGGTTGTCATATATACTCTTCGCAAAACGCGATTTCAGTATATATAAAGCCAGCGCATTCAACACTTTGTCTGATACCCTAGAGCATCCTAAAATATCAGCCTGAAAGGAAATCGGTTTCTTAGTATTAGGTTTAAAGATTCCCGCTCCTATACCGGTGACAATTCTTAATCCATTCGTAACCAACTTAATCTCCTGGTATGGATACAAGACCCTCCCCATTCCCTCTCTTAGGGATCTAAGAACTTAGTCTAGAATCTGCGCTCAAACACCAAGTCAGATGTCTATGGTTCAACACACTGCTATATAATCTGGAATGAATAATAAACCGATAGCTTTATGCAGCACAATATAAACGTCTGTAAAACCCGATTCTTATGTTTGTGACAATAGCTTAAGAATTGGTTTACACAGGCAAATATTTGACTGAAAAAACCTTACAAATATTTTAAGGAAAACATATGTGGGATATTCCAAGTCAAATCAACCAATGGGTGTAACCCGCCCCCTCCGAATTTTATGATTTTTGTAGAAATATAGTATATCATAGAACTAAATCAAATACAATGTTTGGGAGCACTGACTGACTGTCTTGAAAATCGGAAAGCAGTACAAAAATGCACACTTACTTAATTGTAATTTTCTTAAAAAGTATTATAGGTATGCATCTCGTAATAGTCGCATTTTAAAGAGTATTAAATTATCTTTGATTTAATATGCAACCTGATTTTTTTTTAAAGTCAAAGCTCAATTTTCTTTACCTATAGGTCGAGAGCCTATATCTTCGAAAGCGACCTTTTTAAAAATTTGAAAAAAAAATATGCCAAAGATAATTTCGTTCTCTACAGTTGTGAAAAATTTCAGAGTGGAGGTCTTTTTGGATCAAGAAATAAAAATCAAATCGCAAAAGAATGAGATTAAAACTATTCTGATAGGGGTGGAATAGTATACGATTTTTCGATTTCGAATAACTAGAACCACTTATTTTGTAAGTTTCTACAAAATATACATGAGTCAAAAATAAGAGATGTGGGATGGGAGCAAATGACTCTTCATCGGGGTCAAAGGTTGGGTTGAAGGAGTAAAAGTCCACAAAAAGCTCCACAACTTCCCTGGAGTAGCCCCAAGAGGGATAAAATGTAAGACCGACCCTCACTAATATTTTACCTCCAACTTTTTTCGAACATACCTACCCCTTTTCGACTTCAAATTTTTCAAGTCTGCAATTCGTTCTCGAATATCTTATCCATAAAGCTATCATTAACTCGATATATATAAAATGGCGGATAAAGCATATAAACTCCCACACGATGATTTGTGCATAAAATATTTCCCAGATACAGCGGTTGCTCTTTTTCTGTCTAAAAATCGCCTAAAGTGACAGTACCTTTAGTTTTGTCATAAAATTTTGATTTGAAATAAAATTACAATTTTGATCCTTTGATGTGCTAATAAGAAAGTTCGGAGATACATAAAAATTCCATAAATGCCTAATTCGATTAAAAGTTTAGGTATCAGAACGTTTTAACTTACGTATAAGCAAAATTTTGGCTATTTCCTATAGAAAAAACTATTGCTCAGAAAGGGCTATTGAATTCCTTTTAAAAGAAAATTTAAAAAGTTTTTTGTAAACCTAATGGCTATAATGAAAATTATAAGTAAATTATATTTTATTTATATAAAAACCCTGCAGGCAATTTGATTCTATCCGAATTTATATCCTTAAAACTGCTGTGAAAATATTTTCGTTTCTGATATTTAAAATATTTGTCATTATTTTAATATAAAATATTTGTTATAACACATAAAATTTATTATTTTATTATTTTTATAACTTTATTTCGAAAATATTTCTCTATAGCTATAGACTAAGGAACTGAAAGTTATGATTTAATATTTCTAATGTACTCAGCATGTACTTGAAAGAAAGAAACTCCTTTAAGAACAATATAATACAATTTATTAGGAGTATGAAAGTGAATTTAATAAAATCTTAAATTTCTATACGAAATATGCTTTCATACAATAACATATGGGCATTTCCTGGGGTAACGAACGTACGTTCGTACGCTTTTATTGTACAAAGAGTATAGAAAAAAAACTTTTCCTAGTATTTTAGTTTGCGATTTGATAGCATTTTAGTAGGTCTATATGTAGTCCAAAAGATGGATTTCATCGAGTTTAAGTTTTCATAATAATAGTTATAAACATGTGGTAACGAACGTACGCAAAATAGAAGTCAGCTTTAGCTGACAGTAGTGAAATGTAAAATTCTGCGAAATGCAACGGAATATTCAAAAGCGATTAAATAAATTTTAAAGTATACTAATGTAGGTCTCTATCCAGTATTTGCAGAATAAAATATCTCTATTGGTTTTCGTTTAATTGGCTTAAGTATCGGTCGCGAACGTACGGGTCGCGAACGTACGATATTTCCATAGGTTTTTTTTTGTATTATCACCATGCTTAATCCCATAAATATCGTCAAATTTCCTTTACGAAAAACGTAATTCTCTATTTATAGTGTGTGGTAACTAGTACTGGCAAAGTATTGAGTGATGAGTACCGCGTATCGAGTATTTTTACTAATTTTTGGGTACTTGTAAAAGTACATTAAAGTTGTGTGAAAAATTAAAATTTTAACCAGCAAAACAAAACTCCGTCTAAAAATACATTATTACGTTATTACAGTTAATGATCAACAAGCTCAATTAGAAATTTGTGCAAAAATTCACTTGCAAAGAATATCTTTTCCTTTTATTAAGAGGTGACACATACATATAATATTTTTGTAATATAATTAAGTTAGAGCATGCCACTATTCGTTTACAGATACTGACAAAAGAATAAGAAAACTTCTCGAGAACGTAATCCTTCTGATAAATAGATTTCAGTTAAGCACTTACAGTGTTTTTTAATATTTGTTTTATTAATAACAATTTTCAATATAAAATAATGAAATTTTAACAATATTTTTGATATTATTGTTTTTACTCAACAGGCCGTTAAAATTGTGCTTATTTTAGGTCCTCTTCACAGAAAATCCAGTGCATCATTCTAATACTGGAATATTCGGTATATCATTTCACTTTTAAAGTAAAATTAGAGACATCTTATCAATTATAAACTCATTGCTTATAGAAAAAATTTACTTACGGTCGCGAACGTACGAAACTTTGCAATCAAAAAAAGTCTATTTAATGGTAACCCAGAAGTTTCTTTTATTTATATACAAATAGGTGACACCGAAATTAATTAAAATGTGGTGTGTCTTTGTACCTATTGATGTTTTATGCAAAGCAATAACAATAAAATGATGTTTTCGGTCGCGAACGTACGATTAAAATCTAGGCAAGAAACAAAGCAAAAATTTACCGTTAATCGAACTTTTTTTTTTTCCCTACACATTTCCCTTCTTAATTGTTTGTAAAAGAAAGATTTTGAGGAAAGTGTGCAAACATAATACATTTTTTTCATGTAAAATAATTAAAAATAAAAATGTCTTTAGAAGTAGTTTAAAAATGAAATTTTAAATATTTCAGTTTCTAGCCCAATTTTCTCAAGTAAAACACCTGAGATATGATAAGAATCCAATATATTATAAAAATATAGACTCTCTTTTATAATTATAAGCAATAAAATGCTATGATTATCAACATATTTTTTTTCGATCCTGGTTTACCATTTTGAGGAAATGCCCATATATGTATACATACATGTTGTATTGTGCCGTAAGCTTCTTATCATAAGCCTGCAGAGCTAGAAAATGCAATAAAAGTTCAATTTCGTGTTTTTTTTGTTTTGTTTCATTTTCATTTTGATTTTCTGTAAGTTGCAAAGCACAACACAAGTGTCAACTCTTCATTGAAATGTACCTGAGGGTTTTCTATATACTATATATGAAACAAAATACACACATATATACACACATATATACACACATATTCACACACACACACATGTAAATGATAGTTCATATGCCAAAAAATAAATATAAACACACATTCATATAGCATGTGTCATAATGTAGAAACTTCATTAGTTTGTTGTTGAAACATCTGCATATATGACATAAGGGTGCGCCTTATTTTGAGAATTCCGAAATGCTTTGCGCAAGAGAAACATACGCTGTACAAAAGTTTAGGGAAAAGACAACCCGTGCCCGCCCACAAGCTGTAAAAATTGACTAAATTCATATAAAATATTCTTTTTAAACATTTAGTTTAACAGCTACCATCCAGCAGAAAATAGTGCTTACCAGTAAGTTATTTTGTAAGAGAGACAATTATTTTTATTAATTACTCGAGTGCCTCAAAAATGAACGATTTTTATATGAAATGAACCGCTACAATGCAATAGAAATGCAAATTTATTGCAACCAGTAAGCAAATAGTACAAAAACTCAAAAATAATACATTATCCTGTAGCATCCTTGGAAGCTTTAATAAAAAACAATACAATGCTTCCATTATTGCTTATAATTTTATTTGATGCTGCCAAATCTTAAAAATTTTCTGCTGGGCATGTATTCAAAGTTTCTCTAACATTGATAAACAGTTGCTATAGGAGAGTTTGTCGAATGCTTCGCTAAAATTTATAAATAAAGTTAGACGATAATTGTTTTCACTCACCCGTTTGTTTACATTTGTATGTCGCCGTAGTCTAGTGGTTAGTTTGTTGGCTTACTAGACAAGATCTGACACTTCTTGAAAAAAAAGGAATATAAAAAAAATATTGCTTTCGGCAACTACCTCTTAGCAGTCTGATTGAAAAATCCTTGAATATTTTATAAGTCAAGCTTCAAATCGGAACATAATTTGTGCATGCATTCTCTCTATAACTTTTCACAACATATTTTTTTACTATAGAATTATTATTTCTGGTTTTTATGCGGACTATTTTTGTGCAATGCTTATTTTTACAGTAGCTTCTGGTCGCTATACGAAAGTTAAACAAAATAAACAAATTTATCAGAAGTGTTGGTAAAAAAATATACAGAATTGCGAAGTATTTCGGTAATATTTTATGGAACGTGTGTTGTGAACAATAATATAGTTTTTCTTCTTTATATCTATTACTGGTATGCTTTTCATCCCAATATGTAATGGTTCACACTATAAAATGAACCATTTGGTTAACTCTCTTAACCACGATTGGGAATCCCAATGCTCACACCAGAGTTTAGATAATTATTATTATTATTATCTGGTTTAGACCCAGCACAAATACAAGACACTGCGACCTATAAAATCTATTGTGTTCCTTTGAGTCTACTGTTTGTTTAACAGACCAACTGCCTTCCTTACGAACACCAGCAGGTCCGAAACTTTAGTGTTGGATATATCCGCCAATGTGACCATATGTCTTGCTAAATACATCCATTTAAATCTATCAAGAGCCACACATTCACACACTGTGTCTCTGATGCTTGTGAGCATAGTCTACAAACATCTACATCTGTGATCGCCATTCTCATCAAATGCGCTCTCACACTATATTGACCCGTAAGAAAATCCGTTAGGATTTTCAGGTCTGGCCTTCTATACCTTAGAACATCAGACTTACCCCCAAATCGCGGACGAATCACAGCCTTGGCATGCCTGAGACCCGACTGGGCATTTCAATGTTCCAAACATTTGCTAGTTTCCCATTCACTAATTTGAATGAGAATAGTAGAAAGTGGTGCTGCACAGCAGGGCTCCAGACCAATATAAGGCGTAGCAGATCCCCTCCTAGCCAATGCATCCGCTTCCTCGTTCCCGCTTATACCACAGTGTCCAAGAACCCAGAACGGCTGCACCCTGTTTCTAAGCGATAGTCTTTGCAACGTATCGTAGCAATATTTGACAAGCCTAGATGTCACGCGATGAGAGTCAAGCGCCTTTAAGGCAGCCTGACTATCTGAAAATATATTAATTGTCTTGCACTTGAGCCCGATATCCAGGTTAATCGCAGCACATGCGGTCATGGCCAGGATTTGAGCCTGAAAAACACTCAATGATTTAACTAGTTGAATTGACAGGTTTTGATTGGGTCAATAGACGCCAGCCCTACTCCACTGTCCATTTTGGAACCATCAGTATACCAGTTTAGATCAGACTCACTCCGAGCCAAACACCCAGTAGACCAACATTCCCGGTCCGGTACCTCAACCTTAACTCTCCTGCCAAAGCAAAGTTCCAAAGGCATGGTATCCAAGACCGAAATTGGATTCCTGACTACCTTGTGAAGAATGGCGAGGTTCCTTGACTCATTTCGAGGTATTCTTACGAACACTTTTGCCGCCGAACACGCGGCCACCCTCATCACATAAATATGAAGTGGTGTTAATCCAATCAGGGCCTCTAAAGCCACTATTGGACATTTCTTTATGGTGGTGGACTCCTCAGTCTTTCTCCAGCAAACTATTGGCGCATAAGTGATTATGAGCTAAACAATGGCGGTATAAATCCACAGTGTCATTCTTCGCCCAAGTCTTACCGAAAGAAGAGCGACATGCCCAAAGTGCCCTTGTCGGCTTAGTCTGGACAGCAGAAATGTGCGAGTTCTAAGTAAGTCTTCTATCCAGAATGACACCTAGATACTTAACCTCCTTAGAAAACATAATAGTGGTACCTATAATAGAAATACAGTCGCACGTCAGCTTATATCTTTTCGTAACAGGTAAAAGAGTTTAGTTTAAATTTTTATCAAATTAGAGGATAGAACTCTTCGAGCTTCGCAACAAGATTAAAATTGAAGAACGTTTGTTTGCTCCCAAAATTTGTTTGAGAAATCTAATGGTTTCAGACAAGATTATGCCGCTAAACGCTTATGAGATACAACAAACGTCGCAAAATCTGATTACATACTACCTACATGGTAAGCGAGTTGGTATTTTTTAGTAATGAAAGCCACTGTGAAGGGTAACGATTTTGTATATAAAACGAATAGATGTTTAAATTAAATATTTAAAAACATCCATTAATTTAATGAAATAAAAAGTTTTGGGTTATTTCCGAGACAAAACTTTTTTATGCAGTCCCTCTTTGTCGCAGAAAAAAGGATAATTTTTATTTATGTTGCGAAAACAATTTTTAATAGCGTTTTGTGTAAAAAACAGGTACACATATACGGTGCACCCTAATATGCATACATATGAGTATACATAGTAAGTACATGTGTTTTAAATATGAATTAAATTTTACTGAAATAATAACAAAACTAACAATAGAACAAAACAAAACAAACAAAAATATTAAACATTTAATATTAATCGTTGTTTATTTTGAAACCTTTACCAAAGTCTTGAAATTGATATTCCATAACTTGAAGGCATGTTGGTTATTCAAGCAAACCGTTTTTGAAAATCATATTTTGCTACAATTTTTATTTTTGGCTGTGATTAAATAATTGTGTTTGGGAAAGTTTAACGTTTCAAGTAGAATAGCGCCAACAAGGAATTAAGATCAGTTTAATTTTTAAATTATGTGCCACTTGACTTAAAAGAAAACATTTAAAACTTGGAAATTCAACAATAATTTGCAAAGAATTGAAAAAAAAATTTAATTAAGCAATAATAAGGAGATTGACTTGAAAAAAAAAATATATGAAAAAATTGTTTCTTTAGGCGATTACCTCTCAGCAGTCTACTGGCAAAAGCTCTGGGAGTAATTGATTACCATGGAAAAGCCTCTCAAATCTGTCGTTCGGAGTTAACACACCCAACATGAGTACTGCATGAAGCTAGGCCGCACACTGGTACGGCTTCATACATTTTTGTGCAAAAAATGTAAGGAGTGGACCTAGAAACTTGAAAGTTGGCACGGAGTATTATATTGACTAAATTAAGAGAATAAGTTAGTTTCATGAAAATCAGCCACACCCATCGCCCACCGCCCATACAATCACAATGGAAATTTTCACATAAAACCTTTCATATATCAGCAAAAGTCTTAAAATTTAGTACATATATTACTTAGAAAAGTCAAAAGACGCATGCCAAGTTTCATTAAAATCTGCCACGCCCATCGCACCGTCTTGTACTCTGTGAAGACGGTATATTGGTGACAAAAATTCGATTTTTCAAAACTATTTTTTACAAATCAAATAATTCCGTTCCAAAGAAGAGTGTTTCACTGGGAGAAATTCATAATTTATTTGATTAAAATTGAATATTTTGTCTTAGAAAAAGTCTACTGAAGTCAATTAAATATTGTAGAACGAAAACTGAGGAAAATTTTCTCACAGTTCAGTAGCTTGCATATGTCAGATATTTTAATTGATAACTTTTCAATGCAGTTTTTATTGAAATACAGCACTTGCTTTATAATTCGAAGAAATAATTGTTTAGATTGCGTATGTAGTGTAATAGATGTGACCGAACTAAAGTTGACTTCTAAGCTTCAAAATTTGCAGTTTTTCTTTTAAATAAAAGATAGGTCCGGCTATATTCACCTTATTACTGGAACCGATTGAACCTAAAAGCCTATTTGTTGAATTTACCCAAAAAAATCCACAAGTTTTTACAGATCGTTAAACAAACTTATGAATTTTCTTAAAACGGTCGGGAAAACTGCAGACAAGTTGCAATAGAAAAGTGCAATCCTAGGAGTATGCAACATATTTTAATACAAACGTCTACTGCAAATACATGATTGTGAAGGACATTTTCCCAAATATTTTTAGTTTTTTAAACCGAAATTGCTTAGTGGCAAAAACGGGCAGCTGAATTTTTAATAAATAATTAGCTGAGACTTCAGGCTTTAATTTGATATAAGTAGCTGGCTGGAGCTCGTTGTACATCAGAAGATGCAATCCATAGAAGTTGGAGAAAATAAATATTTTTGGACCATATTTTGTGGAAAAAAAATTATTTTTTTATAAATTTGAAAATTTTTTTATTTGCATATATATCATAAATAACGTCTGTTGGTGTGGGGAGTCGGCGGTTCGGACACTCGGGAACCAATTGGAGGCAATGGGGGTGATATGCTTTTACACAAAACACAATAGCAAAATCAGTAAATCACGTGCTGAATAACACAAGCAAAATTCCGAAGCAAATACAATACAATTTTAATGGTTTTGGGATTTTAATTTGATTATCTTTTATTATAATGTTTTATACTAAATTTAATATAATTTTTAATGTAACTTTTATTTAATTTTGTTAGTTTGCCTCCAACTTAACCAATTTTTTTTCTTTTGTATAGAACACTTTTTCTTTTTTTTTATTCTTTTCAATTTCGAAATGCCGCTGACCACTTACTTCACTCAATAGACAACTTGTAATAATCAATGTATTATGTTTGTTTGAAGTGTGAGCCTTACTTCAAACATTATTATAAAAAGAGAAACATAAAGAAACAAAAGAAAGAAAAGCTCACACTTCGCTGCATTCTTTTAATTGCAGTTAAAAAAAGAGAAATATTTGAGTCGCGCGTGAACAACTTCCAATTGTATGAAAAAAATCTTTATAGTGTCATTACAAGAGTATTTTAAAAGCATGAAGCGATAAAAGGTAGCGTATATAATACGGTCGTTTTAAACGCATTCACTTAGGTCAACTTTGAATGTCTCTGGACAAAAAAGTAATAAAGATATAAGCCTAATATTTTTGGTAAATGAGAATTAGATTGTTTATTACAAACTATAAAAAAAATCAGTCAGATTAGAGTCATGAAAAAAATGAATTGGACCAGTGTGGGCCGTAACCCTGACACAGGTTTGTAATGGCCAATTATGTATGTATGTAATGAGATAGACTAGATAGAAGTCTGACATATAGAAGTCTGTTAAAAGGAAACTAGCAGCTCAGCTGTTTTCGTGTAACATGTTACTGTAAAACATGTTCAGTTCGGTCTATAATTTAAACCATGCACTTAGAAATGGATAAACGGTATGCAGATTTATTAATTTTTCTAATAAAAATTCTTGCTCTTTATGAACACTATGGGTGACCTCCTTTCGAGGTAGCTGTTTAAAATCTTGTAAATAAATTTCACACTAAATTACACATTACTGGATATTAAACTATCGGTACGCCTAATTAAAGTGCGGAGAGAGGAAAATATTACAGTTGTATCCGCCAGTTTTGTTAATGACCGTGAATTATAGATTCGGTGCCGTTTGCAGCAATTACAGTTCAGTCACTTCACTCTATACACAATTTTGCAGAAGGACTTGGTTGTAAAACCTTTTAGAACACAAATGGTGCAAGAATTGATTCAAGTGGTGGTTGTTGGATAAAGAAGCATCTCTTGTTTTTCATTGGGAAATTATGTTCAGCGATGAAACCCATTTTTAATTTAATTTCGAAAATTTATTTCTTATAAACCGTTGTTATGATATGGTCTGAATTATAATTGTCTCTAAAGATTCTATATAACGGATTAAAGTTGTGATTGAATTATAAAAATTTTAAAATTTAAAGAAAAATGAATTCAATCTCATTTAATTTTTGCCAAAAAAAAAAAACAAAAGTAATGTCTACTGTTCCTATTTACCTTCTAAGAACTTCTATTTAACAAAACAAAACAAAACAAAATTTTTCCCAAATAATTTTATTTTGTTTTAAATACGAGAGTTATTTTGACTACTTAATCTGGTGAATAATATGCTGCTTTATAAACTAATTTATTGTGTTGCAGACAACTAATTTAAATCCTTAAAAATAATTGTTGACGATGTCTCAATGACTGTAGCCATTATGTTGCATGTCAAACAAATTGTCTGTAGCATGCCACCTGCCATCAACATAGACTCTAATATTGTTTTGAACGATCCAACAATTTTGTTATAACAATTGGAATAATACAAATGAATTTTTAATTAAACTTATGAAATTCTATAGAAATTTTATTTTCGTTTTTCTTCTTAATTTGTTATTGTTAACAAATCTAAAATTCATTTGAAATCTTTTTTTGCCATTTTTAATTACCTGAATTATACAAAAATTTTTGTTTCTTTATTTGTTTCTTTTTAATATTCAAACAACAATTATTTTCAATGGCGTACTTAAATTTATTTAATTTTTTATTTTCTTTTTTTTTGCCTTTTTTTAATGTAAATTTGAATAATTTTGTTTATGCAAATGGCCTTTTAATTTGAAACACATCGTAAAACATTTTGAATTTTTATGTGTTCATAAACATACATACAAACATATAAACATACATACGACTTTATGCAATGGGTACTTGAATCCATTTGATAACCTTTTTTTTATTATATTTTTTGTTAACAAAATAAAAAAGAAACATATTTATACCACAAAATGGCGCATATGTTGATACACATACATATGAGTGTATAAATATTTTCACATAAAAAATGAACAAAAATAAATGTGAAATAAAATCAAATCAAATCTAAACAAACAATTTTGAGCTACTCAATGCCATTGGCATAGTAAGTAAGCAGTTACTGCTTGTAGTTCTGTCCAATACTCTATTTTTTGCAAGGCATTTTCAACAAAATTCAGCAACTCGTTTGAGAGTAGTATTTCATCCTAGGTCGAATATAGGTTTTGTAAATACGTAGAAGGTTAGACGGAGTGAAGTATTTCTTGCGCCGTTTTAAAAAACCGAGGCACTTGAATGTTTCTTTCGACACTCGAAATACGTGATGAAAACATCAACAGCGACAGCCTCCTCAATATTTATTTTACCCATAGTTACAGATAGCAGGAATTTATCATCACAATGTCAGCCGCTTTATGTGGAGAAAGATTTAGCGCCGACAGTTTAATTCTACCGATGCTTAGGTGTTGTGAAAAATTGTTTTTGAGGCGATTTTTTTTTCTAAAATCCAGAAAACAATTCATTTTAGGACTCCAGAGAGCATATAAATATTTAAAAAATAAGGCTTCTTTGAGAAAAATTTTATATTTTTAGCCAGAAAAACCAAGATGGCCTTTAAAGTTTTAAAAGGATTATCGGCAATTTTAAATTAATACTTAAGAGTAGAAAACCTACAATGATCTTTTCCCTGTAGCCAATATCAATCAAGAAGTGTAGTGTATTGTGTTATTGGTAGAGCTGCAAAACTATCGATAGTCGGCCCCATCGATAGTTTCGATAGTTTAAAAAAAACCATCGATACTATCGATACTATCGGTTTTCTATTTTTTTGAGAAAATTAGAATCGCAATACGAATTTTTAGATACATTTTTACTAGGTTCTTCTAAAATCTAGTGGAGAAGTAGAAGAATTTGTATCGGAAGTCCAGTAAGTAAAACTCTATTAAAATATAGCAAGTACCATGTATGCATATGGGTTATTATTCGTTTTCAACGGTCTTTCATAATAAATGTGTTCGCGCGCTTAGCTACAATACTAAATTTAATAAATTAAATACTTATGTAGTTCTCATAATAATACAATCTTTTAAGTTATAAGTTAATATTTTTCTATATTGTTGGCATTAAAGTAGAAGATTAATGGTCCCTTTATTAAATTTATAAAAATTTACTTTTTTGAACTTTTTAATAAAGACAGTTCTTGAATTGAATTAAAACGGATCACACGTCTTTTAATTAATTTTATAATATTGAAGAGAATTTCTGGATTGGGCAGATAATTCTCGTCGCGCCTGTAAATACCCAGCGTTAACAAAATGTATTAATTTAAATAAAAGATATACATATGTATACTATTGTCACATAAATTTCAATTTTGTTATAAAATAACAAAAAAAAAAAGCAAATTATTTTCAAAAAAAAAAAAAAAAAATTAATTAAAACTGTTAATTTGAGAAAATTTTATTAAGTTAACGGTAACCGTAAAAGGCTTTAACGTTCAAAACGTAAAACATACATTCTACATAGGGAAATATCAAAATTTTAATTAAAAGGGATTATAAAAAACAATACATAAATAAAATTAGGTACAGAAGCCTTAAATATAGGTATTTATAAGTTATACCAGGGGCCTATTTCACTAAACTACAATTCTACAAGTTTACAAGTTACAATTACAAGTCTTTTTTTTACAAGTGATAATGGATTGTGTTTCATTAAAATTTTTATAACAATTGTAGATTTTTGTACTTGTAAACTACAATTTCTACAATTACAAGTTCTTTTGTATATATTGGATATTAATTATAAAATTCTTATTTATTATTACTCAAAGTGCTAAAATATCCTATAAAAATGCATGTAACACATTTTAATAATATTTCGCAAATTTTTTAAATAAAATAAAATATTTTTATAAAGTTATTTTGATAAATTAAGCATCTCAGAAGGACTCAAGCAGGTTGAGGTCAGGCTATTCTGGCGACCATTATATTACTTTCAGTTCGCTATCATTTAAAAACTTTTGAGTTATTTTGGCGGTGAATTTCAAATTATTGTATTGCTGAAAAACTAATTTAATTTTGGTTTAGTCCGGCAATAGGACCATCTTCCAATCCTCCATAATCCAATTTAATTCAATTTAAGTGCGTCCGATCAAAATTCAGGCGAAGCTTTAGATGGCGTTTTGTGGTCAGTGGTTGGTTTACTTTTGATCGACCACCCTGACCAGCAGAATGCAATAAATTTCTAACTGACAGACAGATTAAAATTGTCAAATAAGATAAAATTTTTTTAAATTTGTACTGCAGTCTCTACTTTCTGCTGGCTAAAGGTTTCGTTTCATTTACTTGCACAAATAGGTAGTGGAAAATCACATTTTAGTGCAATTATATAACGACTCTTTTACTGAACTCGATAATTGCTGCTTTTGCATGACAGCTTATACCTTAAAAACTAGTGAATTGCGCTCCACAATATTCTTCGGCCAAAAACGTATCATTGTTGTCTTTAGAAATAATTAATGTATTAAAATTTCTTAAAAGAGGGTTAGAGATTTTCTTAACAACTCCAACATATACTTAATGTTTTTCTTAGTTATTCCTTCTGATTTCACATCTAACTGCTTTTGGTGATGTAGAAAAATTTAACATAAAGAATTAACAATGTGCACTTTTTCTAATTATCTGAATCCATTTAAAAGAAAACACAATAACAAAGCAAATGAGTGCTCCATAAACAAGATCGGAGAAATAGTTCTGACGTTGTAAGCATTTGAACATAGGAATACTTTTAATAGTTTTACAATAATGGGTACTTTAATATCGATAATTTGTAATAAGCAAACAATGTGATATAGTTTTTTTTATTACATATAATCACTTATATAAAAAAATAAATAATTAAAAATAAACAAAATAAATAAATTAATGGTAATTAATATTAAAATTGTTTGATTTTGTGTTTATTTGAACTAATTTTTATTAAAAAATAGTTAAAAACCAAATTTTTATTCAATTTATCATTCACTTGTAACTTGTAAAATTTTTTTGAGAGTCTCTGTCGACCCTAAGCTTTTTTTCTACAATTCTACAAGTGTACAAGTGAAAATTTAGTTTGATGAAACAAAACGACTTGTAGAAGTATGACTTGTAGACTTGTAAATTGTAAAAATCACTTGTAGCTACAAACTTGTAATTGTATTTTTATGAAACACAATAGTTTACAAATTTACAATTTTACGGCAAAAAAACTTGTAATTGTAGACTTGTAGTTTAGTGAAATAGGCCCCAGGTTTACCCAATACTTTTTGTTAATGAACAAGAGTTTATCGACCGTTTTTGGTCTATGGTCTTAATTGGCTTTTCCGCTTCTCTGAAATTAGGGTGCAAACGTTTAAGATGATCTAATAAATATGTAGTATTGCCGCTAGTTTTATAATATTTCCCACATAAATGGCATTTAGCACAATTTTTATCTTTGGTTATTTCAAAATAAGTCCAAACATCTAAATACGTCCTACGTATCTTTTTTTGAATACCCTCTTCATCATTGTTGTCTACCTCAATGTTTTCGTTGCCATTTTCTATTAACACACACTCCTATGGATGTGTCCATTGGACACATATGTACATATATTTAAATAGTATTGTAATAATACTTACTTTCTGATAATTGTAGGAATCTCTTTTTAAAACTGTTTTTTATTTAAATATTCTTTATTCTTTCAGAAATACTATTAATAATACCAGAAACTTCTACTTTAAAACTTCTTTATATTATTTTTGTGTTTATGCACTTCCAAAAATTGCAGCGTCTTATATATAAGGAAAAGAAGCCAGTTACGTTGCCATCAATAATTCGCCATTGTCGCTATTAAGGTACCCGTTGCCGGTGAATAAAAATAATTAAGTTTAAATAAAATTAATTAGCCTAAGGAGTTTAATAGGATAACACTTTTTTGAAATATTGACTCTTTTATTTTACAAGAAATAAATGCAAATATATTATTTTTATTGAAAAATTAGAACATACATACAAAAATTTACCGGCGGCAAAAAGCCTGCGTTGAAAAAGTTTACTTTTAAAATTTTCCGATAGTATCGCTACCGATAGTGAAACCATCGATAGTCGACCAAAAATAAAACTATCGATACTATCGATAGTACTATCGATTGTTTTGCAGCTCTAGTTATTGGGCAGCAGACACGAGGTAGTAGTATTTCAAGATTTTGGATTTAAAATTGGCAAAAGAGTTTTGGGACAGAAATGAAAAGAGGACTTTTAAGATCTGATACTGTTTTAATTAACGGATACAAAAAAGAGGCTGAGAAAAGCATATTTAGTAGGACTTAAGTCATTCTATTGGAAGATCACTCGATCTAATTTAATCATACTTAATATAGGAAAACTTAAGAAATTCTCGTAGTAAACAGAATGAGAATACATAGAAGATATTTATTATAAACTTGCGGCAGAAACCCTTTCCTATATACGGAAATTAATAAATTCTTGGAAATATTTTATTTTGTATGTCTTCAATTACACATTGTGTTCAAGAAATATTTATAAATTTAAGAAAAAAAATTCTAACTTAGGGTATCATCGGCTTCAGTTTGTCTGGCATTTATTTATCTTTTATTTTTTTTTTTTTTGCAAATTATTTTTAATTTTTTTTTTTTTGAAATATTGTTTTAATAAAATTGAAATTGTGTTGACAAATGGAAGTGTCACAACGTTAAAAATTCAGTCAATTCTATAAAATTCAAGTTTTATTTTTCTTTTTATTATTTTAACTCTCTTGCATTGTTTTTGCAAATATTATTTACAATGTGCTACATGAAATACGCAAAACATATTAAAATACTGGCATATTTTATTCATGCAAATTATGTTTGCTAATGAGAAAAAGCCTCAACAAATATTTTTTTTAGATTTAAAATAAAAACCATAAAATATGAAACAAAAGAAGAAAAAAAAAATAATTTTTATGTGAATTTTTTTTTTCAAGTAAATCCGTTTCTGTGGAATACATACATAAATACAAAAGCGTTATATTTGTAACCTTGAGTTGTAATAAAATTTCAATAAGTACTTGTATTATGGCAGCTTAGAAACAATGGTTAAATCTGTTTTCAATGAAATTTTTTAAAAAAATTTGTGGTACTTTAGAGCGTAAGTGATGTACATACAAGAACTTAGTAGTTAAAAAGTTATTTATTTTTACATTTTTCATTTCTCCGAAATATTTTAACTGAATTGTATTTTCATGTTAAAACTGTCTTTGAAGATTTCTTAAAAAATTTTAACTGTGTTTTAGCTCATTCTAAATAAATGTTTATATATATATATATATATATATATATATATATATATATATATATATATATATAGGATGTTCCCCCGCCCCCCATCTCTAAGAATACCATCCTTAAGAAAGCCGCGAATTATGGAATGATTGATAAGGAGAAATCACCACCTTCTGGGAAGTAATAGGCAGAACGAAGGAAGGACTAAAACAAATTTAGCAAAAGTCCTCACCTCTTCACAACAAAGAATTGACATCAACAGATGGAGTATTTGCTGTTGATTATTTCAAGAGTGAAGGTATAACACTGACCTTTGAGTGATCAACTGACAACAACTTGTCCCTTTGACATAAGTCGCTTAAATGGAAGCATATCTTCTAACATTTCAATGCAAGGCACAGCATGAGTAGGGGGGTAAATCTCTGAGTATTACATGCATACATACATAATTGGCCTTTACAATCCTGAGCCAGAGTTACGGTCTAGCTTTTGGCAGCACTCATATTGTGTGTGTCAATTTTTGTACATGAGTACCGGGACCTACTGTTTAATGTCGACTCCGAACGACAGACTTAAGACGCTTGTTCATGGCAATCAGTTACTCTTAGAGCTTTTGCCAGAAGTCTGCTAAGAGGTAGTTGTCGAAAGAAATATTTTTTCATATTTCTCTGCTTCGAGATGTCAGAGCCGGGGCTTGAAACCTGGGCTCATGCCTTAGTAAGCCAACACACTAACCACTAAACCACGGCGAGTACTCCCTCAGTATTGGTTTTGCAAAAAAATAAAAACTAGTTTTTTTAATTAAAAGTAAAGATGTTTAGCAAATATCTTCCTTACTTACTTACTTAGCTGGCCGTAACAACACGTTAACGGGTTTCGGCCTGCTTCAGCACTAGTCTCCAGGCGCTTCTGCTTAGCGCGCGCCTCTCCAGTTGGTCACACCAATCGATGACAGGGCTTCATCAACCTGGTCCTTCCAACGTAAACAGGGTCGTCCTCTACGCCGACGTCCAGTGACCTCGCATGGAAAACTTTCTTCGCTGGAGCAGATTCTTCCATCCGAACAATGTGGCCGAGCCAGCGTAGCTGCTGGATGTTAATACGCTGGACAACATCTACATCACCGAGGAGCTCATACAGCTCATGGTTGGTTCTAATGCGAAACTCATCGCCATGCCTTAGAGGACCAAAGATCTTACGAAGAACTTTTCTTTCGAACACCCCCAGGACCCCTGCATCGGCACAAGACAGCGTCCATGCTTCCGCACCATAGAGAAGCAATGGGAGAATAAGCGACTTGTAGAGTGTTAATTTCGTCGCACGAGAGAGGTCTCTATTACTAAACTGCCTACCGAGACCGTAGTAGCACCTGTTGGCCAGTGTGATTCTTCACCTAATCTCTAGACTGACATCATTTTTGCTGGTAATGGCGGTGCCAAGGTAGATGAATTCCTTGACCACATCGAATGTATAGTTGCCGGCTGTAACTTGGGAGCCGATACGGTCAACATTTACCGCCAGACCCATTTTTGCAGACTCCCGTTCATTAGCATTAAAGGCTGCGGTGACATCTCGCTTGGTATGCCCAATGATGTCCATGTCATCTGCATACGCAAGGAGCTGGACACTTTTGTTAAAAATAGTGCCATTACGATGGACACCCGCCTTTTGCGAAACACTCTCCATGCCAAAATTGAAGAGGTCGCAGGCCACATCGTGCTATAGAGTTGAATAACCCGCCGTCGCTGATAGGTACCTTCGCCCTTTCCTGTACGCGGTCGAGAAGCCCCAAAATAGATTTGAAATCACCGGCCCTACATAAGAGTTGTATTCCATCCTAGGTCGTAGAAGGTCAGACGGAGTAAAGTATTTCTTGCACCGACGCACTTGAGTGCTTCTTTCGACACACGAAATATGTGATCATTTCAACGGACATCACAATCAATTTTCATATTCAGAGCATCAAGAGCGTCAGCCTCCTCAATATTTACATTACTCATAGTCACAGATGACAAGATTTGATCATCACAACGCCTATGCGTTATAAAACAACAATGGGTCTTGCTGGCATTAAATTCTACTCTGTTCCCGAGACCCCACTCGGAGATTCTTTGCAGGTCATTTGATAGTGTGTCACATAAATTCTGCCCCCCTTTATTTTGCCTCTTATTTTATAACTAACAAACTTTTTTCAATTTCATATTCTTATAAAAAAAAAGTTGAAGTTCATTGAATTTCAGTGCTTATTTTAAAAGCTCACGAAAAATAAGAAAATGCAGAATAAAAGTTTTGTTTTTTGTTTGCCATAATACAGTTAAGCAGATGAAAAGCAATGTTGTTAAAAATCTTTGTAAATCCGTATTTAGCATACCCCAACTATCCCTCTCCAAGCACATAAAGAAACGTACATACAGCGTATGAGTAATATTTTTATATAAAAAAATATGAATATTAGTTATACGCAGACTAACAATAGATTTGCTTGTTTTTTAACCAATTTAAAGCTGATGGCTTTAGAAAAAAATGAAAGAAACGATAAGAAAAATATTGAAGGGTGGAGTGGAAATAAAAAATAAAACCGAAAATCTATTGCAAATTTCAATTGTATTCCTTATGCTTCACAGTTTCAGTCAGTGATTGCAAAATCTAAGCACGATCTCACATAAAACTACAATGACTGAATAAAAAAGGTTAAAAACATAGAAGAGAAATCGTAAGGAAAGAAGTAAAATAACTTTTAATTTACCATGACAATCGTTGACAACAACACACAATTACAACAACACTCCTGTTTTAGCTAGTTGTACGTGACTACACTTCAACATCGATTGCTAAGAGATGTAAAGAGGTTGTTCAAACGAGAAGTTGAGAGATGGGAAAAAGGTGAAAGAAAAACTAAAACTACAAAACCATATTACATTGAACACCAAATAAATCATAAAAACAATGAAAAAAAAACATTAATGGAATTATTCACTGTATGAGTGAAGCTCTGTAAATCATCAAGTGATACTTTGAAGGGCCTAGGAAAACAAAAAAGTAAATTAATGCATTCTCAAGTGTTCTTTGGATGGAAAATGGAATGAATAAATTAATAAAAGTAATAAGTTTTTTTTATTACATGCACTAATAATGTAACAAATATGTAACTGAGAATTAATGCAAAAATTGAAAAATAAAATATTTTACAGATCAAATTTAGATTTTGAAAAAAGATTGCTTTTAATTAAAAATAATAAAACGGTTTCAACTATTTAAAACTAATTCCAAAATAATTCACTAATTAACTTTAATTTGTATTTTTTCAATTTAGAAAATTCAATTCAAAGCATAATCGTTTCATTTAAGACTTAAAACATCAGCATCATAACGACCTACATGACTACATACATTCCATAAATTGTTTTTCCTCATTTTAACTTTTGTCTATCCCATACATGGGAAAGGAAATTCTAAACAACGGACAAATTGACAATAACTGTTTTAGAAATGCTCAGAGTGCTAAAAGAGTGTATTAGTATATTACGTTTTAACTGTATAACCACAGAAGATGGCAGTCGCGCTGCAGCTCTTCACTTTAAATAAGTGAAAATGTTGCGTAAGAGAAATATTGTAAAAGCCATGGGCATTATACATGGCTCAGTGGATTAATAAAAATATAATAAAATTATACAGAGTATGTTGAACGTTTTGGCGCTGGCGCAAAAATTTATTAGTCAGGTCACCAACTACTTCTCCTTTTTGTGAATGCAGCATTAAGTGACTACTTATTGTTTTGAAACAGGAGGAAATAGCTTAGAGGAAAGTGATATGATTCTAATTATTTTTACTATTAGTTGTTGTGATACTCCAAAAGAATTTAAGTTTTTGGGGGGAAATAAAGGTAAAAAAATGTACAACGCGGTTTCCTATAACGTGTTTTCGCTACAACGCACAGTGGCCAATTTGGCTTCGTTAGCGGCATTTTATTCATAGCTTCCAAAGTAAAGAAGATATCTTCAAAATTTTTTTTCTCAATTCAGAAAAAAATGAAACAATTTTTGGAAAATTATTTTCAATTTTTTTTTTATTTTTAATTTTTTTTTTAATTTTTTATTTTGCTTTTAATTCAATAAACATTTTCCACCATATATTCATATATAAAATAAAAAAAAATTGTCAACTCAAAGAGAAACCATATTATAAAAGAAATATTAATCAGATTCTTCAGTATCAGATTCAGAGAAATCATCTTCAAAATGATGCATTATAAGCAAGCTTTTAACTTCCTTATCGAAACTAATATTTCTGGAATAGGAAATTGATGAGCCGTTAGACAATGAAGATATTAATAATTAATAATACCAATGGTGTATCTAGCCATTCTTGGTTAATTTTTTCGAAAAACACCTTACTTCTGCCACAAGCCTTCCACTTTTGGATAAGCCTACTAGCAAAATTTCGCAGTTTCCATCCAATTTCGCACTGCTTCTTCTCAGTATAGATAATTTTGCTCAAAACGGTACCAAGAACATAATTTTCCATGGCGAGAAACTTCTTGGTGGGGATCACTTCTTCATGCCATATTAAAAAAATCGTGCGTTTTGTCACTGACATTTTGCCTAAAAAGTACAATAAATTGAAAGCTCGCAAGTACTCGCAGTAAATTTTGAACATTTTGGACACACAATCGTTTACACATATAGGAAAATTTACAATTACACTGAATGCAGGTGAATTTTGTAAGTTCTACTACACGAAAGACAGGTGTACGTTACAATGGGCGAGTTGCTAATACACTTAAACACGATTACGTTTTATAAATAACATAAGTATACACAGATCACAACCACAGTTTTCTTTATATAAGTAATACATACCTTGGCGTTAGTATATAATAAAACTTTTAATGAAAATAATAAAATTTGCAAGTTTAACACGAATAGCAAAACGATGATCAAAAAGTCGGAAATATTTTGCACAACACTTGCAGAAACATATGCTGACTTTGACAGCTCACAGCTGTTCATCACCTGTAAGCTGAGCTTTCAAAAATCGATACAAATCTAGTGAATGTATTTGTTATCGATTGTTATAAAAAAATTAACGGTTTTTCAAATTTGAAAATTTGAATTTAATACCGCTAGCGAAGCCAAATTGGTCACTGTGCAACGTGGTTCCTAAAATGCGGACTTTTTCTTACAACGCTACTCTTACTACGCGATTTTTACGAAAACTTTTTCAACTATTTACTACATATTTTAATTTGAAAAAGATTTTCTTGCCTAAATAAAATTCTTTGCATTTTGTTCATACTTCGATTTATGCTACTTTCATTTGATGTAATAATTTTTTGTTAGTTTGTTGTCGGCATTGCAAATAAAATCGTCAATCTAAAGAGTGTAAAAAATTGCTAAAAAATATTCAGTCTAATTCCAGTTAAATTATAGAAAAAAATTGTGAAACAGTTGTTGTTTTTTGTAAAAGAGTTTTGATAAAATTATTTTAAGATTAATAAGTAAGTTGGAAGAATACATTTTGGAGAACGACCCCTTAAGTGACAGAGCAGAAATATTTCAAGAAATTTATAAAAATTTACTAAATAAGAGAAAAATAAACTTCAATGCACGATTTTTTCAAACCAATAATTGTCGAAAGGATGCCAGAATCTGATAGTGGATTAAGCTCAGATTTTGAACTAGTACGAACAAAACGTTCGAAACAAATCATACTAAGTGATGAGGAGGAGTAGAAAGTTATCGTTCTATTTTGGCTTAAATTTATTAAATGTTTCAACTTGAATATTTTACGTAGAATTGAAATTTTATTTTATTTTGTTTTGTTTTTGTTTAAATAAATGAAGTGTTATTAAATCCCATAATACTTATATATGTTCTTATGACTCAACAAATAAATACACAAAATTATATTAAGCACATATTTTTACTATACAAATTCAATATTTTAGTGAAATTTTTTTTTTACTTTGGGACCAAACTCTGATTTTTGTATGGAGTTAGGATCTCCTACAATGCGATTTCCTATAACGCGAAGTTTTTCGGGAACCTATTCACCGCTTTGTAGAAAGTTTACCTGTATTTCTAACCCGAAAACTTGTACTTTCTTTTAACAGTGACAGTCATACTGAGCAATGATTTTTGATATTTTTTTACTGATTTTTTCATATTTGCTTTCTGATCCATAGAAATATTTCACTGATATAGAAATTTTTAAAAAATAATTGTACTGCCAAATGGAAAAAAGGAAAAAAATATTTTTTTCTATATATTTTGATATTTTGAAATAAAAACACACAACGTTATCTAAGTAAACTAAAAAGAATCAGTACGGATATATATATTACTGTCACATCTAAATGATACACTACAATAAAAATATAATGCCTTTCCAAACGTTTTATTTCCTTGTAATGTTATGTAACAAAATATCAATATCACCCGGTCTCTATTTACTGTGTTGAAGAGTTGCACAGGGCTTTTTGACTCCTTTTCTTCTCAGCAGATTTTGAAGGTACAATCTTTGGATGTGGCCATTCAACACAGTACTTTATTGCAGATTTAATGACCACCACTTGAACTCGACAGTGCTCCTAGGCTCTTCTTATTCTGGTTTCGATCAAAGTCTTCTCACTTATGTATTGGTTTCTATAATAGTAGGCAGAGGAAGATATGAATGTGCGGTATCCACAAAAGTTACAAAAGTTTCATATTTAATTCAATTCTAATGATTTATTGTATGTGAGCTCCCATACTAGTTTTTAAGTCTTTTTAAGTCAAGTTGATGGACTACAAACATAATTGGCTATTAGAACCATGTTTCAGAGTTACAGCATAGCTCCTCGCAGCACTCATGTTGTGTGTGTTAATTTTTAACCATGAGTATCGGGACCTACAGTTTAAAGTCGTCTCCGAGTGATGGACTTGAGATCTTGGCGATCATGGCGATCAATTACTCCCAAAGCTTTTGCCAAAAGACTGCTAAGAGGTAGTCGCCGGAAGAAATATTTTTTTTTTTATATTTCTTTTTTTTCAAGATGTCAGAGCTGAGATTTTGACCCGAAGCCATGGTCTTAGTAAGCCAACAGACTTTAGAGTAAACAATTATATTAAAATTCACTCTTATCAATTTGTTGATACAAAGTCAGTGAATTTATGAAGGGAAGGGGGACACATTACCCACTAGACTACTGGGGTAACCGCTGATTTATTTTAACTTAAGTCTTTATACCACGAAACAAGGTAAAGTTCGATTACCAAATCAGTTTGAAAAAAATTGTATAAAAAATTGTATACCGTGGGCGAATAAATGTAAAAGAAGAGAGATGTTTTGGTCACTAAATGGATGATCGCAAAAATGTAATGGTAGAGTGTCGCCGTAGTCTACTGGTTAGTGTGTTGGCTTACTAGACAAGAGCTACGGATTTAAACCTTAACTCTGACATCTTGAAAAAAAACGAAATATGAAAAACTATTTCTTATCTTTTAGCAGTCTTGTGGAAAAAGATTTGAACAAGCTTCTCAAGTCTGTCGAGTTTAAGCTATAGTCGACTTTAGTCGAAGAAAAGTCAAACAACAGTTTCTGTCATATTCTCCTATTCTCATCATCATTGCAGTGTTTGTAATTGTCATCTTATTTGGACGAAACAGAATTAAAACCTATTTTTGTTTTTGTCCTTTTATTCCATTTTATTCACACTAGTCGACATTGACCATATATACCACTGCAGATAGAGAGGTGGCTAGAGAGACCTGAGTTCGAGCTCCAGCAAGACATCATTTTCTCCTTTGATTATCAAAATAATTCATTGCAGGAGAATCTAGATTCTTTACGAAATTTAACTTTGATGTTCGTAAACCGTTTTAGACGAAACAAAATTAAAATTATTACTCTTCCTGGGGCTCGAACTAGAGTCTCGAGCATACCATAATTGTTTTTTATTTTACCATCTTAAATTTAAAGATATCTGTTGCATTTAAATGATTTAGTTAACATTTTTTTTAATTATTTAAATATTAAAATAAAGTGCTTACGCTGTTCTAAGAGGAGTGGCAATGGTGTTTGTATATAGAGTACAAAGAGAAACAGTTTAATTTTTTTTTTCATTTTTATATGACCCTCTTATATAGTCGTATTTAAAAATCATAAATATTCGCATGTTTATCTTAAGAAATTATATATTCAACTTTTAATAAATGCGACATGATGCTTAATCTGAATTTAAATCAGAATACAAATCTTAGCACATGCTGATGATGTGCGTAAATTTAGTCTCCATGCGAAAGTAAATAATATTCCCAGATGTACGAGTATGACTATGTTGGGCTGCTTAAACTTCCGCCCACATTTGTTACTTTCCATACAACGCCATGCTAGTGTGACAACAATGCAATACAAAATATTCTTGCTTGTCAACAAGCTCATGTGTGTGTATGTATGGATGTATGTAAATATGTATTAAGCATATACAAACGAATACTTAAATTTATTTACTAGACACATACTTGGATTTGTAAACATTTATTTATTTGTTTTTGTTTTTGTTTTCCTTCTTTCTCTATTTACTGTAACAAGTATCTGTTTTACTCTCGAACCTCGAACGTAGGGGGCATAAATGGGGGAGCAAATAGAAAGAAAAAAGTATGACAATTGCCTTGATTTGTCTCATAGTTTGACATTTTGTCACGTTGACTGTGAAAAGAAAAAAAACAAAAACTGATTGTATGTGACTTTTCAGTTGTATACTCCCTGGTACTGCCTCGTTGCTGCCACTAAAATTTAATAGTTGTGTTGTTGACAATATAATGGAAATGTTGTGAAGATGATATTAAATAATGATTGGGACAATAAAATTATAATTATTTTGTAAAACTTTTGTAAATACAAATATTTGAATGTGCTGCTGTGATTTCCCTTAATTTTAGTGTTTTTTTTTTCTTTTTTTTGGCTATAAAAACTTGTTTATTCATTACAGCTGCAGTTGTTGTCAAAATAATAGCACAAGTAAAATATCAGTTAAAGAGAGTTTATTCATATAAACTTGGATATTTATTTTGATATAATGTTAAAGGGTTTTGTGCTTTATGGTGTTTTAGTTAAAATCTTTTAAATAAGGGATGATGACAGTTCTTCGTTGTGAGCAAATTTTTCTTTTTTTATTTAAGACCAATACTCAGGGGTAAACCTCTATTAAATGCAATGCATTGTATAGGTTTATTGAATATATAGATATGGATAGATAGATGTGAAGATATTAAGTGCCTTATGTCAATGGGACAAATTGCTGTCAATTTGATCACTCAACGGCCAGTGTTATACCTTTACCTTTGACTGATGAACAGCAATTGCCCCATCTGGATGTAGTTTAGCTGTTATCTTCCTAGAAGATGGCGCTGTACTCCTGATCATTTGTTTCTTGATGGAATTGACTGGAAATGTCAGGGAGCAGTTTCGTGAAGAGAGACTTCTTGGAGGGAGGGGGGGGAGGGGACCTCTTATTTTTTTAATTATAATTTTTGAAAAACCTTAAGTTTTTTTTGCTACTTTCTGAGATTTGAACCTTGGCCGTTTGAGTTTATGTGCACGCCCTCTAACCATTTCACCACGTCCCCCCAAATTATTTACAATTTCTGTAATATTAATCACATACTTAATACATAGAACATAAAATCATTCCTAAGGCGCTTAATAATAATATAAAAATTAATAATAATATACATATGTACTGTCCTTTCCAAAAATTCCAATACAATGCACAGCATTTACTAGGGGTTTACCCTGGTAATTGGTCTTAAATAAAAAAAAAATATTTTACGTTTTATTACATTTGTTCCTGTGACACACAAAAAAAAAACTTCATTTCGTCGACCAGTGTAAGTTTTATAATTTCCATTGCTTATAATTGTATCGTTTTAAAGCAAAAAATTCCAATAAATTCATTTAGGTTTTGGAAAAAAAACCACAATTAGAAAAGCCAATAATTTCTTGTAGTGTAGGTCTCTGATTTTAAGTGTGTGTCTGTGTATGAAGACCACAACTTGACAGATTTACTTGTGGTTTAGCTGTGCCTGTAGGTAAACAAGGCATGAGAGCAGAACTGAAGTAGTGGTGTAGAGCAGTGACGCGTGCACGCATACTTAAACATTTTGTAAATGATAAAGTAAGTAATTGCCTTTTACATCACATTACAAAATATTTTCGTATTTTAAGTGCTTTTAAAACGTTTTTATCTGAAAACATTTTTAAAAATGGAAATTGAACAACATATTTACATCAATTCCGATTAAAATTTTGATCCATGTATATGCTATTTGTAATTAACATACCTCAGTTGATAGCTCAACTTTTAAATATTTAGGTCCTAAAAGAGTAGAGTTATTCTTTTCTATCATCACTTGTATGTTAAAAAAAATCAAAATTATTTTTTTTTTTATCGAACTTAGACTCTGAGTTTAGCAGCTTTTCACTGCTTACAAAGCAAAAAGCAATAAAGGGGGACTTTGGTTTCTTATACTGTAACTACTTACATATATAGTAGTAGTACTAATACACCGAGGTACTAATGACTACAGGCCCCAGGCGTAGTAGTGACTACATAACACACTAATATTTTCTAAGAAAAATTTATAACCTATTTTTGGGTGAAATGATTTTTCGAATATTCGATGTTTAAACTTCAATCGTTTAGAACTTCTTGAAAGTGACAGTATACATAAGGAACTCAGGCGGCTGTAATTATTCTCTTTCTACGAGTATCATTAACAGTGGACCATAACATCGTTTAAATGTCTTCCAGTGGTTTTCAAGGTAGCTCTTATCCGCCTGGCATATAAAGCAGGCTAAATATTACCGCAAGTGTAGATTATGTTGAGTTTGAAGACCGCTGTAGCTTGTAGCTTAATCGCATATAAGAGTACTTGAGACTTACAAAACCCCACAAAAAAATAATATAACAATGTCCAATCTAACAGTTACGGTCGCCATGCTTTCAAATAGTACTTGGATAGTATCCAATATGAATTGAGCTGTAAATATTGAAACCATATGTCTTTGTTATTCAAATCATATAATATAGTCAAAAATAAATTGGAACCAGTCGACCTGTAACGCTCACCATTGACAGTGAGGGTTTCAATAAAGTCATTCTCAAAGAAATATGGACAGATGACTCTCAAAATCCATAGCAAATTGGGAGACATTATATGCTTTTTAGTCTCATATGGTGTCATATCGTGCCGAATTTGACAATTTTGTTTATTTATGTCCCCATTCATACAGAATTGTGGTTCATAGTTGAATATGTGTTTTTATTACGTTGTTCAAACATAATAACCATTTTTGTAAAAGAATTTTTTTTAAGATAAACCCCTACAATGCATTGTATTGGAATATTGAGTATATAGATATAGATAGATATAGATATATGTGAAGATGTTAGGCGCCTTATGTCAATGCCACAAATTGTTGTCAGTTTGATCACTCAAAGGCCAGTGTTATACCTTTACCTTTGACTGATGAACAGCAATTGCCCCATCTGGATGTAGGTTAGCTGTTATCTTCCGAAAAGCTGGCGCTGTATTCCTGATCATTCGTTTGTTGATGGAATAGAATGGAAATATCAGCGAGCGATTTAGTAAATATGGACTTTATGGAGGGGGTCGAGAACCTCTTATTTTTTAAATTATAATTTTTGAAAAACCGCAAATTATTTTTTTATTTTTTCTCTTTCACTAACCACTATACCACGACGCGACGCACACTGGTTCAAGAGCGGCATTAATTAATTTTTTTCATGCCTTCTGATCTACCTGATTTTTTTACAGTTTATAATAGACAATCTAACTATCATGTACCAAAAATATTAGTCTTATATCTTTATTACTTTTTTTGTCCAGAGACATTCAAAGTTGACCTAAGTGAATGCGTTTGAAATGACCGTATTATATATGCCACATTCTATCGCTTCATGCTTTTAAAATACTCTTGTAATGGCACTAAAAAGATTTTTTTTCATACAATTGGGCGTTATTTATGATATATATATATATAGATAAAAAAAATTTTCAAATTTAAAAAAGAATTTTTTTTTTACTACAAAAAATTGTCCAAAAATATATATTTTCTCCAAATTCTATGGATTGCATCTTCTGTGCACCAACGAGCCTCAGCCAGATACTTATATCAAATTAAAGCCTGAAGTCTCAGCTAATTATTTATTAAAAATTCAATTCAGCCCCTAAGCAATTCCGGTTTAAAAAACTAAAATTAGTTAGGAAAAATTTCTTTCACAATCATGTAATTTCAGTAGACGTTTGTATTAAAATCTGTTGCATACTCTTAGGATTGCACTTCTCTGCAATAGATTTTATTGCAACTTGTCAGCAGTTTTCCCGGCCATTTTCAGAAAATTCATAAGTTTGTTTAACGATCTGTAAAAACTTGTGGATTTTTTTTGGGTAAATTCAAAATTTTAGGGTTCATTGGGTTCCAGTATTATAGCCGGACCTATCCTTTATTTAAAAGAAAAACTGCAAATTTTGAGGCTTAGAAGGCAATTTTAATTCGGTCATATCTTCTACACTACATACGCAATCTAAACAATTTTTTCTACGAATTGTAAATAAAGTGCTATATTTCAATAAAAACGGCATTGAAAAGTTATCAATTAAAATATCTTACATATGAAAGCTACTGAACTGTGTAAAAATTTTCCTCAGTTTTCGTTTTACAATATTTAAGTGAGTTCTGTAGACTTTTTCTAAGACAAAATATTTCTTTTTAATCAAATAAATTATGAATTTGTCTCAGTGAAACACTCTTCTTTGCAACGGTATTATTTGATTTGTGAAAAATAGTTTTAAAAAATCGAATTTTAGTCACCAAAATACCGCCTACACAGAATGCAAGACGGTGCGATGGGCGTGGCAGATTTCAATGAAACTTGGCATGCGTCTTTTGTTTTTTTTAAGTAGTATATGTACTAAATTTTAAGACTTTTGCTTTTATACGAAAGGTTTTATGTGAAAATATCCATTTTGATTGTATGGGCGGTGGGCGATGGGTGTGGCTGATTTTCATGAAACTATTTTATTTTCTTAATTTAGTCAATATAATACTCTGTGCCAACTTTCAAGTTTCTAGGTCCACTCCTTATAATAAATGCCACCAATCGTATGAAGCTGAACCAGTGTGCGACGTCCTCCTGTTTATTAATTATTTCCACGAATTAATGGAAGCTATATTAACCTATAATTACGAGTATTTGGAAAAACAGATTGTATAAATGAGCAAATATTTGATACAAGTAAATACAGCTTCAACAGGATGGCCCTTATCAACACCTCAAATTTGGAAGTCCTTGTTTTAAAATCCTATAGATATGTTTTTATAGCAGCCTACGATTAGGTTAAACTCTCATTACAATTTACTTATAAAAATAAAATTTAAAGCAGTTGCAAATAATTTTATAGTTTTTTTTTCTTGAATTAAAAATGGTCTTTCAAATTAGCACACAATTTAGCCCCAATTTGTTTTCAGGTAATAAAAATTCTAAAACTCTAATGAAAAAAAATTCCATTTCAAAAAATTCAAGTCCTTTTGGCCCATTTAAAACTTTTATAGCATTTTGTTGCAAATCTAAGAGGAGAAAAAAAAAATGAAAATGAAAATAAATTAGAAAAGGTTATACTTAAGCCCAGGCCGATTATAACATTAACTAACATACTATCTTTAAACTTTAGGTTGTCACAACAAAAAACATAGCAGGTGTATGCCCAGTGCTATTTATCATACTCTTACAAGTACATGAGAGTTTAAACGTTTTGTTGGCTACACAAAATTAGATTTAATAAATTTCTTTCTGAAACAAAAGCATTCATATACAGTGGAGAGTAAAATTGTTGAACAAATATTTATAGTAAAAAAGAAAAGGTAACAAGAGATGAAAGTATAAAGTTCCATTACATACATTACATAGCTGACCGAAAAAAACTAAAACTATTCCAGTACTCTATGCTATATCAGAACCCCTGCATATTTTTGGTGTAGTGCTGTGTTATTCATGTACATAAAACTGAACTTCAGTAAAAAAAAAAAAACAAAAATTTTTCTTTTATTTTACAGCTTATTTTTACAAATTCAGTCTTCACTGTATTGGGCTTCTTTTATTATATGCGCTTTCTGTTTTTCTGTTTTCCTGTTCTTTTTTTACTTCCAACCATGTGTGTTCACATACGAGTAGAGGAGGTCCATTTTTATTTGTGTACCCTTTCATATGTGAAGGTGTTATGATTTCAATTACACACATTTGTCTGTATATTTCAATGTTGGTAATTGAAATTTATGTGCATTTTTAGAATATTTTGGTGTAAGAGCAGGGCAAGCGAATGAAACATTTCAAAGTTATTATGAAACAATAAAAATCTACACATAGACTTGGTAATAATATTCTGTTCCATTTAAAGCTTTGGAATGTATCCTATTTGAATTGTTTTTTTGTTGTTTTTTTCAATACATTTTAACGAGTTCAGCACACAAGAAGGCATGCATATCTATATAATACCCCGTATTATGGGGTCCATACTAATAAGATTGAGGGAATATGTGTTTTGCAATAGAATGAATGAACATATGAATTTGTCTTCTTCTTTTTTTTATTTATTTTTGTTAAATTGTGCTTTTTCAAACATCTATATGAATTGCGTATTACTGGTTTGCGTGTAGAGTTAAAAGAGCTTAAAATGCTATGCGAGGTGTAGATAATAAATTTAGAAATTCTTAATTTTAAATTATTTGCGACATTTAAAGTTTTTTTGGTTATTTATATGTCAACACCATTACAATAAAATTGATTAGAATTAGAAATCTGATTTAACGATAAAACTGATAAAGAGATATATATATTCAGTCTAAACATATTTCGGTTAAGCCAATATTTATTTGATAGTAAGCCGAGCCTTGTGGGGTTTGAGGTGAGAAGGCAGAATACTCACAAATGACCCGCAAATAATCTCCCAGTGGGGTGGCGCAAATAGTGTTGAATTTAACTCGCGCAAGACTTAATGATGTTTTAACACGCATAGGAGTGGTGGTGATGATGCAATCCTACCATCTATGACTATGGGTACTGTAAATATTAAGGGATGTTCTGGAAATGAGAACTACTTATAATATTCTTTGGAATGACCGTATATTTCGAGTGTGGAAAGAAGCATTATGTCTCGGTTTTTTAAAACGTACAAGAAATACGATCTTCTCAATATTTACATTTTTGTGTGTTACATACCAAGGTTAGTTTTATTTCTCTGAAGTATTTCAACAACAGCGTAATTCGCTGGTAACCAGGTTTCAAGATTGTAGTTCGAAATCGTGTTAGTACATATTTTTAATATTATTTTAATTTAATATATAAAAATGAATGTACATTTTGAGGTCACCACTAACCACGGAAACAGGAATTGATTTCAGCCAAAACTCAACGTACTCACAGTACGTTGGGGATAGTCTGTAGGTTGTTTATGTGAAGTTTGCGCGAAATTGGTCCATTGGTTCCGGGGATATGGCATTTAGATTTTCCTTTATATTCCCGCACAAATTCAATGTAAAATTTTGTCATATTATGCTTAACTTATATCTTGAGAGCCGTTAAAGCTAAATTTTCTAAATTTGGTCTGAACGACTTCATGGTCAAGGAAAACCATCAATCAGGAAGTAGGCGTGGTACCTTCCATGCAAGCTTCAGTATTAAAGCTGAAGTTTCTGAGTTTGGTGTAATTGATGTGTACAAATGGTACCGGTTGGTGTAGCGAAGCACGACGTGTTAAGGCTAGTATTTAAATATTTTATATTCAACACAACAACCTCCTTTCAGGTAAGCCTTTTGACTAAAAAAAAGTCCAAACTTTATTTAACTTTGTTAGATTTCGGAACAGCACTTTTACTTAAATAAAGCGTAAAACAAGTACTTTTCTCAAAGAAAATATGACATGCACAGATTTTTGTGAAAAACTTTTCTAGCAATTTTTCAAAAACATCTTAGTGTCTTGGCAACGCTACAGAAGCTTCGACTAAGAATTTGTATCATCTGTGTTCGTTGCAACCATTTTCTACCGGTATATTCTCTGTATAAATTGGGTATAGAACAAGACCAAATATATTTTCTTGAGAAAGTCCAGATTTAATATATTTCAAAGAAGAATTATAACCATTTAGATTTAAATAAAAAGATCTTTCATGTAGATATGACTTCAACAGTAATTCAATTGTTTAATTTAATTTGTTGACCTGCCAGTTGAAAACGAAGAATTTATAATGTAAAGAAGGCAATTAAAAAAAAAGAATTAAAAGCAATGCATCTCTGTTCTTCAAATTTATTTTCAATTTTTCTGTGCACCGTAATCGGCTAAACATTGGTTGCCTCAATTGCCTGTAGCGAATAAAGCGCAGAAACAACAATTAAAAAAAAAGTATTTTGTTTTCCTTTCTGCTTGCGGTTTTACATACTAAATTTCATATAATTCTCATTTAGTGTGTACAATTTTGAATATAAAAATTTATAGTTTTAAGAACATCTTTGGGAAAAAGTCTACTTGACAGATCTCCCAAATTGAAACGAAATGATCATCGAGACATGCTTATCCACATAAGCATTACATTTTATATTTTATATTTATTTGTACAATTTTTGTACGACCCCCGTTAATATTAGTTTTGTATTTCTGCTAACAATTACAGAATATTGTAGTGGTGGTAGTGTGGTTAAAATGCAAAAAAAAAACTTGTGTTTTCAACAGTTTTTAAAAGAAATTTCTTTATAAAAATATTTTTCTTTTTTGCTCATTGTTGAATTTGAATTTCACAATATTTTCAACAATTTAAATTGTGTTTTTATTGAATGAAACTCAATTATTTTACTAAAGAAATATTAACAAAATAGATTACCATCATCTAGGAAACATTTTTTTTAATTTAAATTTAAAATAAAAAAGAAAAGAATGCTAACATTTCAATTGAGAAATATTTAAAATTATTGTAGAAATCAGTGAAGAGTCAAAACCATGTAGAAATATTAAAAAAAGTCATGTTCGATTTGTATAGAATCGGCATATGAAAACAACAGAAACTTGTTAGAATTATTGATCGAATTATTCCTATAAGCCCATAATTAGGTATGTGGTCTAAGTCAAAATTTAAGAAAAATAAGTTTATCATTTTTTTCATAACACATTATTTTGAACTAAATTAATTAAATGTAATTCCTAAGAAATTGTCAAAAGTCAATCATTAGTTAGTGGTTGTAGTTTTTACATTGTATGGTATTCATTGAGTATTAATTATGGAAGTTGTCCAAGTCAAAAATTTAAAGCAATTTATATGAAAATAACTTTGACGCGCTTATGATCTATAAAATGAAAGAAATGACAACCAAATAAAAATAGAAACGACAATCTCATTCCAGTTTATCTAACCATATAAGTCAATTGGGGTCTTCGGAACTGTAGCAATTTCATCAAATAACTGTGTTTCGTATAATTCTAAAGGTGTACAGCAAGTACCAACATGCATTTTAGAGTATAAACTTCTCAAAAATACGTAATAGCTGACAGTGATGCTTGTTCAGGCCAAAAATCGTCACATTAAAATAGCACCGCTGTAAATGATAAGTGCTTAGTCACCAAATTATAATATTGAAACCATAGACCATAAATTTTTGGTAACAGAACATTCCCTCCTAACATATGACCTTTATTTTGGATTGATAGAAATGAAGGTTTAAAAAACAAATTATTTGTACAATACTGAACATTGTTATGAATAGCTTGAAAACTGCAGAAAACGAATGCCGCATCCGGATTTTATTTCAACAAAGTCACTAGAAGAATCAATTACAAGAAGAGTAAAAAATAATGTGGGCGAATCTATTTCTTGGCTGCAAATTGGGGGCACTTGCACAGAAATTCAAACGACCGAGGTTCAAATCCCACCGAAGGAGAAAAAATATATTTGAGGTTTTTCAAAAATTATAGTCTCAAAATAAAAGATTTTAAGTTGGTTTTAAAAAAATATATAGTATTTTAATAAATTTTTTAATGCTCTAAACTAGATGTTCTTTAATAAAACCACTCAGTGCGAAAACGCTATAAAGTTGAGTATCAAAACCTTAAAAAAATTATCAAGCTATCGTTCTTAAAATAATAAAAAAAGAACTTAACACATTGCGATCTGGAAACGAGATTTCTCGTTTTTAAAAAAATTAGACATCGGGAAACGAAATAATTTCATTTGTGTACTTTGCTGGTAATTTTTAAGCATTTATTTTAGTTCTATTTTTTACCATAATGGATATGGATGATATATTTGAAAGTGAAATGTATAATGATTTATCAGACGTACCCAGTGATTGTGGAAGTACAGATAGCGAACAATATATTATTTAGACAAATAATAACCCATAATAGTTTGATTTCATTAAAAATACCCCGATTTATAGACAAGATTGAGGAAAAATCGCCCGATGGCAATGTGTTAATATACTAGTAGATAAGTCTTTTATACTTAGCTCATTGCTGATTGCTACACCACTGATCGATCGTATCTATATACAACATAAATGCTTAAACCAATTTTATAAATAAACTCTAGTTTTTATGCAAAATTCTTATTCTGTTGAAAGAAAAAGTAAACTTGAATTTAAATGTTAAATTTAACAATAAAATTCCTAACCCTACAAGGTGTATAAGAGTTTAACAGCAAATAAAAAAAATAAAAAAACTACTTGCAAACTTAAAAAACAGAATTCATTTTTTAGAAATTGGATCGTTAAATCTAATGTAAGCAGACATGGAAGAACACTTGCATTATGATAACGTGGGTGGTTGTTGAGTTGTTTTATTTCTTTTACAATTGCCATACACAGCATTAGCAGCAGTACAAGTAGCAACAACAATTACAGCAATAATAGTAGTTCAGGATTCCCCAATTGGAAAATATAAGAAAAAAAAAACAATTTCGTAAAGATAACAAACACAATAACAGTAAGAAAGGAAGAAGTTAAGTTTTGGCTCCTGGCTGATTGCTAAAAATGCATTTGCTTTTGGTTTTTTTTTATATTTTTTCTCGCTCTATTTTTTTGCCTTTTTAAGTACAAATATAAGGAGGTGATTTTGTTTGTACTTGCTTGTAATGTTTTGGTGTCTGCTTTTGTTGAAACTATTTTATGTGCGTGTGCTCATACATTATCCTTTAGTATGCCAGTGGGATTTCATAAATCTTCTCTATCACGTTTACTCACTCACTATACAGTTCGCAGCAACCAAAATGGTCTTTATTTCCTTTGCAGCATCTTCAACATGCTAGTTCTTAGGGTTTATCTTGTAAATATTCAAACATATTCGTATACATTGTTGTCAACACTTTGCCAAAATGCTTGTGGTAGTTTATGTTCGACATTAAGTGAAATAGGTGTGTGTGTGTGTGTGTTGTAGAAGGGGACATCCTGGATATAAACGGAAAATGTTTTAAAAGTGTGTACAAAATATAAAATGAGTATTTACGGCAGCATTATAACAGAAGAAATGTTAGAAGGCACGTAAATATTGCAAACGATGCATTTTGTAAAGAGGAAATGTAAGAAAAATTGCTGTAAAATCCCATCAAATGATTGTAAATGAATGGGCCAACAATTTTTCTTTATTTCTGCTGTGTCTTTAGCCACTTTGTTTGGGTTTGTTGGGTGCTAATGACCATACAATTGTTATAGTTGTTCACATTTTATTTCCATTATGTATGCACTACCACCACCACAACAAGCCAGCAATGCCTTCTTTCTTTCTTCTACAACAGATTTTAACTCAAATTGCATATTTTTGGATTTGTCCAGAATTTGTAATGTTGAGAGCATTTGTTTGTGTGCCTATCTGTGTGTGTAACAACCACATTTACTTCGATTTTGTAGTGTTTTTTTCTTCTCAGGCCACTGAAAAAGCAAAAAAGAAAAGTTATGGAAGTAAAGGAAACATAAATTTTTTGTCCTATTTTGAATTTGGATTTCGATTTCGTTTTCGTTTTCATTTTCACTTTCTGTCTCTTAGTCTGTAGTTGCGCTCAAATTTCCATTTCAATGAATTTTTGTTTGTTCTTTTTTGCTGGAATTCAGGACAACAGGTGAAATGTGGCTAAAGTTTAAAAAATTTAAATGTTAATGTTTCTTTTAAATACTTACTTATGTTTTGTTAATGTTTCCTTTCATTGTTCAATAAAAAAAAAGGGGGAAAAAAACTCTTATTATTTATTGCAAGAATTACTCGAATGTCAAGGATAAGAGTATGTGTTGTAAAGTGTTAAAACAAATGTTATAATTTGTTTCTTTCTTTTCAGAATCATTACTAGATAATTATCCTTTCAGTTAAATTGTTTCAACAATTTCCATTTCCCCTACTTGAAAGGCCATTAACTTTGCTAAAGATTTTGTTAAGGAAGAAATTATTTACAATATGGCAAAAAATTCAAATATGAACATGCATTTTAAATACTTGGGAAAAAAAACCAACTAATTGCACATCCTGTTAATTGTTATAAATTATTGTGAGATAAATTAGGAAATTTTAAGCAGAGTTTTTCAGAGCGGTTTGCCCAAGCCTTAAAAAAGATTTTCCCATAACAAATGTTTAGAATACTGAATAGAGCCGAGTAAGAATACTTGATTTATTATTTGCTAATGACGTAAATATTATACCAGCATCTCACGTTAAAAATATGCCTCCTTTTTTTACCTAAATATAAATGTAAGCCTGTTTACAAATGTTTATAACGCAATGTATTAGCATTTCTTCAAATCAGATGAAAGAAAAGCTTTTTGTCATTGGCATTCATAAATTATAGTGTTAAAATAGAATACATTATGCCAGATGGTAAGACATTAATATACAGAAGGAACAATAAAGTAGGTTCAAATTCCAGAAAAGGTGAAAAATGAAAAAGTTAGTTTGCGGTTTTACAAAATTATAATTTAAAAATGAGAGGTCGCCCCACCTCCCCCGAACAAAACCATCTACAAAAAAGCGTTCCCCGACATTTCACTCTATTCATCCTTAACCAATGTCAACAAAAAAACGAATTATCAGGAGTAAAGCACCACCTATTGGGAGGTAGCAGATAACAGATAAATCTATTTAGCGAAGGCACTCACCACACAATCAATATGCAACGATGAGGCAATTGCTGTTGATCACTCAAGTGTGAAGGTATAACACTCGCCTTTGAATGATCAATTCACATCAATTTGTCTCATTCCTAAGGCGTTTAATAATAATAAAATTAATAATAAAATATTCCACTACAATGCACAGAATTTAGTAGAGTCTTGCCCCTGAGTATTGGTCTTAAAACAAAAAACAAAAAAAATAACTACCATGAGAAACTCCAAAAAGCCCAGAAATATTAGTTTTTTCTGATTTCTATTGATCAGATACATATGTAGATATCCAACGGAGGATAGCCTTAGAAAATAAATTTTAATTTAATTTATGAATTACAATATCATGGTAAAGTTTTTCGAACATTTTGCTGAAGTCTGTGTAGTTAGTATTAGCTTCTATGCCTTTCTAAATGAATGCCCTGTTTAAGATTCCTGTAGATTTGTTGTAAAGGACGTCCTAAAGTTATCGAACGCATTTGAATTTGCCGCCATTTTTGCAGTAAGTTGTTGGCAACGCTGAAAAGGGTGGACAGTTTGACACTTAAAGGTTGAGTGTTAGAAATAATGGGGCGTAGCGGGTTTTAATTTTTGGAAAATATTGTAAAAATTATGAAATTTCGTTGGCTGCAATTCAAAAGTTTTACACAAAACTAGCGGAAAAATTAGAAATTTTCTACATTAAAAATCAAATTTATCTGTTCTTAAGATAAGCAAAAATCAATTTTTAGTTTGTATGGGAGAAAACACGCTCACCTGTCCAATGTCGCCTACTTTCTGACTGAAGACTTTCATTGATTGTGGAATCATCGAGACCAAATTTACAAACTTTAGCTTTAATCGTTCTCAAGCAATATCTAGTTTTCATGAAAAGTACCATCAACACTTGTCCAATGTCGCCTATTTTCTGATTGAAGTCATTCAGAATGAATTCATAAGCTTTAGCTTTACATAAAAATACAGAACATCTTAGAGAGGAATTCGGCCTTATTTATGCATACATAATTGGCCATTACAACCCTGTGTCATGGTTACAGCCTAGCTTTTCGCAGGACTCATGTTTGTTGTGTTAATTTTTATTCATGAGTACCGGAACCTACAGTTTAAAGTCGACTCCGAACGACAGATTTGAGAAGCTTGTTCATGGCAATTAATTACTCTCAGAGCTTTTGCCAGAAGACTGCTGAGAGGTAGTGGCCGAAAGAAATAATTTTTATATTAATTTCAAGATGTTAGAGCTGAGATTTGAACTCGACAATATCGTCTTAGTAAGCCAACGCACTAACCACTAGCCCACGGCGATTTTAACCAAACATTAATATAAACCATATAGGTATCTACGTTTGTCTTAAATCTATGATGAAAAGATGAATTTAAAATTTCAGGACGACTAAATCAGTTGAAGATTCTAAGCATACCGCTCGTTCAAAAACAATTGTGCGTTATAGAAGTTCCAAGAAGCTTATATTTATAAAATATTTGTATCTCCATGCCTATAAAATTCAATTAACACTTCAACTGAGGCCTAATGATATTGAAATGGATGCTGATTTCTTTTTCTGCGAAAAGGAGGAAAAAAGCTTTATGCTTTCGCGGAGGTCGTCAACTCGCATGATATGCCCAAAACTGTATACCGACTAAAAACCCTCTTTATCTCCTCACCAGGGGAAGAATACCACCACGCAACCACTTTCGTATTGCTTCGTCTAAATCGTACTGCGTCCAGAACCCGCACTTTCAATACATGGATGCAGATTTTCGGAACAAAATAATCTTTAGCAATGAAACACATTTTTATCTCTATGGCTTTGTTAATCACCGAAATTGCCATATATGGGCTTCGGAGAACTCACAAAGTATTACCGTTTGGCGAGGATTTTGGTCTTTAGGCCTCATTGGATCACACAATACAACAGCAACTGTTACTGGTGTTCGATATCGCTACATGACAATAAATTGGATGATGTGTATGCCACATGCCATACTGTGCATGGAACAATTCTATTACTACAGGGTGTTTTTTTTAGAGGTATAGAACTTCGAACTGAAATAAAACACAAGAAAATCGTTTTAATGTCCATCATTTTGGCTTTATTGGAAGGATAATTTTATGCCATTAATGTTTAAATATGATTTCGGGCATGTGGCCGCCGCGGCTAGCTCGAATAAAGCCAATTCTACAGGTCTAATTTTCAACCACTTTTTCGAGCATATGGGGCCGTATGTTGGCAATAACGCCACGAATGTTGGCTTCCAAGTCCCCTAACGTTTCTGGTTTGTTGGCGTAGACGAGCGACCTCACATATCCCCAAAGAAAATAATCCAATGGTGTCAAATCACACGATCTTGGTGGCCAATTGACAGGTCCATTCCGCGAAATTATGCGCTCATCGAATGTTTCCTTCAATAAATCGATTGTGACGTGCGCTGTGTGGCATGTAGCGCCGTCTTGTTGGAACCACAACTCATCCACATTCATGCCATCCAATTCGGGTACAAAATAGTCGGTTATCATGGCTCTATACCGGTCTCCATTAACGGTAACTGACTCTCCAGCATTATTTCGGAAGAAGTATGGCCCAATGACTCCACCAGCCCATAGAGTACACCAAACAGTCAGTTTTTGTGGATGTAATGGCGTCTCAAGGGTCTCATGTGGATTCTCTTCACTCCAAATGCGGCAATTTTATTGTTGACGTAGCCATTCAACCAAAAATGAGCCTCATCACTGAATAAAATTTTGCGATGAAAATCAGCATCGAGATCAATCTCATTTTCGGCCCATACATCAAAATCACGACGCATTGCATGGTGTCGCGGCTTTAATTCTTGCACAAGCTGGATCTTGTAAGGTCGCAAGCCAAGATCTTTGTGCAAAATCTTCCAATAAAGTTGATGGACAAAGCTCCAATTGCTGTGCACGGTGGCGAATCGATTCATTCGGGTTCTCTTCAACACTTTGCTCTACAGCGGCAATTGTTTCTTCGGTGCGCACTGTTCGACGTCTCTGCGGATGCGTATTATCACATAGAGTAAACGTAGTGCGAAAACGATCCATGGTTAACCGAATTAATTGCTCTGATGGACGATTATGTCGACCATAAAATGGACGGAGCTTGCGGTAAACTTCGCGAACTGAACCATTATTTTCGAAATAAATTTGCACGATTTGCAAGCGTTGTTCTTTTGTCAACCTGTTCATGATAAAATGGCAAACCAAACTAAATATTAATCACTTGACAGCTGACAAAATGGCCGCCAGTTAAAAAAGTGATGCCAACTTAAAGTTCTATACCTCAATAAAAACACCCTTTACATGAGTATAGTCTCTTTTTTTAGGTAATTAACCGCCCAGATAATGTGTTTTAATACCATTAGATTTCCTTTAATGCATTAAAAAACGAACTTAAGTGTTGTATCAACGAAATTCAGTCACAAGTATTTTAAAAATTCATTAACAATTTCGACGTAAATAAATCCACTTGCTGTGATTCAATGAGAAAAATTAATTCAAGTCTTGCGTTTATTTTAGAACTCCCTATACATAAAATTAATCACTCTTCGTCGAAAACGCCCTTTAAACCGTGCAAACAAGCAATCGTAGCATATATGCCTACATTTGGTCGTTTTTTGAATGATTTGCTACGTTTGCCATACTTGTAAAGCCGTTTGCATCGCAGAGTGTTTACGGGTATTTTCATATTTTTATTATTGTTGCATTTATTCATGAGGTACTAAAAGTGCTACGAACTGAAGATCTATTGTACGGTCCCAAACTAAAAACATATTTCTATAGTATCTCCCCCAGTTTCATTTCTTTTTGATTATAAAAATAAATATCCAAACGAAGCTACACAAAGGAGTAACAAAATTTCAATGAATTAATCATTTTTTAATTTAAGTAGCTTAAGAGTAATAAGCCTGTTACAATATTTTTAAAATTAAGAAAAAACCAAAAATCTTCTTCTTCCGAAATCTCTTATTGAACCTAATTAAGGGGAATAATTAATTATTATCATTCATTTTCCTCTATAATTTCGTGACAGTTCATTGTGATAAAACGGAAGAGATATGGTTAATAATTAATTCACGTTATTGTCTTACATGCTTGTGGTTAAAAACATGTTGATGTGGAATATAATATCCTTTAATGGTAATGAATTTGTTTGACTAATAAAACATGAAATTTCACGTTGAAGGTTTTCAATAATTAATTTTTACTTAATGAGCTCGTGAACATAATTATTTGGTTAAAAATTTATGGAATTCTATTCTAATTTTGTCATTCACTCATATGGAAACTTTGTTTTAATTGCCTGAAGGATAAATATTTTTTACAATTTTATTATAAGTATGTGTGGTATGTCGTTGTGTAATAAAAAAAAAAAACTAAAAATGAAAAGAAAAACCTCAACAATTTTCCAATGTACTCTTTACCTTATTCTAAGGTATGACATACACAAATTTATGCATTAAAAAGTTTATTTAAATTAAATTATCATGTTGAACGGTTTTATTATTAGATTTTCAATAAAATGTTAGAAATGAAAGAAAAAAACCATTCTCAACACTAATATGAGTAGAGAGGAATTAATGGTTTTGTGCTAAATTTTTTTGTAAATGAGAGTCAAACTCGTTTGGAGCAAGTAAGGGATAAGGCGTGATTTTTATAGAGATACATAAACTTAAGTTGGCAACACTTTTTTAACTGCTCGTCATTTTTTTTAACAGATGATTTAAGCTAATTTATGTTTAGTTTGGTTTGGCATTGGAAAATGAATAGACTGACGCGTGAACAAAGCTTCCAAATTCTGGATATTTATTTTAAAAGTTATGGCTCTCTTTGAAATGCGTGCATTTAATGGTCAAGAGAAATTATGCTCATTTCTATTGGATACCATATGATGGTAATGCTCATGGTTATATATATGTTAAGACATTGTTACATCTAGAAAAACTGTTTGGAGTCTTTTATGGGCTGGTGAAATCATTGGTTCGTACTTGTTTTAAAATCGACGTTGGTAAAAAAGTAACAGTCAATGGTGACTGCTATAGAGCGCAATGATTACTGATTTTTTCGTTCGTCATTTGATCTTTTGATAACCGCATAGTTTTACACTCTGGGTTCATGAGTTGCCCTCCAATACCGGGCGATTTAACGCCTCTAGACTATTTTTTGTATGTATAAGTCTACGCCGATAAGTGCGAAACGATTAAAAACTTGGATATATGGGCACAAATGTTGGGAAATGTAATCGAAAATTTGATGTACAGATTAGAGTACATCCGGTTCTGTCGTGGCGATCATATGCTAGAAATCATATTTAAATTATAACGCCAAAAGATTTTCTTTCGAATAAGATAAATTTGATGTCTGTTTAAAAATGCATCTTTATTTTATTCCATTTCAAAGTTCTATACCTCTATAAAAAGCCCTATATATCTATAACCCTATATAAGAACTATTCTGGTTTATATGGAACTAGAGAAATAAGATAATCCTTAAGCTGCTAACATATCACCATTTGACATTGACTCTCTATAAAAAAAGGAAAAAAAAACTTAGACAAAAGACCTTAACCCGTTTCTAGGTTAGGTTAGGTTAAAATTGGCAGCCACCTCTAGGAAAAGCACACTTGGGTCCAATAAGGTCCCTTTGTGATACCATTATATCCACTAAAACATGTCTACGACCGTTGGCCACTTTCCAACCAACCCGATAATCTTACGAAGGTGTGAATGTTGTTCAAATCACCTCCAGTTAAACACGATCTGTCGATAAATTCAGGGCGCCCAAAAATTTTGGTTCTCAGGTCCCCCAGTGCGGGACAATGACAGAGAAAATGTGCCGTTCCTTCCTCTTCCTCTTCGTCATTACAGCTTCTACAGAAGCCATTGTGAGGTATTTTCAACCTGCGGGCGTGAGTGCCTATGGGCCAATGGCCCGTTATCACTGATATAAGATTCCTGAGATGGACTCTGTTTAGATTCAGCACGAACTTCGTTCTACTCGTGTCCATGTTGGGCCAGATTTGTCTGGTCATTAAGCAAGTAGGTTCATTCTTCCATCTTTCCTCCGCGGACATGTGGAGTGGCCCTAGCAAGTGTATCGGCTATTTCATTTCCCTCAATACCCTCGTGTCCAGGCAACCATATAAGAGTGACCCTTGAATGCCTTGCAATCTCCTCCAGAGATGCCCGGCATTTGCGGACAAGCTTGGATGTGGTGTAGACACCCTTAAGGGTCTTAATGGCCGCCTTACTATCAATAATAATATATATATTTCTATCCGATATACCCCGATACTGGCAGAGGCTGTTCTGATGGCCATTATTTCAGCCTGAATGATACTACAATAATCTGGTAGCTTAAGGGACAAACTAAGATTCATCTGTTCCGAAAAGATGCCACATCGGACTTTATCGCGTGTTCTGGATCCATCGGTAAAAACTGGGAGATATAGACCATTTTCATAATAGGATCGCTACGGTATTTCCGTTGTGAAACCCGGATCGAAAGTAGGTTCAGGTATCGTGTAGTCAACATAACCCGTGCCTACCATTGATCTGTATCCAACTTTCTCAGCGCATAACCGTCTTTTAATGACCTCTAACTACAGTGACGTCATAGTATAGCATAGGCTTGCCTTTAGCGATACAGACTTGTTTTGACTTTCTATCAGTAGTAGATCTTTGAGAGAAACTTGTGCTCAAAATAAATTTCAGATATTTGGCTTATTATATATTAAACAGAACCAGTACCGCGATTCAGTAACTTTTAACAATACGATATTAGCAAAAGAAGTCGACAATTTTTATTGTTTGCAGTAACGATTATGTGATTCACTAACTATACTTTAGCGACAGCCGACAACTCTAGTTTTCTTTACGCTTAAAATACAATAATGGGGCAGCGCCCTATAAAAACAGTAAGTTTTTGGGTATTTGGTAATTAAAATGGATAGAAAGTAAGCAAAGTTGCAAACCTCTAGTTACTTTGGGTACAAAAGTAAACGAAAATGGTTCTCGAACGAACCAGTTACTAGCGTAGACACATTAACCTTAACACCTCTGTACAAAATTCCAAAATAAAAATTTTACGATTTTCAACTGAATAAACAGCATCAAAGTTTATGTCGTTAGTTTACGACAATAGCAATTGAGACTTTCGTACACAAAAGATAATGAAAAGCAATATCGACACAAAAGGCAGTAGAAACAGTTTTAAGTTGACGAAGCTGTACAGTATCAGAAATAGGAGGAAATTTTATTAGATTTATATGCGATGCCAAATTGACAAAAGCTAAATTCAAAAGTCGGTAAATGCACTTTTAACGTCGTATTTATAGCCTAAAAGTTCTTATATAAGATAGCCCAGTGCAGTTATTTGGACCAGAAAACAACCCTAATAATAATTAATAAATAATCTACTAATTAAAATATTTTTATTTGTTCCTCTATTTTTTACATTCGACATTAATTGAATACATATCGTTAAGCACAGTTTTCAAATGCCTACAATGGAATGAATATACGAGTATAATTTTATTAGAATATTTTTGTTTTTCATATTTTAACTTAATATGTATTCAATTTCATTTGACGACCTGTGTTGCAGCAGTTAACAAAATCACAGTCAATTTAAAGGTAATAATTCAAATAATACTCATGCATATATACATACATATATACATATGTATGTATATCTATGTATGTACATATTTATATATACTCTTATTAGGTTTACTGTGATTTTTTTTTGCATTAATATTTTAAAATATTTACCTTTGGTTGTGGGATTTCATTTTTAAATAACATGTTCACAGAAATCATTTAATATGTGGTTATATTAACAGCGTGTGTGTATGTTATTTAATGAATTTCTTGTCTAACCCAACAAATCTTTTTGGTTTTGATTTTAAATTTCGAAAGGGAAATAATATTTTTTTTAATATGTTTTTTTTAATTTAAAAAAATAATTAAAAATAAAATTTTTAGAGTACAAATTGGTCTTTGTCAGCTATTTTGGATGCATAGACACATTCAGAATATATCGATATGTTCAGATATACCGTGGCTATAATTATTATTGTTGTATGTTATGCTGAAAAAAGTAGAAAAAGCAATAATTTTCTCCTATATTTTTGCAAAAATTGCAAAAAAAAATTATTTTTCGTACATAAACTGTTTTTTTTTTAATTTGTTCAGTAGATTCTTCACTACATTATTGACAAACATAGTTAAGCAGTATCTTTAAGTTGGAGTTAGCTTTTGGCCAAAAACTGACAACCACCTCTTTTTGAGTGATGCAGTGATTTTCCAAATCTTTTGAGGTCCATAAAAAATGTATAGTCAATTTGACCAAACCAAGTACAGGGTTTTTCTAACTTTTGGTAGTACAATCGAACCTATACTGTGGATCCCGTGAATTTTTTTCACTGTTGTTATCAATAAAATACTTTTATTCACCTTTTCGTTTTATGAAAAAAAAAAAAAAAAACTAATTAAATAAATAAAAATTTATTCGGATGTGTAGTTATACTCATAACCAAAATAAATAACTCATTTATGTCTTGAAGTCCAAATTGGAATCACTTATTGGATCTTGATTATATAAATCTAGTTCTCTATCTATTAATGAAACCTTCGCAATGGCGGGTCGAAAACTAGTTCTGTTCCTTAACGGATGTTCATTCTCATGATGAATACCAGTTTTGAGATCTTAAGACCCAACTTTTATATATAGATTATAAATAGATTTCCATAATAAATGACATTTAATTCCTTAAAGATTTTTTAAAGTTTTGCATGTTGCTTATTATTAATCTTTTTAATTTCTTATATATGATGGGATAGATAATTTTTGTAGTTTAATTATAAGATTTAATATTGTTGTACAAAAAATGGAAATAAATAAATATTTGTCTTTCAAATTTTGTTTTGTTTGTTTTGTTTTTTTTTTCTAAAGGGACATATTTTCCATAAAGATTATTTAAAAATTATAACAGAAGTCTGCTGATGAGCTGGTTCATAACCTTCTTCTTCTTTATCTGTAAGTTCAGTTTTAATGAAAGTTATCGAATAACAATAACAATAACAATTCCAAGATTTTAATACTCAATTATTAGGTTTGAATTTGACATAATTCTTAAAATATCAGGCCTATCTCTTGCAGTGTGGTTAATCACCAAATGCATTTATTGAGGCGTTCACCGATCATAGTAGAATTAACATCGTGGATGCATTTTTTTGTTTTATGCATGCAATCAAATAAAACAAAGTCACAAACACTATGAGCTAAAGTTGGCGTATTGAAATAATTTTTTTTGAAAGAAACATCAGTTTAAAACTGTTTTTATGATGAAGAATTTTTGTTTGCTGGGTTGATTATTTACTCTTTTAATACAAATGAATACACATACATATGTATGTATTGTATGTATATATACATATATATTTTGGATTCAAGCCAAATAGAAAACTGAAATTGTAACACTATCATTTAAACACACATCCCTATGCACACACACACACACAAATATTTATGACCACCATAAGTAAACAAGAAATATTCAATTTGTTTCATAAAAAGATACTTCATGTGAAATAATGGAAAATTAAAGAATATCATGTTGCCAGTGCTAGTAAGTATACATAGTCCATATATTTAGTTGTGCATCTATTTTAAAGTGTATTCGAATAGTTTTGCAAACGACTAACATTGAAATTTATGATTTAATATGAATTTAATAAGCTGATCAAAATTCAGATACGAGTGCATTTATTTTTATTTTTCTATTTATTTAGTGAAATTTAAAATTAAATTAAATTAATACTGCAAAATATAAAAAATTTAACAATTGTTACAAAATTTTTAAATAAATAAAATTTACAGGGGGAGAATGCAGACACAAATTAGCATTTAATATCCGTATTAATATCTAATAATTATAATATCTAAACAATATTTAAAGTTTATAAAGGACTTGCGTGTCACATTGGTCTAGTGGGTAGTATGCTATACTGTACGAGTGAGGTTTGTGGATTCGATTCTTATCAGAGACCCCTGTTTGCGACACTACATTGACACTCTGCTCCTAATAATTAATTAGAATATAATTTAGTATTTTATTGCAATTTACTAAATTGCAATTGCCCTATCTGTCGGGGTGGATGTTGAATGTAATTGGTTGGCGTCTTCACTAAGTGGTTACCTGTTGTCTTCTCAGAAGATCGCGCTGTACTCCTGGTCATTCGTTTCTTGGTGGAAGAGACTGGAAATATCAGGGAGCGGTTTCCTGAAGATAAACTTCTTGGAATAGGGAGGGGGGGACCTCTTATTTTTAAATTATAATTTTGAAAAAATCGCAAACTAACTTTTTCATTTTGCACCTTTGCTGGGATGTGAACCTCGGTCGTTTGAGTTTCTGTACGAGCACTCTAACCACTATACCGTCTTCGTTCTTAAAATATAACTAATTTTTAGAAGCATTAGTTTTTGTTTTCTTTACCATTGTAGGCAGAATACTTTTTTAAAAGCTACAGTCGTTCCTAGTCGCCGTGATCTAGTGAAATATGAAAAAAATATTTCATTCGGCTACTACCTCTTAGCAGTCTTCTGGCAAAAGCTCTGAGAGTAAGTGATTACCATTAAAAAGCTTCTCAAATCTGTCGTCCGGAGTCGACTTTAAACTGTAGGTCCCGGTACTTATGGATAAAAATTAATACACACAACATGAGTACTGCGAGAAACTGGGCCGTAGCCCTAAACAGGGTTTTAATGGCCAATTATGTATGTATGTATGTATGTTTGTTTGTAAATCGTTCCTATAAAATCTCTTCCCTAGCTTGTTAATGTTCCAAGTCATCCCCCTGCACAAGAATTGGTACACAAAACTAAGGGCTAAAAAATTCTGGTTATCTATATACCACCTAATGTAACTCCACTAATTTAACTGATGGATCATAATGTGTTTAGACTTTACGATTTTATTTTTAGTCTGCAATGGAAAATTACGTCTGACTTAAGTAACATAATTATGTGATAAGCTTTCTAAAGATTTGTTAAAAAAATGGTGGAAAAATATTATTGGTGGCAACAATTTTTATTAATGAAAATGGTGTTCCCTTGTCAGTCTTAGGAGATGGAATTATAGAGGATCTTCAGGTTTTTAGATATTAATGACCTAAATGAAAACATTCAGTACGATATCATACAAGTTCTGATTCTTGTAAACTCATGACCAAAAGCTAAGCTTGAGGATATGTGTTCCATTTCATAAAGAAAAGTGGAAAAAACTGTAGTCCAATAGTATTATTTTTCTAGCATTATTATAAATCGTATTACTGAACGTCATCTGTAATTTATTTACGAACAAAAAAACTAAAAACAGATCTAAAACTATAATTTACATTAACAATTAATTAAAAAGAAAAAACGTGTTTACCCTTAAATAGTTATATAATAACAGAAACCTTAACATCTTTTTCAAAGTTATTCACTTCCTGCGAACTCATGATTTTTCATTTCAACAAATTCTATTACTTTTATGATTATTTTTAATTATATTTTTTTCACTTCCTTTTAATATTTGTGCTTTTTTTTTGTAATTCTTTAGAAAGGTGTAAAAAACTGTTTATTTTTTAAATAATTATTTAAATGTGTAAGACCTTCCCTTTCAGCATAATTGTAAATATTTTATATTTTTCTGTTTCTTTTTATTTTCTTCCCCCTTTTTTTCTAAAGAAAGAAAGCAAAAGCGATTAAATTATTTGGTGTTTTTGAAAGAAAAATAAAAAAAAAAATTAAATTAAATATTGTATGACCTTAACCCTCTTTAAAACTTAAACATGATTTGTTTTGTTTAACTAGTTTTGAGACTGTATAGACAATTTCAAAATTATAATTCTGCAATTATTGTGAACTTGTAATTTAAATGGAAAACATAACAGAGTTCTGTGAAAATATTTTTATTTATAATTGAAATTTAAAGAAACAATTTTGCTTCAAAAGAGGATGAGTTTAAATATTTTCTAAATTTTATATCATTGTAATGACTTTAATGAAAAATATTATAAACTGTATTAAAAGCCTTTTGTTGAGAGTGTATTGATAAGTTGATGATAGATGCCATAAAAATTTTTACTAAATAGTAAAAGAAAATCTCCAATATATTACAACTTTAACCTGATTTTGGTTCCTGGCCACAGGAACATCGCGGGTGACTCCACTGCTGACAAATTGGCTGGGGCCATGTGGAAATGGGTATACCTCTTTCCTCTGTTAGGCTCCTTATTAGCCGGAAATATTTATTGGACGCGGACCTGTCCTGGGCGGGAGAGGAGTCTTGTCACTTTGCTAGACTTACCTGGCCTAGGCTGGATTTGAAGCGTCCCAATCAACTGTTTAAACTAAACCGCAGGGATATCTCTTCCGCTGTATCTATCCTCACAGGTTACTGTGTGGACAAATGACTTCTGTCGTAGCTGTGTGTCGATTAAGGAGGAAGAGACTGTGGTTCATTTTATTTGCCAGTGCCCAGCCCTAGCTCGATGTAGATTGCTTACATTAGGATCTCCTTTTCTCGATAGTTTGACTAACCTATCGATCCTGGACATTAGATTAATTGTCAAATTCATTTGGCTCTCTGGCTGGTTTCTCGCATAATTTTCCTGGGAAGTAGTGCTTTTCGTGTAAAGCCTCTGGCTATCAGGGCTTTCTAACCTCATGCGTGCTCAAATGTGCCTTGTTAGTGCAAGGCTGCCACTTCCCCTATACTATCCTATCGTACAATCTGTGCATAGAAGACGCCAGGCTAAAGGCACGAACGAATAGTGCATGAACGCATAAGTACAGACAGAGGGGTTGAAAAAATCGCGTATATGAAGAAACCAAACCAAAACCAAAAACTTCAAACGTCTGACTGCCAGATCTGGGCAATCCCAAATCTCAAATGATTTATTGTCTTCCCCTCTGAAGTATTCCCGCAACTTCTGCAGTGAGAGTTAAAGGGCAGATCCAACCTCTCATCCAATAACCCGTATACACCGCTATAACCTTAGACAAAAATTGACGAGGGATCGCCAAAATTTTCAGAGTCCTGCACTGATTACATTGATGCTAAAAAGTCTTAGAAACAGCTCAGGAAGTGATGAAACTCTATCTGTTCTGTGCTTTTTCACGGAAAAAACTCGATATCTTCTCCTTAATGATGGTCATAGGGCAGTAAAGATCTGAGTAGGAAGTAGCAGACTTCCCTCTCGAAGAGACATTCCTAGCAAATCCATCCGCCTTCTTATTCCACATGATATCTCTATGAGCCTGGGCCAGACCAAGGAAATGCTACAGTCATCCCAAAGTAGCTTTAGCTCCTCTTTACATCAAAGAACCAAGAAAAGAGTTGCAAATAGGCGACGGCTAGGCCCTGTTAGCTACCTGACTATCATAAAAAACCTTAATTTTACCCAAACATCATCGCTCCGTCAGTATTCTCACATCTTGCTTAATTGTAAATACCTCAGTTGAAAAACATTACACGTGTCCGATAATCTGAATGACTCTGCCAATTTGGCAAACTCGGAGAAAACACTAGCCCCCAAGCCGCACTTCATCTTAAAACCATCCGTGAAGACTGAAATACCGGAATCTGTAGAAACACTGGCCGATTCTCATTCTTTCTTACTAGGGAGGCATATCATTCAATGAAGTAACTTGAGTTATTAAAAACGTACATATGTGCCTATCAACGAAAACTAAAATAGAATTTTGGAAATGCAAAAACAAAATCAATTTTTTATTTATTCTTAATCAAACTATATAATTTTAAAATCAATTCGTTGAAAAACAAATCTCATACTATTGAATGCAAATTCACAAGGACATACGCCATGTGGAGATTATGCGCAAAATTGAAACTGTACTTTGCTGTTGATAAAAAATTTCAAGAATATTTAGGGAATTGGCTAAAATTTACATAAATTAGTAGTCAAACAAAACAAAGTACAAATAAAACACCAGTAAACAAAAAATAAACGCCTTCGTTCTTCTTTAACTGAATAGATTAAATTAATGAATAGAAGTAATTTTGTGTAACCCCTTTTGAATAAATACCAGAACACCAGAACTTCATCTTAAGCTGTGGAATTTAAATGAATGAATATTTGCTTTATTGCTTACCGTTGTAGTATTTATTCAAATCAAAATAACATAAAGCTTCCCAAAGGTCTCCTGTTGAGTAAATAATTTATATTTGAATGTGCGTAACTACTGCTACTATGGCTGTTAACCTTCAGTTTTGATTTTGTGTAATTACATTTATTTTGTTTGTTATTATTAAACTTTCTATTAAAGCAGAAGCATGATGTAATTTTCTGCACTCTTTGCAAATAATTGCTTAAATTAAATGTATTTTTTGTTTTGTAATATTGAAGAAATTTGTTATTTGCGATATTAATATTGTTATAAAAGGATAATGGCTTTTTTTGAAAAACAGGAAAATGAAGGCATACAAAGATATTTGTATTTAATTGAGCTTTTGTGAAAGAAATATTAAAACTTTACTTATAATTTGAATACAGCTTGTGTCCAGACCAGACATCATTAGAAATGATTTTTAATGCTTTAAAGTTTGATCTTTCGTGCAAAGAGGCCAACAAATTACTTTTGATTTTAGTGAAAATTTAAATTTTCATTAAACTCAGTCCGGATTTTTTTTGGGAAGTATTTGAAATGTTTACTTTCATAATATGTAATTACAAAAGCAAATCATCGAACATCATCATCGTTTAAATTGAGATTTTTGTGAAAACCGACCGTAGGCTAAGAAATTGCAGATAAAAAATATGTCACCACAAAGGGGAAAATAGTCATCTTTGGCGTAGAGCAAAACAAAATAAACTTTCTTTATGACCAGGAAAGTGCTTATTTTATGGACTCAATGGAACCAAGAGGTTATTCGACAAAATTCGTTGGATCAGCGTAAGGAGTCGACATAACAACAGTTTTGTGGAAAGACTATAAAAATATTAGGCATGTTCACTAGGGTGGGTCAATTTTTTTGCCTACTAAGCGTATAGCAAAATCGTAATCTACGAGAAATTCTAAGAACTTTTCCCAAAGAAACCATGGTTCTAAAATCAAAATCGAGCTTCCGGTTTTTTACGAGAAAATTTGGTGTTCAGGTCATCCGAAAATAATGCTATTTTTTTGGAAGTATTCATTGCAATTGGTGAATAGTTGACCTGTATCGCTGGAAGAGGGCTTATTTTAAAGGAAATTATCTCAGCTTTCTATATCTGTCCTCTATTATAGAAAATTTTTTACCCAAATAATGGTTTTGGAGGTTTATGTCACAATAATAAAAGTTTTAGGTTTTTAACAGTTTTACTATTATTATTTTGACATAAACCTCCAAAACCATTATTTGGGTAAAAAATTTTCTATAAATGAGGATAGATATAGAAAGCTGAGATAATTTCCTTTAAAATAAGCCCTCTTCCAGCGATACAGGTCAACTATTCACCAATTGCAATGAATACTTCCAAAAAAATAGCATTATTTTCGGATGACCTGAACACCAAATTTTCTCGTAAAAAACCGGAAGCTCGATTTTGATTTTAGAACCATGGTTTCTTTGAGAAAAGTTCTTAGAATTTCTCGTAGATTACGACCTTGCTATACGCTTTGTCATGTTTTTCGGTCCCGAACAAATTGACCCACCCTAATGTTCACCCTATGCTGGCATTAAACCTTTTCAAAGTAGTAATTCAATCGGCCAGCTTTCGAAAATTGGACATTGCAACCCTAAACAAAAAAAAAAAAAAAAAAAAAAACTACGATGAAATCACCTGCCCACAGATCATACATACATAATTGGCCATTACAACCCTGTGTCAGAGTTACGGCCTAGCTTCTCGCAGCACCCATGTTGTGTATGTTAATTTTTATCCATGAGTACCGGGACCTACACTTTAAAGTCGACTGCGAACGACAGATTTGAGAAGCTTTTTCATGGCAATCAATTACTCCCAGAGCTTTTTCCAGAAGACTGCTGAGAGGTAGTCGCCGAAAGAAATAATTTTTTTAATCTTCTTTTTTCAAGATATCAGAGCTGAGATTTGAACTCGGCACTATTGTCTTAGTAAGCTGAAACACTAACCACTAGACCACGGCGACCACAGATTATGCGTGAGTAAAATGCACACAAGGGGGGTGTTGACTTAATGGATTCATGTGTATATGAGAAGCAATGGTCTCATAATCAAAAATTAAAATACTGCAACCAGGATTTTCTATCATCTGCTTGATATTATAATAACAAATACTTTTGTTATTATATAATAACAATGAAAACGAGAAACCATGACTATGTATATACTTAGCTCAAAGCGCTTTTGTCGAAAAACTTTCAGTTGGTCGTCCATCATTTGCTGAAGAGCCAACCGGTAAAACTCTTATCGGAGAAAAAATCATTCACCCTGTAGGTGCTATCAGATTCGACAAGGTCTTCCTTGTTTTAGTCCAAGAGCTTTCCAGGAGCATTTTTTTTTTTAATTTGATCTCGAATTCGTTCTCTTCCGTAGAAAAATACACTAGAACAAAAATTATTGCCATAATTTAACTCTTTCAGGCTTGGTGGTTAGTTATCTAACCACCTATTGTTGCTTGTTTAAACTTGCTTTCATTCCATCCATTGGCAAATTAATAAATAATACAATTTTTAAAGACATCGTAGATCATTTGTTGCGAAAGTTTGTCACTAGGGTCCACTAGTAATATTTATATCTTTATTTAAACTCAGGGCAGCCCGTTGTTTTTTTAACTGGTCGGTTGTTATTGAAATAAAGAAGCATAGAGTGTTTTTTATTAAACGAAATCAGTGGTATTTAATTATTTAGTACTTGTTCTTATTTTATGTTAATATATATATATGTAACAAGAGCATAATATACAAAAAATAACGTTAGTAATATGGTGGTTAGATTACTAACCACTGTGACTATAGTACACTCTAAATTATGTTTTTCCACATAATTTGTGTTATGTATATAATGGTGGCATCGAACTCTTTTTTCATTTTCTGGATAGCGCCCTCATATTATATATAAAGTGCTCCAGAATACATACCACCCAGAACTTCATCAGCTCAGTGTCAAAGAGTTTCGATGAAGTGTTTAGCTTGTGATTCTAACACCAGTTCAGGCGAAAAAACCTAAATCAGACACTAAGCGCTCGATTTCGTAACCCTCTACTCCACTACCGGTACAAATAATGAAAAACAATCCATCAGTAGGAAGAGAATTGCGTCTGGAAAGCAGTGTGCATCAGCCAGAGAGTTCTACATCACGAAGATGTGTAAATACAGCACAAAAAAGAACTCGGTGCGAACCACATGGCAATGCAGAACCTGTGAAGTTCCTCTTTGCATACGCACAAATAAGACATGTTTCTCCGATTTTCATCAGAATTATTTTTTTGTTATAAAGTATGGCTGCCGATACTACACTTTACATGAATAATTTTTATGCCAACTGTCACGGTGGTTACTAAACTAACCACCCTATTCCACAAAAGTCTGAAGCGCAAACTTATGTTTTTCTTTTTTTGTATAATAAATGAACACTAATCAAACCAAAAATGCAGTTTTTTTGTTAATAAAATTATATATGTAAGACCGTGGCTGAAAGAGTTAAAGCGAATTTCAAATTCAGGGTTTAAGGGTTAACTACTTCCCATTGTAGGTTGCTTGGTTGTTTGCTTAACGTGGCCGCTCATATACGAGTATTATTTTGCATTCTACGAGCACTATGGAGCACAGTTGGAATGTCCCATATCAAGTTTGTTAGTTTTTGATATCCCGGATCAATATTCGATATTTCTACGATATTCTGCAAAAACCTTAAATCGAAGGCATCATGACATCGTCTGAAGAAATTGCAAAGGAAGAGCTTAAGCACCTCCTACATTTAAATTTAAATAAAGTGTGTGGGAGAGATATCATCATAATTATTATTTATTTGAAAGACGTAGTTCATAGATTCTCTGAGTGGACTTAGCTGAAATCTTTAATTTTCCATACCTCTGGTCATAAATCAGACTGAATTTGTTCGATGGTATGGGTTATGTTGTCGTTGAGAAACGCTGTGGTTTCTTGCATTGCAATTTAAACAACTTTACAAGAAAAATCTAACAGGCATAAATCCTATTTTCTCGGTGGAAAGTACACATCGCCTACACGTGAAATAAATATGCCCCCAAATCGTTTGTGTTGAGTGTCCAATGTGGCATATAAATACATATATACACAATTGGCCATTACCACCCTGTTTCAGAGTTACGGCCTAGCTTCTTGCAACACTCATGTTATGTGTGTTAATTTTTATCTTTGAGTACGGGGACCTACAGTTTAAAGTCATCTCCGAACGATAGACTTGAGAAGATTTTTCATTGCAATCAGTTACGCTCAGAGATTTTGCCAGAAGACAGCTAAGAGGTAATTGCCGAAAGAAATATTTTTTTTATATTTCTTTTTTTCCAAGATATCAGAGCTGAGATTTGAACAATGTTGCATATATGTATGTACTGTATGGCATATATTATTGGTGCCTCTGTTGTATAATTCAGGTTAAAAAAATTAAACGAATTCATTTAGAAATTATTGAGGCTTCTACAATTACCTTTAAGGATTTGATTTTGCATTTAAAAAATTTTAAAGGCAGATTTCCAGGCAGATTCTGAAGATATTAAGAAAAAGTGCGGTTATTTACTAAAAATATGTCGGTAGACGAATGTCAGACGAAATATACAGTGTTTAAAAACATTCGATTAATAACACTGTGCTACACCAAAAATATGCAGGGGTTCTGACATAACAATTCTGTTTTGGTGAAGCCCATACGGTACTGAAATGGTTATAGTTTTTTTTCGATCACTTGGTTAAGTCTCTTTTTTAATAGCAAATATGGGAAAATACCTGTATTCACGAAATTACAACTTCAAAAAATCTTCAGTTTTGTGTTTCAAACCATGTTTTTTAATTTGAAGATATTAGTTTTAAACATTAAACAAAATAATGTTTTCGAAAATCGGTGGGGGAATGGCTGACTTACGCACGTTTAACTTTAAACAATACCCACTTTTTAAATAAATTTTTATTTTATTCACGCTCTAAGTTGGCCGTGAAGTAGAATATTTTTGTTTTATTATATTTGTAAGAAAGCAAGCTTTCGAAAACACGTAAGTAGAATAAAATCGGCTTAAAAATTAATGAGATATGCTAAGTTTTGTGGTAACATGTATTTCGTACTTTTTTGATTTTGTTTTTTTTTTTTCTTAGAAATGTCACCGTGTCCGTTTTTTTTTAAATAAATTTTTGCCAGTACCTCGTCTTGAAGACCAGTAGTAGTTTGAGAACATATTGATTTCAGTTCTTCGAATAGATCGGTGTTCAATCCCTAAAATTTCCTCGTGAAATGGTTTCTGGCCTAAATTTGAACCGGAACATATTCAAATGAGCATGCATTTGGTGCAATTTGGACACATTTTGCTACCCATTGCATGGTAGGCACACAACATTCTATTTCCTCATAACGTTAAATTTTAGTGTTTCTTAGAAAATTTTCAAGTACTCCTGCATATTTTTGGTGTAGCACAGTGTTATTAGAGCTATCGTTACTAAAGAGCACTTTAGACGATAATATTTTACGTACTATCTTAGTTTACGTACTTTTTTATTTTTAAATTATAATTTTTAGAAAAACCGCAAAGTTTTATTTTTCTTTTTTAAAATACTCTGGGACATATCCTACCACGACTCCCCTAATAAAACGTTTTGTTTTTTTTTATATGAAACTCATCAATCTCTGATTGGGGTAGTGGGAATATTCATTATTATTATTTCATTATTATGTATCACTCTGCACTCGTACTAATTGAATTATGGTGTATGTATAAGTAGTTTATAAAATATAAAAACTCGCTACTTTTTTTTTGTTTTGGCAGAGAAATTATGGCCTCGTAAGAGTAATTTTTAAAAGTATATTTTTCTTTATAAAATCAATCAAACAGAGTTACATTTCTTACTGGAATTAACAATGAACTTTAAAGAAGAAGAAGAAAAAGAAGCAGAGAAAGAAAAATCTGATGACTTTTATTGATTTACTTTTTCATTTGAAATAAATTGGGTGCATTTTAACAATTGGTAATGAAAAGGCAAAGTATGTAAAACAAAAATCAAAAATATAAAAATTTGATAAATGTTGATGAATGAGCAAATTATAATTCATTTTATATGTTGCTCTTCTTGTTAACACATTCACATATTTTTATTTTCATATTTATTTTCATATTTTCTGTAATATTTTTTCTTAAAATAATATCTGATTTCAGGTGTCGTTCATTCAGTTCGACTTTATTTCATATTACTGACAGATATGTAGTTATAACGTTCTTTAAAAAAAAAATACCATCTTAAATGCAAAAGAGGTAGTATGTAGTAGTATAGGTTATTATATATATGTATGTACGTATATAGCCTTAGTATTGGCTAAAATAGTGCACGATATATATGTATGTATGTAAGTAGTATGTTAATATGTTACTAACTATACTGTAATTTATGTGTTGACTACTATGTAGGGTATGGTGTTACACCTGTGTAAGGCTATAATCTCTTTTCTTTTGTAATTTGCAGCATAAACAAAAAATAGGAAGGCTTTCTTTGAAAAATATATTGTAAACGAATTTTATTGATGCTATATGTTTTCATGAAATACAAGTGGTATAAAAGTAGTCATTTTTGCATATCTTTTTTGCGAAACACTTAAGGTTGAAGAACATAACAAGCGTTAGTGCGTGAGCGAGGTGTAGTCTTCTCTCAAAAAGTTAAACTAATAATCAGCTGACACTATAAAAACTATATTTAAATTTAATTTTTGTCAATAATGTAAGATAATCTTATAGGAGAACTGAAAAGCATACATACATACCTACATAATTGGCCATTACAACCCTGTGTCAGGGTTACGGCCTAGCATCTCGCAGTTCTCATGTTGTGTGTGTTAGTTTTTATCCATGAGTACAGGGACCTACAGTTTTAAGTCGACTCCGAAAGACAGATTTGAGAAGTTTTTCATGGCAATCAATTACTCCCAGAGCTTTTGCCAGAGGTAGTCGCCGAAAGAAATAATTTTTTCATCTTTCTTTTTTTAAGATGTCAGAGCTGAGATTTGCATACAGTGTTGTATAAAAAATTAGGCGGGGACTACAAAAGCAAAAAGAAGTGATGAAATAAATAACAAAATAACTACTAACAGAAAACGCTTTTATAACCTGTGTTTCTGTTTTTAAATGCACGGTACTTCTCGACAATTTAAAGTTTATGGTATATTTTAAAAAGTAAGCACACACTTTTTAGCTACACTATAAGACACACAGAGAAGCAGTTACGCAAGTGAACAAATTCTTGACAAACCTTTGAAAGAAAGAAAGAAAAAAAAAAAACAAATGTAACACAACACAGAGCCTTACCGCAGTCCCTTACTTAGAGACAAGTTTGTAAGCAAGAATATAAAAGAATAACTGAAAAAACAACAAATTTAGCTCTTAAAGCTAATCTACACGAGCCACAATGATGCTCTGAGCTTAATAAAACGCTTTGAAAATCAAAAATCTATGGCTACGAAGTGGCAAATAAGATCGTGTGCGAAATTTTTACCAACTTTCTTCGTTCGGCGCCTTATATTATATTGGGTATGCTCATATTCGGCCTTATTTAAGTTGGCGGCGTCATTGCCTGAGAAACTTTTTGTAATAGAATTAAGAAAAAATGTTTGTTTTGCTTTTGGACAACGACGTCACCAATTTGAATTTAAGAAATAATTTATTGTTGAAAGACATTTTGAAATTAAGTTAGACTCCTAAAACATTTTTTTTCAATTGCAATTTGGATTTTTTTATTCAAAATTTAGAATTTTTAAGTGTTAACATATCGTCGTGCGGGAGTTTATGTGCTCCATACGCCAATTTATATTTTTTATATATCTGGAGTTAATGATGCCACTTTAGGTTTTCGACTCAAGTCGTCCGTTTTCGGATATCTCGTCCAGTTTCTGAGATTAGTAGCCGAAAACGGATTGAAGATTTTAAAAATTTTGGTGTCAAAAACCTAACGTGGCATCATTAATTCGAGAAATATAAAATATCAAAATATTTTTAAAATACGTTATAATTCCCAATCAAGGTATTTTTTTTTTTTTTTTTTGGTAAAAATAACGTTTTTTACTTATTTGGTTTCGTAGTCTCAACACTCCAGCCGCTCTTTCAAAATTGAAAGTTTTAATGCGAGTTCTCTCTCCTTCTGTGTGGGATAACCAACTTGTCGGGGTATAGAGGCTTTCACTGCAAGAACTCAACTGGCTAAGCTGGAGGAGAGCAATAGCTCTCTGGTAGGGTCTTCCAGACCAGAAAAGCAGTTGAAGAATTATCCCAGGGGTTGGATCAAGGAGAACAAAAACAACATCATCTCCAATATCATATTGATCTTTTACTCCTCCCCTAATTTAAACTTTACAATGCGGGCTTCTTAGGGTTAATTGCTGTTTTATTATACAGTGGTAAAGGTATAACACTAGCTATTGAATAATCAATCAACACCAACCGATTTAAATGCGGTTCGCATTTTTAAAGTAGGACCTTTTTTTTAGAACTGATACCAGATATGATATTAGTAAGTTTAAATCAAAGGTCAATGACCCTTTTCCCCCTTCCCCGCCTATTTTCCTAGGCCAGAACAATATACTGAATGAGTAGGGGTCATCCCCTGAGTGCTGGCCTCATTAAAAAAAATTAGAATTTTATAACGAGCAAACCTACAAAAATAAAGTTAAAAAGTATTTCAAAAATATAAAATATGTCCAAGGTAAATAGTTTTATGGTATATTTTTGAATTTTATTTTTGTTGAGTCTTTGTAATAATTCTTGATATTGTGATTGCATAGTCTTACCAAAACCTATCAGTTCCGTGGAATAAAATTTGTGTTTGGGTACAAACTTGCAAACGAAGTTCAAATCTCACAATTGTAATTTGATTTTAGCAAAATTTTTAATTTACCACACCTAGATAATTTCGTTTTAGAAACAAAGCAGAAGCAAAAATGATGTGCTGATACATTGGGTTACTTAGAAAAATCAATAGAAATCGGAGTACAAAAAAAAAAAAATCAAATACAACAGATTGGTCTTCTTTTATTTTCTTTATCACTTATGTAAATTTCAAAAAAATGATTAAATTTTTAGATATCTTTCCTTTAAGAGGGCGTAAAGTATAGGCCTGATTCAAATGGCTATTTGCTTTTTATATGCCATGGCCATTAAAATTGCGGAAATTAGAAGCTCTGAGATGATCATTTTAATTTATGCAAAATAGTCAATTTGGAACCATAGTGCAATATATATTCAAGTATATTCAAGTAATTTCAAAATATAGTCAGTCGGTATACATAAGTATGAACAGTTTTTATATTACAATTTCGGATTTTATTTTATTTCTACCATTTTTTTTTAGCGAATTCCAAAACTATAGCGCCACAAATGTCACCATGAATCCTCTATGCCGGATTATGAACATTTTAATGTGAGAAGAAAACTCAACATAATGATTACCTTGCAGGCTTTACACGTGCACAAAAGAAAATTATTACCCAGGGACATATTTATCATGTTGATTTCAGCTCATCTGTTACATTCATACAAACAATGGCTACAAATTCATGAACAGTACGAAGTAATAGGCATGTAATGCCTTACAACTACAGCAACAATAAAAGGAAAATATACAAATATATAAAAAATTAAGGAATAAAAAAGGGTAAGTGCTCAAATGCTGTAGAAAGGTGAAGAAAAAGTAAAAAGTAAAAACAAAAAAACAACGAAAAGGTGTGAAATTACTTATTTTTATATATGACTCGTAATATAAGAATTAATAGTTAAGAAAAAAAGTTCAAAGAAATACGAGGGTTGTTGTTGTTTGAGTAATTGCTGTGTGTTTTATATTAAATCATACAATGATAAGAAAATTTTAAAAATATATTTATAAGTAGAGCAAACAATAATTTTATCAACCATCGTTTTACCTACTTTTACGTACCCTGTATTGCGGTGGTTTGTTGTGTTATATTGTGGGCCAGGATGAGATGTTTGTACCGCATACCGATACCGATGAACTTCGAATTTTATTCATTCAATCTCTTCACATTCAATGAAGTCAATTTATTTGCTCGTTGTACAATTAAATTTAAGGGCTGTAGAGAATGAGAACTTGTTTCATATTATTTATCAAATATTCGATACTTATTGTCTATAATTTCCTATTGTCCTTTCTGCATAGATTTGCTATGAACAATATTTGGTATTTTATATACAGTGGCTCACAACCTATTTCAACCAAACAGAACAAAGTAGTAAATAAGAAAATAACTCAGTATATACAGTATACAAGTATATGTTTCAAATTAGAAAAACAAAGTAGGTAATTAGAAACTAAAAACCAAAAATATAGGTACATTAGTAGTCATATAATTGTGTGCCAGATAAAGCTTCAGCCAAACGAATAACCAAATTCCTTTGGTCAACACAACTCTTGTTTCCTTTAATTTTTTTCTATTATTGGCTACTTCTGTGGGTCTGATAATGGAAAAAAAATCCTGAGAGATTACCACCATATTCTTGACGAAGCCATATTGAAAGCAACAAATAGTATAAATTTTAATCAATAAATAATAAAAATCTAAATAAAATAGTATTAGAGACAAGAGCTGTTATGGAAAACCATTCTGGTATAGAAATAAAAAAAAAAAAAAACAGGGAACAACGTATTTTTGGTCTTATGTTGACAAGTGTTATCCAAAAAGTATCCAGGTGGATGTCGTTATGAGGAGGAATTATTAAAGGAGGTATGTAGATGGTCTTGAATCTTCTTTTTAAAAGCAAGTTTAAATAAAATGTCTACAAGCACTACTCCCTCTTTACCCCTTCCCATAACATATTTTCCTAACCAGCATATCGTACTGCATGAGTAGGGGTCGTCCACGGAGTAGTGAATTTAATAATAAAAAAATATAAAAAAAACGATACCAATATTTGAGAATGTAGCCATTTCAAGTGAGAGAAATTCAGATAGTGGCGAGCCCGCTAAAGAAAAAACCTTCTGAACAAATCAAAATGCCATAAAATAAACGAGGTACAAATTAAAACTTTCTATTGTTGGAAAATAATATTAAAGTTTTAAACAGATTGGGAAAACAAACAAAACATTTCGCAAACGTTACCACAAAGTCATAAACTTTTAACATTTTTTTAATCGTATTGTATATGAGCAAAACCAAAACAAATGCTTTCTAAATGAGAAAGAGCGCAAAACGAAATAAAATCGCTTTTTGCTCTTGTGCTTTGTTATTCGGTTAAATTCGTATAATTTGCTCTTTTTTCTCTTCTTCTTTTCTTTTTCTTCTCATTAATTTGTTGTTGTACCTACACAAATTTGAGTTAGTGTATTTGTAGTGCTCAAAACAAAAACAATATACAAAACTAAATGGGACAATCGCTCTCACTGTTTTTGTTATGTTTTGTTTTTTGTTTTACTCATGGTAAAGAACAAAGCAAAATGAGATCAAACGTGTCGTTTTGTTTATTTTCCTACTCTGGTTTTAAAAGATTTGCTAGCAATATATATATATATACATATATGTATAATATAAAACTCAGTTTGACCTTATATGTATTCTAGCAACAATCTTTCATATTTTCGGTAGCTGAAGATTAATTCAACTGCTGATGTATTAGTTTACTATCAAGTCTTATCGGGAAACAGAAAATAATTTACTCGTAATATCATTGAATGATTTTTTAATTATTGTAAATTTGTCAAGTTTTCCAATCGGATTCGATATTAAACTGTAGATCCCAATATTCATGGAAAAAAATGTACGTACCCAATATGGGTGTTGTCAGAAGCTAGGCCGTAGTGTTGTAATGGCCAATTGTGTCTACGACTAAGTGAAACTAAATTAACTGCTCACAGTTCTTCCTATCTAAGAAGCAGTTTGTATATAATTTTATGAATAAATTTTTATATAGTTTACTTTGTTTCCTTATCAGGAAGCAGGAGCAGCTTCATAGTGGGAATTCCCACATAAAAAACATACCCTCCATAGTAAATCTCGTAAGAAGGAGTTCAGCCTCTCCCCCTTACAAAACAGCTGCAATTTTTGTTAGGTTTTATAATATATTAAAATTTTTAATTATTTGGCGGTTGTATTTCCATTGTGAATTATAAGTAATATATACAGTGTACTCATGGATAAAAATTGACACACACAACATGAGTGCTGCGAGAAGCTAGGCCGTAATCCTGACACAGGGTTGTAAAAGCCAGTTACGTATGTATGTATATACAGTGTTGTGGAAGGTAAAAATTATTTTCATTTTTAGTTTAAATTATGGACGGAATAACACTTTTTTTGTCTTATTAAAACCAATACTTAGGGGTAAACCCTTAATCATGCAGTGCATTGTATTGGAATTTGAAGATAGATAGATTTGTGAGATGTTAAGCGCCTTATATCAATCAACAGCAATTGTCCCATCTATCGATGGATGTTGAATATGAGTGGTAAGCATATCCACTAAGTAGGTCTGCTGTTATCTTCCCAGAAGGTGGTACCTTACTCCTGATAATTTTTTCTGTTGGTGGAATAGACTGGACTGTCAAAGAGCGGTTTCTTTAAGATGATAATTTGTGGAGGAGGGGGGGTGGGAACCTCTTATTTTTAGATTATAATTTTCGAAAAAGCGTAAATTTTATTTTTTAATTTTTCTTCTTCGCTAGGATTTGAACCTCGGTCGTTTGAGTTTCTGTGCTAGCGCTCTAACCACTAAACCATGACCCCCCTAAAATACTTTAAGTTTATTTAAAATTTTTATATAATGTCTAAATTATAGATATAATATATATCCTAAAGAAGGCTGGTTAAAATGTGTTGTGAGCCACTGTAAGATGAGCTTGAATAAAAAGTTTTTTTTTTTTATTTAATTTTTTAGTTTGCAATTTATAAAAGATTTTTAAAAAACAAAACACAAATTGGATTTATTAGAATATGTAAAAGTCGTAAATCAAATATTAGGGCTATTCGTTTAGTCTTCTGAATGCCTCCTGCATCGCTTAAACTCTCAACTTTCGTATATTTTTATGAGCTTAAGTTTTAAGTTTCTTAAGTCAGTGTTGGGAGTTTATTGATATGCTCCTTTAGTTACAAGTTATTATATATATGATTTGAAACGTGTGTTTTTTGTTTGTTTGTTGTTTGTTAATACAACATATGTATACGATACGTGTCACTTACACTTTTAATACAATACCTGTCATACATACATTAAAACAAAACAATAAAATTTTCTCAATTAATAATTTTCAAACTCTTATAATGCAATTAAATATAGCAATTTATATTAAATTTCATAATGTTTAAATATATAAACTTATATGTATAGGGTCTTCCAACAGGATCTTCCGACCTGTGGCAATCTACATCTATAAAATAAATTGTCTGGCTTGCTGATTCACCCACCCTGAACAGATATAGCATTCAACAACTCTTGCAAATAATAAAATTGTTCATCTATTAGAACTCACTGTAATTTTCATCGATAAGTCATTCTCATTAATAAGTTCCATTTCAGGTTGGCTTATTACACGAACAAACAAAGTTGTCGTATTTTCGATTAAATCAATCAATATGAGATCCAGGTGTATCCAATGCATCACGCAAAAGTTCTTCTTTGGTATGGAGTTTAAGCCATCATGGTTAGCGGTACATTTTTCTTTGAAAACGACGTTCTTCTGGTCATTACTGTCAATGGCAAGTGCTATAGATAGATGATTACCAACATCTTTTGGCTTGCATTAGATGATTTGGGAGCTTAGGTTCAACAGAACGGCACTACGTGCCAAACAGTTATGTATTTGAGCACATGATCAACTCACGTTGACTAGTCGCCGAGGTCGTGCAATTTATGTGAAGTTTCATTAAGTTGCAAGTATATGAGAATAAGCCACAAAGTACAGCGATCATCATACCCTTAAGGTATGGATTATTTCATCTGCCAAATTCAATTTATGTGCAATGGTCATGGAAAATTTGATATTTCGCATGTGGCTTACATTTGAACGATTTGATATTTCATTCATAATGGTATCAACAGATCTTTTAAAAGAAAAAAAAAAAACATTTTTGTTTTGATGAATATCATCAAACACACACTTTGTTTTATTTGAATTTAAAAATAGGAAGAACACAATGAAAGACCCAAGAAATTTATCTCTTAATTTTTTTTTTAAATTTTGAGTTATTTTATTATTTATATACAATATTTTAAATACATGCATACATGCCTAAGTATGTATGTATATCCTGTAAATACAATATATATTAAAATTTATTTTTCGAAATATTTACCTTCAAGTGTTTTACTGATATTCGCTTAAACAATTTTAAATGTTTTTTTTTCTTTTTCAATTTAAATATTAAAATTTTAAATTTAAACAATCCTTATTTATCAGTTTGAATCTAAACAAAAATATATGTGTAATATATACATACATATAAAATACATATATAAAGGTAATTTATAAATATAAAAATACATTTTATACAGTAGTATCTACGAGTACGATAATTTAAAATTACAAGTTTAAGAAATATGTGGTTGAATAATTGCTATATAAGTTCTGTTATTAAAATTAGAAATTAAGAAAACAAATTGAATAGCAAAACTAAAGGTTTAGTTAATCAACACTAATTGTATAATACCCTACAAAGAAACACACAAGTTTTGTTTCTGTTACAGACATGAGGAAACTTTGGCCTTACAAATGTACATAAAAAATTAAAAATAAAAACTATTTTAGTTAACCCTAGGAGGTATGAGGGTTTTTCGTTGCTAAATGGCACAACCAGGAATGTGCAGGCCTATATGGGACTTGTATGAAAATGCATAGACAGGTGCTCTAAAATTGTGTATAAATGCATTTTCTGCTAGGAAAACCACAAAATAATGAATTGAAACGCATTTTTATACATCTTATCAAATGAATTTTATACACGGCATTTAACACAGCAAACACGATGGTCTTTTGGTAGACTATGCGGCATGGACTGGTAGGTCATCTCTGGGTTAGCCTGCAACTACCTGCAAAAAACCAAAGTTGAAAAATTGATTCAGAATCAGGTTTTTATGCCGTATTTGACTGGTGTTGACGGTGTATATTTTTTCTTTTGTGAGAGGGGATACGCATTTACGCACTTAAGTGGTTTTTGCCACCCGAACTCTACACAGTTATTGCGTGCCTACCGGCTAAAACCCCTCTCTATATCACCAGGCTCCATCCTGTGACCGTCAATTTACGATTTAGCCAAGCGTCCACTTGAGGGATAAGGGCGTAAGTCCACCTTCCGCATGTCTCAGTATCCCACCGTAACTGCCGGTCACGGAGGGACCGAGACCTTGCCACAGATTGTGCGCCTTCTCTCCCAATTTCGCCCTTGTGTTGGTGGACGAATTGTCGCTCCCTGGCGAGGAGGTCGATGGGTATGACCCCGGCGACCACCAAATCAGCCGGCTCCGATACCGTGCTCTAGGAGCATGCTATGCGGAGCGCTGCTCTGCGTTACACTGCCGCTATGCGCTATCGGAACTTTTCGGCCCCGAGCGCATCAGCCCAGATTTCAGCTCCATACAACATCACAGACTCGGCGGTGCTCAGCAGCAAACGTCTTTTGCAGAGAAGAGGGCCCCCAATGTTGGCCATTACCCTGCTCAGATGGAGTATATTGGATGAAGCGCGTACGGCCTCGGTAGGGAAACAACTGATCATCTACAGTTATTTAGGCACTCCGAGCATATTTACACTCTAAATTGTTCATGAGCATGTTACAAACGTAGATGACGGCCGATTTACTTTTCACAAGTCGACCAGTTCTCGTTCTACCATTATCAAATCTAATGTACTTTAAAAAAACTTTATATTTATTGTGTCCCCACAACCAGTTACTTCGCTGAACGCTTGACCCGAATATGCCGGCAAACAAGGTGAGGCTAAAAAAAGCGTATGGCTTTACGGTTTGTTTTAGGAACAATTATGCTAAAGATCTCGGGTTTTAGAAGAGATTTATATATGAAGATTGGGTTTCGCATAATACCTATCACCGGGCCTTCACTACCCACAGTGGGACTATATGCAGGAGGTCTACCAGTGGCAGGCGTAACTCTTGAACAAATTTTAAAGGTCCTTTGCTTTGGACAATGTAGGCGAGCTCGACGAACTTAACCCCTCATCCATACCGATGGCTTCAGACAATAGCACTCACCGTTGAAAGTGATGGTCTAACCAATGTCGTTCTCTAAGAAACAAAGTTTCATGATACCGTTTATTCATTATTTATTCATGTACCCATTCATCTACAAAAAGGTCTCATCGCTGTAGGAGTTTTTTTTTAATTTTATTATTTACACGCATTGTTTAACAGACACAATAATTGACAACTATTTTGAGTGACATAGCTTCAATAAGATGCCTCGAAGTTCGGAAGCCCCTGTATTGGAAGATTGCTTTTCACAAAAAAAAAAAGCCAGAAAGAAAAAAAAAAAAATAAAAATCAGTCAATTCACGCCCAAATATGTTGATAGTTATGGACAAATTGAAAAAAAGTATATACATTAATATATATATATATATATTCTTTTGCACATTTAAACGTATACTGTGATTTTTGTTTCTTTGAACTTTTTTGGTTTGCATAATGGGTCACACACCAGTTACAATTTTGATATTTTCTTTAGAAAAAATATTTTTTTCAGACGATATGTATATTTAATGCAATTAAAAAATACTTACAAATAAATTACTCTAAAGTTAGTGTGAGATTTCTACGAATACTTCCATTAATTAATTCTAAAGGTCATAAATCGTCGTGCGGGAGTTTTAGTGCTCTATCCGCCATTTCATATTTTTTATATATCTCGAGTTAATGATGCCACTTTAGGTTTTCCACCCCAAATTTATCAAATCTGTATTCCGTCAAGTTTCGGAGATAAATAGCTGAAAACGGATAGCAGATTATAAAAATTTTGGTGTCAAAAATCTAAATTAGCATCATTAACTCGAGATTTAAAAAATTACGTATAGAGCACTTAAACTCCCGCACGACGAAATGTGTAAAATCTGAATTTTATTAGGTCACAACCTTTACAACTTTCTGATAGACGGTCCGATTTTTCAAATTACAAGTTATAAATATTTTATACGGTACACGTTTTTTTTAAGACCAATCAATACTACTCATGTAGTGCATTGTATTGGAATAAGATAGATTTGCATTGTGCTAGAGACCTAAACTGGGAGAAAAACCAATTTCGTTACAACGACTGAAAATGTATTTTTATTTAATTCAAAATCACATTTATGACAGATTGCTGGTTTCAAAATGACAGACAATTCAAATTCTGACTTATTGCGTTATATGTCTTTGTGCTGGTGTAGGGTATAAACGCATATCGTGTTACTTAAAATGTCTAAATACCATTAATAACAATTAAAATAAAACCAGTTTTGTTATATATATATTTAGTTATTAAATGGCTTGGTTTTCTTTCTTAAAATATAAGAATTTAATATTCTATTGACCTAAATTTTTTAATTTATTTTAATATTCTTTAGTATAAAAAAATACGCTTCAAAATAACTATGAAGTAAATATAATACATATTTTGAACAGTTTTTTATTTTTTTTATTTTTGGATTTTAGCTTAAATTGTTAAATTTATTTTTGGCAAAATTATTTTTTGGATTTTAAAAATAAGGAATTTTGATATCAAACATGTCTCTACACAACAGTGTAGTAAAACTATACTTCACAAGCTATTGGTTGCTGATTATCGTCTTTTTATCTGAATATAAGCACTCAAGAATTTTGTTGTTTACTATATAAAAGGACGATCGTCTGAAAGCAGGTTATAAATTTGAAGTTTTGCTGCTTTTCGTACCACAGTATTTGAGTTTTTTAAAGAATTTACATTTAACATTACATTCATGGCAGATGGACTTGCTAAGAGAGCCTCTGTCGGAGAGGAGTCTGCTGCTTCCTGTTCCCTGCCCTATGACTGTCGTTAAAGATGGGATATCCAAGTTTTTCCTTGAGGAAGCACATAGCAGATAGAATTCCATCACTTTCTAGGACACTTTGACCTCGATATAACCGGGGCAAGACTCTGGGAATCTTGGGGATGCCTCGCCAATCTTTGTCCACTCTTATAGCGGTGTATATGGGTCACTGGCTGATCGATAAATACGCAGAGAGGCTTAGCCTGGCCTTTAACCCGCACTGCAGAAGTTGCGGGAATACTTCTGAGATGTAGACCATAGATCATTTTCTTTGTGATTGCCCAGGTCTGGCAGTCAGACGTTTGAAAATTTTAGGGGTGCCTTTTTTCCATAGCTTGGGTAATGTGGGAACCTAGAGTTCTTAGCTTCACTCCACTTTATAGACAGCTCTGGATGGTTGTAGTTCTTTTCCTATTTTGGGTGAATTCAGTTTGGTCCTGCAATGGTTTCAAAACGTCACCATGTGCTAATTGTAATTGATCACGTTTTTAATTAACTAGCCATATGACTAGCTAGAAACACAAGCGCTACTGATATGGTTAAACTAAACAGAGAGTGTCAATTTAATATTCTAAAAGATGTTTTTTTTATTTCCACTGTCTAGCTCTCAGGGCTTATAATACGCCTAATATGGGTCATTAAAAAACTTTAGTTTTAGAAAACTGCACGTTTAAGAAATTTGAAAGTTCTGTAAGACTATTTTTTACTGAGTTTGTATGATTTGGAGAACTAGAAACCTATACCTCATAATAGTAGTCAGTTTATTTTATGTAAAAACTTCACAATTGGGGGATTCACAAGGTGTGCGCTAAAATGCCACCCAAATACTTGTAAATGAAAAAAGCTTTATTATTTATTTAATTGAGTTATTACGCTGTTCCTAATGACAAGAGGCATTTAACGCCTAAATATGTGCATGTTTATATACCCAAATTAGTGTCAAAATATTAATTAATGCAAATGACTTCAAGGAAAACTCTTAAAACGAAAATTAACTTTCTCTACTTCCTCTACTTACATGCACATACACATCCGATTACACTATTTTTAACGTTTAAAAATAGTAAAAATAAAAAAAATCAATGTAATATATTTTTGTTTATATAAATATGTACGTATATATGTATGTGTAAAATTTATTTAAGCCAAAGGATTCTACCAGATTTTCGTGCTTTTTTTTTGCCAGTTTTTTATTTTTTCATAAATTTTTTATTTCTTGATTTCTTATGCGTTTTAATGCAAATATGTTGTCTTTGTAAAACAAATGCGCATTTCCACAAATAAAATACTTATAGTGCAGCATTAAAAACTTTGACTAGTGCAACATTTTTTTCTGTTTTTTTCTTTTTTTTTTCTCTTTTTGATAAAACTTTTCTGGGTTGTATGTGTTTTGCTTAACATCTGAAATTAACAGAAAAAGAAATAAAGAATGAAAGAACACCAAAACCTTATTTCAGTGATATTTTTTTAAACAAATTTTCTTTTTTGTTTTTAATTTTATGTGAATTTAGTACTGCTGTAATTATATGTACATACACATCCATATATATTTTATTTTATTTGCCAACATTCAATAAACTGTGCTATGATAACATACTCGTATATACCTACTACGATATGTAGCGGCGTAGTTGGCTTAGGGGGTTTGTAGGGGTTTTAGTAAATTTTTGCTAAAGCACATGTGAAAGTATAGAATAGTTACGCCATATTTAAAATTTATATAAAAATAATCTTAATTTTTTTACTTTTAAACAAAAATGCATAAATACCCAAACACACATACCAGACACACATGTAGTTTTATTAATAGAAGTTTTAGTTTAAACTGCTAAAACGTTTTGCTTTTAACTATTTTTGAAATTCATTGATCTTTCGAAAATACTAGGTTTCACCCTATAATACGAAGTCCCCATTGGCATTCGCATTGTACAGGCGTTTGTTAATATTAAATTTACATTTTGCACAGACATGACATTGTCAAAAAAAAAAAATGTTGTTTCATTGTGGAGATAATTGTGTATTGCGTTGGAATTGTTGTAAAAAACCCTTAACTATTTAGTAGAGCATTACTGTGCTTAATGTTTTAACTTGTTTTTATTGAAAAATATATGCATTTAAGCACTACACCAAATTCTCTTTTTACACGATTATTAAAAGAAAAATACTTTCTCTTTTTACACAAATTCTTTTGATTTAAAACGGTGTTTGATTGGGGATGTGGGAATACTCCGTTTGATGTAATGTAGGTTTTTATGCCGGTTACCACCCCTGCTGCAGTTGAGATACGCAAAAAAAGCGTGCCAAGTTAAAATAAAAAACAATGTAGTTTAATCCAATTTATTTCGGTATCCGATTTTCACGGATCAGAATTTTATTATTTTTATTTTATTCTTACACGTTGATTTCACAAATTTATTTATTTTTAAAGAATAAAAGTTTATTAAATAGTTGTCCGTAAGCACGAGAGAAAATAAAATGCCATTTTAATATTTCTCTTCATATCTAACAACAGGAACACGTTGATGTTGAAATATTATAATATTTAATTTTTTTTTGTACAGCAATGAAAGAAAGAACATGTCGGAGTATTTTATTAGTGAAGATTTGTTTAAAAATAAAGGGAAAATTTTATAAAAATTAAATAATTTTGTGTATAATTATTATTAATTAATATATTTTTTTATTTTTTTTATTATTTTATTGCTTTTTATTGAATTTAAAAAATTCAACTTCAGTTTTTTTTGTTTTGTTTCTTTATATGAGCTGTTCTTGACAGTTCATATCATGATATTGTTTTCATAATATATATTATGATATCCATATCATAATAGATATTATGATAGCTGATTCGCAGTCTACACGTAACAAAATTATATCGGCTATCGAATTTGACGTACGCAGATATAAAAATATTTCGTTTCATATCTCGTGGAGACCCCGGGTTAAGCGACCACACAATTACAAGTAAGTAAAGAAAAGTCGAAAAAAGCCGATACTACAACAACGGCATTGCCATCCATAAAAAATAAAAACACTAAACCGTTGACGCAGACTATTCTTGCCGGCGTCAACATAGCGCCCGCCTTGCACCATAAGTGCAACCCAAGAATGATTAAATTAAAGATTACGACATCGCGCAGAACGTATTTTCATGTTGGAACTCTGACGTCACTCAAATTGTGTTTCTATTGGTTAATAATTTACAGCTGGTAAACTGCTGTATATACATATGTATGTGTATTCGTGTATTTTTTGTAGAACGGCAATAGTTATTTGATTTGCAAGGGTTGCCAACTTTCACTTAAAGCTTGTGTTTCCCACAACAAATTAAAAGTTTTACATATAATATATATTTGGTAACACTTGAAATGGAACAACTACGTCATCTAACGGCATTTTATGCGGAAGGCGTAATCTTTAGTTGTATCATTCTTGAGTGCAACCGAAAAAATGACTGGTTACAATTCTTCCCAGTCACCCTACAGTGATATGTACAGAATTAAATTTTACAAACCATCAGTTTTATCTCTAAATAACGAAAAAATTTAAATACAAAATGTAAAGCAATCAATTCAATTTTAAATTTAAATATAATTCAAAGAAAAAAAAAATTGTAATAATGGGTTATTTATATAAGTCCGAAAGTGTGGCAACAAAAATTACTGAGGATATAATAATCATCGCATTATAGCTCTCTATCAATGGCCGCTTCGCCAAAAAAGGCATATCCAAAAATTGTATCCTGGGAATAAACAGAACCTGGTTTGCCCACAGCAGAGCCAATCAATAGACGACTGGTTACATCTGCTCCCAAAACAATTTGATATGGTCGACTCTTAAACAATTTGGCATCTGCTGAGAATACTTCGTTGTCGAACATGGTTCTCTTATTCACGTCCTTAGAGGGTGTTCTTGAGTAATATTTAGGCTGGATAGTGAATTCCATCTCAAAATATTTTTTATCAGAGTCGTAAAACACAGTCACAAAGGTCTTATCCTCTCTTTCGATACAGTGAATTCTTTCTGCTGCCAATATTGAAATTGATGATCTTGCCGCATTGGGGTCAATAAGGGCTCGCAAGACTTACTTGGTCGCTCGTTGCGCAGGTCTCACTTTGATATTGGCCGTCATTGCAACCCATATATTACCAGACGACATTGGATGAAGGGTGCTATGGTGTGGTTTTGAACATCGTCGGCACCGATCAATGCAATTGCAAGTATTTCTGGTATACGATTGGGCTAAACAATTATAGCATAATCCCTTTTGAGCCACCATACGCACCTTTTCTTCTACCGGAACAATTAGGAACCTGGTGCACTGTCTTATAGCATGGAAACGTTTACATATCGGGCATAAATATTCTTCATTAAATCTACGTTGAGCCATGTTGATCTGCAAGCAATTAAGGTTTGGATTATATGTATATATGTTTGGATTTATATGAATAAAAAAAAATGTTTGATTTTGATTGAGACTTTTACATGTTACAAATGGGTAAGACTACTAATTTGTAGATCGGTCGAGTGATGGTACCATGTTGAGTCTGTGTAAGCTTTTCTAATACGACCTAATCGCCACTCTGTGGGGCATGAAGATTAATTTTTTAATACAACGAGGTCGTTTTCTTTCAGATCTACTTGAGGGACCTTCCACTTATGTCGTTTATGTAGCTCTTTTAAATAATCCTCCTTCCAGCGTCGACACATTTCGTGGTGCATAGCTTTAACTTTCCGCCATCGTGTAATAATATTTAGAGGTGTATCGAGCTCTTCAGGCTCAGCTGGGGAGAGAAAAGATGAACCGATTAAGAAATGCCCCGAGGTAAGAACCAAAATATTCTCATGCTCATCACATAAAGGGGCAAAAGGGCGAGAATTGAGGCACACTTCGATTTTAGCCAATAATGTGGAAAATTCTTCAAACGTATATTTAATTTGACCCGCAGTCGCGTAAAATTCGAGCACCTAATGGAAAAATTTTTTCTTCATCCTGAGCTAACTGAAGAATCGTCCTTAGGGCCAAATAATGGGCGCAATTTACACCAAAGGTGACCGTATTTAATTGAAAATCATCAATTTTATCGTTTTCAGAACTACGAAAAACAATTCTCTGAAAACGCCTATGCTCAGGGGTTACTAAAATCTGCCGGTACATTTTCGAAATATCCGCTTTAAAGACAAACTGAAAAAATCGCCATTTTAATATTAAATTCACTATTTCAGCTTGCAGAATAGGGCCAGTATACAAAATGTCGTTTAAGCTTTTGCCATTTGAAGACGGGCTTAAAAACACCATGATGGGGTAAATAATAACTTGGGCCACTGTCTGCCTCATTCAGCTTCTCCACATGGCCAAGAGCTAAATATTCTTTTAGGACTTCATCATATTGAATTTTGCGATCAAATCGCAATAAAGATTTCTCATTTCTTATTATAGCAATATGTTTATTGGGACCGAGCGACAGAAGATTATTTTTAAAAGGCAGAATGACAATATATCTTCCCTTAGAATCTCTAGTCGTAGTCGCCGTCATCTAGTGGTTAGTGTGTTGGCTTACTAAGACATGAGCCCTGGGTTCGACACCCAGCTCTGACATCTTAAAAAAAAAAGAAATATGAAAAAAAAAAAATATTTCTTTCGGCGACCACCTCTCAGCAGTCTTCTGGCAAAAGCTCTGAGAGTAATTAATTGCCATGAACAAGCTTCTCCAGTCTGTCGTTCGGAGTCGACATTAAGCTGTAGGTCCCGGTACTCATGGATACAAATTTACACACACAACATGAGTGCTGCGAGAAACTAGGCCGTAATCCTGACACAGGGTTGTAAAGGCCAGTTATGTATGTATGTATGTAGAATCTCTAGTAGTAGTAGAACGATAAATTTCTTCGCATCTTTTATCGTCCTCTGATAAAAAATTTTTATGAGACACCTATTCGAGGTCTCAAAATTTTGTCAACTGGTCGTCAATAGAGATTTTTGTTAAATAAGCCGTTCTCATATTATGTGGAGGGGTATTGCCGGTAGGACCTGTTACTATCCAATCGAAAATTGTCTCTTGAGCTACTAAAGAGCCAAGAATGCCATGTTTAACACCTCCACGAAGTATTAAGGGATAAAGGTCACTCCGTAACAAGAGATCTACCTCACCGCTTTCATAAAATTAGGATCAGCATATTCAAGTTTTGGTAGATCAAGGCCTTTTGAGGGCATAAAAGAGTGTGTTGGGACATTGCCTGTAACACGTGGAACTACAAGAGCCTGCACCTCCAGAGAAACGTTCGGATCAAAACGAGCGACTATTACGAAAGCTGCTATTTATTTGATCTGCTAATAATATTTCCACCTAACCCAGTAACTTCTGCTGAGACTGGAGATGTGGGCAACTGAAGCAACCTTTGAAATAAAGCTTTCATCCGAACAGGGATCTATTAGAGCTTGCACTTTGTATGTAGCACCAAAGTTTTTAATATTTAACCAAACCGTAGCTAGCATAACTTTTTTTGAAACCGCTGTATGATGCGACTGAACTACGTTTGAGGGAGTAGTAAAATTAGTGGACTGTATTTGATTTGTGCTATTTTGACTTTCGACTCGATTACTGTGACTCTGATTAGTCTTAAAAAACTCTCTATGCATTAATGTATGATGTTTTTTATTGCATTTGGAACACCCATTAGGACTACGGCACTCACTATTAAAATGCCCTATAGTAAAGCAGTTGAAACAAAATCGAAACCTTTTTAAGGTAGAAGCACGATTTTTATAGCCCATATTCAAAAATTTGTTGCAAGAACTTATTTTATGATTCTGCTTACAAATTTTACATTGGAAAGAGTTAACCTTAGTGTGATGGGCTTTAAATTGCTTAACCTTTGTTTTATTTTGCATATGATTAGTCGTTGCTATTTGGGAACCACTTACAAAAGTATTCGTTGCTAAAATATCAGAGACACTTTCAAGAGCATGAAATCTGTCAGTAAGAAAGTTATTTAATTCATCCCATTTGGGAACCTCTGTTTTGTTCTTTACTGACTGTTCCCAAAAATTGAGAGTTCATTCTGAGAGACGAGAGGAACACTGAAACACAAAAATCCCATGATATAATAAAAGTTCTTTCTTTTTCTCAACCGTTTCGATGGAAGTTTCATCATGAAGTTTCGTATAATTGTCCCATATTTTCCCTAACTCTAACTTCTCAAATTCAAGACCATCTTCAGTATATTGCGACAGGTCTTGGTCTTTCAACATGGCTTCAAAACTAATGACATATCTCGACTTAATGATACTAATTCAGGTTTTCGATCCCAAATTTTTTAAGTCTGCAGTCTGTTTACGGATATCTCATACAGTTTAGGAGATAAATAGCCGAAAACGGATTTCAGATTTTAAAAATGTTGGTGTAAAAGACCTAAAGTGGCATCATTAACTCGAGATATATAAAATGGCGGATAGAGCACATAAACTCCCGCACGACGATATGTCTACAATAATAGTCTTTAATATGCTTAAAGCAGAGTTCTGTTCTTACACGAACTTTTGTTTTTGGTTTTTGGCTGAAATCGTTCCTAATAACGTATTTGTCATGTGAAAAGAGAATTAGGTGTACATATACACTTTTTACCTACCAGAACTGATTTTCTTGTTGTTTTTCTGCTGTTTTGTAAGTGAGAAGGAGAGATAATTAAGGGATTAAAAAAATAAAAAAAACACAAATTCTTTGACTGTTTTTTTTTTCAAGTTTCCAAAGTTATTTCTTTTCAATTTTGTTTCGCCTTTAAAAGCCTTGATTGTAACAGAGTGTTTTTGCAATGGTTTCTTAATCAAAGGAGAAGATTACCTCTGTTTTTGGCCCCCGCTCGGCAGACTCAATAAATCTCTTTGTAGCCTCCCACGTAGCCATGACAATTATCATTTATTTAACTCACACTTTTCTCTAGAAATATATTTATTTTTTATTTACTACGTAATGAATCGAAGTTTTGAGAAATACATCGCGTTTTTTATTCCGTAATGTACTCCTTTTCGCCGCATCATAGTATTTTGATTAAAAAATTATTGTAGAAATAATATATTCATTCCGTTCAATTATATATTCATTTCTTTTAATAGAATTTTGTAATGAAGCAATTAAGAAATTTACAGGCGAAAGAGTCATTAACAAAAATAATCAACAAACTCACTATGTGTTGAACCCGACTTTCAAGATTACTCGTATTAACAAAATATATTGATTTTTGCTAAAATTATGCTCCGTTCTGTAAAAAAGCATTATCTGGTTTGATATTTCAGCTGTATATTGGGCACAAAAAATATCTTTTATTCTATTCATTGTCAGATTATTTTAATATATATTTTTGTTGTTGTTTCTTTTTGTATTGTGAACAAAAAAAGATTTTTCCATTGAAAATCGAAAGTTCCACAGCCACTTTAATACTTAAAAAAATACAAAACAACAGAAAATTATAGAATACTTTGCTTATATTGCCTTGGGCTTAAATGATTTAAATGGAACATTGATTTGTTTGAATTGATGTTAAAGTACTGTGATGGATTCATGACAGGGCTCAAATGACAAGGCCATTATAAATGCAAATCATAAAAAAAACGAAATTTTTGTCGAAGAATTTGAAGTTTTCTGAGCCAGACATTAGAAACATTTTGTCATAAACAGTTTTTGCTTTGCGTCATTCGTTTAGAAGAGAAAATTGGTTCTTAAAAAGTTAATATTGGCAATTGTCAATTAGAATATAATGGTGGCAATAGTATCTGCAGGAAATTATGATTAACTAAGTGGACTTCAATAGATGATTTTCAAATTTTTGTTCATTTTTTTTTTTTTTGGTTTTGCTTTATTTGGTGGTTATAATAAATATGGAAAATATAAGCAAAACAATTAAAGAATAAATTGCTGGCAGTTTCAGAAATTATTTAAAATAAACAATAAAAAAAAATGCTAAAAGACCTTGGAAAATAGTAAAGGTTTAAGTTAGTGTAGTCGCTGTAGTCTAGTGGTTACTGTGTTGGCTTACTAAGGCGATAGGTTCGAATTTAAACCCCAGCTCTGACATATTGAAAAAAAATAAATATGAAAAAAATATTTCTTTCGGCAACTACCTCTTATCGGTCTTCTGGCAAAAGCTTTGAAAGTAATTAATTGCCATGAAAAAATTGCTCAAGTCTGTCGTTCGGATACGACTTTAAACTGTAGGTCCCGGTACTTATGGATAGAAATTAACACACACAACGTGGGTACTGCGAGAAGCTAGGCCGTAACTCTGAAACAGGGTGGTAATAGCCAACTATGTATGTAAGGGCTTAAATTATTCAAAATGACATCATCTCACATTTATTGAAATTAAATATCTGCCGCATTCATAAAAATTCCAATAGGTTTGTGGAATAATTTTTAAATCTATATTTGAGATCCTATAACGAAATCAGAGGCCAAATTGTCGCACTCATCGTAGAGCAAGCTATTAGTTTGGATTCATTTTGTGACGTATTTTTTTCTGTTATAAAATGAAATAATTAGAAAATAAGAACTAAATTAAGTAACAGAGGAAAGTTAACGTATATCTTTAAAGGTAGAATGTAGCATGCGTTACGGCGCACAGTGGCGCCTTTTGACCTTTTTCGTTGCAAAAATCATAACTTTTAAAGTAATAAAGATATTTTAAAAATTTAAAGAGCATTTGAAAGAAGACTCCCCTAGCTTTAAAATACATGACACGCAAGGTGATAGGCCATCCGCGGCACTGTGCACAGTGTTGTCTTTTGACGTTTTTCGTTATAATCATTATAATTTTTAAAGTAATAAAGATATTATTAAAATTTATAAAGTATTTGAAAGATAATCCCTTTAGCTTAAGAATAATTAACCGACATGGCCGGCACAGTAAATCGTTTTGACTTTTTTCGTTGCAAAAATCATAACTATTGAAATTATCAGGACATATTTAATGTTTAAAACGCACTTGAATTTTATTTCGTTTAGTTTCAAGAAAACCGTATAAGTATAGTATAAGATATTTATTAGTTAGTTCTCTTCAAAAAAGTTATTAACATTGGGAGCTATATCTAGTAGACTTAACATGTCGGAGCAATAATTACGTTCTTCCAAATCCTTTCGAGATCTTACGTATCGTCGTGATGAAATAAGTGGGTCTGAAGAAGCCGCTAACATATTGAATAGGTCTTCTTTCTGTCTAATCCGTGAAATATTGCAAGTATTAGTGTTTCTAAACTTTTTGTGGTCTTTGTTTTTGCATTCCTGGGCTTCTTCAGACAACTCTCCAATTGGTAAGCACTGATACTCAATTAAATTTTTACCATGAGCCAAAATCTTATGTACCGTAGGGGTAAGTTTCTTTTCAGGGTACAATTGAGCCAAAAGTTTGACAGTTTTTGATGCATACTCATCAAACTTTGGGCCTTTCACAATTTCTTTAGAGTTAATAACATTAAGGATAACAGCCAACCTTTTTATTATATCAATGTTCACACCAGTAATTCGAGATGTTACCTCATCATTTTCAAAAAAAGGCCTAGATATATTACCATCATTGGTGTTTCCGTACCCCTACTTTGAGCAGTCTACTTTTAGTCCAAGGTTCTTAAAAAATTCCTCTTGTATTATTTTATTTAGATTCAATTTTAACAGCACATTCACTATGGTTCAAAAAGTTAATAGTTTTTAAATTAAAAACTTCTAAAAATAAATTTAGAAAATTTTTTTTTTGTACAAAAACCTTTGTCCGTTTAAAAAATTCTTAAAAATCCCAACATGACACATGATAATTCATATGTTTTAAATTTTTTTTATTTAAAATCCCAAATTTAAACTTACATACATACATAACTGGCCTTTACAACCCTGTGTCAGGATTACGGCCTAGCTTCTCGCAGCACTCATGTTGTGTGTGTCAATTTTTATCCATGAGTACCGGGACCTACAGTTTAATGTCGACTCCGAACGACAGACTTGAGAAGCTTGTTCATGGCAATTAGTTACTCTCAGAGCTTTTGCCAGAAGACTGCTGAGAGGTAGTCGCCGAAAGAAATATTTTTTTTTTTCAATTTCTTTTTTTGAAGACTTCAGAGCCTGGAGTCGAACCCAGGGCCCATGTCTTAGTAAGCCAACACACTAACCACTAGACCTAGACTAGACGGCGACTACTTTAAAATATTTTAATTCGTTCAGGAGATAGAGCTCATCAAAGTGGTAACTTTTCCAAAAATTTTTTCCGCTAGGGGGCGCTGTAAGCGAATGAAAAACATAAAAAAACTAAATAATAAATTAAAGACCAATACTAAGTTTGGTATACAATAAGAGTGGATCTCAGTGCTGCCCAAAATCTGTTTGAATATTTTGAAAATATATCTTTTTGTAGTAAAAGTTGTTACAGTTTTATCGTTTTTTCATGTACACGGGCAAGTACCGGCACCCAATTTCAAGAAAATAAGTTAGAGTATTAAATACTTAACAACCTCTGTTTAATACTTAGTTCCCGTCACAAACCGTCACTTTTTTTGTTCTATTCTATTAAGTGTGAAAAAAGACCCATATATCATGTGTTTGCAAAATTGCGCCTGAAAAAAAACTATCGGACCGAATAACCCCATTTTTTACATTGTCTCATTGGATCAGTTGCATAGTTTGCATGAAATTCAATTGAAAAGATGATATTTTTTTTTAATTTAAACATTTTTTGTAAGTCCGAAAAATTGTCAACTTTGATTGGCTCTAGAATTCATAATTTTTATCCGTTTCAAAAATTTTTTTGGATTCTTAATCAGTGAGAAGTTCTCTATCAGATGTAATTATTCATTTTATCAAATTCTTCTGTCAAATTTTTGATTTTTGCAACGCTTTTAGGGAAAAGGCGCCACTGTGCGGCGTTAACATCGATTACAATGTACAATGTAAGTCAACTGTTCAACAGTTAACGCATCTAAAAGTTAAAATTTGTTTAACTTCTATACGTTAGAAGAGTTGCCAATTTTGCCAATAACTTGTTTTATAAAAATTCCTTATTTAAACTTTTTTTGACAGACGGGCAAAACACCAAATTTGCACAACGTATGTTATGCACTTCTATTTTAAGGTCATTAATTTGTTTATATACAGGTATGTGATGTAAAATGAAATAGAATGATGTTTAATTTTAGAGTAACTACCACTACCTGTTAAAATTAATTCATCGCTTATGAAATCTTTTGCAATAATTGGCGAAATAAGTTTTATTCCTGTTTGGGAACATACGAGGGCGGATAGATATTGAAGCTACCTAAGTAGGAAAAAAACATTTTTTTTTTCAAAAACCATCTCTCTCCTTTTAGCTCAATACACTTAGTAAGACGATTATCCAACTTTTTTATTCCATCTGAATAATACGATTTTGGGAACTCCTCAAAATACGCATTAGTTTCGGTAATCACTTCTTCGTTTGAGATGAATCTTTTTCCTGCGAGCCATTTTTTTCAAGTTTTAAACACTAGGGGCTAAATTTGGACTATAAGGTGGATGATCAACCAATGCGAAGTGGATTTCTCGTAGTTTTAGCATCGTATCTAATGCTGTGTGAACCGGTGCGTTGTCTTGAAGAAAGAGCACTTTTTTCTTGTTTAAATGTGGTCGTTTTTCCTTGATTGTATCAACCAATTGATCCAATAATGCATGATAATACTCTGCTGTGATTGTGGATCCCTTTTAAAGATAATCGATGAGCAATATTCCGTGTGCATCCCAAAATACAGTGGCCATAACCTTGCCAGCCGATTTAGCTGTTTTCGCCTTCTTCGCAGCACTTCCACTAGCTTTCACCCATTGCTTCGATTGATTTTTGGTTTTAAGTGTGTAGTGGTGGACCCACGTTTCATCAACAGTTATTACTCTATGCCAAAAAGTAGCAGGATTATGCTTTATCATGTCCAAACACCGCTGTGAAGTGATCTGTCGAACTCGTTTTTGTTCAACACTGAGCAAACGCGGCACCCGTCTTGCCGATAGCTTTTTCATATGCAAATGTTCATGCAAAATGTTGAACACACGTTCATATGATATGTTTACCATTTCAGCAATCTCACGTATTTTGACCGGCGATCATTCATAACGATATCGAGGATTTTCTAGATATTTTCTTCAGTAACCACCTCCTTTGGCCCTCCTGTTGAGGGTATTGTTGCAGTGCTTGTTCGGCCCCGTTTAAATTCAGCAATCCAATATTTTACCATATAATCTGACGGAGCAGATTCGCCGTAATGTTTATCAAGCTGTTCTTCTGTCTCTTTCGTCGTTTTGCCTTTCATATAATAGTGTGTAATCACTACACGAAATTCACTTTTTTCCATTTTCCAAGAAATACAAGAGTTGTTTACTTCAGACGACTACAACAAATAAACTAATCGATGAATTTGGTTAAAATTTTAACAGCTGACGTTTGACAGTTCGTAATTTCTAAGAAAAAAAAGTTTTTGTGTTTGTGCTGTCATCTAGCGCTAGGTAGCTTCAATGTCAATTCGCCCTCGTACTCGATTTTAATTTTACTCGATATCGTTTAACATTACATACTCGACACAAATAAGAGAATACTTCGATTATTAAAAATAAAAATATTTTAAGAATAAAAATACTGTTTTTTTAATTCTGGGCTCATTAAAATTCTGTAAAAAAACTCGCCATGTCACCAAATTAAACAATTAGGACGCTAAACATGTTTTCAAATAGTCATCTTTGGTGAGTAAACACCAGATCTGACAAATTTGATTGGATCTTAAAAACTTGTGATATCAACAAGAGGAAGCCAGGCGATATACTGCATGACTTGCAATCGAAATTCTGAGTACTGAATTTTCGGGTCTCCATGCGCAACCGAGTTATTTTTAAATGTTGTATTGAAGTTACTTGGCTAGGCTAGCAGTCTTTAGAATCATAAAGTTCTCACTGAGAATATTCCTCTCGAATGCAGTAAACTATCGGCTGAGGTTCTACAAGATTAGTAGTAATAATGAATTCCATTAAACGGACACGTATTGCCATCGACCCAAACAGCAACTACTTGGATAATATCAATATCACAACGAACAAAAATTAACATCAACAGGGTGACGAGTGTGGCCTTTGAGTGATCAAATGATAAAAACTTGTCCAATAGAAAAAAAAAAACTCACTTTGCAAATTCCGATACAATCCACAGTATGAATGGGGGTGTAGCCGCTGAGTATTGGTCTTATAAAAAAATTATCAAATGTATGGGGAAAGGTAGAAGTGCAAAGCATGCATTATGACATTAACAGAGGTTACAATATACAAAGTAATTCACTATTTTAATTTTTTTTGACAGACGTGCGAAACACACAATTGGAGCAATTCATATTATGTACTACTATCTTCATGCAATAAAGTGCGCTTTTCCGTTAATGAAGTGTTCGTGCAATAAATACCCACCACTGACTCAGATCTGTTTCAATAAATTCAGCCTAATATTCTTCGTTATATGGTTTGTCGTTAGTTGAAACTTAATTTAACACTAAAATGTAATAAACAAAATGAGGGGGTAGTTAGAGCGCTCGCAAAAAACTCAAACGGCCCAGGTTCGAATCCCAGCAAAGGTGAAAAATGAAAAAGTTAGTGTGCGGTTTTTTCAGAATTATAATTTAAAAATAAGGGTCCGCCCCACCCCTCCCCCCACGAAAGAGTCCATCTACAAAGCAACCGCTCCCTGATGGTACACTCAATTCCACCTTAACCTTTGACAAGGAAAAACGAATGATCAGGAGAAAAGCGCCATCTATTGAAAAATAGCAGATAACAGCTAAAAACCTACTTAGCGAAGGCAGGCAACGATGGGACAATTGCTGTTGATCATTCAAGGGTGAAGGTATAACACTGGTCTTTGAATGTTCAGCAATTTGTCTTATTCCTAAGGCGCTTAATAATATAAGAAAATAAAATATATTTTCTCTTATCATAATGCACTGTTCTTTCCACAAAAATTCCAATCTAATGTACAGCATTTAGTAGGGGCTACCCCTGAGTATTGGCCTCAATAAATAAATAAATTATGTGGTATAGTGGTTAGAGCGCGTGCACAGAAACTCAATTAACGGACAATCAAATCCCAACTAAGGAGGAAAATTAAAAATAAATTTTCGGTTTATATAAAGTTATAATTGAAAATATAAGAGTTTGCGAGCCCCCCTCCCCCCACCCACCATCTTAATGAAACCGCTCCCTGACATTTCCAGTCTATTCCCCTAAGAAACGAATGATGAGGAGTACAGTGCCCCCTTCTGGGAAGATAAGATCTAATCTACAAAAAAGATGCTCATCACTCACATTTAACATCCAGGTGAAAGTATAACACTGTCCTTTTGAGTGATCAAATTTACAGCAACTTGTCACATTGACATAAGGCGCTTAACCTCTTCACATCCATCTATATATTCAACATTCTAATATAATGCACTGCATTTAGTAAGGGTTTACCCCTGGCTATTGGTCTTAAATAAAAAAAAATAAAAACAAACCTAAATCTCTTTTTTTTATTATTTATAAAAAAAAATACACAGAAAATCTCTTGATGATATCTGCTCAACCGTGTACGAGTACTATTATTTTTTACTTTCGTACATAAAACCATTACTTAAAAAGTATAAATCTATAGTGATTTTAGGTACTCCAATGATTTCACTTTTAAAAATAAAAATCATCGTAAAATAAAATGAACTGCAGTGCATAATTCATAAATGAGTGCGAACTCAAACTAACCAAAAAAGGTTTAAATCCTATATTTTTATTTACTCTAATAAACAGGAAAATACATTTACTAACGACTCACTACATACACGTTATTCTATATTATTTGACCTCAACAAAAAGAAAGAGAATAACAAAATTAATAAAGAGTCTCCTTCCCGTATTCCCGTATAAGGTTAATAGTTATCTCCTCTACATCATGTTTCCAACAATTTCCTTCCGCCTCAGTTGTCCATTGCAATGCATGTACTCGCACTTACTGCATACATATGTATGTACAGCAAAAAATAAGTGTTTATGAGAAAAGTTTGTTAATTTTTGGATTGGTTTGTTTAACTGTATACGTGGGTAAATTGAAAATTTTGTGTGAAATTTATAATACTTGTGTACTAAAAGATTTCTTTTTTAAGGATGAATGTAATGTAGAATGAAATTTTAGAAAATTATTTCAAAAGTAGAGTGCAAGATGATGCTTTGACAAAAGGTTTTTATTTAATATTTAAAATATTTTTTGGTATATATTAGCCATATCAATGTTGAATTGTTTATTCTTATGTTAAAACTTTTAGGAAAATCATATACTCTAAACGAGTCTATACAACACAAACAAAAGGCTCAAAATATAAGTCTAAACATGTAAGCAATTTATTATATATTTTGCTTTAAAATATTTTTTTTTTAATTTTTTGTGCAAACATACCGTTTTATAATGATATTGGCTTTCGGGGGGTCAACGAGATAGTCAATAATTCTAGAGTTGTCTATATATCGAAGGAAATGTAGAAGAAACAAACCAGTGTAGTACATCAAACTATGCACCTCCAACATTCTCAACTATGTGACTGCTAGACCTGAGCAATCACAAACAAAATGACTAGGAGTTTCCCTTGCCGAAATATTTAGCAACTTCAGCAAAACAGGCTAAAAATAAGATCCATTTTTTTCATGATTATCAGATGTACCATGCGCACTGCTGCGAGTGTCAACATGCTGCCTCGTTATACCGAGATCAAAGAATTTTGGAAACTGCACAGGAGGTCATAACACTGAATCTGGTCCCTGTTTTCCCACTAAAAAATCTAAAGATTTCTCCCGTAATGACTGTCACACGACAGCAGGCGTCTAAGTAGGGGGAAAAGTATTTCTTACCCGCCGAATTCGTATGCCTTTTAGCTATTTACAACCAGAAACCCGAATCAAGTAAATAGTACTGGAAGCCTTTTTACAACTAGTCACTAATGCCGAAATACTACTAGGAGGAATTATGATCTTGACAGAGACCCAAAGCGCCGTCTACTGGCATATTTAAAACCTGCAAGAAGCATCATCCCCGATGACTGATTCGATCTTGGAATAATCTGTGAAGACTGTAATACCAGAACCTATACAATCGTGCCCGTTATCAATTGTGATTAAATGGCAGGCTGCTATAAACTGCTTGGAAGTCCCTATTACCAGACATTTGAAGTTTCCCAGCCTTTACATCAGCTAAGCTAAACCATTCCTGAATGTAGTGATGCATCCAGATTTCGTCGATAAAACTGTCCTGTGTTACGAGACATTGTAATGTTCAGAAAAATAAAAAGATCGCCTAAATACGAGCAAACTGTGCTAGAGATTGTTTTATCCACTTATCCACTTCATAAGTGAAAGTATAGACAAAGTCTATAACAAACTTTTTAATGGGAAAGCTGTTGTAGTTTATATTAAGCCTCGAGGTAACAAAACAAAATACTAACAAGCCTATAGGAACTATAAAGGAGACAATTGTGTGGCATAAGTGAAACATCTGTTGTGCGAGGGTATTGCGTTAAATAGAAGGAAATACAAATTTCTGGACTTGCTTTAAGTCTTCAATACATTAGAACAAAGGATGTCTGTCCAAATTTTCAGGGCATTGAAACACGGGATTTTTTGGATTTAAAAATCAAGTTTCAATTTTTATAGAAATTGGTTATTTTTGGTTAGAAAAATTCAAGGATTCTGATTCTGAGATTCGAAAAATTATTTCCGATTAAAAGCATAGTACTTGAAAGTCATATACAAAAAATGCATGTTTTTGAGATGGTATTTTCGTTTACTGATTGCAAAAATTTTACTAAATTTCTGTAATTATTTAATTTTTGGTAATGTTTTGCTGTGTAAAGAATTTTAAAAATATTCAAAAAGATATTAATTTCAAACGATAAGAACTAATGGAGTCTTAAATGTTTGAATACAAGTACGTTCACAACATGTACAAGTAATAAAAACATAAAGGATTCACATATTTTTACTTATTTGTATGCATTCTAATAATTTATATCTTTGGAACGAGTAGTGAAAAATAAATATTTAGGTACTCGTATACATAAAAATGAAAAACATATTGCAAAATGAAGAAAAAAAAAAACACAAAACAAACAAAAAATATCTGGCAAATAAAAATGAAAATTTAAAGCTACACTTGGGCAGACAGTACCAGATTCATTGAACAATAAATAATAAAATAAATAAAAATACAAAATTTAATTAAAAAACCACATATACTACATAAAATGAATCAATATTACCTTTTAAGCTGAAGTATATAAATCAAAAGTATTTTAATGCTTTTAAACGAGGCAAGCTTCCAGTGAGGAAATAATACTTGCAAGTAGGGTGCCATAAGCATCTCTAGTGACCACTCAAACTGTGTATTTTCTTTTTTTTTAATTTACCAGATTCATATGAATGTTTTGCTTACGTTTTAAATACATGCATACATACAATATACAGTATCCACTACTGTATATTGATGCAAACGTACATACATACAAGAGTATGTATGTACTTCTTAGTGCATGCATATGTACATACATATGTATGTTTACTGTATATTAATGCAAACATATGTATGCATGCACATACTGGGCATATGTATATGTTATGTGGCAAATATTCATGCTTAACAAGTGCATACTGATACATTTTCGCTGATCTCGATGCTGATGATGATTCTTTCCATTTTTTTTAATGGTATGTGTTATATTCCTTTCTTATTTAAAGTAAAGTGTTGCAATTTTGTAAAAACTTTTATTGTTTTATTTTTTGCAAGCAAATATGCGAATATTCAGAAATTTGGAAAAAAAAACAAAAAATTCAAGGTCGAACAAAAATTAATCGATTTTACTGACAATGAAAAATGAAATGAACTAATGCAGGCAGGCATTTCAGTTTTTAACATGTAATTACAAAACAAAAGCTGGTGTAATAAACGAAAATTACATGCATTTCTTTTTGTACACGAAATATCTTTGTTTCTTATTGACATAAGAATTAATTTTTTTTTCTAAGTTTATTCGGCTAGATTTTATTGGTTTTGTTTAAAGTAATTTCATATTAATTTTTTTTAAACGGAAGAGGAAAATTGTTTTTTTTTTCGTCTTGCAATATTATGTTAAAGAACCAGTAAATTGAAAATTTAGTAAAGATAGTTGTATTGGTTAGTATGTTGGCTTACTAGACAACAGGTCCGGAGTCAAACCCCAGCTCTGACATCTTAAACATAAAAAAGAAATATGAATATAAAAAATTTTTCTTTCGGCGACTACCTCTTAGCAATCCTCTGACAAAAGGTTTAAGAGTAACTAATTGCCATGAACAAGCTTGTCAAGTCTGTCGTTCGCATTCGACTTTATATTGTAGGTCTCGGTATTTATGGATAAAAATTGACGCACACAAAATGGCTGCTGCAAGAAACTAGGCCGTAACCCTGAAACAGGTTTGAAATGAGCAGAACTAGGTTTGTATCTTAGTAAGACAAAAGAAAAAGAAAAATGTACACCAACTTAAAACAATAAATAAAAAGATAAGAAAAATTTTAACAAAGACGACTATATTTCTTTTTAGTTGCCATTGCTGTTCTGTTCTATGCGACTGTATGGTGTATTTTGTTTAGTTCGTTATTTTGTAACACTAAGAGCATTAGATACTGCTGATACATACGAACCTTTTCAGGGCTAAAGCCTTGTTTCTCACAGCACCCGTGTTGTGTGCGTCAACTTTTTACTTGTGGGTTGGCTAGTTTTTGTGGTGATACGAGTATATAGACCCATATAGCATTTAGATGCCAGATCCTCGTTACTGACTTTGTAAAAAAAAAAAGATCATGCACCACGTATTTACATCCAGTCCGTGTTGTCCAGAAACTTCATAAGTCGATCAATGCTGTAATGCAGTTTATGTTTCCAGCCGGTGTATAACTCCGGTTGTCTGCTTCCTTTGTAATGAAACACAATTGGACACTTTATGTTAATTAAATGAACAAAGTTTTATTTACGAAACCTTATACTTAAAATCTAATTAACTACAATAACTAACGTTCTCGGGATACGGTTTTGCTTACAGACTTCGGGTGATTGTTCGTTTGGTAGTTGGAATATGGTGGTTGCCTTCAGGAATCGGTGGGCCGCTGGTACTTCTAAATAAAATACAAGATATCGGGTTTCTCGTTAAAGCGCAATAATATTTTGCAACTCTACGGTAAAAACTTTAACGACCGCAAGAAGAGTTCGGGAGCTCTTGCCATCAGCTATGGTTACTATAGATATAAGAAGAATTCAAGAGCTCTTACACAAGGCAAATATACAGTAATAAAATAATAACTACGGAAAGAAGAATTCGGGAGCTCTTGTCGTCGGCTACTGTTAGTATGAATGTAAAAAGAATTCGGGAGTTCTTACACTCGGCAAATTTACGATAATATAATTAACTAATATACGTGTCCGTTCCCTAAGGAGTCTGTATCGGGTTTTGACCGTCAACGAACTCTATTTTTATCAGAAAACGCTTTAATTAGATCAAAGTTAACTGCAATGAATATTTTTTGGTAATTAAAGAAGAAATGATGTCCGTGAAGGAATAGTACACTAGCCAAACTGAACAATTGTTTTCGACTCCAGCTACGGTAGTCTCATCAGAGTTCTTTGTGTCCTGTGCATATTCAAGACCAAACATCAACTATTTAACTCACACTTTTTTTGAAATCGCGTACTGAAATTATTACCGTATGTACATACACTTGTATGAGTTAGTCGAAGTAAAGTCACACAACAGTTTCTATCATATTCTCCTTTTCTTACCATCATTGCTGTTCTTGTAATTGTCATCTTATTTGGATGAAACAGAATTACAAATTTATTTTGTTTTTGCCCTTTATTCCACCTTATCCACATTAGTCGACATGAATGATATGTACGACGGTGGTCGTGGTGGTTAGAGCGTAGCACCATAGCCGGGCGCAATTTATGTTAAGTGCTGAGAACTCTATTTTAGTTGGGTGAAACTCAACCTCTTATGCATTTAATTTCATCAACTTGATGAGAATTACACTACACTACGATCTTGTTAATAGGTTAATATACAGGCATGTTGTTAATAGATAAGTATATGTATATGTAGTAAATATACAGATATGATGGTAGTAGGTAAATATATACGTATAGATATTCATGTTAAGTGACGTCACGTTACAATGCTCAAACCAGCCAGCTCCTCAATATTAACGAAGACTGATTTACTCAAAGTAGATACTATCTCCCACCATAGCAAGGCATTCGTAGAGAAAATGAAATAATGTCTCCCTATTCTCAGGTTACTTGCAGCTGTGAATGGAATCTTCAACTGAGCTGTTTTCTTCACAAAAGCCCAGCTGTTATTCTGCTGGCATTTCTACTTTTCGTATTCTGGTTTCTACTGATTGTGGTTGCCATAGTCTAGTATGTAGTGTGTTGGCTTACTAAGACGAGAGCTACAGTTTCAAAACCAGACCATATTGAAAAACAGAAATTTCGGCGACCATAATTGCCATAAACCAGCTTCTCATGTCTGTCGTTCGGATTCGACGTTAAATAGTAGATATCTTTACTCATTGACGCACACAATATGGGTGCTGCGGGAAGCTAAGCCGTAATCCTGTAGGAGGGTTGTAATGGCCAATTATGTACGTACTCGTATGTATGTTAATTCTATCAGGGCTTAGATGTAGGGTCCTTGTTGGATATTGTGGTCATTAATATCGGTCTCATCCTAATTGATGTCAAGTTAATCCCTAATGGTACGTAGTAATGCTGTTGGGACTGATATAGAATCAGTACCTTCTACAGCGTCACAATGTCTCTGTTTTGAGTAGAGGTAAGTCAGCTTCGTGTCGGTTGTCTTGTTTTAACTACAAGGTTGGTTATCAGTGGTATAGTGGTTAGAGCGCTCGTAGAGTAATTTAAACGACCGAGATTCAAATCCCAGCGAAGGGGAAACATTAAAATTAAAAATAGAGGTTCACCCCCCTTCCCGACCCCACTCCAAAAGTCCATTTTCTAGAAACCGCTTTCTGACATTTTTTAGTCTATTTCACCAACAATCGAATGATCAGAAGTACAGCGCCCGCTTCTGGGAACAGCCAACCTACTTAGTAAAGATGCTCACCACTCACATTCAACATCCACTAACAGATAGGGAATTATTGCTGTTGATCATTAAAGGCTGAAGGTATAACACTGGCCTGTGCGTAATTAAATTGACAAAAACTTGTCTCATTGACATAAGGCGCTTAAAATCTTCACATCTGTCTATATATTCAACATTGCAATACAATGCACTGCATGGGTATTGGTCTAAAATAAAAAAAATTACTTATTCCTACAATTTGTTTATTTCTTTCTAACTCGGAATCAGCCAAATATTTTTCATTTACCGTTTTAATTTTTTCTACAAATGTGTTACTGTTTTGTTTATATTTAAATCACACTTTATAATCTTTACGGTCATAAAAATAACTGTCGCCATTGTCGTCGTTTCAATATCATACGGATATATAAATCATACATATATTGAGTATGATTAGGGAAAAAACAGACTGTAGCATTGGGAGAGCATTAGTACAGCCTTATAAGTTGTATTAAAACCTAGTTCGTAGTTATAATAAGTTTCCAATGTTGCTCTCCATTCAGTGTCCAACTCTTCGGTATTTTTACAAATGTAAACAAAAGGATATTGATATTCTTTTTCACCATCTAACACCATAATATTGATACAGTTTGGGTTCATTTTCATATTTTTTAATAGGTTTTTAAAATTTGTTTCAAAATAACCAAAGGACACACACATTAATTGCAAATTTTGTGCATTAAGTTACGATATCTTTATTTTTTATTTTTATCGTAATTATTTAAATACACTCCATTTAAGAATTAAGAATTAAACTTAAACTTTCTTTTATTATTTACATATTGTATATGATTTGAAATTAATTTCAAAAACTAAACATAAAACAAATACTACTTCAAGAATTGCCATATTATGTAAATTTCGTGTAACAAATTAAGGCAATTAACTTGAACATTTTTATGAAGTTGTTCAGATTATTGAATTTATAATTAAATAATGCAATTACAGAGTTTTTGCAAATCATAAAATTTGCTTAAACCAACATAGTTGTGTTATGTAGCTGTGTGTTCTGTTTAATATTTTAACGCATTTAATTTACAAAACGTACACTTTTCAAGTCACGATCAGCAGTAACAACAATAACACCTTTTAGAAGTAAATGAATGAAAATGAAAATGAAAAGGAAAAAAGTTAAAACTCTCAAGTTAACATTTTTAATTCATAATAAATACAAATTTGTTTGAAAATAATTACCACTGCAATGGGACAATTGCATGCGTACCATCAAGCATACATATGTACAAACAAATGACACACAAACTCTTCAACAAACTGTAATGGTGCAAGCAAGCAGCTAATGAAACCATTTGCCAAGTGAAAATTTTATGAAAAAGAAAAGTTTTTTTTGTTGTTATTGTTGGTTTTATCCTTTTTTTTCCACAATTTTTAATTCATTTTGCATAACAAAATAAACATTTCACACAAACAAACTGAAGTTTTAAATTGCACACGCAATCCAAATATTGCCAACATTACAAACTCATATTTCGCATATACATACTCATATGATTACCACCACCAGGGAGAGGAACTAGAGAAGCTATACAATAAGCAGGTCAATTTTGTGTGTGAAAAGTGTGAATATTTGTATTTAGAAACGCATAAATCAATACTCAAGGCATTTTATTTACAGCTTAACAGTGTAAAATTGTTGTTTTCTATTCTTTTGTAAATCAAATGAAAACATATTTGGCCATCACAAAAGAGCATATTTTCCAGAGACGTAATGATATTGCGTTTGTCGCTAATTAAGATGAAATCAATTTGGTTTTTCTATTATACTGAATTGAGAATTTAGATGGAAAAATGTCAATGCAATATTGAATGGCATGTTATTAATTGTTTTGCAAATATGCACTGTCATGCAGAGACAAAATTTTTGTCAGAAAAATTTCAATTAAAAAAATAGGTTTTTTTCTTTATAATTTTTCAATATTTGGACAACGAATTCCAATACAGATATTACGTTTAAATGTTTTGTAATAATTTTTTGATCAAAATATTCAAAAACGATCAAAAATACAAAATGCTTCTTTAACCCATTTTTTGATCTAAACATTTTTTATTTTATTTATTTATTTAATATTCAAACACAGTACAACAAGAATCTTATCTTATATAATAGTACTGATTAGGTAATGTTAAATTAACTACTTAATTTAGAAGATATAAATATAATAAAAATAATAGTAATAAAAAAATAATAATAATAAAAATAATAAAAACAAGATTAGATCAATTTAAAATAGAGTTAATTAAAAGCAAAATTATATATTTATTAATAAAAAAGAGAAAAACAAAAAAACTAATTATTAATTTAGTAAGTAGTGTGCGAATAGTGCGGATCTAAATTGCATTGCACTGCCTATTAACTGAATACTGGACGGAAGTTGGTTCCATAAGCGAATAGTGGTAGTGAAAAAATGCCTTTCAGATACCAGTTTATAGTGTCTTATGGTATTTATCTTGAGCCCTCTGTTAGACCTCGAAAATTCCAGTCGATTATACAGATAAGGAGGTTGTTTTGAATATATAATTTTATGTAAAAATATGAGCGAACGGAACTTTAAAAAGTTGTCCAAAGACATGTTAAAGATTCGTCTTGAAAAATTGGTAATATTACTGTATCTGCCCAGTCCAAAGACATATCTTGTGATATTATTGAAGTTTATGCCTGCTAACCGAATCCAGACTACAAAAGAGTTCACATCCATACAACAAATTAGGAATTAGGTATGCTTTCGCCAAGATCAAACGTATATTCAGTGGAGTAAAATACTGGGTAATCCACAAGTTCCTCAAAATACCATATATTTTTCCACATATAACATTTACATGATTAGTCCAGGTAAGTTGGCTATTAAAAGTTATACTAAGATTTTTTGCAGTGTGAACAATTTCTATTGGTGAGTTACCTATGATAAATGATGGCAGCGTGCTCGACAAATAATCCAGTTTTCCAATAACAATTACTTTTGATTTCGTTGCATTTAGACAAAGTCCATTAGCTGTTGCCCAATTATAAACACTTTCAAGGTCTTGATTCAATTTAACAACACAAATTTAAAACTTCGTTTTTATGACAGCTATTGTAGAGCTGAACATCATCTGCATACATTTGTATACCACAATGAGTAATTTGAGATGGTAAGTCATTGGCATACATTGAGTATAATAAAGGGCCAAGAATAGAACCCTGCGGTACACCACTTTTTATCATGCAACTTGTCGATTTCTCCGCACCATGATGAACTGCTTGGCTTCTGTCAAATAAGTAAGAATGTAACAGTCTTACAGCAGAAGATGAAAAATTAAATTTGTATCGTAATTTGTGACAAAGAATGTAATGATCAACAGTGTCAAAAGCTTTCGAGTGATAAAGAAGCACCAGAAATGAAACCATATTTACATCCAATTTAGACCTTAAATAAATAAATAAAAATAAATGAAAAATAAAAATTTGTATGCCTGTATTCAAAAAAATAAAATAAATTTTAAATAAAATTTTCCATTAAACTTTTTTTCTAAAGTAAATATCAAATCTATTTTAATTTTTTATGAATTAGGGAGTCTTTTATAAATTTTTTTTAAACTTTTGAGTTTTAGTGTTTTGGAAACTGTGCCAATCCATTGGTTTAGAAATAATTATGAAATACCACAATTCCATGAAAAGAAAATGTCAAATGTAACTCACTTATGGTTTTAACACAAAACCATATTAAAAGTAATTTTTTTTTTATTTATTCATTCAAATTGATTTTGAGTTTTTTTTTTTTTATATTTCAATACAATGTTTACGTACACATACGCACTTTCGAATTAATATGTACTTATACATACATATGGTTGTGTGGGAGGTTATATGCTGTATCCACCATTTCATATTTTGTATATATCTCGAGTTAATGATGCCACTTTAGGTTTCCGACGGCAAATTTTTCAAGTCTGCCATCCGTTTTCGGATATCTCGTCCAATTTCGAAGATAAATAACCAAAAACGGATAGCAGATTTTTTAAAATCTGACACCTTAAGTGTCATCATTAACTCGAGATATATAAAATGGCGAATAGAGCACATAAACTCCTGCACGACGATATGTATATGGAATTTATTTACATAAATATTTACAATCAATATGGTCTTAATGGAAAATTTATTTTTCTATAACTTCTAACAAATTAAAGTGTGTATTGTTATTTACAGTGGCAAAGAAATAATTCTAATGGTTTCTTAAATACTTGTACGTGTAATATGCCAAATTATTTCTTTCCTGCTACGCAAACTAAGGTCTCTTGTGTGAGTCGAAATCACAGCTCTGTCTAGCACTAGATTACTGGGACACCCAAAAATTATATTATTTGGGGCTCGAACCCAGAGCCTTCAGCACTTAATATATTAAGTATTTTATTATTTTATATTATTTTATTTATTATTGTATATAGTTTTTGTATTTGAATGCAATTAGAAAAAAAAAATAATTTTGAAATTTTTCTATTAATTTATTTCTTTTTTTATTAGCAATCTTAGAAACGGCTCATTTTGGTTCTAAATATTTGTCAACCCTGTGAAGTAACGTTTTTTTTGGAAGAGTGAACAGCACACTTACATACATAGAAACCCTGTGCCAGGATTACGGCCTAGCTTTTCGCAGGACTTATGTTGTGTGTGTCAATTTTTATTCAAGAGTATCGAGATCTACAGTCAACTTTAAGACCCCGAACGCCATACTTGAGAAGTTTCTTCATGGCGAAAAAATAATTTTTGCTTTTATTTTTTATTTTTAAGATGTCAGAGCTGGAGTTTTTTTTTTGTGTATGAGGTAGGGTTTTAAATGCCTTCGCACTTACTGCTGGTCATCACCAGCTGCTTCGAGTGGTGAATTTACTAAAACAATCCCTCCTCCTCCTCTGGTGAGAATACCTTTCCGGAACCGCTTTTCGCATTACTTCGGGAAGGCCCCGAGCAACGTCCATAAGGACCATTTTCATCCTCCCATGTCTGGGGACGCCAGAATTGTAGCCAGCACCAAGCCATCGACTCCTGCTCTCATCTCATCTTGCTGGATATTATCCAGATCCCTCTACTTCCTTCGAAGTATGCCCTCGACGTAGTGCCGTATGGTGGTCCATAGGTACTCTCATTCAAGCATCTTATAGAGCTCGAGTTTGAATTCGGACCTCTTGTATATTAAACGAACACCTTAACAACTAAGTAGAATACGGTAACTACCACTAATCTTTATTAAAATAGGATTTTTAATTTTCAATCTACTGGCCCTTAAAACCAATAATGCACACTTGGGTTATACAAATTTGACATCGTTGACTTGCAATGTATGCACTTTGTTTGGTATTGCTTTGGTGCAGTTAAGGTTAAGAGTTAATGTTGTTAAATTACTGTTTTGTATAAATAAATAAAAAAAACGCCCATATAAAGTGTGTCTTTAAAAAAAACTTAATGTTGCTGTCTAACAGCTCTACATTAAAATTTCTGTAGAAATGGGTTATTGCAGTTTTTGCATTCTGAAATGCAAATACTTTAATCCTCTTACAGTTTTCCCTTTCACTGTATAGAATATATTATTGGGCTGTGTTGCTTTTTTTTCTTTTTCTTTTTTTCTCTTGTAAATAAATGTTGATTTCGAATGCAAATCACGTCTTCAACTAATACGAAGAGCATGTTTTTTTTTTCTTTGATTTTTTTTATAAAGAAAAATCTCAATAAGTAAATGCGTATATTTGATGCTATAGAAAGAAAAATAATTCTAAATTTCTTTTCTTACATTTTATAAATTTTCCTTTCGACAATAGAACTCATTTTCTGTTCACAATGAAATGCATTTAAACTTAAAGAATAGAAAACAGAAAACCAGTAAAACTTTCAAAATATATAAAAAATTGTTTTTCTAAAGTCTTGTTATTGTTAGTTCAAATTCAATTCCATTAAATTGAAATTCAGGGTTATTTCTACAAATAAAAAAAAAATAGAAATAAAATTACTTTAAAAGAAATTTTTGTTTTTAAAATAACATTCTTATATTTTCCCATTGGCAATTATCGCAAAAAAAAAAGTTACAATAATTAAAACAAAATTCTTTGAAATTAAGTGATATTTATGCTTTGAAATAGTCGCCGTGGTCTAGTGGTTAGTGTGTTGGCTTACCAAGACGAGGTTCAAGCCCTGGCTCTGATATATTGAAGCAAAGAAATATTAAAAAAAAATTGACAACGTCTAAGGAGATCTGTGCAATTGCAAAATATGAGCGCACCGCCACTGCTGAAAAAGTAGTCAGTCGTTGAGCATGGTTTCCAAACGGCCGGTGTTAGTGTACAATACAGCATCCAATATGGTAATGTCTTTTCTACTTTGACACAACAGCGATCTCGTACGTCTTATATCATAACGTAATGAATACTTTTCTTCATTTATAATTCGTAAGGCTGTTTAAAAAGCTGATTTTGCAAAATATTTTTACGAGTAGAATTAGTTCAAACGATGCCACTACATATCCATCTAAACCCGTCGTAGATCTGTAATATAGTTCTAGTCAGTATTACACAGTTGCACTAAATGGGGTCTCATCGTGTGATCTCATCCTTGCAAAGACAAAGCCTGTACTTAATTTCGATAATAAGAAGTAATCTATTTAAGCGATATCTCATGTATTTAGTAATAACGTAATTATTGGCTCTCCATATAAAAAACATAGACGCTTACCACTACTTGGCTTCCGTAGACTATTGAGTCCTAAACCATGCGAGAAAGGCTGCACTTATATTTTGACGTGGCTCATGTCCAGAGTACCGAAATCCGCAACAACGATGTCACAGAGATGCCCAACGCTTGAGAACGACGTGTGAGAGACACATTTGGGCTTTCTTCAACTGAAGCCTCAGAGGCAGCAATATTCTCGACACTACGGGCACTTCTTTGTCTCACTGGTATGGGAATATTTTGTACTATGCCTGTGGATTCAAATTTTTCACTAGACGCTGAATTGTTGATCTGCTAGAACAGTTATGATGACCACATATTGGACGTAGCGCTCTTAACGTTAAGGCCCCTGACTCCGAATTTCGGTAGTAAATTTTAATAATTTCGACTCGTTGTTGGCTCGTATATCTTTCCATCATGAAATATCAAAAGATGCTGTCCCTGTCGCTCTACTTTTGTAGCGTCCCTGTTGAAAAACCATGTAGTTCAGAAACGACTCGGGACACTGTATTGGTAAAACACTTCTTTATGAAATGCCATTTCAAACAATATGAAGCTAAAGCCGTATTATAACCAAAAACCTATTATGGCCTGCAATTGTAAACTGGATGATATGTAGTTTCAAAAATTTTTTCTACTCCGCATGCAACGTGACTAATTATGTGTTTTTTGCTTGAAACACTTTCAGTTCGCGTAGCTTCTTGCTTTGGTGACATAAATTAGCTACCATGATAATTCGAATTAAACCCAATAAGACTGTTTGGCTGGTTACGTCAAATAAAATGCATTTAAAACCAAAGACTTTTGAAGTTATCGCCCAAATACCATGCCAATAAGCAGAATACTGAACACAACTCTTATATTTGCGAGGTCACTTTAAAGATTATTTTAGAGATTCTCGACTGCAGGGTATCGATATTTATTAATTTATCGTAACTACTTATCATGGAAGGTGCTCTGACGAAACAACAACATTATTTCCTTTTAAAATTATATTCGTACCTGGTGTTTGTATCTCTCATAGAGTATATAACTTTGTAGTTGGTTATATAGTAAATCGCCGAATGAGTTATAGAGAGCATATTATTTCTAGTCAGTCTGTTTTGTCTGCTCATAATAATACTACTTCAATACTATTACTAACTCAATGCATTGCTTGAGTAGGTATCATCACAACAGTACAAGCTTCTTTGAAAAAAAGCAAGCAGCTGCAACCAATTCAAAGAAAGTCATTTCATTATAATGAAATGCAAGTTTGATTTGTTTTTATAAATCGAAACCTGAACCTGTATATCAAGGTTTATAAAGGATACACAAGTGTATTCGGTAAAGGTTTATCGCAAACTCAACCCTCTGCCAAGTAGGGTTGCTATTACAATTTACTTAAGTAAGGGGAAATAAGTAACTGTATAATCATACCATTCTATTAACTAATATACATAAAAATAAGTAGAATTAATAATAAGAATATATAGAATAAGTAGAATTAAGAAAAAGGGGTAGCCTAACTGTAATATCGTATGATATTAGTAAGTAATAACGTGACTTAATCTAAATGGAATAATGGGTGATGCATGTATAATAATAATGCAAGCAACCAAAACTAAGCAAATCTGTTTTCAAAAGTATGAGCAGTTTAGCTGACAGCCGCGATCACAGTGTTCTTAAAGTTAATGGAACGAAATTCATCTATATCTGCCTTGTGAGCTGCCTGTTAATTCCTTCAGAGTACATATATACATATTTAGCCATTAGCATGTTATTTCAGATTCTCGCAGCACTCATGTTGGGTGTGTCAATTTATATCTATGAGTACCGGAACCTACAGTTTAAGGCCGGTTCAGAACGACAGACTTGAGAAGCTTTTTCATGGCAATCAATTACTCTCAGAGCTTTTGCCAGAAGACTGCTTAGACGTAGTCGCCGTAAGAAATATTTTTTCATATTTCTTGGCTTCGAGATATCAGAGCTGAGGTTTGAACCCTAAGCTATCGTCTTAGTAAGCCGATACACTAACCACTAGACCACGGTGAGTATTGTTAGATAATATTGTAGCTGGAATCGCAAACTAACTGCTTTGCTAAAAAAAATTCTTTTGCTTAACAAAATCGCCATCAAACAGAGACATGTTGCCCCTTGCATTTGTATGCAAAAACACAGCAAAACTCATATATATTGGCAAAATTTTGTAAATGTTTGTAATTCTGCCAAGTTTTTCTTTCATTGTAAAAACCATTTAAAATCAAATCAACCAATTTTGATAAACTGCAAGTAATAGCATTTGCTATTAAAATTTTATGACAAGGGATTGCTCATGCAGTAAAAAAAAAAAAAAAATTAAAAGAAATACCAAATTAAGCAAAAAATGAAAAGGAATCTTATACAATATGTGGGTTTCTTTCATTCTTAAGATATTCGTACTTCTTTTGAAATTGGTATGGAACAGCAGCAGTTGACACACTGACAAAAAAAAGTGCCTAAACACACATTTACTCTCTATCATGTGATGTATGAAACTGAAATGAAAAGCCAATATTGAAAGTAATTTTATTTCACTTTTTTTCATTTCTCATAGTAAAACAACACCAAAATAGCAAAATGTTCTTGTACAACACAATATAATCGTATAAAGGAAATTGTTCAATATTTTTATTTGCGTATTACCAGTCGTATTTTATGTTTTCTTTTCTATGAATTTTTTTCTCTTTTTCCTCTGCTTTACTTTATTTCTTTATACTGATAAAGAAAATAATCTGCCAGATTATTAAAATCTCCAACATACTGGTTTGTCTGAAATGATTTCTTTTATAAAAGTTTAATGCGACGTTTATGGTTTTGATTTTATTGGGATATGCATGTTGGTTGATGTCGTTATGCTGCTGATATTCTTCTTACTGTTGCTACTGTCCTTTGCTTGAAAAAATAATATTTAAAAAATGGCTTTTAATATTTCTGTTATTGCAAGAAAGCCCAACTTTAAGTCTTTTTAAATTGTCAAAGTTTTGGTCTTTTTAACAGGCTTTTTCATTTTGCAACACATTTGCTGGGCCGCACAAGCCAAGTGGTTTTTTTTATTGCATAAAATTTTTCATCTTATTTTATTACAGAACTTTTGTTATGAAGCTCGTGTAGATTTAAAGTTCAAATTAAAAAAGCTTGCAAATGAGATTTTCACAAAAGTTTGTCTATATAATAGCCAGTGAAATAGACTTTTGTTTAATACGTAATTTTGTACTTTTGAAAATTCAATCCGTAAAACACCACAGGAGAACAGATTTCTTAATTTTGTGCTACACTCACTTACTTATAATTTAACCGATAAGACTTAAAGCCACTTTCTTAATTGAACAAACCCTTCATTCATACAGTAAACATCAAGCGTATCAGTAATAAACAAATTTAATATTAAGTATATGCTACTGGTACAAAATGTAACAATGCAGTTTAAATGCCAACAGTCATATTACAAAACTTTTTATTTTATGATGAAAATTTTTAAGGAAAACTAATTATCTATTGCAATCTCTAAAGAATGTGTGTGTGTGTGCGTGTGTGTTAGGAATACATACAGTGAAAAATTATTTATAACACGATTCAAAAAAATATGCTTAATTGATTAGATCAGAGTAGTGTTTTCGTTTTCGCTTCTACAAAAATGCTTAGAGTTTTATTGTTATATAATATTAAAATAGTATAAAAAAAATTCATTTCTGATCTAGTTTTATAGTATTATTTATATTAATCTAATCTAAAAATCAGCAGGATTATGCTTTATCATGTCCAAATACCGCTGTGAAGTGATCTGTCGAACTAGTTTTTGTTCAACACTGAGCAAACGCGGCACCCATCTTGCCGATAGCTTTTTCATATGCAAATGTTCATGCAAAATGTTGAACACACGTTCATATAATATGTTTACCATTTCAGCAATCTCACGTATTTTGACCCGGTGACCATTCATAACGATATCGAGGATTTTCTTTATATTTTCTTCAGTAACCACCTTTTTTGGCCTTCGTGTTGATGGTATTGTTGCAGTGCTTGTTCGGTCCCGTTCAAATTCAGCAATCCAATATTTTACCATATAATCTGACGGAGCAGATTCGCCGTAATGTTTATCAAGCTGTTCTTTTGTCTCTTTCGCCGTTTTTCCTTTCAAATAATAGTGTTTAATCACTACAGGAAATTCACTTTTTCCCATTTTCCAAGAAACACAAGAGCTGCTTACTTCAGACGACTACAACAAATAAACTAATCGATGAACGAAGATTTTAACAGCTGAAGTTTGACAGATCGTAATTTCTAAGAAATAAAAAGTTTTTGTGTTTGTGCTGCCATCTAGCGCTAGGTAGCTTCAATGTCAATTCGCCCTCGTAGCAGTTTAACTTCTTCTTGGTATGCCTTCTGAATAACATTATGTGTACTACGAACTAAAGTCGATTAAAGTCGACTACTACGTGATTAAAGTCAAAAAAAGATGACCCGTGTCTCCCAGTTTTGCCCCAAGTTATAAAATTCTTTTATGGGCCCCAAAAAATTGGGGTTTCGGAGTAATTTGTGCAAAAAAGTGATAATTTTCTCAGACTCATATCTGGAATTTTGATTTACATTTTAAGGCAAAGCTGTAGCTCTTGTTATAAAACACAAGAATTATGAACATATAAAATCAAAAAAACTTCACAATTATACCGAAATTGTTTGAAAAACTTATTACTGATCATCTTTGTCATCACGTCTCATCATTACTATCTTCTTGCCAACATGGTTTCGGTAAAGGATATTCTACAGTCACTAATCTTTTACAATTTACTACCCTTATCAATCGTGGTTTTGTTGATAAAAAACAAACGGATGTTATTTACACGGACTTTAGTAAGGCATTCGACAAAGTGAACCATAAACTGCTTCTGAAGAAGTTACACTTAATGGGATTTTCTGGAAAGTGTTTATGATGGATCGATTCATATCTTTTTAACAGGAAGCAAAACGTTATATTTAAGAAAGTTACTTCGAATCCTATTTCCGTTACGTCGGGTGTCCCTCAGGGGAGTCATCTTGGACCATTACTTTTTTCGCTATTTATTAATGATTTGCCCAATGTAATACAAAATTCACATATACTAATGTACGCGGATGATGTTAAGTTATTTTATATCTACAATGACTTGAACGATCATTTGTACCTGCAAGAGGATTTATATTGCTTACACTCCTGGTGTGAACAAAATTTGATGCAATTAAATTTGAAAAAGTGCAAATATATGTGTTTTTTCAGAAGAAAGCATCTGAATGTTAAATACTTTTTGAATGGTATGGATCTCAAAAATGTCAGTACATTCAAAGGCCTTGGGGTTTTACTTGATCCTAAATTAAATTTTGTTCAGCACATTACTTTAATTGTAAATAAAGCAAGATGTCTTCTTGGTTTCATCAAACGTTGGGCTAAGGAATTTGAAGACCCCTATATAACAAAGCAATTATTTACATCTTTGGTTCGTCCCGTTTTGGAATATGGATCGGTAATATGGGATCCATCTTACAGGCTGTATAGTAACGAAATTGAATCAGTACAAAAACAGTTCCTTTTATTTTGCCTTCGTGGCTTGAATTATAATCCACTTTCACTTCCTTCATATAAATCTAGACTTGCTCTGATTAAGCTGCCATCTTTAACTAGTCGCAAAACAATGTTAAACGCTATGCTGGTCTTAAATATAATTAATGGATATACTAGCTCAAAATTTTTAATTGAAAATAAATCTTTTGGTATTCCTCAGTATCCTACACGACATTATGCTCCGCTTTCCATAAAGACATTTAGAACAAATTATGCCAACTTTGATCCCTTAACTAGATGCTGCAGAGATTTTAATAAACTTTATTTTTATATTGATTTTTCGTTAAATTATTATTTGATAAAACGTAATATTTTAGTAGCATTGAATAATTGATATTATAAGTGTAAATGAAGTATATATGTATAATGGTCTGTACGAATTTTATATTCATAGAATTAAGCAAAGAAATAAATAAAGACCAAAATCGAAAATACTTTAAAAAATTCGATATTTTAACTTTTTTCCCACGTTTAGGTCGATAGGTAGCGAACCGTTCCAAATTTAACCCTTTCGGTCCAATTGGGATAATACGTCTTAGAGAATGTTTAAATGATCCTATTTGTTCTCTAAAGTAAAGATAATCATATTTTAAAATATCCCAATCGTAGTTTTGAGTTTAATGTTGCGAAATAAGTAACGGCACTCCATTTAAATCAAGTTTTTTTGTAAGAATTTTGTTTTAGTTGATGAGAAGTAATCGTGAAGGTAACCTCATATGTTACATATATACATATATAATAAAGTAGAACGGCACAACCGTAATGTAGCAAAAATTTTTGTATTTGTTAGTAACAACTGTCTTAACCATCAGTGCATATAAACTTTTGTGTTTCTTTGTAAATACAGATGTTTTTTAATCATTTGTTGGATTGGGATATACATATTGTCCCATTCGAACTTTTCATTGGGCTTAAATATCCCAATCCGAATGAGATAATATGTCCCAGGATAATTCAAGGATATTCGAAAAAATAGAAATGCAGAACATCATATATTTATATCCTTTTTCAATATTTGAAGTTAGCTGTATTTGAGAAAAAAAAAGCCTAACCGAAAGGGTTAAAAAAACAATGAACTATAAAAAATTTATTTTGGATCTCAGTAAACAACTTTCTAACACCATTCAAGTAGCGCTTAGGAAATTTTTACTTTTGCGGCTACCTAAGCGCTACCTGAACGTTGTTAAGAATCATTCCTAGGATATTCGTATATCTTAGAAAGCTGTTTATTGAAGCTGCACTTTGTGAATTTGATGAAATTTTTTAGAGCCAAGCCATTATATTTTATTTTATATTTTGTTAACTGTTTTCATTTGGGTTAACTGCTGCATAATAGTTTGTATGAAATGAAAAGAGAAAAATAATTTAATTTTATAATTTTCTGCAATGGTTTTTGAAATATTTTTTTGTGTTTCATTTTAAAAATAATCCTATTAAAAGGAAGAAAAAAAAAAAAAAATTAGGAAAGAAATATATATGTTTTTGGAAAACAAAAATTTTATAAAAGTTTGTAATCACTTTGAAATAATTCGTTGAAAATTAAATGTAAATTTGGCACTTGGCTGCTAAGCAATTGGAATTAAAAGTTCTTATTAAATTGTACTTTTAGTGTTTAATTAGAATTTAGAAATTCCAAGTATTTGACAAGGTAAATAAATAACCCATTTAAAATATTATTGATGAAAAAACAATACTTTCAAAATATTTAGTTTATTTTATTATGAACTAATACAATTTTATAACTAAATTAACGTTTTTGTTTGCATTATTTATAATTTTTTTTTATTTATTTTATTCGAAAACCACAAATATTCTGCAAGTAAATATAAATGCAAACTTTTGTGTGGTAATTTTCAATTCTAATGATTTAAATGTAGGAATTGCTGGTAATTTAATTGAATGGCCGTAAATTTATTATGAGGTTTTATGGATATTGAACTTAAATCTGTTCATATTTAAATTGAATGAATAAATTACTATAGAATTTTATAGTACTTTAAGCTGTTTTAGCCAGAGTTTTGGGCAGGGATATGTTGATATGTATTTTAAAAATTTGTTTGCACAAAGCATTTGCCAAATATTGAAAAATTAAATGTTTAGTTTTAGTTTTTTTTATTACAAAAGACCTTGAAAAATTTATTAAATTATTATCTAAATATATAAAATTGAATGTGTGTTTCTTTATTTGTTTGTTTGTTTGTTTGTTTGTTTGTTTGTTTGTTTGTTTGTTTGTTTGTTTGTTTGTTTGTTTGTTTGTTTGTTTGTTTGTTTGTTTGTTTGTTTGTTTGTTTGTTTGTTTGTTTGTTTGTTTGTTTGTTTGTTTGTTTGTTTGTTTGTTTGTTTGTTTGTTTGTTTGTTTGTTTGTTTGTTTGTTTGTTTGTTTGTTTGTTTGTTTGTTTGTTTGTTTGTTTGTTTGTTTGTTTGTTTGTTTGTTTGTTTGTTTGTTTGTTTGTTTGTTTGTTTGTTTGTTTGTTTGTTTGTTTGTTTGTTTGTTTGTTTGTTTGTTTGTTTGTTTGTTTGTTTGTTTGTTTGTTTGTTTGTTTGTTTGTTTGTTTGTTTGTTTGTTTGTTTGTTTGTTTGTTTGTTTGTTTGTTTGTTTGTTTGTTTGTTTGTTTGTTTGTTTGTTTGTTTGTTTGTTTGTTTGTACCTTATAGGAGACCAAACCTCTAGACCGATCTTCCTGAAATTTTCACAGCATTTAACTGGGACTCCGGCATTATTAATAGAGTACTTTTCTTTCTACCACGCCCACTTTTACGCCCACTTTTTTAAAATTATGTAATTGCTCCCATATAGTTTTTAACAGACTTACTTCAAATTTTATACACATTATACTACAGGCGAGGTATAAATAAACATTTCTTACGCCACGCCCCCTTTCACCCTTAACTGTATTTGAAAGTTTTAAACTCTTTGTTCTCTGTACAAATTTGTTCCTTCCAACGGATTTTTTTTTATTTGGTAGTATATTGCTCTTAATACTGTTAACGTCGCCATATAACTATGAACCACGTCACCGCCGTTAATTTTATTATATAACGAGGGGGTAGCGAAGCACACCAGGTTCAGCTAGTATATTATATATTATATTTATTAATTAAATTCCATTATATTACCTTAAATCATTATTCCATTGAGAGCTGCTATAATTATTGCAATAACGGGTAACAATCTAAAAAGCCAAATAATGTACGTCGTACACATGGTATTTGGACTGCTATTATTCTGCTTGCAACTTAATGATTTGTAGTAGCCGTGGTCTAGTAATAAGTGTATTGGTTTACCCTAAAAATGTTTTCTTTTCACTATTTTTAAAAAATTAAAAAAAATATGGTAAAATCCAACTCTTTAGAGAACAAATTGGTTTTTGTAAGGTATTTTACATGCCTAGACACGTTCAGATTGCAATGATTGTTCAGATTTAATATTGTCGTATATTTTTAGCGAAAAATTACGAGTCTCTGTAAGTTAGGTTGAATCTGAGCAAAGGGAGTACAGGTTAGTAAACCTTTGGTAGTTCTATCGAACCTATACTGTGGATTCCGTGCATTTTTTCACTGTTGCACTGTGTTATTATTACTTAAATTTATATTCTTATTTTGTTAAATTTCATATAAATAAATAAGACACTAAGTCATTAGTGGTATTGCTATAGCTATAAACTTAGAAGTGAATTTAGTGATCTTCCCACATCAACTGGGCAAATACAACGTCATTTAGTTGCTCGCCTATAAAAGTGTAGCATAATGACAAATGCTGTCAAATCTGGGTGTGCAGCCCGTTCAGATGAGAATATTGTGGTTGTATTTATAGATATCACAGAGGACTCCATACTATCGGTCAAAAGTCGAATCACGTAATTGAATATCAACGGTTGGTGTTATCGGGAAATTTGGGTTAAGAAGATCTGAAGTTGACCCTTCATATACTAGTCGTTTTAAATTTCAATCACTATGAGAACAACTCAGTGGATACCTAAATATGTAAATTTATTGATTCTGGGTTTTCAGAAATTCGTATTTTTAAAATGTAATTCTTTTTTTTTTTTTTTTGTTGAGACCAATACTCAAGGGTGAACCCCTACTAAATGCTATGCATTGTATTGGAATTTTTGTGGAAAGGACAGTACATTATGACAACAGAACTTATATTTTTGTTTTCTTATATTATTAAGAGCCTTGGGATTGAGTCAAATTGCTGTGAATTGCTCATTCAAAGACCTTCATCTTTGAATGATCAACAGTAATTGCCCCATCGTTGCATGTTAATTGTATAGTGAGTGCCTTCGATAAGTAGGTTTTAGCTCTACTGCTACTCCCAATAGGTGGCGCTTTTCTCCTGATCATTCGGTTTTTGTTAACATTGGTTAAGGTGGAATGGAGTGGAATATCGGGGAAGCGTTTTCTTTGTAGATGGTCTCCTTGGATGGGGGGAGGGACATCTTATTCTTAAATTATAATTTTGAAAAAACCGTAAACTAACTTTTAATTTTTCACTTTTGCTGGGATAAGAACCTGGGCCGTTTGAATTTTTGTATGAGCGTTCTAGCCAATGAGAATGATTTCAACAAAATTAACTGACCCCGGTACATGTGTTCAAACTAATGAAATCAGTTTAAAGCTTTAAAAATGCTTCTATTATGACAGATTTTGCCGTATGTATTTACCTAAAATTTGTATTTATGTACTTATATATATGGGTGTGTTTATATAAAGTTTTTATTCTCACATGCATACATTTGTTTAAAGTTTTAAAATTTATTTGCATTTTGATTTTTTAATTCATAATAAACCGAAACAGAAATATGTGCTTGTACAGACTCGTATATACTGATATAAACATTCATATGAATTCTCATATACATACACATATACATAAATACTTTTATTAAAATAAATACATAAATTGTATACTTTTTTAAGAGCTTAACTTTTGACAGTTCAAAAAATATAAAACGAAAACAAAACGTCTAAAAGGCATAAAACAGCAGAAAAATATTTTTAAAACAAAAATATAAATCTGATTTTTTATTCACTTTTTAACTTAATTTTTAGAGTTTTTCTTTTTAAATACGAGTACACATGTTCTGTTAGAAAGAAACTTTTTTTGTTTGTCCATACAACTGTAAGAAAACGTAGTATATACTCGTATGTATGTATATCTTTCCTATTTTGCTGTTGTTTTTCTTTTCATCTATAAATATTATTTTTTATACAATGTTAACAAAAAAAAAAATAGAAAATTGTTTAGTTGAGTAAATAAGTGAATATGAATTATGGTTTTAATTCAAATACATGTTAAGCTTTCAGGAAAAATAAACAGAAACATTTCTGGTTAAATAATATGTTTGTAGAGGAACCAGAAAGCGTGTTAGAAAATTTATATATTCTTTTAATACTTTGCAGAATTTTAAGATCATTTGTTTACTATTTAAAGCAGATTTTCCAAATTAAATGAAAAGTTTTCAAGGCAACACAAACACTGTGCAGGAATGTCATCCTTTTAGATAATTAATAGGGAGGAGTTATTATTTAAAAATTGCCAACAATATAATTATTTATATTACTTATGTACTGCCTGATTTTTTAATTATTGCATAAGTAAGTTGTTGTTTTTATTAACAAAACAAATAGCCTACAGTTTATTTTTCAAAGCACAATCTTAAATCACAAAAGTCTTAAAATCTAACTCTACTAATTCAAACAAATAAAAAAGAAATTACATACTTTTTGTTAAATGGTCTGGAAATCTGACATCGAATCCCAGTAATAGGATAATTTTTAAAATTATTTTGTTTCGTTAGAAGCTCTCTAATTGGATAAAAGTTAAATTATAATAAGAATTAAGATTTTTCCCATAATCAAAAGAAAAAAATAATGTCCATGAATGTACACAAGCCACACTGAACATGTTTTCAACCCCAGCTACGATAGTCTCAATAGAGTTCTTTGTGTTCTAAACATTATTATGACAAATACTAACTATTTACCTCACACTTTTTTGTAGAATTCACACAGTTGTATGGTGTAAATATTGCTGATTTACTTAGGATAAGTGGTCTAGTGGTTAGTGTGTTGGCTTACTAAGACGAGAGCTCCGGTTTAAGCCCCTGCTCTGACATCTTGAAGCAAAGAAATATGAAAAAATATTTCTTTCGACGACTACCTCTTAGCAGACTTCTGGAAAAAGCTCTGAGAGTAACTGATTGCTATGCACCATCGTCTCAAGTCTGTCATTCGGAGTCGACATTAAACTGTAGGTCCCGGTACTCATGGATAAAAATTCAGCCACAAAATGGGTGCAGCGAGATATTAGACAGTAATCCTGACACAGGGTTATAAAGGCTAATTACACTGGTTTACAGCAAAAAAATACCAAGAACGCCACATGCCTAGATAAGTTAATTGGGACCTGCTGAGCACGAAAAAGGCTGTTATTTTTCCTAAGTACCGGTTTTTAGATAACGATACTTTTGTGTTTTTCGGTATATGGCCCTACTCAAACCCTTGTGCTGTCCAACGGAAAAAATTCGATGGAGATAAGTGGCATATCGATGGAAAGGTAATTGAATGCCTTCTCCGCTGATATGCTGGAAAATTCTATCTGATAAGAAATCGCTGAGATATGGCACCTCAAAGTTCAAAATTTGCCTATTTTTTTTCAAAATTTTTCATTTTCATTTAAATTTTTTCTACATTGTATTAAAGATCTGGAATTTTTTATTCTTTTACCAAATAGTTCATTTAATTAGCAATATTTTAAGCGTATTTTGAAAAAAATCGGATGAAAACTAAAGTTTTTATAAAGAATTTTGTGGAACGACAATATTTTCATTTTCATTGCCAATTTCATGGGGAAAATATTCAAATGACTGAATTAGAAGTGTAATTTAGATGTCATATTTTGGTATTTTTCCAAATCAAAAATTTGTAAACCTGTGTTATGTATAAATATATATACTTAGAATGGTGTCATTAATCTTATTGAACGGGATTAATTATTTTTTTTTATTTTTATTTTTGAGACGAATACTCAGGGGTAAACCCCTACTAAATGCTGTGCATTATTTTGGAATTTTGGAAAGGACAGTACATATATTATTATTAATTATTATATTATTATTAAGCGCCTTAGGAATGAGACACATTCAAAGGCCAGTGCTATACCTTCACCCTTGAATGATCAACAGCAATTGCCTCATCGTTGCATGTTGATTGTGTGGTGAGTGTGCCTTCGCTAAGTAGGTTTAGCTGTTATCTGCTACTTCCCAATAGGTGGCGCTTTTTTTTTCCTGATCATTTGTTTTTTGTTGACATTGGTTAAGGTGGAATAGAGTGGAATGTCGGGGAGCTTTTTCTTTGTAGATGGTCTTCTTGGAGGGGGGGGGGGGGCCCTTATTTTTAAATTATAATTTTTGAAAAAAACCGCAAACTAACTTTTTCATTTTTCAACTCTTCTGGGATTCGAACCTGGGTCCTTTGAGTTTTTGTGCGAGCGCTCTAACCACTATACCACCTCCCCCACGCGTCTGGATTGCCGATTTCGATTCTTAATTTTAGATTGAAAATTTTCTTAAAAATTTCATACGACTGTTGAATTGGTCTTTTAGAAAGAGATGGTTTTAAAAATTTCAATCTTCTCATTTAATTATTTGTTTGTTTCTAATCTTTAGTAATATATAGGTGAATACTATGCCGTTTACAAACTGTTCTTTATTGCCGATTTTTCGATGTCGCAGATTATTTAACACTGCTGATCGTTGATGTATTGCGGCTATTTACACTTTTTTGTGGCATCGAAGTTTCTATAACAACTACTAACAACGAGTACAACTATTGATCTTTAATTTTTTGATACTGGCAATTTATTCTGCATGTTCGTTTAGGTGTGCGTGTTATTTGTTTATTATGTAAAGTTCTAGCATGTATCTGTTGCTGTTAGTTTTAATGATTTTAAGCATGAGTGGAGAAAGGCAGATGAATGACATCCAAATGCTAATACTGCATACAGTATTACAAAGTTGTTTCAGTTACTTCTTCTATTTCGATGCCAGTTTTTGTAACTTTATTTTTCCATTTGTTTGTAATTAATTTATAGTCGCCGTAGTCTAGTGATTAGTGTGTTGGCTTACTAAGACGATAGTGCCGGGTTTAAACCACAGATCTGACATCTTGAAAAAAAGAAATATGAAAAAAAAAAATATTTCCTTTGGCGACTACCTCTTAGCAGTCTTCTAGCAAAAGCTCTGGGAGTAATTAATTGCCATGAGGAAGCTGCTATCGTTCGATTTTAAACTGTAGGATAAAAACCAACACACACAACATCAGTTATGCGAGAAGCTAGGCCGTAACCCTGACATTGGGTTGTAATGGCCAATTATGTATGTATGTATGTTGTATTTAGACATTTTAATCTTCATGTCTTAGATTGTGACATATGTGACACAATTTTTAAATAAATAAATAAATAATTATTTAAGTTTTTATCTGTTTTTAATAATTTTTTAATATTTCATTACTGCTCTGTGTAGCAGTAACTATTAAATCATCTATGGGCGTAAGTATAATGAAAAGTTAGAAACTCGTTAGTATATGGGACAGAAACTGACAAGTTTATCACCCGCTATAGACTGATGTTATTAAAACTTTCCATAGCCTCAATTTGATAACTAGTCAGATAATCAAAAAATTAAATACCTTGTACGTTTGAGTAAGAATTTCCACGTATAGGAATGACAAACTCAGCCACTGTGTACAATGATCTGCTAATTTTTTTATTATACATAACGGTGCTAATTTGTAAAAGAAAACAAACCTAAAATTTAATTTTTTAAAATATAAAAAAAAAATTTTAGGAAATAAGTCTTGCGCTAAATTAATTTTAAAGTATATTTTTTAAATTTATTCATAATTTACCCTTGGAAACTCTTAAATATTCATGTTTCTTCATATGTAATAAGAATTTATTTAATTTTCTAATGACAATTATGAATATTTTTGTGTATATATATTTCTTTTTTTGTGTAAAACTTTTACTCATGAATCATACGGTTTTTAATCTTTATTATGGTTTCATCACATTGGTGATGACATCATGTTCTAAATAAAGTGAAACCGCCATGTATTACCACAAATCAACACTAACTCATACATCCTGTTTTCATACCCACTTTGTTTTCTATGCCTTGCTAATAACAGGCATATTAAAAACACAATTTTGGAAACAGCAATACAATTCTCTATGCTGTGTTTCCTTTTTCCCAAAGTATTTAGCAGAGAAACAAGATTTTAAACAACCAATGAATTCATTGCTGGTAATTAATCATCAGCCTAAAACCACTTTATTTTCAAACAAAAATTAAAAAAAAATATATAAAAAAAAGAGAAGTGGATTGGATTGGTTTGGCACGGAGCGGTTGGAAGAGAAGAGATACCAACAAATTATTAATAAGTTAAAACAAAACAAATGCTTATTTTAAAGCTAAAAAGCTTAAAAACAGATAATTTAAAATGTACTTTTTTGCAGATTTTCAAATCTAAATATATGGATATCACATAAAGCCGCAGTTTTGGGGAAATATTTTGTCCGCGTAAATATAAGAATCTCATAAACTGCCAAAAATTAAAATAGTCAGTGTTAAATAAATATTTATTCTAAACCACAAGGATTGTTCTGTTGGCCTTTTTAAGTTTATTTGGGCTTAATTACTGTTTAAAACCTTTTTGTTTTAATCACTATTTAATTTCTCGTTTGTTTAGCTTCGTCACGATTTCGTTTTTCTTAAACATGTAAGTATTTGTAAAAAAATTTCCAAAATTATCATTTTATGCAAAGAGAATGAAAGTGAATGAAAAAAAAAAACAATTCTAAATGATGTTTTTAAGTACTCTGGGGATAGATGGATGATCTCTACTCATGCAGTGTAGGTAGAGAATACCAAAAATGGGCTTGGGCTTAAACAGAAGACTTGCATTCAATACTTGAGTCTGGTATTGTAGACAGTAAGAAGATCAGATGGAGGCAAATATTTATTTTACCATTTTGAACACCCGTGGCACACAACTGCTTTCTCTATGTGATACTCGACAAATTTGATCATTCCATCACAGTCATTATAGCATTTGGTAAGATTTTATTATTTTTACCATGCGGTATAATACGGCGATCTCCATACGAATGTCTCTATCTTTTCGGTAGAGTTGGTTAGCAACTTCGCTCTCTCCTGTCATGACTGAAAAGGCCCACCGACCAATACATAAGAGTTGTAATCCATCTAGGGTTGGCTACAGGGCTTGTAAGTATTAAGAAAGACAGATGGAGTCAGGAGTTTCTGCACCGTTTTAAAAAACCTACGCACTAGAATGCTTCTTCTGAAAATCGAAATATATGATCATTCCAACTGGCATCACAATTAATTCCCATGCCCAGATCATCAAGAGCGTCCACCTTTTCGATTTTTATAGTACGCATAGTCATAGGTGACAAGATTGCATTATCACCAGCATGCTTATATGTGATAAAAGAACCTTGAGTCTTGCGCGCATTAAATTAGGGCGACCCCACTCGGAGATTATTTACAGGTCATTGGTATGAATGAAAAATGTAGGAGTAGATAGGATTGGAAGTTAAAAGCAGAAGATCATTTAATAAGATTGGGAATAGTGTAGGAAAGAGAACAGAGCCTTTCGGTGCTCCCGATTTTAACCTAAACTCGTTCGATGAGACACCGTCTATAACCACACTTATAGCGCCGTCCGGGAGAAAGCTCGTCATGAAATTAGAGAAATGATTACCAACACTAAAAGCAGTAAGTTTAGAGCTTCGTGCCATACTCTGTCAAATGCCTTTGGGATATCTAGAGCAACAACTTTGCTTTTACCAAAGCGGTGAATAGACTCACTCTACCTCTCAGCCAGGCGTGCCTATACGTCACCAGTGAAGCGGTCAACTTGAAAGACATAGTGCCGACATTCTGTATTTTTTCGAATGTAATGTTTCAAGGCTTACTAAGACGTTAGCGCTGGGTTCAAATCTCAACTCTGTCATCTTAAAAAAAAGAAATATGAACAAATTATTTCTTTCAAAGACTACCTCTCAGCAGTCTTCTGGCAAAAACTCTGAGAGTAATTGATTGCCTTGAAGAAGCTTCTCAAATCTGTCGTTCGGAGTCAACTTTAAACTGTAGATCCAGATACTCTTAGATAAAAATTAACATACACAACATGAGTGCTGCGAGAAGCTAGGCCGTAACTCTGAAACAGAGTGGTAATGACCAATTATGTATGTATGTACGTCAATACCTCATAAGGTAATGATTGATCATACGCTCCAACACTTTAGAGAGAGTTGAATATACTGCTCAACTTTTAAAAGAAACGCACTAAGCATTTTAAACTTGACTATGAGAAGATCTCTTTTATAGCGTCTATTAGAAAATGTCATTGGTTAAGAGATGATCATGTGGAAGAAGTCAGCTTATTCCTAAAAGATTTCTATCCAGGTTGTATTTCAGTGTGCATGCTAAAGTCTTTCGGAGTCGCAACGTTGAATTCCCTCAGTTTCTCTCTCTCTTTTTCAATAGTACTACGTAAGTATCAGTCTTTCATATTTAGACTATGGATGGATTTGTTAAACTTTCAATATGATGTCTAGCTTAATTCAAAGTAAGTGTGTTTTGAGACGAAACCTCATCGTGATTGTTAAGTCCCTTTTATCTTGACTTGTCAGCTACCTCTAAGACATCAATATCCATTGTATAATAATGAGTTCTAAAATGTGTCCAAGTATGATTTGATTTACCAAATCCTCAACTCATCCTATGCTATCAAGAAAAAAAAACAAAAACTTGCTTTTTATTATTAATTTTAAATCTGATCATTTAGATATCGCTTTCTATATATATCAGCCACAAAAACAAGTGTCTTTTTATAGACCTTCATTGGGGAGCATTCAAATCCTACTTTTGGTTTTTCATTTTCGCCTTTTATTTATTTTGAAACATATTTTATACATTTAATGATGGGTTTTAATGTTTTATATTCAGGCTCAATTTAAAAATAATTTATCCATTTACTCGTGATGATATATTGTTAAGCGGCCTTCTGTGCTGCGTTTTTATTTTCGTTTTGTGACCATTTCGTTTTTTATTTGCAGTATGTTTTTGGCTTTATTGCCAGTTTTTGTTTATTGTTTTACAGCACAGACTCTATTAAATTAAAACATTTTATATTAAATTCTAAAAAATAAAAAAATTAAACTCAACTCGCAACAGGGCTTTTAACACATTTTTGTTTTAAATTTTTTTTTTGTTTTTGCATCACAATAATGAAAGGAAATTGTTGTATTTTAATGGTCGTTTTTTTCCTTTGTTTGTTGGCTGTTGGTTAGAGCGATTTGGCTGCCGCTCATCAGTCACGAGTCGATTGATCATACATGTTCTATAGCTGTTGCCATTATAGAAAATTTTTATTTTCACACCAGCTTGACTATATGCCAATACATGTTTCCCCTTGGGTGTAATAATTTAATAAATTTTTTGTAAAAACCATAAAAATATTTTCACGGGTTCAGAAAAAAAAAACAATTTTAAAAAAAAAATTATAATAATAAAAAACTGAATTAAATGGAAAACAATACCATATAAAATGGATTGAATAATGATGGCTTTAAAATTGAATTAACTTTAGAAAAAAAAATATAAATTGTATTGAATTAATAAACTTAATAAAATTCGAATAATATAATTGTACCAAGACCAGTCAAATCGATTATTAATTTGAAAGCAACCTGTGAAACAGAGTTTCTTTGATTCTTCTATGCTCAGCAATCTAACAGCAGAGTGTATTTGATAGAAATAAAATATTGGTTTGAAATATCAATGAAATATTATTTCTTTCGACGACCACCTCTTAGTAGTTTTCTGGCAAAAGGTCTTAGAGCAACCGAATGCCTTTGACAAGCTTCTCAGGTATATCGTTCGAAGTTGACGTTAAATTATAGATCCCGGTACTCATGGATAAATATTGACCCACACAATATGGATGCTGTGAGCACCTAGACCGTAACTCTGAAAATGTTTGTAATGGTCAATTATGGATTTATGTAATGGCATCAAGCAACCTATCCATAGACGTCGACAAATATAAAATTCCTCGATTTATGTGAGCAGTAGTCTAATGAGTACTGTACAAGATTCCCAACAGAGAAGCCTACACCGATCACATAGTCGAAGTCATTTCGCTTCTAAATAGAATACAAATCTGTGTTATGTTGTAATAAATTAAGCAGTATACTGTCGTTGAACAATAACCATTAACTGAGCATGTTTTACATACCTACATAAATACATACATACATACATACATACATACATACATACATACATACATACATACATACATACATACATACATACATACATACATACATACATACATACATACATACATACATACATACATACATACATACATACATACATACATACATACATACATACATACATACATACATACATACATACATACATACATACATACATACATACATACATACATACATACATACATACATACATACATACATACATACATACATACATACATACATACATACATACATACATAATTGGTCATTACAACCCTGTGTCAGGGTTACGGCATACACTCTAAAACTTTTCCTAAAATTTAGGTTCATATTATGTCTAAATTGATGTTGAAAATTTGTTGTTGTCTAAAATTATATAAATTTCATTCTTAATTTCAAAAAAAGTAAAAAATTTACACAAAAAAATAAATTTGTTATCAAAATTGTTTATATTCATACAAATTATGTTTAAATTTACAAAATAATGTTCAATATTAAGCACATTTGCATAAAATCAGTAAAAAATTTGTAAAATTAAGCACTTTTGCCTAAAAGTAGATATAAATGTGTAATATTGAGAACATTTGAGTAAAAACGGTATGAAGACGTGGTAACAAAGCGACGAAAAAAAGAAGAAGCATTCATTTGCAATAAAAAGTTCAAAAGAGTCGCGTCGTATTGGTATTTATTCTAATTTATAAATAGTTAATAAAGTATATTAAAGTGTTAATTAATTATTCACAAAAAAATTGTTGTGTGCAAAATTTTTAGAAAAAAGTTTATGAGTTTATCATTTAATGAAGAAAAATGCAATGTTTTTAAGTGTTTGTATTCAAAATGTTGTAAAATATATACCAATTATAATTCCGATGCAGTTAATTTCACATGAAATCACTCTACTAAAAGTCGCATGTGCAATAATAAATATAATTTGAGCCATTGATATCAATAGTTGGTAAGCAAATCTTTTAATATTAATTATTTTATTTTACTAAAAAGTTTTTGTATTTATAGAAACATCAATAGAGGAAAGTTGCAAATCTACTGCATACATTTGGTTTGGAAAGGAGATTACGTCGAAAGAGGAGGATTTCAATATACTGGATCTTTTTCTATAGTCGCTTTGTTACTCAAAATTTTGGATTCTCATTGCGATATTTTTTTAGATTTTATCCTTCGCAAATGAGAGGAAAAAAGTATCATATAAATAATTTAAGAAAGATTAATACTTTAATACGTTAGCTCGATAATGCCATATAAAAAGTGATTTTTTATATGAATATTATCATTTATTTAATCCTTTATATATGAAAAAATGTTTTTTTAATTAAACTTTTTTATGTACATGTAAACTTATGACACTTTTTTTACAAAAAGATAATATGTATGTAAAGTATATATAAAAATATGTAACTTGTTAAAAGATAAGACAGTTATGGACATATGTATATGCATATATGTATTATATATATATTTATATGTATATATAGATAGTTTATAAGACATATAATTTTTAATAAATTAAATAATGTAATTAAAAATATGTATTGCAGGCATTTTCATTTAAGGAGTGTTGAAAATAAATATATAAAAGGGGGGAAAATTAGACATACATTGCCTAAAATATTTAAACATTTTTTGTTTAATTTTAGACACATTTTGCTTAAAAACTAACAAAATGTCTAAAAAAACTACATGCCTAATTTTAGGTCGAAAACAGTCTGTAAAGTGTTGCCTACTACTATCGACTTAATTTTCAGCAAAAGTGGTTTAGAGTGTAGTCTCTAACAGCACTCATATTGTGTGTGTTAATATGAATCCATGATTACCGGGACCTACAATTTAAAGTCGACTCCGAACGACAGATTTTAGAAGCTTTTTTATGGCGATCAATTACTCCCAGAGCTTTTGCCAGAAGACTGCTGATAGGTAGTTGTCGAACGAAATAATTTTTTCATATTTCTTTTTTCCAGATGTCAGAGCTGAGATTTGAACCCGGCACTATCGTCTTAGTAAGTCAACACACTAACCACTAGACCACGGTGACTACAACTGAGCATGTTTTGCTATCCGCTAACTGAGGTTAATCATCCTGGTCATATTATCCATTTTTTGAAATTAAAGTTGGACACAGAAGATCTTTTATGTCGCAGCAGTGTTCAACTTTAAGCAGGAAAGAAATATTTCACACTTTATTAGTGAATAACTTGATAAGCTATTTTAAACAAACTTTCCTTACAAGAGTTGGTTAACAGGGTGTAGAGATCAAAATAAACTCTTGTAAACGAGAAGTTTGTAATTAGATTTGTTTTGAGAAACAAATATAATTTAGGACATAATTTTATGAATTTTAACGGGAGAGAAGAAAAGAATATGGGTTCAGACTTTTCCTGATATCGGGTAGGTTGGGTAAATTTCTACATACCTTTAAAATGGGATAAGAGAAATACAAACAAAATGCAAGTTTTATAATATATCAAATTCAATTTTATTAAATTTTCCTTTAAAGTAGGTTACGGGCTAAAAATGTTGTATTAAGACTCCAGTTAATAGTTAAGTGACTAAATGTACTTTTATCTTAAATGAAAAGTTCTGTTTTTCAAAGAGAGACATTGGAAAATTATAATAATTGTAACAAAATAAACTCTAATATTTTAGTGTTGTAAAGTGGCTTCAAAAATTACTACACATGTTATATTTAAAATTCATTCTAATTATTTTGTGTTCAAAGCAACTTTGAACATGCTGCCGGCCTTGACGAAAGTCAATAATAATTATGGGTGCAATACATTGGTTAGCAAACATGTAGGCTTTCAGATTTACAGTTGGTTCATCATACCACTATTTTATGAAAATGTTTTATGCCAAAAATAAACAAATTATCATCATCATCTACTATTTATTTAGGTCACTCTGTTCAAGAAATCATATACTGAAATTATTTCATAGTCGATGTCGATATGTGATTTCTTGAAAAGTGTGAGTTAAATAGTTGATTTTTGGTCTTGAATATGCACAGGACACAAAGAACTCTGATGAGACTACTGTAGCTGGAGTCGAAAACATATGTTCAGTTTGGCTAGTATATCATTTTCATCTTTGATTATCAAAGAATTCATTACAAAAACAAAAAAAATTAATTTCTTTATAGAAATTAACTTTGATCTAATTAAAGCATTTCTAAAAAGAAAATTTATTATTATGAAATTCAACTTATAATATACCTATAATAGCCTAATGCTACCGAAGTTTAAGCAATTGAAATTCCCAAATATTTTCGAATTATATGTTGTTGTCTCAGTAATCATAACGCACTTAATATGTGTTTTGTTTTTGTTGTTGTTTTCTATTTAAACGTTACATAATTATTATTATTAAAGTTTATTTTTGTCACTAAATAGCTTGAATACCCTTCCTTTAACAAATTATTTTAAATACTAATTTATTACCACTGTGACGTATAATGTACCATAGGAATTAAATATTCCACATACGCCACATTGCGACATAAGAAAACAAACTATTTAATGAAGTCTTTTGTTTGCGACAACAGCGGAAGTGAAATAGGTTTCATAAGTACTTATAAAAAGAAGCACTTAATGTATTGAAAAACACTTGTTTTTTTTATTTAAGAATTTATTTAATGACAAGCAATTAATGAAATTGGCTTAGTAGTGATAAACATTTAGTACTCGCACATATTTGTAAAAGCTTTTAACAAGAAATTAATTGAGAAAAAATACTAAAACGGTTTGAAAATAAACGAAATACAGAGAGGTGAAGTAAACTTATTGTTTTTATAAGAAAAAGTGAATCTATTATGGTGAAATAATATTGAATAATTCATTCCAAAACAGATCCAAATACAAATTTAATTTAATAAAACTCAAAGTTTAAATGAATATATTATTTTGTGTGCATAAAATTGAGTGGTTGATTTCAAGTATTAATCATTTAAACTCACTTTTTATTTGCTTGAGAGTTAAAGGAATTTGTTTGAAAGACTGAACGAAAAGAAGGCATTTTCTAATCATTGATCATTTGTGTCTTCATTGATGAGACCTTGATAAGCGATTTTTTTGAGACTACAAACTTATTTTTTTTTAATATTAAGGCCAGCATTCAGAAGATGACCCCTACTCATGCAGTATATTTTGCTGGTCTAGGACAATATGTTATGGGAGAACGGGAAAAGTGTGAGAAATGTTTGTGGATATTTGTTTTAAATTTATTAATATCACAATTGACAGGAAAAACGTTCACACAAAGATTGTTCCACAATCGAACAGTGCATCTAAAGAACAAATTCTCTCTATAGTGCATTGTGCGATTCACTATACAACCAACTACAAAGGGATGTGCTCTCTGGGAGGTACGGATAGTATGTAAGAATATGCGGTTATTCGGAAGTAAGGCCCTTATTTTATCATGGTAGTACTAATAGCACAGTGAAACGCACGCCACATTGCATCGATGTAACAACGAATCTGTAGAGTTGGATACCCTACCGTCGTTGATAAGCACCTTCGCCTTTTTCTGTACACGCTCAAGAAGCTCCAAAATAGATTTGGAAGCACCGGCCCATACATGAGAATTGTATTCCATACTAGGTCGGATAAAGATTTTGTAAATATTAAGAAGATTAGATGGGGTAAAAGTTACTTACTTATTTACTTAAGGCACCCTTACACGATATGTTTTTTACACGTGTTTTTAAAATTTAAAATACATAAGTTTTTTGTTGTGTTTGTCAAAATTAGTCAATTTATATAAGGTTTATAATTTTTTACTCACAAACGTATATGTACAATTACATATGTAAATAAATAATAAATTTTTACGCACACATACATATAAATTTAAAAAAAAGTATTTTAAAATAATTCATTGTCGACTAATGTTTGTACAGGAATAGAAATTTAATATCATATGTGTGTACATACGAAATTAGAGCATGCTCTAATTGAAATTTTGTCATAAGACTTTCCTTGTGTTATTTACACAAGCAATGTTTTAAAAGTCACACACGACATGTAACTGTTTACTCATGTACAAGTTGACAGTAACAGTGTAAAAGACATGTTGTGTAAGGGTGCCTTTAGATGGCCATAACAACCCGTTAACGGGTTTCGGCATGCCTTAACACTAGTCTTCAGGTGGCTCTGCTAAGCCCGCGCCTTTTCCAGTTGGTCACACCAATTGACGATAGGGCTTCATCAACTTGGTCCTGCCAACGTAAACACGGTCGTCCTCTACGCCGACTTCCAGTGACCTTCGCATCGAAAACTTTTCTAGCTGGAGCAGATTCATCCATACGAACAATATGGCCGAGCCAGCGTAGCCGCTGGATATTAATGCGCTGAACAACGCCCACATCGCCGAGGAGCTCATACAGCTCATGGTTGGTTCTAATGCAAAACTCATCGCCATGCCTTAAAGGACCAAAGATCTTACCAAGAACTTTTCTCTCGAATTCTCCCAAGACCGCTAGAGAAGCACCGGCAGAATAAGCGACTTATAGAGTGTTAATTTCGTCGCGCGAGAGAGGTCTCTATTACTAAACTGCCTACTGAGACCCTAGTAGCACCTGTTGCCCAATGTGATTCTTCGTTTGATCTCCAGACTGACATCACCCTTGCTGGTAATGGCGGTGCCATGGTAGGTGAAATCTTTGACCACATCGAATGTATAGGTGCCGGCTGTAACCAGGGGGCCGATGCAATCAACATCCCTACTCGTCGACAACATGATGGGGTAAAAGTGTTTCTTCGAAATTCGAAATATGTGATTATACCAAAGGTTATCAAAATTGATTCTCATCCCCCCTATAGTCACAGATGACAGGATTATATCATAGCCACCAAGCCTATTCGTGATAAAACAACATCAGAGGCCAAATTACGGCATTCGATATCGACCTGCCCCCCAGGTCTTGCACGTGTTAAATTCGACCTTTTTCGCGAGACTCCACTCGGAGATATTTCGCAGGAAAGCTGATTTCAACAAATTAAATACAATTCTTTGTTGGTGAATAATCTGGGTATCCGAGACCGAATGCCTGTAAGAGTGGTTATCGTTTTATATTTAATTTTTATTAAAGCTATTATCCTTTATTAAAATTTGATTCTGATATACGAGTAATTATGGCATTTTGTGATAAAACAAAATTAATATTCAATAAGATGTTCAAGAGATTCTACATAACTTTTCGTTCCAAACGTCCAGCTATTTGGATTTCTGGCATACTTCTAGTTTAGAGTTATGAAATAAAAGCATTTCAACAATTGTTCCCTTTATTCTTATTTTATCAACAAAGTGCTGAAGCTTTAAAATAGGATAAAACGTGTTTTAAATTTGTAAGACTTCACAAATTTTATAAGGATTTAAAAGGCTTATAAAAATTTATAATTAAAATTCTTAAAATTATTTAAAAAGGTCTGTTTTAAGTTTCTTTAAATAAGGCCGATAGCTTTTATGTTGTATTTTTAAATTTTATTAAAAATATAAAACTACATCACCCTATACTAAGACAACATGTTTTAGACAGTATTTTTTTATTTAAATGTTTTTTAATTTTAATATTTAATTTTAATACTCCCATCCATATGATTTAGCATTTAAATTTAACTCTTGTGCAGCCTATCTTAGTAACTAATAATTGCTATAAAACTAATAAGTATAATTAAATATACTCACTCGTATGTCTGTAAACTTTAAACAAGAAATTGTTTTTTCCAAAGTATATATTGCTAGCATAGTAGGTTGTTATTATTAAGCTAACGCCTGTTATTTTTATAACGCTTTCCTATGAGTATCTATTATTACAACAATTTTTTTGTAGAATGGTTTAAACAAAAAATCGATATTTAAAATTAAATTTATTTTTAAAAACTAATAAAGAAATTCAAGGAAATTTTATAAAAAGTAGACAGAAAAAGGAGTGAATGTAATACCTATGCCAGCAGTTGGCCAGAAAAATAGAGTCACACGAAAGTACATTCAGTAGACATACAATTTTTTCATACTACTTTGATAGCATGAAGTCTTTTTAGCTTTAAACTAGGTAATAACTTTGGCGCTTAATTCTTCGGCAGTGGTAAATTTCTTTCCAGTGAATATCTATTTTAAGACCCGACATAGGATAAAACAAAGGAGGCCATAACTGAGGAAGACAAGGGATGAGATCACAACTTTTAGGTGAGTTCATAACACTTTGTCAATGTTTTCAGTTTTTTGTGATAGAGTCATTGGGCTATAGTCATAGTCAAACAAAAAAATCGGTTTTTTTTAAACAGTTTTAAGTTAGTAAAATGTTTTTATTTGGTTTGTAACTATAGTCAAAATAAAAGTATATTTTAAATCAAACCGGCTTAAAATGGGTGCCAACTCAAATGTAGAAATCGCTTTCATACATTTTGTTACAAAATACAAAGAAAATTAAAACGGAAACCCAAAAAAAAAAATTTTTTTTTTTCTTAAAATTGTTGAATTTTTAATTAAAAAAGAAAAAATGGAAAAGGCAATTTTTTTTTTCTAGTGATATCGGTGTTCATGTACAAATCTATTCATTTATTATTTAATACATATTATACTGTTTTGTTAATTAATTAATTTATACTCTAAGATTTTTTTCGTTATTGATTTACGCGTTTTTTGTTTTGTTGCCTTAGTTTTAGAAACAGCAGCTTTTATGAATAAATTTTTGTTTGAACTAATTTCTTTTATTCACACATAATTTATATAAAAATGTAACTAATTAAAAAAAGCAATATTTTGGTATGAAAATTGTTCATGCATTTTCAGCCAACTACCTTGGCTGGACTCTCTATAAGCACATGCGTGCAATCGATGGCTCCTATTACGTTTGGAAATCGCGCAAATTGGTGAAATTTTTTTTGCACTCTTTGATATAAATATCTGAGTTTATTGATCCCAATGTAACAAACGATGCACTTCTGTTGCCGCAGCTACAAATAGCCTGCCAAACTAGGAACTTTTTGGGAAATTTTGATAGTTTTTTATTTCGGAACTCTTCAGAAACATTGCCTCTACTATCCGCTACATAAAACTCTTGGCCAGGAAGCTGCGCAAAGTCTGCAAAAACGTAAGTTTCATCACCCATTACACAACATTCGAACTTTTAAAAAAATTCTTTTTTGAGGAGTTTTGCTCTTTTTTTGCTTCAATATTCTTCTTAGCATTTCTATCCGGAACTTTTTGGACTTTAAGTGTTTTAAGGCCAGCTTTAGCTTTAACTCGGCGCACAAAACTTTCCGAACATTGCACGCGCCGGGCCACTTCGCGACCAGAAATGTTTGGAAGAGCCAGCAAAAGCTTCTCAACCTTTTTGGCTTTCGCGTCGTTCGTTACCATTTTTGCTTTACCTGTTCCAGGCTTTCTTTTAATTTTTAGGTCTTTATTGAACTTTTTGACCACTCTGGAAACACATTGCCTGGTCACGTGGACTTCCCTAGCAACGTTTGTATAACTCCAATATGGTTTTTTTTGAATTATTTGAATAATTTTTGTATGCACTTGTCTTTGATTATCCATTATGAACTAACTAACAAGTCAAATTTGACAAACTGATACATTTTAAAATCTGACACATTTTTCAAAGATATTGTGATTAAGAAAAATAATTTTGATTAAAGGTGAAAAAAGTAATTAAGAAAAATGGGTGTTACACTTTATAGTGACGCACATCTTATTTGTACTTGTTGTTTCCTTATCAAATCTATACCTGGCAAAAAATCATCTAGCTAAAAAGGCACAAACCTTTTTCTATAAATGTTAGGCTTTCTTTCATCTCGCAAATTCTCCAAAATAGCAAAGTATCTTTTAATTCCATCAGTTGAGCACATTTTTACCACAAAATTATTTAATTTTTTTTAAATTTTGAATTTATAATTTTAGTTTTTGAATTTTAAGTTGGATGTTAAATAATTTAAAAACAACTTCAGCATGTTTAAAATATGTTTTAATTTGTCTATGGTTAACAAAAAGTGTACTTTAAAAAAAAAGTCAGCTTTATAACCCCTAAAGTATACTTTTTTATTGACTATGACTATGGCCCATTGTCTTGAAGAAACATTATTTTTTTTTAAATAAAGCCGTTTTTTTTCGTTGAGACCAATACTCAGGCCTTTATACCCCTACTCATAGTGTGCATTGTATTGGAATATTTGAAAATAATAAAGTTCATATTGTTTCATTTAAGAGCTTTATGTCAATGGGACAAGTTGCTGTCATTTGATCACTCAAGGTTAAGTGTTATACCTTCACACTTGAAATTATAAACAGCAATAGCCCTTTCTGTTGATGGTAATTTTTTTTGTCTATTGTGAAGTGGATTGACAAAAAGAAATATGAAAAAATTATTTCTTTCAGCGACTATCTCTCAGCAGTCTTCTGGTAACTCATGAATAAAAATTAACACACACAACATGAGTGCTGCGAGAAGCTAGGCCGTAACCCTGACTTAGGGTTGTAATGGCCAATTACTTACTATGTATGTACTAGTATGTATGTATTGTAAAGTGGTGAGGATGGTAGGTTTTAATACTTGTTTAGTTCTGTCTATTACTTCCCAGTAGGTGGCGCTTTCTTCAGAGTATTCGTTTGATAATTCAAAGGTGGATATTGCAAAAGTCAGGGAGCGGCTCTTTTGAGATGGAAATTATTAGAGTTGGGGAATAACATTTTATACTTTTTAAGTTAAAACTTGGAAAGGCCGCACAAATTTTTGTTTTTACTTTCTCCAGTACTGGTACTTGAACTTTTGTGTTGTAAGCGAGTACTTTAACCACTACACTGCACTACATGGCATTTTTCAAATGTTCCAGCAATGATACGAGTATGTAATATTAACTATTTTTATTTGTTCTTCTAACGACAATCTATGAATATAACAACAGGTTTAATTAAAACTACAGATGCTATTTATTGTATATATGTATGTACCATAGTGTTAAGCGTTATTACGATAACATGGTTTTTATATGGTGAGAACTCATTTAGAAACAACATGCTTTCACGTAAGCTAAATATTAATAGTAAAAATGCTTGTATTTGAAGGGATAATTTTATCCATCGCTATATATATATATATATATATATATATATATTTTTTTTTTTGACTGAGACCAATACTCAGGGGTATAAAGCCCTACTCATGTTGTGCATTGAATTGGAATTTTTGTTAGGATAGATTTTTTTTTTTGTATTTTATTAAGCGCCTTAAGAATGAGACGAGACAACGAGACAAGTTGGTTTCAATTTGATCACTCAAAAGCCACTGTTGTACTTTCTCGCTTGCATGATCAACAGCAATTGCCCCATCTGACGTTCGATGTTGACTATTTATTGATGAGCATCTTCGCTAAGGAGGTAACTGTTATTCACCCAGTAAGGGGCGCTTTTCTCCTGATCATTTGTTTTTTGATGGCATGCCAAAGGCGGAAAGAGTAGAATGTTAGGAGGCGGTTTCTTGCGGTTGGACTTTTCCGAGGGGAGGGGGGAAGGTGGGGAAGTTCTGTAAGAACTGCAAATTTCTTAATTTCGCCTGCATTCGTACATGTCGTTGATGTCGACTAATGTGGATAAAATGGAATAAGAGGTCAAAAGCAAAAATAAATTCTAATTTTGTTTCATCCAAATAAAATGACAATTACAAAAACTGTAATGATAATAAGAAAAGTAGAATATGATTGAAACTGTTGTGTGACTTTACTTTGACTAACTCATACAAGTATATATATTTATATACATTGTGGAAAAAGTAATTTCAATATGTGATTTCTTGGAAAGTATGAGTTAAATAGTTGATGTTTGGTCTTGAATATGCACAGGACACAAAGAACTCTGATAAGACAGCCATAATAGCTAGAATAGAAAACATATTTTCAGTTTGGCTAGTACACCCAAAAAAACCGCATATCAATTTGAAATTTTTTTCTTATCAAATCCACATTTAGTGAAAATATCTGAAATTTGATAAGAAAAATATCAATTTAACGTGAAAAACGTTAAACTAACGTGTTTTAATGTTAGATTGATATTTTTAACGTTAGATTGATAGTTCAAATATCAAATTGATATTATAAAGTTTTACATGGTCATATCAATTCGTAATATCAAATCAATGTCAATATCACTTCTAGAAGAACATATATCAATTTTACATTTAAAATTGTAATTGATCAATTTCACATCGAAATTAATAAGAAAAATATGAAATTGGTATTAATTCTTTACAATGTGATATGAAAACATTACACCTTTTTATATTTCTCTGAAATATGTTGCTCTATTTCAGTGGGCGGCAAAATTGAAAATGAACGTGAGGTAGTAAGAGTACGATAATGCACAAATCTGTTTTTTTACTCCAACAGAACCAGTCAATTTCAAGTTCATGGAAAAAACTGAGTAGCATCTTAAAACAAACTGTGAAAATCACATAAAACAAACGGTGTTGTGAATCGCGCATAATAAAAAAATATTAATATTAATTTTAAAGTGTTAAATTAAAAAAAAAATGGATAATACACAAGAAATTGTATATGTGTCCGAAAAAGAAGTGGCTGATTAATTAAATCAGCAAAGTGAAGAAATAATTTTCACATTATCGGGCGAAGTCGAGCCAAAAACTGTGGCCAATATTTTAAAAAAAATCTAATCTAGTTTCCTAAGGACGATATTACCACCGTAAGCTGTCATTCAAAAGATCTGGGATGGATCCAATCCCAAGATTTTGGTTCCAATACAACATCGTCTTGTAAAACAAATGTTACTGGCTATACGGTAAGTGTTTTTTGGAAGATCGTCAATGATTTAAATAATTTTATAAAATATTTTTTGTTTCCATTCAAAGCCGCTCCTTGATATTTTCAAGCAAACGAAGGTTGGAGATGGAATTTTAAAAAATTATGCAGTCGAGAAAAAACTCTCATCATCAACAGGAAGAAATTATTGAACTGTATAGTTGAATTCTATTACGATGTCACCAAAAATAAGTACGCTATTCCTGGCAGTCCGCAAGTTGAGCAAATGGCTAATGAAATAGTTGGAATTTTTCCTTCAGAAACAAAAGAAATATATTACGTTTCACGAAAGGATGCAAAAAAGAGGAATCCTACGGGATTATTGTTCAATAGGTTTGTTTAAAGTTTTATTTTTAATTTTTCATACAATCATTATTTCTCTAACCCACAGGTTTAACAATTTAAATCGCAAAAGCTCGTCTGAGAGAGAAATAGAAACCCCTAAAAAGGAAAAGATTTTTAATCCAACTAGTCCCACACCGGAGATGTAGTCCATAAATTTTTAATAAAATAAAAATTATGCAGAACGACGAAATAGATTCAATGGATTTATTGCATAAAACGTTTGCATTACACAGCAATGACATCAAAGCTTCAGCTACTTTGCATTTAATTCTTAATGGGTGGCCATTTTTTAACCAGTCAGGAGCAGAAAAATTTGATAGTTTATTGCACTATGTGAATTATCCAGTAATCAATATTTAAATTATAGATTGATTATAACTTTGATATGATGTTGCCTGGAAAACGGTCCAATCTTGTTAATTACAATCTCTTTTATGTAAATATAAGTTATTTTAAAAAAATTTACAATAAAACATATCTCTAATTATTTCAACAAATTATTGTTTAATTTAAATAAAGGAATACATGTGGGTTTGTATGTGAGTATATAAAAGATTACATATAATATGAACTACACATTAAATCGTATCAAATTAATATTTTATTCATATCAATATGATATTTTCACATATCAAATAAACATTAAAATAACGTCAATTCTACATTAAATTATATCATTTTGATATTTTATTCATATAAAATTAACATTAATCTTATTAATATTACATTTACATTTAACATTAAAATTATCAATTTTACATGTTTTCGTATCAATCCAAATATCAAGTATCAAATTGATATTGCTTCAATATCAAAATTGATAATTTTCTTGTTGGACGTATTTTGTAGCGTAAAATTATCAATTTTACGGTGGTTTCTTACAATTTTTTGGTTTAGTGTATACTATTCCTTCACAGACAACATTTTCTCCTTGAATTATCAGAAAAATTCATTGCAAAAATGTAAATTCTTTACAGAATTTAACATTGATATAAATTAAGCGTTTCTGGCGAAACAAAATTAATTCTTAATTTTTCACCTTTGCTGGTGTTTGAACCTGGGCTCTTTTGAGTTGCATGCGAGCGCTCTAACCACTATGCCTCGCACCTCCCATATAAAAATTAAATTCTGCCATACAGAACTACTTACCAGTAACGTAAAATTTTTGCTAAGAGCTTGTGTTTATGAAAACTATAGAATTGATTGATTGAAACAATTTTGAATTGAAATTATTATATTAACAAATAGTTTATTTTCTCTTTGTTTTTTAATTATTATGTGTACATATTATATATAATTAATTTTTTTCTGTTTTTGTTTTCATTATATCTTTTATATATTAATTTTTGTATTTTTTTTTTTTTATTAATTTAATTTTCTTTTTTTTTTAATTTTAAGTAATACATTCTGTACTCTGTACGCTATTAATTGCCTATTTTTAATTAAATTACTTTCAAGAACATCAGTATTAATTTACAAATACAAATATTTATGATCTGATATACGTTTAATACTTATATAAATACATATCATATAGTGATTTATTTTATTTTTATTACATATACTATATAAACATATGTAGATAAAGTAGTACATACATATATGGCATATTATTTTATTATTATTTTATTTTATTAAATAATCATTTCTTTTTTTTGCAATCAGTTTTATTTCATTATTATAATGCACATTATCTTTTATTTAAAAGCATTTCATATAAATTTTTCACAATTCTACTTTTTCTTTGATTTATTTTATTTTTTTTTGTTTTAAAAAGGAGAATTTTTTTTTCTATTAATATTTTAAAATAATATTTACACATTCTCTATATAAGTTATATACAAAAAACTGTTTTACTTTTCTATTAGTTGGTTATTCGATTTTAAAATATGATTTATTTGCCAATTATTATTATAAAGCAGAGAAAAAAAAACAGATAAATTAAACAATAAACCATAAATAATGAAATTGAGTATAACAATTATAATAAAAGCATTTAAATATTTACTTCCAAATTATTTTTCTTTCTAAAAAAATTTAATTTTCCTTTTAAATTTAAATAAAAATAAAATGATAAACTACACTGGTCTACTACAAAAACAAATGTGGCAAAAACGTTAAGGATTTGCTCTTCTACGCAAATCTACGAATATAGTTTTTTCCATCAGCTCCATGTTTCTTGTGTTGGGCATGAAAACTGTTCTGCCTTTAACAAGGCGACTACACTCAATAAATCATCATACATTTGAAATACATGCATACATAATTGACCATTACCACACTGTTTCAGAGTTAAGGCCTAGCTTCCCGCAACATTCATGTTGTTTGTGTCAATTTTTATCCATAAGTACAGAGACCTACAGTTTAAAGTCGACTCCGAACGATAGATTTGAGAAGCTTTTTAATGGCAATCAATTACTCTCAGAGCTTTTTCTAGAAGACTGCTAGAGATACTCGCCAAAAGGAATTGGTAGCTAATGGTAATGATTAGTCGATAGCTACCTGGTCTTCAAGGAATTGAATAATAACGGTAATCATCCTTCGCTTTGCAAACGCCCCTACAAGTCTTGCAAACTTTGCAAACCAAGTCAAGCAACAACTAAATGTAGGCAAATACGTTTGCAACGAAGACTGATTACCGCTAATATTTTTTTTTGTTTCTACTAGAATAAAAATAAAATAAAACTGATAAAGTAAAATTAAATAAAAAAAGCAGATGCTAATGAATGTATGATTTTACGAATAATTTGCTCTTTTAAAAGAGATACAAGCATTTCCTCTTATGTTCAATCACCGTTTTTGCTATTCGACCCTTTTTTGGCCAAATTCATAGCACAAATGTGAAAAACGAATTCCCATGTATTCAAACAATTAGTCATCCTTTGCCTGCATTGATACAATATGAGAAAATTTTTTGTGACAAACATTGCTTACAGCAATGCTTGGTGCGCGACTCTTCTTCCAAAAGCCAAATAATCCAATCCTGAGGACTTCACATTGTGCTGGGAATATACGAGTACTAAGGGAGTTTTAAATTTTATTGATTAAAATGATTTTCAAATTTAATGACGACCGATTTAGCACATTTTTCTTGAAAGGTTCCATAGTAAAAAAAAACAACCGTTTTTGGAGGTCAAAAAATCCCAAAAATTTATACGCAATCCGTGTGACTGTTTTGTGTGTTATTATCGTCAAAAAAATGTACGCTTGTCTTGTTTTTCTAACGATAAAATTAAGCAATAAATGAAGAACGTTTCAAAGTAATGCCTAAAAATTTTTTATTTCCGCAATTACCACCACGCCATACAGCCCTGTGCAATGATGGTTCAAGTATTTAGATATTATTTAAATGGAATGCCCTGATTTCTAATAACTCACTATATAGTTCCCGAGGTTTACTTTGTCTATGTTTATACCAAAACAATATGTAAGCGAAAAGTTTCTGTATTAGTGTTGCTTTTTATTTCCACACCGATCAAACAAACACTGAATAAATTCATATCTGTTGGTGTTAGGCTGTTCATGTACTGGTTTTATAATGCTAATGCGGGCTTAAAGACGGTTGAAACTTTACTTTAAGCTATCACTTAATAATATTTAAACATACAGGCTCTTTCATTCAATTCATTTCTTATTAAAAATTTAAGCCTAAAAATAAAGGATTTTTTAAAATTGTAAATTATACAATAAAATATATTCTTTGTCAATTGAATTATTTTATATCTCTGATTCGTTTATCTTATAACGAGAAATCAAGATTATGTATCTACTTGTTAAATCGACAATTAAAATTTTCATATTTTCGAATCTTTAAAAACAAATGAAAAAACACTTGAACAATTACACATTTTTATGATATAACTGAGTGCCTTTCTTTAAACTCTTTATCTCGGTTACAAGACAATTAAAACTATAAAGAGAAATAAGAAAATACGAATATAAAATGCAATAAAAAGCCAAATATGTATAAATCATTTAAAATGAAATTCTATTTACACTCTATAGATATTGCCTTCTTTAAATCTGTGCCATCCTACTGGCACTGGCAGATGAATGAAACGTTTTTCTTTTTTTTTTTCAAAAAGTCTTTTGATATATTGTCACATAATTGTTTAAATAAAGAGAAAGAAATAAAAGAAGACGAAGAAGAAGCAGTAAAATACCATTAATAAGGATTAATATTTTTCGTCTTTTATTTCTTACTTTCTTGTAATTTTTTTAATTTTGCTTTATAAATAAAACAAGAAATGGCAGAAAAAATAACGACAAAACAGACATAAACTATTGAAAATGGCAATTGAAAACACCTGTGCTTGAAATTTATAACTTTACTAAGAATCCTGACACTCATAGTGTACGAGTAACACAAACAAAAAAAAAAGACGATTTTTGTAATAATTTTCTTGCTTTTCTTGAAATAATTATAAGAATTCATAAATACTTGTCATAATTCATAAAAATCTTGTTTTCTTTTCTGTTTAATGCAGTTTCCTTTTTATTTTTGCTTTACATTATGGCTTTTTTATGGTCTTAATTATATTCAAGTTTTTTATTTACTTTTGTTTTGTGATTTCTTACCCAACCCATACCATAATAAGTCTTTGGGTATTTGGGTAGTAGGTTGACAATGCAATAGAAGCGATACTGAATATACCATCACTTAGGACAACAGGCTTTTTTTATTTATGTACCTAAAATACATCCCTTTTTATTAAGTCTATATCTACTTGTAATTTAGAGATATAACAAAAAACAAGGGTTGTAAGACAAATATATTTTATTTTGAATTAAATTTGATCCAAAAAGATTTTTGTGCAGTTTATTAACTGCAGTAAACTTATACTTCCTTTTTGGCAGGCTCGAATTGGAACTGCAATTGTTCTTCCAATTTTCAAAAGTATTTAATTTATAAATTAGTTGACCCTCTATTTTAAATAAATTTAAACTTCATCTTGAGCTATAGGTCTGTAGTATATTTTTGTTTTTATTATTTAAATGTGGTACTGGTCCTTTGTGTAGCTCAGTTAACAATTACTTTCTGTTTCTTTACCAATCTACATAGAGGAGAAGCGATATAATGAATTGAAAAATTTATATACAAGACCTCAAGCTAGATTTAAAGCTTATATTTAATTTTTAAATTTGTTTATAAATCAGATCAGAGCCAAAATCGTCGCATTTTAAGTTTTATGAATTTGATCTGAATTTTACTTTTTAAGATCGTAGATGTCAAATAATTTGCTGTCAAATAACTTTTATTGAAATTTGTAATTATGGCATTAAAAAACATTCAGTAAATGTCAGTTTTTGTTGATGAGACAAATTAGCCTAGAATGATCAACAGCATCTATCGGTGATGTTGATTGTGAGTGTCTTCACTACGTAGGTTAGCTATTATCTTCCCAGAAGGAGGCGCTGTACTCTCGACAGTTCGTTTCAAAGGTGGAATAGACTGCAATGTCAGGGAGCTGTTTGTTGAAGATGGACTTCTTGGAGGGGGAACCTCTTATTTTCAAATTATAATTTTTGGAAAATGGCAGATTTTATTTTTTCCTTTTTCTCCGTAGCTAAACTTTGAACCACGGCCATTTGAATTTTTGTGCGAGCACTCTAACACTTTACCGAGACCCACTTTAATCAGATAAAAAGTTTACCAAAGTGTGTCTTGGGGGAATTGAAAATAAAACCAAATTAATGGTATACGCGCACATAATTGCTAGTGGAGTGAGTGAGTGAATTATCTATCAAAGTGGCATCATGAAGACAGAAATCAGCATCAGTTGCATATACTAATCTGTCTGTTATATGTTGAAAAGCATGAGAACTTGTAAAAGCAGACAAGTAAATAGAAATTGGATTATTCGAAAAAAAAATTCTTCCAATTCTACAGTAGCGACATAATGACAGAAAATTACATCAGGTTTTATATTAAAAGAAGGACAATTCTAGTTTTTAGCTGGTATTTTGCTACATACATACGTAGTCAAGAAACAAACTTACTATCACTCACTGATATTGTCCTTTCTGTTGTATGAGACCTTGCCAAGGTAAACGAGTCAATAGTAATTTCCGATAGAAATATTCACTGTTAAATATACATATTAGTTGCGTACAGTATTTTGTGCTGATGTAGTGAAATTTAGAAATAGAACAATATCAGTTTTTAGATTAAAAGAAGAAGAAGCGCTAGACATCTGCATAATATACCGATGAGGGTCAATTAAATCCCGTCGACAACAATGCCTGCTGTGCTTACTGTGCAAAGAAACAATAGTTAATCCTTTTAATATTATAAAAGCTTTCAAACTGTATTTTTAGTAAGAATGCTTTTAGATTTCGACAATTTTTTAATGCTTTTTGCTCTTTTCGCTATTGTGGAAATTGAAAGACAAAAAGGAATATTGGATTTTTCTTTTCTTTCAGACACAGTAGAATAAAAATGCCATTGAAGTGAGAACGAAATGATATATGAAACAACAAATGAAAAGTAGAAACGAGAAACCAAAAATATCTAGTTTAGAGGTTCATGTATTACACATTCTTTCACCAAAAAATTCTGGATGCAATTGCTGTATATAATTCTGCGTTGGCAGAGGATATCGTTATCTTATCAACAACATATTATATGGGTTACAAGGCAGCAGTACATTTTTTTTAATATTAAAGTCAGCACTCAGGAGACGATCACTGCTCTTGCAGAAAATTGTGCTGGTCTATGAAAAAATGTTATATACTTAGTAGGTAGGTAAGTAGGTAGATCAGATGGCCAGTTAATCAAAAACCTGGTCGACTATAATTAGCTCAAGGTGCCGTTTTAAAACCATTGCAGGACCAAACTGAAATCACCCAACATAAGAAAAAATCTACAGCAAATCAGAGCTATCTATAAAGTGGAGTAAAGCAAGGAGGTCTAGGTACGCACATTGCGTTAAGTTATCGAAATAACGCAAAATGTTTAATTGGCAGACCTGGACAATCACAAAGAAAATTAACTATAGTCTCACTCTCAGAAGTGTTGCCGCAACTTCTGCAGTGTAGATTAAAGGGCAGGCCTAAAACCTGCGTGTTTACCGATGAACCAGTGACCAGTGATCTGACTCGGAGAAAACACCAGCCCCTACGCTGGATACCATCTTAGAACCATCCATGAAAATTGAAACACCGGAACCCATACAAATCCTTCCCGATGACAATTCTTCCCTACTGGAGAAGAAAACTATGGCACACCCTCAAAAAAACTTCTGGAGGGCCAGATCCTTACGTAATTCCCTTATATGGGGAGAAAGTTGCACTAGAATATTACTATGGCCACCTACTATATTATGTAGTGCTTGTGGAAATTTGATTTAAACTTACTGATATCGTAATTTGCATGAAAAACTTTAGCTGGAAAATTTTTCCATAAACGAGCGCTGCGGCTAAAGAACAAATTCTCTCTATAATGTATTGTGCAATTTACTGGTCAATCAACCATAAAAGGCAATTATGGCAATTACATGGTATAGGTCAAGCCATTTCAATACAAAGCCGTAGAGATAGTTTAGGCAGAATGAGAAGACCAACAAAGCAGGTGGGGTCGTGGCATACTGGTAGAGCGCTTGCACAGAAACTCACACGACCAAGGTTCAATCCCAGCGAAGGACAAAATTATAAAAATAAATATTTGCGGTTTTCTAAAATTATAATTTAAATTAAAAATTAAATTTAAAGACCATCTGCAAGAAACCGCCCCCTGACATTTCTAATCTATTCCACCAAAAAACCAATGATCAGGAGTAAAGCGCCACTTTCTGGGAAGATAACAGCTAATCTACTGAAGACGCTCACCATTCACATTTAAAAACATCCACCGACAGATGAAGCAATTGCTGTTTGATCATTTGAGGGTGAAGGTATAACACTGGCTCTTGAGTGGACAAATTGACAGCAACTTGTTTCATCAACATATAAAGGCGCAAAATATACAAAAATCTATGAAAAAAAAAAAAAAAAAAAAAAAAAAAAAAAAAACTTCTATCAACCATCTTCACATTCCAATACAATGCACACTGCATGAGTAGGGGTTTACCCCTGAGTATTGGTCTTAAAAAAAAAAAAAACTAAGTATCAGAAATTGAAGTAGCAGCACCAAAGCTAAAAAAGCTTGCAAATCGTTTCAACATTCGGTTACTTTAACAAGTGTTATAAAAAAGCCATATAAGCATGTAAATAAACCAATCCGGTACAAATACAAATGCCATATAAAAATCGTATAAATAAGTAAATTAACAGCTAAAGACTAGCGGCTAGTCTGTTTATTTTAAAAGTAAACTTTTAAAGATAGAAAACATTTACATATTTGAAGTAAATAACAAGTACTATTCAGATTATTTATGCTCATTGTGTATAGACTAATAATATCGTAATAAATATTTGCCGCCTTATTCATAAAAAGATATTTCACAACTACCGTATTCATAAAAAAACATTGAAAGCTTATTGAAGGCTGGCTTTGATAAGTTTGGCAAACAAATTTATCAAATAAGCAGCTAATAAATGGGCTTCACATTTTATGAATGCGGTAGTAAATGTTTTTGTAATTTAAAATATACTGACGTTTTATAAATACGGCTTTTAGTATTTAATTATTTAAATACTTGTAATTAATATTTACATATACATATAACTCTCAAAATCTTAGGTAAATTATTATATAATTATTACTATTATTTTTTTTTGTATTTTCCTATGGAGTACTGTTGGTATACAACAAATTTTTTGTTAAAAATTTAACACAATCTTTGATAATTCCCTTTTTATTTTTACTTTATAAAAATAAAATAAAAAAAATAAAAAAATAAACACAACAACAAAAATTAAAAAAAGTATTATAATTATTTGTATTTACAACAACATTACATTACATTACATTACTAAGTAATTACCATATTTTGTTCATGGTAATTCAAGATTGTTAATTATTTAATCACCGCAAAGCATGCCTTTGATTCCATTTCTCAAGAATAACATTAAAACTCTTGTAGTCTTCGGCATTGTTGTTGTTATTGTGCTGTTGTTGTTGGTGCTGCTGTTGATTTTTCTCATAATGAGTGCTGTAACTGCTGATGTTGCATATTTCTTGTAAAGAATTCGTATCTCCTTCAATTTTATTTGTTTTAAAATCCGCTTTATTGCCATTATCAATGTCTTTAACGTCATCGTCGTCTGTAGTGGCACAATTACCACTTTTACTATGATTGTTATGCTTGTATTTGTTGCTGCCACTGCTGTTGCTACTGCTGCTGCTAATGCTGTTGCTATTTTTATTGTTTTGCTTGTTGTTGATGTTGTTGTTGTAAAAGCAGTTACCACTTTGAGTTTTGCTGTTGGCAGTAGCTTTTATTGTTATCGTAATGTTGCCATTGTTGTTATGCCGTAAATTCTTGAAAAACCTTGCCAGCGCATACCATAATGCTAATGTTGCCACAAATGTGGTAAGAACTGTAAAAGGGTTTGAAGTTTGCACTTTAGTGGCTACAGCTGCATTTGTTTGCATTGCTTCAGGGCGTTCTCCTGAAAATAAAAAGCATCAACATTTAAAACACAGAAAATAAATCTTTATTTGTTATACAGATATGCGAGTATGTATAGGCTTCTTACAGACACAGACAAAAAGACTTTTAATAGATGAATGTTTGTATGTATGTCTAAAGAACTTATGCTAATTTTATTCGTTTAAAACGTTAGAAAAAAAGTAAGAAAGTACAAAAACAATTTTTAAATAAATAAAAAAAAAGAAAAATTGTTTTTGTTTTTTAATGCTTAATTAGAGAATCATAGAAACAAAACTCAACTTTAGTTGTTTGGCGTTACAAAAACCGATTTGCCGCGTTCATGTAGCGAAAGCTATTTCTAAAAGTAAACCTTTGTTTTCTTTTTTCTTAAACACTGTATAACAGACTAAGATTTGTTGATTGGTACTTAATAGCGCCTTATAGTTCTTAAAGGTCACTCATATTGAGGACAAAGAGAGTAGTATATCGTACTACAAGCCGAAAAAAAAAACATTTCGTAGCGGGGGTCGAAAAATAGTTCAGTTTCGATAGTGTTTATATATATGCCATAATGGATGTTAATTATTTTTTTTTATTGGAATTTTTTTAAAAGGACAGTACATACAAATATTATTATTATATTATTATTAAGTGCCTTAGGAATGAGACAAATTGCTGCGAATTGATCATACAAAGACCAGTGTTATACCTTCAGCCTTGAATGATTAACAGTAATTGCCTCATCGCTGCATATTGATTTTGTGGTGAGTGCCTTCACTAAGTACTTAGGTTTAGTAAGTTTAACTGTTATTTGCTAATTTCCAATAGGTGGAGCTGTTCTCCTGATCCTTCGTTTTTTGTTGACATTGGTTAAGAATAGAGAATGGAGTGGAATGTCGTGGAGCGGTTTCTTTGTACTTAGTTGGTCTTCTTGGTGGGGAGGTGTGTGTGGGGGGAGAACTTCTTATTTTTTTATTATAATTTTGAAAAAACGGCAAACTAACTTTTTCACTCTTCACCTATGCTGGTATTTGAACTTGGCCGTTTGAGTTTTTGTGCGAGCGCTCTAACCCCTATACCACGCACCTATTCTAATGAAGAAACCTGGTTAAAGATCTCAAGACCGATATAGTAATTATAGATTAAAAAACACTTTGTTTTTTAGTTTCTGTTTAATTACATCAACGTTTAATTTTGTTGAGAATTTAGATTTTTTTGAAGTGATTTTTTTTTGGCAATCAAAAGCTTTGAACTCTCACTTATAGACCATATTTGCTAATTGTTAATAATGTTTGAGAAAATTCTTTTTGTCAGACTAGGTTTTTAAAATGGCGGATAGAGTACATAAACTCCCGCACGATGAATATGTACGAGTATTTTGGACATTAAATTGTGTTATTTGGGGTTTACAAATTTCATTCAAGATTTAAAGCAAATTTTCTGTTCTGTAAGTGAAATAAATTCATATTTTGTTTAACTGAACAGAAAAACAGCTGCACTTTGGGTACTTGAATTAAATTTAAAAAATTTTTTTAAAATTTATTACCAAGCACGCTATTGGCTACCAGAGATTGACATGAATCGCACTCAAATGGCAATTTTTTTACTTTTTAAAAATGAATATTGAGCTAGCAATACACACTAACTAAATGAATGCTGCTATTGCATGGTTCAATTTAGTATGTCTTTTGCTACAAAATGCTTGTAGTTGCTTGCAAATTCTAAACACTCCAACCAATCACAAAAGCAGTAAGTATGTTTGAGTATTTCACTGTTTAAATGTGAATAAACCAACTACGAACAAAAGAAAAACAATAACACGATTGTAATCAAAAATAATGCAGTTTCTCTTATATTTTTAATAAAATATGCTACTTGTTTTTTATTTGCTTATTATTATTTATTTATTTATTTATTTATATACTTTGTTTTTTATTTATTAGTACTAAAAAGCATGTATAACAAGTAGTAAATATTATTAATTTGTTAAAAAAAAAATAGTTCACAAAATATCAGCTATACTTCAAAAGTAAAGAAACAAAACTAAATTTTATATTTCTTAAAAATAAACAATTTCTATTTCTAAAGTTCTAAAAATAAAAAAAATCAGGTAATGTTTATTTCACTTTAAATAAAAAGATAATTAAAAATTTATTTTCTCATTTTTATTTTGAAACATTTGTTAAGAAACAAATTACTGAGGTTAAAAATAAAAAAATAAAAAAATTACAAAAAACACTGTTTCAGTCAAACGGTTTAACCTCTTATTAGTTGAGCTTTAATGAATCATTTGAGTGTTTTGTATACAAAGGAGTGTTTTGTATGTTGTTATTGCTAACGGTATCTAAAAAAAGATTAAGAATAAGCAATGCATTTACAAAAGTAAACTCTACAAGCAATACAGTTGCCACTGTTGATGAATAAAAACAAAACAAAAGCAGTAATAATATGAATAGGCAGTAAAATCGAATCAACTCATGTCATTCTCTGTTGGGTACTGGATGATAACGTTATTAAGTATTTAAGATATACATACATAAGTACTCATACAACATTTTCCAACGTACTCATTGTGTAATAAGGAATTTAAAAGTGTGAATGATTTGAAAGCCAATAATTTTTTTAAACAAATTTGGAATTTTTTTTTTGTTTTCTTTACTTAAAAACATATTCTAAAAATCCATTTACTAGTTAGTGTAACATGATATCTAAAACATCTATATTTTTCTTTAATACGTTAAAGTATCCTTTATTTTTATTAACCACGTTACTTATATAAATTTATCACAACAATTTAAGCGCAAAGTACTTTTAAACATATTTTCGTGTCTAATGGCGTCATAGTCATAATATTTTTGTATATTTTTTCCTTTTCTGATGTAAATAATTGGATAAGTGGATGAGTTGATGTTGTCAAACCATAAGACACAATGAATGTAAGGAAAAAACGTGTTTAATCTTGAAATCTTATAATGCTAACAGTTATTTATTTATTTATTTATATTTTTGTAAGAAATAACAGTTGGCCCATAAAAACAAAATAAGTTTTAATATTAATGTGGCACATATACTCCTATACTGTGGAAAAAAAAACATGGAAAGGGAGGCTGTTTATTTGACGGTTAATTTTGTTTCGCCATTAATTTTTAACTTTAACTAGAACAGAACTGAATTTGGTTAAATGACTTTAAATTTTTTTTGCAGTGATTTCTCAATTAAATTCAAAGATGGAGAGAGACAACAAGAAAATCTGAGGGAGCAAAATGTTAGGGACATGACAACACTTCGATGAACTCATCATAAGTTATGTAGGGAAAGTATAATTCCATTATACATGTATGTATGTAAAGTGGGAGCTAAACAGCTTATGGATGACATGCATGTGTACGGGTAACAAAAACTTCTGATATGGCTACTGAAGCTGGAATCGAAAACAAGTTCAGTTTGGCTAGCGTGCAATTACTTCAAGGATATCATTTTCTCTTTTCATTTAAAAACTAAAGCACAAATTATTAAAATTCATTCAATAGAATTTATATCCGATAAAATCAAGGCAATTAAAATTAATTTATTATAAAAATTTTCCCACAAACTTATTGGGCTTCAAACTAGGATTTTAAAATTAAAATTATTATACAAACAAATTAGTGTAAAATTATTTAGTTAGAGCTCATATATAAGTAAATGGATTTTCTTGAAATTTGCACGGTATCGCTTTGAATGTCTGAACGGAACTATAGGCATTATAAATTTCAATTGGAAACTGCCACGCCCATACAAAGTAAATATTTATTTCTCTATGTCTTAAAAATTGCAACAGTAGGACTCACTAAAATTTGTTTAAATAATTTTGTAAAAAAATCTCATAGACAATACAAATCATCAGTTAAAAAGTGGGCGATATGAAATAAGTGTTTGATTTTGACCCACATGAAGAAAATGTTGACTATGGATATTTTGAGAACCCTATTGGGGTCAAAATTTGTCTTGGCATGGCAATTTCTCTGCTATTAATGCAATTGCAAATATATAAGCGATTGCAAAAATTAAATTATTAATGCAGCTGATGAATGTTTGGCATCGTAACCCAAAAATGAAAGTGTGTAACAAACAGTAGCGAGAAAAAAATGCAACTGCATGCCACTTATGTTTACACTGTGTCTTATCATATTTACAGAATGCTGGTAATTTGTTATCTTATTGTGAATATCTCTGTTTTGGGGGGCCGACGAATATAATTTAACCCATCAGAGCCAAATAAATTAAAAAGTTGATTCGTGGTTCGACAACACTTTGGCCCACTGCTCCTTTGACCAATGCAGATACCCTCTCGCAAAGTCAAGCCGTTTTTTTTTCTTTGCTTTACTTATAAGTGACTTCTGGGCTGATCTTCTAGATAGTAAGTTTGCCTCTTTTATTCGGTTTTTGGCTGTATAGACCCCAATAGAAACCCCTAATTGCGTTTTTCGATAAATTTTATATTGTTTTACAATTTGACGGTTTTGGCGAGCAGTAGATTTACGACATTATTTCTTTAACATTACCTTGATGCAATCCGACAAACCGTTGATTTATTGATTTTAAATTGAAAAGCAACGTCATTCATTTATTTGCGTTGTTCTAAATCCCTGATAATCGCAAGTTTGCTATCTGCTGACAGCTGTTGCCATTATAAATTTTACAATTTTACTCAAATTTTAAATTAAACTTTTACTTTAACAACTCTAGTTGACCTACTTTTACTTTTAACAAATTTCGTTGCATTTTTTTCTCGCTAAATTTATTCACTTTTTTTTATAAATATAAAAAAATTAAATAGACAGAGAAGCAAAGAGCTATAGGAAAAAAAACATAAAATTCAGAAAAAATAATGAAATCTGTATTTGAATCGATAGTACGGTCCATATCATTTAATGTTTAAAGATTATTTTATGCAAATGTTGACCGTGCCTGCGCCTCAAATGGTCCATCCGCTTAGTCCAATTTTGGCATACTCTTTCCATCATTTCGCCCGTTATCTCACAAATTAAAGCTTCAATGTTGTCTTCCAATGCGTCAATTGAAGCGAGCTTGGCTGTTTAGACATTACCTTTAACATATCCCCACAAAAAATAGTTTAAAGGCGTTAAATCGCACGATCTAGGCCGCCAATTGACCGGCCCCGAACGTGAAATAAAATGTTCACAGAACTCACCTCTCATTAAGTCCATTGTTATGCGTGCTGTGTGGCATGTGGCACCGTCTTGTTGGAACCACATGTCATGAAAGTCGAGCTCTTTTATTTTGGGCAAAAAAAGTTGGATATCATCTCACGGTAGCGCTCAACGGGACGAATAGGTAATTAATGGTCATCATTAACACTGGCCGATACAGCTGCGATATTTTCTTCATTTCGCACTCTTTGGTGCGAAATTTAGTTACAATAACCCGAATAGCCGCTTTAGTGGGTCGATTAAACTGACCATAAAATGGAAAAAACGTGGGATGTACTTTCTGAACAGAGCACGCATTTTGATAATATAATTCAATAATTTGCAAGTGTTGTTCGTTTGTAAGATGTTTGACAGTGAAACAAAACACGAAACGTGCGTCAGCTGTTTAAACCAAAAAGATATGTAATAGCAAAAAAATCACCCTATATAAAGCGCTTATTAATAAAATCTAAAAGTAAACGAATAAAAAAAATAAAAGAATAGTGGAATTGAATACCGTTATATTCTTCGAATCTCGATTGAATATTATGTGGCACAGAGTTGTATTTTTTTTTCACTACTGTATATTGTATAGAAAACATTCCCAAGTGAATTGCGGCCTATAAAAGATTATAAATATAATAATAATAATAAGTATTTATTAAACATAATATACTGAGCTTTATTGATAAATTTAAGACAAAAGCCTTAAATAAAATTTTTTTTTCTTGTACATACAAATGTGTTAACCGATTGTATATTGATGTATTATTGCAGGAATAGGTGGATAGAAAAAATTTTAAAAGATATAACTGCTACTTTAGTCTTTTTTTATATTAAACTCAATCTTAAAGAGTAAAAAAAATAACTTTTTACTCATGTTTTTCCTTAAATAACGTTTAAGCTTTAGAAGCAAAAAAATAAATTTTTACTCATTCTACACATACAGGCGGTGGTGGGTGCATGATAGCAGTACTTTACAATTCTTTTTATTTTTTTTTTTTTTTAAGAAAAATAAAATTAATGATTTTAGAAATAGTTTTCTTTAATCCTTTCTATATTCATCTTATTTGTTTGTGCTAAAGTGTCTATTTTTAATTCCATTATATAAGTATGTACATATGTATGTGCACAGTACACTTACCTTGTAATACATGAACACGTATGCTGGCAATTTCAGTATTTGATGGATAACATGAATATTTTCCAGAATCCGTAAGAGCTGCATCATCAATAAGTAAAATTGATTTCGTTTCTTCAGATTTTATAGTCTTGAACTTTAGACGGCCACCTGAGGTTTCTTCACTTAAAACCTTAAAAGAAAATGAAAGCAAAGGCAAAAAAAAATTAAATACATGAACGTTTAATTAAACGTTAAAACTAATTGGTTATAAAAATAATAAAAAAAGAAAGGAAAACTGCTAAAATGTAAAATACTTAATAATACACCATTAAGCATTTAAACCAAAAATTAAAAGAAAATTTATTTTTATTTCTATGTTTCTTGCTACACTCGCTTAAATATGATGAATATCATTTCCGGCAAACGTTAACCAAACAATTTTCTTTTCTTCCTTAAATTTTTTGTTATGCCTTTTGTGTTATTTTTTTTTTTGTTCTTGCATTACTTATGCTTTGTTTTTGTTTTATTGCATGTTCAGAGATAATTTAATATGAAAAGCAGAAGAAGCAAGCACGTTTAGGTGCGGTGTATCAATTTTCATAGTCACTAAACTGAAATCGTGTTTTAAATTTTCAACGATCCTTTACCATCGTCTATTGTAATATAAGTAATAGTTGTATGTACTTTGGCTGTTGGTAATATTGTGATAATTTTAGTTCAGCTTAGTACATAATGATTGCATGTTGTTGAATAAAAAAAAGGAAAAAATTTAAAGTAAAACAAAATAAAAATGATATACAAACATGAAAATTTATAGAAAATTTATAGACACGCTTTAAAACAGTACAGTGGTAAATTAACAGCCAGGCCCACGATATCGAAAGAAAACTTAAGCGAAAGAAACTCAGTCTCTCACTGTGAATCTAAACTGCGGCCCACTAATTGTCACTTTATCGTTCGCTTTGCCTTACGTTACCAACGTAATGCAAATAAACAACAAACCTGCCATATCAATAATCGCGAATATACACAAAAAAGCGCTGAAATGCTTAAATTGTACAGTAAAAAATGCAACCGTGTACTAGTTTAACTTGACAGATATGTAGTAAACAAACTTATTCCGATTTTGTTTATTTATGGCTATGTGTGTAAAAAAATTTTGTGTTACCAATCGCATTTATATTTGGCGACACAAAAATTAAGTGTGTTTCTTTACTTTTTGGGTAAAGTTCGGGAAATAGAGAGTAAACAATAATTTCTCTCTATAAGAGACAAATTTGCCCAAAAGTACGGGAACGCAAAAAAGCAAATATTTTACCCATTCACATAAAAATATGAAAACACACAACTTTATGTCACACACACACGCATATTGAACATGTACTTTCGCAAAAACAAACGACAATAATTAGACTTATACATGTTAACTAAGGCAAAGATAAACTTTTTTATATAAATATTGAATTAAATTATACTATAAGCCTTTCACTGCAGGTTTATAAATATTTTTTAATTCAACTTTTGAAATTTTTTTTAGTTTTTGAACCTTTCATTTTTCTATTATTTTTTAAACAGCTGATTATTTGTTTACTTGCACAAACTAGCCCGAAGAAAAAGTACGGGCTATTTCGTGCATGAAGAAGAAGAATGTTACTCTCTCAAAAATTCTCTCATTTACCCAAATTTTGTGTACGGGAACGCTTTTTGGTAAAATTGGGATCCCGCGGGCGCCCAATGTAGAGTAAGGAAACAGACCTATTAGTGTGTCGCAAATCAGCTGTTTGTAGCTTAAAACTACACGATTCGATATCGTGGGCCTGGCTGTAAATGAATTTTAAAACAGATCTTTGCAATGCGAAAGTTTCTTAGCTTTTAAGTGCATGAAGAAAAAACATACATACATACACACATACATAATTGGCCATTACAACCCTGTGTCAGGGTTGTTGTGCGCTTCAGTGTTTATCCATGAGTACCGGGACCTACAGTTTAAAGTCGACACCGAACGAGAGACTTGAGAAGCTAGTTCATGGCAATTAATTACTCTCAGAGCTTTTGTCAAAAGACTGCTAAGAAGTAGTCGCCGAAAGAAATATTTTTTTTATATTTTTTTTTTCAAGATTTCACAGGGGGGCTTGAACCCGGTGCTCCTGTTTAGTATGTCAACGCACTTACCGCTGGACTACGAAGTTTAAAAAAAGTTTTCAACTTCGACAAAATGAATTTAAATTTTTTTAATAATTAATTATAAGTTTAGAAATTGTTTATCAAGGGAAATGAACTTCTTATGATGAAAAAAAAATAATTTCGATTTAATTTTAATATAATTCTTTATATAATTTCTACACAGGAATCACTGAAGCACAGTTAGTGTCAAATTTGTTAAAAAATTAAATTTAAAACATATGTGAACAATATCAAATGAAGGTTAATTGTCCAATGACTATTAAATGGTGGTTACGAAATAATTATACTTTCTTTAAAATAAATAAACAAAAAGTATTCTTTGAAATTTTCCTTTATATTTTTAATTATTATTTAAAGCTTAAAAAACTGACCTTCTTATGAAATATGTGTGTTTTTGTTAAAGTCACTGTATATGGTTGGTTCTTCTAATATTAAACTGTTCATATAAAATACTGCATATGCCTGCAAATGTTTATAAAGCTCATGCTGCTCATAGAGTTCATAAAATTGTATTAAAAAAAAAGAAAATAAAAAATAAGTATTTAAAGGATAATTTATAATTTGCATGATTATGCACAATAGTTGCAGAGTATATTTAAGCACCGCCCACATAAGTTTAAAGAGAATTTCTTATAAATTTATTCAATGCTATCAAGAGAATAAATTTAAAATTATAAACATCAAAGTGTGTATATACATATGTATGTAGTTCAAATGCCTAAAATGTATAAATGCTATTTGAAAATAAACTTCTCGGAAATCAATGCCCTCTAGCATAGACGTGGTACTTATAGAAATAAAACAATTACAAATTAAGAATTTAAAAACAAATTATTCATATATGCTCTACATTAATTAAAAGTGAAATTTTCAAACCAAAACTCGAAACATGAAAACATGTACAGGGAGTGCCATCTTCTAGAGTATTTATTACTTCCAAAAACTATTTCAATTTATCTAAATTAGGCATTTTCCTCTAAAAATCTTTTGAAAATACTAAAAAAATATGCTGCAGGGTATGTGATTTGTTTTGATTAAAGTTTAAGTTAATACAATTAATTTCTTTTTTAAATGTAACACGTAATTAGAAATGTTTTTATGTTTTGAATTGTTTTGATTAATACAAATAAAATTTTAATTGAAATAAATAATTGATATAATTAAAATTTTAATTACATCATGTTTAATTGTATCAATTAAAATTTTAAATGATATTTTTTTAGTTTGTTTAACGATATTATAATTGTTTGTGAGGGGAAAGAAAAATAATAAACAGTTTAATTGAAAGCACAAACGTGATACAAATTTGTTAAATATCATTAATTTTCTGTATTTTTTTTTTTTTGGTGCAGCCATATCACGTGTTTGAATTTAAAACTGCAAAAAAAAACTGAGTAATTTACTTTCACTTTTTTGGTACGAATCAGTAAAATTTATCAGGAAAAAAGTCAAAAACAAACAAACAAAAATTTGGCTTGAACCACATTCCTGATTTAATTAAAAAGTGTTTATAATTTATTCATTATAATACATTATGACAGCCTGTCCCACAATTTTTTGTTCACATTCTCAACGAAAGCCAGCTATCTGTCTGACGAAAATAAATTCGAACAATAACGTAAATACGTCAGGGTCATAATTTACCCATTTCAGCGATTTTTTTGTTTGTTCTGTTTTTAATTTCAGATTAACTTGTTAAACTGTTGATTCACCAGCATTGAAATTTTAACGTTTCTAAATATCGTCGCAAGAATTAAAGAACGCTGTAACAGAAAAAAATCGAAAATACGTTTTTTGCATCATTTTATCAAGAAAAAAAAAAAAAAAATACGCATCGATTGGTCCCAGTCCCAGATTTTTACGAAAAAAATAAATTCATTTACGCCGTCTGCGAAATATAAAATACCACTGTATTTGTTCTACTTTCATAAAGGTGTTTGACTCTGGTGAACATTCAAGGTTTTGTCAGTTACAGTTCTTTAATTCCATCAACAGTATCTTACTTCTCTAATATAAAGCCAAAAAATCGATACATTTAAACATGGTTCGCGTTAATTTACTTTCGACATCATGAACAGGTGGTTAAAGAATATTATGATCCCTGCACTAAAAAATTATTATTTATAACACTTGCCAGATCACTTCTGGAATATGGTTCCTTTCAAATACAAGTGCATATGTTAAAAAAATTATTTTTACTGTTTTGAGTTCCTAGTTTAATCATTTAAAGGCCACTGTTATGTTTTCACCCATGAAAATTATTATTAGCAATTACCCCATATGTTGATAATAATTTGTTTGTTTTTTGTGTAGTTGTGAGGATCCCTGCTGATGTGCTTTTTGTAGGTTTTGGTCCTTGCTTTTTAGTTCTGACTGTTTACCCACTAAGTGGCGCTTTCTGCTGATCACTCATTTAAAGGCTGGTCCAAATGTGGTTAGAGTAGAATGTCAGGGGGCGGCTTTATTTGGGTTTAACATCTTGGTGGTTATGGGGGAACCTCTTATATATTTTATATTTATTTAAAACTTATAAAATGCCTCATCAATTTTTGTTTTTCATATTTTCCCCTGCTGGGGCTCGAACCTGGGCTGCTTGGTGTTGTAAGCGAGAGCTCTTACCACTACACCCTATACTCTTTTTAACATCGCTTTGCACTTGTTTATTTACCAACATTGAAAAGTCTTAGACAAATGTGAAACGTCTCCCTTATACTTCAGCTTATAAATACATACATAACTGGCCTTTACAACCCTGTGTCAGGATTACGGCCTAGCTTCTTGCAGCACTCATGTTGTGTGTGTAAATTTTTATCCATGAGTACCGGGGCCTACAGTTTTAATGTCGACTCCGAACGACAGATTTGAGAAGTTTGTTCATGGCAATTAGTTACTCTCAGAGCTTTTGCCAGAAGACTGCTGAGAGGTAGTCGCCGAAAGAAATAATTTTTTTTATATTTATTTTTTTTTTTAAGATGTCAGAGATGGTGTCGAACCCAGGGCTCATGTCTTAGTAAGCCAACACACTAACCACAGACCACGGCGACCACAAGCTTATAAATAGAAATATTAATTCAAGCTATCTACTAGGTAAAATAAATGTGAATATTTCTTTTTCTTTTTAATATTAAATATCCAATTTTATTAACTTTGATCCATTTCGAATAATCTGTCATAAGTTTAACTTGTTACAGAGATTAATCGATTTTAATACAAATTCAGAAATTGTAATAAGAAATGTTAGTATTAATCATTCTTCGTTGGAAACTCCCTTGAAAGTATAGCAATTGTAGCATAAATGCATACTTTTTATTATCGTTTGACATTGTTTGCAAGACTTGCAAGGGTGTTTGCTATTAAGACTGATTACCGCTTCTATATTAGACATAAATTCTTTGAATTAAATTTCTGTAATGTATTCTACATTGTGTTTCAATTTCTATAGCCTGTAAGGATAGTTCAATAGATAAAATACATAAATACGCACCCTATTTTGTATTAAAATATAGCAGCAAATGAAAGAGGTCGCTGGTAACTAATTGTTAAGGCATATGTATATACTTTACTATTTCTTTTTATTTCTTTATTATACTTCAGCTATTGTTCTCATTGTTCTCTGTGTAGAAATTAACCCAAAAACATGTATAAAACTGATAACATTGTTTATATACTCGCAGTAGACGTGTTAGGCTGATAAGGATATTGACAGTTTTATGTGCAAAAAATAAAATAAAATAAAGCAACTCATTGTTAATTATGTCGAAATGTTATCATATGCAACAATCGCAAACTATAATTGATTAATTTCTATTCATACATGCCTAAGGATGAGTAAGTTTTTGGTTTTTATTGTTATGAATACATAAAAGCAAAACCAAAGTTGAAGGAATTTTTAATGTAAACATTTAGAACAGTGATTGTGTAACACTATAAATAAATAATTGTTAGTGCTAATCATGGTTGTTGTGACAGGCTGTTAACGTTACATCAACTCGAATTCCAAGAATATTCCTCTAAAGGCAGTACATTCAAAAACACGTAATGAATTTTATACCGTCATTTCAATTGTGCAAAAATAAGAAGCATTGAAATTGGCACAGCCTGAATAAAGTTTATATCAGCGCTTATCAAAAGTATAAAATGAAAACCAATTTCTGTATAGAAACGTAGAGGAAAAATAATAAGGAAATGAAGGAACTGGTTTTTTGAAATTTAAGAATTTAATTTATTTAAAAGAAAATTAAAATTAATAACGTTTATTTTCGTAACAAGTTATAAAAAAATGGATTGCAATTGAATAGAACGACATGATGGCTATTTCCCTTGTGATCAATAATCCCGTGAGAAGACTTTGAGAAAAAAAAATCGAATTAAAGTCTACACAACAAACAACCAAGCGATTTCATGTCGAAATTTTTATAACTATTTTCTAAGGCCTACCAACCTTAGATACACTAGAAGACTAGCTAATTTCTATTTGCATAAGTGAGTACCATTTCGTCGTGCGGGAGTTTAAGTGCCCTATCCGCCATTTCATATTTTTTATATATCTCGAGTTAATGATGCCACTTTAGGTTTTCGACCCCAAATTTTTCAAATCTGTCATCCGTTTTAGGATATCTCGTCAAGTTTCGGAAATAAATAGGCGAAAACGGATTGCAGATTTTAAAAATTTTGGTGTCAAAAACCTAAATTAGCATCATTAACTCGAGATTTAAAAAATGGCGTATAGAGCACTTAAACTCCCGCACGACGATTTGTATTAATTTGTTTGCATGGCAGCCTCTTATTTAATTATTAATAAACGATACTAGTTAACCTGGTACACGTTCTTTTGTCATATAAACTATTTATAGGAAATATTGTTCAAATTTTAATATATTTGATACTCTTCATAGAATTGCAAAATTCAACACTGATATAAGCATTGAATGTTTTGCTGAGCAGAAATGAATATACAACCGCCCAACGATTATCAACGTAAATTTCTGCGATAGTTTTTCTGATTGTTTTAATGAATGATTGTCCGCCACTGTACGGCCCCTTCTGAGTAAAACAAAAAACGTAAACCATATGTATTCGGCGGTATGCAGGTCTATCTAGTTTAAAATTTCTTCAAAGTCGGTAGGTTCTTTATAATTGAATTGTCGCTGGGGTCACCCTTAACATTTGAGGGTATGAAAAATAGATGTTGATTCTTAAACCTTTTGGATATCCACACTTAATTTCCGGTAAATCGGTTAAGCCATTTCTGAAGAGTTTGTCAACAAACACCGAGACACGAGAATTTTATATATTAGAAGATAAAATCTTGTATACTGTCCTTTCCAAAAATTCCGATACAATGCAAAGCATTTAGTAGGGGTTTACCCCTGAGTATTGGTCTTAAATAAAAAAAAAACAAAAAAAAAAACACTACACTTAATGAATACAGTCCCTGGCCAAATTATTAGACGCACTCTATTTTTTTTTTTAGTAATTTTATGTTTCTTAAGTGTTTTTATGCAATAAAGGTACATTTGATCAACAATACTGTAATTGTTTATTTAAAAGAATTGTTGTATACTACATATTTTAGTTTATTTTTAGATATGGTAACACTGTTTTGATAAAGTGGTACATGAACGTAAACAAATACAAACCTGTATCAGTCGGAATCGGAATCGAGTCAGGTGCGTACGTGTTTCTGTGGCTTTATATAGTGTCATATTTTTTCTAACGGTATTATACTACTCAGTTATTAGTTGGTTTTGTATGCAGTGTTTTAAAAAAGTAGTTGGACTATTTTATTATGGGTAGAAAAGGAGATCTTTCACCACGTAAAAAAGATAAAGTGAAGGCCCTTGTGCTTACGAAAATATTTACAAACCGGGATATATCATGAACATTAGAGGTTTCTGAAGCTAGTGCAAAAAAAAAAAAAAAAAAAAAAACAAATCAATTAAACATAATAGAACGGTACAATATCACTCGCTAATGAATATTTTACATGAAATCTTGCAGTGCGTCTAATAATTTAGCCAGGGACTGTAGAATACAAGTACAAGTACATGCAATTCGTAGCAAAAACCTTTTCATAAAAACATAATACAGTGACTTGTGTTAACAAAGAAATAGTGCTTATGTTGTAGTCGGTGTAGTCTAGTAGTTAATTTGTTTGCTTCTTACCTATAGACAAGAGGTCCAAACCCTAGCCTTGATATCTTAAAGAAATAAAGAAATTTGAAAAAAAAAATATTTATTTCGGCGAGTACCCCTCATCAGTCTTCTGGCAAAAGCTCTAAATGCAACTGATTGCCATGAACAAGTTTCTCAAGTTTAAAGTCGACTCCGAACGACAAACTTGTGAAACTTGTTCATGGCAATCATGTAGGTTCCGATACTCATATATAAGAATTAACGCAATCAATATGGATGCTGCGAGCAGCTAGGGCGTTACCCTGAAACAGGATTGCTACGGCCAATATTAAATCCCAGCAAGAGTGATGTTTTTCTTTAAATAAATCACAACTGAATCTTATTTAATGAATTTAGATTGTTTTCTTTGGCAAAGATTGTACACCAGTCGAACGGAACATATTTTCAACAACAGCAACGATAGCCTCATCAGACTTTTTTTCGCTCAAAACATATTCATAATAGTCATCAACTATAGAACTGATACTTTTGTATAGAAATCTTATATTGGAATCATATTGTTTCTTTACACTTTGTAATTAGTTACCTGAAGTCTTGCTACAACACATTCTATAATATTCTTCTCTTATTATCAAACTAAGGCAATTTTGTTATAAAAATATACCAAAAATTCTGTGTAGTAATCCCTGTTGATAGTTTAGCACTTTTCAAGGGAATCGATGAATTTAATTTGATTACTGTCTCATAATTCTAACGCTTTAACCTAGCCTGTCGGCTGGGGTATCTTTGTCCGCTTTGGATTTGTTTTATAACCTGCTGTCTTCTTTGTTGATTCTCAACTTCGTTCTGGAGTGTTATGCCGAAGCCATATTTTATTCATTTTAATATGTTGATTGAAAATTACGAGGTCCCCCCTCCCTCCTCCCACCCTCTCTATGAAGTCCAAACAACAAAGAAATCGCTTTCTGACATTCCATTCTAATCCACTTCAACCATCGACAACTAAGATCAGAAGACAATCGCCATCTATTGGGAAGTAGCAGATGGCGGCTAAACCTACTTACCGAAGGCACTTACCACACAATCAACATGCAACGATGAGGCAATTGGTGTTATCATTCATTGAATGATCAACTCACAGCAATTTGTCTCATTCCGAAGGCTCTTAATAATAATATAAAATAAGAAAAAATACTAATTGCCTTTCCATAAATTTCAATACAATGCACAGCAGGGTTTATTCCTGAGTATTGGTCTGAATAAAAAAAAGAGGTAATATCGCTAAACAGTCAGCCGAATCTTAAAAGCCTTTTTATTTTCTATGGTTTGTGTTAATTTTGTTGTCTTTCTACAATATAACCTTAAGAATGTTTAATAATTTCGGAAATTTATATATAATGTAGGGTGTCCCAGTAGCCTAATGGGTAGTGTGCTAGAATGCTAGTGCGAGTGCTGTGAGCCCGATCCCCACCTGAGTCTATAACATTACACTGAGCAAATGGTTTTTGTCCTTCCGCTCGAGTAATTTAATATTGTATTGTATTTTAGTAAATAAATAAATAACAAATATTAAGTAAAAAATTGTAAATCTCTTTTTTATTTTCAAGCCAACAATATGAAAGAGATGAAGACAAACAGAATTACAATCATTTGTGTAGAAGAATTTAAAAATTTCACTTGAAATTTATTCTTTTCTCACAGCTCATAGTCAGTCTTTCGTTATCATTAAATTTCATAAAGTACTCGAACAATGTTTATGGTCCGTTCTTGTTGCCAGTAATTATCTACTTTTTCTTTTGTTACGTTTTCAAATAAATATTCTTATAAACGTAAAAATTTATTGACTACCTATTTAATAAAAAAAACTAAATATGTATATATATAGGTATGTACTTAAATACATACAAATATCGTTAGCTAAAATATAAAAAGGCTTAACAACAAAAACATATATTTACTGGGAAAGTAAAAAACTTTTCAACAAGTTTGCTTTTACTTAGAGAGCCAATTAAAATTTTCATCATAATATATAAAACTTTGTTAAGACCTTGTCAATAATCAATCAAAAACTTGCTTTAAAATTTTCTTTTCTTGAGTACGCTTTTTTGCATTTTAGGTAACGATATACAAATATATATATATTTTTTTTATTTTTCTGTATTTTCTTGTTGCATAGCAAACACGGCACAACTCACCTTATCTTGATGGTACCAAAATATGTGGGTTGGTGGTTCGGTACTAAATTTTATTACGCATGTTAGATTAATTGTACTTCCTTTATCAACATACAAATCGGGACCGCCTAGTATGGTTGCTGTTGGCACTACAATAGAAAATTACACCATTATTATAACAATAAAAGAAATTATTTATATGCATGAAAGATAAAATAAAATAAATGAATAAAATTGTATTCTAATAGTTAGTATTTAATACCGAAATACATAAGAAATAAACAATTTATTAGATTTTCAAACAAGGTTTTGTTATTTTTGTTTACGAGTATTTTTGGTGAGTATTTAACAAGATTTCGTTTAATTCATTCAATAAGAATGCGTGTAATTGTTATATCGTTACATTATAAGCTTAACAATGGGTTTTGTTCATAAACGTAACGAATGGATAAATATACAAAAAGTGCTTTAAGTTTAATTGAATTGTAAGAGTATTTCGAAAAATATTCTCTAAGTATTTTAAATGTTTTTCAATCACATGACCATTTCTGCTGCTGAATTTATTCATTAAGAAGTCTGTTTTTTACCTTTTTTGTTTTTTCAAAATGACATAGAACTCTGGTTTCAAATATTAATCAGTTCAGGTTTTCAATATACTTAAAGAATTGGTTGCACAAAAGGCCATTGTCTCGTTAGCTGTGAGACAAGTGGCACCGTCCTGTTGAAACCACATATCGTCCACATCCTTATCTTCAAATTTGGGCCATAAAAAGTTCGTTATCATCTCACGATAGCGAACACCATTCACAGTAACAGTTGACGGGTCTTCAGCCACACTATCGCAAACAGCAACAATATTTTCTGCAGTACGAGTTGTACGAGCTTGCATTGTTGCTTTCACATCCTACAGACCAGGTTTGCTCAAATTTTTGCACGATTTTGTAATTGTACGCACAGTTGTATGAATAAATTGACCGAAAAAATCCCAGAGTGCACGATATGCATTTTGATTTTAACGCCCATTTTCATAATTTGCCTGAATAGCTTTAACGCATGGCTCGATTGCGTATTGGTTGAGTTAGTCTGAAATTGAGAAATGTCAAATGAAATGTAAACAAAAAACTTGACGTTTAGGTGTGGTTCACATTTAACATCCGATACATTATGGGAAATTGTTTGCAAATTATACCTTAAATTGGAGCCGCTTATATAAAAACTTATTCCAGATTTCAATGTGAGTCAAAAAGTTTGGTTGTATAAATCGAAAGGATTAATTCACCTTAAGAACTGCAATATTTGGAATCATGAGTAAAACTCTAATTTAAAAAGCCTATGACCAAGTTTTCTCTATCTTTTAATTTTAGAAGAAAAAAGTGTGTGCTCAAGATGTATTATAAAATTTATTTGATATTTCGATATTCAGGAGACTAGTCATATCTTAAAAATCCTTTGAAAGATATATTTATGCCATTATGTGTAGAATACAAAATTATCCAAATGTGTTTCACGGGTTCTCTTACTGCAGCCCTTTCGCAATGTTCAGTTTTCCATGACTTTGCTTGAATTTGACAGATATGACGTTATATTGAGTATGTTAATCACTGTAGTTTATTGTTTATTTGTATTTTCTTGTGACCGACAAGAAAAAGTCTGACGAGGTAAAATCATACAATCTCGATGGCCAGTTCAAATGACTTCCAAGTCCTTAAATCAAATGAGGTGTAAGCTGCGTGGCACGTAGTCCAAAACACGCTCAAATCATCTAAATTATGCCAAAACAAGTTAGCCGGTAGCCCTCGCCGTTGAGAGTGATATCCTGATTAACGTTGATCTAAAAGGGAAATAGCTTGATGACATCGCTAGCTTAAAATCCTAACCAAACAGTGACCTTTTAGGGATATATTGGATACTTTTGTATCGAATATAGTGGATATCTTTCCAAATTCGACAACCTTAAATTTATCCAGAAATAAGTCTCATTGTTGAAGATGGTTTTCCGATCAAATTTTAGTACCCGAATGTGTTATTAAACATTATCCGTAAAGTTTAATAAATGACAACCAATTTGACAGATGTAGCATCAAAAATACTCTTTGGAAGATTTTATTTCAAATCGACTATAGGTATATTCTTTTTTTTTTTTTTGTTGTTGTCGAAATGTGACCCAAGGAGTCCTTTATCTTATATAGCAATATATGGATATGATCTTCATCTACAAAGATTCTTTTTTTTTATTCTTAAATGTAGTACAAATGGAAGTCTTATACTATAGCGCTCAGTAGCTAGTGACATTGGTATTACAAAACTTTTTGGTTAACAAAATGTGTATAAACCAGTTATCAATCATTTGCATAAAATGTCTTACAATTTTATATTTAGTTTTGTTTTTCTTAACACGCCTTTCGTAGCTTGAAGCTGCGACAATTAACATGTTCTTTAATAACTTCGAAGTGCAAGTTTAAATCGCAGTCTAATTTTTGATCGTTTTTGTTAAACAATTTTGGGTCATCTCAGTTAGATTAGAACTAAATTTTATTAAATGAATTTTAATTGACTTAAATGACTAAAAAACTGGTGCAACTTTTCCTGTTCCCAAGAATTTTTCCCATTCCCCAATTTAAATTATTAATTATATGATTAAAAGAAGCATATCTACTTACTTACTCGTATATAAGTAAGAAAGGACGAGATTTTTGGCTACCGTATGTAGCCGTATCGCGCTTAAATGCGTGAACCGATTCCAACCAAACTTATGAAGCAGTAAATAGTGAAATCTATATGGTATAAATATGAAAGTTTTGTTGAAATCCCAAATTAATTGGTGAGACTCAAAATTGCTTCTTCGTTCTTTTTGATTTTGAAAATCTGGCGAATGTTTAGAGGTAAAGTTTCCGAATTTTGTTTAAGAGACTCCTTAGTCAATGCAAATCATCACTTAAAAAAATGGCTAAATTGGAAAAGTGGACGTGGTAACTACCACACAAACTATAGATTGATTTTTGTACATCTTGATAACGGTTAAAGGTAATGTTTCAGAACTTAGTCTGAATGATTCAACGACCAAGCAAATCACCGCATAAAAATTGGACGATATTGAGAAAGTGGGTGGAGTATTTTGCATACAAACTAAATATCGTCGTGAGAATTAAAGAACGCTGTAACTGATAAAAAATAGAAAATACTTTTTTGCATCATCTTTATCAGAAAAAAATACGCGTCGATTGGTCCAGGTCCCAGATTTCTACGATGAAAATAAATTCACTTACGCCGTCTGCGAAGTGAAAAATACCAGTGTATTTGTTCTACTTTTATGAAAGTTTTTTGGCTCTGGTGAACATGAACATGAGTAAGAAATGTCCTGTATATCAAAATAAAATGAAGATAAAAATAATAAATATGGGATTTAATGTTTAACAATCAAAGAATATTACTTGTATATACACAAATGTTCAGGGTCTAATAAATAATTTTGACCAATTAGAAATAATAGCAGCTCTTAAAGAACCTGAATATATTATACTATCTGAAACACATATAACAAAGGATAATATTGAACAAGAATATCAATTGCATAAATACGATCAATATGTGTCATTTTCTAACTCAACACGAACGGGTGGCGTCATAATATATTTTAAGAATACATGGAACATAAGCAAAATACATGAAGCAATATCTGATTCAAAATACTGGATAAGCGCATATAAGGCAAGAAACAAAAATAACAAATATGTAATTATGGCTGTATACAGATCACCGAGCTACAGTGAAGTGGAATTTTGTGATGCATTTGATAGTGCGATTGAAAGCATATGTGAAACGGAACTAGATATAATTATAGCCGGTGACTTCAATATTGATTGGTGTAGAGATAGTTCATTCAAAAATCGAATTCAGGCAACATTAAATGATAATGGACTTAAACAGATTGTAACTGAATATACTAGAGTCACAGAGAATACTAAAACCTTAATAGACTTTGTTATAACTAATAGTAAGAATATATCAGTAAAAACTAACAATGAAAATAAAATATCTGATCACGAAGCAATTGATATAAATATTACAAGTAATATTAATGAACAAATAACAAAAAGCGAAATTGAAATATTTAAATACAATAAGCAAGCATATGGTAATGAGCTCCGTAGACTTTTGACAAATGTGGACAATAATAATGTTAATGAGATGGTTTATAATATTGACAAAAATTTAGAGAATACAATAAAAAATTTACATTTAAAAGGATAATTAATGATGGGAACAACATCAATAAATGGTTTAATAGAGAAATGAGAATACTTAAAAGTGAAAAAATTGCGAAATACATTAGAGCTAAAACATTAATGACTAGTGAAGCATGGAACAACTATAAAATTGTAAGAAATATTTACAAAACGAAAATAAAAAATAGAAAGAACGAATATATTAACAAAAAAATAAATGATGCAAAATATCAGAAACAAATGTGGAAACAAATAAAGAACCTAGTGATAGGAAAAAATCAAAATGTGATACGATCTGTGATATTTAATAATATGGAATATAAGGAAAACCATGACATAGCCGAACAATTTAACAGATATTTTGTAAATAGTATTAAGGAAATTAGAGACTCGATTGAGAAAGTGCAATATATTAACCAAATAACTGTGAGAACCCCTAGATTTAAGTTTCGACCAATCAGCCTACTGGAACTTAAGAATATTTGTAAAGACCTTAAAAATAAACCTGGATTTTAACAAGGTATCCATAAAAATAATATTGGATAATTGGAGGGTATTGGGTGAAAACTTGATGAATATAATAAATAAATCATTGAAAAATGCAGTCTTTCCTGATAACTGGAAAGAATATCGAACACTAAAAAATGTGACGAATTCAGACCGATAAACAACTTAAAAACTTGTGAAAAAATTATTGAGAAGGTTGTAAAACAGCAACTAGAAAAATATTTTGAAGAGAACAATACATTTTCTAAATATCAATCTGGTTTTAGAAAAAAATATTCATGTGAGACCACTGTAAATTACGTCGTTAATAAATGGAAATTTGCGAAAAAAGATAAAAAAATTATGGCACTCTTTTTGGATTTTAAAAAAGCGTTTGAAACGATTGATAGAGATATTTTAATAAAGAAAATGTATATGTATGGAATACGAGGACATGAATTGCAGTGGTTTAAGTCGTACCTATCAAATAGGAAACAAAAAGTGAGGGTAAATGGAATAGACTCTAGTTGCATGAATAATGAATATGGAGTTCCACAGGGCTCAATATTAGGGGCACTTCTATTTATTATATATATAAACGATCTACCGAAAATTTTGAAGAAATGTAACATAGTAATGTATGCTGATGACATCCTACTTTTTGCAGACGGAGATACCGAAAAAATTTGTAAAGACAATATGATGTACGATATTGAACACGTAAACAAGTGGCTAAAGATGAACAAATTAAAATTAAATGAGAACAAGACAAAATTAATGTAAGTACATAAATATGAATGATAATTCGGTCTTCACAATAAATGGTTTGGCAATAGAAAAGGTAGAACACATCAAGTACCTGGGCTTTATAATAGATAAAAAACTGAAATTTAAAGAACATGTCGAATATGTCTGCAGAAAAATTGGCAAAAAATAGGGTTTTTCAAACGTATACGTAATAAAATATCTATAATAACAGCTATAAATATTTACAATACAATGATAAAGCCACATTTTGAATATGGTTCTACAATTCTATATACATGCTGCACAATAACGCAAATCGAGAGGCTGCAAAAATTGCAGAATAAAGCAATGCGAACGATTTTAAAAATTAATATTTATACGCCAATTATAGTTATGCTTAATACACTGAAATGGCTCAGTATAGAACAACGGCTTGAAATGAATACACTAATCTTCATACAGAAAATGAAAATTGGAAAAGCACCAGAATACTTGACTGAACAAATTAGATATGTGAGTGAGATGCAGCCGTATAATCTCAGAAACTCGAACAATTTTAGAATACCGAGAACAACGACAACGTCAATGCAAATGTCCCTGTTTCACAAAGGTCTACAGCTCTACAATATGCTTCCTGACAATATTAAACTTGAGAGGAATACTAACGTTTTTAGAAGAAAAATTGTATATTATATAAAAAACCATAGCCAGAGCGTTATGTGATATTATTGTAATTAAAATTTTTTCTGTTTCAAAAATTTTTTTTTTCTTTTTATAAATTTTTTTGTAATACTTTGTAATCCGAAATTTTATAGTATTTTAAATACTTCATAATAAAGATAATAATAATAATAATAAAATAATAATTTAAGGTTTTGTCAGTTACAGCTTTTTTTAATTCCATCGACTATATTTACTTTTATGTATCTGGAGAATGTTTCAAAGTAAAGTTACTGAATGTGACCTAGATGATTTTACAATCAATGAATATAGTCTATCAGAAAATAAGCTTAATTGGACTAGTGGGCACGCTAAATACTAATTTTTGTATACCTAAAGCGCTTAATAATATAAGAAAACAAAATATCTGTTTTGTTTTCATAATGTACTGTCCTTTCCACGAAAATTCCAAAACAATGCACAGCATTTAGTAGGAGTTTACTCCTGAGTATTGGTCACAATAAAAAAACAATAATTTCTTATTTCATTTCACATGGCAAAGCCGAAACAGAATACGATAGATTTTTTTTTTTAACAAAATAGGATGAATTCCAATATTATAATTTTATTTCATTAATTTTTTTAAAATAGTGTGCGCTTTATTTCAGCTCTGACATCTTGAAAAAAAAGAAATATAAAAAAATTATTATTTTTTTTTTTTTTGGCGACTACATCTCAGAAGTCTTCTGGCAAAACCTCTGGGTGTAATTGATTGCCATGAAATATTTTCTCAGACATGTAGTTCAGAGACGACTTTAAACTGTAGGTCCCGGTACTCATAGATATAAATTAACACACACAACATGAGTACTGCGAGAAGCTAGGCCGTAAGCCTGGCACAAGGTTGTAATGGCCAATTATGAATGTATGTATGTATGTTCGATTCATAGTGCAGAAATAACAAAATTTATACTTTTCATACAAAAGGACATTTTAAAACTAGTGGCTTGATTTTTTAAGTGTAGGGCATACAAATTTCAACAAACTGTGTATAAATAAATTAAATTCTGTGCATATTTTGACACTGTTTAATGACATGATATTAATGTCTGGTAAATTTACTCTTCATATGGTAAGTACTTATAAAATTTGTACATTTGCCATATATCCTGGTAAATTATTAAATACAACGGTTGGTTTCTTGTGACAAATTTCACGAATAACATCAAGTTTCACTTTGGGAAAAAGTTTTTTTGTTTGTATAAAATTGTCTTGAATTATCACATTAAATAATTAAATTAAAGTAGTATAAGTACTTAATGGATTTTTGCAAGTAAATATGCATTTTAAAAATAAACATATGAATGCATATGTTGATACTCATAAAACCCACATCCATTCGTTCATTTAAATATTTCATAAATTTTACAAAATATAAATAAAGGTAGAATTTATATTTATAATTAAGTAACTGCAATCATACATAGTTTTATTAAATTTACACATTTATAAACTTCTTTATGCATTTACATTTAATTTCTGGAAAATTCATGAAGCAAATCATATAAATTAAAAACAATTTTTGTACTTTATTTAAATGCTGTTGAAGCTTCTTTAAAATGAATGCTTTTGTATGTTAACACAGCTTTGTTAAAATTTTAAGAATTCTATATATATTTTAATAATTTTTTGTTTTGTTCTTCATATTTGAAAAGCAAGCAGATAATTAAAAATATATTTTAAATATTGAAAAGAAAAATATTGAAAAACAAATTATGAAAAATCTCATTAATTATCTGAATATGTTATTGTTAGTGTGTTATGTCTTCTCAATTAATTAAATGGAAATTATAAATAAAAACAAAAAAAAAAAAGTAAAATATATAAAACATAAAAGACTAATTATGTACGAGAGCAGTTTGAAGTGTTCTTAACCCAACATAGTGATAACGGTATAATGATGAAGACTATTATTCGTCATAAGAAAGTATGCAAAATTTCATTCAGATTTTTTTCAATAGTAAAAGGTTTTCAAAATAATTTCTTTAGTAAATAATTTGTAATGAAAACTATTAGAAATTCGTTATCTCTACAAAAAATGCATACTGTGGTGCGATTCAGTAACATATTTTTACGACAATCGCATTGTTTTCAACATTGTTAAACAACAGAATTGTCGATATTGCTATTCATTATTTTTTGTTTACGATGGCTGTTGTCGTAAACTGCTGTTTATTCAGTTGGAAAATCGTAAATTTTTCATATTGAAATTTTGTAGAGAGATGTGCCTACGCTATTAAATAGTTTATTTGAGAACCACGTTTGTGTGTTTGTATACCCAACGAAACTAGAGGTTTGTAGCTTTGCTAACTTTCTACCCAAAAACTGACTGATTTTATACAGTGCTGCCAAATTATTGCAATTTAAACATAAAGAAAACTACAGTTGTAGACTGTCGATTAACGTACTTAGTGAATCACACAATCGTTACTGCAAACAATAAAAACTGTCGACTTCTTTTGCGAATATCGTATTGTTAAAAGTTACTGAATCCCGGTACTGATGTGATTAAAGGCTTAGATGAGTATGCTCCTTCATATGCAAAGGCAAAAAGTTGGGTTACATACATACATAACTGGCCATTACAACCCTGTGTCAGGGTTACGGACGAACGACAGATTTGAAAAGCTTTTTCATGGCAACCAATTTACTGAGAGAGGTAGTTGTCCAAAGAAATAATTTTTTTTTATTAATTTTAAGATGTTAGAGCTGAGATTTGTATCCGGCGCTATCGTCTTAGTAACCCAACATATTAACCACTAGACCACGGCGACTACAAATGTGCTAAATACGATTGTACAATAATTGAAGTGAACGTTCAAAACTGCAACTGCGCCATAAATCATAGCTAAGTAACATGAAAGTGAAAGTGCGTGAAATAGGTAATACCATAGGCATGTCGAATGATCGAGTACATTATCTTGAATCAAGAAATACAAAGGGTTCCTACATTTGTTAGAAGTTGACAAAAAATGCATTCTCAGCTTCATAATTGCTGGCGAAAAGTGAATGTATCACTATGCATCAGAAAACAAAGAACAATCCAACCCAAAGACTAAAGCCGGTGGCGGTACACCAAAGAAAGCAAATCAATTAGTTTACTGATCGACCAGCTTTAAAACGATAAAACTATCAACAAATATATCTTTGAGTAATTTAATTTAATAATTAAAAGAAAAAAAAAATCTTTGAGGTAAATTGTGACATTCGATATCGAGCGAAATTTCACAGAATTTTAAAACAATTTTCATACAAATTTCGTTCGATGCCGTAATTTGCCCCCTGGTTTACATACGAAAAATTAATTTTTTTCATTAAGGGTAGGCACCACTCTACGAGACTGATTTAAAAATGACAAAATTCTCCTTTAGAGCAATACAGTAACATGTTATGACAATAACCTTGTGGTTATTTTTATTTATTTATTAATTGATTTTAATGTTTCATGCACAAGACCTGAGTCTTCTATTGCAGTACGAGGCTAAGCAAATATAAATGTAAGTAAAATATTCAGGATATATTAACATAAAAAACTTAAAGTTAACATAAGAACTATAATAATAATAAACAAAAACCAGCTTACGTAGGTAGAAACGCACAATATTATTAAATATTGCATTCAATTTCCTCCTGCTCTCGCCATCACAGTTGAAAAAAAGTTCGCAACCATGTAATAAGACCGGTATTAAATACGATTTAGCAAGGAGTGTTGCAATTCAAATTAGTGTACAATACTGAGTCCACGAAAAGTTTCCTAACATTGAAAACGTATGTCCACAAACTGTACTAATATGTGTGGTTTGAATAAGTAAAAGTGTTATTTAAGTATATGCAAAAATGTCTAACAGATTGAACAATGTCTATCGACTGGCCATTGAATTTCGAAATTAGGTGGATGTCAAGTTTCATTAACCTCTTTTTTATAATAAAACACTCGGAGTTTTGGGGATTAATTTACAATCCACTAGCTCTTGATTTAAGGTCCTTACATACTCCTCAACAGCATTTTTGCTGCATCTCATATATACCTGAACGTCATCTGCATACAATTTAACCTTACAATGTTAAAGTTTGGTTTGAAAATCACTAACATATAAAAAAACAGCAGAGGATAAAAGATTGAGCCCTGTGGCATATCCTGATTCAATGGAAAACATTCAGACTCTGCGATAGGTGTCTGAATATATTGGCATCTGCCAACTAGATATGATTGAAGTAAATCCGTAAAAGTCGATTCAAAGCCGAACATACGAGTATATTTAGGTTCACTTATTAAAACACTGTGATTAATTGTATCAAATGCTCTCGAATAATTCAAAAAAATCAAAAATATAACGTTCGATCTGCTGTCTTATATTACCAACAGCATCTACTAGGACGAAAACCAGATTGGAGATCAGTAAGCAAGCTGTTGGTCTCCAAAAACTGTGTAATTTGATTATCTATCAACTTTTCAAAAACTTTTGATAAAAACGGCAATACCGCTATCGGCCTATAAACAGAGTTTGATTTAGGAATAGGAAACATTTTGGCAAAGTTTCACATTCTAGGATAGTAAGTAGTAATAAATATTTTGTTAAAAGTAAATAACAGAATTGGCGATTTTGTTAAACATTAATTTTAATTTACAATATTGTCGTAAATAACAACTAAAATTATAATTTATATAAGTACCTACACTCTAAACCACTTTTTTGCTGAAAATTAGGTCGATAATGGTAGGCAACACTTTACAGACTGTTTTCGACCTAAAATTAAACATCTAGTTTTTTTAGACATTTGGTTAGTTTTTAAGCAAAATATGTCTAAAATTAAACAAAAAATGTTTAAATATTTTAGGTAATTTGTGTCTAATTTTCCCCCCTTTGATATATTTATTTTCAACACTCCTTAAATGAAAATGCCTAAAATACATATTTTCAATAAATTTATTTAATTTATTATAAATTATATATCTTACAAACTATCTATGTATTCTTATAAATAGATATAAAATACATATATATACATACATACATACATACATACATAACTGGCCTTTACAACCCTGTGTCAGGATTACGGCCTAGCTCCTCGCAGCACTCATGTTGTGTGTGCCAATTTTTATCCATGAGTACCGGGACCTACAGTTTAATGTCGACTCCGAACGACAGACTTGAGAAGCTTGTTCATGGCAATTAATTACTCTCAGAGCTTTTGCCAGAAGACTGCTGAGAGGTAGCCGCCGAAAGAAATATTTTTTTTTTCATATTTCTTTTTTTGAAGATGTCGGAGCCTGGAGTCGAACCCAGGGTCTTAGTCTTAGTAAGCCAACACACTAACCACTAGACCACGGCGACTACAATTAATTTCAGCGTTCTTTAATTCTTACGACGAAACATAGAATATAAACTCTTAAACTTTGTAATTTTTTCTGTAAATTTTGCAACAAACACTTTTTTGAAAATAATTAATACACATTTTAATATATTTTATAAACTAGTTATAAATTACAATAAACACCACCAGAAAGCTAGAAAGCTAGAAAGCACTTTTTTTAATATATAGATGCTGCAGCCACTGCAAATTTAATTTAAAAAAAAATTCCAGAACACGACGCGACTCTTTTGAAGTTTTTATTGCAAATAAATGCTTCTTCTATTTTTCGTCGCTTTTTCACCAACTTTTTTACTTAAATGTTCTTAATATTACACATTTATAGCAATTTTTAGGCAAAAGTGCTTAATTTTACAAATTTTTTACTGATTTTAAGCAAATGCGCTTAATATTAAACATTATTTAGTAAATTTAAACATAACTTGTTTAAACATAAAAAATTTTGGTAGCAAATTAATTTTTTTGTGTAAATTTTTTATTTTTTATAAAATTAAGAATTAAATTTATATAATTTTAGACAACAACAAATTTTCAACACCAATTTAGACATAATATGAACCTAAATTTTGGGAAAAGTTTTAGAGTGTATACTTAGAGAAAAATCGAGTTGTCTATTATTGCTGAATTCTATTTAGTGAATCAGATAATCGTTACTGCAAACAACAAAAATTTTCCATTTCTTTTGCGAATGTCATATTACCGAAAACTGTCAATGTACCTCGGCTGATGATGCAATAGCACCCTAAATATTTATTTTGAGAAATTTTAGAAAAACTAATAATCAATAAAGGGATGAAATTGTTTTCAATGATGTATTGAAAGTTCAAAAGATTTAATAATTTAGAACTTATTTTTCATTGTTAGGGTAAGAATATATCAGGCCTGTGCAAAAGTAAAAATGTAGTTGTGTTGGTGAGAAAATGAGAATTACACTGCTGTACGTGTAAGTAGCAGTATCTGCAATTGTATGAATTTTTTTTAAGTAAAATTTATATATAAAATTTCATCTAAAAATTTAATTACTTTAAGAACAATTTATAAATAAGTACTAATCTGCTATAAAGAACTTTTAAGTTTTTAACAAAAAAAATTTTTTAAGTTTCGTTTTTTTCCATTCAATTTATTAACAATTTTATAAAAATAATGAAAATGTCGCTGAAAAACTTTTAAACTATATTTTTAATTGTTCTATGATAAATAAGGTATTGGATTTACAAATTCATTTATAATAAAAAATATTTGTGTGCATTGCCATTAATTTGGTTCTCACTGCAAATAATAAATCAGCGTACATCCACCACGCATGTTAACTCGTCGCTGTTTCAGTGACGACTGAAAGCAAGAGCGTAAGAATACATGTGAGTTTAGCTAAAGCACAATTGTGTATAAAATTTTTATTTTTGCACAGGCCTGGAATATATCGTACTGACCTCGTATAACTACTAAATAAAATGGCTCGGATACATCATTTACACATGAAGCACTGCTAACAGTCAATCAATGCAAATTGAACAGAGAGAAGGGGAAAGGGATATTGATAAAAGTATACCATTAACACACAATACAGAAAAGTTTGCAAACATATATTTATGTATCAGTGTTACCGTTGTTAGTTTTTCTTTCTCGACGTTTATAAAAGTAGAAGTTTGGGTGGTTTGTGGCAATTTTTAAAAATTTTTAGGTAGATTTTATGAAATTTTAAAATATTGTATTACTACCAATTTATAAAAAAAATAAAATTTGCTAAATTTGTTTATTAATGTCTCATTTGTCAAATAAGTTCTTAGAAAACCTCAATTATTTTCTTATAAATACAATATTTAAGTTTTCAACTTTAAGACAAAGTAGGTCATTTATATTATTAATTTTTAATAATTGAAACCATTCTGTGTAAAAGTGGAATCAAACAATTGCTGCAGTTGACTAACTATTAGTCTATTTTAAATTATAATTCCAATTCCAATATCTACAGGTCACAAATAATTCTGATGAGTTTACCATAATTCGTGTCAAAAACATGTTCAGTTCTGCTGGTGTAGAATTTTTTCATGTATTATTTTCTTTGATTGAAAAATTAAAGCCAAAATGAGCTGAATGGATTTTATACAATTTAATTATGACCTAACTTAAGAGTTTCATGACAAAACAAATTTACTAATTAAATAAAATCATTAATTCCAACATGGATCTCCAAATTAATAAAGAATATGTAAAAATAACATAAATCTACTATGTATTGTTACTCTATAAGTCCGGAGAGCACCTATCCATCCCAACTTAAAAATCTAGCTCTGACTTTAAAGTTAAACGACACTAACTACCTATAGAGGAACTAAATGTTAGTGGTTACAGTAAGAGCAGAAATAATATGATAATTCAAGCCATAAGACTTAGTTGTAAAATTTTTAGCAATGCTGTAAACGGTTTTGGTAGATTTTTTTTTAACACATATGTAGGTAGGAATCAAATCTTAAACACTGGCAACACTTGGTATGTTTAATGCATTTCATTTCACAAGAATTATTTTGAATAAAATAATTATCTTTTATGTATATTTCAACTTATTGAAGAGTAAATGAAAATATTTGATTTTTTTTTTTTTTTGATTTCTTTATTTAAGTTGAAAAGAAAATATTTTCTTTTGAATTTATTTCAAAATGTCAAAAAGAAAAGAACTCGTCTGATTTCATTAATTCCACAGAAATAAGAATGAGAAATAAATTGGAATTATTTGTAACTTCAAACAAATTCTATCATTCCCTATTGAATGCAATTTCTCAGTAAATTTATTTCAGAATTTGTACATGAAATTTCACTCAATGTCAAATGACTGAAGTACTTAGTTCCCCTGTTTTAATTGTAAGAATGTGATTACATTATTACTTAATAAGCCTTTAGGCAAATTTAGTTTTTATGTATTTGAAAATCAAACACACAGAGTTCAATTGCAGCATAGTTTCTCTTATTAATGTCAAACTCAGAAATATAGAAAGAATTTCAATGAAAATTTCAAACATTTCCTATTTGGAGTCTAGATGTACATGTTGAGTTCTATCAATGTTAAGAAGTGGGTTTAATTCCTAAATAAATCGATATGCGCAACTAATAACTAATGAACACTGAAATGATTACTACTGCTAATCAGTATATTCACTTCAAAGGTTTTGCTATATGTACATATACGCCTATCCTAATGCTATCAAGATTCAATTATGGCAATTCGTTTGGTTGTTAGCTTTTTTTTAAAGGTAGCGTAAATTACTACTACGCTGCTTTTAAAAACTCAATTTACTTTTAAATCTTTCTAACAGCCATGATACGATTTTTGGGTTTGGCTCTGTTGTGAATCAATCCGAGATTGTATGTTTTTCGCGATATGACCTCCTTAGCTAATAGAATATTCAGCAATAGTTTTGATTGAATAATACAAATTTCAAAACGATATAACAAAATTCTATCGATGCATGTGACCATGTTAACCAATCAAATATCTAAAGCAAAATACAAATTTATTCAAATGAAATGAATGACTCTGGATTATTTGCAGCCAGCAGAAACTCATTTTGAGGTCACTTTCAATCAGTTCTTCGTACCTTTCGGAAAATATCTCTACGAATATTTGACGAATGTTTGTTTTTACATCTCCCAGCGATGATCCACATATATGTATACAGTTTATGAGGATACTCCATAAAAAACAGAGTCAAATCGCATCATCAATTTTAGCAATAATGGTGATCGTGTTGGATGCCGCGTGATAGCAACTTGAAATTGTAGATAAAAAAATGCTGTTATAACTGCTCAGAGATGACAGTAATGGTTCCTAAAAAACAAACAATTACTTCAGATGTAATTATTTTTCTATAATAACTAGAACGATGTTAGTTAATAAAGTAAACCCTTGGTAAATGCTGTGAATTGTGTTGGAATTTTCGTGAAAAGGACAGTACATTATGACAACGGAACATATATTTTGTTTTTCTTATATTATTAAGCACCTTAGGAATGAGACAAATTGCTGTGAATTGATTATTCAAAGGCCAGTGTTATACCTTCATCCTTGAATGATCAACAGCAATTGCCACATCGTTGCATAATTGATTGCGGTGAGTGTCTTCGCTAAGTAGGTTTTTAGCTGATATCTGTTACTTCCCAGTAGGTGGCTCTTTTCTCCTGATCTTTAGTTTTTCGTTGGCAAAGGTTAAGATGGAATAGAGTGGAACATCTGGGAGCTGTTACTTTGTAGATGAACTCCTTGGAGGGGGGTAACCTCTTATTTTTAAATTATAATTTTTTAGTCGCCGTGGTCTAGTGGTTAGTGTGTTGGCTTACTAAGACATGAGTCCTGGGTTCGACACCCAGCTCCGACATCTTAAAAAAAAGGAAATATGAAAAAAATACATAATAAAGTTATGTTTCTATAATCATACATATACCTACATAACTGGCCATAACAACTCTTTTTCTGACTAAAGGTCTAGCTTCTCACATCACGCATATTGTGTTCACCAGTTTTAATCCATGAGTAATGCGACCTATAGTTTAATGTGTACTTTGAACTAGAGACTTTAAAAGCTTATTAATGGCAATCAGTTACTGCTAGAGCTCTTGCCAGAATTTTGCTAAGTGGTGGTCGCCGAAAGAAATATTTCTATAATCATAATTTAGAATTTTACCGTTAGCGTAGCCACCAAGAATAAAATTTAATTGCTGAAATAAATTTTGTATGAAAATTTAGCACATATGTAGGGTTGCACATGGTCAGGCGACATTAATTTTTGCAGCGCTGGATTTTATATGCAGTTTTCTATTGTAGACAACACATTGGAGTCAACAAATTTTGATTACCCTATCCACAACAGTTTACCACCGATTTTTAGAATAAACTAAGACACAGTCTTATAAATATACCTAAGGCCGATGCCAAGCAATGAGCGGCTGAGCGGCACCACTCAGGAATAGAACTTGTTCTAATTTTTAGTTGATTTCTGAGCGGTGAAGCATAAACATGGCAAAAGTGAATGCGGAGCTTATAATTTCATCTATAAAAAGTCGACCGCTATTATGGCCAGATAGATTAAAAATTAAAATATGGCATTTTAACAACTAACCGCACTAACTGCTCAGAAATTACGCTCAGTAATAATCCACTGGCCACTCAAACTCGCCGCTCACTGATTTGCCGCTCATTGCGTGGCCTCGGCCTAAGGCCTATTCTAATCTCTTAAATCTTCTCTATAATTTTGACTATTTCTGGCACAGTAGATTAATTATAACGACCATAATTATCTCATAAAGCTCGAAAAGTGGCCATTTGTGAGTTTTTCTTTTTGAGGTAAAACTTTAAGCTATTTTTATGTTTTCTTTTGTTGCTACGGAAAAGGCAAACCCTTGACTGAACAAACAATTTTTCAAATGCCAGGCTGTTTTACACAGCTAAGTAGATAACCCGCTATATGGTGTTAGTGAACTCTTCCTTGCTTTGCAAACGTAAACCAAAAAACTTTAATTGTATGTGATATTTCAGTAGAGCGCGTTGCTATCACCGATATGCTGCTATTTTATAAAGACATATTGTGTTGTACTACCAACACTCTCATGTCACACTTTAGAATATTCAATAGAAAATATGTATATTCGTTCACACACATTAATATAACGAAGAGTTAAAATATTATTTTTTTTTGTTTTTTTCTTAATTTCAAACAAAAAACATAAAATGCCATTATCCTTTCGCCATAAAATGCGATTCACATAAATTTAAATTAAAAATTGGAATAAAAACACTGAAAATCTAAAAGTGGCACATATAGAAAATATGAGAAACGGATGTTAAAAATATTGTTTTAAACTCCAGACACATTTTTCATATGCCAGACTTTTGTGTCTAGAAATATCTGTAATTTATTTTGTTTGTTTTAGATTGCATTTCAATGTTTTAAATAATGTCAGAGTTTTTATATGGCACATGTTTAATCCATATTTGTGTTCATTTTTTATAAATTTACAAACATATGCCTTTAGTGAGTTTTTATGGATTAGAGATCTGATTTAAAAAGTTAAAGTTTGTGAATAAAATTGTAAAAAGGTAGCCATCCAGTTAAAAACAGTAAATGAATGAATAACTGATTCAGAAGGCAAATCTTTCACAATTTTTAATTTTATTGTGTATAAAAAAAGAAAAAAAAAAATTACGGAATCTGAAACCATTAAATATTTCAATTTTGTAATTTAAATGAAATTCACAATTACTTTATACTATTAACACCTTTTAATATATTCTTATTTGAATTTCCTAAGTTAGAATTTAAAAAGTACAAGTAAAGTATACAAGGCTGCATATATGAAGGGGGTTTGTTCCGAAGAACACGTAAAAAAAGCTACATATCGTTTCTCATCATATTATTTAATCTCAGGAACAAAAATATAATTTATATCGTAGTACTTATATTACCATGTCAGAATTTTCAGCGTTAGTTTAATTGTAATGAGTAATTATCCAAACAGTGGTTAGTTTTCTGGCTCACTTGCCAAGAGCTCCGAGTTAAAACCCCAGCTCTGACATACTCAGGTGTAAACCCCTGTGCATTGTACTGAAATGTGGAGATATGTAGATTTTTATTCTTCTATTAAGCGCCTTTTGTCAAGAAGACAAATTGCTGTCAATTTGATCATTCAAAGGCCAGTGTTATACCTTCGACAGCAATTGTCCCATCTGACATTAAAAGTTGATTATGAGTAGTGAGCGTCTTGACTAAGTGGGTTAGCTGCTATTTTAAAAGAAGGTGGCACTGTATTCCTACTTATTTGTTTTTTATGCCAATACCAAAGATGGTATAGAGTAGAATGTCATGGAGCAGTTTCTTGAGGATAAATTTCTAGAAGGCGTGGGGACATCTTATTATTATTATTTTTTTTAAGTTATAATTTTGAAAAAACAGCAAATTTTATTTTTAATTTTTTTTTTCTTCGCTGGGATTTGAACCTGGGCTATTCGAGTTCTTGTGCGAGAGCTCTAATCACTATATCTTTTAAGTCGCAGCCTCTTGCAATTGTGCTGCGTCTCAATTAAATAATAATTTAATTTACTTTTCTTTCTCTCACACGCTTTTAACCTGTAGGTTATTATTGAATTGTACTAAATATACTTATACATACATATGTATGGACTTATTATATTCATATCTGGGATGTCCTGTACAAAATATCACGCAATATAATTTTTTTTGTGGCGTATAAACATATTTAGTGGAATTGTGTGACAGTCCGACTACAGGGGTCAGAAACATTCGAAATGTAACTTTTCACTGCATAAATAATTTAATGACACAAAATTTCAGGCTGAAGTCACCAGATAGTTGAAATAAACTGCTTTAGAAGCACTATCTATATGGGAGGTTGGCGTGCTCATAAGTGGATTTTCAGCAAGATTTGTTATTCTTTTTTGCTGACTTACAAAAACATTGTAAAACAATTTTAATTCTTCTACGATAACTCCATCTATTTATTTTTAGGCGAACGTTAATATAAAATCAAAACACTGTCTGACATTGACTGTAATAATTTATTGTGCTCTTTAACGCTTAGTAAGGGGTAACTAAGGTGTTAAAATTTTACGGTTGTTTGCAAAAAAAAAAACAGAAATATAAAATATTCACTCCATAAATGTTTGCTTAATTTAATCAACCTTAATTTAAACTTTAACTCGTATGTGCAGGCATGTGTGCAATTCTGTAAAAGAAACAATTTTTTTCTCGTTTTTATTTTTATGTGTAACCGTTATTTAAATATGCCCGATAATGTGTTTTTAATGACTTACTTTTTTGCATAAATTTTAGTTTTTTTCCGGTTATTTGGCGCCTATGGTAGGTTTTTCAGAAACAGGTTAAATTTTGTTTTTTTTTTATAAAATTGTGTATGTGATTCAAACGTAAAAAAAATTAATTACAAAATTAGTTTTTTTTAGCTGGCAAAAAAAATAAAAAATAAAATTACCAGCCTATATTTGGCATTATTAAAAGTAAAAAAATATATAATAAAATAATGGTTGCTATAGTAATGATGAATTGAAATGGTTTTGTTAATTTTTTTGCATTAAATTAATAGTCACTAACAGACAAATTTGGTGATTCACTCTGGTATTTAATTGATTAATCAAAAAAAATTTTAACCCTCAAACCCTCACACTTTTAAAAGCAAAAAAAAAGTTTTTGAATATTTTTTTTTAACTCAAAAAAGCCATCAGAAAGTAATTTGCAAATTAAGTTTAGGAGCCAGGTACAAAAAGGTGAAGAGTGCCTCAGGGCGTTTTTAACACAGTTTTTTTTAATTTTTTAACATTTACAAATGCATTTACAAATCAGAATGCATTTCAACCTTCGAAAGAAATGTCAACAGATCTGTTACTAAAGTCACCGTTAATATTAAAAAAAAATTATTACATAACCCTTTTTGAGTTAATTGGTGTTTTGTAATGCTTGCCTTGAGGCACTCTTGCGGGTTAGAGGGTTAAGGCTTATGGGGTAATTTAGTAATTTTGCTGTAAAATGAATAATTTTTAACAATTTCTTAAAAGTTATTTTAAGAAAAAGACAAATTTGCTTTCTGATTTTTTTCTGTTATTTTGACCGATCTTTGCTTTTTACTTTTATTATTTTGATGTTTTGTTACTAATTTTACCGTTTTTTTTTTCATATTAGCAACGTAGTCCGCACTTTATTTCAGTACTACTGTTTCATATTTTTACAAGTAAACCATATACATATGTATGTATGTATATATGTATGTATGTATGTATGTATGTATGTATGTATGTATGTATGTATGTATGTATGTATGTATGTATGTATGTATGTATGTATGTATGTATGTATGTATGTATGTATGTATGTATGTATGTATGTATGTATGTATGTATGTATGTATGTATGTATGTATGTATGTATGTATGTATGTATGTATGTATGTATGTATGTATGTATATAGGTATGTATGTATGTATGTATGTATGTATGTATGTATGTATGTATGTATGTATGTATGTATGTATGTATGTATGTATGTATGTATGTATGTATGTATGTATGTATGTATGTATGTATGTATGTATGTATGTATGTATGTATGTATGTATGTATGTATGTATGTATGTATGTATGTATGTATGTATGTATGTATGTATGTATGTATGTATGTATGTATGTATGTATGTATGTATGTATGTATGTATGTATGTATGTATGTATGTATGTATGTATGTATGTATGTATGTATGTATGTATGTATGTATGTATGTATGTATGTATGTATGTATGTATGTATGTATGTATGTATGTATGTATGTATGTATGTATGTATGTATGTATGTATGTATGTATGTATGTGTGCACAAATTATGAAAATTTTAAATTCATTGTTTAAGAAATAGTCTTAATTCTAGAAAACTTGGGGCAATTGCGTCATTATTTTTGACTGTGGTGCTAGAAATATTATTTATGATTACGGTTCCAAAGTTTAAATGAACAAAAATAATAAAAATTAATCACAATAACTGAAAAATGATTACAGTTTCACCAAATTTCAAGGTTTTTCTTAAATGCCCATAACTTTCTAACTGCATGGGATAGATTTTTTTCTGACTTTTTTTATGATGGTTACAATCAATCCTGTCGTCGCGTTTCGGGTTTACATGGATGTCTGGGCCAGCCTGTATAAGCAACATACAGTCTTGTCTTGGGACTGATTTAAGCTAGAGTTTTGGAATTTAATCTAAATGACTTCACGGTAAAGGCAAATCATCAGTCATAAGGTAAACAGAATTTGAAAAGTTGGTATGATACTTCCAATACAAACTAAATATTAATTTTTATATATACATATATCTTAAGAAAGTTAAAATTTTGGAATTTGGTCGTCTCAATAAGAACAATAAAATATTTATCAAAAAGTAATTATCATTGAACAGTTTGTTCGAAAATAATGAATAGAATAGTTGATAATATGTGCTATCTTTTGCCAGCTTTTACACTGATTTTGGTTGAGTTGCAAATTTTTACCTTAAAGACAACCGTTGTAAGTGTAAAAAAATCAAAGAAAAATTGAAAGGAAAATAACAAAAAAAGTTTAGGGTAAGGATAAAAAAAAAATCAAAAGAAAAAATAAAATTTCTCTGCTTTAAAATTTAAAAGAATTGGCTTTGTTTTTAAGAGTAGAAAATATTTATTAAACAGCACATTAATACAAACAAATAGAAGAAAGCCATTACGATAAAAACAACACATAAAAAGAAACTTATTTTAAGAACTTTTATTTAAGAAACGAAGATATTGGATTACCTGAGTAGTATTCATTTTGCCAAAAAAGAGATACATACGTACTAGGTATTACAATTTTTTAGAGTTTCGTTCGTAAATTTTTATCTATGAATACCGAAACCGAAAGCTTGTTCTTGGCAATCAGTTAGTTGATTTCAGAGTAACTAAACCAAAATAAATATTTTTTCATATTACTTTCTTTCATGATGTCAGAGCTGGGATAAGAATGCAGAACACTCCTCTTAGTAGGTTAACACACTACATACTAGACTACATTGACCAAAAGAGATATTTGAAAATATTAAATTTAGCTTTTAGATGCTATGATATTAAAACGGGTCTATGAAAAAACTCCCACGAAATAAGTCCCACTTTTAAAAACGAAATAAATCCCACCAAAAATTGCTTAAAAAAATGAAATAACTCCCACGAAATAAGTCCCACCAAAATGAAATGATTTAAAAATTTACTTGAAATGAAATAACTCCCCCTTGAATAATATATTTCTTAAATGAATTAAGTCCCACTTTCATAAACGAAATAAGTCCCACTTTTTCACTATTTAATGCGATTTCAAATAAGAAGTATTTGGCTCTTCGAAAAAAACACACGTGGAATAATACGAATAATCAAAGCAGAGGAATAATAAAGAAAAATCGTATGCAAGCTTGCAGAAGGCTTTTAATCGAATGGATATTACGAATTTTGATAGAGTTCCAGAATTTATTATTAACTCTTTTTTCGGTCAAAGAATGTATAGAGAACGCCTACTAGTAACAACGCTTGGATTCGTAAATGGATTAAGTACAGATCAATTGTTCTTATTATTAAGATGGAAACCGTTTCGGAAGGACCATCAGATTAAAATTATCGACCTTTATAAATGGCTTGAAGATCCAGTGCATGGTAGACGGTATTATAGTTTTAACGTGGCATTGGGATTAGTTGTATTTTGTAATGGTGATATTAGAAAATATGGAACACGAATTCCAATTTCCTACTAAATATATAATAAAACACATACATACGTAATTACGTCAACAATTTTTTTTAATATTGTTTTTCCAGTAGTTAAGTTCGGTACCTATTTGTACACATTTCTTTAAAGTTTTTTTATTATAGTAAGTATAAAGTAATTAATAACAAAAAAAGGAGAGCCATGAGAGATAAGGACAAAAAATTATAGTTGTCCCTTTTACGAAATGTCCAATATATAACTTTTTGCATAAGAAAAAAATGAGAAATAAAGCCATAATGGCCTTATATTTCATGGCTCTATCGCACCCCTCCAAAAATCATTTATTTATCAAATAAATATTTGAAGGGTTCCATGAACTTCTGCACGACAGAATGGACATACTAGTTTACTGGTTTGATCAATTTTGTGAGTTTGCATTGTAAGACAGCATTCACTGCAAATTTTCAAGTGCTTACAAGGAAAAAATAAGATATTTGGCTGGTTTATGAAATAAACCATGCACATATTATTATTAATTGTATTCTGGTTGGTTTCAATATGGTTTAACGACTCGTCTTCAATGTCCTCTTCCAAATATGATTATTCTTCAAAAAGATCTTCATCAGGCTCTATTTGTACAATTAATTTGTTTTTTGATAACACCAGTTGGTCAAGGAATTTAGAAGGAATTGTAGTACCTTGTAACAGATCATTCTTGAATTTCGAAATCATATCTGCTTTCAAAACACAGGACTTTTTAATACGCTTTTTTTCCACACTACCATTGATATTCATCAATAGTTCAAATTTTCTTACTTTTTCAAATTTTTGCATCTGTAAAAATGCTACAAATTTGAAAAAAGTAGCCTTCTTTGGAATGCTTTTTTCTATGACGCTATTGTAAGCTTCTATTGCAGACGTAGTGCGGATTTCAGAAAAGTTATGTTGACCGATCTGTAATAATGAAATCATAACACCGTTTTGTAAATATTATGTAAAAGGGAATATTGTACCTTTTGCATCCATTGATTCTCAAAATATTTTAAATTTAGGGGTATGAAATAACTCCCACTTTACAAAACGAATTTATTCCCACTCAAAACGAAATAAGTCCCACTTAAAATAAAAACGCGTAACGAAATAAGTCCCATCAATTGACGAAATAAGTACATACATACATACATACATACATACATACATACATACATACATACATACATACATACATAATTGGACATTACAACCCTGTGTCAGGATTACGGCCTAGCTTCTCGCAGCACTCATGTTGTGTGTGTTATTTTTTTCCCATGAGTACCGGGACCTACAGTTTAAAGTCGACTCCGAACGACAGATTTGAGAAGCTTTTTCATGGCAATTAAGTAATTACTCCCAGAGCTTTTGCCAGAAGACTGCTGAGAGGTAGTCACCGAAAGAGATAATTGTTTCATATTTCTTTTTTTTTTAAAGATGTCGGAGCTGAGATTTGAATCCAGCACTATCGTCTTCGTAAGCCAACACACTAACCACTAGACCACGACGAAATAAGTCCCACTTTTAAAAACGAAATAACTCCCACTTTCAAAACAGCAATTTTTGTGGGACTTATTTCGTTTTTAAAAGTGGGACTTATTTCGTGGGAGTTATTTCATAGACCCTATTGAAACAACTTTGATTTTTTTACCCAGATATTAAACACGAATATAATTCTTTTGAATTATTGTACGAGTATTTTGTTAATTTTTTGTGCAATTTGTTGTTATTGGTTAGCAATACGAATATATTTGAAAATTTTAAGCTTTTTAACAGTATTGTTAGTAAAACAAATTGTTATTTAAAGGTAAAAATAAATAAATTTTTCTTTTAACCAACCAGCAACAGTTTGTAAGGGTCCAAACATTCCAGCAAATTCATCATCAGCCGACTGATAAATACGATCGTTTGATATAACAAATGAATCATCATTATAAAACTGCTGTAGAGTATCATACTGTTCGGTATCGAGTGTATCTGAATTAAAAATAAATGAAAATAAAATTACAAATGAAATAAAAAAAATAAATAATACAAAAATTATATAAAATATTGTATATTTAATAATAAATGAGAAACTGTTTAATTAAATTTATAATTTATATTTTGGTAATACACCTAAACCAGTTTTTACAAGTTTTTTTTTAAGAATTTAAAGTAACAAAGTTAACAAGAAACGAAAACATATTTGTTTTTCCACTTAATTTAAATGAATTTTGAATGCTGAACAGATTTTTTGCTTTCACAAGAAGATATTGAAAAAGAGATCAGTGTAGCATAATTTAAGAGTCCTTAATACCGACACAACATGACGAAAACTTCACTTCACTCTTTTAAATGAGTAACTCTATGAATATTTAAATTATCAATGCAAGTCTGTGATTGCATTTTGAATTCTGATTGCTACTCTCTTTTTGCATATTTTATGTTAAATTTTGTAATTTCAACTCAAAACATAAACCCCTTAAACCTCATGTTCCCCCTTATAGTGACCTCTTCTGTATAAGCGTTACAAGTACATAAATATTTATGGTGGCAATGAAGAATGCGACAATCTTGAGATAATGATAACAAAATGTCAAATGCTTGTTAAAACTTTTGCATAAATTACAAACAAACAAATGAATGGAATATAAGCGTTATACCAGAGGGAATTTGTTTTCATTTTTATCTTTGGCTTTGGTGTATATTTCAGTTCAGTTCAGTGCAGCTCAGTTCAGTTTGGTTCCTGATTTTTTTTTCTATCTTTACTATGCCCTGCCAGCCTGTCGCCTACTGGTATTACAAGCTTTGATACCAGGACTGTAGAGAGTGGCAGCACACTGGGACTATTACATGGTAATGGTAGTAAAAGTTTATGAACTTTTGCTAGGGGGTTGGTTACAATGGTTTGTTGTTTTAAAAAAATTATTTGCAGTTACACAAGTTGAGGGAAAATGTAAGTTGGCAGTTTAAAAAATTAAGAAAAGAAAAGAATTAAAAATTTTGTTTCAATTTAAATTATATTGAAAACAAATTTAATTGATTAATGCACTCAGAGAAATATGTTAATAGTAGTATATACAGAAAAACAAATGAGTGGGTGAATTTTGGAATAAAGCAAAGTTCTTAAGTTCTTAGATGTTACCGCGTATTATACTGCCATTTTTAGTGCTCTTTCGCCAACTTTAGTTAATTGTTTGAATAATTTTTTTTTGTCTGCTGAATAGTGATGGATTAAAATTTTATCAGCAGTTAGGAAACGATGCTTAAGATCCAAACCAGCTTGAGAAATTTCCATTCAAATTGTATATTTTTTCTTATTTTTTTTTTTATAAGACCAATACTCAGGGGTAAACCCCTACTGATGGTGTGCATTGTATTGGATTTTTGTTGGAAGGGACAGTACATCTATATTTTTTCTAATATTGTTATTAAGCGTCTTATACAAATTGCTGCGCATTCATTATTTAAAAGCCAGCGTTATACCTTCACCCTTAATGATCGACAACAATTGCTTCATCGTTGCATGTTGATTGTGTGGTGAGTGCCTTCGCTAAGTAGGTCTAGCTGTTATCTGCTACTTCCCAAAAGGTGGCGCTTTTCTACTGATTATTCGTTTTTGTTGACATTGGTTAGGTGGAACACAATGGATTGTCAGGAACCGGTTTCTTTTTAGAAGGACTTTCAGGATTGCTAAAAGCATTTCAAAAATAAAATGCTTTCGATGATTCGAAGTGCTTACGACATTGCCGTGTTTCACGCTGTTCCACTCGTTGATCCTATACTACCATATAATGCGATTTATTTGTGATTTGTAGCATTGTTACAGTCCTTAGATATTCACTCTGTTGCCTTTACGACACGTTAGCACTCAGCAATCTAATTTCTTTTACTTTTGCATTTACCAAAGCACTTTCTCTATATTATTATGAATATATTGTCCCCATGAACTTTTCTAATGAAATTATGTAACCACACAAGGAATTTCTATTTTTTCCATTACAAGAACACCTGTAGTACGATTCACTCACCTTTAACGATTTAGTTTCCGTTAAAATATATTCAAAACCTGTTTGTCTATTTGCACTAACAATAGTAACGATTCATTAACCCCTTGTTCATGTCAAAAGTAAAAATTGAAATTTAAGTGGCAGTATTCGTATATTTTTAGAAATTTATTATTTGTAGTGCTTCATATTTGAAAAAAAAATTTCAAATCTCTTTTTTTCTATTTATTTTAATAAATATTGGCTTTCTTATATTATTTTTATTGTTTATTCTATTATAAAGGAGTAGTTATAGTATTAATGATTTTAACGATAAATACGTATATAAATTGTTCGTATTTTGACGTTTAATGAAATTTCCTATAAATTCATTTGGAATTTTTTTGAAATTGGCAAAATTATTAATGAAATGTATTTCCTCAATAAGCAACTGATTTGTATAAAATACGTTGATCAAATTTCAAATATTCTAGAGACTGCCGTAGCTGGAGTCTTAAACAATTGTTCAGTTTGGCTAGTGTGCTATTTCTTCACGGACATCATTTTTCCTTTGATTACCAAAAATATTCATTGCAGTTAACTTTGATCTAATTAAAGCGTTTTTAATTTATACATAGGGAGCATGAAAAGGCTTCCTATTTTGCTTTTGTTTTGTGTGTTTTCTAACAACTTACACAAAGCAGCCATTTAGAAAGTGGTTGAAAACATTTTACTGAATAGCAAAACCGTCTTTTATATTTCTGTTAAATATTTTCCAACTACTGGATAACTGAAAAACTGCATTTCGAGAAAAATTGCGTTTTTGTGTGTTTTTACTTTTTTTTAATTACGAAATGTGTTATTGGGTAAATAAAAACTGATTTATATAGCTGAGACTTCAAATTCAAAAAATATACTGAAAAAAGTAAGAGAAAATAATTTTTTCAATTCTTTATTTATTTTCGAAATGCAGTTTTTTAGTTATGCCACAATTCATGTAAGTGAGCAATGCGTACATATCATTTTTAAAACAAACAGTATCTACTATCAGTCATTTAATGATTACTGAATTTTATTACACAAATAGTACTTTTTACTGAATACTGATTTCGCTTTTCAGTAATCAGTAAATTTTACTGAATGCTAAAAAACGTATTGCAGTAAAAAATTAATGCAGTATGCCCATGTATGGTAAAATTACAGATTTTTTGAAAGAACTGTTTGTAGAGAAATTGACATAAATTCGGGACTATTTTAAAATTTCATGATTTGACTTAAGCTGTTCTTTTTTTTACCGACATATGGGAAACATTTTGCTCTTTATGTTAGCCTAAAAACAGTTCACACTGCCCTTGTACATACTTTTATGATACTTCGAATGTGAATTAAAACGATTATATTTATCGCTTTTATGCTAAAATTAATTTTACTCGTTTAGCATGAAAGTCGGATGCCTCATTTCTAATATATTTGGATCTTTTATTTTATCACTTTTTCCTCAGTCTGTTTTTTTTTTTTTTCTTTTTGTGTAAGACCAATAGTCAGTAGTTTACAGCCCTACTCATGGGTACATTGTATTGAAATGTTGTTGAAGAAAAATGTTTATGTTGTTCCATTTAAGCTTCTTATCACTCAAAGGCCAGTGTTATACCTTTACCCTTGAAACCATCAACAGCAATTTACCCATCCGTTGAAGTTGCTGTTGGTAGGTTTTGATCCTTGCTTTAGTTTTGCCTATTACTTTCCAGCAGGTGGCGCTTTCTCCTCATCATTCATTTGATAGATCAAAGGTGAAAGGAGTGGAATGTCAAGCGGTGGCTTTTTTAATGATCGAGGGGTGGGGGGGAGAGGGCTTCTTATATTGTTATTTTATTTGACTTAGAAATGCCAACTTTCTTAGAATGGTAAACTTTTTAAGAATATTTAATAATGTTTACGAAAATATAAATTCATTTTTAACTTTTACCAAATTATGAGGTTTTTTTTCTTTTTTTTTGTCTTTCTGTTTACAATTAATTTTTATTTCTACCTGTGCAATAGTTTGCGCATCTCTAATATTAGGTTTGTCATAGTCTCTAAGGTATATTAACAAAATATTTAATATTTAAACACAAAAAAAAAAGAAAAAAAAGGAAAAAATTGAAGAAAATATAAATGAAAATCCAAGCTGAACCGCACAAAGTAGCTACAGCAACAACGTTTGCAGTACCAACAACAATGATGTAGAAATTATAAAAAAAAGTGGCTCTTAACTGAAATTTTTTCCACTTACAGTCACTCTTCTCGGATACAATGTGTCAGCTTTTGTATATCATTTAATGGGATTCTTTTCAGTAACTAGTTTCTGCCTCTTTTTTTTGTTTTCCATTTAGCTCTGCTACTGTTTCAATTAAAACTACTGATTGCTAGCGGCAGTATCTTCATCGTTGATGAAAGACGACTATACGCGTATGGTTGTTGCTGGCATTGTCGACGCTATTGGTGGCATCGTTGGCAATGGATAAAGCAAGTAGTGGTTTTATGAGAATGATGGCGTCAACGATAATGTTAGTTTTTGCTTTCACTTAAACATATACTCGAGTCAGTTACAAAAAAATAGTAAAAAAAGCAAAATATTATAAAAAAAGAAAATAAATTAAAAGAGAGTGAGAGAGAGAGAAAAAAAACCAACAACAAAATCAAAAAGTGCATTCATTAAATTTACATAATTTGTATGACGGAAACGTCATTAACCTTAAAATGAGGAAAAAAAAAGTTACTCATTCGCCTCAGTTACTGAAATTACTTCTGTTTTTTTTTAACTTTTATACGCATTCTTAATGAGTCTCTATGCATGTTGCAACATGCTTAACGTAACCTACTTATGACAAATAAAAAAATATTTGGGGTATAACTTCTTTTCTCACTACAATTTTTTATTTTCTTTTTTTGTTATAAAAACTATGCATATGAAATGAAATTAAAAAAAAAAACGAAAGCAAGAACAAATAGTTTTTCTATAGAGTTTCCTTCTTCCTTTAATTTTTTTTCTATTTTTGGCACATTAATTCATGTTAATGCCAAAATTTATCTGTAGCGGTAATTTGTTAAGTTTTGTGACTCTTTTAGACAATTTTCTCTAGCTTTTGCTCCTTCTCATTGTAGACAACAATATAAAAATATTCATTTAAATAATTAAGACCGAATGGTTGCCTTAAATGCATAATTTAAATACTAATTATGTTTTTATATTCGGTTTTTTTGTATAAATTTTTACTTACCCACTATATTTAGGTTGACAGAAAAACTTCTTACTGGCTGGGTTGATATTTGGCACTCATAAACGCCAGCATCACGTTGTTGTGCCCACTTTATTTGCAATGTCCATTCATCGATATCACGATGGTAAGAGGTTTGAAAACGTTGATCGGTTGTATAAGTGTAAGTGCCCACGGTTAATATGTGCAAATCACGTGTTCTGATCCAGGCAACCTTTTAATTGTTTTAGTTTTGAAAAAGAAAAAGAAAACGAAAAAGAAGAGATAAGTTTTTGTTAAACATAAATTGTAAATGAAAAAAATTTTACACTCTCGCTCATATGATTAGAATCATTTGAATTTTTGTTTTTTCTTAAAGCATAACTTTTTTAAAAATTTTATTGAAATTTTTTTTCACCACCATTAGAAATTTTTAAAGATTACAAAAATAACAACAATATTAAAAGCCGTGTCAGAGAAAAATTTTGCTACTCGTTGCGCTACAGAGTCGCTTTGACATGTAAACTGTGCATGTTTATATGCCACTTGTCACATGAAGTACTTTTAACGCAATGCAAAGTGAAAAGTTGGCCAATTTTAATCATCTTTGCGTGCATTGACATTCCGCTGTTAATTTTTCTTTAAATAGTTTTGAAAATTTACAGTTTTAAGTGTTTTTTTTTTAGTTTTGTTTTAAAACTATAAAAGTAAATTTATATTGGCAATTATTGACAGTTTTAAAAAAAGAAATAAACAAACAACGCTAATGTTAAAGTTTTATTGCTTTAAGCGTTTTTCGTCTAAGTTTTAAACGTCATGCAAAGTAACAAAGTTTTATCTGACGAGGCCTTAAGTTTTCAGTTTGGTTGTGATTCAAAACGGCACCTTGTGCTAATTGTAGTTGATCACGTTTTCGATTAAATGGCCATTTGATCTACGTACCTAGGCCTTACGTTTTAATAATCCGATATCTTCATATTTGATTAACAAAACTCAGTGTAAAGATACTGATTCCCTAGAAAAAGTTGAAACAGTTTTTTGAGAGAAAATAAAGGCCATAGAAGGCAAAGTTATGGATGTAAAACATACACCAACTGATAACGGAGAATATTTCAACAAAGCTATTAAATAGCGTTTAGAAACGAAGGCTTTAGAATTCAGATGCTTCCTAGACACTGCGGCAAACATTTTACTCATTATAGCGTATATATATCATGAAAACCTTCACTTTTCGAATGTCCAGATACGAAGGAACTATATTTGACATTACTATTGTTCCTTGTAGTAAACAGAATATTCAACTGGAAAGCTTAAAAAGATTAAACATGAAGTGACTGCAAACATCTCACTTTTACAGTAGAAACACCTCACTTAACTAACAGAATAATAAACGCAAAATATACGAGAATGCAGAACTTGAACAAGCTCATCTCAGTTGACTTAATTAGTCACAAAGAGCGGGCAATAAAGTCAGCGGACGCCAGAATCCTAAAGTGCAACACAATACCAGGCCTCCACGCAAAAAGTGGAATCAAAAATGCCGAGGAAATCAACCTATTGATAGGTTGACTAAACTGTAAAGCTAAGAAAATTATCCCTACAATGCAGAAGTAAATAGGCAAACAGCTAAACGAAATGGAGATACTGTCGATGTGCTTAGGAATGCAAAAAAAAAAAAGACATAAAAAGTGCTATCAAGACAAGCAAGAAGCAAACGTGGGACGAACATAGAAATGATCTGAGAAATGATCGGTTGAAAGCTATTTAATTTCTTATTTCGTTTTTACTCTTGTTATTCTCCCTATCCTTAAAGTATTTGATAACTGTTTTGCTTCTTTGCAAAATTTTCCATGTAATGGTTTGATAGAAATATTTTTGTGAATGATAAACATCAAAATTATTCTCCTACCCATGTTCTGGTAATGTTTATTTGAAAGTAATATTTTTCTTCTACAAACAGATTAATGCACAAATTAAAGGCGAATATTTGTAAAGAATTAAAAACCCAAAGTGGTTTCTATCACATGAACGGAAAAAATTATATTTTTTTTTAATTTTTTCGAAACAGACCTTTAAAACATTGGTGCAATCAACCTTAAAGCAGCTGTTATTCTTATAACATATATATATACCCTTCCCCATACTGACATAACTTTTGCAGACGAAAAAAAAAAAACTTCAAAAGATACAACCCAATAAAAAGGAAATTTAACAGCTCAGATCGAGTGTGCATGGCTTCATTAAACAAATACTTTATAAAACAGTTGTAACCACTCTTTTATGGTTGGAAATTATGTGTAATGTAACCGTATCTTTTATTTTGTGCTAGAAAGCTAATTAAACACAAAAATGGCAATTAATAATATTTACACTTAAAAGCAGGGTTTATTTATTTTTAAAGGATAGAAGAAAAATCAGAATTTAATTATTGGTTTGGTTTACTGAAAAAAAAAACTTTTGCTGATACACAAATCAAATTACAAGTCAACTCAGGTCATTGAAAAACACATATTTTGCGAGTATAGTCCAGTTCAAAGCTACCCTTCAACACAATATATATTAAAGATATTCATCTCATCACTTTTTGTGTGTTATAACAAAAAAATTTGCATGATGATTGATAATTTATTGCCTGTAGATATAAGGAAATTAATGTCAGATAAGATTGTAAACAATGATGAAATCATTAATTTAGCGCTTACGACACTTGATGTAAGTAAATAAGAAATGATTCCGCTCTAACCGCATTAATTATTGAAGAATGTCTTAAAGTCTTAGTTAAATTGAATTATAATTTTTGCAAACATGATAAAGAAAAAAACCGCAAAATGTCAACGTGATTTCAAAATTTTTAATGGGCAATTACCGTAAATTACATAACATACACACATACATAATTGACCTTTACAACCCTGTGTTATAGGGTTCCGGCCTATCTTCTCGCAGCACACATGATGCGTGTGATAATTTGTATCCATGAGTACCGGGACCTACAGTTTAAAGTCGATTCTGAACGACAGACTTGAGATGCTTGTTCATGGCAATCAGTTACTCTCAGAACTTTTGCCCAGAAGTCTGCTAAGAGGTTGTCGCCGAAAGAAATATTTTTCGTATTTCTTTAATTCAAGATTTTAGAGCCGGGCCTGGAGTCGGAGCTCTCGTCTTAGTAAGTCAGCACACTAATCACTAGACCACGACGACTACGACAAGTCTTACACAATATAAATTTAAATACTAATTACTCTATTAAGTTAGTAAAATTGGTGGAAGTATGTACATAAAAAAGACTGGCTTTTAGCTGTCATATAGAATTTTAAACTTGAATCGGAGCTCTCGTCTTAGTAAGCCAACACAGTAACCACTAGACCACGGCGACTACAAGTTACATACTCGTAACAGCGTAATCAAATTTGGAAACCAGTGATTGATTACGGAATTCTTGTTAAACATTACTAAACCACTTCCAGAAATTCGAAGGAATTAAAGCGAAATTTTTCGTAAACGAAAGCGATTGTCAGAAACTGATATCCATTTAAATTAATTTTCTTTTTTTTAAGTTTTTTTGATTCTTTTTTCTCTTCTTTTTATGTCAGTTTTTGAGGAACATATTTAACGCATAGAAACAGATTTGTTGCAAAAATTAAAATTAAAAAGAGCATGGAAAAGTTAAAGGATCATTGCAATTATTGTATGTTTTAAAATGGTGAGCTAACATTGAGGCCTCACTGTGGACCCTAATGGGGATTAAAGTGTGCTTTGTGATATTTTTTCTGTTCTATTTCAAACCAAAAATGACTTTTCACAAAATTCTTTCCAATAATTTTAATTTTAAGTTTAATTTCCTTATGAATTTTATTTCTAACATTAAAAAAATAACAATAGTCAACGGAGTTTATATGGTTAAATTAATGTTGTTTTAAGACAAAAAGTTTCTATTTCATTTGAGAAATCTGTGGTTTTGACTCTGCATATAACCATTAATGTCACTTTTATAGCAATTTAACTGCTTCTTCTTCTTAACTTTAGGCCCTTTTCCGGTTTACTGATTGTGCAGCCATATTGTATTGAACCACGAAATTACTAAATTATCTGATGATTTGTACTTTCAGTTGTTTGTTTTACCTTTGCCTTACGTTTATAAAAAAATCAAAAACAAAATAAAAAAAGGTCAGGAAATGATCCCTTTTTTGTAGCTTTACTAGAAGGGTTTGATTACTGATACCATATTGTCAATATTTAATGGATTTGAAATTCGATGAAGTTGGCAATGAAGCGTATACAGTGTGTGCACATGTAGAAAAGAACAACATCCATAAAAGCCAACTGGGAAAAGCCTTAAAGTGAGAGTTGGCATTGTTCTTTTGATTGTTTTTTCTCTTTTTTTGTTTCCTTATACAAATAAAAGAAATATTAAATTGTAGAAATCCCTGTTACCGATTAGTTGCTGGCATTTTAAATAAAAAAGAAAATACAATTTTTTTTTTCTTTATTTCTTGGTTTATTTTTCATTTTTGGTGTTTTCTTTGTTCATTTCCTGCACAGACAGTGATTTGTAAAAGTGGTGAATCATTTGCAGCAGTAAACTTGTTTACTTGCCTGCAGTTTTTTAATTTCCATGTTAGCGGGATATTTATTAAAAATATAAAATAAAATAGCGATTTTATCATTTAAAACGAAAAGGTTAAAAGGAAATATTTGGGAGTATTTAAATGAAAAGCAAAATTGGTTTTGCAGTTGATTGATATTTCTCACAATTCAATGTACTTTTTTATATTTATATGTGAGTATATATTTTTTATATAAGAAATAACACAATTTCATATTTGAAGACATACTGTTAAAAGAAATTAGAAAATTAAAAGAATTTTTAATTGGTTTAGTGTTGAACAATAAATAAGTGGAACTGATATCATTAAAAGATATTTATATTTTTTATTTTTATTTATTTAAATTGCAATACAATATTAATACTACATTCTAAGTATTTCAATTTGAATGGCTAAGACCATATGCTCTCAGTATAGTGTAACAGGTGGCCCTGGCACTAACAGTTTAGCACATTATCCACTAGACCACTGGGGCACCAATTCATAAGGAATTACAGAAATATTATGTTTCAGAAAAAGTTCCGTTATTTAATTCAGTGTTTGTTTTGTTTTACAAAAAAAAATAATAAAAAAAAATCACAGTTATTAATCATTTATTAAAGACTTACTATAGAACAATTTTTTAATTCAATTTGGACTTCAATAATAAAAGGTTATGTATGATTATTAATAGTCGCCGTGGTGTTAGTGTGTTGGCTTACTAAGACATGAGCCCTGCGATCGACACCAAGCTCTGACATCTTCAAAAAAAAAAAAAAAAACAAAAAAATATTTCTTTCGGCGCCTACCTCTCAGCAGTCTTCTGGCAAAGGCTCTGAGAGTAACGTTAGGAGTCAACTTTAAACTGTAGGTCTTAGTACTCATGGATAAATATTAGCACACACAACATAAGTGCTGCGAGAAGCTAGGCCGTAAACCTGACACAGGTATGTAAAGGCCAGTTATGTATGTATGTATGTAATGGAACCAAAGAAGTAAATAAAATAATTTTTTTATTCAAATACTAAGTTACTCAGTTTTTGTTTTCACTGTTTCGTTCAAGAAAAATCTCTGTATAAGCATGTGTTTTTAATTTAATTTTGCAGATTTATGTATAACATTTGAATATTTTTAGTTTAGACTTTTTCTATTTCCTGTTAACAAATTTTTATGCTTATGAACTGTAAAATATTCTCAAGGATTTTTATTTTTATAAAAAAGGATAACTTGCAACATGTTTTTAATATTCTAAAGAAATTAAGGCAGTAGAAGAAACAACTTTCGAAAAGGTCAAAGTGTATGAAAATTTAAAAATTTTTGAAAAGGAATACAAAAAAAAAAAAAAAAAAAAAAATTAAGAGAAGTTGTAGAAACAAAAATTAAATTTAAAAAATGAAATATTATACGATAACGTATAACGTCTTTAAAACTTCGAATAATTTATGATACGAGACATACATACATACAGGATAACAGAATAACATAAATAAAAAAATTTTTTTTAGAACCAGTGTTGTCATTTTTAAAGCAATTGAAAGCTTTAGGTTTACTATGAATATGAGTGAAAATATATGAAGCAGGACATATAAAAACGATTTTTCGAAGACAAAGGAAACCTTATTGCTCAAATTATTATATAGTTTTGATAAAGAAAGGAGTTGCAGCAAAGCTCATTAAGAGAATGAATAAAAAAAGTTTTAAAAGATTTTCAACTTTTAAAATTATACATACATACATACATAACTGGTCTTTATAACCCTTTGTTAGGATTACAACCTAGCTTCTCGCACTGAAGTTGTGTTGTTCCGTTTTTATGCATGAGTATAGTTTAATGTCGACTCCGAAGGGCAGACTTGAGAAGCTTTTCATTGGCAATCAGTTATTCTCAGAGCTTTTTCCAGAAGTCTGCTAAGAAGCAGTCAGAGAAATAAATATTTTTTTTAATATTTTTTTAATATTTCTTTGCTTCCAAAAGTCAGAGCCGGAGCACTAACCACTAGACCACGGCGACTACAATTTAAAATAAAAGCAGTTTTAAATTTCCGTCGATCTCAATTTAACTCGAATTTGTTTCTCAAGACCGGTACTCCGTTCAATTTTGTAAAAAAAAGTTTAGACAAATTGGTTTTTCCATACGAAAAATTTGACATGCAACAATCATCCATAAAAGCCATGCGCTATATAAATAGTACAAATCAATTCAATTGCAGTCACCGTGGTCTAGTGTTTAGTGTGTTGTTGACATCTTGAAAAAAAGAAATATGAAAAAATTAATTCTTTCGGCAACTACCGCAACTCAGCAATCCTCTGGCAAAAGCTATGAGAATAATTGTTTGCTCCTCAAATCTGTCGTCCGGAGACGATTTTAAACTGTAGGTCCCGGTACTCATGGATAAAAATGAACACACAGAACATGAGGGCTGCGAAGAGCTAGGCTGTAATCCTACCACAGGGCTGTAATGGCCAATTATGTATGTATGCATGTATGTTATTCTGAAATCCGGATCATTATAATAAAAAAGCGTTTGGTAGGCTGGTTTAAATTTATTTTATTTCGTCCGAAATAAGTGTTTGCTTTATTGTTTTATACGAAAATAATAATGTTGCGAGAAACTTGTGTCAGTTAGAAAAAAAAAGAAGTACATCTTCAAGAAACCGCTCCCTTGTATTTCCAGTCTATTCCACCAAAAGCGAATGATCAGGAGTACTGCGCCACCTTCTAGGAAGATAACCTGCTGAAGACTTTCGCCACTCCAAATCAACATCCACCGACAGATGGGGCAATTTCGGTTCATCAATGAAGGGTAAAGATATAACACTGTACCGGGATTCAGTAACTTTTAACAATACAGTATTCGCAAAAGAAGTCGACACTTTTTATTGTTTGCAGTAACGATTATGTGATTCTCTAAGTACATTTTATCGACAGTCTACAACTGTAGTTTTCTTTATGTTTAAATTGCAATAATTTGGCAGCACTGTATAAAATCTGTCAGTTTTTGGGTAGAAAGTTAGCAAAGCTACAAACCTCTAGTGTCTTTGGGTATACAAACACACAAAAATGGTTCTCAAACAAACTAGTTAATAGCGTATGCACATCTCTCTACAAAATTTCAATATAAAAAATTTACGATTTTCCAACTGAATAAACAGCATAAAAATTTTTGGCGTTAGTTTACGACAACAGCCATCGTAAACAAAAAATAATGAATTGCAATATCGACAATTCTGTTGTTTACTATTGAAAACAATGCGATTATCGTAAAAATATGTTACTGAATCGCACCACTGGCCTTTGAGTGGTAAAATCGACACCAATTTGTCTCATCAATAAAAAGGCGCATAATAAAAAGTAATTTAATTCCATAACGTTTATATGTCTATAGATTTTACATCTTTATCAGAACAAAAACAGAGTACTACTTTAGCAACATTATTTTACAACTACGAGTCATTACCTGTCACGATGTCATAGATATGTATGTTTCAAAGTAGCGCGATCGTATTTTTTGAGCAATTCCTTCGACAAATCGAGCGACTGACAAATTGTGTGGGATACAATGCGAACAAGTTTTTTGACAGTTAAATGCTTTTATACTTAAGGTTGCCTGTATCTCAAGACGGTGGGGTGTCATAAAGCCATAGGACATAAAGCCATATGGCGTAAAGTCCCATTCCATTGAGACATAAGGGCATATGCCAAAAAGTCTCAATATAATGGGACTTAACGCCATACATTTTTTTTCGAAAATGAGACATAAAGCCATATTTTTGATAACGATTTTTGATAAATTTTCTTTGATGGAAACTCTCACAGAGTTTTCAAAAATTGAAAATTTTATGATTGCAGAGAACAACATTAATGAAGTCCATACATCCGGTGATGAGTTTGAAAACGAATATGAAGAAAATCTAGAAGAAAATTGTACGAAAAACAATAATAACCTTAAAGAAACTCTGTTATACGTAATGTGCTGCGATAAGGAAAGGCAATTAGTGTTTAATCCATGTAAGCATTTTAAGGTTTGCCAGCCTTGCTATCAGAAATTAAATGAAGCTAGTAAATCAAAAATAAAAATTTGTAGGACAATAGTAAAGGCTGTTCTGTTAATTTTTTCTTAAAAGTTATATAATTATAATTAACTACATTACTACATTGTTTTTTTTTTAACATTCTGTTGAAGGAAAAATTTTATTTTATTTTTTTTTTTTTTTTGTTAATTTCATTATAAGAATTATCCTTAATTTCCAAAAACAAAAATAAACAAAAAAATTATATAATCTTAAAGCTTAAGTTTATTGCTCTTTATATTTTATTTTACAGAAGTAAACATTCTGGAAACAGGAAAATTATAGTGGAAAACTATTAATTTTTCCTTTTACAAAATGCTGTCATGTAGGACTAAACATTCTGGAAAAGAAAAAATTATAGTGAAAAACTATTAATTTCTCCTTTTACAAAATGTTTGCAGTTTTAATTCCTGGAGCCTACAAATTTTTAATTTTTTTAAATCATTAATTTCATAGATAAATAGGCATATTAAGTGAAATAAAGCATTTATAACGCAAAACATCAAATGGGACATAAAATCATAATGGTTTTATGTCCCATTCCACTGAAATTGATATGAGACTTAAGGCCATATCAAAATTATGGCTTTATGTCCGTTTGAATAGAGACATAAAGCCATAATGGCTTTATGTCCTATGGCTTTATGACACCCCACCTCTCAAGACAGGTCACATCTTGCCATAATAGTTTGGATACAGCATCTATGATTTACGGAACAACAACTAAATTTGAACGACCTTCACGAAATTTGTCTTCAAGTGAACTACGACCACGATTGAATTCACTATACAATCTGATTCTTGATGGAGCTTCATCGCCAAAAAATTAATTTAAAGTTCATCAGAGCAACAGTCCTGAGGTATTTCTCGCCTAAAGTTATAAAAAAGAATTGCACGAAAATGTTCACCATTTAATTCCATTTTTGGGCCGAAATAAATCTTTTAAGTTACTGTATACAAGAAATAAACTTTTTGTTATGCCTTAGGTCAATTAAAATAAAATTAAATTCGATATTTCCTACTTTTTTGCGTAGCTTCTTCAGAAAGAAAGTTTATTTCTTACTCAATTATAAGATCAACGAAACTTATTGATACAAGTTACTGTAAACAACACAAAAAGCGCTCAAAACGTTCTGAGTACGTGTAACCTCGAAAATTTTCAACTTTACGATAGAGCTGTCAGTTGCCAGATTACTACACTAGGGTTGCCAAATTCGTATTCCATACGAAATATTTTTATATGTACTTTGAGAACGTTTCGTACGATATTTTGAACATAATACCAGTCTTCAGAACATAACCAATTAAAAGATAAACAAATAAGTTGATTTCTGTTTTATAGGCGTTCTCTAATGATGCTATTTTACAGTTATGTTTTTTACGGTTGTGAATTCAGAGGTTTAACAAAAATTAATTATAAAATTACAAGTGTTATACCACAGTATTGGGGGGGTGCGTGGTATAGTGGTTAGAGCGCTCGCACAAAAACTCAAAGGACCCATGTTCGAATCCCAGAAGTGGTGAAAAATGAAAAAGTTAGTTTAAGGTTTTTTCAAAATTATATTTTAAAAATAAGAAGCCCCCCCCCCCTCCCCCTCCAAAAATGATCAGGAAAAAAACGCCACCTATTGGGAAGTAGCAGATAACAGCTAAACCTACTTAGCGAAGGCACACTCACCACACAAACAACATGCAACGATGAGACAATTGCTGTTGATCATTCAAGGGTGAAGGTATAACACTGGCCTTTGAATGATCAATTCACAGCAATTTGTCTTATTCCTAATGCGCTTAATAATAATATAAGAAAAAATATATATGTACTGTCCTTTCCAAAATTCCAATACAATGCACAGCATTTAGTAGGGGTTTACCCCTGAGTATTGCTCTCAAAATAAAAAAAAACAAAAAATATATCGGCTAGTTTCCACTGATTTCCTCACGTTTTCGTTTCAGTTAAAAAAGTTTATTTTATAGGATTTAAAATGACATTTCGTATTTAAGAAACGGTTAAGCCCTGATTTTACGAAGTGCAACTTTGGAAGAATTTTTATAACTTTCTATTGCAGGAATGAGAGTGAAGCTTTTAATATCGTTTGCGTTTTTGGTTACAAATATCCCTCAATTTACTGGCTTAAAACTGTTTTGTTAAACATTTTTTTGAGGTAATTTTTTTTCTATAGAAAGAACAACTTTAATTAAAAAAGAACAGAAATAAAAACAAAAATCTCACTAAAGTAGCGAAATTGCTCAAACTTTATAAGTTAAAATATAATGATAAACAAACATAATTCAACAAAATAATTTAATATGATAATGCCATTTGAATCCCAACATTCTAAACTGTTAAAATAACAATAACATTTAATGATAATTACGAAGATAATGAAGTACTTTGGGATGATGACATTAAATATGAGACATAAAAGGATTTCTCCATACACACACCGTCATAGTACAGCTTATGCTGAAAGTTTACAAAATCCCGTAAAAACTAAATATATTTAGAATGTCCAGAGCAAAAGGGATACATTTTTTTATATATTTTTTATGTATTTGCACGTTATTAACAAGGGTTCTTTTTGTTTTTTTTTCAGTAATTGGGAAGTTCTTTTTTTTAATATTTCGCATTATGTGTTGTTCATTAAAAAAAGTAAAAGGTAAATTCAAATATAAAGCAAACATATAAATTGGGCAACATTTAAAATATAAATATTTTTTTTTATATTTTTCACTTTCCATAGTATGTTCTGTGAAAGTAAAAAACTTTTTATACATTTTTTGTAATTTGTTTTTGTTTTTTTTTGCCATAATACTCGTAACCTTTAAAGAGTTTCTATGTTACAACGCAGTTAAATTTAAAGCAAATTAAATCCCAACAAACTCCGTTTGTGCAAGTAATGAGGAGTGAATAAAAATCACTGATTTGCATATTTTTAGATGCCTCGGATATTTGAATTGTTATTGAGAATTGTTGTTGCTAAACTTTTACGTTTAATTGGGTAAATACATTTGCTTTAATTCATTTAATCCTTTTATTATCTTCTGTCTTTGGTTGTTTTTGTTTTGTAATTAAATCCTGCGATTGTTTTTTTGTCAGTCATTTTAATTGAATTTTATTTAAAAAACAAATTTGTTTTGTTGCTTAAGGAAACCAATTTGCAAAGATGTTTAAGGACATAATGAGCTGGTTGACAAGTGCCAGAAGACAAGACAGAAAAAATACTTTTAATTTGGCTTTGTAATGTCTTGTAAAGATAAAAACTTGCAGTTTGAAAATTAGAAAAAGGTATGACACTTAAGTCTAGCCTATATTAATACCATGGTATGTGAAATAGTAGTTGCCATAGCCTAGTGGTTAGTGTATTGGCTTAATAGGCAAGAGCAACGTGTTCAAACCTCTTTCGGCGACTACCTCTTAGCAGTCTTTTGTCCCAAGCTTTGAAAATAACTGAATGCCATGAACAAACTTTTCAAGTCTTTCGTTCGGAGTCAACTTTAAACTGTAGATCCTAGTAGTTAGGTAGGTAGGTAGGTCATATGGCTAGTTAATGAAATATTGATCAACTACAATTAGCACAAGGTGCCATTTTGATACCATTCCAGAACCGAACTGATTTCATCTAAGTCAGAAAAAAAAACTACAGCCAACCAGAGCTGTCTACACAGAAAAAAATTGGAAATCGATTTCAATTAACAAATTTGTACTACCAATTAAATTGTTTACTAGTTTTTCCCCTACAAACAATATTCCTAATATCAATTAAAAAATTAATAGTGTCGAGCTTTTAAAAAAAAAAAAAACTCAATTAAATATTTAATTGGGACAATTAATCTTTTAATTAAAAATTCAGGCACGTTTTAATTAAATAAATTATTTGGTATAATTAAAAAATTAATTGACACTGAAATTTTAAACTGATTAAAAACTTAATTAATAGATCTAAAATTTTATTTGATCCCGCTGATTTAAAATGATAAAAATATTTTAAATGCAACCCCCAAATTTACAAAAAAATTGCAAATTATATAAATTTTTTTATTAAAACTATACAACTAAAAACATAAGTACGATAATTTTAAATTTTTGTGCTTCTATTAAAAAATTAATTGTAATAATTAAAAATTTAATTGGAAAAATTTAATTATACTTATTAATTTATTAGTTGAAATTGTTTCAAATAATTTTTTTGCTGTGTATAAACTGGAGTAAAACGAGGGGGTCCAGGCTTGAGCATTGTGCCATGCTTTCAAAAAAAGCCACCACAAAAAACTCTAAACGTCCGACTGTCAAAGAAAATTCCTATATTGTCTTCCTCTCCGAAGTACTTCCCCAACTTCTGCAGTGAGTGTTAAGCTGTGGATCCAACCTTACAGCGTGTTTACCTATTATCGAATGACCAGTATACACCGCTATAAGCTTAAGCAAAGATTGACAAGGGATCGCCAAAATTTTCAGAGTCCTGCACTGATTAAATAGAAGCTAAAGAGTCTTAAAAACAGCACAGGAAGAGATAGAACTTCATCTGTCCTGTACTTTTTTACAGAAAAAATTGGATATCTTCTCCTTAATGACGGTAGATCTCAGCACTCATAAATAAAGATTGACACACACAATGCTGCGAGAAGCTAGGCCGTAAGCCAGAAATTACCAATTATGTATGTGTGTATGTATAATAGCAGTTGCCCTAGTCTGGTGGTTAGTGTGTTGTGTTAGCTCCCAAAACACAGTCTTATTAGACTACGTCGACCAACTCGTGTGATTAAGAAACAATAAATGAAAGAAGTCGTTTTTATCTACGAAAGAGAAGATGAGATTTAGAATAAGAAAACAAACATAAAAAATAAATTAGAACCCATGACACGCTGGAGACCCGAGTTGGAGCCTCAGGAAAAGCGATCATTTTTTAAATTAATTTTGTTTTGTCTGGAATGCCCATATTTTTTTTTTCTACTAGCGTGTTAAACTGCCTGGAACACCTCGGGGAATGGATATATATCTACATTTGCTTTGCATAGCACCTACTGCTCGCTGTGCTATTAACAGCAGAGGTGACAAAAACATGCTTCTGCTTTCACGATTTCACAACATCATGTGCACTCCAAAACTAAAAAATAGCACCTAATAACTGAGGAAGAATTAGTATTATCTAGATTTGCAATACCCGTAGCAACAGACGTAAATCTTTAGTTAGAGCTTGAAAATTTTCTTCTTTCCAATTTGGATATAGCGAGTACCAAAAGATAAAAATACTGAGCACTTATGGTCCAATTGGTACTGTGTCAATCCATGCCATATCACATTATCTTCTGTCGGATATTTACACAAGTTTGTTCAAGCACAGAGTGCTAATAGATCATGGCATTTGACCTAAACCGTATGCTACATAGACCACCAGAATACATAGACCATAGAATACATGGTTATTGGGCATCGTCTAGTTACTTGGTCCTCTCCGTAGTATTTGTGTAGGAATGTTTTTGTGATTCATCATCCAAAACAATATGTGGTTTTATATGAAATAATATAACCCAAAGTTGAATTAACCACCCCCGCAAAGTAAGTCAATTCAAATGCAGATTATTAGATTAAAAAGCTTTTGGTTTCCTGTTTTCAAATATTTATCAATTTTAACAAGAAAAACAAATTAAAAAATATTATTTTACTTGTATTTAATTTTATGATTTAATTTCACATAATACGCGCAGAAAGTGTTTTTTTTTTTCAATGCTTATATACTTAGTGGGTGTATCTCCATGGATATAAAATTTATTTTAATTGAATATTTTGTTTTTTGCTTATCTTAATTGGAAATAAAGCGTAATGGCTAAAATAGAATTATAAAAAAAAAAATTAAAAACATCTCGACCGTAACATAACTTTCCAGTTTTGTTATTTGTTGTTTTTTTTTTCGCTTTTGGGGTTTATACTTAGCAATGCAGAGTATAAACAGTAACGAGCAAAAAAATAAAAAATAAATAAGTAAATAAAGGAATTTAATTTATAAATTTAAAAAGTAAGATTTAAAATTAAGAGAATTTACTAAAAATAATTTAAATATTTAGTATTTTTTCGAAAATCTCTCCTTTTAAGTGACACTTTTTATTGTTCTGGATATTCTTTAAATTATTTGAGTTTAACTCTATTTAATAAAAAGTGTCATATGAACGTTGCCATCGTAATGTTCTACATTGTAATCAAATATAAGCTAATTTAATTACATATCTAAATACAATTAATTTTTTAATAGGGAAAAAACAAGGAACCATGGTCAGTTTGAATATTCGAATGTAACTCTCAATTACTCCAGAGGAAGACTAAAAAAGCTTTCCAGCACTCACAAAACGGAAGGATCACTCGACCTTAAATCATTTTTAAAACTAATTGTGAGCATCTTAATTGCCGTAGTTGATGCTAAACCAACGTATAACATCTATATCTTAATAAGTGAATTCAATATATTTTATCGTATTTACCATTTGCAGGACCATAGAGAATAGTAAAAAAAAATGTTGTTTCACAACAATTTTAAAAATAAAGAAACACTTGTTATCGGGTGTTTAGTTGATACAATTGCTATCGCGAAATATTCACAATATTTTTATTAATTTGAGACGAGAACTTAAGTATTATCATTTGCAATGGTAACCTATTAGCAATCCTACTGATATCGTAATATTATTTCATTTCTTGAACGCAATACCATAGTGATTTATAAAATATTTCGCTTTGTTTGACTTTAGTGACACATTAAATGCAAACTAATTATGCAATTATGACCATAGTACACAGCTAATTAGATTTTATTATCAGCATTCACGCTTGGTTTAAAAAGTCCATCATGCATTTTCTTTATGTTATGGTCATTTTGGGCGACCTTCTGAGACGGCTATTCGAAATCTTGTGACTATTTGCAGCAAATTTACATTAATGGACATTAAACCTCTCACACACATACGTAGTTTGCAACGAAAGGAAAATATCGCAGCTGTATCCCCTAGTATTTTTGATGAACGTGAATTATATATACGGCGCCATTCTTAGCCATTGAGCCTCAACATATTTGATATTATGACCAACCAAAAGCACAACAAGAACTGCCTATGCACCCCAAATAAAGCTCTGTTTTGTGTGGTTCATGGTGGTATGTGGTAGCATCGTTGGACTAAACAGACAAGAAGGTTACAGTGAATGGCGAGCGCTATCGTGCGATGATTACAAATTTTTTCTTTTTTGCCCCAATTTGATAGAACTGAACTTCGCAGAAATGTGGTTGCAAAGTTGCAAAGTGTCGAGGTCGGTGAACTGTTTTTCTCGTGCTTAGGGCTAACCAATTCGCCGCCTAGGTTGTGCGATTTAAGGCCTTTACGCTACTTTTTGTGAGATTACGTTTATGTACGATAACCACCTTGTCGTGGTGTAGAGACTGCAATGCTGCAATGACTCAACTTGCTAAGCTGGCGGAGAGCAATAGCTCTCTGGCAGGGTCTCCCTTGCCAGAAAGACAGTTGAAAAGCAGTTACTAAGAATTATCCCAAGGGCTGAATGAAGGAGAATAACAACAAAATCATCTCCAATATCATTATAATCTCTTATTCCTCCTGTAATTTAAACTTGAGTGTTTGAACTTCTTGGGATTGATTGCTGTTGGATTACTCAGTGGTGAAGGTATAACACTTGCTGTTAATCAATCAACAGCAACCAATTTTTTAGCGGTTCGCATTTTAAAGCAGGACATTTGATTTTTTCTGGCTGATATGAGATATGATATTAGTAAGTTTAAATCAAAGGTCCATACCCTTTTTCTCCCTTCTTTATTTTTCCTAGACCAGAACAATGTATTGCATTAGTAGGGGTAGTCCTCTGAATGGTGGCCTCAATAAAAAAATGCTCATGTCATTAAGATAAGCACGTAATAGTCCGAGCACTGGTAGCTAATATTGAAGAACTCTGTCGTGGGATACCGACTGATATTTCGAAGAGAGAATGCCAAAATTGGACAGAGCGCGTTAACTATTTGGGGGGTAGCCACGGTCAACATTTACATGAAATCATCTCCAACAATGTCATACATTTCATTTCAGAAAAGATTCATAACTTTCTCTAAAGTTTTGTGTGTTTTCTAAATCAAATCCGAAAGCTCTTAAAAATCATTTCATATTTATAATTTTTTTAACTAATTTCTATTGCCTGTTTTTTGTTTTAATTTTAACCACAATTTAACTATTGAATTTTTTCTTTCATCCTGTGAGTGCTTCATATATAAAACTAAATTCAAATTCTTGTAATTCTTTTACTTTATCAGTCATATATTTAAAAAGCTGTACTTGTAATATTGCATATATTCACTATCGAGTTGTTGAAATAATTTGTTTAACCTGTAGTTTATCTTTTTAATTAAATAATTTTTAATTATGTAGATATACACATATGTACATACGCACACATACGACTTCAGTATATAATTTATAAAGTAATACTCTCATTGTAAATATATAACATATGTGCATAAATGTATATAAATGAGTGTCATGTATGCATTGTAATTATTTAAATAGAATTAAAAGTCAAATGGTTTTACATGCACTTAAAGGATTAAGTCGGGTTATTTTAGAGACATGCACGTTTACTTTAATTCACTGTTTTAACATTTAAGCATCCCATAAGAGTTTTTGGTTGAATTTGTGTATAAACATGCAGATAAATAACACAAAATTAATCACAACACTGATATTGGTGGATTATGCAAATTACAAAAAAATTTTGCATTATTACACGAAATAATATATTGGGTAGGTACTAACATACACGTACATACGTACTTATGTGTTAATGTGGCATTACAGTAACACAAAATAAAGAATTAATTTTATTTAAATATTTGTAGATTAAGCAAGATTAAGTAGAAAACTATTGCTGTAGGCCATAGTTATATATTCCTCCCAGTAAAGTTGGTGGTTAATGGTAAGCCGTTTTGTAAGTGTCCTTACGACACATAAGTACTACGGAAGACATAATTTTTATAGGAAGAGTTCCTACTTTGATCTTTTACGTAAGAGAACTAAGTACGTTGTATAACAATTAATACAAAATATTAATTACAAACTGCTTCTGTATAAGGGATAACCAAGTAAGCAGTTAATTTAGTTTCGCTTACAATAATTGAAAAAATCATTTCAATGCTCTGCTAAGCTAATACATCGGCAGTTAAGTTTCTCTGGAGAGAGAGGCCTTTATTACTGCATTTATTTCTTTCATGTACAGCGAATTTTACTTCATACTCTGATGTTATTTACTGCACAACATACACTAAATATACGAATTTAAACTGAGAGAGACAAAGTTCATTTTACACTGTTTCATTCTCCTAAACATGAAATCTCTTATAACTGACGACTATAAAGTATAGCAATAAAAGCAAACTGTGTATACATATATACACAATTAGCCATTACAACCCTGTTACAGGATTGGGACCTAGTTTCTCGCACCAACCATGTTGTGTGTGTTAATTTTTGCGATGAGTACCGGCACCTACAGTTTAAAGTCGACCCCGAACGACACACTTGAGAAGCTTGTTCATGGCAATCAGGTATTCTTAGAGCTTTTGCCTGAAGTCTGCTAAGAGGTAGTCGCCGAAATAAATAATTTTTTCATATTTATTTTTTTCAAGATATCAGAACTGGGGTTTGAACCCGGAGCTATTGTCTTAGTAAGCCAATACACTAACCACTAGACCATGGCGACTACAAAACTGTGTATAATAAACCAAAAACGTGTATTAGTAATAACAATTTTGTATTTTTTAAAGAAAACTGTGAATTAATTTTTTTTAAAGTTCCAGAATAAACATAAGTTTCTCTTAGTGTTCAAGAGCAACACATACATATTTTAACTTACATAGCAATTATGTGTGTGTGTTTCTAAATTTTGCACAATACCGATCACATACATGGGTGGTTTTTGTGTTAATATTGGTTGAGTAGACGTACATACATGTATAAAAAATATAAATAAACCAGAGTGGGCAAACAAACAAAACATTTCGCAAACGTTACTACAAAGTCATAAATTTTAAAAAATTTTTTTAATCGCATTCTACATGAGCAAACAAAAACAAATACTTTCTAAATGAGAAAGAGCGCAAACGAAAAAAATTGCTTTTTTCTCTTGTGCTCGCTTTGTTATTCTGTTAAATTCGTATAATTTGCTCTTTTTCTCTTCTTCTTTTCTTTTTCGTCTCATTCATTTTTTGTTGTACCTACGCACATTTGAGTTAGTGTAGTTGTAGTGCTCAAAACAATATACAAAACTAAATGGGACAATCGCTCCACAGTGGCGCCTTTTGGCCTTTTTCGTTGCAAAAATCATAACTTTTAAAGTAATAAAGATATTTTAAAAATTTAAAAAGCATTTGAAAGAAGACTCCCCTAGCTTCAAAATGCATGACCCGCAAGGTGATAAGCCATCCGCGGCACTGTGCACAGTGTTGTCTTTTGACGTTTTTCGTTGTAATCATTATAACTTTTAAAGTAATAAAGATATTATTAAAATTTATAAAGTATTTGAAAGATAATCCCTTTAGCTTAAGAATAATTAACCGGCATGGCCGGCACAGTGCATCGTTTTGACTTTTTTCATTGCAAAAATCATAACTGTTGAAATTATCAGGACATATTTATTGTTTAAAACGCACTTGAATTTTATCACGTTTAGCTTCAAGAAAACCGCACCCGCATTGAAAAAGGCCCACTGCGGCACTGTGCACAGTGACACATTTTGACCTATTTTGTTGCAAAAATCCTGTCTTTTGAAGTAAAGAGATTTGTGAATCTAAAAATCATTTAAAATATAACTTCTTGTGCTTCAAATTAAGTGAATCAGCATACTGATATTTTCGTTAAGCGCTGTCAGCTTTTCGATTAGACCTAGCGCTTCAATAATCACAATGCATATTAAAAGTCTAGAAAAAATAACACTCTAATAAGAAAAAAAATTATAAAATTTACAAAATTTTTTTTCAATATAATGTTAAATTTTTTATTTTTATTATAGTTACACAATTTTGAAATTTTTAAATACTACAATATTAATGCTTTTTTCACTTTGATTGTCACTGGCTAGATATTGAGACTAGATAGCATTATTAGCACAGAATATTTGGAAATAAAGCTTTAAAAAACGTGTGTGCTTGCCGATGCCTACTACAATATTTTTTATTTTTGTTTTTTTTTTTTGCAATGTTCAGTTAAGTGCAAGATGAAATACTCATTGCTTTAATTTCATTTCTTTATAATTAGCTGTAGGTTTAATTTTAACAACTCATTCACTATGGTTCAAAAAGTTAATACATTTTAAATTAAAACCTTACTAAAAATAAATTTTGATAATTTTTTTTGTACAAAAACCTTTGTCAGTTTAAAAAATTCTTAAAAATCCCAAAATGACACATATACTTGTACTTAAGTATTTTTTTGCAATTCATATGTTTTACATTTTTTTATTTAAAATCCCAAATTTAAACTTCTAAAATATCTTAATTTGTTCAGGAGATAGAGCTCATCAAAGTGGTAACTTTTCCGAAATTTTTTTTCCGCTAGGGGGCGTTGTAGGCGAATGAAAAATCATAAAAGAGCTAAATAATAAATTAAAAACCAATACATCTACTATGTTTGGTGTACAATTAGAGTGGATCACAGTGCTGCCCAAAATCTGTTTGAATATTTTGAAAATATATTTTTTTTGTAGTAAAAGTTGTTACAGTTTTTTTGTTTTTTCATGTACACGGGCAAGAACGGGCACCCAATTTCAAGAAAATAAGGTAGAGTATTAAATAATCAACAACCTCTGTTTAATAGTTCCCATCACAAACCGTCACTTTTTTTGTTCTATTCTATTAAGTGAGAAAAAAGACCAAATATCATGTGTTTGCAAAATTGCGCCTGAAAAAAAATTATCGGACCGAATAACCCTTTTTTTACATCGTCTCATTGGAATTAACATACCTTTCATCCGACACCACAAAATTAATGATCGGTTGCATAGTTGGTCTGAAATTTAATTGAAAAGATGATAATTTTTTTTTAAATTTAAACATTTTTTGTAATTCTGAAAAATTGTCAACTTTGATTGACTCTAGAATTCATAATTTTTATCTGTTTTCAAAAATATTTTTGGATTCTTAATCAGTGAGAAGTTCTCTATCAGATGTAATTATTCATTTTATCAAATTCTTCTGTCAAATTTTTGATTTTTGCAACGCTTTTAGGGAAAAGGCGCCACTGTGCGCTCTCACTGTTTTTGTTTTGTTTTGCTCATTGTAAAGAACAAAACAAAATGAGATCAAACGTTTCGTTTTTTTTTTTTATTTTCCTACTCTGAAATAAACTATGTGTTACAATACACTGAATATATACTGTGAAGTGTGAATATTCATTGCTGGTTTGATTTTCTGTGATAATGATTCACTGCACACATACAACTGAATGCAAAGAAAAATGAAAATAGAGTTTATCAAAGGGACATACTCACTTTTTAACACACATAGTACATATACAGATGAATGTTATGACAACAATAATTCATTTGCGATTTATTGACATGTTTTTCATAAATCTGAAAATTTTTTTTTTTCATTTTTAGTCACAAAGCAAAACAAATTTGTACAATTGGCACAAACATCATTAGCCAGTTTTAGAACAACATGCAGACATATGGGTGTATATTGTAAGTTCTAAGTGTTGTATGAATTTTAATGGCCTAAGATGCTAATACTGGTATGAGAATAAGTGTAACACAAAGAACTCTGATGAGACTTTTCGTAGCTGGGTCGAGAACTGGCTCATGGATATCATCAATCATTTGCGAGAAGAGTGGCATAACTCAAAAACACATTATTGTTTTTGAGTTAATAATGCGGAAATATAAAGCAAATTGCAATTTAAAACATATCTAAAAATTGTATTTTTATCTCTTTTTTTCATTGAGTGGCGACCAAAGTGTCTTCAACTTTTCATATAAGTTTGCCTGAAATAAAATGTTTAAACGTATTTATCTCAAAATCGCTTTTTTAAGTTATGCCACTCTTCTCGCAAATAAGCGATATGTTGTCCTGCTCCGGTTATATCGAAGTCAAAGTATCCTAGGTATCCAGGAAGAGATGGAATATCATATGTTATATGTGTTTCAGCGAAAAAATATCAGATCTCTCCTTTAATGAAAGTTGTAGGACAACGGACATCAGAGTAGAAAGTAAGTAAGTAAGTAAGTAAGTCCTCTATCAGTAATATACTCCTATAAGCCCTTCCTCTCTCTCTCCTTGTAAAATTTTCATTATTATTATATGTTTTTTTGTTCTACACAAGACCATACAAACAATATAAAGTGTATGACCAATTATGTATGTTTTACTTACTTCTGAGGTACTAAATTTTCCCTTAACTGTCCATTTACTTGCAAGTCAACTTAAATACTTTTTAGAAATTTACTTGGCAGTTATTTAACATATGCAAACATTATGTCAAACGTTTTTTCTATATTCAGTAAAGGAAAATCTCAACAAATATATTGTTCTCTTTGTCAAGAAAAAAGGTTTGCATATCAGCTGCTACTGAATTAATCTTAAAAACTTTTGCTAGGCTCAAAAAGAAAGTTTATTAGAAATATAAAAAAAGATTTTTTTTAAATTTTAAATATTTTTTTTATTGTTTCCTTGTCATATGAATTTATGACTAAAAATGTTTTATTTGCTTTTACTTAAAAGCATTATAAATGAAATAAAAAAAAGGAAACGAAAAGTAACAAAGCAATGAAGACAAAAAATAAATCAAAATCTTATGTAAATAACGATAATAAAAACAAACAAATAAACAACAACAACAATAATAACAATAACAAACAACCACAAGTTTTCATATAAAAAAAGAAAAACAATTTTCATATTAACTTGGTTATAATGGAAGCACTCTTTTAAGTTAAATATTTTATTCATAAGAAACCATTATTAAAAACAAGGTATGGGTGTATTTCAAAGAAATTCTAGACATAATTCTAATTCATAATCCAAACGAGATGAATTAAGTTTCTATTTTATTTTTTGATTTAAGGTCTATAAAAAACCAAAACAAAAGGACATTCTTTCTTAACCAAAATCATTCCAAAGAAAAGGGCTGATTTCATGACGCATAAAAAATAAGTTAAAATAGAATAAAAAATACTTCTATGTATTCAGAAGATTTAATTCTAAAATTAACTACCTACACTAAGATTTGTTAAGGCTGTATTTATTTCGTTGCCAAAACAAATGGGATGTAAATAAAAAAATCATTTTGTTTTTTCATGAAATTTAAATTTCAAATCTTTACAAATTTGTTTCTTTTCAAAGGTACGTTCAGATTAGTCATGATTAGTTTTTGCTTTAAATTTAAAAAATTTAAAATGTAAATGTCAATTATTGTTATTTTCTGTATTTAAATACATAATTACTTAAGATGCGATTCTCTCTATTCAAACAATTAAAATGCAAATGTTGCGAAGACAAAGCTGTCTGTGAGGATTGCATTCTCGTCATATTATCCTGCGTAATATGTGTTCTACCTATCATCATCACGAAGTCAGCAAGAAAAAAATCTATCCGTTTGTTAATCAATTAAGACAAAAACTTATTTACATTTGTCGAAGATATATTCGGAGCACTATAAGATGCGATAAATTATTACTAATTGAAGTACTACTTGAAGCAACTATTAATGGTTGAAAAGTATTCAATAATATTTTTTAATATAACAGCAACCCACAAATTGTGTATTTAACATATTGTACGAATAGCTCATACTAACGCATATGAAACTAATTATTTTATTATTCATATGTTCTATATTTAATGCACGCGCAGTGTCTTTGTTAGAGTATGTAAATGATTGCTAAACCCAAGTAAGCTTCAAGCGATATTCAATTAGCAATTTCCATGCTTTTACTTAGCTGGCTATAACAGCCCGTTAACGAGTTTCGGACGTCTTAACACTAGTCTCCAGGCGTCTCTGCTAAGCGCACGCCTCCTGAAGTTGCTCACACCAATTGATGAGAGGTCCTCATCTACGTGGTCTTTCCAACGTAAGCATGGTCATCCACTACACCGACTTCCAGTGACCTTCGCATCAAAAACCTTTTCGCTGGACAGATTCTTCCATCCGAACGACGTGGCCGAGCCAGTGCAGCCGTTGGATGTTAATGCTCTGGACATCGACGAGGAGCTCATACAGCTAATAGTAGATTCTAATGCGAACTTGTCGCCATGCCTTAGTGGAGCGAAAAACTGTCGAAAAACTTTTCTCTCAAACACTCCCAGAACCGCTGCATCGGTTCAAGACAGCGTCCATGCCTCCGTACCATAGAGAAGCACCGGAAGAATAAGCGAATTGTAAAGTGTTAACTTCGTCGCACGAGAGAAGTCTCTGTTACTAAACTGCCTACCGAGAGCGTAGTAACACCTGATGGCCAGTGTGATTCTTTGCTTAAGCTCCAGACTAATGGCGGTGCCTAGGTAGATAAACTCCTTAACAACATCGAATATATAGTTGCCAGCTGTAACTTGGGAGCGGATACGTTCAATGCCAATGTTCAACATGTAATTCGTCTTGCTCTTGAGTTATTTTACTACAGTCGGGCCTCGATTAACCGTGATGGCCAAAGATCAGTCTATTGTTTTTTGTTTGCAATGTTTTTAAATTGTGTGCCTCGATTAACATTGACTACCTCTATTATGTGTGATGAAAACGGGGAATTCCCTTGTTTGCTTACGATGAGTCAGAAGCATTTACAAGTGATCAGTTTTATTTTGAAATTTTAGAAGTGCGTGTGGTTAGATTTAAATATATTTATTAGTCATCGTTACCAGTGGTAAAAAGACAAAGAAAGGTTTTAAATATTGAAGATAAAACTCAAATAATTAACGAACAATTAAAAAAATAATGTGAGTGTTAAAATGCTAACTCAAAAATACGAAGTTGGGATACAGACCGTTTATGACATAATTTTCTTGAATTAATTCTTTTAATGTAAATACATACATATGTATATACATAAAAAAACTGTATAATCAAAATTGTTATACGATTAACCGTGAAAATCGATTATCCGGAATGCTTCTGAACCCCACCATCACAGATAATTGAGGCCCAACTGTGTATAAAAAATTACCAGATTAAATGAGCATTATTATTATTATTATTACTATTGAATTCCGAGCATAATTGCAGGACACTATACATTCCTTTGATTAGCGAACACAATGCCTCCATTATGAACACCAGTAGATCTGCGAGACTATATACATTCCTCTATTTCTATCATGAACGTCACATTCACATAATATGTGTTCCGCTATTTTTGTTGCCCGTAAGCACGGTCTACAAATATTTATATCTGTAATCGTCATTCTACTCGTATATAAAAGGTCCGGCCTACCTTACTTTAGAACATCCGATTTACGTTTCGGACATTCTCTTGGCATATCAAAGACCCTTTGAGCTTTTATATAAAACATTATAGTGATCGTAGATATGGTATTTGTTTTCAATGCCTTGCAAAGAGATGTGAGTCATATCTATGGAGATGACATTTTTGGGTTATTAGTGTTGCTATAAAAATTCTCCAATTTTTCTAATCACCATTACACGCATTATTACAAATATTTTCCAGGTGTTATTAAAGAAAGTTTCATATTTTTCTTTTCCATTTTACGTTCTAATTATTTAAACAATGCTTTATAGAATTAAGCTTTATATTTTGCCCATTAATAATTTTCTGGCTCAAATGCTTTTTATTCAAAAACAACACAAATATTTTCATAAAACTACAACACTTTTTACAGCATTTTCTTTTAAACTAAACAAGATTATTATTTTAAATTTGAAAACTTACCGTTTTATTGCCCAAATGTTTTACTCTGCACCCTAAGTAAGCAGATTTACCCACCAGGGATGTGATATTTTTTGGCATTGTAACATCAAAATATGGTTCATTCCATCTGTGGCCATGTGTATAATGACCCGGTGGTAAATGTGTGGGTTTCTGATCCACATTATTATGATTTGTATTGCCCGACAGTCTTTGATAGCCCATAGTTTGATAGTCTGAAAATTAGAAATCAATTACAAATTATAATTAATTTGTATGTAAATGACATGTAATTTATTTTAATATGTGATATTATGATAAATGATAAAAATATTTGATTTTATACACATGTGTGTGTGTGTGTGTACATTTAAAGGCACAAAGCTAACGCTTTCACTCGCACGCACATTAATATTTGTAGAAATGGTTTAATTTGCATACAAATATGTGCATACTTATACCCACAAATTTGAATTGTACAAAATGTCCCCCCATCTTTCTCAAAATTTCATTGAAATCAATTTAATTATTGTCACCTATGCACCGGATATTCATTATGGTAATAAATTCATTTATACACCATCATATATATACGATAGCTAACAAGTAGAATAATGATTAATTGGTTTTTAGGCCATGACATAAGTGGTTTTGTTGTAGGAATATATTTATTGATGTGTATGGTGTCGCCCATTAAATTACAAAAACAGTATTTGACCATTTTATTAGGAATGTTGTGTTATTGGTTTATGAAACAAATATTTAAGTTTCATCAAATAATGTATTTGGTGTGAAAATGGTAATTTGTTTATATTATATGGCATAGTGTAGTGGTTAGAGCTCTTGCTTGTAATAACAAGCAGTCCAGGTTTGATCCCCAGCACTATAGAATATGAAAAACAAAAATTTGTACTGCATTTTCAAAGATTTAGGCCCATTATTACATCTTGGCGTTAGTTAAAGGTAGGATTTTATCAGACCGGTAAATTGCTTTTTTTCAATACAAGTAAACTTTTACCTGAAGTGATCGATTAAGTTATTGGTACGATTGCCTTACCTTTAGGTTAAAATTTACATGTAAAAACAAAAAGCGATTCATCGGTCTGTTGAATCCTACATGTAATTAACAGCAAGTTGTAATAATGGGCCTTAAAGTGATATAAAATATATAAGATTTTCCCCTTCACAACCAAGAACTCCATCCTAAAGAAAGCCGCACTGTGAGATTCCATTCTAACCACCTTTGAGCAATCAAATGAATGATCCGGAGAAAGCGCTACCTGCTTTGTTAACAGAGAGAACTAAAAAGCAAATACCAAAACCTATAAAAAACACTTTAGCTAAGATCCTCACCACTTCACAACAAACAACAAATTAATATCAATAGAGAAGGAATTGCTGTTGATCATTTTTAAGGATGAAGGCGCTTAATAGAAAAAAAAATTATTAATGTATCTTCCATGCCAGTACAATGCTGCCTAACCTGAGTGGTTGTGTAGGCCCTGAGTATTTGGGCTAAATTTAAAATATTTTTCTTCAAGTAAATATAACCACATGTTGGCACGTTTAATGCCAGTTAATTCAAGTTCGAATAAACTTTTAATCATGCCTATATACGATTAATCATTGAAAGTAACGTTCTGATCGTCATTGTGTTTGGAAACATATGGACTAATGAATCTGTCTGCCTGAAAAGTGCAAAAAACAAAACACTAATCATGTGGATTATTTTCACTCTGATTGCGATAATTCTGCTTAATTATGTAACCATTCAAACAAAAATGGTCTTCATAGCCATTCGCTGAATTGGTGGCACAATTTGTAACATGAAAGCTTTTACATCAATATCCTTTCCTCACTTTGCTGAGAACGTTGACCTACTGATATACTCTTAAAATGTTGGTGTAAGTGCCGTCAATTTTCCCTCTGTTCCTAATTTAAAAGACAGATACTGTATGTTGTTTATTTACATACATAAATGTGTTTTATAGGATCTATGAATATAAAACCATTCTCTCTATCTCTCTCGCTCTCTATTACGCTTTCCCTAATTTATTAAGTAAAAAGGGTTGTTACAAAAAGGCTTATAAGTTAAACTCCCAACCAGATGGGTTGACATACGAGTAAACATATTAGTTTTTTACTGACATGAATATAACCATGTAAGTAATGATAAAATAATAACAATCAAATAAACACCAACCACTACTTGTATAAGTATTTGGACACAAAAATACATGTGTTGTAAAAGGATAATAATACTACTACTACTACTACTAACACAACTACAAATATAAACAGAATATTAAAGGGGACTCAAATATATAATTTTACACATGTAGTTTCTATTCAAATGTAAAATTCTACATATCCGTACTTTATATATGAATGTATGTATGTATGTACATATGTAATTAGCATTCTCTGTTTCATAAAATTCATCATTTTATTTCTTATTATTTTAAAGCTGAAACAAATAATGATCATTTACCATATCATACTTATGTATGTATGTTGCATATTATTTTATTTTATTTATTATCATTAGTAGTGCGACCATCCATAATCAACGTTATTTGCATCGTGACATTGTAAATTGTAATGGTTCCTTATGGCTTCGTTATTTCTTGTTGTCCTACTTATTTACTTTTGTGCTGCTGCATTAGGCAAAGGAAATGAAACTGCAAGCAAATGCAATTTTTGCTGTCGCATTATGGTTATGGTGTGTATTGTTGTCACACGAGAACATTGAAATTTTGAGAATTTAAAACTATATATCAATTGTTATACAACAAATTTGTTCTAATGGTCAAAACCAAAACATTTTTGTTGTGGCCATATGCATAAATACCACAATATGTTAGAAAATATTTTTTATATGTATGCTTATATGTACATCTTTGTGTGTGTGCGTGTGTATTTGTAAAATAAAGACAAGTATTTGTATTGTAAAACCGGATACCGGGAATATACGAAATATTTTCATTATTTGCCATTCTTATAATTTCAGTTTAGACATCTACACAATATTAATCCAAAATTATGTTTTAAATATTTATGTAGAGAATGTGAAATCATACTACAGCAGCCAGCATATGTTGGCTAAGTAGCAATAAAATAGTTTCTAATAAATAGTTGAAAATCAAAGCAAGAAAAAATGTAGAATCGTTGATGTGGAGCGACACGCAGTAAAATTTTACATGTGGCTGTCATGGCATTGCAGTGATCCAAAGCTCCGAATAGTATTTGTTTTACTAAGAAAGACATGTTTAGAATGTTAGAAATACTTGGCGTTTAAAAAACAACTTCCATCATTTTATTTTGGTAAGTTAGCAATAATTGCATTCTTATCACGGGCTGAATAATTTAAAAAATATATACTGGAAGCAACAATCAAAACAATCCATGAACCTCAATCCGATACCGTTCTCAGGCCATTGATCTTCAAAGAACAACTTTTCCACAATTTTGCACAAAGATTTGAATTTGTTTCCATTTAAGATTCAGTTGACACAAGAGCTTGTTCCAGAGAAATAATATCTTTCGGCGGCTACCTCTTAGCAGTCTTCTGGCAAAAACTCTCGGAGTAATTGATTGCCATGAAAAAGCTTCTCAAATCTGTCGTTCGGAGTCGACTTTAAACTGTAGGTCGGTCCCGGTACTTATGGAAAAAAATTAACACACACAACCTGAGTGCTGCCAGAAGTTAAGCCGTAACTCTAAAACAGGGTGGTAATGGCCAGTTATGTATGTATGTAATGTTCCAAGTGCGAACTGATAATTCCTTAAGTAACCATGTTTGTGAGGCTTCTGTCTCTAATATACAACAGACACTGTCAAATATTCTATAGCCATGATGCTTGTGATATAAATCCAATTCAGTACGAGAAGTGCAAAATTTTTGTTAAATTTCGATTTTTTTTATAAAATGTAGTGCCTCAGTGGTTTAGCGCGTTGGTTCGATTCCCACCAATTCCTGATCTGCTACAGTTCATCGAGCTTACGTCTTTGTCCCTCTGTTGCTTATCATTTTTATAGAATATAATTGAATTGTAATTTAGTAAATATTTAAAACTAATAATGGGGCGGTCGTGGCATAGTGGTTAGAGGGCGTGCACAGAAACTCAAACGACCGAGGTTCAAATCCCAGCGAAGGAGAAAATGTAAAAAAATTAATTTGGGGTTTTTCCAAAATTATGATTTAAAAAAATAAGAGGTTAGAAAATGTAGTTTTAAAACAAACTCATAAACAGACTTTTAATGTCTTTGTTTTATCACATTTCTAATTACATGTCAGTGGCTCAATAATATTTCAGTTTTAAGATTTAGAATGCATTTCATTCTCTATTGTCTGTTGTTAAAAGCTTTTTAACATTAAAAAAAAAAACACAACAACAACAAAAATTTCTTTCATATGTATGTGTATTCCAAAATATTACATTCATTTGGTTGAAATTAATATTAAAACTTAATGTTGGTTATTATTACTACGAGAATACTTATTATTTCGTATGCGAGTATTTATTTATTCATATATTTTTCTATTATTCGTGACAAGTTTTACAAGTAAAATTCTAATTTGATTGTACAAATGTACGGCAGTATTTTAGGAAAATTTTCATTTATTTGTTTTTGTTTAATTCCATCAAATTTATTAGTTTCTCTGTATACTTATAGTTATGGAAAGCAATAAATTAGAAGAAGTTTCTTAGTAACCCAATTAAAGTCTTAATCATTACAAATTATTTAAATTTCTGTATTATATTGCTTTATTATCATTTTCCCAGAATACTGCAGAATTTATGAAAGTGAAACATTTGTCGTGATTACATGTAAATATAATCACTACTTATAAAACTATTATAGAACTAAAATTGTATAATCATATGAGAAAAATCAATTTAAGAGAAGCTTAACAAAAGATTTATAGATTTATTGAAAATACAGTGAACTCGCTATAACGTGAACTAATTTTTATTAAGGAAGTTTTTATTTATATAGTTGTAAAATAATAGTAGTTGCCGTAGTCTAGTGGTTAGTGTGTTGGCTTACAAAACAAGAGTTCTGAATTCAAACTTCAGCTCTAACATTTTGAAAAAAACAAATTTGATAAACATATTTCTTTTGGGCTTCTACATCTTAGCAGTCTTCTGGCAAAAGCTGTGAGAGTAACAGATTACCATGAAAAAGCTTTTCAAGTCTGTCGTTCGGAGTGAACTTTAAAATTGTAGGTCCCGGTACTCATGAATAAAAATTAACAGACACAACATGAGTTCTGCGAGACGCTAGGCCGTAATCTTGGCACAGGGTTGTAATGGCCAATTATGTATGTATGTTTATATTTTCACGATTTCAAATATTTTTGGACATTATATTTACCATCAGATATAACGTGAAACTAGTATTTCAAGCAAATAATATAATGATTAAAGAAAAATAAAAAAAAATAGGTATTTAGTATGAAAAGTTTAACAAAATAACGAAAAAAATTGTTCACATTTTAGAGTTTCATACTTTGTTCACGCTTTCGATTAGTCTGTATAAAAAATATATAGACAAATGAGTACACACGCTGTATGGCTATACAACCTGCCAAATATATAGAAAAATGTTGTATTAAATTCAAGAAAATACAATAGATGACTGTCCAAATAAACAAAAAAAAAAACATACTTACAAAGCACATTCATTTTTTTAATGCACGAGTATATACAGGGTGTCCCAGAACTCAAAGTCAAGCCAAAACGGGATGACAAGATTGATTGTAACCATCATGAGAAAAGTCAGAAAAAATATATCCCATGCAGTTTGAAAGTTATGGGCATTTAAGAAAAACTTAGAAATTTGTTTAAATTGTAGCCATTTTGGGGTTAATGTGATTAATTTTTATTATTATTTTTTTTTTTTTTCATTTAAACTTTGGAACCGTAACCCTAAATAACATTTCCAGAACCACAGTCAAAAATAATGACGCAATTGCCTTAAGTTTTCTAGAATTAAGACAATTTGTTAAACTATGAATTTAAGATTTTAAAATGTGTCGACTTTGAAAATCCCTCCTTTAAAAAAAATTTACTAAAGTGGCTTGACAAGTGCCATTAAAAGTTAGCTCATTGAACCTCTGGGGAAGCTGAAAATGTTTTATATATACCCAGAAAATTGACCACATGCACTTTTTTCAATTATTTGAATATAAAAAGAAAACTGTTCTCATGATGCACTTATTCGTCGCAAGAATTAAAAAACGCTGTAACTGACAAAAATCGAAAATACGTTTTTTTGCATCATTTTTTATCAGAAAAAAAAAATACGCGTCGATTGGTCCCGGTCCCAGATTTCTATAATGAAAAGAAATTTACTTTCGCCGCCTGCCTTTTAAAAAATACGAGTGTCTTCTTTCTACTTTCATACAGGTTTTTGGCTCTGGTGAACATTTAAGGTTTTGTCAGTTAGAGCATTCTTTAATTATTGCGACGATATGTGTTACCGCCACCGTCAAAGCAATTTAACACATTAATTTTTGTTTGTGTATAATTGTTCTAAACGCATGTATTATGCTATAAATTTGACACCTGTCAATATAAAAATGTCAAAATAATTATTCTTCCAAGCGGCAAATCTAAGCGCGGGTGGAAATATCTTACATAATCGCACGTGTATAAAAAGACGAGTATCGAAATTAAATAGAAGAGATATAAGAAGCTCACTCCCAATCCATACCAAAAAAGTTGGTAAAATTATTATATACAATTATTAACTATAATATTATTATAAATATATTATAATTAATACTTTAATTAAATTATAACAACACTGAATTAAATTCTAATAATTTATAGGAATTTTAACACCTTCAATTTGTAAACCAAACTATAATAAAATACTATAAATAAAAGTTTACTGTGGTGTTTACAATCTATAAGGAAACAGGAGCTTGGGTTGCTTCACCCGTTAACATTAAAATTCTTTTTTGAGGTCCACACCTTAAATATCTTCGCAAACATTCTCGCGAAGGACAGTCAAGTCGAAGCTAAGAATTCCTTTGTAACCCAAAAAAATCGTAAGTACTTACATAGATGAATTCCTCAATTTCACAGGGTCAATCACAAGAACCGCAAGATGAAATCACAAGCATTACAATTAATGACAGCAATCAAGAAAATTGTCAAATCTGTCACCAACCATCAAATGATAATAATATTAAATGTAAAATCTGTAATTCATTATTCCACCTCGGCTGCGTCAACCTAACATGCGTTAATGACACCTGGCACTGTACAGAATGCGCACATAATTACTCACCAATATCACCTATAACTACTTTGAATCAACAAGACCAAGCTCAAGATTCATCCAGACAAATAAATATCAAAAAGCAGTTGGAGTTAGAAAGACTAGAGGAAGAAAAATTACTTGAAATGAAGTTTCTTCGCAGAAAATATCAAATATTAGAGCAAACGCAAGAAGAGGTCCGCTTATCAGTCTCCAACAACAGCAACACTCAAAACTACCCTGCTACCCACCATCCTCCAAAAGCGTCAACCTTCATACCAACCATATCGAATTGCAACAACGTCACTAACGTAAGTAATGCAAATAATCCAAACGACATTTCTATTTTACAACAAGAACCATACCCTTCGAACAGTAGAATTAATAAGAACATAACCTCAAACTTAATTTACACAACGGCCACCCAACCTACAATAGTACCCACCTTTTCAAATATTAATAATTGCTTTCAGGAAACAAATAATACGCCACTAATGCAAAATTATACGTTTAACAACACTCATAATTTATTCGACGATTACAGCAACACAGCTCAATATAACCTACACAGGATACCAAATCGGCAAACAAGTCATACAGCTCCAACTCTAATTCCCGACGACTTCGTCAATAGTATGCAACACAACATAACTGCACAACAAATTAGTGCAAGGCAGACCGTGCCAAAAGAACTTCCTATTTTTTCTGGCAATCCAGAAGAATGGCCTTTGTTCATCTCAACCTACGACTGGTCAACTTCTGTATGCGGCCTCACAGACGCTGAGAATCTAGTTAGATTACAAAAGGCTCTTCGAGGCGAAGCGCTAAGATCGGTACAACACATTCTTTTGCATCCAGCTTGTGTAGCAACGGCAATATCAACGTTAAGACTACTATTTGGCCAGCCAGAGAAAATACTGAATTCTGTAAGAAATAAAATTAAATTACTTCCTTCCGTGAATACCAAAAGATTAGATTCAATTACCACATTTGCTGTCGAAGTCAGAGGCCTAAAAACAATAATTGAAGCGTGTGGACTCTTCGAAGAGTTAAATAATTCTTCAATTTTACAAGAAATAATTGCAAAATTGTCACCAGATCTGCAATTAAGCTGGGGTACGTTCAAAACTAAGCTAATAAAGGAAAACAAAAAATCAAATCTGTCAACATTTGCAGATTGGCTTTTCGACGTCGGCGTATCTGCCAGCTGCATTAATATAACAGCAAACAACATACCATCCACAACAACAGAGCAGCTCTCGCAAAATAAACGAAATGATGCACACATATATACGCACACAAAACTAAACCAACAGCTTTGCTTAGTCTGCAACAATAATTGTAAGAATGTTCCCAATTGTAAAAAATTTTTAACAGCTGATCGAAATGAACGTTGGAACATAATAAGGGAATGCAAACTCTGTAAATTATGTCTTCGTAAACATTCTGGTTTCTGTAAAATAACATTGTGTGTGGTATAGAAAACTGCAATATAAAACACAACTCTCTCCTACATAGAACAGAAAATGAGATGACAAATAAGAACAAAAACAACGAAAATAAAAAACATAATGTAAATACACAGCGTGGTATGTTCAACCAAGTCCTATTTAAAATTCTACCAATTACAATATTCGGCCAGGACAATAAAACTATTAAAACATATGCCTTTATCGATGAAGGCTCATCTGTTAGTTTAATTAACGAAAAATTGGTAAATGAGTTAAATTTAACAGGAAAAGTAGAGCCTTTATGTCTTAGATGGACCAATAATATGCAAAGAAATGAAGAGGCATCCAAAAAAATATCTATTCAACTGGCTGGACCAAATAATAAAAAACATTTTGTAGAATTACGTTCTGTGAAATACTTGTCATTGCCACTTCAAAGTATAAATTACAATCATTTAAGCAAAGAATTTTCACACTTAAAAGGCTTACCAATTGAGAGCTATAATAACGCAACCCCGCAGGTTCTAATCGGATTGAACAATATTAATTTATGTATTTCAAATCAAGTTAAAGAAGGTAGTAGAACAGAACCCATGGCTATAAAGACACGTTTGGGCTGGGTCTTATGCGGAAATACAACTGAAGGGAAATACAAAAAAGACTATAACTGTGTTCATATATGCGAATGTAACAACTCAGAATTAACTAATCTCGTTAAACAATTTTATACAATAGATTCAATAGGAATGAAACAAATTCTTAACGCTGATGAACAGCGAGCAATTGATCTACTACACAAATATACAATCCAAAAGCCTGACGGTCGATACGAGGCTCCCCTATTGTGGTGTAGTGATAATGTACATCTCCCTGAAAGTTACTCAATGGCAAAAAAGAGACTAATATGTTTAGAGAGAACATTACAAAATAATGATGAATGAATGAAAACAACTTTTAAAGAAACTATAGAAAAATATGTAACAAAAAATTATATTACAAAACTTACCAACAATAATAAAAATAAAGAACGCACATGGTACCTACCCATATTCCCAGTATTTAATAAAAATAAGCCGAAGAAGACTAGGATAGTTTGGGATGCGGCCGCAATATCTAATGGTGTATCCTTAAACTCAATGCTCTTAAAAGGCCCAGACTTACTAGCTTCCCTTCCAGGCGTACTTTATAAGTTTAGACAAAAACAAATTGCTTTTTCAGCCGATATTGAAGAAATGTTTCACAGAATTTTTATTAGGGATGAAGATCGTCATGCTCAACGATTTCTGTGGCGTGACTGTGATAGTTCTAGGGATCCTGATATTTATACAATGAATGTCATGACTTTTGGTGCAGCCTGCTCACCGTGCACATCTCAGTACATCAAAAATTTTAATGCTGCTAAGTTTAAGAATATCTACCCAGAGGCAACAGAAGCCATAGAAAAAAATCACTACGTCGATGACTTCCTCTTCTCAACAGATACTCCGGAGAAAGCAGTTAAATTAGCAACAGAAGTTCGTTATATTCACAGTCTAGCTGGCTTCAATCTAAGAAACTGGGCCTCAAATAATGATGTGATTTTAGTTAAAATGAATGGCAAAAAATCCGATGGAAGAAGTCTCACTATAGGAGATGAACAAAACTCTGAAAAGGTACTGGGAATATTTTGGCAACCAGACTACGATATAATAACTTTTAAAATATCGCCATCTATATTAAGAAGCGAGATATTTACAGGTAGTAAAGTGCCAACGAAGAGGGAGACTTTAAAAATACTAATGAGTATTTACGATCCTTTAGGACTAGTTGGACACTTTCTTATGTACCTAAAAATTACCCTGCAAGAAATATGGAGAAGCGGAGTAGGATGGGATGAGCCTATTTTAGCACCTCATGCTGAAAAATGGAAAAAATGGTTATCAATTTTGCCTCAAATAAAAAATATTAGAATTCCGAGATGTTACCTAAAAAATATACCAAATTATTCTAATACTGTTGTAGAGCTTCACATCTTCGTTGATGCAAGCGAGAATGGCTATGCAGCAGTTGCATATTTTAAAATAAGTTCTGAAAAAAATATAACTATCTCACTAGTCGGTTCAAAAACCCGCGTAGCGCCCCTAAAACTAGCGTCAATACCAAGACTAGAATTAATGGCAGCACTCATTGGGTCTCGTCTTTCAAAAAGCATAATAGAAAGTCATACTATTCAAATAAACAAAAAGGTATTTTGGTCTGACTCACGTACTGTACTGAGCTGGATACGATCTGACCATAGAAAATACCACCAATTTGTAGCTGTTCGTGTAAGTGAAATACTGGATCTAACAGAAGTAAAAGAATGGCGATGGGTACCAGGAAAAATCAATATAGCAGATGAAGCTACAAAATGGAAAAAAGATCCAAGCTTATCCGAAAATAGTACATGGTTTAGTGGCCCGGACTTTTTGAAATTATCAGAGCAATCATGGCCAGTTGATAAAAATTTTTCAGCCTCTACCGACGAAGAAATTAGACACACTAACCTTTCAATAGATGTTTTACCCAGTCTCATAAATATTAATCGTTTTTCCCGATGGTGCAGACTATTAAGAAGTCTTGCATATGTTATAAAATTTTGTAACTTTGTTAAAAATAAAGTAAAGAAACCGGACTTGATAAAAGAAATCACCCAGGAAGAACTAAAATTGGCAGAAGAGATAATTATTAAAAAAACCCAATCAGAACATTTTCTAAATGAAATAAAAAGCTTAAAAGACGGAGATAGAGTACCAAAGTCAAGCGCGATCTACAAACTTTCACCTTTTATTGACCAAAATCAAATCTTAAGAGTGGGCGGACGTATTACCAACGCAAACATTCCACAAGAATTAAAAAATCCAATAATCCTTCCAAAATATGATTACTTAACAAAACTTTTGATTCTTCACTACCACGAAAAATTATATCATTCAAATCATGAAACCGCTATAAACGAATTGCGCCAGAGGTACTACATTCCTCAAGTTAGGACGGTCTTCAAATCAGTTCGCAGAGAATGTCAAAAATGTAAGGTTTCAAATGCTGAACCACAAGTGCCACAGATGGCTAGCCTACCCAAAGCTAGACTTTCTGCCTATGTTGCACCATTCACGTTCACAGGACTTGATTATTTTGGTCCAATGTCTGTAGTAGTAAATAGGCACAAAGAGAAACGATACGGAGCATTATTCACCTGTCTGACCATCAGAGCAATTCACATAGAAGTAGTACACTCACTCAATACGAGCTCATGTATAATGGCCATAAGAAACTTTGCCTCCAGAAGAGGGACGCCCAGGGAGTTCTTTAGCGACAATGGCACAAATTTTGTAGGTGCAGATCGAGAATTGCGTGAAGCCTTGAAGGAAGTTGATACAAACGCACTAGTTCGAAGTTTTACAACCTCTACTACGAAGTGGAACTTTAACCCACCGGCGGCACCACATATGGGAGGAGCATGGGAGAGAATGGTACGATCGGTAAAATCCGTGCTTTATAAAATCTCTGGCGGAAGATGCCCAAACGATGAAATTTTTAGGAATATGATGGCAGAAGTCGAAAACATCGTAAACTCTCGACCCCTTACGTACGTTCCTCTTGAATGTGAGAATATGGAAGCTTTAACTCCAAACCATCTACTGCTTGGTCACTCTAGTGGCTTGAAGCCGCTGGCAATGTACGAAGATACAGGTGTAATTCTACGACAGTCGTATTTATCATCTCAACTCTTTGCGGATAAATTCTGGAAAAGGTGGTTGATGGAATACTTGCCAACACTGACATGTCGCTCTAAATGGTACGATAAGGTAAAGCCATTAGAAGTTGGAGATCTTGTGATTGTGGTTGACCCTATGAGCCCAAGAAACGTCTGGCCTCGTGGAAAAGTTATTCAGGTGTCTAAAGCTGATGATGGCCAAGTAAGAAAAGCTAAAGTTTTAACAAAATGTGGAGTGCTGGAGAGACCTGCAGCAAAATTAGCGCTTTTGGACGTGGCTCAGAAGTATGAGTAAGCCTTCGAAAACCTCTCGTCATACTGGGGGGGAGTGTTACCGCCACCGTCAAAGCAATTTAACACATTAATTTTTGTTTGTGTATAATTGTTCTAAACGCATGTATTATGCTATAAATTTGACACCTGTCAATATAAAAATGTCAAAATAATTATTCTTCCAAGCGGCAAATCTAAGCGCGGGTGGAAATATCTTACACAATCGCACGTGTATAAAAAGACGAGTATCGAAATTAAATAGAAGAGATATAAGAAGCTCGCTCCCAATCCATACCAAAAAAGTTGGTAAAATTATTATATACAATTATTAACTATAATATTATTATAAATATATTATAATTAATACTTTAATTAAATTATAACAACACTGAATTAAATTCTAATAATTTATAGGAATTTTAACACTTTCAATTTGTAAACCAAACTATAATAAAATACTATAAATAAAAGTTTACTGTGGTGTTTACAATCTATAAGGAAACAGGAGCTTGGGTTGCTTCACCCGTTAACAATATGTATACAAAGTTTCTGAGTAAATAGACGACACTAATGAAAATAAATTATTTCTTAATTAAAATTTTTAACTTTATAAACTTTTAAAATTTGTAAAAAATTATTTTTCTTTTTTGTCTCAAAATGTATTTTCCGTTTTTGGTACCTGCCAAAAAAATACTTAAACCAGTTATTATTGATTAAATTGTGTTTCAAATTTGATGAAATTTTAACACGAAATTTTACGTGTTCCTCACTAAACAAAAGCTAGTTCTCAGGATAATTGATTACTTGAGTTACATTTTATTTTGTTTTTTTTTTGTTAATGCACCAACTATATAAAAATAGAAGAAACAAAATTGTGCAATAAAGCTTTCAAATAATGTTGGGCATCTAAATAAATCACTCTATTTGCCATTAAGCACCAAGTAAAGAAAGAAAAAACCAAATAAAGTGGTTTTTTTTACTGATTTACAACAGAAAAATCAATTTTGTCTAAAATTTTAAGGCGCGAAGTTGGTTGCAAAATAATTGTTTTTTGTTGAAATGTAGCAGTTTTATCTATAATTTCAAAGCTGTATTTTGCCCTATTGAAAAAAGTTGCCTCTTTAATTTTGCCCTCCTGCGTTTTCATAATTTTTAACATTTTTTATTCATTAGTATCCAGTAAAAACTTCAATGGAAATACAGCGAGTTCGGAAACAAATTTACAGCATTTGAAATTGATGTACATAAGAAAATAAATAAAAACATTTTTAAGACTTGCGGTGGGCCAATTTTTATCCATGAGTACCGGGACTTACAGTTTAACCCTGCTGTTGGTCAAGAAAAACTTACGAATCTTAGGTATAGGAACATTTTGGTCCATATTATTCTTTTTTTTTTAATAATTGCCTATTATAATGTCGAAATATGTATATGATGCATCTAGTTTGTGTTTGAAGTGTTTTAATAAGTTACCTTTATTTCTGGGATTCCCCTTTGTAAGTTTACACATCATTTGCTGCAGTTAACTGTAGTTTATATTCAGTGTCTGACTGGTTTACTTTGCTAAAACAATGAAAAATCGACGATTAAACTGCATTGAGATGAGATGTAAAACTTTGATAATTTCTTTTTCAGGAGATGTTTATACCGTCGATCAAATGATTGGATACTAAAGTGTTAAACGAAAAACAAATCGATGGCTAAATATTGTGTTTTCCAATATGATTAACATATCGTTTTCTGAAATTCATGGTTCGTAGGCGCCAGTGGACAAAAATCGTAAGAGAGCAGAATTTTTGCTGCATTTAGCTTTATCTTTTGCTCAAGACTAAATGACAGAAAGATTTAAGCTCAATAAAAATAAATTTTCAGCTGAGCTTCTCACCGAAATAAGAATATTAGCTTCTGATTGTACAGCATTCACAAGCGTTTTACCAAAAATTACAGCAATTAGAAAACTTGGAATCTGCAGTTGCTGCAAAACTAAGTGTGATAGCAAATGCACCATCTGCAACAAAATTATATGTAAATTGCAACGAAAGATCATTTGCGCAACATGCAGTGAGCAGATTTAATAAAAAAAAATAATAACGGACCAAAATGGTTCTAAACCCAAGATTCGTAATTTTTTTATTTTTTTAACTTATTTTTGGTTCAAAGTTTTTCAAGAGTAATAAAATATAAAAATACCCCAATAGCAAACGTTTTAAGTCACGGCAAAAACAAAACAAAAATTTAACAAAATGGTCTAAACCTAACAGCAGGGTTAATATCGGCTACGGATGACAAGCTTGAGAAGCTTGTTCACGCCAATCAGTTACTCTCAGAGCTTTTGGCAGAAGACTGCCAAGAGGTGGTTGCCGAATGAAAAGTTTTTTCATATATGTTTCTTTATTTAAAGATGTCAGAGATGGAATTTGAATCCGGAATTCTGGACTACTAGGCCAAAGCACTACATTCTAGACTACGGCGACCGCTAATAAATAATAAAATGTGACAGTTTGTGTAAAAGGAAAGCGATATGACATGAAATGTGATTACTGTTCTATTCAAATATTTTACGTTGTTTTATGTCAGCATTTGTTAACAAATTATCCAAAATTATACAACAAGGGATAAAGTAAAACAAAAAAATGCATGTTGCCATCAAATAGTAGTTACGCTGTTTCGTCCATTAACAAACACTTTTAATATTATTTTACAAAAGTCGGTATTAATTGCTGATATTTCCGGGTAAAACACAAAATATTACAAAAGGGGTAACGAGGTTACATTAGAAAACCATTGACATGTGTCCTTAAGAATTACAAAAGATTTATCGCTGTCTCTCAACTGTAGAGTATAAACTTTTCCATATTATTATCCTTTAGTTTAAGTTAAAATATAGTTAAAAAAAAAATTTATTCATGTTTCATATGAAAAAAAAAATCACTTAAACTCAAGCATATTTTGGGGTACGTACGACTTTATTTTTCTTTTCCTGTTTTTAGTATACTTTGGTGTCAACTTTAAAACTAAAGCATTATAGTTTGTTTGCACGAAAGGGCTTGTTATAAATTATTATAAATTTTGAAACAATTTTTTTTTTAAATTTTGTTTGGTTTAGTCCATCTTGAACATGCTATAGGTAAATGGTTTACTTCGTATTATTTTGTAGGTTTTATTCAATAAATTTAAAAAAACAAACAACTAAAAAGCCTAAAATATTAAAAATAAAAGAAGAAAAAGTACTCGTAAAACTTTTCTTTATTTTTTTTTTTTAATGCAAAGATAAAAAATATATGTATTTTGTAAAATTTTTGACGTCATGCACATGTGTTGTTATAGCACGCCCTGTATTATTATTATTTTTTTGAAGAAACTTCAAGTAAATGCGGCAGTTTGTATGAGAGAAGAAAATTGACTGATTTACCGGTCGGTGAGAGGTAGTGTCTGCTTTATGGGTGTCCCCAAAAACAAAAACAAAGATTAGTATTTTATTTAATTATTAAGGGGTGGGGACACATTAAGGAGCTTAATTATATTTTTATTATTATTCTGGCAGTATCTAGAATTAAGGACATTTAACCAGAAGACTGCTGAGAGGTAGTCGTCAAAAGACATAATTTTTTCATATTTCTTTTTTTTTCAGGATGTAAGAGCTGAGATTTGAACCCGGCGCTATCATCTTAGTAATACATCACACTAATCACTAGACCACAGCGAATACGAATAACAATTGAGGACAACTGAAGCCCTTTTGAATTATATTAAAACTAAACTGCCTAAATAAACATATTTGACACAAAAGTATATCCTTTGAAATAATCTGTATTATATTTTAATTTTAAGAGAGGCCGTTGAAATACTTAGGAGTACAACTTGACAAAGCTTACCTATGGGGCTCTGATACAACATGCCGTAGCCAAGGCGGCGATGTTGACAGGCTTCACCCAGAGTAAGAGGGGGCTTTTTATAGCAGTCTCGAATTCGATATGCAATCGAAGTCTGGGGTAGTGCTCTAGATGACAAAACAAAGCGCAAAGTGGTGGAGGCGAACGGCGGCACATAGAGTATTCTCGGTTTACCGCACCGTCTCGGGGTGGCGGTCTCTGTTATAAGAGGACAAATACTAGTGGACCTAGTGGCGTGCGACCGAAAAGGTTAGAGGCGCAAGAAAAGTTAACCTCATTATTCGTTCCGAGAGATTGAGGAGCCAGTCGGTAAAGCGATGGCATAACATGCTTATGGTTAGTTTCGGAAATATTTGTAGTAGCTAACACCTCTTGCATCTACTGTGAGGGGATTAATGACGATGCTGAACATATTTTTTTCACTACATAAAACGGCAAAATGAAAAAAAACGCACTGCAGAAGCGGATTCAGTTACTTCAATACAGTGAATACATACATACAAACATACATAACTGGCCTTTACAACCCTGTGTCAGGATTACGGCCTAGCTTCTCGCAGCTCTCGTGTTGTGTGAGCCAATTTTTATCCATGAGTACCGGAACCTACAGTTTAATGTCGACTCAGAACAACAGATTTGAGAAGCTTGTTCATGGCAATTAGTTACTCTCAGAGCTTTTGCCAGAAGACTGCTGAGAGGTAGTCGCCGAAAGAAATATTTTTTTCATGCTGCTTTTTTTAAGATTTCAGAGCTGGGTGTCGAACCCAGGGCTCATGGCTTAGTAAGCCAACCCACTAACCACTAGACCACGGCAACTACAATACAGTGAATATAGTGGATAAAATGCTTCAATACAAGAACCTTGAGAGCACCAAACGAAACTACGTCGAGCACATAGAGCCAAAAAAAACGGGGCATCTAATATTTTTTTGTAAACTTAGGCCCAGATCTGAATAAATTATAAACCAATACACTCGTCAATTTCTAAAAAGAAAAAAGAATCTATTTCCGAATTTTTCTTAATTTTATTTTTCTGTGACAAATGTTCGAATATTAAATAAATTTTTTGATTTGTTTCAGTATGAAACAGTATGAAATGTTCTTAGTCTGACATTTGTCATAGACATACATACATATGTTAAATTTTTTATAAATCTGGTAACTCAATGCAAACGTAAGAGGTATGACTTTACCGATTAAACAAAATCGTTCACACACATTGAATAGTTGAGTCCAACTTTTTTTTAGGGAAAATAAATTTGTCTTGCTCCAAAAAATTATTGATTCAATTAAAAATTAACTGATAATTAGTAAATTTGTCGAATACTCTTTCATTAGTGGATATTTGGTTTTTCTGAGCTTCTCAAAAATAGTTCATATTCGCTTAAGAGTCGACAGCAGTTTCCAAAGTTAAAATACTTAATGCTTAAATGGTTTTCAGGATGATAATTATTAAGTTTATTGTTAATTTCTATTAAAAAACTTTCACAAAGAAAATAACAAAAATGACTTTCAATTCAAGCATTTGTAGTTTGAATTAAAGTTTTAATTGATTTTAGACCAACACCATAAAATATCATATTAATTAAAAATATTTTTAATGCAGTTTTGAATAACATCAATTAAAAAAGTAACCTGAAAATAAAATTAAAAATGAACTAAAATTGTCAATTGACTTAATTGAAAAGTTAATTTAAAAGCAAAATTTACAGCAATTTCTTGAAGCAATGAAGCAGTTATTAAATCAATTAAATATATAATTAAAACAATTAATTAAATCAATTAAGTGTTTAATTAAAATAAAAATGAGATATATTTTAAGGGTTATTTGTAAAGCATTTTTGTTAAGGGACACCCTCGACAGTTTACACGATATATTTAACAGAAAAACAGCAGTATTTGTAAGAAGCAAAGTAAACTCTTTCACGTGGCATCAGATTGCACACTCTCCGTAGTTAGTATATAACGATCCTTTGGTACATTCTCTACAATATGACGATTTTAATGTTTTAATGTTTTACTTTCTTTCTTACTCGTACTTTGCTTGTGTGTAAACACGAATTATTATTTATTTTAAATATCAGACAGGATGTGGGTGTAACTTACTAAAATATCATATTAAAATTGTTAAAAAGAAATAGAAAATGTTTTTGTTTTTCTCTTTTGCATTTCTTGTTTAATTTATGAAATGAAATATTTTAAAAATTATTACAGTTAAACGTAAGCAAAACACATTTAAAATGGTTCCATAGTGATTTATTTATATTTGTAGTGGCGGCATTAAAGTGTTATTCATTGAATAACTCGATTTTTTTCTTTTCAAATATAAACAATTTACTTTATACTCCATTTACAATATTTTTAGTTTTTAAGGACTCTTGTGTTATATACTTGTGTGGGTTAAAATATATTAAAATTACCGACATCCGTACTTAGTGAATTGCAATAAATACTCGTACTAGCAGTGAAAAAATTTGCATGCACTGGAAATTGCATAAAATAACAAACATGCAATTTAATTGTATTATTTATGTATAAAAATTCTTACATCATATTCGTATACTTATTTATACAAATGCACAAACAGGCAATTTAATACCTGCCACTGCAGGTGTAGGATGCCTCATTGCAATGTAAAAAATAAAACCGTACAAATATCTGTATAATTGTGACACACCATTTAAAATCTATGCCAAAGGCTGTACGATATTTACGAGTAATTGCGCCATGTTACTATTGAAGTCGAGAGTTAACTTTGTGGGTGGTTTTATATATATTTTTTTCTTTTTTTAGAAATTTGGTCCTTGTCATGTATGAGTATTTTTGTATTAAAAGTTATTCAAACGTATATGACATTTAAAGTATTTTTAGTTTTACACTTTTTATAAAACTTGTCATAATTTATGGCAGGAAATATTAAAAAAGGTGAGTGTGGTCTTAGAATTAAAATTTATTATTTATTTAAAGGTTAACATGCATTTGCTTAAATGCATTTGAAAGTGAACTTTTACAATAAATTAAAGAAAACTTTTAACGATGTGGGTAATATTTTTTAATCAGTAAATTTGTTTTATAATTTATATTTTTTAATTCAATTTTTATAACAAGTGTTCACAATACGGAATTGTTACATAAAATGAATCATGAATCACAGTATAGTCTTATACTATTATAGCTATGATTTTAAATTTTTTTCAAGTTTTTTTGTATATTATTTTGCTTTTATTTTTTTAGTTTTTTTTAAGACCAATACTCAGTAGTAAATCAATACTCATGCAGTTTATTGTATTGGAATGTTGGGTATACACGTACAAAAATAGATAGCTGTTAAGATGTTAAGCGCCTTATAACAAAGTGAAAAGTTGCTACTTTACCCTTGAAGGATCAACAGCAATTGCCCCATCTATCGGTTGATGTTGAATATGAGTGGTGAGCGTCTTCGCTAAGCAGGTTAGTTGTTATTTTCTCAGAAGGTGGCGCTGTACTCCTGATGATTCGTTTCTGGTGGAATAGACTGAAAATGACCGGTAGCAGTTTTTTGACGATGGTCTTCTTGGATGAGGCGGAGAGGGAAAGTCTTATTTTTATTTTAAATTATAATTTTTTGAAAAACTGCAATTTATTATTTTATTAAATTTTTTCTCCTTGGCTGGGATTTGAACGTTAGTCGTTTGAGTTTCTGTGCGAGAGCTCTAACAGCTACACTAAGGCCCGAAAATCCTTATGAGATTTTACATATAATTCCTATAATCCAATGTCACTAACAGGGAAGATGAATATGTATAAGACAGGGAATTTGAAGAGACCTTGATAGCGGTGGTCGAAAACTAGTTCAGTTCCGCAAGTGTTAGAAACATTGGTTCACTGCTGTTAATCATAAGAATACCAGTTTTAGGATCTTTAGACGGATATAATAATTATATAATAGATTTATAATTATATAATAGAATTACAATTTCTTAATTTTTCTAAAAGGTAATCGATATTTTTTTTTGTCACTATGGCTTTCGTTTTGCCCTTTCAAAAATCCCTTGTAGATTGCCAAAGAAAAATTTAATGTCCGCTGATATTTAGCAAATAGCTTTTTACTTAAGCCATAAATTGCACAAACTCTTTCTGCTTAAGTAGACATTAAATACACAATATCCTGTATGGATTTTGTTTTTCTAATCCTAATTTATTTTTGTTTTTTGTCAAGTAGTTAAAGCGGAAAATCAACCATCCCTCTATTAAAATATAAAATAACAAGAAAATGAAAAGAACAGCCATTAACAAATTATCCGCATTATTGTACTGCACAACTTATGTCCAGAAGTCAAAGTAGCAACAGCAAAAAGCTTTTTTACGATATTTTTCTTTAATAAGACAACAACGTGCAAAAAATAAAATACGAAAATTAAAAAAAAAAAAAAAAAAAAAAAAAAATAGGAGAAAAGGAATACTACATAGATTTTAAGAAAAATAGAAAAAAAAAATCATTTAATAGACAGTTGGTTGTAGTGATTTAGGGACTTACTGCCTGGCTGTTTGCCTACCTGGCTACCTGTTTTAATGGTTAAATTTTTGCTTTAGATATGACAGATGGGAAGACTTTTCGCAAGAAATTTGTAATATTAGCAGTGCTTTCTTTATCAACTTAAACTCAAGTTAAGTGTAAAAGAAAAAAAAAAAACACTTTAGAGTGCCACCAAAAAGACTAAAAACAACTTCTTGAAAATCCGGAAAATAGATTTTTGGCGAAACAGAGGAAATTGCTAATACAAACAAACAAACAAAACAAGAGAAAAAAATGTCCTTTAAGTAAGTGGTAAGGAAATCAAAATAAAATGAACAAAAACGTTCTGTGAAAAAACAATAATTCTGAGATTTGTTATTCTCTTAAGTTGGTAGTTTGAGACAGACTTGTATTGCTAATTTTGCCAAAAGAAAAAAAGCTGAAATAAAACAAAAAAACAACAAAAATAAATAAAAACTACAGCAAGAAATTCAAAGAATAAAAAACAAACAAAAATTCAAACTGTTGTGCTAGATATGAACATTTTATTTTTTAAATAATTTTAAGCGAAACGAAAAAAAAACAGTAAATACTGCCCTCAGCAGATAATTTTGTCATTTAAAGACAAAATAATTAAAAAATTTATTGCAACTGCAAATGACACAGAATTCTTGGGAATTTTATGAAAACAATTGTTGAGTAAGTAAGTAATTTTAAATGGTTTTAATTATAATTTGTATTTTAGTTTCTGGTTTTCTAATGACACTACATGGAGAAGTAGTGGATAATAGAAAATAAATATTATGTTTTGTTTCGTTAGAGAAAGAAATAAGAAAAAATATTTCTTTCATTGAGTAACTGATTGCCATGAACAAGCTTCTCTAGTAGGTCGTTTGGATTCGACGTTATACTGTGGGTCGTGATACTAATACATAAAAATTTAAGCACACAATAGGGCTGCTGATAGAAGCTTTGCTGTAACTCTGAAAAAGACTTGTAATGGTCAATTATGTATATTTCGTTGTATCGTTATATAATTAAAACTTTCATTAAATGAATTTAATTTTTGACAGTGAATTTTCAATTAAAATAGATAATGATAATAGATAATGGCATTATAAACCAGCCGAACTGAAAATTTTTGACTCAAACACAAAAGAGTGACGATCCAATGCAAAAGTGACTTTCAAAATTCTTGAGATTATAAAAAATAGAACAAACTATTAAAGAAAAGTTATTAAGCGGTTTCAAATAACACCAATACTGCTTTTAGTTGCACTATAAACTTTAATAACTAACATTGTATAGTAAAAAATTTTCACATTATGCCGATTTTCTGCAGTTTCTAGTACAGGCACGGGCCGAGAAGACAATGGTATTAAATAAAGGCATTTTTAAATTTGCCTTTTTAAGCAAATCCTTGTCTGTAATATAAAATAAGCTTAGTCAGTTTTGATTGGTTGTCTGATGGTAATACAAAAAAGAACCGGTTAGCATATTGGGCACTTGGTGTCACTTTGACACTACAGAACTGGACGCAGCCCATGATGGAAACTAATATGCATAAAATTGATTTCAATAAGACAAACTGCAAATGCCAATCTGCTACTGCTGATCTGTTATCTGTTGTCTTTTATGTCTTTGGGCTAAGAAATTTAGTTTTATCCCTACATTCGTACATGGATACTTGGATTCCTTACTACCACCGCATTAGGGAAGACGATCGAAATATCCCGAAAATCCCGAAATTATGAATTTATATAATGTTACGAAAACATAATTTTATAAAGCAAAGTCGTCATTACAGTCTTTTAAAGTAGGTTTCGCTGTTATTATTACAAACACAAATATATTAGAAACATTCTCAAATCTAATATAGGGTGTTTTTTATTGAGGTATAGAGCTTTAAGTTGGCATCACTTTTTTAGCTGGCGGCCATTTTGTCAGCTGTCAAGTGATTAATATTTAGTTTGGTTTGCCATTTCATCATGAACAGGTTGACAAAAGAACAACGCTTGCAAATCGTGCAAATTTATTTCGAAAATAATGGTTCAGTTCGCGAAGTTTACCGCAAGCTCCGTCCATTTTATGGTCGACATAATCGTCCATCAGAGCAATTAATTCGCTTAACCATGGATCGTTTTCGCACTACGTTTACTCTATGTGATAATACGCATCCGCAGAGACGTCGAACAGTGCGCACCGAAGAAACAATTGCCGCTGTAGAGCAAAGTGTTGAAGAGAACCCGAATGAATCGATTCGCCACCATGCACAGCAATTGGAGCTTTGTCCATCAACTTTATGGAAGATTTTGCGCAAAGATCTTGGCTTGCGACCTTACCAGATCCAGCTTGTGCAAGAATTAAAGCCGCGAGACCATGCAATGCGTCGTGATTTTGGTGTATGGGCCGAAAATGAGATTGATCTCGATGCTGATTTTCATCGCAAAATTTTGTTCAGTGATGAGGCTCATTTTTGGTTGAATGGCTACGTCAACAAGCAAAATTGCCGCATTTGGAGTGAAGAGAATCCACGTGAGACCCTTGAGACGCCATTAGATCCACAAAAACTGACTGTTTGGTGTGCTCTATGGGCTGGTGGAGTCATTGGGCCATACTTCTTCCGAAATAATGCTGGAGAGTCAGTTACCGTTAATGGAGACCGGTATAGAGCCATGATAACCGACTATTTTGTTCCCGAATTGGATGGCATGAATGTGGATGAGTTGTGGTTCCAACAAGACGGCGCTACATGCCACACAGCGCACGTCACAATCGATTTATTGAAGGAAACATTCGATGAGCGCATAATTTCGCGGAATGGACCTGTCAATTGGCCACCAAGATCGTGTGATTTGACACCATTGGATTATTTTCAAACCAGAAACGTTAGGGGACTTGGAAGCCAACATTCGTGGCGTTATTGCCAACATACGGCCCCATATGCTCGAAAAAGTGGTTGAAAATTGGACCTGTAGAATTGGCTTTATTCGAGCTAGCCGCGGCGGCCACATGCCCGAAATCATATTTAAACATTAATGGCATAAAATTATCTTTCCAATAAAGCTAAATTGATGGACATTGAAATGATTTTCTTGTGTTTTATTTCAATTCGAAGTTCTATACCTCTAAAAAAAACACGTATATAAAATTCTCCTGTCGCGGTGTTTGTTGCCAAACTCCTCCGAAATGGCTCGACCGATTTTCATGAAATTTTGTGTGCATATCAGGTAGGTATGAGAATCGGTCAACATCTATTTTTCATACCCCTAAATATTAAGGTACCCTCCCCAAGGGAAATATTTCACAGGATAAGGTATTATTTTTGGTTTTTTGTACTATTTCCTTACTGGTTGCAAACAAACTTGCATTTCTATTGAATTTTAGCGGTAAAAATCATGCATTATTGATGCGCACGAGCAAGTGATTGTTCATGATTTCTCCCTTACAAAATAACCTACTGGTAAGCAATAATTTTTGCTGGGTTGCTTCTCCAAAAGTGGACAAATCTTTACCTGCTACTATTGCTTGTTTGACGGTTGTTAACAATTTTGCATTTTCTCTTTTCGTAATCACTTGACCTGAGAAAATCTTTGAATGGGCGTGGTTTTTATGTTCCAAAGTCTAGGGTTCTGTTAAATCTAAATTTCTGGAATTATTTGATAAATGCAAAAAAGAAACAAAAAGAATCTCGAGAAGACCAAACATACTGATATATCACACTTTAAGATCGGACTGTAAGTGCGTAAAATGTAAAGAAAAGAGCTAAAGTGGATACCCCTACGTTCGGCAAAAACATATTTTAAAACCTCCTTGCACAAGTACTTTATATTATTATACTTCCCATACGAAACTAGTATTAGGAAAAAACATTAGAAAAATTAAAAATTTGTAGACCTTTTCAATAATTCACATAAAATTCCAAAATCCGATTTCCAAAATATCGATTTTTTAAAATGAATCCCGTCATCCCTACACCGCACAGTGTGACAGCCCCATAGTAACAGCGGCAAAAAATGGTTTTTGGCGTGCAGTCCAATGTGGATGAAATTTTCACAGTATATTAAAAGGTATATGAGTAACAACTCCCTGAAATTTTAGCCCCATAACTTCATTACTTTTTGATCTAGAGCAAGTCAAAGTTGAGGTATGCCAACGCGCTTGAAATAAGTATGTTAGTTCAATATGTAATATTCAAAAGCTTATAAATAAAAAAATACATAATAAATATAACTTTAAAGTATTTTTTTAATTAACTTAGTTGTTGTATAATAAGTAGATGAAAAAATATATTAAAAAAAAGAATCACAAAAAAAATTTCTTAACAACAGAATTGTGGTGTAAAAATTGAACATTTTGCATTTTCAATGGACTAGGAAATATAGAGTAGCCCATCGCCCTAGGTGCAGACTTATATTAAATGAAAGATTGAAGTCTCAACTTTAATTTAAAGTAAAGAACATATAGCAAAAGTTTGCAAAAGTACTTTAAACTTAATAAAAACTACAAAAAAATACACATTCTGTCGCTATACGTATGTTAGCATGCAATAGCATGTTTACAAATATTTACTTTTATTTTTTTTTTAATTGTTTACAATTTTTTATATTAATTCACTTAGAATAAGAATGAAATTGAAAAAATTAGAATACCATGATAATATTAAAAAATTATTGATAGAATGAAAAAACAAAATTTCTCTTTTTTATTGCATTTCAATGTTATGTGGGCGTAATAGTGGGCGTGTTGTTGTAATTTTTCCATGAAACATTTTAAATGATATAAATTACAGTAATATAAAATTTGAAGGTTGTTCATAAAATATTTTAGAAAATATGGCACTTTTTATGTTGAGGTTGTATGGGTGGTGGGGGTAAAAGTGGGCCAAAGTTCAAATTTTTTTTCCGAAAATGTTTGTAACAATATAACATTCAAGTATATCAAAATTGAAAGTTATACCTAAAGTATTACGGACAATACGGCATTTTACAAATTTCGATTGTATGGGAGGTGGGCGGATTTTCTTAATTTTTTTTTCAAAAACTGGAATTGTCTCCAAAATAACCTGTGCAAAATTTCAAAGCTCTACAATGACTCCTTGTATTTAATGCCGGCGTTGTCACACTGTGCACGGCAACCATTTTTCCTGCCGAGAAGATTATTGATGCTTATGCCAGTAATTATTTTGTTTTTACCCTAAGTCGAGTGTAGTATATTTAGAAATACATACTCATCCTCAATTGAGTTATCTGGGTTTATTATTCTCGCTACGGGCATTTACTTACTCTTGGCCATTCGAAAGAAATTATGCCTACCTTTCTCATTGGTAAAAGGAACTCTGCATTTATTGGGTGGAATAAAATTGTACATATGCTGCCCGTAAATTCCATCAATATTTCGGTGTTCTGGAAGTGTACACAAGACAATTTGAACGCTTGACATCGGAGGCATCAACTTTTCATTGAACTCCTAGATTACAGAATAACTTAACTGATGTCATGACATTAATCGCTGTCTGCCTGCCTTTAGACTTTTCTTATGGTTGTGTAAATATTCATCCAAAAGCAGTTATTTATTAAATTTTACATATTATTCTAACTTAATTTCTACTGTTATGTAGAGTATTTCAGAGGTCGTTTTGATTGACCATTAAGTCTTGCCTTTATTTAGTATAACTATACACTAAAAGTAACTATCGGCTCTATTCAATTAAATTTATTTTGTTTGAGTTTTTTTATAGTAGGCTGAATAAGGCTGTTCGTATACATAAATATTTGTTAACTCTAAAAAAATTTTTTTAACAAAAAAAAATGTATTTCATCTTGTTTTGTTTAAACACCACTTTGTTTTCATTTTCCTACAGAAATAAACTTCAATTTTAGGTTTTCACACAAAATTGATACAAATATTGTTTCATGTTTAACTGAAAAAAAAAATAAATATTTTTTTAATTCTCTTATGAAACAGTTGCTCCTTTTTAAAAGCTATTGATTTTTTTTTTTTTTTTTTGGTTTTTGTTTTTTGGAAACATCAACAAAAAAACCTTTTACGTTTAGTCCGTGTAAATAAATAATGGATCCTGGTCACAGGTTATTTTAACTAAAAATGTTAAAAAATCTTTACTTTCTACTGATCACGTTAAAAATAGTCACTAAAATTGTAAATGCTTGGCATTTATTGCAAACATTAAAATTAAAAAAATCACTGTTTCTGCTCAAATAATTTAAAAATATTACAAAAGTATGCTTTAAACTATTAGAAAAGTATTTTCGTAAAAAATTCCTACGTAATGGTTGTGTGGCGTATTTGTAAATATAAAAAATTTCATACTTTAGAAATAACTACTTTGTAAAATAAAATATTTTTTTATCATATAAGCATTGAAATTTAAATAATAAATTTTTTATAACATTTTTTGTACAATTTAAGGCCTCGTTACTCAAACGTAAACGTTGCGGATACGTAAACGTTGCGGCCGAGTTCAGAGAATGGTAAAAACGAAGAAAAATTTTAAATTTATTGGATTCGCCCGCAACGCAACGTTACGTTTACGTATAAGTAATCATTTACACATAGGCTTGATAAGCAAAACTGAACAGCTGTTCCGCAACGTTTACGTTTACGTTTGAGTAACGAGGCCTTTAGTCTGATAGAAAATTTTGAATTGAACACATTTATTTCAATAAACATTTAATATTTTTTTTTTTAATTTTTGTGTTGATTAATTTCACTTTTAAATAACCCCAACAATAGACATATAACGGAAGACATAAAAATAGATATTTTTTTTTTCATCATGTCGCAGAGTAATTTTGAAGATGATTATTCATCAATTTCTTCACCTATAAATGAAGTAGCTCGAGTTTCCGTTAAAGTGCCGCCATTTTGGAAGACAAATCCAGCATTATGGTTCAAACAGGTTGAGAGTAAATTCATTACCCCTGGAATTCCATCAGATTCAACAAAGTTTCATACAATTGTCGGATGAATTGAAGCTTATATATTAGGTGAGGTAAGCGATATAATTTTGCAACCCCCGGCAAGCAATATGTATGCAACATTAAAAAAACGGCTGCAAGAATGTTTCACCGATTCGGAAGAAAAACAGTTAAAAAAATTTCTACGTGACATTGAACTAGGTGACAGAAAGCCTTCCACAATTATCCGAGAGATGACTTCCCTTTCGTCTGGTAAAGTATCAGAAAATCTTCTCAAGGACTTTTGGATGCAACGTTTACCAAAGCAAATGCAAGCCATTTTATCTGTGAGTAGCGAATCTTTGAATAAGTTAGCGCTGATGGCAGACAAAATTGCTGATACATCCGAGAATTGGGAGATACATTCAATGTCTACATCATCAATATCATCAAGCAGTAATATTGAAAAAAAGATTAATGAACTAACCAAACACCTTGAAATTTAAACTCGAAATCGTTCTGGAAGTCTTAAGCTATGTACAGACGGTTGTCAGATCTGACAATATTGTTAGAAAAATGTACAGAAATTTTCTTACAATCATATGAACTTACAATTTTTCTGTTTCAACATTGCTAGATAAAACATTGTCAGAGCATTGTCAGATTGGAAAAGCTGACAATATTGCCAGACATCTGGCAACCGTGTAAACGCATTTCGTTGTTATTGTCATATCATTGTCAGGCATTGTCAGATGCGAGAATATTTAACACCTGACAACGACATCATTGTCAGAAAAAATATAATTTATATGTATATTCAAATTTAATTAATAAAATATGTACTTATATCACAATTTCCAAATTCTCTCACACACATTTTACAATAAGTTTAGTCTGTTAATTAAGTTGAACATTTTTACTACATAGCAAATCTGACTACCGTGTGAACTGACAATTTTTTTTTCTGCAAACGTTGTCAGAAACAGTTATTGTCAGAAAATTGTCTGACAATTATATCGTAAGTTTTCTAACAATTTTATTACAATCGTGTAAACAGACATTTATTTAGTGCTGACAATTTGTCATTGTAAGGTTATTGTCAGCATATTGCCAGCTGTGACAATATTGGTAGATCTAACACCGTCTGAACAGAGCTTTAGTCGCAGTCTTCAACAGTCACAGTCAAGAAGATCGGTTTCAGGTTGATACCAACAGTATGGTTTAGTTTTACCATACTGTTGGTATCATTTCAAATTTGGAGAGAAGGTTACCAAGTGCACTCAACCTCTAAAGCCAATAAATCGGAAAACTAGTAAACTAGAAAACTAAATAGACGAGACCGTGTTTCCTGTATATAGCTGTATAGCTTCCTTCTCAGATAGGGGGTGACGTGGTATGTTGTATATTTTCGTTTTCTAACTTAACATGTATAAGGAAACTTATAATTGTCGTTCGCTTTTATTCTGCAAAGATTAGACATTAAATACAGAGTGAAAGCGAGAAAGATATTCTAATTAATTACTCGTGGTGTATTATATTACTCTTATTAATCAATTATAGTCTTTAATTGGCAACGGAAATGACAAAAATGAATAACGATTCGGGGGAGTTTTCTTAAAATTTTTCTCCATATAGTATGTATAAACAAAAATAATGTATTTTACAGGGCATTTTAACACTGTCAATACCAAGAGGTGGTTAAGAATAAAATTTACCACTCTTCTAGGGTAAGAATGCTCAGCAAATTGTATTTTTAGACTAAAATGGGATTTCTTGCGGTCTATGATAAATTCTAATTTGTCGATTTTGGACGAATGGACAATAAATAGATAACTAGTTAACTCGGAAAAGCCAAGGGCAATGGTTTATGGTGCAAGTAGAATGGAAGCTAACGATTTCGATTTGAAAATATCTGATAAGAATATTGGTGTTATTAATAGCATTAAGTGCCTTGGTGTGATTATTTATGAGGGTATGACCTTTGGACCACATATTGATAGTGTTTGTTTGAGTGTATGTTCAACTGTACGTTGATTGTACCATTTAAATCTTTACTTACCGTTGAGTGTCAGGAGGAGTATTGCTCACGCAATACTTTTGTCACAGATTAATTACTGTCTTGAGGTTGCAATTTAGGAAATAAGAGAAGGATGGAATCTATCATTCACAAGATTGTAAGATTTGTTTATGAAATTGGACCGAGCGAGCTTCGACTGTTATTTGAAATTTCGAATATTAATCTCTCTGTATAACCTTATACAGAATCAGAGGCCTATTGCAATTGTGCATATGTTTTGATTTTTGAGTTCTACTAGGAATTCTTAGATGCAAATTTCCCGCAATTTGAGCGATCTCTTGTGGTGCGTAAAGCTCGTGTGTAGAATTTGCTTCCTTTACACGAACATTTAAGAGTAAACTCCTTTAAATTTTCAATGTTACCAGTTAGTCACTCATTATTGGTGGTTTTTAAACTTATTTACTATGGCTTTTTTATTGTATTTTAGGACTGAATTGTGTCGTTGGGTTAGGTTTTTGGACTTTTATAATGGATTTTAATATTTTCATTTATTACTTCTACCGTATATATGTATGTATACTTATTTTTGTTATACATTGTAAATAATTTCATTTTAGCTCATTTATAATTACTTGTAATATTTTTTATATTGGCCACTGGGCTATATATGTATGTATATTACATATTGAAATTAATAAAAAAAAAAATATTTTGGCAGCAAATGAAAACACCATTAAATAAATGTTCAGCAAAAAGAAAAAAAGTTGTGCTAGTTGTTTTGAACATCCAGTATTTGTACCACCTGCATTGAATATTATAAAATACCTCCTTCTTAAAATACCTTCTCATTTCCGTGCTAGTAGTTCTTTTCAAAAGTAATTGGCCGCAAATGGGAGAAAATGTACTCCTGCCCTTACTACCGTACAATGAAGAAGTACTCTCCCAACATTAAGAAACGTATACTGGACAAGATTCTTTTTACGGTGGGGTCCTGCTGTTACAGCGAGGGGTTTCAGGCGATAGGCCATGTGATGCGAGAGACCGGCACGACGCTCAGAGGGATATTTTGACGATCTGGGTGGCCAAAATTCGATTTTTCATAATTACCGATTGTAGGAAAAAGAGAATAGAATGCTTAACAAGATTCCGTTATTTTTTCATTCCTTTTTGCTTACATTCGTTTTCTACAGGCTATCAATGTTTCCTGTTGCTGATGGTGCATTTACTATTTTGTTGCGTTCAAGTAAAATAAAAGTTTTAGCAGGCTGTGCGAAGGAGTATGTTCAGTTTATTCATTTAAACAGAATGGAAAATTGTAAAGCAGGTAAATATTATTTAATCCATTTATGTAAATAAAATTATAATTTAAATTCATACTTGTAAAGCAGCATTGAAAAATATGGTATTTTTGTTAATTTCAATGGATATCAAAAGTAAACTCTGGACAAAAAGTTATGCACCACCACTGACCACCAGTTCAATCTATGGTTAAATGTAATCTTTAATATTGTATTGTTCAGATGAGAAGAAAAAAAAAATTGCGGGATTTTGCGTTTTTGTGTTTTGTAGCAATTTAAAGTGACCTACTGCGGAAAAAATACCATAATTTCTGCTGCTGCCTTACTGTATCACTCTTGTTGATATACAGAGTGTTCTACTTCTCAATACATTTATTCACGCGGGTGTTAAACGAATTAAAATTATTGGATGCTAGGACTCGTGGAAACTTATCTTTTTTTATAGAAACCTTTATTTTTATTATTTATTTTTTCCAAATGCTGTACCCCCCAGTTTTAACCAAATATTTTTTTTACTCTTCATCGTGTCATTTTTTAATATACGGTTTCGTAAATTTACTTTTAATAATTTCGGCCGCCCAGATCGTTAAAATACCCCTCTGTACGACGGGTGGTACTGGATCACTTAATTGTATAACTGCATTTCGCAAAAAATAAAAAATAAAGATGCTTGTTTTTACCCGCTAGTGTTTGCAAACCAAAGCCAATATCTCCACACTTAACGTACGCTTGTTGCACAACCAAAAGTAATTTCTTATGCTGAACGAGTGGTCTTTCAAATTAAAATTAAATATACTTTATACTCTATTCGTAATTATTAAATTAATTAATTAATTAATCTACATATTAATTTAAAAATTTCATTAGGCCATCAAATAGCTGATCTTGCTTGACATACTAATTGAATTAAACTCGTTTAACCAACCACTTTAAAGATTTTTAATATTTCTTTGAAACAAAATATCAGAGTATAATAAAATTTTATTTTTCCATATAATAAATAATAAATAAATAATTTAAATAAATTTAGAACAATAAATACATTTAAGTGTCCCAAAAAAATTTCTCAAAGAAAAATAAATAATGCCAACAAAAAAAACCACTCCACACTATAAAGGCTCAGCTTCTGGGCTACCCATGAAAAAAATATATAAATAGAAAACAAAAAAATTAAGCCTTTCCCTTAAGAACTTGAGATGTTTTAATTCTACCCTTGTTTGCATGGGGATTTGTGCTCATTTTTCCCTTCATTGTCCTTTAAACAAAAAGCTTGTATCTTTTTTTTTAGTGATTTTGTTTCGTTTATAAACTACTTTCCCTCTATCAACTGCTTTCACTTTGTTTATCCAAAAATTCAGAACAAATTTTTTTGTTTTATTAAAGAAAGAAAAAAGAAAAAGGATTCAACGTTACAAATGTTTAATAAGTTAAAATTATGGTTTAGATTTTTCCCCCTTTTACTGGTTTGAATGAAATATAAAACAGTGGCAAATTGAAAAACGAAATCTGGATATCAAGAACATCAACGGCAGATTTTAGTTGACGTTTTTATTTTGCCTTTTGTTTGATTTATGAGTATACTTTTTATTTGTTTTCATTTCATATTTCCACTGCATTATTAAAAAGCTGAAAACACACTTTTTGAGACTATTTTCTCAATTGTTTTGAAAAAAAAAAAAAAAAAAACAAATACGAAAGGAATACAAATATTTTTTAATAAACAATACAAAAAAGCAACTGGTGTTGATTAAAAAATTAAAAGGGAGAAAAAATATTTACTACTGACACTACCCTCTTTACACAGTAAAAGATTCAAGTTTTATTAAACTAATCCACTTAACTTTAAATTATGAGTCAACTACAGCAACATTTAATAGGAAACTACTCGTATATGGTACTTAAGTTAAAACAATTCTTTATTCAAAGCAATCGAGAAGATAATCTATAGTTTCAGCTTTTTAATAACGCAGTGCAAAACAAATCCAAATAAAAACATACCCATTATTAAAACTCTAGTTCAATGGTTTTCATTTCAATCTATTTCAGTAATAGAAAAAAAAAATTCGGTAAATTAAATAGTTTTATACGATTAATGGCTCCAATAACAGAATTTAGAAGAAACATAATGGTAGCCACCGTGGTCTAGTGGTTAGTGTCTTGGCTTACTAAGGCATCAGCTTAAGGTTCAAACACCAGCTCTGACATCTTAAAAATAAGAGAAAAATGAAAAAAATATTTCTTTTGGAGACTTTCTCTCAGTAATCTTCTGGCACAGGTTTTGAGAGTAACTGCTTCTCAAGTCTGTTGTTCGGAGTCGACTTAAAACTCTAGGTAAGTCCCGGTACTCATAGATAAAAATTTACACACACAACGTGAGTAATTCAAGGAACTGGGACGTTACCCTGGCACAGGGTTCTAATGGCCAATCATGTGGGTATGTATGTAAGTTAAGTATGAGATATCAAATGAAATTTTTAATATATTGGTGTGATTATGTATGTATGCCAAGGCTTTTTTGTATGGAGCGCATCGAAAATATTAATTTTTCCTTAACTCTGGCCATAAATCAGGCTAAATTTGAACAACAGAATGAGTAATGTTGGCTTTAAAAAATTACAGAATTTTGGTGGCCTGTTCATATTGCGTCCATGTGAGACTATAATGACTTTAAATCGCTAGTTCAAAATATGCAATGTGGCAAGGGCTGTGTGGTACGTAACGCTTTATTAAAACCACATGCCGTTGGTGTCCAAATCATCCAATTCCGGCAATAGTAGCAGATAGCAGCTAAATCTACTAAACCTACTTAGCGAAGGCACTCACCACACAATCAACATGCAACGATTAGGCAATTGCTGTAGATCATTCAAGCGTGAAGGTATAATAACACTGCCCTTTGAATGATCAATTCCTAAGGCGCTTAATAATAATAATATACGAAAAATTATATATGTACTGTCCTTTCCAAAAAAAAAAAAAATAAAAAATTCTAATACACAGCATTTAAGTAGTAGGGGCTTTCTCCTGAGTATTGGCCTCAAATAAAAAAAAAAACAAAAAAGTGTAGTTGGTTGAGTTTGACGTTGACAGTGAAGGTTTGAGTCAAAATCATTCTCATAGTATTTTTGACCGATGGTACTACAAGCCCAAAGTCTACATGTAACTCTGAATTTTTCATTATATTTTTATGAGTCGCTTAAACATCTCTAGGCCTGGCACTTGTTTAGTATAACTGTTTACTTACTAAATCAACTACATACATACATACATACATACATACATACATACATACATACATACATACATACATACATACATACATACATACATACATACATACATACATACATACATACATACATACATACATACATACATACATACATTAGGAAAGAATGTATTCGAGCAAGACGTAGATATATTCGAACCCGTGGTAGAGCGGAAAATGAAGAATATCATGCGATATATAGAAGAAGAAAAAAGGAACTGAAGTTAGCTATTCGCCAAAGCAAGCGGTCATGTTTTCTTGACGTATGCGATGAACTTGAGAATAATCCCTTTGGGTTGGCGTATAAGATAGTAACGAAAAAGTTAAAAACAGCCAGGTCATCTTCTCCAAATGACGCCAGTGTATTGAATGAGATCAATGGCTAAACAACACATCATGGCTAAACAACACTACAACGTTAGAAGAAACCTTTTCTCCGGTAACTTGCGAAGAAGTCCTGGAAATTTTGCAAAAGGTTAAGGATAAATAAAGCCCCAGGACTGGATGGAATACCAAACCTTGTTGTGAAGGAGGCTGTATATTGTTGTGCTAATGAGGTACTAAGGCTGATAAACTGTTGCCTAAAAGAAGGAAAATTTCCGACCATGTGGAAACGGCAAAGACTTGTTCTGCTTCCAAAAGAAAAGAAACCTTTGGATGAGCCATATTCTTACCGACCGTTTTGTATGATAGATACATTTGGCAAGCTTCTAGAGAGTGTTATTTGTGTTAGACTCCAGGAGAGTGTAGATATAGCTGGTGGCCTCTCTGAGACACAATTTGGATTTAGGAAGTCACGCTCTACTGTGGATGCGATAAACTTAGTTGTGGAAACAGCCAAGAGAGTAACTCGGCGTAGACCTTACGGAAATTCATACTGCGTGGTCGTAACCCTTGATGTTAAAAACGCATTTAATACAGCGAATTGGGAAAAGATAATACTCAGTCTTCAGCGATTAAACATACCACGCTATTTGATCGCTATAATTCAGGACTATTTTCGTCAGCGGGTACTTATCTATGATACTGATGGTGGCTCAAAACAGTACCATGTTACCGGAGGAGTGCCACAGGGTTCTGTTTTACGACCCTTGTTATGGAATATTATGTATGATGGCATATTACGGCTCCAGTTACCCAGTACGGTCAAGATTGTTGGTTTTGCGGATGATATAGCGCTTGTGGTAGTGGCAGATAACATCGGGGAAGCCGAAGCGACAACTAATTGCAGTGTGCAAATTGTAAAGGCATGGTTGGCCTCCAATGGTCTTGCTCTAGCGGAACATAAAACTGTAGCTATCTTAATTACTAGCCGGAAAGTTAAGGAATATATAAATATACGAGTTGGTGACTGTACAATTACGAGTAAGGATACTCTAAAGTACTTAGGAGTAGTCATTGATAACCGGTTGTCCTTTAAACATCATATTGAATATGTGGAAGAAAAGGCAAGTAAAACATGTAAGGCGCTTGCCAGAATAATGCCTAATACAAGTGGTATTATTGTTGATTTTTTGTACTATTTATATAAAAATTTTATATAAAAATCATGCATTATTTATTATTACATACATACATACATACATAACTGGCCTTTACAACCCTGTGACAGGATTACGGCCTAGCTTCTCGCAGCACTCATGTTGTGTGTGTCAATTTTTATCCATGAGTACCGGGACCTACAGTTTAAAGTCGACTCCGAACGACAGATTTGAGAAGCTTTTTCATGGCAATTAATTACTCCCAGAGCTTTTGCCAGAAGTCTGCTGAGAGGTAGTCGCCGAAAGAAATAATTGTTTCATATTTCTTTTTTTTTTTTTTTTTTTAAAGATGTCGGAGCTGAGATTATTTATTATTCATTATTATTTATTTCATGATTGTTTACAATTTCTCTCTTACAAAATAACTTACTGGTAAGCACTATTTTCTGCGGGGGGGTTACGGCCTAGTTTCTCACAGCACTCACGTTGGGTGCCCCAATTTTTAGTCAAGAGTATCGGGTCGACTACAAACAACAGATTTGAAAAGCTTGTTCATGGCTATCACTTACTATCAGAGGTTTTGCCAGAAGGCTGTAGTCGCCGAAATAAATATTTTTTCATATATTTATTTTTTTTTTAAAGATGTCTGAGCTGGGATTTGAATTTGAAGTTCTTGTCAGTTCTTACACAGCCAATCACTATATTACAGCGACTACGACTACCAAATCAAATGCAGTTCAATAACGAGTTCTACTGTACGTGTATATGGGCAATTTCAAAAATTTTCGACATTTTGATATTTTTTTTTTCGAAATTTTTTTTTGGATGACACGAATGACGCTTTGGTCACGTGAACGGAGATATTTTAGCATACCAAAACAGTTCGCGTTAATCATTTATTGCAAACGGCGCGAAAGTTATGGAGGTTTTAAGTTAAAATCTCTTAAAAAAAAATTTAAAGTTAAATTTATTGGTTTATTTTAATAAATGTTGTATGGATGCATGAAACTCATTTCAAATTCATCAGTGCAGTCAAAATTCATCAATGCACTTATAAAATACATAAAAAATATCAATTATAATTAAAATTTCTTAACATTAAAAAAGGCGAATTTTTGCAAAAATGTGAATGTTTCACCGATTGTTATAATACGTGTTTATATAACGCATAACTAATTTACAGAATAACAATGTTTTAACTTGCAAATTTAAAAAATAAAAAAATTATATAAGAATTATTTTTGAGGTTAGGATTTTTTTTTTTGATCTGTAAAATTTAAAATCATGAAAATTTTTTAATGCCTATTCGGTTTTATTATCAAGCTTAAGAAAACCTATCATTTGCTGTTAACCGCGGCGGAATCCATACATAACTGCAGATGTCACAAAGCAAAATGTGTTTGAAGAAAAATGCCACTGTACCCGCTAAATATGGACCGAATTCAACCGTATTTATATATGATTTTTAGTTCACCGCCGCACTTCATTTCCAATACTTTACATTGATTTTAAACCACGGATTAATTAAAAAAAGGCGAAACAAAATCATGAAATTTCGCAAAATTTTTATTTTCTTTATAAAATTTTTGCGTTTCAAAATATTTTAACGCCTTCTTGACGTTGAGGTGCCATTTACTAAGAAGTTTAGATCACGCAATACATAAACCAGTTTTAAAAAAGATTGCAAATGTCAGACGCGAAAAACTGTTATTTTTGACAAATTTACGCCAATTCTATAAAAGTTTGAGGTCTTCGTTCTCAGCAACTAGCAGCCTGACATCGACGTGATATGGCGCAAATTTTAGCAAATTATACCATCTTTTAAATACTGTTGACGAAATGTAATTTTCTTGAACGGCGCAAAAACTCTATAGAAAAAACTGCGAAAATTGAAAAATCGGAAAATTTTGGTTTCAAAAATGAACCGCTGTACAACTTTTTCCCAAATAGTAGTATGGGCATAACTTTTATAGTGTAAATATCTACTAAGTCTAGTGACTTTATTTTATATCAGTGGGCATCGGAAGTTTAAAACTAAAAGCAGAAAAGTGATGAAATATGAAAAAACTCTTGTAAATTTCAAGCCTTTTTTTGAGTTTTTCGATATTTGAGTGGCCATAACTTTTAAAAATAAAGAACTGATGGTCTGACATTTTTAATTTCCCAGTTTTCTAGTGTGGCCTACCATTCCCTTTTGACCGTTTTGGTCAATTCGAAAAACTGGAGAAATAATAAGCATCTGAACTCAGTTTCAACAAATGTTGAAAATTTTTGAAATTGCCCATATACATTACACACACACATAATTCCTGAAATATCTTTTGGCAAACAAATTGACAATCTTTGTATTTAAATTTTATGCTGTTTTCCGTTTCCTTTTTTTTTTGTTTTTTTTTTTCTTTTTAATTTTTTTCCAATTTGAGAAACACAAAAAAAAAAATTGATACCAGGAAGCATAAATGAAGTTCAGATATGTACATATTGGTTTTGTTTCCTACTTAATTTTTTTTTTTTTCAACAAAATTTCATAAGAAATTTGAAAAGCTTCCAAATTTATTATTTTTTTTTTTTTTGTTCTTATTACTGTTAAATTTTTCTTTTTTTTCAAGATTTTTTTGAGGATTAGCTTTTCAATACAATTTTTGAATTGTGCTGTTTTTTTTAAGGTTTACGTATAATTTGTTATAAAATTGCCACTTTGTTAGGGCTTTAAAAGGGATGTTCAATTCCTTTGCTGGCTCACAATTTCCATTAAATAACAATAAAGTTCCATATGCGAGGTTGCCTGTAACTTATGGATAAATCTGTTCTGATTTATAACAAGAAAGAAAGTGTCTCTCTAAGTCTATGTATTTTAGTTTAAATCTCAAGTAAAAAAAAAACAATCTATATGCGTTTGTGCTCCAGTATAGGGTATGTAAATATGAATGTATGATTACCATTACCAGGAAATGTACTTAAAATTTATACTGAGTAATGTATGTCATTATAATATAAGACTTTTAAAATATTTTTTAATGCAACATTAAACATTTAAGGCACATTTCATAAAAGAAAGATTTATATAAAATTTTTATACAAACAATTACTTATAAAAAAATCAATAATAAAATCTACTTTGGGAAGAAAACAAAAACGATAAGACGGGATAATAAAATTGAAAGCGAAGAGTAAAAAAAACCAAATATTTATTGTTATTTTTTGTTTTTTAGAAAACCTAAAGCCAATCAAGAAAATTTAATAAGAATCTTTTGCTTGTTGAAATCCTATATTACTGAAAAAGCAACATATTAAAGACCCACTTCGTAACTTTAGTTCAAAAGTGGTTTTTTTGTGGGTTTTTTTATTTTGTCATTATAATGACTTAGAAATGGTTTATGAAATCTTTTTTTTAAGTATTTCTGTTAAAACCTTATTACTATTGCTATAAGAGAATGAACAGATTGCATAAGAATTTTATATGGGCAATTTCAAAAATTTTCAACATTTGTTGAAACTGAGTTCAGATGCTTATTATTTCTCCAGTTTTTCGAATTGACCAAAACGGTCAAAAGGGAATGGTAGGCCACACTAGAAAACTGGGAAATTAAAAATGTCAGACCATCAGTTCTTTATTTTTAAAAGTTATGGCCACTCAAATATCGAAAAACTCAAAAAAAGGCTTGAAATTTACAAGAGTTTTTTCATATTTCATCACTTTTCTGCTTTTAGTTTTAAACTTCCGATGCCCACTGATATAAAATAAAGTCACTAGACTTAGTAGATATTTACACTATAAAAGTTATGCCCATACTACTATTTGGGAAAAAGTCGTACAGCGGTTCATTTTTGAAACCAAAATTTTCCGATTTTTTAATTTTCGCAGTTTTTTCTACAGCGTTTTTGCGCCGTTCAAGAAAATTGCATTTCGTCAACAGTATTTATTAGATGGTGTAATTTGCTAAAATTTGCGCCATATCACGTCGATGTCAGGCTGCTAGTTGCTGAGAACGATGATCTCAAACTTTTATAGTATTGGCGTAAATTTGTCAAAAATGACAGTTTTTCGCGCCTGACATTTGCAATCATATTTAAAACTGGTTTATGTATTGCGTGATCTAAACTTCTTAATAAATGGCACCTCAACGTCAAGAAGGCGTTAAAATATTTTGAAACGCAAAAATTTTATAAAGAAAATAAAACTTTTGCGAAATTTCATGATTTTATTTCGCGTTATTTTTAATTAATACGTGGTTTAAAATCAATGTAAAGTATTGGAAATGAAGTGCGGCGGTGAACTAAAAATCATATATAAATACGGTTGAATTCGGTCCATATTTAGCGGGTACAGCGGCATTTTTCTTCAAACACATTTTGCTTTGTGACATCTGCAGTTATGTACAGATTCTGCCGCGATTGACACCAAATGAAAGACATTAAAAATTTTTCATGATTTTAAATTTTACAGATCAAAAAAAAAAAAAAAAATCCTAACCTCAAAAATAATTCTTATATAATTTTTGTTTTATTTTTTAAATTTGCAAGTTAAAACATAGTTTTTCTGTAAATTAGTTATGCGTTATATAAACACGTATTATAACAATCGGTGAAACATTCACATTTTTGCAAAAATTCGCCTTTTTTAATGTTAAGAAATGTTAATTATAATTGATATTTTTATGTATTTTATCAGTGCATTGATGAATTTTGACTGCACTGATGAATTTGAAATGAGTTTCATGCATCCATACAACATTTATTAAAATAAACCAATAAATTTAACTTTAAATTTTTTTTAAGAGATTTTAACTTAAAACCTCCATAACTTTCGCGCCGTTTGCAATAAATGATTAACGCGAACTGTTTTGGTATGCTAAAATATCACCCTTCAGTTGACCAAAGCGTCATTCGTGTCATCCAAAAAAAAAATTTCGAAAAAAAAAATATCAAAATGTCGAAAATTTTTGAAATTGCCCATATATGTGTGTACTAAGAACCACACAAAAGCAAAATTGATATCTCAATTGAACTCATGAACATGAGAAATAATTTTAAGTATATCATGCATATAAAAACGTACTCAGGCTAGGATATGTTGACATATACAAGTATTTATGTATGTATTTTACATAGAAGTCATAAAAAAAGTAAAAATATGTTTGCATTTTATTAAAATAGAAAAAAGAGACCAATAACTACGAGCATAAATATGAATTTATAGTGTTGAAGAAAATATAAAAATTGCTCATGACTATGGTATTTAGAAAATAATAAAAAGCAAATGGTTTTAATCAGATTTTATTTAGATTAACATATAAGTGTCTTTAAAACTGCCGGTTTGCTAAGGCTAATTAGCTGTTAAATATCTATCTACTCTGGAGTCATTTATACAAAGCAACGTCCAGCAAATGAAGAACGCGTAAAAATATTTAAAATCATACTACAAAAGTGGTTATTTAACTGCAGCCAGTTATTCAGCATTACAGGATTATTATGGACATCTAAATCGACCCAGCTCTGAACTCAGCCCTGACATCTTGAAAAAAAAAAATATGAAAAAAAAAATTATCTCTTTCGGCGACTAACTGTCAGCAAAAGCTTCTCAAATCTGTCGTTCGGAGTCGAATTTAAACTGTAGGTCCCGGTACTCATTGATAAAAATTAACACACACAACATGAATGCTGCAAGAAGCTAGACTGCAACCCTGATACAGTGTTGTAATCGCCAATTATGTATTAATGTAAATCGACCCATTTTGAAAAATACTGCCAAGATTTGGCAGAAGCAGTCAGAACTGAATATAGTTAAAATGTACGCAAAGCCGTAAATCTATAAATGAAAGAGTAGCGGATAATAAGAATTTGGCACAACATTTAACTACCTCACAAATATTATGACTCATTTTGCATTTGTACCTGCACCTCCATCCATATAAGCTATTAAATCACGTAACATTTAGAGTTCGCCAACCATTAGTAGCCAGGTTTTCAGTGCTGGTTTTTCCAACAAAATTTTCTTCAGCAATAAAGCTCATGTCTCACTCAATTGTTTCGTTAACAAGCAAAATTCCATCAAAAAAATTTTTACAATTAGGAAGTAATAAATAAAATTGAATGCAATATTGGTGGCATTATATGGCTTTTCACACATTAAAGCCCTCAAATATGCTACAGGATAAGTTAATAATTTTAATTTTCTGTATGTTGCAATATATTTTGCATTTGTATTGTGTTTTACCGGCTCATTTCATATAAAAATCCTGCATTATTGATGCGCAGTTATTGTTTAAAATTTTTCCTTTACAAAATAACTTACTGGTAAGCACTATTTTCTGCTGGGAATGTGGTGCTTATTATTGTCTAGTGAAGGTATTGCGTCCTATTTTTTATGAAAAGACTCTGGAAAAATAATTTGTGTCAATTCAGAAAACTGTAACCACTTGTGGTTGAGCGGGAGGGTGCCAATCGATTTTAATTTTTTTTTCATTGAAAATTTCACGTTTGAGTTATTTTTTGATTATACTACGATAAAGTTTTATTTTGTAGAGCTACATATATTAAAGACAGAGCTTGTGTTAAAAAAGATTCAGAAACTATCTCAAAAGACTTGCTGCTGTAGCCAATTCAGAGGCATTGTATTTCGAACAAAATATTAGAATCCAGATATTATGATTAAATAAAAGTTTTTTTTTCGAAATTATGGCTTTATGTGCGATCTATTCGACTTGAGTTTTGGAAACGAAAAATGCTCTCACTTGTAGAGGTGTTTGATAAAATAGGGCCAGACCTAACCTACAATTTTTTATGAAGAAATATTGAAAGAATTAATTGAAGTTTTTATAGAATTTTTAGGCAGTGTTTTTCAGTTTTCAAACAAATTAAAATGTTGTTTAAAACCCACTTAACAAATTTTTAAAAGGGTTCTTATTGAGCTATTCCGCTTTAATTAAGCTTCCTCGGTGTGTGTTTCTGCTGGTCGTCCTAATGAATAACCTATTAAAGAAGCATTTTTCATACAGCGCATTGTGTCGTGAGGGCGGCCAAAAAATAAACAAAATTCATTTTAAAAAAATTAGAAAGAATTTTTAAAAAAAGTTTATTTTTAAGGTAGTTCTGAGGCCTTATTCTGTAACTCTCCTAAGCTAAAACTCTATCGCTAAAAATTTATAAACTTGATTCAGGACTTTTTGGCTACGAAAGGAATTTTTGAACGCTTATTGTAATTTAAAAACTTCATGCCTATTACCTCTAAACTTTTTAATTTTATATACTCTAACGCCCAGCTTGTTTCAAAAACCCAAAATTTTAGCATTTTAGCTTAAGAGAATTACAGAATAAGGCCCCTGAGCATTCAAAATTCAAATTTATACGTAAATACACAATCATTGAAAAAAAAAAAATATGGAAAAATGCTATAACTTTAAAGGGTTAATTGATAAACAAAATATCAATACCCTTATTCTGAATATAAACAAATTGAGAAAAATAATAATATTAAACATTTTTAACATCAGTGGACAATAAAAAATAAGATAAAAAAGGTATTTTTTATACTTTAATATAAGATTTATGCAAGTAAGTTGATTTAAAAAAACTTGGTTTTACTTCCACTTTCGTCCCCCTTTAATTTTTATTCACAATTTTCGGTGTCTAGTCAGGTTCAAATTCGTTAAATTTTTTAAAATTTAATATTTAAGGTCATTATGAAACAAATGAAAATGAATATGATTGCTCGTTTTAATATTGTTCCATTCATCTGAATTTTATAAAAATTTAACAAAATTAATTGCGTTTACAAAGCAATAAATAAATAAATAAATGGGGCTCGAACCCGAGTCTTCAGTTCTTAAACATAGTTTTAGTTAGAGGTTAAATTTTTCTATTCAATTTTTATTCAGTATATATGAGCGGTGAGTGTGTCCTTGCTCAAAATTAAAAAAAAATTATAAATTCAGAATGATCTTATAGCTTCATGTACCAGAAAAAAAACTAATTAATTACAATTTTGTTTAAAATTTTTCTAAAATTTTCGAAAAAGACCATTTTTGAACTAGGCTTGTCCTTACTATGAATTGTACCATATTTGTCGGAAATGTTAACGTTGTTTAAAGTCATAAGTGTACCATATTTCATAATGGTAGAACCGTTTTTCTTCTGTTATGACATTTTTAATTTTCAGGATATATGGGAAGGACTCGAATCCTTGCCCCGAAATTTTCCAAATTTGCAATTTTACTGTCTTTCATCAAGTCAAACAAGTGTGCCAAATTTCATAACTCTACGTCAACTCCTTCTATTTTTGGCCGCTCGTTATATGAAAACACGACAATGCGCAGTGTACTGTAGTTTTTAACAGTTTGTGCAAAACATTTATTTAATCTAACAATAAAAATCCTGTGTAATCTTTAAAAATCTATTTAATTTTCTTTTAGTTTACATAGAAAACATAGAATAAATAAAATAATTGCTTTAATAAATAATTAACAAAATAATGCTGCACCTGTTTAATCTGATTACTTATAAAAAATAAAATAATTTATTTTCTCAAATTCAAAAACTTATATGCTTAAAGTTTATATGAATTGGTATTACTTTTAAGCATGTAAGGCAGCTTGAATAGGAACATATTCATATATTTTAAAGTTATTTATTTCCCTTCAAATATAATATTATGTGAAGCTAATTATCCATAAAAGCCTTTCATTTGTTTATTGTAATGATCAAAACTCTTAAAACCATCATAAGCAGTACTTTGAAGGTAAAGTTTATAGCAAATATACTTCCCTGTATTAAATGTATATCCTTTTAGAAGGGATACTCCATTCAAAAATTAAGAGAATACTACTGAGCTAACTACCTAAAAACGAAGAAAGAGAATCTTTTTTGTAATCTTATAGGAATTTTTTGTATTTTAAAATTTATTGCATTATGAAGCACAAATTTATTTTAATTTCTTCATATAGTGTACTCGTGCTTAAACTAATATTTCTATGTACAGGTACATATTGCTCGTAAAAGAAAAGAAAAGGGGTGAACATAGAATATAAGAATTGTCGAGTATCATAAAATTTGTCTGAGACTGTTAAAGTAGTTGTACAGTTGAGTAGAGTTGTTTGTTTAAAGGATATGTAGGAGTTTATGCAAGATCTGTAGTGTGCATTAGTGTGTGTGCCCTTCCTTGTACCTGGACCTTGATGCGGTGGGAGGGCTTGAGAGCATCAGTGATGAGTCAGGCTATGTCGACGGAGTGACTGATTGTTGCTCTGGTAGGGTCTCCCATGTCGAACAGGTTGACTTTGAGATGTCAGACTAAGACAGGTACAGACACGTTAAGCTAAGGTGTTGAGGCACCCGTGCCGAGAGCTGAATGGCTGGTGGTGTCTTTAAACAACCAGTCCCTAACGGTCCCCTCCGACGCCCGGGCAAGGTCGGTTGTATTTAGTGCCTTACCCCGGTATGCCGGCTCTGCCGGGGTGGACCACCCCTTCCGTGCATACTCGTGGGACCTACATTTGTATATGAACAGAGTACAGAAACTAAGAGTGTACTGGGCACGCTCTCCGTCTGTCTGGGACGGACGGAAACTCGGAGTCAGCTGGGCAATCCAAGGTAGGTTTGCACTTAGTTTACTCCTACGATGATGAGGGTGGCTCAAATTAATTTGAGGCATACCAAATTAGCCACTGATAACCTCCGTGTCGTCCTCCGTGAGGAAGACATCGATATCTGCCTAATTCAGGAGCCATGGATCTGGCAGTCTAAAATTATGGGTCTGCAGGATAGATCCTTTAACCTATTTTACGTTCAACATGCAGGTAGGCCTAGGGCCTGTGTTCTTGTTAAGAGAACTATTAATGCCTTCTTGTTGTCTAACTTTAGCTCTCCCGATGTAGCGGTTGTTAGGGTGGAACCATCAGGTAGCCGTTGCTTTTTCTTGGTCTCCGCTTATATGGCTCATGACCGTGCAGCGCCTCCTGAGGAAGTGCTCCGACTGACGGAGTCTCTTTTACCCAAAAAAGAGAACATACTTTTCGGCTGCGACGCAAATGCCAGACATACCATTTGGGGAAGCAGCGAAATCAACGAACGGGGCGAGTCTCTTTTCGATTTTATTATTAGCCAAGATTTATCTATTTGTAACAGGGGCAAGACCCCCACTTTTGTGTTTCCTGGGTCGGTAACGTCAAGTGGTTGGGAGGAAGTCCTTGATATTACCCTTTCTACCCGTTCCCTCAATGTTGAAAACTGGAGAGTTTCTGTTAGCGACTCCTTTTCAGATCACAGGTTGATCTTTTACCAAATTGGGTTCGGTCGGGGTGTCACTTCACCCAGAAGGGACCCAAGGAGGACGAACTGGGATCTGTTTAATAGAGTTTTCAGGGGAAAGGTGAACGGGCTGGAATCTCACATATCTTCCGTAGGCGATTTGGACAGACACGTCGAGGTCCTTGAGGGGTCGTATCAGTCGGCCTTCAGGGTGTCTTGTCCTCTCACTTTTTGTAAGAAGACCTATCCTCCTTGGTGGAGTAAGGACCTTTCTGAATTGAGAAAGAGGGTCAGAGCGGTCTTCAATGCTTGCTACTCGGCCAGGGACTTTCAAGCCTATAAGGAGTGCTTGAGGGACTATAAGAAGGCCGTCAGAGATGCGAAGCGCGATTCTTGGAGGAAGTATTGCGAATCCATCGAATCCACTAAGGACACTGCGAGACTCGGCAAGATCCTATCTAGGGACCACTCCTGCAGGACTCTAATTGCGAGGACAGACGGGACGTGGGCGGAGTCATCAATGGAGTCCTTGGAAATACTCGTTGACGCTCACTTTCCGGAGAACTCCGGGGAGGTTGGTGAGCCGGTGGAACAGGGTGAGATGTGTGATATTTCGCAGGAAACCTTTCTTTCGCCGGAAAGGATTTCCTGGGCCATTAACAGCTTCTCTCCCTTCAAGTCACCGGGTTTGGATGGTATAACGCCGATAATGTTGCAGAAGACGCAGGGAACTGTGATCCCTATTCTGCGGACGATTTTCTCGGCATGTATGGCCCTTAACTACGTACCCAGTAGCTGGAGGAGGACCAAGGTGGTCTTCATTCCCAAGGTGGGTAGAAGGGGGCATGTTATGGCGAGTGATTTCAGGCCAATTAGTCTTACCTCCTTTGTTCTTAAGGTGCTGGAAAGGGTGATAGACAGTCATCTCCGTCAGAATCTGGAGAGCAAGCTCTCGGCTGCCCAGCATGCCTATGTGAGGGGGAAGTCCACCGAGACGGCACTACATGAGGTGGTGGGTTCGGTGGAAAAATCCTTGGAGTGTAAGCAGTTCACTCTTGCTGCCTTCATTGATATTGAAGGTGCCTTCAACAATGTAAGGACTGGGTCTATTACTAGGGCTTTAAGGGACTTAGGGGTGGAGAGATATATCTATCTTTGGGTCGCTTCTCTGCTCAGATGCAGGGAAATTAATGCGGTGCTAGCTGGGGCCAAGGTCACAAGATTTGTGAGCAGGGGAACACCCCAGGGTGGAGTTCTTTCACCCCTTTTATGGCTAGTCACCGTTAATGAGATCCTATCCGTAATTAATGGCGGTGGGGTCAAGGTAGTTGCTTATGCTGATGACCTGGTCCTGCTGGTTTCGGGACCATTCCCTTCAGTTATGAGTGAGATCTTGGAGGGTGCTTTAGGTAAGCTGGGTGATTGGGCCGCCAGGTGTGGTCTTCGGGTTAATCCTTCTAAAACTCAGCTAATGCTATTCACCAGAAGATACAAACCTCCGCTGTTTAGACTGCCCAGAATGGGTAGTCAGACTCTGGAGCTCTCATCCAGGGTCAAGTATCTGGGCGTAATACTGGACCCCAAGCTCCATTGGAGGCTTCATGTAGAGGAGCGGGTGAAGAAGGCCTGTGTGGCCTTTTACTCCTGTAAATCTATGTTTGGTCGAAGATGGGGACTCAGACCTCATATGGTGCTCTGGATGTACAACCAGGTGGTCTTGCCAATTTTAACCTATGGTTGCTTGGTGTGGTGGGTGGCCCTTCGCAAGGGCTATATTGTCACTAAGCTGGAAAGAGTGCAAAGGACTGCGTGTATAGGTATCACTGGGGCCTGCAGGACTTGCCCCAATGCTGCTCTGAACGTCATTCTGCACCTACTGCCTGTGGACCTTCAGGCTATGTCGATTTCAACTCAGAGTGCGATCAGATTGAGAGAGCTGGGCCTCTGGGGACGATTTTCAGGGGGCCATAGTAATATTCTAGGGCTACTCCCTCCTCATATACGGGATATACGTACTGACCTTGCCCTCCGGAAGTTGGATTTTGGGGGGTGTGCCAAGGTTGTCTTCCCCAGTAGGGAAGAATGGGCATTAGGAAGGGTTGGTATGGGTCCCGGTTTTTCGATCTTCACGGATGGCTCTAAGATGGATTCCGGCGTGGGGGCTGGTATTTACTCCGAGTCTGCCAAATTGGCAGAGTCTTTTAGATTGCCGGACACATGCAGTGTTTTCCAGGCCAAAGTGTTTGCAATCATGCAAGCACTGAGGATTCTAGGGGAACGGTGTATAGGGGGTGAAGTTAGGGTTTTTTCTGATAGCCAGGCTGCTATCAGAGCCCTGGCTTCGCCCATGGGAAACTCTTCCCTCGTCCTTCGTTGTAAGGAGGAGCTGAAGCGTCTTGGGGACGTTTGTGGCATCTCCTTGGTCTGGGTTCCTGGTCATAGGGATATCCTGGGAAATGAGAGGGCAGATGAGCTCGCTAGGGGAGCTTCTGCCGGAGGGGAGCATGTTGCTTCCTACCTGGATGTCCACTGCCCTATGACCACCATTAAGGAAAGGATATCCAAGTTTTTCCTTGGGAAAGCACAGAGCAGGTGGAATTCCATCAATACCTGTGCTGTTTCTAGGACACTTTGGCCACGGTATAACCGGGGTAAGACTCTGGGAATCTTGGGGATTCCCCGTCAGTCCTTGTCCAGACTCATAGCGGTGTATACGGGTCACTGGCTGATCGGTAGACACGCAGAGAGGCTGGGCCTCCCCTTTAATCCGCACTGCAGAAGTTGCGGGGATTCTTCTAAGAGGGAGACTGTGGAACATTTTCTTTGTGACTGTCCAGGTCTGGCGGTCAGACGTTTGAAGTTTTTTGGGGTGCCCTTTTTCGACGGCTTGGCGCAATGTGCGAACCTGGACCCCCTTGCTTTACTTCACTTTATAGACAGCTCTGGTTGGCTGTAGTTATATTCTCTTCTTTTTCTACTTTTAGGTAACTTTAGTTTGGTCCTGCAATGGTATCAAAACGGCATCTTGTGCTAATTGTAGTTGATCGGAGTTTCGGATCAACTGGCCATTTGACCTACCTACCTACCTACCTATTAGTGTGTGTGTGTGCATGTGTGTTTTTTATAAAAGAGCATGTTTGGAAATGTTCAAGGACTTGTCCTTATGTGTAGTAAACAAATATTATAATACACAACACAAATACTACTTTAATTCTATAACATTGAAAATCTGAAAATTTATGTTGTTTTTCCTTATCCTCCTACACATTTGTTTATATGTTTTTATGAATTTTTATTTTCTAACTTTTATAAAAAGAAAACCATTAAAAAGAAAAAAAAAATATCTGAAATTTAAAATGAGACCATTTATATACACACTTAGGTATTATCTTTAATTTTTTTTGGTAAATGTATGCATTTAATCTATTTAAAAAATATAATAATTAAGTGTCTTGAAAAATATTTGTTTTATATTTAATTACCTTCATGAAAAAATGTAATAAAATTTAAGAAATTTAATTACAATAAAGCTTTAACATAAAAAATGTCAGTCGGTGCTAAAGATCAGACAATATATATGTACATACATACGAATATGTGTCTACTTTCCTACTCAGATTGCTATATTAAGATCTATAGTTTTTCAGTCTAAATCATTATCGACTTCCAAAAGCTTTGAACATAAGATTTATTTAAAATACTCTGCATTAACTTGACCTTGCTTCACAGCAAATAATAAAAGGATTAGGAAAGTGGGTTCCAAGGTCTACGCCTATTAGACGGACAACGCCGCTTACACAGCTCACAAGCTGGCGGGTGCTAAAATGCCATACAGGAGGGGCACCAGGAGGTTGTATTTCGACTTTTTTTAAGATCAATACTTAAGGGTAAACCGCTACTCATGCAGTACATTGTTTTGGAATTTGAAGATACAAAGATAGATTAATTTTATTTTACTTTTTTAACATGCGCCTTTTTGTTGATGAGAGAAGTTGTTGTCAATTTGACCACTCAAAGGACAGTGTTATACCTTCACAGTTGAATGATAAACAGAAATTGCCCCAACTGTCGATGGATGTTGAAGGCGAGTGGGGAGAGTATTGTATTTAATGGGAACAAAGATCGTTCTGGAAGCAGCCAGGTTTACCACAATCACAGATTTTGCCACGTCCGAAGATCATTTCGTTGTGAAGGTCACTGGACGTAGGCGTAGAAGAAAACCATGATTACGTTGGAAGTACCAGGCCAATGAAGCCCTTTTAGTGGGAATAACTGGAGAAGGTGCGCGTTTAGCAGAGACACCTGGAGACTAGTGTTGAGGCAGGCCGAAACCCATTAATGGGTTGCTATGGTCGGCTAAGTAAGTAAGTACTTAATTAATGTTTAACTTTCATTCAATTTTTTTTTTATCTTAATATGTAACAAATTTACTACCGTAAACAGTCTGCTCTAGTAGAACCATACTACTTCCATAGAAATATCTTCGTATAGGTCCATTTGATACAGTTTGGTAATTGCTGCAAGTTTTTTGTTTTATTTTTATAGTAGACAGAGGCGCACACTGGTTCGGCTTCATACGATTGGTGGCATTAAATATAAGGAGTGGACCTAGAAACTTGAAAGTTGGCACAGAGTATTATATTGACTAAATTAAGAAAATAAAATAGTTTCATGAAAATCAGCCACACCCATCGCCCACCGCCCATACAATCAAAATGGATATTTTCACATAAAACCTTTCGTATATAAGCAAAAGTATTAAAATTTAGTACATATACTACCTACAAAAAACAAAAGACGCATGCCAAGTTTCATTGAAATTTGCCACGCCCATCGCACTCTGTGTACGCGGTACTTTGGTGACTAAAATTCGATTTTTTAAAACTATTTTTTACAAATCAAATAATTCCGTTCCAAAGAAGAGTATTTAACTGAGAGAAATTCATAATATATTTGATTAAAAAGAAATATTTTGTCTTAGAAAAAGTCTACTGAAGTCACTTAAATATTGTAAAACGAAAACTGAGGAAAATTTTTACACAGTTCAGTAGCTTGTATATGTCAGATATTTTAATTGATAACTTTTCAATGCAGTTTTTATTGAAATACAGCACTTCCTTTATAATTCGTAGAAAAATTTGTTTAGATTGCGTAGAAGTGACCGAATTAAAATTGCCTTCTAAACCTCAAAATTTGCAGTTTTTCTTTGATAAATAAAAGATAGGTCCGGCTATATTACTGGAACCGAACCGAACCCTAAAAGCCTATTCTTTGAATTTACTCACAAAAATCCACAAGTTTTTACAGATCGTTAAACAAACTTATGAATTTTCTTAAAATGGACGGGAAAACTGCAGACAAGTTGCAATAAAATCTATTGCAGAGAAGTGCAATGCTAAGAATATGCAACAGATTTTAATACAAACGTCTACTGAAATTACATGATTGTGAAAGAAATTTTTCCTAACTTATTTTAGTTTTTTAAACCGGAATTGCTTAGGGGCAAAAACGGGCAGCTGAATTTTTAATAAATAATTAGCTGAGACTTCAGGCTTTAATTTGATATAAGTATCTGGCTGAGGCTCGTTGGTGCACAGAAGATGCAATCCATAGAATTTGGAAAAAATATATATTTTTGGACAATTTTTTGTAGTAAAAAAAATTATTTTTTTTTTTAAATTTGAAAATTTTTTGTATTTGCATCTATATCATAAAAAGCTTCCAATTGTATGAAAAAAAAATAATTTTGGTGTCATTACAAGAGCATTTTAAAAGCATGAAGCGATAGAATGTGGCATATTTAATACGGTCATTTCAAACGCATTCACTTAGGTCAACTTTGAATGTCTCTGGACAAAAAAGTAATAAAGATATAAGCCTAATATTTTTGGTACATGATAATTACATTGTCTATTATAAACTGTAAAAAAATCAGGTAGATCAGAAGGCATAAAAAAATGAATTAATGCCGCTCTTGAACCAGTGTGAGGCATAGGCAAAGAAATGTTTTAAAATGGAAAAAATTATATCTTTTTTTATTATTTATTGTCGTTGTTATTTAAACCATGGCCGAGTTGTTTTATTGTTTAAATACAAAATAATTTTGTTGACAGTTTTCTTTCTTCTAAATAATAAATATTTTTACAACGCATTTGCTCTAAGAAGAGATTTCTAACTGTGTGTGCACTAAATTAGAAGAAGAGAAAAACTATGAAATTGTATTCAAAAGCAAATAAAACAAAACTTTTTGTTTATTATTCAAAAAGTACATAATTATTGGGTCAAATGTTACTTGTTCTTACAATAAAAGATTTTCTGTACAAAACAGAAAAGAAGAACACTTCTTTCTAAAAAAAAAAAAACTGTGCAAAATGAGGTCATTGCCTACCAAAGTTTTAAACAGAACCTTTAATTGACTACAACTTACATCAAATTAGTCCTTAAATTATTTTATTGTGCATTGGGTATATGGCAGACTGATTAAAGCGCTCCTATTAAACTCAAAACAGCTCAGGTTTTTATCTCAGCAAAGATGAAACATTGAAGAATAAAAATTTGCTGTTCTTCCCGTTTTTAATTTAAAAAAATAAGAGGTCACCCTCTCCCCTCCCCCCCAAAAAGTACATCCATAGGAAACCGCCCCCCTACATTCCACATTCTTCCACCTGCCATCTGAGAAACAAATAATCAGGGAGAAAAGCGCCAGTTCCTGGAAAGATAACAGCTACCTGGAGAAGATAATGCTCTCCAGTTCAGAGTCAACATACAGCGACATATGAGGCAAGTGCTGTTGAACATTCAATGGTGAAGATATAACAGTGGCCTTTGAGTGATCAAATTGACAACAACTTGTCTCCGTCTCATTTGTAGATTAATTTTTTATTTATATTAAAATTACGAAACACGGCATTTTTTTCATTTTTCACCTTTGTTGAGATTTTATACCTTATACCAAATTTCACGCAATTTTAGAGCACATTTTGGGTTAGAGCCTTTTTTAATGATGAATCTTGTGTAGATTTCGATTCGGTTATAGGCCTGTTACATTTTTTCTCATCCAAATAAATTGATTTACCTTAATACGTACTCGTATATACATATGTATGTATGTACGTTTAACCTAACTGATCATTTAATATAGAAATCACTCCAAATGAGAATTTATATACACCTCTTACGTTGTCACTCCAAAAAGCTTGTCAGTTTTTTTTTAGAAAATTAGTTTTAATATTTTCTATACAAACAATCAAAATTTTTAAGCCACTAGTAATATGGAAACAGTCCATAAACTCATTCATCAGGACAGAAAAGTTTAGTACACACCGTGGAATGATAACGAAATATCAGAATCTTGGAGCGTTTGAGTTGTATAATCTCGTTTCAAAAGTTACTGCTTTATATTTTGCATAAATATTGTTTTTTGTTCTAATAAGTTGCATATCATCGTGCGGGAGTTTGTATGATATATCCCCCATTTCGTATTTCATATATATCTCGAGTTAATGATGCCTTTTTAGGCTTTCGACTCCAAATTTTTTAAGTCTGCAATCCGTTTCGGATATCTCGTGCAGTTTTCGAGATAAATAGCCGAAAACGGATATCAGATTTTAAAATTTTTGTATCAAAAACCTAAAGTGGCATCATAAACTCGAGATATATAAAATGCCCGATATAACACATACGACGATATTTAAACTCTATGGAATTCCATTTTGTATTTTTATTTAATTAGATTTTTGTATTTTTTTTTTCTTTTTTCTTTTGTTTTTCAAACAAAAATTAAAAATAATTTGCATTAAACAAACAAGTGTTGATTACATATGTACATGCTGAGCACACACATCAATTATTTCTTCTTTCAAATTAAATAATTTCTTGAGACTGTTGAAATGCATAAAAGTGTTTGTTTGCTGCAATAAAACTAAATTGCTTGCTCTAGAATTTTAGGATATTTAATATCAAAAAATTACTTAAAACTCTTGGCATGAGATTAAACAGAGAAAATCAAACTCATGTAGGTTTCAAAGAAATATTTTCCTATTTTTGTTTTAGATTCTATCCATTCACTCTAATAGTTTCCAATGAGACTTCTCAAACACCAGTCTTTCTTTATGCAATCCTGAATGCTTTAATTTCTATGAGCAAATGGTAAAGGAAGGTCTTAAACACAATTTTTCCTTCGTCTAATCCTGATTGCTTTAATATCTGTAGAAAAAAATTTATACACATTTTTGTTCTTTTTTTCTGTGGATTATGATAAAAGTAGCCACAGCTGTGGATGCATTAAGTGTGTTCGTGCTTTTATGTTTCCTAATAAATTTTACCAATTTCTGTGGTTTTTTTTATTTTTTCTTATTATTTTCTAGGAAAATATTTCAAAGTGTTAAGAAAATTGTTGCCGTTTCATATATGAAATGTAAATTCCACACAGCCGTACAAATATGTGACTTCTTTGAATTTTATTAAGTTTTCTAAACAAAAAATATATAGTTTAGTGGTATTTCTTTTTATTTATTTATATCTTTTTTTTGGGGGGGGGGGGAATTTGGTCGTTTAATTAAATCATAAATATTTAAAATTTCCTTTAAATACCAATTATGTTGTTTTACAATCGCAAACAAAAATATATACAAAAATATTAAATATTGATTTATAACTGGATTATATTTATGCATGAGTTTTCTGAATGATGTCCTATCTGAAGAAAACGAAACTAGTTTGTTCCCTTCTTTTGGGTGTTTTTTCTTTTGAATTAAGTGAGAATGTAGTCGCCGTTGTCTAGTGGTTAATGTGTTGGTTTAGTAAGACGAGAGCTTCCGTTCAAGTCCCGGCTCTGACATCTTTAAGCAAAGAAATGCTAGCAGACTTCTTGCAAAAGCTCTGAGAGAACTGATTGCCATGAACAAGCATCTTAAATTTGCCATTCCGAGTCAACTTTAACCTGTAGGTCCCGGCCAGAGTTGTGCGTAATCAATTATTTTGTGTAATTAATTACATGTAAATTACACAATTACATGTAATTGTAATTCTTTTTTTTTCAATTACATTTACTTTTCAAGTAATTGTAATTGTAATTACGCAAGTCAATTACATTTGTAAGTAATTGTAATTCAAAAAAATCAATTACAAATTACAAGTAATGGTAATTGAAAAAACTCAATTAACAATTACATGTAATTGTAATTGGAAAAATTCCAATTATAATTACAAGTAATTGAAAAAATTTAATTGGCTTCATGAAGTAATGGTGGAAAATAAAGTAATCATTAGTTTTTGAAGTAATCATTAAAAAAATATTTATTTAATTACAATTACTTTTAATTATATTTACATTTTTATAACAATAAGTCAATATTCATTTTAGTTACATAATTTGTTTTACTTATATTTGAATTGCTCATCCACCTCAATAACATCAGTCTTATTTATGATAATAAATATACGCATTATATGAGTTTTTTATAAATGGCAAAACAATTCAAACAATCTCTTTAATACCATTTTCTAAAATTTATCATTCATTTGAGATACAAAATTACATTGATCTTATTTTTTAAAGTAAAATGAGGCGTAATATGTTAAAAAGTTTCATTAAAAAAATAATATTTATAAAAAGAATCACAAACATTTACATTTTTCATTCAGTATTTTTATCCAAAAAAATATTTTTTTTCCCATTACAAGTAATTATTTTGTGTAAATTACAATTATAATTACTTAGTAATGATAATTGAATTTTTTCAATTACAATTACTTGTAATTTGTAAATGAAAATTTTCAATTATAATTACATGTAATTGTAATTCAAAAAATGTAATTGCATCAATTACAATCAAATGTAATTGTAATTGAAAATTTTTCAATTACTCGTAATTGTAATTGAACAAATCTCAATTACAAATTACATGTAATTGTAATTGTAATTGTAATTTAATTGGCCGGAACAACTCTGGTCCCGGCACTCAATGGATAAAAATTGACACACACAACATGAGTGCTGCGAGAAGCTAGGCCGTAATACTGAAACTGGGTTTTAAAGATGAGTTACATATGTATGTATGTGAGAATGATCGTTTGTCTGATGTGTCTGCATATTGGGCCCATTAAGATATGTTTTTCTGTAATAAAAAAAATTATTTGTGATGAGATTAATTTCGGTTTTGATGTGTGGCATTCCTTACCTCCTGCTTAATATTTGAAGCGTTTCGTTCCTGCAGGTTGGTCTATGCATTACCTCCTCACTGTCGTCAGACTTGGGAATTTATCGAAACATCTTCTATTTTGTATATTCCAAATATATATGTATATTTTTTTTTATTGAAATCAATTCTCAGATGTAAACCCTTACTGATACTGTGCATTGTATTGGAATTTTTGGAAAGGACAGTACATTTATAACAATACATATATTTTGTTTTTCTTATATTATTAAGCGCCTTAGGAATGAGACAAATTATTGTGAATTGATCATTCAAAGGCCAGTGTTATATCTTCACCCTTGATTGTGTGGTGAGTGCCTTCGCTAAGTAGGTTTAACTGTTATCTGCTACTTCCCATTAGGTGGCGCTTTTCTCTTGATCAATCTTTTTTGTTGTCAATGGTTAAGGTGGAATAGAGTGGAATGTCGGGGAGCGGTTTCTTTGTAGATGGTCTTCTTGGAGGAGAAGGCAGAACCTTTAAATTTGATTATATTTAAAAAAACCCGCAGTCTTACTTCTTCATTTTTCACCTTTGCGGGGATTTGAACCTGGGCCGTTTAATGTTTTGGCGACAGCTCTAACTCAGTATTATTTTGTACATAAATTTGATGCTCAACAAAGCTAAAGGAGTTCTAATCATCATTTAGATGTGGGATAAAAAATGTTTCCAGTTAGGCCTACACTTGAGTATGGGATTTCGTGGTCTTTATCATTATTAATAATGGATATCGTATAGATCACATCGATTCTATGCAGAAAAATTCTTATTTAAAGTTAACGTCTTATCATCATAGATGAAAAGCAGAGGGACGATGCTTAATGGTTTTTTGTTTTGCTAAATGTCATTAATGGTAAACTTGACTCTCAATTCGGTTTAAGTAATATACATGTAAAGAATTTAATTACAAATATAAAATTTTATTTGATTTTTAATAAATAATAAATTAATTTGGTCAAATTATAAATTAATTAATTTCGCCAAAATATAATTCAATGTTTTTTGCAATATTTGGATTTACATATGCAAAATGTATTTAAGTTTTAGTTTAATAAAAAGTAAGTTCACACACTAAAAAACTTCAAAGATTATTGAAAACAACTTAAACTGTTAAGCAACTTTGTTATATAAAAATAAAATTTTTTATAAATAGATTTCTTTTTGCAACTGCACAACTTCAATGAACTTTTTCAACTTCTCTTTTTTTTATTCTTCACAAGCGTTACCATGTTACTTTTCTTCCACGCTTTTCTAACTTTTGGCCAGTGCTGCCAACTTACATACATATATCTTATGGTATTTTCTTTTCTAGAAGAGAAATACTGCCCTGTGATAATGTCATTAATTATTTAACGAGAATATAACTCAAATATGCAATAGGGAAATGCACTTTTTTTTATCAGCTGCAAAGTATTTTTATTTTTTTTTCTTTCCCAAATATAAGAAATTGTTGGGGAAATGATTGAAGAAATTCCAATGATTTAAAACTATTTTATCACATAAAATAGACGTGCCAACCTACATATTTTTGAGTTTTATTTACTAAAGTTCGGAAATTTATTTCGTTTCGCTTCCAATAAAATATATAAATGTAAACACTGAGATGCCAGATATCTTATTTCTAACTTAAAATTTTAAAACTTTTATTTCTAAACAGTTTTATAACACGACATGCAACCTAATTTATATCATAAACATAACATTTTAAGTTCCCTTATGTTTATTAAACAAAATAATAGAGAAAACAACTTAAAAAAAAGATAACGAGTAGAAGTGACTTTTCCTCAAATTTCGTCTGGTAGCTCTATAAATAAACAGAATATATCTGTTCTACAGGGTATTATCGGCACTTTCGACTTATACAGGGCGAAAATGTAATACCTTCTGTTATTATCAAGGGGGATTTTTTTAGAATAGAACTTACTACCTTTTTAGAGTGTGAAAAATTTTTAAGAAACAAACACAAAATTGCATTTTTAAAATAAAATGATGAATTTTTTGGTAGAAAAGAAAACTCCATTAGAGTACCACCTCTTGTAATGAAATACTATGCAAATGCTGAGTCACTGTAAAAATTAGTTTAAATTTTAATGAACGTCATCGATTCTTTATTTTCTCTATGGTTTTGAATTACTGCAATGCAATGTGCATTGCAATTTAGCATTAAAGTTTTGTTAAAAAAAAATAAATGTTTCCTTATATTGTAATTATTATTTGTAATCATTCAAACATAAAAATGTTTAATTATAGTCTATCTAAAATTATTCTGCAGACTTTTATCAATAACTCACTAAGAAATATAATAAAAAGAGAACATGAGAGTACGTCGCATTGAGTCAGAGTTAGAGTTCAAGTGAATTAGGAAGGGAAAATGTATCCCAGTAGTAAAAAAAACGAAGTACCTACGCAATCATCGATGACGTATGCATTACATTTTAAGCGGACTCTTAACGTGCTTAAAGTGTAAGCTGTGCATAACCTAAAGAATCATACACCCAATTTAAAACTTGGATTACGATGTAAGCGGTTGAGTCAGTTACTGTTTCAATACAGAGTATTTGTTTTTATTTTTACTTTAAATGCAAGAATTCAATATGCCGAGATTACAACTCCACTTACGATGTAAGCGAAGGGCTCAGTTGTTTGCTCTTCTATTTTGGACTTTACTTTCATATATACTTATAAAAACATATATTTATATAGAGCATTTGTTTTTGTTTACCATACGTATATGTAAAAATTTAAAACACCAAATTAAAACTTCACTTACGATGTAAGCGGCCGAGTCAGTTACTGTTTCAGTATAAAATTTGTTCTCGTATTTTATTTTTTTACATAATAAAATGCCGTTAGTTTCAATGTATATATGAAATACAAGTGAAACAAAAAATATTTTTGCAATTTAAATTAGTTCAAAGTTCATTACGCAGTGGAAAAGTGGTTTTTAAAAAGGTGTTTTGGTGACTATATTTTTAATAATATATAATTACTAATTAATTAAAAGATGGCAAAAATTGAAAGTGATTTGGAGAAATTGAAAGGTACTTTAATTTATTTATTTTAACTTTACTCAGTGTCTGTAAAAAAGAAATAGCAAGTTATTTTTTTTTATTTCAGTTGAATAAATCCCAGCAGTTACAATTATTACACAGATCCAAAGTCGGGAAAAAATATGTATAATAAACTTTTTTTTTTATTAATATGAAACAATTTGGGCGTAAGTAGCTTGGCAAAGAAGATTTAAGATATAAACTCATTTGGCCGAAAATAATAACAATATATATAGTTGTATTTTCAGATTTGTATTTTCAGAATTAAAGGCCCTGCATGATGCAATTTTTGGTAAGTTTACTTTAAAATTGTTATATATTTATATACATATGTAAGTGTTTGCATTTACCAATTTTTATTTTTTAGAAGCCGTAAAGAAAGAGTGCCATACCACTGGCGTGTATAAAAAACAATAACAACACTGTTTTAAAACATATAAACAGATTTTATACAAAAAAGTGTAGTGATAGAAAAAATAGTAACTAATAATTATTTTATATTTTTGTTATTATATTTTCTATATATTTATTATTATTTTTTTCTTTTTTTTTGTATTAATCAATTTTTAAAATAATTTGTAAATTTATGCCCGTATTCATAAAAACTATTTTAGGTTTATTGAGAACTTATTTGACAAATTTCTATGCAATACTTGTCAAATAAACCCTCAATAAACCTAAAATAGTTTTTATGAATACGGGCATTAAATTTTAATTGAATTTTATTGAAATAATAAAAAAATATTGCAATTTTTTAGGCTGAATTCAAATTAACATGCATTATGTTTTCAATTACAAAATCAGTGGGAAAAGTGGCGACAGCGCTTAACCTTAACTTACAGTTGCAAAGTAGATTGTAATACATATGCATTACGTTCCAATTTACTTCTGTTAATAGGGATATCATAAAACCTGCTTATAACTCTGTTTACAATGTAATTGCACTAGTAGTAGCACGTGGTGACAACGTCACTTACTTTTTAGGCGAGAGCTCACAGATTAAGCAGCCTATGACATTTATATGTTAAATCTAAACAGAGAAATAAGCGAAGGCATCACCACTGATTGCTACTTTGTGTTGCTTACATCAGCGATTACGTAAGGTACATTTGTACCGCTGGGCGGTAATACAAGTCGTACGACATGTCAAATTTTTGTGTAGAAGAGAATGAAAAGTATCGTTTAAACTTGATATGTAGTGAGAGCGTACGACATTGAGAGAAAATACGGATGAAAATTTGACAGTCGTACGGATCTTTTTTTTTTTTGAAATTTTTTAAAAATGCATTTTTATGTTTTTGTTTTTTTGTGTTAAATGTATTCACAATGCATGTAAGTTTTGTGTGCATGTGTATGTGCATTTTATGTTTTGATTTTACTTGTTCTGGTATTTTACCAACCTTGTAAACGCAAAAAATATCTGTCGTAAGATCTATACTCTCATTTTTAAATACGGATGGAATTTCATAATATTTTCTCATTGATTTTACGTACGACTTGTATTACCGTCTAAACCCCCCTTAAGTTTGTATATTAATGTGAATATAAATGAAATATATACTTATTTTATTTTGAATTCACAATAGATTTTATATAACGCAGTGTTTGCTCTAAAGAAAATTATATAAATTTTGTTTTCAAATATTTTTATAAATTACAATAAAAAAAAAAATTAGTTAAATAACAATAAATTATAAAAATTTGAAATTAAATTTTTATGAAACAATTGTAGCGTGTGACAATGTCCTGTAAAAAAAATTACACAAAATGGGGTAGAATTTCCAGGCTAAATTTGTTAATTTTGGCCATAGAGACTATACACACACATGCATCCATGGATTGCTTTAATAAGCAGCAGTTTTTGTTATGCTGTGTGGTATCTGTTTTTTTTACATTTTTACAGTTTTAAAACCAAATAATGAACGCGTAGTGCGCATATAAAATAATTTTAAAAATTTCTAATTATGCCGCATAATTTTATTTTATTACGCGATACATTCTCCGGTCTACTTTGTCTTTGCGTATCTTGATGACCTTGTATGTCGACAACCAAAAATTTTTCTTTAACGATACAGCAATCATACCTGAATAAGGAGTATTTATTACTCTGATGCTTATCATTTTGGTACGACAATTTTAATATGTCTGCATACATAATTGGCCATTACAACCCTGTTTCAGGGTTTTTTTCTTACAGCACACGTGATGTATGTGTCAATTTTTCTCCATGAAAACCGGTACATACAACTAGATTGTGTTTATCGTAAGTACCTGTCCTGGAACTCACCACACGCTACCCCGTTGTAAAGGGTGGTAGTCAAATACGCCGCGTTTGACTAGCGCCATTCGAAGCCGGTACCCTCTAATTTCGGATATGTCTATGACACGCCGGTCAGAAGAACGCCCTTGAACATTGAATTATCAATTTAGTGCCACCACTGCCTGGGTAGTAATACATCCCTTGTTGAGAGGTTTCTATCTAGCACTACCACAGCCACTACGAGTACTCCCCAAGGGCTGCACCCAAACCATCAGGCCGATTTGCTGCACTCCCCGAATGACAGGGGAGTACAAGCATAACCGGGGGCTTCCTGATGCCCGTAGTTCCAGATTAGAGTAGGTTTCTCTAGTCAGTCATTGAGATGGTCAGGGACCATCAGGGACCAGGCCACCCAGAGCTAGGTGAGCTCCATATTCCCCGGTGAGTACAGGTCCCTGGTGTGACGTAAATCACCAGAAGCCATTTACTGTACCCTCGAGGGGGAACCGGTACATACAGTTAAATTTTTTTTTCAAGATGTCAGAGCTGGGGTTTGAACCCTGGCCTCAGGCCAACATACCAACCACTAGGCCACGGCGAGTACAATAGAATTTGAAAATTTTAGAAAATCGTCGTGGTTTACGTTACAAAAAAAGAAATATGTAAGAAGCCAACGTACCATCCTACTCACCTTATTCTCCTAATTTAGTTCGCTTTGAATTCTTTGACTTTTAGCTGGTCCCAAATCAAAAAAATCTTGATTTGATTTCTAGCTTTTTTTTTCCCAAATCTAAAAAATTCTTCGCTGGTAACCGTTTTAACTCGAATGAAGATGCAATGGCAGCTGTTAACAAGAATTTGGAGGGGCTTCAGCAAAATTATTTTAGTAAACGGATACTGAAGTATTATTGAAGATTGTATTGAAAAATCGAATAATTTTAATCATCTGGCTCTTGTTTATTATTTTTAGGCTAATAACATTTCGAACTACCCTCGTATTTTCAATAAGTATTAAGAAAACTAATTATTTATGTGACTGAGTCTTCACTCAATGCTGAGAGAGCTCTTTCTGCATATGAGTAGAGTTGAAATTAAAAATTATTTTTATAAAAAAGACCTCATGCTGAACTAATTTGAAAAATATTATAAGATTTTAAACATTCCTCAATCAATTTAAAGTTTTTATATAATTATGATATAATTTTTGTTTGTTTTTAGTAATACCCACCTCTCCATTCACAAACGATGATATATTTCCCTGGCGAATGAAACAAAAATCTCTGACCAGTCAATATTACTCTAACCGTAGGTAGCAACATGCGACATATGAATTTATTAAAATCTTGATTTCTTTGTGGTCTTTTGTTCCTTTCTACTATTTAAAGATTAGTTCGAAAGTAATTTTTAAATTCATCAGGTTGTAAGCCACTGTAATACCCGTTAAATTTAAAGTTCTTTTTTAATTTATAGAAGAAGCAAAACCAATTAAATTTTTGAAATAATATATAATTTAAAATCTTTAATTGAATAAATAAAGTCAGTGAACGTAGTCACCATATAATCATTTTAACACACTTGTTAGTAAAACTGAAATAAATAATTTTTCCTTTCCTTTATTTTACAACTACTTCTTACAACATGTTATCCAGCTCATATCAAATACTCCAGTGGTCAAATAGTACTCTCGTATAAATAAAAGAAATATTTTGATGGCAGATATAATAAATAAAACGGTGTCGTAGCTATAGGTACATAGGGATATAAAAAATATATGTTTTTTTTTTTTTGTATTTCACTGTGAGAATAAATTCGTATAAAACCAAATATCCTTCTGTTGTGTATATTTGTATGTATAAGTACACACATATGTACGTACATACGAGTGTATATGTGCATATGTATGGGTTTATAAATTTTTATAGGAAATATTATACAAGTTAACACCCCTTTTAACAACTTACTTTTATTTAAAAATTAACACAAATAAAAACATGTACAGAAATTTATGCCATAAAGTTACAAATAAAATAATAGAAGTAAAAAAAAAAAAAAACACACACACACAAAATACGAATAAAACATGAAAATAATAAAAACATGAAACTCCACAACCTAGATGGGAGTGTTGAAGCTATTAATGTGCTGGACTTCATATTTTTCTTTAGTTGTTATTCCTCAACCGTATTAGTGGAAGGATATACCGTGTAAGTGATGATATTTTTAACACTCGCAGAGTCTCTTTCAGTGCTAATCTTAATCTATTGCTTTAGTGACTATCTATTGAATCGAAGAGGAGATTTTGAAGATGCAAAGTTATAAAAAAATTGACAGAGAGAGAAAGAGAGAGAGATACTATGTGTTTGCTACTTGACTTTGGGTCTTATTACGGCTAGCTTTTCAATATCACGAGAGACAAAACGCTGCGAGCAACTGGCAGAGGAGCAGATAATAATCTCTAGGGCCAAAACGACAGGACGCCCTATAATTAGTTCTATTAGACAGGATAGCATTCTCAAATAGCAACAACGCTGGAACGCTCAAGAACGGGGAAGATAGACAGCGAGACTTATACAGAATATAGGGCCATTAATAAACCGAAAATTCGGAAAAGTGCACTTTTACACCACACAGATGTTATCGGTGCACGGATATTTTAGAAAATATCTGCACCAAACGTATACTAGAACAGAAAAAGGAGGTCTTTGAAGCTATTGTAAGTGCAGGTCCTCTAGGCAGGACAACCTAGAGGAAACTGCCAAACGTTCCAAAAAAGGATATACCTTGAAGTAATGCGCATGTGGGGGTTTTTTGTTTAGTTTTATGTAAAAGCAAAAAGCTTTTTTTATCTCTCCAGCATAAAAAAAAACGCGGCGAGCAAAAGAGATTTATTGTGCTAAGCTTAAAAACTAATAGAATTTGATAAATTTGATTTAGCTTAATAGAAACTATCCATTTCGACATCTATGGTTTGACAACTGCTAATGTTTTCACATTTCTTTTCAGTACGATCAAGCGACATACATACATATATAACTGGCCTTTACAACCCTGTGTCAGGATTACGACCTAGGTTCCCCCAGCACTCATGTTGTGTGTGTCAATTTTTATCCATGAGTACCGGGACCTACAGTTTAATGTCGATTCCGAACGACAGACTTGAGAAGCTTGTTCAAGGCAATTAATTACTCTCAGAGCTTTTGCCAGACGACTGCTGAGAGGTAGTCGCCGGAAGAAATATTATTTTCATATTTCTTTTTTTTTGAAGATGTCGGAGCTGGGTGTCAAACCCAGGGCTCATGTCTTAGTAAGCCAACACACTAACCACTAGACCACGACGACTACACGATCAAGCAACACATCTTCAATATTTGAATGCCAGAACAACACTTCGAAATGGTAAATATTTTAGTAAAAAAGAAAAATTAAAAAGAAGCTAGTTTGCGGTTTAATAATAAGAAGTTGCCCCCACCTCCCTGACATTCCACTCTATTCCACCTTAACCAATGTCAATCAAAAACGAATGATCAGGAGAAAAGCGCCACCTATTGGGAAGTAGCAGACAACAGGTAAACCTACTTAGCGAAGGCACTCACCACACAATGAACATGCAACGATGAGGCAATTGCTGTTTATCATTCAAGGGAGAAGGTATTACACTGGCCTTTGAATGAGCAATCCACAGCAATTTGTCTCATTCCTAAGGGGCTTAATAATAATATAATTAATAATAATTTAGGTACTGTCCTTTCCAAAAATGCCAATACAATGCACAGCATTTAGAAGGGGTTTACCCCTGAGTATTGGTTTTAAAAACAAATCACCACGGCCACCGTATATAATATTCAGCAACACGTACAAACATTAAAATTGTTTTATCCAAATGGATTATCTGTTCGGAAAACATACCGAAATCGTCATCGTTAAAAATCATCTTTGGCTATGAGGCCCATTTCTATATGAGTGGATATATGAAGAAGCAAAATTGTGACATTTTCCCCGAACTTATTCACATGATAACCAAGACCATACAATGCATCCGAAAAACGTCAGCGTTTGATGTAAATTTTGCACTAGCTGAGATTTATGTGGCAGAGTCATATAAGATTAGACACTTTAGGTGTGCTTTACCTATAGAAGCCAGGATGGACATTTAAACGACGTTTTACTAACACATTAGCATCATGTTGTCTTTTTCGCACACAATTTGTTTTATATAAATTAGAACATATGAAGCGCATAATGAAAGTTACAAAGCCGTATACTGAGCGAAAACAAACACAAATCCTTATTGAATAACCATTACAATTATTTCCTATCAGATTATCAATATACTCCTAATGCTTCTCTCTGCACCGAAAACTACAAAATCGAGCTTGTACCACGTTTGTAGCACCAATTAAATCGCTTACTGGTTTTGCCCCAAAAAACAATATTAGTAGTACTCGTATCTATTAATTAACAGTTCATTAAAATTTTATTCGATATAACTAAAGGGTAAATTGAAATTAACGTACAGCATAATTTTTCTTCTTAATTGTCTGATAATGATAAATAAAAGAATACCGAGTGAATAATGACTTTGGCACTTCAACCGTATTTCACATAAAAATATCATTTAGAAAAAAATTTACCTTCAACATGGTTTGCATCTTCAAACCCCAGCTCTGACATCTTGAAAAAGGAAATATGGAAAAATTATTTCTTTCGGCGACTACCTCTCAGCAGTCTTCTGCCAAAAGCTGTGAGAGTAACTAATTGCCATAAAGAAAGTCGACTTTAAACTGGGACCTACAGTTTATGGATTAAAATTAACACACACAACATGAGTGCTGCGAGAAGCTAGGCCTAAACTCTGAAACAGGGTTGTAATGGTCAACTCTGTATGTATTGTTTGCAGAGCACATATCTTATAAATCGATTACATTTCCCAGAAAATTACGATTCAATACATTACGCATAACCTTACTTTGTATGGTGTGAAAAGACCCCAATTGTCTTTTTAAATTGTTGCATATTCAGATTTTTGTAACAAGACTCGGTATAAGAGGTGTGAGTGTAGTTTACCTTTACTATTACAGAATTATAAAGAATACTCTTTTATATTCTCTCTCTGTGTGTTCATTTTTAGGTATATAAAAAGGGTTTATTTTTGAATATTTTTTTTTATTTAATTCAGGCGTGTTGTGCTAGTTAAGTTTTCATTGTTGTTATTGTTGTTGTTTTTTATTTTGTTTTGTTGTTTTAAAAATAAGAGCAAAAAAAATCGTATTTGTAGTAATAAAAACTTTACTGTTATTTAAGAGGTCAAATCACAACCTCATTCCCAGCATTTGAAATATTCCGCGAAAAAAAAAAAAAAAAAAAAAAACAAATAACTCGAGTTCACATTTCAGACGAACAGGCCAAAATATCGCCAACAATTTAGTAAAAATATAATACTGCTGCTGCCAGCTTTTATATTCGCAGATTTGTAGTTTCAACCCATTTATGAGAGAAAAGGCAGAAAAACAAAAAATTATTTTTTCTTTGCAAGCGATTCACACAAGCAAAGACTTCTATAGCAATAGGGTTGGCGGTGATGAAGCTATAGCGCCATGAACCCATTCTTTTGTTCATTTGCTACTCATTTTTTACGCTATTTTTTCTTTTTTGTTTTACTGGCACAGTTACTGTTGATTATTATTGAATAACAATTAAATAAAACTATTTGCCTACAGATCTACTGTTTCATACAACGATGAGAAAAGAAAAGAGAAAAAAGCGTTTATTTCAGTTCTCAGTTTTGCTGGATTTTCATTATTTTTTTGTTATTATTTTATTTTATTAAACCAACATAAAAAATGTGATTTTTTTCTAGTTCTTTATATAACATTTAATGGTTATTTTTCTTGTTTATTTATTTCTTCGTTATTTTTTTATATAACGTTTGGTTTTATTTTCACAATATTTCTTTTTTATATTTTATTTTTATTAGTTTGCTTGTGGGCAGTAAAACTGAATCAACATGATTTTGGATGATTGTGTTCCTCATAGCAAATCTTAACAATACTGCCCATCTTGTGTTTTATTAGAACGTTTCAGTATCTGTAGTTTAATGTGGCTGAAAAATTTAATTTTTTTGGTCAAAAGTCCAATTTTGTATTTATCATAGATTTGTAGCAAAATATGTTTTATTCAAATTAAGGCAGACAAAAAATTATAGCAAAGTAATACTAATTGTAGGCGTGGCTTGCTTGCTATCATCGATAATGGCTTGCTCCGTTTTTTACCTAAGTGGTAAGATACTAGTCTTTAAATGATAAATCTACTCACAATAGAGGTTTTCTGCAATACCTATTTACTTTTGTAATTTGCATATTCAATGTTTAGTTTTTTTTATTGAGACCAATACTCAGGGGTAAACCCCTACTGATGCTGTGAATTATATTGTATTTTTTTTTTCTAATATTACTATTAAGCGCCTTAAGAATAAAACAAATTGCTGTTAATTGATCATTCAAAGGCCAGTGTTATACTTTCAACCTTGAATGATCAACAGAATTGCCTCATTGTTGCATGTTGATTGTGTGAGATGAGTGCCTTCGCTAAGTAGGTTTAGCTGTTTTCTCTACTACTTTTCAATAGGTGTTGCTTTTCTTCTGATTATTCGTTTTTTGTTGTCAGTGGTTAAAGTGTAATAGAGTGAAATATCAGGCAGCGGTTCATTTGTAGACCTCTTATTTTTAATTTATAATTTTGAGAAAACCGCAAACTAACTCCTTTTTCATTTTTTTTATTTTCTTATTCGCTGGGATTTGAACCTGGGTCGTTTGAGTTTTTGTGCGAGCGCTCTAATCACTATACGAGGGCGGTTCGGAAACGTCTTAGCCTATTAATGAATGAGAATAGTTAGTTTTTCAAAAATATTTTTATTTTTCAATATAATCTCCTGAAACTTCAATACACTTAGTCCAACGCTTTTCTAGCAATTCTATACCTTGATTAAAATAGTTTTCCTCAAGGTCTTCAAAATAGTGGGTTACAACTGTAATTGCATTTAGCAATCCAATTTTTTACTGTTGCATATAAAGGAGCACTTTCACCATATCATTATGAATTTCTTGTCTCGATAAGCCTTTTTTATGTAAATATTTAATGACAGCTCGCATTTCTAATTTTTCGATTGTAAAAAGATCACGGATGCGTCTTTTTTGAACACCTGTTTCTATATGAAGGAGTTGCCAGATCGCAACAAAATTAAACATTTGTTCATAGCAGAGATGGAACTTTAATTTAATTATTAAAATTATAATTTATTAATTATTAAAATTTTCCTCTATATGAGTTGCATCTTTCAAGCTCTTGAATATAAGCCGTAAGTTTTTATTATATAATACATACTTACCGGAAACAACGTACTTTTTGGAAACCAAGATTTAAAAATTAAAGAATCTTCTGTGTTGAAAACCAAAATAACCCAATTTGATTTGATAATTTGATAATTAATGAAAGATACCTGACGGCTTGTTTATCCTGAACATCGGAGCCTAGCACTTATTTATTTTATACCAAACAAAGGTAAGAAATTCTGGGTCTAATCGATTTTGATCGAGTTTTTTTACTTTGGCATCCAGACTTTCGTTATCAAACATCTCACATGATTTATTGAAATTGTATCATAGGTTAACGAGTAATGGATGGCGTGTTTTACCTGGCAATTTCATTCGATACATATCTGGCTATCGTAAGCATACATATGTATCAGTAACAATTTTTTTTTGTCTAAAGAAAAAAAAGATGTTTGCTGGTTTTGTTTTTTGTTTTTTCCAAAAAAAAAAAAGTTTTGTTTAATTTTTTTTATTTATTTATTTATTTCGAATAATATTAATTGTAATTATATTTGACTATGTCCCTTTTCTACTTAGTGGTGTTTTATCTCTTTTTTTTAACAATTATTTGTATTCACAATGAAGTTTTAACTATAAGAAGGAAAAATTTTTCAAAAACGTTTTTGAAACTGTTAAGATAAAATTCTACACTATGCTACTGTTTAAAATTACGATGAGATCATTTCATTATTGTGAAGGTATTGAGATGCTAAACATCTTTTATTGAAGTTAGTAGATAGTCTGACTATTCTATCATATACGAGTTCTACGCCAGCAAGATCATGTAGACGCCGAGTTGAATAGTGCCAACGAAGATTAAAGACCATTTTCAGTATTTTATTTTGTGCTATTTAAAGCTTTTTTAAATGACATTTTACGGACGAGAACCAAACTGGAGCACAGTGGAACATAAGGGGGTGAAAAATAGCTTTAACAATGAGTTTTGGTTGCCAATGCTCAGGAGTGACTTTCTATTAATAAGGGGGTACAGTACTCTTATTAATTTTTTGACCTTGTCAGTTACTTAAGGTATATGACAACAAAAGTCTACTTTGGTATCCAGGATAAAGCCAAAATATTTAGCACTTCTTTCCCAGGGTACTTCAACATTCATAAAGCTCAGTGGACTGTGGTGAATAAAACACGCATTATGTTTTCCTGTAAAATATATCGATTGTGTTTTTCTGGACTTTTTGTTTTATGTAATTATAAATTTCCTTTTTTAATTTCCCTTTTCCAGTGCTTTGACACCTGCCACCACTCATTGCCAATTACGTACTGAAAACTACCATTAGGCAGGGGGTGTGGTGGTACAGGTGTTGACATGTGTCCAGTAAATTGTAACTCCGTAAGTAGACAGTTAAATGCAACTTTTGTCACTCCACAACGCTACTAAAAACTGCAAAAGTATATAAATATATTACTTTCTTACGATTCATCCGTTAAGGGTTAGTCTTAATCTTATTTTCTGAGTCCGACAATGAGGTTAATTCTATAAATAATAATTCTTCAGCCATTTTTTATCACTTAAATTTTTTATTACTTTACTTTATTTATTTTTTATTTAATTTTTTGCCTTTTTCACAATGTTTTCTTATTTAATTTCTCTTTTTTTCATTTAGTTTCTTGTTGATTTAATCAACATATGTATGTATGTGTGATACTCTTCTAACGAGGAAAAAAATCTTATCTAAGCATAGATTTTGTAATTTACGTTTCGATAGCAATCGAATGCCATGATTGGGTCATTTGTAGGATAACGAAATTTTATTCGATACGTTTATTCGTTCGAACACATAAGCGATGATTAGACCCCAAACACCACGATTAAAAGCCATTCATATTCCGTGAAAATGACCAAAAAGGTTTGTCAAAATGTATAAAAAAAAATATGCTAAATAAAAAGTTTTAGTTTATATATAAATAAGAACCTAAGGCCGAAAATAAATATAATATATAATATATAGATATTAAAAAATTTCAAAAAATATAATGTAAGTCTGTAGGTACTCATTAACTGTACTTCTTAGAACTCGTATTCCAAATTAAAATATAAAATTATTGTTAAAGTCGTTGTGCAGTAGCATCTCAAACCAAAAGGTTGTTAAAAATATAATCAGTCGTAGATTATAAATAATTAGCACCCATATTAATTCCATGCGTTGTTTATTTATAAATTTTCTCCATTTGCTTTCCGTATCCATATATATTGTGAAGTTTTCCTTTTTCTTTATTATTATTTCTTAATTAATATTGGAGTATTATTGAAGACATTTGATTAGTTTTAAACTATTTATATGGCTTTTGAAAAATTAATTTTGTAATTTTATAAGAAAAAAAAAAAGAAAAATAAAACAATTCACTTTAAAATCTCAATTTTCATTACAGTGTGTTTCACTTTAATTTACTGATTTCGTATTGTTTTTTTGCTTTCAATTAGAAAATTTACTCACTCTGTAGGTTTCATTACATTATTGTTATCATCTAAATGAGATGTTAAGCTATTCAGTTTTCAAACTTACCTGAAAAGAGAACAAAACAAAAGTTTATTAATTCTTAGGAAAACCTTGATATGCGAGCAAGTAACATATTAATTCGTTTCCATAGGTATAGTAATTAATGGCAATTAAATGCAAGGCTTCACCATTCTATGTTTTAATTAAACATTTTATATTCAATATTATAATTATGCTTTCATTTCTATAGAAATTTTAGAAATGCAGAAGGAATTAATTAACTAATCATGTGCGTTATATTAACACTCTTCATTTCTATGAATAAATTTGCATATTTGTCACATGTAAGCAGTAGTAATTAAAAAGCAAACAGAATTATTTAAACGCATTTACATATTTGCGCTTTTCGTTCATTTCATAATTAGAATTATATTTTCAAAATGCGTTCAAATTTAAAATTCTATTACAAAAACCAAAAACCAAAAACCAAAAAAAAAACACAAATGGCTAATAAAATATAAATATTCTCATCTGATGTATAACTGTGTCATATGTAGCGTATGATTTATTTTTAATGTTTCTACAGCACTCATACGTCACCAATAACAACATACAAACTTATTTATGTATATACTAAACTATACTAAATATACAGACAAAAAATAATTGAATGTGCAATTTGGAAAAGTACACATGTCCGAATATTTAAAGTTTACAGGAAATGAAAGAAACTAATTATTTTTTTAATGAAGTATAATATTTCAAAAAATTGCATTTTGGGGCCAATTTGTAACCGCAAATTACAGAAAGTAAATAAAGTTTCTCGCAGCACCCCTGTTGTGTGTATTAATTTTTATCCATGAGTACCGGGACCTACAGTTCAATATCGACTCTGAACGACAGACTTGAGAAGCCTGTTCATAGCAATCAGCTACCCTCAGAGCTTTTGCCAGAAATCTGCTACGAGGTAGTCACCAAAAGAATAAGAAAAAGAAAAATGTATTTTTGTTTAAGATGTCAGAGCTTTAGTTTGAACCCGTAGCGCTTGTGTGATATTAGACCATATAATATTGTATTCTGAGAAATATTCGTCGACAAAATTTATTTCACAAATACAGTTTGAGTTCAGTCAATTTGAAGAAGGAAAAATCCAGGAAGCTTTAAATTTTTAACAAGAAGTTTCACATATTCAACTTGTAAAAAGGCATTCTCATTTCGATAACTGAATTGAATTCATCTTATTATAAGAATTAAATAGATAACCAATAATTATTTAAATTTTTTGCTACTAAATATACTCGTAAATTAATAAATAGTTTGATCGAACGATTTCTCTCTCTCTCTCTCTCTCTCTGTTTTTTAACCTTTGTGTGTGTAAATTGTCTATAATGTCAAGGATATACTTTTATAAAAAATCTTTTATGAAGCTCTTTATGTGTTGGAGTTTTACAATATCTGCTATTTTAAGATAATTAATAGGTGCTTTGTCTCTATTAGCTCGATTATTTTGGATTGGCAAGTTACTGCAAGTACCTTTTAGTCTATTGAGCATAAAGATTTCTTTAGACATGTCTTTAGCTATCCTATTTTTTGCTATTATTTCTCCCGGAGTTTTTGGATCAAAAATAAGCACATTTTATTGGTTTTGAGATGCATTTTTTCAATAACTTCTAACTGATAAAGATGTAATTTGGGCTCAATTCTTAAAGTCTATTATATCCGCCATATTTACTCTCACAAGACTAAATCTATTGATATTACTGGATTCTACCATTAGATCAATATATTGGTGATGGGTGTCTTATTTTTCTATTGATAGCTGATAAAATTCTATCACAATCATTTAAAAAGAGTGCCCGAGCACTGGTAAATATAGATGAATCATTAGGCCGTATTCCAATTGGCGACATCGTTGTCGCGTAACGACATTTTTGTAATAGATTAAAGGCAAGAGATTTTTTATTTATTGTGCTACAAAAATGTCGTTACTCGACGACGACGTCGAAAATTGGAATACGGCCTATTGTATTTCTTCGTACAGATAATGCCAGCAAAAATCGCGTAATATGTAGTACTGTTTTTTTTTTTTCTTTCTATTTAAATTACAATAATGGGGCAACACCCTATAAAATCAGTCAGTTTTTGGGTAATTGGTAATTAGTGGTCTAGGGTTTAGTATGTTGGCTTACTAAGACGATAGTGCCCGGTTCAAATCTAACATCTTGAAAAAAAAAAGAAATAAGAAAAAATTATTTTATTCGGCAACTACCTCTTAGCAGTCTTCTGGCAAAGGCTCTGGGAGTAATTGATTGCATGAAATAGTTTCTCAAATCTATCGTTCGGAGTTGACTTTAAACTGTAAGTCCGATACTCATGCATAAAAACTAACACACACAACATGAGTGCTTGAGGGAAGATAGGCCGTAATCCTGACACAGGGCTGTAATGGCCAATTAAGTAAGTAAGTAAAATGGATTGAAAGTAAGCAAAGTTACAAACCTCTAGTTTCTTTGGGTATAAAAGCATACAGAAATGGTTCTCGAACAAGCTAGCTTATAGCGTACGAAGACTTTCCAACTGAATAGGCAGCATAAAAATTTGTGTCGTTAGTTTACGATAATAGCTATTGGGGCTATCGTTAATAAAAGATAATGAATAGCAATATCGACAATTCTGTTGTTTACTGTTGAAAACAATGCGATTATCGTAAAAATATGTTACTGAATCGCGCTATAGGTATTGAATTCTGAATAAACTTTTAGATGTAATTGTTCAGAAAATAGTGGCTTTAAGCGATGCTGCCTTCAGTATTTTTGTACTTTTTGTTTGAACAATAATTTCTAAAAAGGCACATATTGTAGAGTTGTGATCTTTTAAAATGTGTTCTTTATCTACCAAGACGTGTAAAGTAGAACGAATACTAGGCATGTTAGTTTATCAAGAGTATTAGATACATTACCATAAACTTTAGGTACCCTGGTACTCATGGATAAAAATTAATACACACAACATGAGTGCTGCGAGAAGCTAGACCGTAATTCTGACACAGGATTGTTAAGGCCAGTTATGTTTTTATGTAAATATGTTTTAGATGCAGGGAAGCATTTGAGACTCATTAATAGAAAAAAAAACCAATTTGCCAAAATGTGAGAGATGTGACCCTTTTCGAAATTGCATAATCAATTACAATTAAATACGCAATTAAAGTACACAATTAAAGACAACAGCAACAATATAACAAAACATAACAATTTAAATTTGCAAATTCATAGATGACATTTATTTATCAGATATGTGTGCACTCGTATATGCACATACATACACATACGTGTCTATATTAAAATAAAGAACATTTTTAGCATGTGGTACTACATGTACACATTTTATATGTATTCTGTCATACGAAGGCGTATTCAATATTGCCTGGCTTAGATTATACTGTCAAATGCGAGTATAAAGTATCAGCCCTGTCAGTTCCGTTTGGAAACATAATGCAAATCAAGTTTTATTTCTTCAAAAATAATTATTTTTAATTTTATTAACGAATTTGCAATTTCTCTGTTTGTTCTGGTAATATCATTCGAAAGAAATTTTCCATTTGCTTTTATCCAACTGGTTTAGTATTCAGCAGTAATACTCATTTACCAGTTGAAATGAATCGTATGTTATTAAAACTTTCAGCGAAGACTTTTTCTGTCAATTACGATATCAGTTAGTTTAAATCAAATGTCCACAAGCACTACTCCCTCTTGCCCGCTTCCCATAACACATTTTCCTAGACCAGTACAATATACTGCATTAGTAGAAGCCATCCCCTAGGTGCTAGCCTTAAAAATAAAGAAAAATCTTACTGTGTTTTAAAAAACAAAAAAAAAAAAAAAAAACAAAAAAAATTTCATGAAATTTTCTAGCTGCCCCCCTGCTTAGAAGTCTGCAAATACATATTTAATATCTGTAAAAGCACATAAAAGTTTCTATTTATTTTGTACATTTGAAAATATCCGATTTTTGATTAAATTATACTTTTTTACCTGCACATGCATTTCAATTTTAGAATTTCTAAAATTAAAACTAAAACGAGTGTTAAATAAATTGCGGTTTTATGTTAAATAAACATTTACTTGTTGATGTTTTATTTAAACAAAAAAATTTTATAAAATTGATTTTTAATATTTTTCGTTCTTTTTTTTTTGTCTTTTTTTTGTGTGTGTTTTTTGTTTATTTATAATATAAAATATAAAAATATATATATATATAAATTTTATATATGTGTTTATGCTTTAAAAGTTTAGTTATTGATTTTCTTAAAAAAAAATAAAAAAAAATATTAATTCTCGTATCACTAAAATTTGTTTATAGTCTGTTGGAAATAGTTTTTGTAACTTCTTTAGTTAAGCTTAAGAAATTTCGAATTGTTTCTTCTTTTAAGTAATATGTTGATTGTACCACTTATATGCACATTAGACAGTACCTCAATATAAAGTTTCCCCTCAGCGCCTCTTTTTTTTTTTTTTTTTTTTTTTTTAAGACCAATACTCAGGGGTAAACCCCTACTCATGCAGTGTGCATTGTATTGGAATGTGAAGATGGTTGATAGATTTTTTTTTTTTTTTTTTTCATAGATTTTGTATTTTTTTTTTTTTTTTTTTTTTTTTGCGCCTTTATTTGTTGATGAAACAAGTTGCTGGTAATTTGTCCACTCAAGAGCCAGTGTTATACCTTCACCCTCAAATGATCAAACAGCAATGGCCTCATCTGTCGGTGGATGTTTACATGTGAACGGTGAGCGTCTTCAGTAGATTAGTTGTTATCTTTCCAGAAGGTGGCGCTGTACTCCTGATCATTGGTTTTTGGTGGAATAGATAAGAAATGTCAGGGGGCGGTATCTTGCAGATGGTCTTGCTGGAGGGGGGAGGGAACCTCTTATTTTATTTAAATTTAATTTTTAATTTAAATTGTAATTTTTAGAAAACCGCAAATATTTATTTTTATAATTTTGTCCTTCGCTGGAATTGAACCTTGGTCGTGTGAGTTTCTGTGCAAGCGCTCTACCAGTATGCCACGACCCCCCCCCCCCCCCCCCCATTTATTTATGTTTTTTTTTTTTTTGCAAGGAGGTTTGGAGAAAGGTTTTTGTTGTCGTTTCAATATAAATTCAGAAATGGAAATTTTTTATATTACTTGGGAAAAGAAAACAGGTAAAATGAAAGCATAATATTTGCTTTTCTTTAGAAGCGAACAAGTTAGAGAAGCAAATGAGGTAGACAGAAAGAGACGATTTCGTTTTAAATAGTTAAAGATCCGACTGTAAATGCTCACTGTCCTGCAGAAATTTATTTCTAAATAAATTTCAAAATGTTTCTATTGGAATTATCGAATTGCTTCCTTGGCAAAACTTGAATAGTTTCTTACGAGCTTTATATTTCTGATATTAGGGTGGTACATTAGTGTAGTAGAAACAACATCTGGTGGATAAATTCTATAACGATATACTTGAATTTAATGATATAAAAAAAATTGCTATAATATACTTTCAGATCGGACTGTAAGTGACAAAGATATAACAAAAAACTAGATTGGGGAACCCTACATTCGGCAAAAAAATTTTTTTTTTTTCGAAACCGTCTTGCAAAACTTCGTTATATTAGAGGGAATGAGTTAAAACTTGTTTTTTTCTGGTAAGGTGGTACGCTCTAATGTATATATTCTATGTATGTATTTGCTTATAGGTACGGATAGGGCTAATGCTAACATGGATTATAATTTTGTTGTTTCTTTTTAAAAATATGTTTCTTTTCATGAAGTTTAATTATTTTTTTGAACATTTAAAATTCTGGAGGTATGTATAGGTAGTATGTACATATTTTTATGAAAATTTGAAATTATAAAGATAGTTAAAGCCTAATTAATATTTTATATACCAAAATACATACATGCACACATATATGGCCATTCCAACTCTGTGTCAGGGTTACGGCCTAGCTTCTCTCAGCACACATGTTGTGTGTGTTAAATTTTATCCATGAGTACCGGGATATCAAAATACAATGTCATTTAAATGACTGCCTCGTGATTGTAAGCTTTGAAAACTGTGCAATTACTTTATCACACGTTTTGTACATATCGTAGATGGAATTAAAGAACGCTGTAACTGACAAAACCTTAAATGTTCACCAGAGCCAAAAAACTTTCATAAATGTAGAACAAATACACTGGTATTTATCATTTCGCAGACGGCGTAAGTAAATTTATATTCATCGTAGAAATCTGGGACTTGGACCAATCGACGCGTATTTTTCTGCTGATAAAAATTATGCAAAAAACGTATTTTCGATTTTTTGTCAGTTACAGCGTTCTTTAATTCCATCGACGATATATTCTCGTCTCTAATATTACATAGAGCCTCAGCCTTAGTACCTTCGCTCGTAATAATTACAATATAATATTTTAATATATACACACATATATAGGTATTTCCTGCGTTGCGGACGCACGTTTTTTTTTTTTTTCTATTTTAGTTTTCTTAAAAAGTTGAAATATTTTGAAGACTATGTTCATATTAAAAAATGTTGATTTTGACAGTACTATAATATGCTTTTACTGAAACTTTACTTAAAATGTTGTACTGAAAATTATGACTAACACAACAGCGCGTTACGGACGCGCAAAATTTTCCATAAGTATAAGTATATAAGCGAAATTTCTTATGTGATAAATATTATTATTTTTGTTTTTTTAAAAAAGACATGTTGGGGTTTTATAAACAACTCTTCAATCTAAATGGGCGTTGCGGATGCACATTGCGGACACACACATTTATCTATGAATAACAGTATTTGAAAACCTATAGTTTCTTATTTTTATTTGAAACTCAGTTAAGTGTGATGTTAAGTGCTTTTCGATTTCATGGACAAGATCCGCCAAAGTTGCCTCTGTGTAGTCTAAGAGTAACCGATTGTTTGCTTATCGCCAATGCTTCCATTTAACAGTTTTGTTCAATTATGGTATAAATTCTCTAGAAACCAATGCATCTTTGAACACTTTTGTCCTTCTTTATTTTTAGTATTGGTCATGGACTTTATTCTTCATACACCCCCGAAATTTTCAATGGCTGCTAAATGAGAAGCATTACAAACCTTTTTTTTCAAAAATTATTTAATTATTTACTTATTAGCGTAAAAAAAAAAAAAATTTTTGGTTTCTTTTTAAAAATTTAAGCAATGGATAAAAAAAACTAAAAATAAAGAAGGACAAAAGTGTTCATACAGTACAATTATTTGTTTTTTTGAAATGTGAAATAAGAAAGCTGAGTAAAGTTTTTTATAAAATTAATATTTTGTTGGCCCACCATTAGCATCAATTACTGCCTGCAGACGCCTTGGCATTGATGCGACCAGATTTTCAGTCATATCAGGAGTTATTTGAGACCAGGCCCTTTGCAAAGCTTGCTTTAAGGATTCCTTGTTTGTATCGGCAGTAGGATCAATTTTTCTTTTCAAAATATCCGGCGATTGGGGAGGTGAGTTTAATTGTCTTGGTGCATTAAAAAGCAATCAATCTCTAACAATGTGCGCTGTGTGTTTGGGATCGTTGTCCTGTTGGAAAATCCAATGCTGGCCAAGACCCAACATATCAACAGACGGATGTAAATTGCATTCTAATAGCTGTTTATAATAGTATCGATCCATAATACCATCTATAAACACTAACCGCCCAACTCCAGATGCTGCTATTGCCCCCCAAGCCATTACGTTGCCACCATTATGTTTTATTGTTGGAACAATATTCTTTGGATCAAGTGCAGCATTCTTTTTGCGCCAAACCTTCCCACGACCATCATTTCCGAATATATTGAACTTACTTTCGTCCGTAAACAAAACCTTTTTCCAGAAGTCTATTCCTTTATTTAAATGCTTTTTTGCAAACTCAAGGCGTAGTTTCCTATTTTTTTCAGATATCAAAGGTTTTCTGCGGGGAACTCTGCTTGCATAACCATTTGCTCGCAGCGCCCTCTGAACAGTTTTAGGATGAACAGTCTTGTCTAAAGTATTAGCAATAGTTTTTGCAATTTTTGAGGCAGTAGTACGCGGATTTTTTTTAACTTCTTTCAAAACAAAGCTTACATCTCTTCTGGAGAGTTTCTTCGGGCGTCCTGGCCTTGGCATATTTTCGATGCAACCAGTATTTTTATACTTTTTAAAACATACTGAATTGTAGCAAACGGCACATTTAATAATTTGCTTATTTCCCGATAGGATTTGTTGTTTCTGTGCTCTTGCACAATTAATTTCTTTATTTCAAGGCTAAGCTTTTTACGCGTACTCATCTTGACACTTGATCACTTAAAACCAATAAAATATCCACTAATCATTCAAGTAACACCTCACCTCATTGCAATATGAAAAACTAACGGTTTTTAAAAAGTTACAATGCGAATCTTTGGAATAAAGCAAAAGAGATTACACTGTATGAATATTTTTGTCCCTCTCTACTTTTAGTTTTTTTAGTGTATTCCGTTAATTTTAAGGGGAATTAAAATTTTTATTCTTGCACACTGATTAAAATGAATTAAATTACTTTTGCTGTAAGAACTTTTCTTATGTTGCTCTTAAATTAGAAGTTTTCTCTAACACAGGGGGTGTATGTAGACTTAAGTCCATGACTGTATATTCTTAAGACCGTCTATTTTCTAGTAATATATATATTTTATTTCAATAGAATAAGAGTTGTGTTTGTTTTTAAGCCATAAATCTTTTTTGTGTTATTTTTCTTTTTGTATTTATTTAGTTTTTATTTTTTTTTTCTTCGTGTTTTTTTTTGCAAAACTCTTTATTAGAAAAACAAATATTTAAAAAACATAAAAAATATTTTGCTATGGAATAGAAGTCCTTGTCTGCTGGATATGAGCTCTTATGCAGACTTAAATACAATATATGAATGAATATCTTTTAATATTATTTTTGCAAAATATATGTATCAGTGTACATATATCTACATACATACGTATTTATATATTACCTGAAATAAAAATTTGAAATACTGTTTTAATATTTGTTTTGAAAACTTAAAAATAAATTTTGTTATTGGCTTGTTGTTATTGGCTTATATAAAGTAAAACATATAGCATATGATCACGTTTGGAATTATATATTTCTATTTTCCAATATATCAAATTAGAGACGCATATTAAAAAAATATAATTAAAGTTGGAACTAATAAATCAGAAAGTAAAATACTATTAAAAGAGAGTTAAGAATGCTTTTCATAGTTCATAACTAAATGCAAACCAGTATATGAAATACGAGTACAACCCTGCATATTAATATATAAAGAAAAAAAATCTTAATATTTTAAACGCTATACATAATTCTGCAAATGCGTATAATATTAAGAGATATTCATACATTGTATTTAAGTCTGCATACGAGCTCATGTCCAGCAGACAAGGACTTCTTTCTATTCCATAGCAAAATATTATTTATGATTTTGAAATATTACGCTCTATAATAGTTTTATAAAACATAAATTCAACAAACAAAAAATATTAAAAATCTAAATTAAATTTGATTAGGGGGTACGTGATATAGTTGCTAGAGCGCTTGCACAAAAACTCAAACGGCCCAGATTCAAATCATAACAAAGGTCAAAAAATTTAAAATTAAGTATACGGTTTTTTCAAAATTCAAATTATAATTAAAAAACAAATAAGAGGTCCCCTCCCCTCCCCCTCTGCAAGAAGTCCTTCAACATAGAAACCGCTCTCTCACATTCCCCTCTAATCCACCTTAACACCATCAACAACTAAGGCGAATGATTAGGAGTCAAGCGCCATATTGAGAAGTAGCAGATGACAGCTAAACCTACTTAGCCCGGGCTCTCATCACACAATCAACATGCAACGATGAGACAATTGCTGTTGATCAGTCAAATGTTTAGGTATAACACTGGCCTTTCAGTGACCAATTCACAGCAATTTTTCTTAGTCCTTAGGAGCTTAATAATTATATAATATAAGAAATAATATTTACTGTCCTTTCCATAAAATCCAATACAACGTAAAGCATCAGTAGGGGTTTACCCCTGAGTATTGGTCTCAATATAAAAAAAAAAAATTATTCAATGAAATATTATCTGTGAATGCGCATCTCTAGTTAATTTTCTGTTTTGTATGAAAGCTTTTCAGAGCAATGGATATAGAATTCTTTTACTCTTTTACCATATTTTTAACTGATAATAATTGGCAAATTTTTTAAGGTTTTTTCCATTTATTTAATATTTAATTATCACCTCAATAATGTTTTCCTCTTCAAATAGAATATAAAATATAAAATGAAGTCAATCAGCTGTTCTATGAATATGTTAGTTAGTAGGCTGCTTCATTTCTTGCTGTACATAACGATATGGTAATAAATTAAGTGCATCATTTGTGAATATGAGCTATATTTTTAAAAATTTTTTTAAACAACTTGTAAATTAATTTAAAATTGACTTTCGTATTAAAAGTTAAACCACAGAAAATTGTAAAATTATAGAACTGCCATAAAAAACCAATCAGAAATTATACGAATTTTGTAGTTGAACAGAACAACGCATTGGTTCAGGTTTTTTTTAAATTATCAAAAATAAAGTTTTGTAAAATAGTCAAAAGTCCAACTGAGAATAATTAAACATAAAATCGTTCATATGTTCGGTTACAATGTCAGAAGTAACAGCCTAGGTGGGTGCGTTGTATAGTGGTAAGATCGCTCGTATATAAAAGAGAAAAACGTCACCTATTGGAAAGTAGCAGATAACAGTAAAAACCCTACTTAGCGAAGACACTCACCGCAATCAACATGCAACGATGGGGCAATTGCTGCTTATCATTCAAGGCTGAAGGTATAACACTGGCCTTTGAATAATCAATTCACAGCAATCTGTCTTATTCCTAAGGCGCTTAATAATATAAGAAAACAAAATATATGTTCTATTGTTATGATGTACTGGCCTTTCTACAAAAAATTCTAATACAATGCACAGCATTTAGTGTGGGTTTACCCTAGAATATTGGGCTCCATAAGAAAAAAAAAACAGCCTATTCACAGTGAGTGGTTTTTGTTGTTTTTCGTGTAAAAAGATGTAACTCGTCTCATATGAACAGGCTGTAAGATTGATTTAAAAATGAAAAATTTTTTTATTCAAAATAAAGTAGACATATACATAATTAATAATAAAATTATGCACGTCACGAATTTGGTCTTGAGAAAATAAGAAAGTTGAAAATATTTTTGTAATCATAACAACAGACCATTTTCGTATTTCGTACTGCTTATGACAAAGTGCTGAAATTCTTTATAAAAAATTTTACTCTAAGCACACATATCGTCGTGCGGGAGTTTATGTACTCTATCCGCCATTTTATATATGTAACTCGAGTTAAGCCCGTATAACACCTACTTTTTTTTTCTATTAAATTGTTATAGAATTGATAGAAAGAAACAGCAAAGGCAAGAAAGAGTGGAATATAAAAAATTTAAACCAAATCTTTATTTTTGTTTTTGTGTTTATATTTATTTCAATGTTGATACTTTTGATTTTGTACAAAAAACGTTACCTTGAAGTCAAAAATATCGTAAAATCGCTTAAATGTAGAATAACACTATAAAGTTAGCAACACTAAAGTATTTTAAATTCTAAATGTCAATTTCATGGTACTATGATTATTAGGTACTCTTCCATCGTCAGCTGATAGTTTTATTTTGGCTATGGATTCTGACAAATGTTGTTTGTGTTTTACTAATATTTTTTGTGTTTGTTTTGTTTTGCTTATTCATAATAAATATGTATGTTTTTTATATTTTTTTTTAGGAAAAAATTTTTTTATGAGTTTTTTACAATAGGTCTGTTTACACGCTCAAACATTTTTTAATTTATATTGGTTTTTATTGGACCGTGTTTGTTAATATAAATTGTCAGTAAGTAGAGAAAAAACAGAAGTTTCGGGTTTTTATTTGAAAAATTTTTAAATTTAGAATTTGCAAGTTAAATAAAAAATAATTTTTAGAGATACATACATACTTATGTATATTATATAAGAAAAACAAAATATTTATGGAAATATATGTACATGCATGGAAATTTGGTTATTATATTTGAGATAAGAATATTTAATCGTAAATGTCTTCGTCTGTTACATGTTACGTTTTTCTTTGTAACTTTATTAAACAATTTAATAATATGATCAAAACAATGTTCCAAAAATTATTAATGGCAGAGAAATCGCTCATTTATATTTTAACTTCATTTATTTGTTTATTTTTATTTTCACAATCAGCTATTTTTACTGTATCATTTTTTATTTTTGGGAGTAAAGTTTATCCAATTTTCTGTACATTTTTTACTGAGAAATTTTTAATAGATTTTACTAGAAAAGTAGCCAAACAGACCTTATGTATATATAATGTTTTTTTTTATTTTCTTTTCTAGAGCCAACTGTAGTTTGACAGAAACTACTATAAAAAACAATAAAAATGCCCTGTTCTTTTTTGTGTTGTTGATGTGCGACTACCTTATAATAATTGTACCATGGTCAATTATATGTAAAATATTTTAACTTGTTTTTGAAAAACTATACTTTTTTATCGATAACATTTGTAAATATTTTGGCAATTCTGTATTGATGTGAATGTAGTTGAACTCTTTACATACTTTATACTTTCTTATTATATTATATGTGCACTGTTCTCCAAAGCAATATTAATACAAAAAAGTGGGTATCACACGGGCTTTAATGATGCCAGTTTATGTTTTTGACCCTACAATTTTTGAAATCTGTAATCCGAAATTGGAAATTGGACGATATATTCGAAAACGAATTGAAGACTTGAAAAATTTGGGGTCGAACCCTGAAGTAGCATCATTAACTACAAATATATAAAAAATATGTAATGGCGGATAGAGCAAATAAACTCCCACACGACGATATGTATATACATACGTTCGAGTTACAAATTTCAAAAAAAAAAAAAAAATTGCGTTCTTATATAGACATTATAAAAGTAATAAAATAAAAAACTGTTTATGTAAAAATCAACTGATAAAATACATATTACTTAAAAAAAAAAACTTAGATTAAATGGTGATTTTCATTTTAAGATAATAAATCTGAGTGCTGCAAAAAAAGAATTATTAGAAAAATTAGTAGGAAAGGATTTCTAACAAAAACGGTGTTAAAATTAACTTTCTAGTCAAATTTGAAATATCCCTCATACTTAAATGTATACAAACATTTTAAGTCCAGTTTGCCCACTCCACTATGTCTAACATGAATATGAACGGAATGAACAAAAGTATGATTACTATCTATATTATCCTTTAAATTTTTCTGCTGTACAGAAAACGCCTACATTAATACGAGTAATGATACCCATACGTCTAGTTTGAAAGTTTCTTTAAAAAATATGTGTATTTAGTATAAGAGAATTATTCTAAAATACAATACTCGTAAGCTTACTAAAGCTTACTAAAGCTATAAATTTCTTAAGAGGAACTAATTTTACACACAATACTGATATATTTCATTCATTAATAAATAATTTCATTTTATTATCTTCTCTATGTTAATACTTTTGAGATCCTACAAATTTACATTTTACGCACAACATCTTAAGACTTAAACTTCATTAATTTTTAAAATACTTAGAATTACTTACACATAAGCATACATTTGAAGTTAGAAATAACCTTAAGCAGATTAACCTATGCTTTATAGAGAAAAGTAGGTACATACGAGTATTACATTTTAATATTCTTCACCAGATATATTTAATTCTTAAAACATAATTACTGTGAAATTAACAATCAAATATGCGTAAAGGAACTGAAAATCATATGCATTTTTAAATCAATGTATTGTTGTATGCTGTTGTATTCATATACGCTTGAATTCTTGAAATATTTGTTTGTACTCGTACCTTTAGGGTCTTACAATTCCATAAAACATTTTATGTGAATGCAGTAAATTTATATCATCATTTGTAAAGCTTTTACTGAAAGTAATTCTTCTAAACATTAATAATGTCAGAAACATTTATAAAGAGATTGCAACAAATACAATTTACCATATCAACACACACTCGTATGTATGTATGAATAGGCTATTAGTACAGTAGTGTTTTGGGAAAGAGGTAGACTTCATTATTATGTCAGATGTGAACCAAAGAACAGTACAAGTATTCAAGGCAATAAGTTGTTACAGTTATGTTTTTATAAAGATTTATAAACAAGAAACATGGCTTCTATTTCAAGCACCATTAGTACAGTACAAACCACAGACTGTTTAGATGCAATAGAAATCAGTGGAAGTTTTAATCAAAATCATAATTAAACTGCTTTGTTTAAACATTTTGTTAATCCATAGTTTCTTATAAAAGCAAATAAGATGTGCGTCACTATAAAGTGTAACACCCATTTTTCTTAATAACTTTTTTCACCTTTAATCAAAATTATTTTTCTTAATCACAATATCTTTGAAAAATGTGTCAGATTTTAAAATGTATCAGTTTGTCAAATTTGACTTGTTAGTTAGTTCACAATGGATAATCAAAGACAAGTGCATACAAAAAATATTCAAATAATTCAAAAAAACCATATTGGAGTTATACAAAAGTTGCTAGGGAAGTCCACGTGACCAGGCAATGTGTTTCCAGAGTGGTCAAAAAGTTCAACAAAGACCTAAAAATTAAAAGAAAGCCTGGAACAGATAAAGCAAAACTGGTAACGAACGACGCGAAAGCCAAATAGGTTGAGAAGCTTTTGCTGGCTCTTCCAAACATTTCTGGTCGCGAAGTGGCCCGGCGTGTGCAATGTTCGGAAAGTTTTGTGCGCCGAGTTAAAGCTAAAGCTGGCCTTAAAACATTTAAAGTCCAAAAAGTTCCGAATAGAAATGCTAAGAAGAATATTGAAGCAAAAAAAGAGCAAAACTCCTCAAAAAAGAATTTTTTTAAAAGTTCGAATGTTGTGTAATGGATGATGAAACTTACGTTTTTGCAGACTTTGCGCAGCTTCCTGGCCAAGAGTTTTATGTAGCGGATAGTAGAGGCAATGTTTCTGAAGAGTTCCGAACTAAAAAACTATCAAAATTTCCCAAAAAGTTCCTAGTTTGGCAGGCTATTTGTAGCTGCGGTAACAGAAGTGCATCGTTTGTTACATTGGGATCAATAAACTCAGATATTTATATCAAAGAGTGTCTTCAAAAGAGGTTGCTCCCATTTCTAAGACAGAACAACATATCAGCATTCTTCTGGCCAGATTTGGCAACATGTCACTACAGTAAAAGCGCAATAGACTGGTATAGTAAAAATAATGTTATTTTTGTTCCAAAAGAGGCTAACCCACCAAACTGCCCAGAGCTGCGGCCTATTGAAAGATATTGGGCTCTGGTCAAAAGAGAACTAAAGAAGAGTACATCTGTTCCCAAAACCATTACTAGTTTTCGATATAAATTGACAGCTGGTACCAAAAAAATCACCGAAAACACTATAGCATTGCTTATGGATGGCAAAATGAATAAAATAAAAAATTTTATAAAATTAAATTAATTTTTAAATAAAATAATACAGAATATAAATCTGTAATAAAAATGCAAAATAAAACTGTTTTATTTTTAACTCTAGCTTACTCCAGTCAGTTTTTATTTGACTTTTGATGTGTTACAGTTTATAGTGACGCACATCTTAGTTTTCACTGGTTGTTTTCATTCAAAATGTATTTATTTATATAGAATTCACTGGTTGTTTTTATGAAAACTTCTAATAATGGCTTAAATTTTCAACATTTTAGTGACTTTATCACAGTGTATACAGTGACGAAACTCCAACAACAATAACAAGAACAACACACAGCAAGATAGCCACAACAAGACACAGCTGATTTTTTTTTTTAAGCTGTCATTTTCTTCATCACTCTATACACTGTGACTTAATTGCTCAGATCTCAGCTGCTAGAATTTAAAAGCAGTCTTATATATCTGTCTTTAAAGCTTATGAATTCTATAAACTGCCTTCGATGTATTGATTTTTTCAAATTTTTCCTACTTATAATTCCCATTCAGTTGATGAAATTTTTAACAGAAGTACATATTTATTTTAGGGACGTATAGAAGAAGACTTGGGAAGACATCAAGATAACTATAAACAAAAATCGACAACACTAGTGCCAAGCCCAAACTCTTCTATGACTATAGAAACATGGTGCGGGTCCAAAAACCATGTATGATGTCCACCGGGCTTCATCAATAGCTGTCTAAGACCTGTAACCCAGCAGAAATTAGTGCTTACCAGTAAGCTATTTTGTAAGGGAGACATTGTGAATAATCACTTACACATGCGTATCAATAATGCATAATTTTTGTATGGAATGAGCAGCTAAATTGAAATTAAAATGCAAATTTATTGCAACGAGTCAGCAAAGATTTGGAAGATTTAGGGTATAAAAAACAATTTAATGCTCCCAGTATTGCTTACAATTTTATTTACTGCTTCAAAATTTGAAAAATTTTCTGCTGGGAATAAGATGTGTCCGGCCAAACAAAATTGTCGTAAGAATTAAAGAACGCTGTAACTGACAAAAAATCAAAACACGTTTTTTGCATCATTTTTATCAGAAAAAACTACGAGTCGATTGGTCCCGGTCCCAAATTTCTACGATGAAAATAAATTCACTTACACCGTCTGCATTTTGAAAACTATCAGTGTCTTTGTTCTACTTTCATACAGTTTTTTGGCTCTGGTGAACATTTAAGGTTTCGTCAGTTACAACGTTCTTTAATTCCATCGACCATATGCAGTAGGGATCTGCTATTTTTAATCAACCAGCATCCAATCCAACACGATATTTCTAAAATATATAGTCGCAAGTATTAAAGAATGCTGTACCTGACAAAAGACCAAAAATACGTTTTTTGCATAATTTTTGTCAGAAAAAAAAAAAAAAAAAAAAAAAATACGCATCGATTGGTACCGGTCCCAGATTTCTATGATGTGAAAAAATTCACTTACGCCGTCTGAGGTTTGAAAAGTACAAGTGCCTTTGTCTACTTTCATACAGGCTTTTTGGCTCTGGTGTATATTAAATGTTTTGTCAGTTACAGCGTTATTTAGTTCTTGCTACGATGTGTAGTTGAATTGGTTTGGGCATATACTGAGATAGTACTCGCCCTGGTCTATTGGTTAGTGTTTTGGATTACTAAGACATCCTGAAAAAAAAGAAAAATGAAAAGAATTATTTTCTTCGTCGACTACCTCTCAACAGTCTTCTGGCAAAAGCTCTGAGAGTAATTTATTTCCATGAAAAAGAGTCGCAAATCTTTCGCTGGGAGTCGACTTTTGATTGTAGGTGTCGGTACTGATGGATAAAAATTAACACACACTACATGAGTGCTGGGAGAAGCCAAGGCTCCAAACACAACAAAGGCTTTAGAAAGAGCCATAAACAGAGTCCATTGATTTCGTTTGCTTTCAAGCTAGAGCATAGCGGAAAATCGTCATCATCGTCATTTATAAACTATTTAAAATGATTGAAAGAAGACTGCACAGGTGCTGGTTAAGCAGCCACGAAATGATCATTCCTAGAACTAAGTAACCTTAACAAATTAATTTTGTTTTTAAAATGTTTATTAAATTAAGCATAAATAACTTACCAGATTACTCGTAATAGACGGAAAAAGAATAGAATTTGCTTTAAATAAGCAGGATTCGTTGTTCAAGGTCAGACAGCTATTTTCCATCCCAACGTAAAGGAGATTATGGAACAATAAAAGCAGTAAGTATTTTGGGTTATACTTGTACCAAAGAAAGCTTAAAAATTACCACAAGCTATTCATGTCATGGCAAAATTTTGCTGAATATTTTCAGTACTCAGGGCATAACCCCTACTCATGCATTATATTATGCTTGTCTTAAATAAAGCGTTATAGAAAAAAGCAAACAAAGTTTAGTAATTGGAAACATTTGATTTGAATCTGTTCGTACCGTAAGTGATAGAATAAATACTCGTTGAAAGTTCCATAAAAAACAAAACGCTGCGGTTAAATAACGAATTATCTCCTTATAGTGTATTGTGCCAATTAAGGGGTTTTACTCAACCCCTCAAGGCTTCCAAAGTTTACTAATTTTCTATATCTTGTTAATTGTCTGGCTTCTGCAGAGATTTAAGTTTAACTCGTTGTCTTGTAAATAAGAAAGTGCTTAAAGCTGAAAGAGCTTGATATGTGGCGTATGATCTACGCGCTACTGATTAATACATTTTTTTTTAATAAAAGTATGTAGAGAAATGAATACAACTTTTTATTATTTCTATGGAAAAGTGTGTATTAAACAGTTGATGATTGTCATGAATGTGTACAGAACACAAAAATCTTTACTGAGAATTCGGTAGCTGAATTTTAAAACATGTTCAGTTCGACTGCTGCACATTTTCTTCACGAACATCGTTTTTTTATTATTTTTTTTTTTTTTTATTTTAGAGCAAAAATATTTTCAACTCCTTTAATAAAATTTAGGTCTGATCTATTAGTCGTTGTAACGACGAAACTGAAACTAAACTTTAAAACTTTAAACTTTTCCTTTAAGTTTTTAAACCTATTTTTATGGCCACAACTATTAACACATACTTACAAATACTTGTAAGTAGATAGTAACAGCCATACATACGAATCTACGGAATAACATCAAATGTATAGCAGGCTAATCATTAATAAGAATCTTCTGAAATAGTTTTAGGACAGAAGTAAACATTTATCTTAATGTGCTTAAAACAAATGTTCTTATGCTTGTATATGAATGTACTTATGTATGTGTTTATCTTTTTAAGTATGTATTTGTAAAAATATTTTGTGTAATTGTGGATTTGTTTCCCAAGTAAGAAGAAAGGATTTTACAGAAATTTATTCACGAACATAAAAGGATTTTAAAAAATTATTTGTCACCTGCAATACGTGCCAGTTTATTTACCAGCAGCAGTAGCAACAGCAAAGAATTTTAAACAATTTACGAAATAGAGTAAAAAGTGTTAAAAATACATAAATCATGGCCAGTAGATGTTAAAAGAATAAAAAGAAACTCATATGGTACATCCATTTATATGTATATTATTACTAACTTATATAAGTATATACTTCCATACGTACAAACATATGTATGTAGATGGAGTTTGTGAATTAATTCAAGCTGAAAAACATGTTAAAATACCTGCAGATATGACAAACAAAGACTGCCAACCGTTTTACGAGTACAAAAGTAGAAAGAAAAACATTGAAAAATATTTCGTTTAAGAATTTATTTGTACGCACCATGAAATTAAATAAAATTCAATAAATTATTAATATGTCAAGAATGTCATTTAGAGCGAGAGAGGGAGAGAGAGAGAGAGAAAGTGTATAATCAAAAGTGTATATTACAAATTAATAATTTGTGAGCTGAAAATTAATGTATTTTTAAGTGTTTGAATAGAGAACTTGAGAAATAGGAATAAAAGTTTTGTATATTTGTGTGACATATAAAAATAAAAATATTTTAATATGCTTTGACATGCTATAAAATAAAATTCGTTTATGAAAAACAAATAAATTTAAATATGTTTGTATATTCTTAAATAAATAAAAAACACTAAATTTCCAGTACAAATTTTATGACACACATTTAGTAGTGCCAGATTTCCTTGTAATCCAATGCGAATTTAAAAAGAAAATAGATTTAAGTTTGAATAAATGTATACGAAGGTAGTTTGACAATTCTGAAATCTTTTGTGTAGTAATTTGTTTCTGAAATTTATTGAACGAACGTGACTGATAGCTCTGCTCACTGTTTTGATAGAGTGGCTTTTAATTTTCGTCAGTCAACAGTTAATAAAAAACCTATCTTTGTGTCATTAAACTAAATGTGTAAAATAATTTAATATTTAAAAAATTTGCATGTGGTTCTAGAAATCAATGTTGTCTATGAGATGTAGAATGCCTGGTAGTATGATTCACTATAAAATTGTAACAACAAATGATTGTTGTGTCTAAAAGTAATTAAATTTTTAGTTATATTATTTTCTAAAATGGTAAAATATGGGATTAAGTGTGTTTATAATAAAAAAAATTGTTTCAATAATTAATAACTGAATTGTAGTAATTTTTTCCCAAAACGAATATGATTTTCAGCACAATTTTTTGGATCATTTGAATAGGTTCACTATCATTAATTTAAAAAATTAAAGAAGAAAATGATTTTTTTGTAAAACTTTTTTTATTTTTTAAGATTTCTTACAATGTTTTGATGATTTATTAATGAGTATATCCTCCTTTATTCGATATAACTTAAAGAATACCATTTGGGAGGGAGCTAAAAAGGTTTTCAATTGATGATAATGAAATTTTTGGACCAAGCTTTTTTAATTCCTCCAATGAAAGCCTATTTGGTTTCGTATTGTCTGCCGGACTCGTAGACTTTGCGAGAAAGCAAGCCCCATACATTTTCTATAATATTTATGTCAGGGAAATATGGTCGCCACTCCAACTTATTGACATTTTGGCTTTGAATCCACATTTTTACAACCGTGGCATTAGGTATCGGGGCATTATTTTGTTTAAACATTGGTCTAAGAATAGTAGAAAAATATGGAAACACCTTTTCAAGTACTGTTTTGTAGTTACTCGCGTTCATTTTTGATGTGAGGAATTGAAGCTCAAATGTACCATAATATGAAATCGCCCCCCACACCATTACACTTCCCTCACAGAGACGAGATGACTAAGGCAGCGTTTCTCCTTATGTAGGTCGTGGAAATAGGGCCTTGCAGAAGGCTGGCTAAAAAACTTGTCAATTTTGGGCAATTTTTGTTCACTATCTTCTCTTTCTTGTCATTGTTTGCGTTGAAAAGCACCACTGGGTTTCGTTTTTTTATCCATAGTTTTAGTTTTCTAATTTATTTAAAAAATACAATATTATATTGTACTCGAGTAGGTATGTACCCACTGTTCACTGACGACGTTAAAAGGACAATAAAAGGAAAGAGAAACACAATGATACGCTGCAAGTGTCGTTGGGGAATCCCCGGGAAAAAATTATCATCTTTAGTGTTACAACATTTAACGGTGGAGACCATGAACGATCTACTGCCCGAGGATCTGAACTAATTTACCTATTGCAGGTGACTTGCATTTTTTCACGATATTTCGCGTTATACAATGAGCTGTAGCCGAAATCTATAGATTTGATACGCTTTATTGACTTATCAGAAATCATTTTAAGTGGTAAAATCCAATAAAATTTAACCACTATGTTGACCAGTTTATTGACATTAGCTTACTTACTCCTGATACAGCATTAATTTTTAACCGTTCTCCAAAAAAAATATCTTAACTCGAATTCACAATAACATGCATATCGATGAATAATAAAACGCACATATCACTGTCCGTCAAATTGACAACGGTGCCAACCTACAGAAAGTATTTAGGGGAATTCCCTAGGCATAACTTTTGAATTTCTCTCAACTGAGTTGTCATGATTAAAGTGGGGTTGCAACTTGCAACCTGTCATATTTATTTTGAAAATGGGAGAAATTCCCAACTATTCAGTTCGATCGAGATTTCTGGTAAGGATTCGAGGGCTCCCTGAGCTTGAGGACCCCGGGGCACTGCCCCGCCTAGCCCTTAGGTAGCTACGTCACACAGTGTGACAACGCCGGCATTAAATACAAGGAGTCATTGCAGAGATCTGAAATTTTGCACAAGTTATTTTTGAGACAATTCCAGTTTAAAAAAAAAAAATAAGAAAATCCGCCCACTTTTACGCCCACCTTCCATACAATCAAAATTTGTAAAATGCCGTATTGTCCGTAATACTTTAGGTATAAATTTCAATTTTGGTATACTTGAATGTTATATTATTACAAACATTATCGGAAAAAATGTTGAACTTTGACCCACTTTTACTCCCACCACCCATACAACCTCAACAAAAAAGTGCCATATTTTCTAAAATATTTTAGGTACAACCTTCAAATGTGATATTACTGTAATTTATATCATTAAAAATTTTTCATGGAAAAATTACAATAACACGCCCACTATTACGCCCACCTCCCATTGAAATGCAATAAAAAAGAAAAATTTTTTTTTTCATTCTATCAATAATTTTTTAATATCATCATGGTATTCTAATATTTTCAATTTCATTCTCATTCTAAATGAATTATTATGAAACCACATAAACATGCTAACATACATACGTATAGCGACAGAATGCGTATTTTTTGCAGTTTATTGTATGTTTAAAGTACTTTTGCAGACTTTTGCTATATGTTCTTTACTTTAAATGAAAGCTGAGACTTCAATCTGTCATTTGATATAAGTCTGCACCTAGGACGAGGGGCTGCTCTATATTTCCTAGTCCATTGAAAATGCAAAATGTTCAATTTTTACACTACAATTCTGTTGTTAAGAAATTTTTTTTCGTGTTTTTTTTTTAATTTATTTTTTCATCTACTCATTCTACAATAACTAAGTTAAATCAAAAAATTGTTTAAAGTTATATCTATAATGTTTATTTTTTTTAATAAGCTTTTTAATATTACATATTAAACTAACTTATTCCAAGCGCGTTGGCATACCTCAACTTGGACTTGCTTTAGACCAAAAAGTAATGAAGTTATGAGGCTAAAATTTCAGGGAATTGTTACTCATATACCTGTTAATATACTGTGAAAATTTTATCCAAATTGGACGACACGCCAAAAGCCATTTTTTGCCGCGGTTACTATGGGGCTGTCACACTGTGCGCCACTGATTGAAACCACATACTCTGTATAGTGTCACATACCAGAGTCTCTGGCGGGAATCGCACCAACAACCCTCTCACTAGCAGTAAAGAACACTACTTAAGCTACGGTCACATTATGCAAATATTTGATCAAAGAATATCTTTTGCCAAGTATGCCTTTGTATGTAAAGATTTCTTCAAAGTTTGTTCAAAAACGGTTTTGTAATAAGAAAAAATATTTAGATAAGAACACTAGATTTATCAAACTGGAAGCAATAAAAAAATAAAAAGCAAATGTCAAAAAATATTGTGACTAATCACAATCGCCGTGGCCTATTGTTTAGTTTGTTGATTTACTAGCTCAGGGTTCAAACATCTGCTCTGAACACTTAAAAATAGAGAAATATGAAAAAATTATGCCTCTAGCAAAAGCTCTGAGGGTAACTGATTGCCATGAAAAAGCTTCTCAGGTCTGTCGTTCGGAATGGACTTTAAACTGTAGGTCACACACAACATGAGTGCAGCAAGAAGCTAGCTAGGCCGTAACTCTGAAACAGGGTGATAATGGCCAATTATGTATGTATGTCATAATGTGAAGCAAAGTTTCTCTGCCTGTGTAATTTTTTCAGTTTTGTTTTGAATTTTGTTGATATTCGTGTCATATGTGCGGTGAAAAAAGTAAGGATGTTCATCCCCTTTAGATTACCAGTGCTTCTCATAACTCTCAACATGCTAAACTATGGTATGTGATATATGCTTTGGATCTCCTTGGTTACTCACTTACAATATTACTCATTCATGTTCTTTGTGTTAATGTTCCTTTGATTTCTCGCTTCATATTTAATATTTACTCTCTAACAAAATACAAAAATTTTTCTTTCATTATTTTTAACTTATGTTGTAAATTACTCAATTATTTTATGCACTGCTTATATGAATGTACATATATACATATTTTTCAAAACGTAAAAAATTTGTTTTAACAAAAAAAAATAAAAATAAATAAATAAAGAAAAAGAAAAATTGGTTATTAAAGCAAAACAATAAATTTTTATTATTTTCATCAATTTATCATAAAAATTAAAAATTCTCTGCACAACTTTTCGATTACAAATTAAAACATTTAATTAAAGCATAAATTTTTCCATTTGAGGAAATACATTAATATGTTTTTTATATATATTTCACACTCTATAATTAATCTCTTATTTATAGCCACTTAAAAAAACAATTTATATAAAAAAAATTTTTTTTTTAATGCGTTGGCGTTTATAGCCTTCAGTGTTAAAATACGCATTTTTTGTCCATTTAATTCAGATATTTTGTTTGTGATTTCATTTCTTCCGTCTCTCAGCCAGAGTGTTTTTAACGTCATATCGGATTTATCATAACGCATGCATTGAGCTGTTTAAGTGTTTGCCTTTGCTTATCCGCTTAAGATTTCAAGTGATTTTTAAAGTCAAACAACTAGACAGACAACAAACAAACAGATAAAGTAGGAAATATGCTTTTTTAAATAGATGTTCACACATTTGCGGAATACCAATGGAATTACTAATACGTTGTAGAAAAAAAGAAGAACTGAAAATAGTTGCTGCAAAAATTTTTATTTTTATTTTGGTAAAAGATTAAAAACATTTAAATTAATAATCCACAATTAAAAGCATTTGAAATTCTGATTAAGTAAATAATAATATAATTTTGTAATAAAATAATAAGCTTTAAAAACTTTCTAAGTAATAGGTTAGATAGTTAGTTCAGAGTTTTTTTATTGAGACCAATACTCAGGGCTAAACTCCTACTAAGTTAATGCTGGGCATTGTATTGAAATTGTTTTGAAAAGGATAGTACATTATGACAACAGAACATATACATATTTTGTCTTTTCTTATATTATTAAGCGCTTTACGGAATGAGACAAATTGCTTAAATTGATCATTCGAACGCCATTGTTACATCTTCACCCTTGTATGATCAACAGCAATTGCCCCATCTTTACACGTTGATTGTGGTGAGTGCCTTCCCTAAGTAGGTTCTAGCTGTTGTGTGCTACTTCCTAATAGGTGGCGCTTTTTCTCCTGATCACTTGTTTTTTTGTTGTCAAGGTGGAATAGTTGAGATGTGCTTCTGTGCTCATGAATTACCTTGGAAGAAATAGGAATATAGCTAAAATGAGTTTTTTATATAATGAAGTAGAATAAGAGGCTTCTGGCTAGTGCACTGTACCAAGCCATTAAGAAAGAAAGCCATACAATATTTTAAACGCCTGATTGCCAGACCATAATTCAGTCAAGTTTAAAACGATATTTTTTTTATATAAAAAAACTTAAAACTTATTCCAATATTTTTATTAGATTCTATATCGAAAAGAAGTTAGTATTTTACTGTCTGGTGAAACTAAACCGGCTGGGCAAAGACAATAAGGTCAGCTTATGCTGTCTCCCGGAAATGGGGAAATGAAATGGCAGATCAACTTCCCAGAAAGGTAGCATATATGTATGCCACTGGTGGGGCTAGAACCCTTTTGTGGAATGAGAAGGGGAGTTTGTAAGGGCATACTGAAGGAGAAAGAGAACAGGAAGAGGCGATTACTCTTTTTTTTTTGGCCTGACTGGCCTTAGGTTGGGATAATCTTAGGATATTAGCAGGACTTCTAACCAGTAATTTCAGACTCATTGGACATTTGAATAAGATAGAAATCGCTTCAAGAGATATGTGTAGATTCTGTGACGAGGCGATCGAGTGTTCAGAGCACATATTGGGCAATTGTGCTGCATTGATTCACGGAAGTACACATTGATTGTTATTAGTTATCAAATAATAAATTCTCAGGGTTAGCACCGGTCGATATTTTTAAGTTCGTAGGACTGCTGAGAGAGATTGGGAGGCGGTTAAGTTGAGGGCTATACAATAGGTATACGGGACAAAGTACTTTAGTATCTCGTTTATGAAAGAATATCGAAAAGAAATGTCTGTCATTTCGTCGTGCAGGCGTTTAAGTGCTCCATCCATCATTTTATACATCTCGACTTAATGATGCCACTTTAGGTTTTCGATCCGAAATCTGCAAATCTGCAATCAGCTTTCCGCTATCTCGTACAGTTTCTGAGATAAAAAGTGTCTGTTTTGCTTTATAACTCTCAAACCAGAATATTTTTGAGCTATTTTTAATCGATTTTCTCAAAATGAATTTTTGGCACATAGAGCACATAAACTCTCGCACTATGATTTGTCAGAAGTAGTTCATCATATAGAAAATTTTTCAAATACTTGTTCTTCAGAGAATATATATTAATACACTCCAGCTAGCTTATTTTAAATTAAAAGAAAAAAAATAGCAGAGAAACTATAAATTAGAGACTTTTTTTGGCATCCTTTTAAAGATATGAAAAAAGCTGTTTGTGAGTATAAATAATTCATTCAATTTGTATTTATAGCGTTAGGTTTATTATCTCTTATTGATTACTAAAAAAAAAATTACTGATTAAACGAATAATAATATGTATTAAATAAAAAACGCAATTAAAATTAAACAACAGTTCTTTATAATGTATTAAATACTCATTTTAATTTGTTTCCATTTTAAATTCAATATTATAATAATTATGCAATTAAATGTTTTTTATATGTATTTCCATATTTAAAGCATTTAATCCTTTTAACAAATAATAAAGTAATGAAAATATTTTCTTTTTTTTAATAAATTTGAAGTTATTGAAATTTTTCATTTAATATACGGCTATAATCTGTAAGCCGAAAACGAGAGCTTGTTTTGTTATTCATTCTTTGTGTATCGAAAATGTAAAATAATTCGATAGGAGAATTCAATTTCAAATTTAATCGATTTAGCATGGCAACATATACCCGATAGTATCCAGCTAAAAATTAGATTACACGGATTAGTCAAATAATTGATGAAATCAACCTCAAGTGGTTCTACTTTTCATAAATCTTAAAAAAGTAAGTAATTCCAAGATTAGAACAATATTCGATTTGCTATGAAAAATTTTTTTTAAGAATTTTCACATGCGGCATGGCTTCTCGCAGCACCCATGTTTTGTGTCTTAATTTTTTAGTATTTATAATTTATTTATTATCCATGCCCATAGGAACCTACAGTTTTAAGTCGAAACCAAATGACAGATTTGAGAAACTTGTTATTTAGCTACTCTCAGTGGTTTTTCAGCCGACTACTAAGAAGTAGTCGCCGAAAGAAATACTTTCTTTCATATTTCTTTTTTCAAGATGCCAGAGATAGGATTTGAACCCTGAGCTCATATCTTCGCAAGTCAACACACTAATCACTAGACCACGGCGATATTGAATTCAATAATTAGAAATACTTGGTGTTCAAGCAAAATGATATAATTTTAAAACAAATCTGTAAAACTTTATACTGAGGACCATACTTAATTTCTTTTTGAAGCATCCCAACAGAAAATAGTGCTTACCAGTAAGTCATTTGGTAAATGAGTAATTAAAACAAACGCAAATTTATTGCAACCAGTAAGCAAATAGTACAAAAAATCGAAAATAATACTTTATCCTGTAGGATATTTGGAAGCTTTAATGTATAAAAAACAATATAATGCTCCCATCATTGCTTAAAATTTTATTTATTGCTTACAAATCTGAAAAATTTTCTGCTGGGATATTTCTAATATTTTGAAAAAGATCTTTACTTAATGAGAGATCAACACATTTTTTTAAATTTTGAATGTTGCTGACTTTTTTTCTATTGAGTTTTAGCAAAGAGTAATGATTTTGGCTCTCAAATAAACTTAAGGCGGTCTTTTATTGCTGAACTGTCTAGAAATCTATTTTTTTAAAGCGATAGAGTTTTTCTAAATTATAATTGAAGACTAAATTTTTGTCTCTAAATATTTATCAGCTTAACATCAATGACACTTGGTTTCAACAACACCTGGAAACATGGTAGAGGGTGTTTTTTATTGAGGTATAGAACTTTAAGTTGGTATCACTTTTTTAACAGGCGGCCATTTTGTCAGCTGTCAAGTGATTAATATTTAGTTTGGTTTGCCAATTCATCATGAACAGGTTGACAAAAGAACAACGCTTGCAAATCGTGCAAATTTATTTCGAAAATAATGGTTCAGTTCGCGAAGTTTACCGCAAGCTCCGTCCATTTTATGGTCGACATAATCGTCCATCAGAGCAATTAATTCGGTTAACCATGGATCGTTTTCGCACTACGTTTACTCTATGTGATAATACGCATCCGCAGAGACGTCGAACAGTGCGCACCGAAGAAACAATTGCCGCTGTAGAGCAAAGTGTTGTTGTTGTTTGTCCATCAACTTTATGGAAGATTTTGCGCAAAGATCTTGGCTTGCGACCTTACAAGATCCAGCTTGTGCAAGAATTAAAGCCGCGAGACCATGCAATGCGTCGTGATTTTGGTGTATGGGCCGAAAATGAGATTGATCTCGATGCTGATTTTCATCGCAAAATTTTGTTCAGTGATGAGGCTCAAATTGCCGCATTTGGAGTGAAGAGAATCCACATGAGACCCTTGAGATGCAATTACATCCACAAAAACTGACTGTTTGGTGTACTCTATGGGCTGGTGGAGTCATTGGACCATACTTCTTCCGAAATAATGCTGGAGAGTCAGTTACCGTTAATGGAGACCGGTATAGAGCCATGATAACCGACTATTTTGTTCCCGAATTGGATGGCATGAATGTGGATGAGTTGTGGTTCCAACAAGACGGCGCTACATGCCACACAGCGCACGTCACAATCGATTTATTGAAGGAAATATTCGATGAGCGCATAATTTCGCGGAATGGACCTGTCAATTGGCCACCAAGATCGTGTGATTTGACATCATTGGATTATTTTCTTTGGAGATATGTGAAGTCGCTCGTCTACGCCAACAAACAAGAAAGGTTAGGGGACTTGGAAGCCAACATTCGTGGCGTTATTGCCAACATACGGCCCCATATGCTCGAAAAAGTGGTTGAAAATTGGACCTTAGAATTGGCCTTATTCGAGCTACACGCGGCGGCCACATGCCCGAAATCATATTTAAACATTAATGGCATAAAATTATCCTTCCAATAAAGCCAAATTGATAGACATTAAAACTATTTTCTTGTGTTTTATTTCAATTCGAAGTTCTATACCTCTAAAAAACACCTTGTATAATCAGTTTATTGTAAAATCAAATTAACCAAAAATAGTCTCATATACTGGCACATTCGTTCATGCGATATCACGCTTCTGGATTATTTTCTTTTGTTATGGCTAGATTTACATGAGCTAATGGAATCAGTGCTAAGAAAAAAAACCGAAAAAGTGTGATCTAAGGTTAGCCTATTTTTAGGTGTTCCTAAAAATATTTTCAAATGTTTATTACAGCATAACTAATGTAACTCGCAGCTGTGGTAAATATATCCAATTATTTACCATATTGTAATAAAAGAGTTTTTTTCAACAGTTTTTCTATTTTAAACTGAAATTTTTAACTCATAAGCGTTTCAAGAAAACTATTTTCTATGCAAAACTATACCGAAACCGAAATAGATATATAAGTGAAAAGTTAACTATATTTTATAATTTCTATGTTTAAATTAATATAAATAATTGTATAAGGATATAAAACTTTTTAAATATGACCATCAAATAGTTTAAATAAATCATATCGGCGCAAGAATTGAAGAACGCTGTAACTGACAAAACATTTACTGTTCAAAGACACTGGTATTTTTCTAAACGCAGACAGCGTAAGTGAATTTCTTTTCGTCATAGAAATCTGGGACGGGGACCAATCGACGCGTATTTTATTTCTGATAAAAATTATGCAAAAAACGTATTCTCATTTTTTTGTCAGTTACAGCGTTTTTTAATTCTTGCGACGATATGATACATATTTCTTTAAAGCATAAAAATACAAAAGTAACGCCTTGCATGTTAATACGAGTATTAAAAAAGAAATTCATTCAAATGAAAAATCAAACTGGAATACAAACTTACAGAACTAAATTTCATTTATGCACTGACAACATAAACATTTATTTGTAAATAAACATATAAAGCCATAAACGAGTATACTCGTATGCCATGCTAGAATGGCGCTTACGGATTGTAAAGTAATTGTAAATTTTAAGTGCTTTCAATGGCATAATTTTATATTTTTCGGTACATTTATAACAAAAGTAAAACAAGAATATTATGTTTTGGCTTTGTTAGTTGTGAGTTGCAATGTTTTTTGTAATATACCAAGAGTTTTAAACTTTGGTGTTATAAACTTGGTTTAGTTATAAATTCCCAAGTGTTTTATGTGGCAAAACTGCCTAAAATTTTTATCATTTATCATAAGATAGAGCACTGTTATAATGCAAAATTACTGCATTATGTCGAATTACGTCTTCTGTCTCTTTGCGATTAAAGCTTGGCTTTCGAATAAATAAATTTTATAATGTTTAGATTACTCATTTACAGACCATGATTTCGGTTAAGCGATATCCCAAAATTGGAAATTGTTGATGATCTGGGCAGAAATAAAAAGCCGAATTTCTTGGTTAAAAGAATAGTGTTTTACATAACGCAAAACAAAGCTACATACATGTTAAGTGTATAAAATAAAAATTGTATTCTAAACAAATATGTTGTTTTTTTTTACAAAATGGGCTAATTAGAGAAGCTGTAGCTGCAAAATAACAGCTGATAAGTTTTATATGTGTTAAGAGTTCATTGACTTATTTTTTTTTTGTTTGTTTGTTTGTTTGAGACCAATACTCATGGCTAAACCCCTGAAATTTTTGGAAAGGACAGTAATATGTATATATATTTTTATATATTTTTATTCAGCCCCTTGGGAATGAAACAAATTGCTGTGAAACAAAGTCCATTGTTTACCCTTGAATGATACACAGCAATTGCCCCATCGTTGCATATGGAGTGGTGAGTGTCTTCGCTAAGCAGGTTTTGCTGTTATCTGCTACTTCACAATAGGTGGCACTTTTGGAATGTCGGGGAGCGGTTTCTTTGTAGATGGTCTTCTTGGAAGAGGGGGGGACTTCTTATTTTTTGAATTATAATTTTAAAAAACCGCAAACTATCTTTTTAATTTTTCACCTTTGCTGGGATTTGAACCTGAGCTGTTTGAGTTTTTGTGTGGGAGCTCTATACCACTATACCACGCACCTCTTTTGACATTTTTTAAGATTGTTTTCCTTTTCAAGATTTCAGAAATTTACTCTTTTATTGCAATGGAAATTTGAAATTGTTTTGTTGCTTAAAAAAATACACCCTTTTCGTATACTCTGTGGTAGTTTGCTAAATGAATTCCTTTTCAGCCGCATACATTTCTATACGAAACAAGGTCAAGCTCAATTCTGTAACATACACATGCTTAAATGTTAATATTTTTTACCAGCATACGTTTTTTTATATATTTATTTTATTTAGTTTTTTTTTTGTTTTTTTTTTTTTTTTTGTATTTCGCTTTTACAATTGCATAGAGATTTTGTCAGTTTCTACGAGTTGTTAACTATCGACATACTTTTCTTATATCACAGTTACTCTTGCAGAATATTAAAATGAAAGCAACAGGAAAAAAACACATAAAATTTTTAATTATTAAATTCTTCTCTTGAAATCTCTATGATGAAAAAGTTTTTTTTTTTTTTTTTTTTTTTTTTTTTTTTTTTTTTTTTTTTTTTTTTGTTGTAGGCATTTATGTAAAAATCCATCTTAATTTAAAATTAAATCATAAAATATATGTTATTGTAGCTGGGATATGAATGTAAATGGAATGAATTGAATTGAATGCATTGAATAATTTATATAAAATATGAAAATATAGAGCTGGTTTTCTGAATGAAATAATCCAATTTTTTTAAATATTTTCTATGACAAGAAAAATGGCAACTCATATATAATTTTTCTATTAAAATGAAACTGAATCAAATAAACAGGTCGAGAGTATGTTAGTTTTCTCAGAAACGAATAAAAGTAAAAAAAAAACAAAATTATTAAAAATAAAACTGATTTTTTAAAAAATAAATTCAAACCAATGAAATTTCCTAAAATAATATTGTTGGTTATATGCAGTTTTTGTTGTTTTTTTAATATAAATTAAGAAACGTATACATGATCCTAAAGGTAATTGACACACTTTTGATTTTGTGTCACATAAATCAAATTGAAAAATGTGACATGATTTTGACATGTGAAAAGCTTATAATCGATTATAACGATAAAACAAGCAAATGGATGTTTAATCGGAAAGTATGATTGAAAAGAATTTCCAAAATATTTGAGCAACATTTTTACAAATTCTATGATAAGAGGTTTAGTAATGCCTATTACATTTATATTTATATTTAAAAAAATAGTCCTTAATCAGGTACTAATTGAAAGTTCCAGTAACCTTTGATTAACTAAGTAATTACCTTTTAACAAATTTTGGCATTTAAATAGTTTTTTTGTAAGAGTAAAAATGTTTTTATTGAATAAGTTTCGTATTAAGTTTTATCACTACTTTTCTATTTAAAGGACTTTAGATACTCATATCATAAAGAAAATTTTTAAGCTATTAAAGAAAAAAAAAATTATTAAGAATTAATTTTTAAAAGAAACAGTAATTCAAAGCAAATAATCAAATTTCTTTGATTAAAATGTTTATTAATTCGCTTAGAGTTAAGAAAAAAAAACCAATTCAATCAACTTTTTAATTGTTTCAACAAATTTCATTAAACAAAGTAATTTCAATTAAAAATTTGACTATCATGTTGCTTTGTAATTGAAATATAAATGATTAAACAGAATACGACCGTAACTTCAGGCAAAAACGACTCTCAGAGAAAACATGCCCAAAATTGAAAAGGCGGCCACAACTTCACGAACTGCCATTTATTGTTTTTCCATTTTTATCGAAGATTTGAATTTATATTTTATAATCTAATAATCTTTACACACTTTTTCAATTATTGTTTCTAAAACATCACTTATTTTATTTAACAAATCCCAAAATTTAATAATTTATTTAAACTTTCAAATGTTTTTTTCGATTTTCTTTTGTTCTTATTTTTCTTTGCGCTAACAACAAATAACAAATGGGGTTGTTTGCAAAATGTATGAAATTAAATAAAAGTATGGTAGCATTGTTGAGAGAATGAGATCAAAAGAAAAATCACTGTCAAATCTATTTCACGACTGCATCCTCCAGAGTTTTTATACATATGTCAATTTGTATGGAAAAAAACGTCATGCCCCAGTTCTGTTTAATCATTAATTCCGTGGATGTATAATATATATGATATGATATAAATATGGTATGGCCTACACGCCCGCACTAAATGATATAGTTTTCTGGAAGTAATGTTTTTTTATTTAACACCAATACTCAGGGGTAAACCCTAACTAAACGCAGTGCATTGTATTGGAATTTTGAATGTATAGATATAGGTAGATGTAAAGATGTTAAGCGCCTTTTGTCAATGGGAAAAATTGCTATCAATTTGATTTGACGCGCTGTAACCACTATATCACGACCCCCAATATATTTATGATGATTTGTCTGAGAATACTGATCACACAGAACAAACAGTGAGAGCAGTATAACACTTTGCTTAACGAGTAACAATTTAACCCTTCATTGCATTGTGATGGAAATTTCCATCATAAATTTTTTTGAAGAAAAAGAAAAGAAATGTACAAAAACTTTAGTGTAAATTGGTCGCTGCTAAAATATTTCGGCATTAGATTATACCCATTGGAGTGTAGTTTCAGATATTCATAGTAAAATATTATTAAATATTTTTCCTTAAAATTGTGCATGAATTTTATCAGTGGCTTATTTTAGAAAAAATAAAAAAAATTCATGCAATTAAAGGTTAAAAAATTTTTTGGGTTAAAAAAACATGCTTAAAAACAAGAAAGCAATTGAGTACAAATGCTGCTAGAGACGGCTTGCCATTCCATTTCATATTGACAATTCTTTGAAATGAGATTTCACTTCCAAGTTGTCCTTTCTCTTAAGTTTCTTTTGCAAAAAATACTGCAAGACTTACATATTAATGACATTTAGAAAACTTCTATGCCATCTTAATGTCGCAAAAGGCCTAAGAAAAAAGACATAAAAGAATTTTTTTTCTAAAATTTCCGTGTTCTTTTTACAATTATTTTAAATACAATTGAACGTTTTATTAACCCTAAATGAAAGCGGCAAGTGTTTTCCAGCAGTCAAAATTTCTCATGGCTATACAATGTGTAAAAAGCCTACCGAAATAATAAGGAGGCAAAGCTTTGTTATTGGAAAATACAATTTTAACAGAGTATTTGCAAAACGCCAATAAAATGTGAACAAAAGAGTGCTGAGAAATAAACCTACATATGTTGTAAGGATAACCCTGTTACACTGTAAAATTTAATTCTCTTTACCAGTATTTGCTTTAAGTCTTAGGCTGGTTTTTAAATTATATTTTTCTTAAAGTAAATTCAAGTTATTTTGAAAACAAATAATCATTTGAAATACTCAGTATATAAAACTACAAAATCTGAACTATTTTACATGAAATCCAATTCATCTGGATTGTATTAAATCTTAAATTTTATTTTACTTTCCATTTGTAACACCAGTTTGTAATTAATTTAATCTTAAAGAATATGAGTATAAAAAACACTGTTGACTTATCATTACCTTAGGAACGCATTTATAACTCCCCAAGTTATAAAAGTAATTTACTGTCTAGTCAAAGTATCAACATTTTTCTTGTAAGATTATCATTCACTTCTGTCTCATTTTTGAAGAAGTTGTCATTTATTTTTAACTTTTTTAATTTTCCTTTTTTCTAATATATCTTTAACGAGGATGATACTAGAAGGTAATAGTGATTTTAATTATGAGAATATTTTAATTTTTTTTTTTTTTTTTTGCATATACAAGTATGTCTGTATATTTATTTCAATACGAGTATATCTTATATAAGTTAATTTATTTCTAAACTATCCTCTTGATATTGTTCTCCAACTTAAACAATTGTTTTTTATCTTTTATGTCGATATTATTTATATTTTAGTTTATTATATTGATTTTATATTAAAATGAATTTATAAAATTAAATGGAATGCGATCTTGAGTCTAGTTAATATAACAATGAATATATTTTCTTAAAAAATTTTGAAATATCATTATACAAATTTTCAATGAAACAATAATTATAAAAAAGTTTTTAAACAAAGTAAATTACAGTAAACAATAAAAGTATTCTGTGTACTATGAAACATTAAATCTGTATAATTTTCCTACTATGTAGGCTTGAATCTGTTTCTGAAACAATAATTAAAGACTCCAAGAAGTTCTCATTATTTTTCCATTAACTTATATAAAAACGAATGCGTGTTTGTGCATTTGCAAAAGTATTTACAAAGCAATACATTTCCCTTTTTTCAAAAAATTCAAATTCTATTTCTCTGTTCTATTTTATTTTAGTTATTGTTTTTATTAAATGTGTGAGTATAAATAAGTGTTGCTTACTATTTTAAAAGAATTATAAAAGCTTTTATCAACATTGATATGTACTTTTAAAATACATTCAAACAAAGTTATTAATAGAATCAAACAAAACTTTATTTGAAAACGAAATAAAAATTGAACAAGCGTTTGTTTGAAAATATTCCTGCAATAATTTTTTCTGTGTGTAATGATTGTTGTTTATAGTCATTTGTATGACTCTTAATTTTTTCCGAATAATGAAGAATAATTAAGAATTTAGTGATAATATAGTTTGAAGGTAGTCTAGTAGTTAGTGTATTGGCTTACTAAACAGGATCTTCGGGTTCAAACCCCAGTTTTGATATCTTACCAGCCTTCTGACAAAAGCTCTGATAGTAACTGATTGCCATGAGCAACTTCTCAAGTCTGTCGTTCGAAGTCGCTATTAAACTGTAGGTCCCGGTACTCATGGAAAGAAATTGATGCGTACAATATGGGTGCCCTGAGAAGCGAGGCCATAACCCTGAAACAGTGTAATAGCATATTATATACACATGGCTGTATTTATGTATGTTTATAGTATTTTATATAACTCTTAATTTCCACCCAATTATAAAAAAATATTAAGGAACTTATTTATTATATTGTTTGGAGGATCAATTAGACCCAAATTACTTACCAGGGTTAATTTCCAAGACCAGTTTTATTATTTTGTCCGTTGAAATAAATAAATCTCTATATTGTGTCAAAATATTTATAATATTATTGAATTATACAATTGCTTTTTATTAAAAACAATGAAAATTACCTCGAAACGAAGGCAAAAAAATGTTGGTCGATTTGAATAAAAATTCTAGATCTATACTTTTAAACCTAGTGCCATATTATTCCTACAAGCAACACATAAATTTCAAACAAAAATTTTTATTTAATATAATCGCTTGTCACCATAGTGTACATTAAAAATCGAGCTTTTTGAGCTCTATTTAATTTTTGGTTATGAATTGGTAAAAAATTGATATTTCCTCGACTTCTGAGTCAATATTGTTTGACTAAAAATCAATTTGCACGACCTCTAAACCACTTCTGAAAAATCTGAAACAATTCCCAAAAATAATTTACCTTATGAGTATCAAAATTAAGAATGATCTTCCCACGAATTCCAATTTTTAATTTTATTTGGGACACCCTAGTGTACATGGTACCCGTGGTATGGTTCAACGTTAATGCTCATAGTGCTTTTTATTCTATAAATATTTTAATTAATTTTTGATATCATAAATTTGGTATTAAAAAATATTTCAATTTAATGTTTACAAACTCTACTCCCTCTTTCCCCCTTCCCATAACATAAATTCCTAGACCAGGACAAGGTTTTGCATGAGTAAATGTCATCCCCTTAGGGCTGGCTCAGTTTATTAAAACCATATTAATTTTATTATAATTTTAAATTTATGTATGAGTGCATGACTTTGATTTCAATTAAACTTTTTAATTAATATTATTAAAAATTTAATTGAAATTTTTTTAATTAAAATCTTTTAATTGATATGATAAATTAGGGTGTTCGTCCGAAATCAACTAAAATTTTACTTGATAGTACAAACGTTTTAACGAAAATTTATTCTAATACTATTTCGCTCATACCTCGTATATTGTAAGCTAAAATTATATAAGTATACAATGTAATTGAAAGTCAAAGAAATTAAGAAAAAAAAAACAAATTCAGTTTCAAAGTAATACCTTTTCACCTTAAGCAAAATTGTAAGAAAATAAAACAGAAAAAAGAAAAGAAAATTAAGGAAAATTGTATTCATTAATATGCTAATTATACAATTTGACATCTTTTCAGAAAAAAATTCACTTTTTTTTTCTTTTTGTGAAAGGACGAATTGTATTTGTGTGCTTAAGTATTAAATAGTATTTGCGTTACAATTTAAAGGCCTCTTGTTGCTGTTAATTCAATATAATTTTCATAAAAATTGTATGTTTTTACTTAAATGGGATGTATTTTTTTTTTTTTCTTCTTCGCTTTTTTATACTTATCTTTGGCATTTTTTGAGATTTTATTCATTAATTTATTTCTTTGGTGTTTTTTTTTAAACACTCGTATTTAAATTATATACCGAGTGTAAGACGTTTGTGTTTAAATGTTGAGTAGTATTAGAATACTTAATAAGGACTTAAAAAATCTAAAAAGGAAGCAAACACAAAATGATCAAAGAAAGTCCATTTTGAAAGAAATAAGTCTTCAAAGAATGTTTTTTTTTGCAATTTATAATAATTTTTTTTTTACAAGAAGATTTGATATTATACAGAGTTTGGCTTAAACTACACAACTTGATTATTACTTTTTTTTCTAATGGTTTCTCTAACAATGCCGCCACCTGTAATAATATTCGTTTGATTTTTTCTTTTATTTGATACACATTGTTTGTTATCAGTTACCAAATAATAAATTCTCAGGGTTAGCACCGGTCGATATTTTGTAGTTCGTAGTAGTGATAAGATTGAGAGCGGAGATTATAGTAATCCCGGTTAAGTTGAGGGCTTTGCAGTAAATCTACGGGACTAAGTACTTTAGCACCCCGTTTATGAATGAATATCGAAAATAAATGTTTGTCATTTCGTCGTGGGGGAGTTTAACTGTTCTATCCGCCATTTTATACATCTCGAGTTTATGATGCCACTTTAGGTTTTCGACCCGACATTTTTCAAATCTGCAATCCGTTTTCAACTATCTCGTCCAGTTTCTAAGATAAATAGTGTTCTATATCCTTCAAATTTATCTATGCTCTTTTTGATCGCTTTTCTTAAAAACTCAAACGGCCCAGGTTCAAATTCCAGAAACGGTAAAAAATTAAAAAGTTAGTTTGCGGTTTTTTCAAAATTATAATTTAAAAATAAGATCCCCCCTCCCCCACCCAACCCTTCCAAGGAGATCATCTACAAAGAAACTGCTCCCCGACATTCGACTATATTCCGCCTTAAGCAATGTCAACAAAACGCGAGTGATCATGAGAAAAGAGCCACCTATTGGGAAGTAGCAGATAACATACATACTTACATAACTGGCCTTTACAACCCTGTGTCAGGATTACGGCCTAGCTTCTCGCAGCACTCATGTTGTGTGTGTAAATTTTTATCCATGAGTACCAGGACCTACAGTTTAATGTCGACTCCGAACGATAAACTTGAGAAGCTTGTTCAAGGCATTTAATTACTCTCAGAGCTTTTGCCAGAAGACTGCTGAGGGGTAGTCGCCGAAAGAAATATTTTTTTTCATATTTCTTTTTTTTAAGATGTCGGAGCTGGGTGTCGAACCCAGGGCTCATGTCTTAATAAGCCAAAACACTAACCACTAGACCAGGGCGCACAGTGGAGCCTTTTCCCTAAAAGCGTTGCAAAAATCAAAAATTTGGCAGAAGAATTTGATAAAATGAATAATTGCATCTAAAAGAGAACTTATCACTGATTAAGAATCCAAAAAAAATTTTGAAATCGGATAAAAATTATGAATTCTAGAGTCAATCAAAGTTGACAATTTTTCGGACTTACAAAAAATGTTTAAATTAAAAAGAAAATATCATCTTTTCAATTTAATTTCAGGAAAACTATGCAACCGATCATTAATTTTTTGGTGTCGGATGAAAGGTATGTTAATTCCAATGAGACGATGTAAAAAAATGGTTATTCGGTCCAATACTTTTTTTTCAGGCGCAATTTTGCCAATACATGATATTTGGGTCTTTTTTCACACTTAATAGAATAGAACAAAAAAAGTGACGGTTTGTGACGGGAACTATTAAACAGAGGTTGTTAAGTATTTAATACTCTAACTTATTTTCTTGAAATTGGGTGCCCGTACTTGCCCGTGTACATAAAAAAACAGTATAACTGTAATAACTTTCACTACAAAAAAATATATTTTCAAAATATTCAAACAGAATTTGGGCAGCACTGAGATCCACTCTAATTGTATACCAAACATAGTAGATGTATTGGTCTTTAATTTATTATTTAGTTTTTTATGCTTTTTCATTCGCTTACAAGGCCCCCTTTCGGAAAAGTTACCACTTTGATGAGCTCTATCTCCTGAACGAATTAAGATATTTTAGAAGTTTGAATTTGGGATTTTAAATAAAAAAAATGTAAAACATATGAATTGCAAAAAAAAAAAAATTATTAAGTACAAGTATATATGTCATGTTGGGATTTTTAAGAATTTTTTAAACGGACAAAGGTTTTTGTACAAAAAAAAATTTTCTAAATTTATTTTTAGTAAGTTTTTAATTTAAAAAGTATTAACTTTTTGAACCATAGTGAATGAGCTGTTAAAATTGAACCTACAGCTAATTATCAAGAAATGAAATTAAAGCAATGAGTATTTCATATTGCACTTAACTGAACATTGCAAGAAAAAAACAAAAATAAAAAATATTGTAGTAGGCATCGGCAAACACACACATTTCATCAAAAACTGCCAAACTTTTGGCTCAATTGTACCCTGAAAAGAAACTTACCTCTACGGTACATAAGATTTTGGCTCATGGTAAAAATTTAATTGAGTATCAGTGCTTTCCAATTGGAGAGTTGTGTGAAGAAGCCCAGGAATGCAAAAACAAAGACTACAAAAAGTTTAGAAACACTAATACTTGCAAGATTTCACGGATTAGACAGAATGAAGATCTATTCAGTATGTTAGCGGCTTCTTCAGACCCACTTATTTCATCACGACGATACGTAAGATCTCGAAAGGATTTGGAAGAACGTAATTATTGCTCCGATATGTTAAGTCTACTAGATATAGCTCCCAATGTTAATGACTTTTTTGAAGAGAACTTACTATAAAAATCTTATACTACCTTAAAATAATACACAAAATTTTTCATTAGACTTAATATGTATAGCATCAATATTGTAGTATTTAAAAATTTCAAAATTGTGTAACTATAATAAAATTTAAAAATTTAACATTATTTGAAAAAAAAGATTTAGTGAAATTTTATAACTTTTTTTTCTTATTACAGTGTTATTTTTTCTAGACTTTTAATATGCATTGTGATTATTGAAGCGCTAGGTCTAATCGAAAAGCTGACAGCGCTTAACGAAAATATCAGTATGCTGATTCACTTAATTTGAAGCACAAGAAGTTATATTTTAAATGGTTTTTAGATTCACAAATCTCTTTACTTCAAAAGACAGGATTTTTGCAACAAAATAGGTCAAAATGTGTCACTGTGCACAGTGCCGCAGTGGGCCTTTTACAATGCGGGTGCGGTTTTCTTGAAGTTAAACGAGATAAAATTCAAGTGCGTTTTAAACATTAAATATGTCCTGATAATTTCAACAGTTATAATTTTTGCAACGAAAAAAGTCAAAACGATGCACTGTGCCAGCCATGCCGGTTAATTGTTCTTAAGCTAAAGGGATTATCTTTCCAATACTTTATAAATTTTAATAATATCTTTATTACTTTAAAAATTATAATGATTATAACGAAAAACATCAAAAGACAACACTGTGCACAGTGCCGCGGATGGCCTATCACCTTGCGGGTCATGTATTTTGAAGCTAGGGGAGTCTTCTTTCAAATGCTTTTTTAATTTTTAAAATATCTTTATTACTTTAAAAGTTATGATTTTTGCAACGAAAAAGGCCAAAAGGCACCACTGTGCGGCGGCTACAAAAAACCTTCAACAGCAATTGCCTCATCGTTGTATGTGAATTGTGTGGTAAGTGTCTTGGCTAACTAGGTTTAATAGGTTAGCAGTTATCTGCTAAACTTGAGGAAATAGGTTTTAAAGGGTGTTTTTAGAGGTCAGCTACTTTCAGTTTGGCAAAATTGCTTACTATCACAACCAGTTTACTAGCTGATAATTGTCTTTTATTATACCTATAGATACGAGAGAGTAAAAATAGTGAAACAAAACAAGTCAAACTTAAAGAACACTTCTTCCATTTTAGGGTATACATATTTGGCCTTTAAAACGTTCTCATCCGAATATCAAGGGACCAAGTTATTGAATCACGTTATTCTGAAAGAGGCTGTAGCTACATACATACATAATTGGCCAGAACAACACTGTGTTAGGGTTACAGCCTAACTTCTCGCACCACACATGTTGTGTGTGTTAATTTTTATCCATGAGTACCGGGACCTATAGTTTAAAATCGACTCAGAACGACAGATTTGAGAAGCTTTTTTCATGGCAATCAATTACTCCCAGAGCTTTTGCCAGAAGACTGCTAAGAGATAGTCGCCGAAAGAAATAATTTTTTCATATTTCTTTCTTTCAAGATGTCAGAGTTGAGATTTGAACCCGGAGCTGCTGTCTTAGTAAGCCAACACACTAACCACTAAATCAAGGCGACTACTGAGGCTGTAGCTACTGTACAGATAAGTACGAAGAATATCTCCAGCTCGACATGACACAAGAGGGACTGGAGTCGAAAACTTGTTCCGTTCGGCTAGTATATATCACCCTCACGTAATCTGTTCATGTTTCTCTTATGATTGTGAAATCTTTTGCTACAATAATTTTTATTTTAAATAATTAATAGAATTTACTTCTGTTTTATTGTAATAAAGGAGTTTTCTAAGGAAACAGATTAAATTTATTTTTAATTTATTAAAAAAAAATTCCTAAATATGTTTGTGTTTCCAGTTTAGCACAATTAATGTCCGAAGTTTTATCATTAAGCCACTTTAATCCTGTATTTTTTAAATACTTTTTTTATGGCATTCATCTTGTTTTGCTTTTCACATGTTTTGTTTTATAAAACTAATTAAATACACGGATAATTTCTTTTATTTATTTTTTATTTGTTTTTGCTTCAATTCAATAAAAAAACCTCATTTCTCTAATTTTTCTATGCTATTGCGTTATTGTTGTAGCTATAAAACAATAAAACTTGAATTCAGTTTTTATACTGTAAGAGTTTTAATATAATTTTTTTATTTATTTATTTATTTTACTTTTTTTCCTTCTTTTCTGAGATACAATTTCTATTAATGCCAACTGAATGGACAGGCCGTGATAGCATCCTAAAGGTATTTTTATAGTCCAAGGCTTTTCTATTCCCATTTGTTTTTATGTTTTGTTATTCATAAGGTGAGAAAGAGATATGAAAGGACCAAGAAACATTTATTTTATAAATCCTTATAAATCTAAAAAAAAAACTAAAAAGGTTGACAATTTAAGTATTTGTCAACTTAACTGTACCATAAGCAAAATATTCAAACAAAAGGAAAATTAAAAAGTTACAATTGCTAAATAAAGTTTTTCTTGTGTTTTTGCCACAAAAAAGTGTAACAAATTGAAAAACTAAATTTCAAGAAAAATCCTTTTTTTTTCAATGGCAACTGTAAAGATTTAGTTTTGTTTCCCTGGATATCACTCTACAGCAACGCATTTTCTAACAAAATTACACGCAGTTGTTGTAAGGGATTGTGAAACATTTTCTTTTTTCTTGCTTGACATGAAAATTATTTTAAGAATTTTAATTTAAGTTGTTTGGGGATTATAAATAAATAACAAAAGCAAAACCTTAAACGTAAAACTAAACTAATGGTGAAGGTATCTACTACGGTCCAAACTTTTTCAATAGTCAGGAAAATATAAAAGAAAACAAAAAAAAAAAAAAAAATAGTATAGAACTACGAGTATAAAGGTAAAAAAAATAGCTGTTTCCTAAAGGTCGTCAGCTTACATGATATTGTAACTATGGTGTGTGCACCCTTTGCAAAGATCAATTAAGTTTTGAAAAACTTGTAAAGTAACGTTCACAACGTTTAAATTTTTTGTTTCTATTATTTTACGAACCGAAGGCGTAACATTCCAACTTATATATAAACATTACTGTAGCAGTAAGCCCAAGACAGCTAAGTAGTACCGAATAACGAAAAGCCGAGCCAGTTAACAGCACTAATCAAACCTGATAATCCGTATATATTTGTTTTGTAAATCTTTCATTGTAATTTAATAATACTGTACAAATATTTCAAACTTTTTGCAAAATTACGCGGTTCGGACGATTGATCCTGGTAGAGGAGACGAAAAATATATCGTCAATGGAACTAAAAAACGCTGTAACTGACAAATAAATCGAAAATACGTTTTTTGCATCATTTTTTTAGAAAAAAATACGCGTCGATTGGTCCCGGTCCCGATGGAAAAAATTCATTTACGCTGTCTGCGTTTTGAACTGCGTTTAGCTTCCTTCTACCTTCATACAGGTTTTTTGGCTCTGGTGAACATTTAATATTTTGTCGTTCGTTAATTCCATCGACGATATACACGTGTGCCGCCGTTTTGACAGATCACATCGGAATTTTATTTTACAGGTACGATGTATAAAACTATGTTTTCCTTACATCTCAGGTGTATGGTATGTTCAGCAACTTTGCAGAAAATATCACGACAAATATTTTCCTAGAACATGTTAACTCTCCAATTTCACCGGCTTTCTTCCAACAAATCGTAAAAAGCATCCTAAAAAAGGATGGGGAGGGGATGAAATGTGCTACAAAAAAGTTGGCCATTAAATCTTACTATATATGTCAGAGTCTACCCAAACCCAAAACTTAACGCAAACACCTCAAAACAATCAAATTCAATATTGTCCATTTAGGGTTTATTTAGTTATTGTTCAAAAATGTCGATCACCCCATCGCCGACGGGAAGGTTTATCTTTAAGGTACTGAGTATTTTTGTATATTTGTCCCTATGACTTCAAATTTGTGCTAGCCTTCTTGGCTATTTTACTTTTATCATCGTTTTTCGCTCAAAATTGAAATAAGGAATGCAGTGTACTTACTAAGACGAAGGTGCCGGGTTCTAATCTCAGCTCTGACATCTTGAAGAAAATAAAAGAAATATGAAAAAAAAAAGAAAAACTGTAGGTCTCAGTACTCGTAAATAAAAAATTAATACACACAACATGAATGCTGCGAGAGGTTGTAATGATCAATTACAATGTATGTATAGGATTTGCTTGGTACAGTGGCGCTACAGCAAAGGTCCATTTTGAACTCACGTTTGTTATGTTTTCACATGATATGTTAAGACAAAAATAGATAGCAAACTTAAGACATTTATCTCACCAAAACTTATGTAGCTATTCAACTGCCCTCGTTCACATATTTCCTAATATTTTTGTATTTTCTATAACACATAAAGGGAATAACGATTATAATAAGAATATCGTAAAGCTTTTTGCGCCATTACCTTTCATTTATAAATATTTTATATAGTTTATAACTGTATTTAGCACCATCACAAATATTGTGGCAATAACAACTGCAAAACCATTTATTCAGGTGTCTATCAACTTGTCAATCGAAATTAGTTGTTAAGTGCAAATAAGAGTTAAATGACTAGAAATTGGCAGTAGCAATTGGAAAAAAAAGGGAAATAAATAAAAAATGTTTAAAAAAAGAGCACAAAAGGCAAAAAAAAAGCAACAGTGAAAATTAATGTCTAATTATATTCCTACCAGATACTTACAATTTAATTATGCACTATACCCTGATACCATTATTATTATTGTTTTGCCAAAAAGGCAATCGAAATCGGATAAGTTTATGGTTATGGTATCCAGACGAACTTCCAATTACAGATTTAAAACGATATCAATATAAAATACAGTAGAGATAGAATATATTGTTACGTTTAACCTACCTCCCTAGAAACAATTATTACATGATCTTGGCGGCCAATTGAGATCGCCACCACGTGAGATAATACGGCCATGGAATTTGTAGCTCAAAAGCGTAATTGATTTGAGCATCCATTTTAATAATAAGCCTAAACCACCCGATAGTGGAAATCAGTTTTTCGGTTTTATGTTTTTCTTTTTACATTTCGTCGTGCTGGAGTTTATGTGCTCTATCCACCATTTCATAATTTTTATATATCTCGAGTTAATGATGCCACTTTTGGTTTTCGACCCCAAATTTTTCAAGTCTGCAATCAGTTTTAGGATGTCTCGTCCAGTTTCGGTGATAAATAGCCAAAAACGGATTGTAGATTCTAAAAAATTTTGGTGTCAAAAACTTAAAGTGGCGTCATTAACTCGAGAAATATAAAATTACAGATAGAGAACATAAACTCCAGCACGACGAACTGTGTAATTCTTTTACTGTAAAGATAGGCTTAAAATTAGCTTTTAAAAAAAATTTAAACACAAATTTGTATCGAAATAAAGAAATACTTTTGAATCTCAATTACCAGTTATTTAGAATGTTCACAATGGTTACCAGGTTGTTAGCAGGTTGTTTGTTTTTTTTTTTAATTTTATTTTCCGGCATTTATTAAAATTGTAAATAACACGGGCGTACAGATTTGACTAATTTTGATAAGCATTAGCCACCATATGCTGTTTTTCTTTTAAAGATACATACGTACATACATACTCGTATTTTTAAAAATCTACTGTAATATGAAAAGATAAAACTTATGTGTTTATCTATCAACTTAGGTATTTTTCTACCATAAATGACACACTAAAAGCCTATTGCCAAGCTACCTTGGAAATGAAAACGATTCATCATATTGTCAAATACCAAGTAATACAGCTTATAAGCACAAGTACGTGAGTACATACACATATACACATGCCACGTACTCCCGCATTTTAACACATAACATGAAGAATATAAAACATTTCCGGTATTATTATAAACGACTTATGACAAAATAAATAAAAAAATAAAAAGTAAAATAGCTTTCAAAAGTAGCGTTCCGAAAAAGGACAAAATTGGTGGAAGCTTAAGAAACAGACAGATACTCATACACATTTGTATGGGCATGTATAAGATTTTGTTGATATTTATTTATAGTGCGTTGACTGTAACGCTATACGTTGACATGGTTTTACACCAGTTTATATGTCAATAAAGCGGAAGAAATTTCATCATAAAAAAAGGATTACCTTTATGGTAAAAAAATACACTTTACTTAGGCCTTTTATGTCCATTTTCTCTATTTCTTGTTATTTTTTCACTCTTTAATATTATTATGCTGCTGCTTTATTATTTTTATATTTAATATAATGATGGAAATAACAATGAATCAATAAATATGAGGCATCATAGAACCTATATTTTTCCCCTATACTTTTAATTTATTTTTATAACACTTGTTTTTTTTTTTTTTTCTTTTTTCTTAAATTTTGTTCCACTTTCATCATTTGCCTATTAAAGCGTAAAAATGATAAAATAGAAAAAAAAAGAAATATTACAAAAATATATGTATAAAATACACAACAGCACATAATACAGAATATATTTTTCATTTCAAGTGTTAAAATGCTTAAACTGTTAATTATAACTTTAGGCATTTTGCAATTTATTGTAGAATTGAAATTATGAAAAAAAAGAAAATAATTATAAAAAGTTTCTTTTGTCATTTTCTAACTTATAATTGTAAGAAATTATAATAATAATTAAGACATATACTCCGATAGGTAAAAAATTTTTTACAGTTTGTATGGGATGTACTCTACGCTCACTTTTTCAGTTCAATTGCATTGACTATGAAGTCAAATGGGTCTTACTTAGAGCACAAATGCCATTTCGGATTTTAACTCAACATTAATATTTTTCATATATGTATATAGATCTTAGTACCTACCCTCGCCATAAGTTTGGTTGAAATCGCTCCACGCTTTTAACTCTATTCTTACTGACATAAAAATGTTACAAATCTGATTAATATGAGCCTCTAAGACTCATACATAAAAAGTAAAAAGAAACTGTCCAATATCGTAGTAAACAACTCTATACTTACTTGTATATATAAAGAAATCTTTTACTCCTTACAATTTTTACATAATAAAACTCTAAATAATGTCAATTTTTTGACAGGGTTTTTTTTAGTATCATATCGTCGTAAGAATTCAAAAACGCAGAAACTGTCAAAAATTTAAATATACGTTTTTTTGCATCATTTTTATCAGAAAAAAAAATACGCGTCGATTGGTCCCGGTCCCCTATTGCTATGATGAAAATAAATTCACTTACGCCGTCTGCGTTTTGAAAAATACCAGTGTGTTCTCTTTCTACTTTCATACAGGTTTCTTGGCTCTGGTGAACATTTAATGTTTTGTCAGTTACAGCTTTCTTTAATTCTGGCGAGTTTTGAGTTTATTTGTGGTAAAAGTGATTGTATTTTGTAGATCTTTTTGGTTGGACTCAATTATAGAACGTTAAAATTTCGCTTTTGATATTTTCTGAGGAGTAATAAGCCCTACCTATTAGTAGTTAATGCTACACAGATGGAAAAAGGCATTCTAAAATTGTTTACCAATGGTATCAACTTAAAAACGAATCGTGAATACTATTTCGTTAGCTTTCAGTATCAAATCAAGCCAAATAATTTATCAAAATAAGAAACGACAGTGCAAAATACCACAAGTTATAGTGGTATAGGGGTTATAGCGCTCGCACCAAAACTCAAACGGCCAAGGTACAAATACCATCAAAGGTGAAATATGAAAAAAAATTAGTTTGCGGTTTTTTTCAAAATTATAATTTAAAAGTAAGAGGCTACCCCCCCCCCCCTCCCTTCCAAGAAGACCATCTACAAAGAAACCGCTCCCCGACATTCCACTCTATTCCACCTTAACCATTGTCAATAAATAACGAATGATCAGGAGAAAAGCGCCACCTATTGCGCAGTAGCAGATTACAGCTAAGCCTACTTAGCGAAGACACTTACCACACAATCAACATGCAACGATGAGACAATTGCTGTTGATCATTCATAGGTGAAGGTATAACACTGGCCTGAGAATGATCAGTTCACAGCGATTTGCCTCATTTCTAAGGCTCTTAAGAATATAAAAAAATATATATGGGCAATTTCAAAAATTTTCAACATATGTTGAAACTGAGTTCAGATGCTTATTATTTCTCCAGTTTTTCGAATTGACCAAAAAGGTCAAAAGGGAATGGTAGGCCACACTAGAAAACTGGGAAATTCAAAATTTCAGACCATCAGTTCTTTATCTCTAAAAGTTATGGGCACTCAAATATTGAAAAACTCAAAAACAGGCTTGAAATTTACAAGAGTTCTTTCATATTTCATCACTTTTCTACTTTTAGTTTTAAACTTCCGATGCCCACTGGTATAAAATAAAGTCACTAGACTTTGTAGATATTTACACTATAAAAGTTATGCCCATACTACTATTTGGGAAAAAGTTGTACAGCGGTTCATTTTTGAAACCAAAATTTTCCGATTTTTTAATTTTCGCAGTTTTTGCGCCGTTCAAGAAAATTGCATTTCGTCAACAGTATTTAATAAATGGTGTAATTTGCTAAAATTTGCGCCATATCACGTCGATGTCAGGCTGCTAGTTGCTGAGAACGATGACCTCAAACTTTTATAGAATTGGCGTAAATTTGTCAAAAATTACAGTTTTTCGCGCTTGACATTTGCAATCATATTTAAAACTGGTTTATGTATTGCATGATCTAAACTTCTTAATAAATGGCACCTCAACGTCAAGAAGGCGTTAAAATATTTTGAAACGCAAAAATTTTATAAAGAAAATAAAACTTTTGCGAAATTTCATGATTTTGTTTCGCGTTTTTTTAGTTAATCAGTGGTTTAAAATCAATGTAGAGTATTGGAAATGAAGTGCGGCGGTGAACTAAAGATCATATATAAATACGGTTGAATTCGGTCCATATTTAGAGGGTACAGTGGCATTTTTCTTCAAACACATTTTGCTTTGTGACATCTGCAGTTATGTATAGATTCCGCCGCGATTGACACCAAATGAAAGGTTTTTTTAAGCTTGATCATAAAACCGAATAGGCATTAAAAAATTTTCATGATTTTAAATTTTACAGATCAAAAAAAATCCTAACCTCAAAAATAATTCTTATATAATTTTTTATATTTTTATTAAATTTGCAAGTTAAAACATTGTTTTTCTGTAAATTAGTTATGCGTTATATAAACACATATTATAACAATCGGTGAAACATTCATATTTTTGCAAAAATTCGCGTTTTTAAATGTTAAGGAATTTTAATTATAATTGATATTTTGTTATGTATTTTATCAGTGCATTGATGAATTTTGACTGCACTGATGAATTTGAAATGAGTTTCATGCATCCATATAACATTTATTAAAATAAACCAATAAATTTTACTTTAAATTTTTTTAAAGACATTTTAACATAAAATCTCCATAACTTTCGCGCCATTTGCAATAAATGATTAACGCGAACTGCTTTGGTATGCTACAATATTACCATTCACGTGACCAAAGCGTCATTCGTGTCATCCAAAAAAAAAAAATTTTGAAAAAAAAAATATCAAAATGTCGAAAATTTTTGAAATTGCCCATATGCACTGTCCTTTTCAAAGTTCCAATGCAATGCACAGGATTTAGTAGGGGTTTATCCCTAAGTAATGGTCTCAAATAAAAAAATATCAAGAACAACCGGTAGTAAATTCGTTTATAAATTGTACAAAAATACCACAAGTTAACAAATATAATATCAAATGAGGACTAAAGCTGATAACCAGATATCAAAATAAGAACAATGCGTTATTAAAATAAGAAAAATTGGTAACAAGAAGCGAACAGTGTGTTACCAAAACAATAATGGTTGGTAATTATGTGATATCGACTTGTTATTAAAATATTGATATTAACCGTTAACGTACGGTCTTAACTCAATTTCAATACTAAATGGTATCAGTTTCGTTAGTTTTCTACCGCTTTTTTCCCTAAGTGTACAATTTTATGTTTATTTTGATATCTAACAGATGAAGATATTTAATATTTCTTATAATTCTTTTTTTCACAGTACTTTTCTGAAGCGTATATTAAATAAAATGCACAAACTTGACTGCGATATGTTAGAAATTGTCTTTATTATTTCAAAATCATAATGAATGAAGATAGCAAACAGAACAAATCAAGAGATGTGTGGCTAATATGCGTGTGTTTTGTTGTTGTTAGTATGGGTGCCTTGGTATAACAAAAACAGCTTCAAATATAATATGCTAGAGACTCGAGTTCGAGCCCCAGGAGGAGTGATCATATTTTTTCTTCATATTAAATATATTCAGCAAAATACTTGATAGATCCACTTACGTGTTTGACAGTAGTTCTTAGATTTTTTGTAGCTGAAGCAGAATTGGGCTTTCTATAAGTTTTACTACATACATACATATATGGTCATTACAACTTTTTTCGGGATTATGGCCTAGCTTCTTATAGAACCCATAATGAGTGCATCAATTTTGATTCATAAATACCGTGACCTACAATTTACTACCGAATCCAAAACACAGACTGGATAAACTTGTTCAAGGCAGTCAGATACTCTCAGATCTCTTAACAGAAGACTATTAAGTGGTGATTGCCGAAGGAAATATTTCTTTATATTTCTTTCTTTCAACATGCCAGAGCTGGTGTTTGAACTTGAAGCTCACGTCTGGTAAGCCAACAAACTACATACTGGACTACAGCAACAACATAAGTTCGAGTGCATAATATAATATTTTCTTACTTTTAATAGTTCTTACAAGTGTTTAGCTTCTGACAACGTGTGAACTAAAATCATTTCTTTTAAGTAATAGGCTGCCTTTATTGCAAAAGAGACCAACTAAGTACACACATATGTACATAATTGGCCATAACAACCCTGTGTCAGGGTTATGGCCTAGCTTCTCTGTTACTATGCTTTTAAATTTTTACTGTACACTCTGTATCTACTTCATAAACAGCATTTACTTGCTTAAATATTTAAGCAATTCTGTCACGTCTTTAAAGCTTTAAAAGCATATGCAATGAGTTACCTTATACATATTTGTTTGTAAATTAAAGTTTTTTTCTTCATCTTTAGTGCTACAAATAATTTTTTATTTTTTTTTTTTTATTTTTAATATTTTATTGTTACATTTTGACCCATTGTTTAGAATTTCTCTGGTTATATGTATTAGTTTCATTTTATTTTGCCAATCACTTACAATTTTTTTGCCAAAGTAAATGCACAAATAATCATTGTGTTAAATTGCCCCAAAATTAGTTCACTAAACAAAAAGTAATCGTTTACTTTCACTTTAAATTGAACAGTTTGGCTATTCATTAAAATAAAAATGTTTATACATATTATTCCAGAAACAAAATAAAAACGAAATAATATTTTTTTTTTTGGAATAAATTTACAATTCCTTTTTTTATTGTTATGGGCTATTGTTTATTGTTCAAATGAAAGTAGAATTGCAAATGTTTCAAGTAAAGAAGAAATTGTAAACTCGTAACCCATTTTTCAATAAAAAAAAAGTTTTATATTTCCATCTGCATATTTGAGTTTTAATTTGAACAACAGATTCAATATTATAAAAAATTATGAAAACACTTTAAATAAAGCCTAAGCAGCAGGTTGTTTTTTTTTCTATTATAGAGTTCAGTACTCAGATGACTACCAGATTTGAGAAGCTTGTTAATGGCAATCAGTATACAGAGCTTTTGCCAGAAGACTGATAAGTGGTAGTCGCTGAAAGAAATATTTTTTTTTTTTATATATTTTTTTTTTCAAGATGTCAGAGCTGGGTTTTGAACCCGGAACTATTGTCTCAGTAAGCCAACACACTAACCGATAGACCAAGATGACAACAACTACTAAATCACGACGACTAATACGGCATATGTTAATCAAAAATGGTAACAAATTAGCCCGGCTACTTTTTTTTCATTAAAGCCAGCAGTCAGGGGACGGCCCCTACTCATGCAGTACATTGTGCAGGTCTAGAAAAACATGTTATGGGACTGGGGAAAGAAGGAGTAGTGCTTGTGTACATTTGATTTTTAATCAAATTACCGATGTCGTAATTTGCAGAAAAACGGTACGACTGAAGAAAGAATTCTCTCTATAATGCATTCTGCGATTCACTGGAAAATCAATTACAAAAGGATGTGCTCTGAGAAAGGTACGAGTAGTCCGCAAAAATATGCGATTATCCGGAATTAAGTTCTTTATTTCATCAGAGCACCTCCCATGGTAGTACCGATAGAACAAAGAACGCACGCCACATTGCGCCGATGCTCCAAAGTATCGATAGAGTTGGATACCCTAACCTCGCTGATAAGCACCTTCGCCCTCTCCTGTACACGGTCGAGTAGCCCCAGAACAGGATTTGAGGCACCGGCCCATACATAGAGTTGTATTCCAACCTAGGTCGGATGAAGGTCTTGTAAATATTGAGAAGGTCGGATGGAGTGAAATATTTCTTGCACCGTTTTAAAAAACCGAGGCACTTAAATGCTTCTTTCGACACTCGAAATATCTGATCATTCCCAAGCACATCATAATTAATTCTCATTCCCAGAACATCAAGAGCGTCCACCTCCTCGATATTTACATTACCCATAGTCACAGATGACAAGATTCTACCATCACCACCATGTCTATGCGTGATAAAACAACATTGAGTCTTACGCACATTAAATTCGACCCTGTTTGCGCGACTCCACTCGGAGATTATCTGTAGGACATTTGTTCGTGTGTCATTAATATTCTGCCTTTTCACCCCAATCTCCAAAACGCTCGGCCTATGGTCAAATGAATATGAATGACAAATGTTGCTGTCATCTGCTAAGGAATAGAGAGGATTGTAAGTTGAAAGGATAAGATCGTTAAGGAAAATAAGGAATAGTGTAGGAGACAGAACAGAGCCTTGCGGTACTCCCAAATTTAACTTGAACTCATTAGAAGTGACACCGTCAATAACCACTCTTATAGTGCGGTCCCTGAGAAAGCTCGTTATGAAACGGCAGAAATGCCTTTGAGATATCTAGAGCAACAACTTTGCTTTCACTCCACCTCTCAGAGAGGAGTGCCAATAAGTCACCAGTGGAGCTGCAGTTACGAAAGCCATACTGACGATCGCTTAGCAAGCTATTAGACTCTTAATACCTCATAAGGTGATGGTTTATCATACTCTCCATAACCTTGGAGAGTGTTGAGCATACTACAATTGGGCGGTAATTTTCGGGATTACAAGCCTCACCCTTTTTAGGAATTGGCGTTACATTAGCAACCTTCCAATTGTATGGATATACACCGGCACGATAAGCTGCCTTTGAAGAATCAGGAAATAAATTTCTCATAAGGTCATTGAAATAATGTTTATTAATGTAACTGCTACCTAAGGGATAGGTAGATAGGATAGAAGCAGTTTCTAATAAATATTACGTATGTTATGTACTTATACAGCCTACTCTGTGTCCTAGCGTCGGGGGCTGGCTTCAAAGTGGAAATTCGCCATATAAAAATCAGTTATTTCTGGGAAGTATTACAACAGTTTAGATAAGGAAATATTAGTTATTACTATTTCTAAACTTATGGTGTTTATTACCACAGACCGAGGTCTATGCTGGGAATCAAACCCACACATGCTGGCACTAGTAGTCTAGCACACTATCCATTAGTCTAAAGGTCTAATAACTCACTGCCGTAATCGTAGAATATACAACCTCTTTATTAAAATTCTATGCAGTATTTGTGTTTAATATTTAAACCTATTAAATGAATACAGTATTTCGTCGTGCTGGAGTTTATGTGCTCTATCCGCCATTTTATATATCTCGAGTTAATAATGCCACTTTAGATTTTAGACACCAAAATTTTTAAAATCTTCAATCCGTTTTCGGCTACCTATCTCCGAAACTGGACGAGATACACGAAAACGGATTGTAAACTTGAAAAATTTGGGGGCGAAAACCTAAAGTGGCATCATTAATTCGAGATATATAAAAAATATGAAATGGCGGATAGGGCACATAAACTGCCGCATGACGACTTAATATTTCTGGAAATATAATTAAAACAGGGGGGCTAATTAAGGTATTTGTTATCAAGTGAAATTTCCATGATAATTGTTTTGAATTTACATGAAATGTCGTTCGTAATCGAATGCCTTAATTTGCCCAAAGAACTATTTGTTTATATACTTTGTTCTTGTTTTTTTTTTTTTGGTTTAAATTTTAATTTAAATTTTTAATTTTTTTCCCTTTTTGTTCTCTTTCCTTTAATCAATATGTAAAGTATTATAATAATTTTAAACACATAACAATAAAACATTTGTATGTTTTAGAAACTTAAATTTCTATAGACCCCAAACTATTAAAAAGCCAATTAAAAATTCTACTTAAAATACAATTTCTCTTTATTTTTTTTAAATACAACTTAAAAAAGTTCAAGTTATATGTACACCCCCCCTCAATAACAATGTACGAGTATTTGTACAAAATATCCCTTTATTCTCTCATTTACAACAATGAATACAAACATTGTTAATTTCCTTTTGTTACTTTAAATCTTTTGTATGGTTTCTTCTACTTATACTCATACTCCGAGTCTATAAACAGATACAATATTTTTTAAAACAAATAAAAGGAGAATAAACAAGGACATACATTAAAGGATATTCATACATATGAGTCGTTTTAAATTTAATGATATTCAACTATAGAAATAGTATTGAAATACTTTTATTGACACTTATGCTTGAATACAACAAGAATCTCTTGTCTTGAGTTTCATTTAAATAATAATTTTGTCAAATATTGATCAGTCTTGAACTTATAAAGAGAGTCAAAACGAGCAGTATAAAGCCTTTCGAAGTATTGTTGTTTCTACTTTCGTAAATTTATTCGCAATTTTTAAATTTGAAGATATTTTTATGAAGTAAAATATGCGTTCAGAATACGCATTACCACAGTGACAGATCGAATTAATTTTCAAATCTTAGTGTCATTTTATTTGAACTAAAATTCTGTTTTGTAATTTTCAAAAAATACTTAAAAATAATGCCTGTATTAATTTATTACATACATACATATATACATACATAACTGGCCTTTACAACCCTGTGTCAGTATTACGGCCTAGCTTCTCGCAGCACTTATGTTGTGTGTATTAATTTTTATCCATGGGTACCGGGACCTACAGCTTAAAGTCGACTCCGAACGACAGATTTGAGAAGCTTTTTCATGACAATCAATTACTCCCAGTGCTTTTGCCAGAAGACTGCTGAGAGGTAGTCGCCGAAAGAAATATTTTTTTCATATTTCTTTTTTTTTTAAGATGTCGGAGCTGGGTGTCGAACCCAGGGCTCATGTCTTAGTGCTCTTAAGCCAACACACTAACCAGTAGACCACGGCGACTACTTAATTAATTTATTACTATTTCATATTAATAAATCCCTTTATAAAGAGATCATGCCTCAGCAGAAAATAATGCTTGGTTTGTAAGGGAGAAATTCTAAGCAATCACTTACTCGTGTGTATCAATAATGCATGATTTTTTATATAAAATGAGCCGCTAAAATGCAATAGAAATGCACATTTATTGCAACCAGTAAGCAAATAATAAAAAATCAAAAATAATACTTTACACTGTAGCATATTTGGAAGCTTTAGGGTATAAATAAACAATATAATGCTTCCATTATTGCTTACAATTTTATTTATTGCTTCTAAATCTTAAAAATATTCTGCTGGGAATGGAAATTTTTAGCAACAAAAAGCAATTAACTCTGCTCTATAACACCTGAAAGTAAACTGACTCTTATACTTCGATAAACTCGTACATGTGACATTACCAAGAATTTACAATGAATTTACATATTGTATGTATAAGTAGAATTTAAATTTGTATTCTTACATAAACAAAAAAACAAAAGAGGGAAAAATGTAAACGAATTTATTTTACTTTATTTCTATAATACATACTTGAACCAGTATGCGTGCTATCTATTGAAGGGCAGGTAGTTTTAATAGCAAAAATACATACAAATATGTTGTACATGGATAGTATTTATAGATACATGATATGCCCAGTTAGCAATTGGAAGATTGTATTTTTTTTTTTTCAAAAATATAACTTTGTGAGTCTTCTTGAATTAGTTTTAGTAAAGCGCTAGCACAAAAACTCAAACAGCCTAGGTTCTAATTTCAGCGAAGGACAAAATCAATAAAATAAAAATGAAAGTTATTCCAGTTATCCATCGCCAATAAACTGCTCACTGATATTTACCCTCTATTCCATCATTGTGGCACGCAATGAATTTTTTGATAATCAAAGCAAAAAATTATGTCCGTGAAGGAATAGTACACTAGCCACACTGAACATATTTTCAACTCCAGCTACCGTAAGCTCATCAGTTTGGCTAGAGAACTATTCCTTCACGGATATAATTTTCTTCTTTAATTATCAACAAATTTATGGCAAAAATTTAAATTCTTTTTAGAATTTCACTTTTATCTAATTAAAGCGTTTCTGATGAAATAAAATAAACTCTTCTTTTAGCTCAAACTCGGGTCTTCAGAATATCATATAATTAGCGACAGTCGACAACTGGGTTTTTCTTAATGTTTAAATTATAATTCTCTTTATATAGTGACGACAACAGCTTATACTTATACTGTCTATTGCGAATCGCAAATAATTTTGTTGTTAACTGTTAACAACAATGCGATTATCAAGTAAATAAGTAAAGCTATATTTACACCACCAAACTTCTCATCTGATTATAACAGATTATAACAGTTAAAACGCAGGCGGCAATAAGTTTAAGATTTGAGTCTCTCTGAATGCGTTTCTGATCTAAACCTCAGATGAGAACTTAGGTGGTGTAAATATAGTTTAACTGAATCGGGCTATAGATTTAGTTAAAACTTTTAATAAAGGTTGACTGGGTAATTTTAAATATATATTTATGTATTGACATATGAAAATATACGTAGATACATATCGTCATATTAAATGCAAACGGACGTAACTACACTTTTTGTTTTTTTACAGGAGAATTAAAAAACCTTAAAATCAAAAATTTTGTAAATCCTGAAAATTATGATTTTCAGGATCGAGATATAAAGATTAGCATCCCCATGTACAACAAATGAGTTTGTATGTAAGATTTTCATATTAATATGTATGCAGCTATATTTTCTGGCATTTAGAAAAACCCACACTTGTAGTTACGTCCGTCTGAATTTCGTTAATAAAATCGCCATTTTTAATCGTAGGGATCTAAAATTTTACACGAACATGTATTTTGATAAAAACGAACCATAATTAATAAAAAAACTCAATTTCCAAATTTTGTATAGTTACGTCCGTTTGCATTTAATACGACGATATGTATATATGGGTTTATTTTCAGTACTAGACAATGGACTATGAGAATATCAAACGTACTGTAATGAATAGAAGAGTTGTTCTTACTGCAAAAATACCAACACTAACAATTTTAAAGTAATAGTGTGCTGCACCTGCATTCAATGGGTAAATTTTATAAAACCACATTCAAGTAGTACGTTTTAGTATTGTAAAATGCGATTAGTTGTCAGTCAAAATTACTTTCCATTTAACTTTTCTTTTGCTTTAATTCAAAGTGGCAAACACTTTTGGAAATCTTTTTAAAAATGTTTTATTTTCAATTTTAAAATGTTTTTTTTTATTCACAGAAACCATTGTACTAGAAACTATTGTACTAGAAAATATTAAAAGTTTATTTTAAAAACTAAATATATGTCCATCAAAAGTATACAACATGTTGTTTTTTGTAGAGTACTCGTACACAGAAGAGTGTTTGTTTCTTCGTATTCAAATCAACAAATTACATTGTTTTGAACAAGCTAAGAATTCTATTAATTCTGTTTTTATAACACCTTCACCACCAAAATCGTAGGATACGCTTAAAAACCAGTTTTTTTCACTAACCTGGGAATAATTAAAGGCGTTTTCTTTTCTGAAAAAAATGTACAATATTTTTTGCCTTTAGTCCTCAAAATGATATTTTAAGTTCTTTTCTACACAGAAAAAAAAAAAAGTGTTGTTATGGCAAATACTTTTTGCAGTTGAGGAAATTGTATTTGTCGCAAATAAAAAGTATTTGATTTAAATGATATTTCATTTGCCACAAAGAATTTCGGTGAATACACTGTATTTGTCGCAACTACAAAATCGCAGTTGACATAAATCAAGAGCAAAATTATTTGATCCAAATTGAATTTTCTTTAAGTTAAATGTAATTGCATTTAAAAATTCATGTCAACAGCAATTTATTAAAATCAAATGTTTTCTTATTTGAGATTACAAGAGAAAATTATTTACGCCAAATACGGATTGCTGTTGTGGTAACAGTAGTCTTGTATTTTCAAATGCAATCCGCAGTTAGTTTTTTTTTATTGTTTAGACATTTTCTCTCATTCGATTGAGTTTTGTTTGCGGTATTAAAAACACGTGCGTGTGAAAAAAAAAGCAAATATGTGTGAGTTTTTTACAGGAGCATATCTTCGTCGCGGTCTACTAGACGCGGCTTACTAAGACGATAGTGCCGGCTTCAAATCTCAGCTCTGACATCATGAAAAAAAGAAATATGAAAAAATGATTTCTTTCGGTGACTACCACTCAAAAATCTGCTGTCAAAAGCTCTGCGAGTAACTGATTGCCATGAAGAAGCTTCTCAAATCTGTCGTTCGGAGTCGACTTTAATAACTTTAACTGTATATAAATATAGTTTATATATTATGTAAATTATATACATGGAAATTATATTATTTATAAGTGTTATATAATATATGTATGTATTATTATATTGTGCTCTCAATTGCCTTACTATGTATTATATTAATATTTTAGATATAGTTAAAACTAAGTTACCAATTCATTGTACATACGTATGTATATATTCCTGAAAAATCTTTAATTTTATTTTTGTTTGTAAATAAAATCTAAAAATTTAAAAAAATTTTGACATATGTCGAATTGTATTTGGGGCAAAGACAATTGTATTTGGTAGGACAGTTTTTGCATTTGTCGAATTGTATTTGGGGCAAAGACAATTGCATTTGTTAAAAACATTTTTGCATTTGCTCAATTGTATTTAATGTAACAGCAATTTTGTAGTTGCGACAAATACAAATTGCTATTGGGAACGATCCGAATGTAAATTCTATTTGCGGTAAGGTTAAAATCATTTGCCATTACTACGTTTTTTTTTCTGTGTAAAAACAATCTAACAAAAAAAGAGGTTGTGTGTTCTTTAAAAAAAAGCCATCATTAAGTGACAATAATGCACTGAGACACAGCTATCAACTTTAATATTTTGTTTTTTTTTAATTTGACATTCTTCATAATTTTTTTTAAATTTAAAATATGGGTATTTCCGGCGTTGCGGACCCTCGTTTTTTTTTACTTTTTTATTTAAGTTTTCTTAAAAAGTTAAATATTTTGAAGACCATGTCCATATTAAAAAATGTTGATTTTGGACAGTACTATAATATACTTTTACTGAAACTTTACTTAAAATCTTGTACTGAAAATTATGACTAACACAACAGCGCGTTACGGACGCACAAAATTTTCCATATGTATTTGAAATGTTCATGAAAATTTGTAAAATTTAGCGAAATTTCTTATGTGATAAATATTATTATTTTTGTTTCTTTAAAGAAGATATGTTGGGGTTTTATAAACAATTTACTTTACATTTAAAATACTTTCACCTTTTATGCAACTTCAACCTAAATGGGCGTTGCGTATGCACATTGCAGACACACACATTTATCTATGAATAACAGTATTTGAAAACCTATTTTTTCTTATTTTTATTTGAAACTCAGTTAAATGCGATGTTAAGTGCGTTTCGATTTCATGGACAAGATCCGCCAAAGTTGCCTCTGTGTAGTCTAAGAGTAACCGATTGTTTGCTTATCGCCAATGCTTCCATTTAACAGTTTTGTTCAATTATGGTATAAATTCTCTAGGAACCAATGCATCTTTGATGTCATAGGTACATTTTTTGAATTCGCTCACCATACATAAATCATTTTTCATGTCACAGCAAACATTTTCCAAAATAATTTAAAATTTGAAAGAAAAGATTTTATTACATTTGAACAGCTATTAAACATGTACCGAAGTTGATAGCACAACGTGTGATGGACGATTTTCAAAGAAGATACTTTTACTAACTCGTTCCTCAGGAAATTATTCTTCATATAGAACAAAAGCTTCTGAAACTGTTATTATCATGAAGCAACAGCGCTTTTTGCCAGCCGCTTGATCACTTTCATCATCTCGACAATAGAAATCAATAATTTTTGTGCAAACTTGTTTATTAGACATTTTCTGGCATAAATATGTCGCAAATAAGGCTTTTGTATGGTAGATTCTTTCCTATTTTTTCGCAAGTTTTTCATTCGTAAACGATTTTTTCTTTTCTTTTAATTGCTTACAAATTAGTTTCCTTCTTACGAATCATTCGCTTTCATTTTTCTTCATCTGCTCTTATCCTTAAATTTTTTCGAACGAGATGTACATAGATTCAGTAATATGGTTTATTTCCATCTTAAATACGATAAAAAGTATAGAAAAAACTAAATTGTTTACTGAAAAAATTATCAATTATTTATTTCCTGTTGCGGACGCACAAATTTTAAAGGCTATTTTTACTTTAAAAAGACAGGTAAACTAAAAACTTCTATAGGTTAAATTTTTACTCTAGTAAAGAAGTTGCGAAAAAACACATCCGTCGTTTCTAATATTTTTATTTGTACTGAATTCAATAACAAATACAAATTTTGAATTTTACCGTTAGGCAAACTCTCTGAATTTTTTCTTCATATTGAAAGCAACAGCTACAACTCATTAAACATTATAATTGCAATATCTGGTAAAAAAAAGAAGTCGAAGTAACTACTGAAGGCTGTGAAAAGCATTAGAAAAAAGGAGCTAACTTTCTAAGCACTATAACTAGAGTCGCCATTATTTTAAATGACTGATCCTTTGTTTTGTTAAAGTTCAACAAATTGGTTATATGATTACAAAAAAATTGGTTAAAAATATAGCAGTTTTAAACTATGAAATTTTCCATCCTTCCTCTGGAAATACCCATATGTTAAATTTAAAATATTAAAATTTTGGGATTTGTTCTTTTTATTATTTTATATAAAATTTTTTCCATATAGTAACAGTGTAACTATTTATGCTTGTACAAAATCATAACAAAATTAATGATTTTCTATTAAAAATAATAAAAATTATGAAAATTATTATTTGAATTTAACGAATTTAATTTCATTGCATTGCATTATATAAAAGTATTTGTAACGAATAATTGTTAATTAATATGGTTTTAAATAGTCCTGTTATTCGAATATGAAACCTTTCGAGGAAAGTTTAAGAAAAAGAAAACTCACTTATCAACTTGAATTTAAACCAATCACTTCTATTCTTAAAGTTATTCTAAATTCATTAAACACACTTGATTAAAAATAATCCTATTGAATTCTACATAAATCTTGTATATTAATTACTTGAAATTATTTAACTCTTAAGATTAATTGTCTAAATCTAAAATAAATAAATTGAATTGATTGTAATATAATTAATCTAAACCTAAATTTCAACTAATTTGCATCACATTCATACTTACGGTAAGAAAATCACACACTCTCACCTCCTCTACTTCTTTCTCTTTAATAACTTTAATTATATCAAATACTTAATTTGTCATATATGGCAAATTATTTGGTTTAACAAGAAATAGTGTTCACTCACAGATACAGTCCACTTAACCCACAAATTTATACCCATATATGTATACCATTCTTGTTCAATGTTCTTTTTGAGTATAACACAGGATGCAATTTGTGCTAGAAAATCCAATTTTATTTAAATTTTTTGCCGAAGTCCCTTTTGGAAACATCAGTTTTCATGCCTATTCTAAACAAATTTATAAATGATGTTGCACACTCCAATACTCTTCTTTTAGTTGAATGGGATATTTTTAATCCATGCTGACATAGTAATGAATAGCTAAACACTTGATGTAAGATTATATCAGAGGCCTAATTCTCCTAAGCTAGAACTCTATCGCTAAAAATTTATAAACTTGATTTAGGACTTTTTGGCTACAAAAACAAATCTCGAACGCGTATTGTAATATAAAAGTTTCATGCGCATTATCTCTAAAATTTTTAATTTTGTATATTCCAACGCCCGCCCAGCCTGTATTAAAAACCAAAAATTTTAGCATTTTAACTTTAGAGAATTACAGAATAGGGTCTCAGTTCATATTTGTTCAAAAGTTGTGGGTATAATGCTGAATTTAGCTATACACCTTTAATTTGAAATATTAGCTCCACTAACACATTTGAACAAGAGGATAATAAGAGATACTTTTCACTAGATTTGGAAAACATCCAGATGCTAATGGCAAATTGAAGAAGTTGGAGCCCTTTAGTAGAACACAGCTTGGAACCTTATCTGAACCATAATTTTTAGAATTGAAGTGCTGCTTTTAAAAGGCTATGTGGTTGGAGTTTCGTATTTTGTTTGAATTCAAGAATTTAATATGGAAATTCATTTAATTTATTCCACCATTTTTATTTAAGTAAAAGGAGGACGGAAATAATCAGCAAACATGTTACTAATTCGCTGCTCATTATATGATGCTGTGGCGCAATTGTTCATCCTTGAATTAAAACAAAAGATGAACTTGGGTTGGACTTGAAATTTGTGCCTGCCCTCAAAAACTTTTGTAATGACGTAATTCTGTTATAGAATTAATTTTTTGAATTATAGAATTTGTTGTTTTTCTAATTTTCGAGAATACGTGTACAATGGTACGAAAAAAAGACGATGCCAGTTTTCCACTATTATAAATTTAATTGAGTTTGATTTAATACTTAAAAATAATTGAGCCATGTTTTAAGATATTTCTTTCTTACATTCTTACTTACTTACTTACTTAGATGGCCATAACAACCCATTAAAGGGTTTTGGCTTGCCTTAACACTAGTCTCCCTTCACCAGTTGGCCACACCAATAACTAAGAAGGCGTCATTAGCTTTGCACTTCCAACCTAAACATGGTCGCGCTTTATGTCGATGTCCCGTGACTTTTATCGTTGAAGCAGATTCTTCCATCCGAACAATATGGCCAAGCCAGCGTAGTCGCTGGATGTTAATGCGCTGAACAACACTTACATCGCCGAGGAGCTCATACAGCTCATGGTTGGTACTAATGCGAAACTCATCACCATTCCTTAGAGGACCAAAGATCTTACGAATAACTTTTCTTGCCATCCTTTCTTTCTTACTTGTTAATATTTATTATCACATTCAATTGCAACTTAATGACTCAATAAAGACTTTTCGGCATTCTGTGCAGCTGTTAATAACTAAAAGAGTCTAAATTGAGAACATTTTTTGGAAGGGTCATTTTAACATTTTTTTAAATTTTACACCATTTCTATATTTTAGTTGTAAATAAAAATTAAAAAAAAATCACTTGAGGTCTTTATTAAAAAGAAGGCATGAAAGTTTTAAAAAAACAAAAAAAAAATTATTTATAAGAAATATAACCCAAAATATAAAATTTTTCGATATTTCTTTTGTTTTTTTTTTCTTATGTTAAAAAATTCAGTAAAAGCCTTCAGTTTTTATTTAGTTTAAAAGTGTCAGTTTTAGTTTTAGTCCTTCGGCTTCTACTCATGGTCCTTCTTTTAATACTTGTGTAATTGTTAAAATGTGTTTCTGTATTCAAGCATGGATTTGTTATGCTTATGTCGTACGATTACTACGTGTCATTTAGTTTCTACTTCACGTTATATTTTATTTGCAAAAGAAAATGGAAAATAAGAACAAAATTAGATTCGTTTTAGTCGTCTTCATTGTCGTCACAGTCAATAGAGTAGGGTTATGATTTTAAAAATCCGTTTTTCTACGACAACAGTTACTGAATTTTAAATAAGCTTTTATAGTGAACATTATTTACATACATTTGTGTATAAAATGAAAACCAAAGCAAAAACAGGAAAACAGGAAAATAAGAAAACAAATGGAAAAAGGATAAGCCAGTATTATAAATTTATCCCTCAACAACAAGAACTTACAAAGTTTTCTAAAATTGAAAACTTTTTGTTTTCTATTATTAAAAAAACTAATATTTAAAAATTTAATTTTCAGCAACACTTGCTTGATAACTTTAACATTAAGCATTACGCACAGACAATTCCAATTGAAAAGGAATACCTAAAAAAGGAATAAAACCTAATTTTAATTTCAATTGTTTTTTTCCCCTCCATCAAACCATCAGTTGCGCATTTAGCATACCAATACAATACAATTTCCTCCTGGATATGTAGTGGAAACCGGAATGAGAAATATTTATATGAATCTGTACAGAAACGTATCACTTATCTTTAGTGGCATATTAAATTGAACTCATTTAAACGTTTTCAGATATGTGTACTTGTGCATTGAACGCTTGGTATGTGTATAGTTGCTTTTGAAATTCAATACATATAAGACATGTATGTGCATGGTTTCTACAGGATAAAACAAAAAAAGTTTGCACAAAATTAATATTTTGCAAACAGCACACAAAAGCTTGTTACTCATTAAAGCCTGTTATAAGCATTCTGTATAAAAGAATTCTGTTTAATAAAGAGGATATCAAAGCTAATCGAATAAGTATATATAAGTAGATAAGTTCCCTGCCAGCAAATTGGTAGTCGACTACAAATAAAGCTAACTTATAATTCACTTTTATGAACTGACTATAAGCTAACTACATTGCAATCCAGAACTTACCAAAATCAAAGTGTTTATTGCTAGCTACAAAATTTAACTTTAAGTTAACGGCTAGGTTACTAACTTTAAAGTCAATTGAAAGTAATGCAGAGTCGGACAATTGACTACTTCCTAAGACATCCTGCATCCTAAAATCGATATAAGTATTGATTGTAGTGGTTCTTGTGGAGTTTTATAACAAGCAATATAGAGATTATATTAATGTATGCTCAAGAACGCGGTAACGTCTCAGAACTTTAACAATTCCACTAATTTGGTTTATTTAATCAGCCGCTACATTTTTTTTTTGCTTTTTTTCCAAAACTTTGTTAACGTGTAACGAACGAGTTTTAAATTTTACCTGCTCATATATAATATTGAGTTAGAGTGGTGTATTTACACCTACACGAAAACTAATACTGTTCGATCGAAATCTAGTAGTTTTTCTGCTAGGTTTCCATACAGAATTAAAACTAATGATTTTGGCGAAGACTAGTCGAAATCTAGTATACTTGCCATTACAACTCTGTGTTATTTTGTGTTCATTTTTTTTTCAAATTGTACTAAAACAAATAATAGCAGCATACAAAAACTAAAAAAAAAGATATTTAAGTTTCTTAAAAAAAAAAAAATAACAAAAACTGAACGATTGCTTTTGCTTCGGAAATATGTTTGATGTACAAACTGTAAGTTTTTCTTCTCTTAGTGTCTTGCTAAATTTAAAATTTCAATTTTGAGCAAGATTTCAAATCCTTTTTGCTAAATTTTGGAGCAACTTTTTAAAGTTATTTGTGTAAATTTAATTTCTGTCATATTTTTTAATTATTTTTTATGCATTTGTTTAGTTTTCGTTTTTTTCATAGAAACAATAATTCTTGAAAACACATTTTACTGCAGACTTCTCTACCCACTTTATTGTTTTTCATATAAAATTTGCTTCAATTCAAATTAAATATTTAACGAATCGCTATAAATGATGGAAGCAAGAGCAACTTAATATTGCCAATTACAGAAGTACATTTACAGTAAAACCTTTTTTTGTGCGTAATCATACAAAAATGAGAGCACAAATCAGATAATCTCTTAAAAATTATAACAGAATAAAACAAAATTATTAAAGACCGCAATTTAATAAATGTGTAGGAAAATATCGAAAGAAAAGGCGTTGTGCAGAATGGCCCCAAGAAATATGACCCCAATTTAAAAATGCAAATTAGCCCCATTTTTGGGACGAAATTTCATAATGAAAAGTAAGCTCAAAAAAAATACGAAGAATGACCCCAACCGAATGAAAATTCGCCCCAATATTAATTTAGGGGCAGATTTTCATTTATTACTTTAGGGCTTTTCTTCATTATGCAAAATAACCCTAATTTAAAGAAATGAAATATGAACGAAAAGAAAAATGGCCCCAAATTATTGAAAGTAAAAAAAAACAGTACAGTATTAATTTTTGAATAATAGAATTTGTAATTAGGCGAAAACTAATGGAATCAATAACGTCCACTCTACAACAAGGACACTTATACTTTAATTCATTTTCTTGTACAGCTGCGGCTTGCAGCAATAGATTGCATTCGCTGCAAACTTTTATCGTGACAAACCACGCAGCCAGTTTTTATTAAATTTGGTGGTAACAACGGATGAAACATCAATTTCCGATATGCTGTTTTTGCAGCATCCGACGATCTTATAAAATTTAAGAGCGAATGGTTTTTCATGACATTGCGTCTTAGAGCTTGACAATAATCAAATCTGTTTAGAATTATATTTGTTTTTTATATAAAAAAAACTATCTGAAAATTTTTACCAAAAATCGCACGATTTGACCTCAAACTTTTGAGGTCATTCTTCATTTCTGTTTTTTGGGGCATTGCTTCATTTTCCAGAATGTAAACAGGCCCCACCAGATGAAAATACGCCCCAATTATTTCTTTCTATTTTTTGGGGTCATTTTTCAATTTTCACTTTGGGGCCAAATTTCTTGGGGCCTCATTGCATAGCGCCTTAAATAATATGCACATACGGTATAAGTGTATTTCATATGTTTGCCTTTGTTTTGTGTTTTTAAACGAATTAAATTTGTCAATTTTAGTAATTTTAATTTTAATTTAATTTTAAAACAGACATAAATTATTATGAACATTTATAATTGCATTTTAGATAATAGAGTTATTTTAATTTAAATATTAATAACTTTTCAAATATAATTATAAGCCAAAATACTCCTGCATTTATCACGCATACATTTAAAACGTATTTTAATTGCATAATATTTTTGTAACAAATCAGTATTTAATTATTTTAAAATTAAAGGAAAATAGTAATAATATTTAATTGTATATTACAGATTAATACCCCAGGATGGTGTTCTTTTAACCCTTTTATGGTTAGTAGTCGTTAATGAGATACTATCAGCAATTAATGGCTGTGGGCCCAAGGTAGTGGCTTATGCTGATGACCTGGTCCTGCTGCTTGCGGGACCATTGCTTTCAGATATGAGTGAGATTTTGTAGCTTTAGGTAAGCTGAGTGAATGTGCTGCCAGGTGTGGTCTTCGAGTTAATCCTGATAAAACTCAGCTTATGCTATTTACTAAAAGATACAAACCTCCGCCGTTTAGACTGCCCAGAATGCGTACTCAAACTCTTCAGCTCTCATCCAGCTGCAAGTATCTGGGTGTAATATTGGACACCAAGCTCCATTGGAGGCTGCATGTAGAAGAGCGGGTGAAGAAGGCCTGTGTGGCTTTTTAATCTTGTAAATCTACGTTTGGCCGATGATGGAGACTCAGACCTCATATGGTGCTCTGGCTGTACAACCAGGTGGTCTTGCCAATTCAAACCAATGGTTGCTTAGTGTGGTGTGTGCCCTTCGCAAGGGCTGTATTGTCACTAAGCTGGAAAGAGTGCAGAGGACTGCGTGTATAGGCATCACTGGGGCCTGCAGGACTTGTTTCAATGCTGCTCTAAACGTCATTCTGAACCTACAGCCTGTAGATCTTCAGGTCATATCGATTTCGACTCAGAGTGCGATCAGATTGAGGGAGCTGGGCCTCTGGGGACGATTTTCAGGTGGCCATAGTAATATTCTAGGGTTACTCCCTCCCCATATGGGGGACTCACGTACTGACCTGACCTTCCGGAAGTTAGATTTTGGGGGGTGTGCCAGGGTTATCTTCCCCAGTAGTTAAGAATGGGCATCGGGAAGGATTGGTATGGGTCCCTGTGTTTCAGTCTTCACGGATGGTTCTAAGATGGAATCCAGCGTGAGGTCTACTATTTTCTACGAGTCTGCCAAATTGACAGAGTCTTTGAGATTGCCAGATACATGCAGTGTTTTTCAGGCCGAGGAATTTGCGATCATGCAAGCCTTGAGGATACTGAGAGAACGATGCATCGGGGATGAAGTTAGGGTTTCTTCTGATAGCCAGGCGGCTAACCGAACCTTGGGGTCACCCATGGAAAACTCTTATCTCGTTCTTCACTGTAAGGAGGAGCTGAAGCGCCTTGGGGACGCTTGTGGCATATCCTTGGTCTGGGTTCCAGGTCATATGGATATCCTGGGAAATGAGAAGGCAGATGAACGTGCTAGGGGAGCCGAAGGCTTCCTACCCGGATGTCTACTGCCCTATAACCGTCGTTAACGAAAGGGTATTCAAGCATTTCCTTGGAAAAGCACAGAACAGGTGGAATTCCATAACTATCTGTGCTGTTTCTAGGACACTTTGGCCACGGTATAACTGGGGTAGGACTCTGGGAATCTTGGGGATTCCCAGACGGTCCAGTGTATACGGGTCACTGGCTGATCGGTAGACACGCAGAGAGGCTGGGCTTTCCCTCTAATCCGACTGCAGAAGTTGCGGAAATTTTTCTGATAGGGAGACTGTGGAACATTTCCTTTGTGACTACCCAAGTCTGGCAGCCAGACGTTTGAAGTTTTTTGCTGTGCCCTTTTTCGATGGCTTGGCGCAATGTGCGAAGCTGGACCCCCTTGCTTTACTAAACTTTATAGGCAGCTCTGGTTGGCTGTAGTTATGTTCCTATTTTTAGGTAACTTCGTTTTGACGTTTTTGATTAACTGGCCATTTGACCTGCCTACCTACCTAATTGTATATTAAAAAAGATTTAACACGTTCACTGTCCACAGCCCATATATGGGCTATGAACGGAAAGCACAAGCAGTCCACTGCCCATATGTAGGCTGTTAACCCATACAAATTTAAAGAGCTTTAAAATTGTGGAAGTTGAGAGAACATCGTTTATTTGACTTGAACTTCACAGAACAGACCCTAAAAAACAAAATATGTGCTGGGACATGGACGAAATCCCGTTTTTTTGTTTTTCGACTCATTATGGCTTAAAGTCTAATTAATAGTGTTTTACTTTGTCTTGATGAATAACGCTGTCTGTGAAAAAAAGAAAATCGCTATAGAAAATGTATTATAAAAGCTAAAAATATTCGCAGCTCACATGTGATCTGTGGACTCTGAAGACGATTTATAGAAGATTTTGTTTCAAGGAGTCCACAGCCCATATGTGCGCTATTAACAAAAACACCCTTTTAGCTATTTATATACATTTTAAAAGATGTAGATATTTATATTTATTGGGGCTTATCCAAAATACACCGATTATGCAAAAAAAAAAATCGGACGTGTGGGACACTCCAAAGTTTTTACATTGGACAGTGAACTCTCTAGTCAGACGAAGTGTTATAAGGCCATAGGCAATAAAGTCATATGGCCTTATTTCTCAATAGAATGGGAAATAAAGTCATATGGCTTTATTGACTCCACCCAGGTGCAATATCACCATAATCGTTTTGTAACCAAAGTGGTAATAACGCCATAATATTGAAGTTGTCATGGTTACAAATTTCCAAAAGAATAAGTTGCCATTATAAATTAAAAACAAATGATTGAGGAGGTGAGGAGGAGGGGAAGCGCTACCGGAGAGCGATCGCGGCGGGCCCGTGACATGTGCGGCAAGTGCGCTCTATATTGCATTTTAACCGCCGTTCTTTCATATATTGAAAACATTTTGGTCCGTTGCTATGACCAACATTTCAAGCTTTTTATGGTACTGTACTTAGTTAATATTGTAACTTATCAAGAACGAAAGTGCCCAATTTGTCGTGCCATTATCAAGAATGGCATATTTATATATTGTTAATTATTAAGAATTTAAAAACATTTCATTTGTGAACTAAACTTTTTTTTCATGTTTTCCATTTTTTTTATACATAAAAAAAATTAAATAATTTTGAATTATATAACAAAATTAAATGAGCAATAACACCATAATGGCCTTATTTCATTCCTTATCTGGAATTAAAACCATAAGGCTTTATTTCCCACTCCTTTGAGAAATTAGGCCATATGACTTTATTACCTATGGCTTTGTAACACTGCGCCCTCTAGTCATACTACGCACTTCCTTTAAGGTCAAAAACAAAACATACTAGCATCCATACCCGTAGACTAAGCCATTAAAAATTAAAAATTTTGTGATAATAACCTTTTTTTATTTTTGTATATTTGAACAACAAATTCTAATTTGTCGAAGTCCTCATAGCATTTTTGAAAATTTTTTAGAGATTTAGTCGAAGAAAATAACCGACTTGAACGACTGCATTTAGTCATGGTAGAGGTTCAATTATTAGGAATTTTGGGATATATGAAAAAAAAAAATAATTCAAGTCCCTATTTAATATTGGTTTTAATAAATTTTATGAAAAATTTAAATATTTTAATGCATTTTTTATAATTTCTTTTCCCATACATACAAAATAATATTTAAGTAAGGAATTAATATTCCTAAAAAAGTATTAAAACTTCAAGTATCATCCCATTTAAGTTAAAAATAAATTTAATTTTATTTGACTGTATGAATCGAAAGCACTTTAATGAACTACTTAATAGTAGGAAAATTAAAATAAAAAAATAAAAAATAATAAAAATCGATTTCCTTAACCAGCAAAATGTTTTAAAGTTTTATCATCAGTACTTTCATTTCCCTCTTGGAAATATTTAATTTAAATTGAAGGCATTAGAACAACTTTTCATTGACTAGGAAAACGTATTTTGCTTTTCTTTTTTATAAAAACAAACACTCTTCTTAGATAAAAATTAAAAAATCTTTCTTGTACTGAAAGCAAAAAAAAAAAAAAAAAATAGAGATTTATTGATTGGCACGTAATAACGAAGATCTAAATGTCACATTCTGTGAGATACGTTCTTAACTCGTTGTATGTTTAATTACAAACACTTCAATTTCAGCAACTACATTACTGTGCAAAAAGAAAACAAAAACAGTGCAAGTGAAGACTTTCCTTATGAAAACAAAAAGGAATTTCCATGAACCTGCCTTAAGGTTATCTGTTCAGTCATCATACTTAAAGATGATTTCATTGTAAAGCATTATTTTTGCTTTTAGTGTTTTGTAAAAGATACCAAAATAGTTGCTCTTCTTCACACAGATTTTATTCTCAGTTTTAGTTGTTTTTGCATTAGCAAGTATTTTCATTTAACCAATGTTGTAAACTTGCCAAGTTCATAATACGGAAACTGCATATGTATGACTTTATACACATCATATCTTCAATATATTGGCGTCTAATTTCCGTATTGAATTTATAAGATTGCTGTGAAAAGAGTAACGCAGTCATATTATAGAATCCACAGGGTACATAAGGAATTATGAAAATTAAATAAAATATTTTAAAAGCACAAAGAAACTAAAAAATAAAGATTTAAGAAAAATAATTTTGTTTACACCTAAAACATCACATAACAAGGATTACTTTAACTAATGTTACAAAAGGTGTCTCGATAAGACCTTCAGAACTTGAAATACATAATAATATACTCGTCGGACAGAAACATTGTTGAAATGAAAGTAAAGAAAACGAGAAGCTAGGCCATAACCCTGACACAAGGTTATAATCGCCAATTATTTATGTACGTATGTACGTATTTTCATGAATTTTTAATATAAAATTCTCACTTTTACCAAAAAATTTATTAAAAATATTTTAAGCTTATAATCAACGGCAAATTTTTAGAAATATACCATGAAATGGCTGAATAGTTAAATGGAAGATTTCTAGAACTTTCAGATAAGGTGTCCGATAGTAAAAGTTTACTTTAGTTTAACCGTTACGTTATAAATTCGAGAAAAGGGTACCTCCGCAATAATAATGCTAAAGTATATTTATAATACAGGGTATCCGCCGGATAGGTATACTACTTTCTTTGATTATAATTTGTAATTAAAAGAAAGGGGAAAAGAATTAAGTCCGGAGCAGTCAAATCCGGCGGCCGTGGAGGCCAACCAACATCACTATTCCTTGAAATAAATTGTTGTGAAAAGAGGTCATGTAGTAATTCCATTGTAATGTTGGATGTAGGCGATGTGGCACCGTCTTGTTGAAACCACATGTTAAACAAGCCCATAGCATGCAGACGTGGCGTTAAAAGGTTTTTAATCATATCACGATTTCGCTACCCATTGACAGTTACCGTTATGCTGTTTTCAGTTTCAAAGAAAAATTACCTGACCAAATTGCACACCAGACTACCACTTTTAATGAATGCAAAGGTGACCGATGAATAATTTGAGAGTTTTCCATTGACCAGAACCGACTATTCTGCAGCCTAATTCTGTAAGTCGCTAAAGCTAAATTTCCATCGCTAAAAATGCATAAAATTGATTTAGCGATTTTTGGCAACATATTCAATTCTGTAACTTTTAATGCTAAATTTGGCATACCATTAAAACTGAATTCGCCGCAATTTGAGCGTATTTTTCTCTCATCGCTAAAATCCATTATTTTGTATTCTCTAACGTTAAATAAGCTTCAACGTCTCCAAAATTTATAAAATTTTAGCTACGAAAATTTTTAAGTGCCAAAAGGTAAGCTAAAAATAAATTTTGTTTTAATCGATGTTTTGTTATGTATTTAAATATATATTTTTTAACTTTTGCAGAATAATGGAAGACAAAACTAAGAGAATAACAAAAGAGCAAAAAATCATGCTCATTCAGTATTTGGAGGATCATAGAGAATTTGCACATGACAGGTAAAAAAGACATTTATAATTTATTTTACGTAAATATATTAATTTTTTTTTAGATTTGTAAATTCTACAGGAGCAAAAAGCCTTGCTGAGCAATGGGAGCATTTAGCAGAGAAGCTCAACTCATTAGGAGGTGCATTCAAAAGTGGAGAGCATTGGAAGAGGGCTTGGACAAATATGCGGTAAGTTATGGTACAAAACTTTTATGTTTAAGTATTTTATCCCATTTTTTTTTTTTTCATTTAACAGAAGCAAGGCTAAACAAAAGTTCCAAGAGCATAAAAGCTCTTTAGAGAGAAGTGGAATAAATGGCCCTCAAAAATTGAAGTTAAGTGAAATGGATGACCGTATAATTGCCATCATGAGGAAGGAATCTGTGGTGGGACAAGAAGAAGTCGGCGAACCTCTGGTAGGTTTTTTCCAAATTTTTTTGATTAATTTTTAAATAAACAAATTTTTTTATTGTGTAGAGAGACGAAGAACTAATAGCAAATGTTTTAACATTAGAATTTAATGATCCCACACCATCTTGCTCTAATGGAACCGTAAGAAAACTTTACAATATTTATTTATTTAACGGTCTTTCGATTTTTTTTAAAATTAAATAAATTATTAAAACCTTAAGTTATTTTATAAGAATTGTATTCAAAACTAATACTATACAATTTTTATAAAACAATTTCATACTTTCTTATTTTTTGAACTTGTAGGAAAAACAACATTCGGCATTCACCCAAAGAAGAAAAAGAAAAAAGGACCTTAGAGAAGATATGCTGGAGTAAGAAAAGCAGCTATTAAAAGAAAAGCGGAGGAAAAATGACATAGCGGAGGCTCAAGTCAAGGTGCTTAATTCAATAAGCAGAAGCTTAATAAATATTCTGAAGAAACGTTAAAGCTAATGCCCATACTTATATATATATATATATATACATATATATACTACATAAGTATTGGCATTATTATTACATTATATATAGATACATATATGCACATGTATATATATATATTATACATATTATTATATTATTATATTATTACATTATAATATAATAATATTATAATGTAATAATAATGCCAATACTTATGTAGTATATATATGTATATATATATATATATATATATATATATATATATATACAAATATATATGAATATATACATATATTCATATACATATATATAAAGACTGTTAATATATAAATTGAATTCTGTTTTAGTTCTTAATTCGTAAGGTTTCGTGAATTATTTTTTTTTTATTTGTAAACATTTAAAAAAAAGAACCAGTAAATAAAAATAATGTGGTTTTGTTTTACCCTTTCATAAAAAAATTACTTAAACGTTTTTTTTTTCTTAGGTCATTGTTTTATTGTGAAATTTAAATTGTTTAAAATGTTAAGGATTTGTAAAATATTGCCGAATAAGTAAATTTCTTGCCTGAAAACCATTTTCTTCGTCTCTACTTATATTAGCAGCTCTTTCTTCATCATCATTTTCACCTCTATCGTTGTTATCATCATCAGTTGCGCTGTAACTAAGTTCATCTGGCTCATCATCAGCTACCCCATTCTCAATCATTATATTGTGCAATATAATACATGAGTTTATAATTTTTCCTGCTGTCACAGGTTTATAGCACAATACTCTCTCTCTAATTAGGCACCGAAACCGGGATTTTAAAATTCCAAAGCAACGCTCAATACAGTTTCTTGTTTTTCGATGAATTATGTTATAGTTTTCTTGAGCACTGGTTAAATTAGAAGATTGAAGGGGCGTCATCAAATATGGCAACTGGGGATATCCGCTATCACCTATTGCAATGCAAACATTTTGTGTATAGTTTCATATATGTACATATCGAGCCTTTGGTGCAATACCGTAGTAACCAAAAATTTTAATTTTTTGAGCTGGGTATGTAGAAATGATATTTGGGGAAATATCTACCTAAAGAAAAAAAAATTATGGTTCTATCTCTAATCCTTCAGATTCTACAGCTAAAAATTCTTTAATGTCTCTATCTATTCCAAACAATATTTATTTGCAATAAAGAAATATTTCCTTTATGATAAGAAATTTACAAACAGAAAACAAACTGCAAAAAAACAATAAAGCAATAATTTTTTTTGCTACTTCTAGGCACAAAAACACAACTGCAAATAAAATAAAAAGTTTATTTGCTATAACGATGTATTTCGAATTAATTAATAAATTTGTCGTTGATTTTTTTATAATAACGATACATCATTGATAGGTTGATACAAAATACTTAAATATAAATAAATATTTCATATTTTTAATAATTATTTACCTTTTTAATTACAAAATATTCCTCTTTATTTAAAAACTTGTAAAAAAATGACTTTAGTAAACGAAAATACTATGAAAAAGATGGCTGAAAACTTTAAATGCATTTTTCACTGTTTACGATTTTTTGAATTACTACGGAATTGCACCAAAGGCTCGATATGTATGTACATTTATATATTATAACAAACATATGTATATATATACCTATAAGCCAGAAATTCCTCTCACCGCTGAGATATTTTCGTTGAAGGAAAACTCTTAAAGCGCTTGCTCTCCAAACAGACGCATCATGTGCTGTTCCTCCAAATCTAGCATTACAGTCTAGAATTCGTAAATTTAAATCACATAGCTTAGAGAGAAAAAATGTGATTAGTATTTTTTTTTTATTTAAATGTATGTTTACCACTTGAACATTAATTGAATGTCCTCCTTTTCGGCATACATAAACGTGTTCGATTTCAGCACCAGGCCCTTTTATTTTTATATGCGTGCCGTCAATGGCTCCAATTACTCCAGGGAAATGAAATTTTTCATAAAATCTATATATGTACATATATGAACATATAGTGACATTATAAATATTTGGTTAGGAAATAATCTAAGAGCATACGTACTTCTGCTTAATTTCACTGACTTCTTCGTTATTTCTTGGAAAGATAACATACTTTACAAGTAGGTGTCGATCCATAACCGCGCAAACTTCTCTAACACAACGACTAACTGTAGGTTGGGACACATTCAGCATAAAATCTTGCCCAACTGATTGCTGATAGCTTCCTAGAAATAAAAACGCTTTTAGATTATTATTGTTATTACATCCTGTTTTCTTATGCCTTACCCTGTGCAAAAAAACGCAGTGCAACTAAAATTCTAAGCTTTTTAGACAGTCGTGTGTTTCGTAATTTTGGCTCCATGTATTGTGAAACTTCTGCAATAAAACTTCGACAAATATTTTTTGGCAGTCTAAATAAGTGCCGGAATTGTTCATCTGCCATATCGAATACATCCGTGCTGCTGCGAGATTGTTTTCTTCTAGCAATAAAATTATAAGACTCATTATTTCTTATTAAGCTAGCAATTATGTATCGCCGAGAAAAGCTAGTCATATCCACTAATTTTTAATTTTTTTCCAAAACACAATCACTTTTTTCACTTTATTGATTTAATGTTTACCAAAAGTAAACAAATTCTTTTTAGTGTTACCATCTTTAAACAAATAAAAAAATTCACACATGTAGTGGCGAAATGCCTCACATAAATTATATTTTTAAATATAATTTATGTATACATATGCATATGCATGTTGCAAAACTATAATACAATTTAGATAAATATTTTAAAAATATGATTAAAAATTCAAGTTTGAATCCAAAATAAATTACAAAAAAAAAAATAAATAAAAATCAATTTAGAGAAAAAAAAAATTTTAAACATAGGCAACTCTAATAAGAAATAACAATGAGAGAAGAGATTAGTATAGTGATAGCAAATAAGCTACGGCGAAAAACTTATATTTTAGCTAAGCTGTGAGACTTACAGAATACAAATTGAGAGACTTTGCTAAAATATTTGCCGTAAATTTATTTTAGCGTTTTAGCATTTTAGCGTAAGCTTTAGCTAAGAGAATTACAGAATTAGGCTGCTGTTTATTCACGTATGAATGAAAATTAAATTAAAATGTGCCTTTTTTGACTTTAATAAAATCTTTTAACGATTAAAACACGTTGGTTTAGTGAATATTTTTCCATAATAAATTTGCCATGTCTCTACTTCACGGCTGCCATTAACGGTCAAAATGGCGGCAAAAAAAAGTAGTGTAGTTTCAAGGCTGACACCCTGCACTAAAAAGCAATTTATCTTTCCAATACTTGTAAAATACGACCTCTTATTATCAGTAACCTGCAGCCTAATCTGTAAGCCGCTAAAGCTAAATTTCCATCGCTAAAAATGCATAAAATTGATTTAGCGATTTTTGGCAACGTATTCAATTCTGTAACTTTTAATGCTAAATTTGGCATACCGTTAAAATTGAATTCGCCGCAATTTGAGCGAGTATTTCTCTCATCGCTAAAATCCATTATTTTGTATTCTGTAACGTTAAATAAGCTTCAACGTCTCCAAAAATTATAAAATTTTAGCTACGAAAATTTTTAAGTGCCAAGAGGTAAGCTAATTATAAATTTTGTTTTAATTGATGTTTTGTTATGTATTTAAATATATATTTTTTAACTTTTGCAGAATAATAGAAGACACAACTAAAAGATTGACAAAAGAGCAAAAAACATGCTCATTCAGTATTTGGAGGATCATAGAGAATTTACACATGACATGTAAAAAAGTCATTTATAATTTCTTTTGTGTAAATATATTAATTTTTTTTTTTAGATTTGTATATTCTACGGGAGCAATTAGCCGAGAAGCTTAACTCAGTGGAGAGCATTGGAAGAGGGCTTGGTCAAATATGCGGTAACTTAGAGTACAAAACTTTTAGCATTTTATTCCATTTTTTTTTTTTCATTTAACAGAAGCAAGGCAAAACAAAAGTTCCAAGAGCATAAAAGCTCTTTAGAGTGAAGTGGCATAAATGGCCTTCAAAATTTAAAGTTAAATGAAATGGAAGATCGCACAATTGCCATCATGAGGAAGGAATCTTTGGTCGAACAAGCAGAAATCGGCTAACCTCTGGTAGATTTTTCCAAATTTGTTTTATTAATTTTTGAATAAATAAATTTTTTTATTGTGTAGAGAGACGCAGAACTTACAGCAAATGTTTTTTTAACATCAGAATTTAATGATTCCACACCATCTTGCTCTAATGAATCCGTAAGAAGACTTTACAATATTTATTAATTTAACGATCTTTCGATTTTCTTAAAATTACATAAATTATTAAAACCTTAAGTTATTTTATAAGAATTATATTAAAAACTAATACTATACAATTTTTATAAAACAATTTCATACTTTCTTATTTTTTGAACTTGTAGGGAAAACAACACTCGGCATTTACCCAAAAATAAACAAATTCTTTGTAGTGTTACCATCTTTCAACAAATAAAAAAATTCACACTTGTAGTGGAGAAATGCCTCACATAGATTATATTTTTAAATATCATTTATATATACATATGCATATGCATGTTGCAAAACTATAATACAATTTAGATAAATATTTTAAAAATATCATTAAAAATTCACGTTTGAATCCAAAATAAATTACAAAAAAAAATAAATAAAAATAAAAGTCAATTTAGAGAAAAAAAAATTTAAACATAGGCAAATCTAGTAAGAAATAACAATGAGAGAAGAGAATAGTATAGTGATAGCAAATAAGCTACGGCGAAAAACTTATATTTTGGCTAAGCTATTAGATTTAGAGAATACAAATTTAGTGACTTTGCTAAAATATTTGCCGTAAATTTATTTTAGCGTTTTATCATTTTAGCGTAAGCTTTAGCTAAGAGAATTACAGAAAATTTAGCATTAAAAGTTACCAAAAATCGCTAAATTAATTTTATGCATTTTTAGCGATGGAAATTTAGCTTTAGCGACTTACAGAATTAGGCTGCTGGGCGTTAGAATATATAAAATTAAAAAGTGTAGAGGTAATAGGCATGAAGTTTTTAAATTACAATAAGCGTTCAAGAATTCTATTCGTAGCCAAAAAGTCCTAAATCAAGTTTATATATTTTTAGCGATAGAGTTTTAGCTTAGGAGAGTTACAGAATAAGGCCTCCTCTACTTGTGTGTGTTTTAAATAATTTTTATAAAAATAGGTTTTCAGAAATAGGAGCATCTTTTTAAGCAAAAAACAATCTCACACATATTTATCTTCAAGTTATGTCAGGTACAAAATCAAGCTTTGTTGTAATATCTTAAGATAAAAACTCAAAGTATGCTAACAAACATATAGAAATAATTGTTAATATTGATAGTCAATAAAAAAAAAAAAAAAAACATCGATAAATATATTTCTGTACTACGACTGGTCGATAAATTGAAATATTGAATAAATAATTACAAACTAATTTGGATAGTAATAATTTTTCTTAAGCTTTACTACTACATTTCCATCTATTATTTATTAATATTTTAAAGTATAAAATTCATATGCAGCAATTGGTTTTAAATTCGCTAAAAATGTATTGTCATTTTGCATCAAAAAAACAAGAAACAAAAAAAAAAAAAAATAAAACTAAAAAATAAATATACATATAAAATATTTATTTCTTAATATTTTGAATATTTGCCAAATACAAAGACAAAATAAAAATTTAGATTTATGATTTATTGTTATTTATGTTTAAAAAAAAATCTATAAATTATGAGCAAAAATATAAAAAAAACTGCTGACAGAACAAAAGAAACAAGACAAAGGATATACATTTAAATGAACTCTAAACTGAACTAAAAGAACAAATATTGTTAACAGAAGATTATAAATAATTTGGAATCATCTGCTAATTTTTAAATCTATTGATAAAAATATCGTAATAGCACACTAAGTAACTACATTATACAGCTTTACTACAATGAATGCACAATTGTAATAGACAAAATTTATGGATGCTAATAATTTACTGCAATTGAACAAAGCCTATCCTCTGCCTATCAGCACTAATAAGAAACACAAGACATGAACAAATTGTTTTTCATACGAGTCTCTTTATCAAAATATTCTTAATTTCAACACACGTTATAGACTTCCCTTTGTCATATATGAGCTGGCGGGTTTAGTTCGATAGTATTTTTAGCAATGGTTCCTTACAGATGTTGTGTACACCTAAAGTCTACTTTAACTTGTGGATCTCTTAGGATACTAAACTACCACCAATTACTAAAGTTGTAACAATACAAACTTAATCCTTTGCTTTGGTACAAATGGCTGACAAATTAGCTAATGGCTCTAATGTGGATAGGACCACTTGTTGGAATAGGAAGGTGGCATATTGAGGGAAAGGGGAGAAAATTAGAAGCGAATACTCTTTTTGGGCCAGACAAGTCTTAGATTTCCAAACTTCTACTTGTTAACTATGACCGTAAAACATTTGAGTTATGCATTAGATTCGCTAAGGACAGCCTGAGAATTTTAACGGAAGTTGTAAAGGGGCACTGCAAACTCAATAGGCTTGTGCAGATTCAGTGATGGTGATACATACTAAGCACTTGTGCAGCATTAACCCTAGTAGGTATGAGGGTTTTTTGTCGCTAAATGGCATAACCAGGTCTGTGCAGACCTACATGGGATTTGTATGGAAATGCATAGAGAGATGTGTTAAAAGTGTATTTAAATGCTTTTTATGCTAGGAAAACCATAAAATGAACATTAAAAATGCATTTTTATACATCTTGGTTATTATTTAACAGTATTTTATTAATAATATGTATATAAAGAAATTTATACACGGCATTTAACGCAGAAGTACCTGGCATTTGAGAGTTGTTGGCATACCGCTTTATTGCAATACACGCAATAAAAATGTGTTTTTCGCTTTTTTTGTTCAACATAAAACTCAGCAAGCACGATGGTCTTTTGGCAGAGGATCCGGTATGGACTGGACGGTCATATATGGGCGGGCCCGCAGCTACCTGCAAACAAACAAAGTTTGTCAAGTTCGTCGAACTCAACTACATCATACAAGTCAAAGGACGGTAAGATTTGTTCAACAGCTCCTCCACCCACTGGTAGACCTCGTGCACATGACTGCCGTACGGTGTGTCTTGAAGGCTACCCTATCTACAGGGCGACGATGTCTGCTAACCGATATATTGTATAATATTTCTCAAAGTATATTAGATTTGATAACGGTATCACTAGAACTGGTTGACTTGTAGAAAACAAATCGCCCGTAATCGATGTTTGTAACATGCTCATGAAAAACTTAGAATGCTGATATGTTCCGAACTGTTCTCCTACCGAGGCCCCGTTCGCTTTATCCAATATATACCATCAAAACCAGTCAAATAGGGCATAAAAATCTGTAACTAAATCAATTTTTAAATTTTAGCCATTTTGTCCCCACAACTCATTACTTGGCTGAATGTTTGACTCGCATATGGCGGCAAACTAGGTAAGGCCAAAAAAGCTCACAATTCTGTTTACGTTACAAGTTGCGTTCTCACTCGCGGACCTTACGGTTTGTTTCAGGAACAGATGTGCTGAGGATCTCGGGTCTTAAAAGAAATTTAAATATCGTCGATAGAATTAAAGAACGCTGTAAAAGCGAAAATACGTTTTTTGCATCATTTTTATCAGAAAAAAATACGCGTCGATTGGTCCCGGTCCCAGATTTCTAAGATGAAAATAAATTCCCTTACGCCGTCTGCGTTTTGAAAAATACCAGTGTCTTTATTCTACTTTCATACGGGTTTTTTGGTTCTGGTGAACATTTAAGGTTTTGTCAGTTACAGCGTTCTTTAATTCCATCGACGATATGAAGATGGGGTTTCGCATAGTGCCTATTACCGGGCCTTCACGACTCACCGTGGGACAGTTATGTGCACGAGGTCTACCAGTGGCCGGCGGAACTGTCGACCAAATCTTACCGTCCTTTGACTTGTATGATGTAGTTGACTTCAACGAACTTGACAAACTTTTTTTGTTTGCAGGTAGCTGTAGGCCCGGTCATAGATGACCGTCCAGTCCATGCCGCATCCTCTGCCAAAAGACCATCGTGCTTGCTGTGTTTTAGATAGATAAAAAAACAGCGAAAAGCACATTTTTATTACATGCATTGCAAAAATCCGGTATGCCAACAACTCTCAAATGCAAGTTACTTCTGCGTTAAATGCCGTGTATAAAATTCCTTTGTATACATATTACTAATAAATTACTCTTAATAGATAACTAAGATGTATAAATATGCATTTTTATTGTCTATTTTGTGGTTTTCCCAGCATAAAATGCATTTAAACACACTTTTAACATATCTGTCTATGCATTTCAATACAAATTACATGTAGGTCTGCACAGACCTGGTTATGCTGTTTATGTCTAAAAATTTGTAAACCCGGATCAACCCGAACCCGGATCCACAATAGCTCTGATTTTTCGCTCATTGTGTTTAGAGTAGGGTATTCAAACGATTAATCGTTAGTCGATTAATCGAAGAATTTTGTTCAAATAATTATTCGAACAATTAAAAATAGTCAAATTTCGAATAACGAATAACGAATAACTCGAATAATTCCCTACGATTAATCGATTAATCCATATAAAAAAATACTTTATTTATAGATATAATAAATGGTATTAATAAACTTCCTAAGTGTTGTAAAATATTTAATAAATCTAATGAAAAACAAAAGAAATTGCAAACATATGTTATGCTGCAAGAAAAGAAAAAGAAATTCGTCTTGTACATGATGTAAAGGATCGATGGTCGTCTTTATCTACCATGATTGAAAATTCTTCGTATTTGTAAATACGTAAATTACGCTCTATCTGATTTTGGTTTGACGACTTTTACAGATATGGAAATTAACGTTTTATCAAATTTGAATAAAGCCCTTAAACCACTTGTTGTCGCTATTACAGAGCTAGGCAAGGATTCTGCTACATTGATTGATTTAGAAGGCATTATACAATTTGTTATTAATACAATGGAAAATGCAAACAATCCTTTTCCAAATTATTTATTAGAAAGGCTTAAGATTCGAATAAATTAAAGACGTGTAAAACTACTTAGTACACTTATTTTATATCTAAATTCTGGTACATTTTCACTTTTTTAAAATATTGCACAAAATCTGAAAAAAAAATTTTGCAAACAAATTGTTTTTGAAAATGATTTTAGAAAATATGGAACAAAATGTGTCAGATGATGATATGATTGCAGAAGATTTAATTGAAATAAACGAAAAGAATCGATTATCATAACAATTAAAAGTGTACAAAATTTCAAAAAACCTAAAAGAGGCTGCAATGATTTAATGGATGATTTCTAAAATTATGTATTTTTTGCCATGCACTTCTCTCAATTTCTCCAACATCTACAATCAGCGAGAGAGTGTTCTCAAAATCGAGTTTTATTAAAACTAAAGAAAACAATCGGTTGAGAGCTAAACATATAAATTACATCATTTTTTTAAAAGACTACTTTAATAGAAGTGCATAATTTTTTTAACTAATTTTTAACTCATAATATGGATTATTTATAATTACTTATTTAATATTTTTATTGCATACGAAGTAGTAAATTATTACTTTTATATATTAAATCGTTATATACATATATGATCTCAAATATTAAAATTAATTAATTTATTCTTTATGGTTTAGTTTTTCAATAATATGTTTGAAAATAAAATATGAGATCTCATTACATTTTCTACACTATAATTAAATAAAATTAATGAATTTTTAAAAAGTTATTTTTTGAATAAAACGTTTTAATAATACACAAAATTGGTATGTTATTTTATATAAAACAAAATGCGATTAATCGATTAATTTTGAAATTTTATTCGATTAATCGATCAAGAAAAAAACCCGAATAATTACTCACTCGATTAATCGACCAAAGAAAAAAGTCGAATAATTGAATACCCTAGTTTAGAGACAGTTGCTCCAGGAAGTCATGGAAGGTTTTGTCTCTAACATGAAAAGCAAAAAAGTTATGCAGACTTTTACATGCAAAAAGTCTGCACAGACCTGGATATACCGACTAGGGTTAATGCAAAGTAGAAAGATGCAAACTATAAAATATCAGATGGGGAACTGTCAAGTTTGGCACCGGTCGGTATTTTAAATATCGTCAGGGCTACGGAACTATAGAACTATAGAATTACTAGTAAAGTAAAGGGCTGGGAAAGCATATTCGGGTATGTTCTACAAAACGAAAAGTAGTGAAATTAAAATGCATGAAAATTCGATTTGCTATAACTTTCAAATTTGACATAAGTATTGGTATATTTTTTTTTTCATTGCATTAATGAATATTAATATCACTTCCTTACTTAATTATAAAACTTTAATATAATTTCCACAATACAGTTTTATTTGTATTTAAAAAAAACACTCGTTTTTAACTTAATTACTTTTCGTTTTGCAGAATATACCCACTAAATGCAGATGGAAATTATTAAAAATTAAATAAAACAAATTTAGTGGTATTGGAAATTTAGTGCACTAAACGAATAGATTTTAGTGGTAATCGAAATTTAGTGCACTAATTTTGAATGATTAGAGGCTGGCAATATTAACAGTCCGCGCCACTAAAATCTGATCTATGGTGAACTGAATAATTTATTACATTTGAAAGAACTAAAATTCTTATTAAAACATTAACAAAAATTATTTACTTTATACAGGCGGAGTCAGTAAAGTAAGGATATCACATTCACTACAATTTATTTATTTCAAAATTGGTGCACTAAATTTGCACTACCACTAAAATCAGTATATGTAATGCACTAAATTTCCATTGCCACCAAAATTTTTATATTTAATGCACTAAATTTTCACTACCACTAAATATAAGAGGCGATAATGCACTATTTTTTCCACTACCACTAAATTTAGTGGAAAATTAAATCTAAAAAAAAACCCAACTCTGTAATAGAACTATAAAACTCTTCACATAAGTAAACAATTTAAAGCACAAACTTTAAATAATCAGACTAAATGTTTTTCTTTTGAATAATAAAATTATATGTTTTTGAACATAAATTTGCAACATATTCGCAAATATGAAAATTTATTTGAGTATTACATTTAGAAAATATTTTTTTTTTCATATAATCACAAGGTATTTAGTAGAAGTGGAACAAACAAAATTTCTAACAATAATATGTAATTGACCTACTTTTATTGTATTAGAAGTAAATTTAAAGTTGTATAAGTAGATGTATTTAAATGCAATACTTTGTATACAATATGGTATAATATTTACTAAGTATATTAAATTTTAAAATATTACATATATTCGCAATAAATTTTGTATGATGTAATGCTCTCCTAATTTCCAAATACTATAAAAATCTATATTTTATTTAATGCTAATAGCACTGGACAGTTGGTTATATAAAATTTGAACAAACAATAAGCAAAAATTTAAAAATAAGGACCAAAAACCAATAAACCTGTAATGGATGTAGTTTTTTGACTTTAAAATTCGTTTGTATTTCCAAATGAAAATTGAAACACTAACAGTTTTTTTTTGTTTCATCTTACTGGAATTCCATACATGGACTACCAGACCATATAACAACTACCACTTTTCGTCTTAAGGATTTATTTACACTCTTTCTCTTCGTTTTTAGACTTTTGAATTCGTTTATCATTAAAAGAAACCATATCGATACGTGGCCGCCGTGGTCTAATGGTAAGTGTGTTGACTTACTAAGACGATAGCTCAAGGTTCAAACGTCAGCTCTGAAATCTAGAAAAAAAAAATATATTTTTTCGGCGACTACCTCTTAGCAGTCTTCTGGTAAAAGCTCTGAGAGTAACTGGTTGCCATGAAAAAGCTTTTTAAATCTGTCGTTCGGAGTCGATTTTAAACTGTAGGTCCCGGTACTCATTGATAAAAAGTAACACACTCAACATGAGTGCTCCAAGAAGCTAGGCCATAACCCTGACACAGGGTTGTAATAGCCAATGTATGTATGTATGTATCTTTGTGTTGAGAACGCAAAAATGCTGCAAAAGTATTCTGTGACATTACTCACTATAATAGAGTTAATAGTCGCTCTCTAAAAATATTTCATAACAGCCTTGCTATCAAAGAAAACTAAGAAAATTTGGGGGGTGCGTTGTATAGTGTTCAGAGCGCTTGCACAAAAACTCAAACGGCCCAGGTTCAAATCCCAGCAAATGTAAAAATTAAAAAGTTAATTTGCGTTTTTTTTTAATTATAATTTAAAAAAATAAAAAATTAGATGTTACCACCATCCAAGAAATTCATTTACAAAGAAACCGTTGCCTGATATTCCCCTCTATTCCACCATAACCATTAACAAAAACAAAACGAATGAACAGGCGAAAAAGCGCCACCTATTGTGAAGTAGCAGTTAACATCTAAAACCTACTTAGCGAAGGTACTCACCGCAATCAACATGCAACGATGAGGCAATTGCTGTTGATCATTTAAGGGTGAAGCTATAACACTGGCCTTTTAATGATTAATTCATAGCAATTTGTCTCATCCCTAAGGCGCTTAATAATATAAGAAAACAAAGACATAGAATTTAGTAGGGGTTTACCCCTCAGTATTCGTCTTAAATAAAAAAATTAAACAAAAATAGTCGCGAAGGCAAAACTATATGCTAAAATAAAACAATTACACTACCTTCGCTGTTCTTAAGTTCATAACCTTCCTTGAGAAATGCCAAGAGATTTCTACTTAAACTTCTATTCAATAGTAATATCACAACACTTTACCCAAATATATTTCTTTGTTTGTCATTTAGTAATATTAAAAAATGCTTTTGCGGTTGAAGGATTTTTATTTCTTTACAAATTTTTTTTATTTATACATACTCGTATATCAGGTGTAACCACTGTGTGTTCATAAACTTCATAACTATTTCTTACACTTATTTGCTTTAAATACAGGTGAAGAATGCTTAAGACCTTTGTCGTTTGGATACCAGCAAAATACATTTACCTTCAGTAACAATCACTGGGTTTACTTTAGGCGGTATGAAAAGTAAATTTCTGTGTATATTATTCTACATTAAATTTACATTTAGTGGCAGCTGAGAGGAGTCTTACATTTGTTCACATACACAAATGGAAAAAAGAAAAAGAGAAAAAATAATGAAGAAAAAACCAAAATGATCGACCTTAAAGCAACAATCACTGACAATTACACCACCACAAAAACATTCTATTAGATTTGTGGCATGCATACATACATAGTTTGTGAGAATGAAGCACATACTATACCGTGACATGCATGAAAAAAAAGGAAAAAAAAAAAACAGAAACGAAAAGCAAATGAATTACAATTTTATGCCATGCCAAGCAAGGACAACATCCTCCTTCAATACTGCTGTTATTACTGTTGCTGCGACTTCGCCTCCATTTAAATGAATGAGAATTTAGAATCCGTATTTAAATAAATAAATAAAGAAACAGAAATGAAGAGCAAACTTGAATAAATCCATTTGTGTGTGTTAAAAAATCTATTTCAAAGATATGTTGATGAAAATCATTTTTTTTTCTTTCATTTTTCTTTCCATCTGTATTATTTCAACAAGAATTTTTGCCCTTAAAAAGTTCTGCTTTTCATGACATCCCACTATATACCATTTAAATTGAAGAGAAAAAATAGAGGAATGTTTAGAGTAGAAAAATGTAAATAAAAACATATGAAGAGGAATTTAATTATTGCATTGGTATCTTTCAGAAGTCAACCTTAAATATAAGTAAAGAATCAACCAGTGAGTGGTTATGGTAACAAATTAATTGCTTCTATTTTATGTTTTTCTCCTTAACAAAAAAAAAAAAAGAAAAACACGGTTAATAATGTGATTTTTTACACAAAAGCTATTCAGAGTTTAATATATTTTTCTATATATGAGTACATATACATATATATGTATGAGTTTTAAGGTGAGGTCATATTGGTAAAATAATGATTAAAAAAAAAACAGATTGAAGTGAAAAAATGTATGTTTGAAATCATATTCATCTAAAACCATAAGCCAAAAATTTACCATTGACGCTAGAGTACTGACTCCAGGCGTTTATCTTAATTAATATTAGATGAAAGTGCTGGGTAAAAGTTTTCCACTATGCTGCATCCTAGGAGGAAATGGTAATGAATGAGAATCGAGAAGGTAATACAAGGAATGTATAATCTGTAGATTCCGGAAACCATTACCCTTAACTTGTGTGAGGTACGAGAGTACTTCGACCTGTAGATCTATTGTACAGCCCTTAACTTAACCGGGATTCCTGCAATATCTCACCCAGTCTCGTCACTCTGATAAACTTTATAATGTTGGCAGGCGCCAACGCCGAGAATTCCCCACCTGATAACTGATAGTTTCCAAGGTACCTTTTTATACCGTGCGTCAATGTTGCACAATTGCCCAGTATGTGCTCTGATGACTCGATCGATTCGTCACAGTATCTGCACATATCGCACGAAGCGATTGCTATCTTATTTAAGTGTCCATTGAGTCTGCAGTGGCCGGTAAGAAGGCTCGCTAGTATTCTCAGTTTATTCCTAGAGAACCCAATGCACGACTAAAATCTTTTCTTATTATTATTTTAATAACTAAGCAAAAGTTTGGAAAGCCTAAGGCCAGTCTGACCCAAAAAGAAAAATTAAAAAATTAAATTAATAAGACTTTATAGTCAATTATGACATTAGACTGCAATTCTAAAGGAGTAATAATTTATTAAAGCTTAGAAGATCGTTCTTATATTTATAGCTTCAAGGGCTTGTCATGCAGGAAACAAATATTGATGCTTCAAGTAGTATGAAAGGAATCCCTTTCAGAAACTGACCCAGTCAGCATTTTTGGTCAATTATGAGTCTTTTTTGACTCTTCTGGGCGATTAAAATAGTCACTTATGAGCGAATTTTTGAGTCGAAAATGAATGTTTTGTCGGGAGAAAAATGTACCCTTGCCGCGACTCCCCTGAACGAGTCATTTATGACTCCCCTGAACGAGTCATTTGTGACTCCCCTGAACGAGTCATTTGTGATTCCGCACACTAAACGAGTTTTACTTATTTTTTTATTATCTTTACAATAATAAAAATATTGTATTTTGTGTAAAAATGTAAAAAAAATAAATTCATCAAGCTCAACTGAAGGAATTCTTTTTTTTATATTTATATTATGCGCCTTTTTATTAATGAGACAAGTTTCTGGTGGAATAGACTGGAATGTAAGGAGCGGTTTCTTGAAGATGGACTTCTTCTTATTTTTTTAAATTATAATTTAGAAATACCTTAAATTTTATTTTATAATTTTTGCCCTTTGCTATGATTGAACCTCGGTCGTTTGAATTTCTGTGCGAGCGTCTTACCACTATACCACGACATCACAATAATTGCATAACTCTTAGTCTTTCAAATAAAATAAATCCCATTGTAACGAAATGCAGAAGAAAACAATAAAATACGACGCAAAATAATTATAAAAGCAGTCGTATTTTGAACGTCTGCACGATTATTTTATGATTCCGTACATTTAATCAGTTTTTGATCACCTAAGGGAGTCTTAAAAGACTCATTTTGGTGAATTATGAGCACGCAAACTTCCAATTGCTGACAGGGGAATAACCTGTACTACACCGACGATATACCTACACAAATATACCTGCTATTATAGCTTCTAACATATCGTCGTGCGTGAGTTTATGTGCTATATCCGGCATCTCATATTTTTTGTATATTTTTATATATCTTTAATGATGCCACTTCTGGGTTTTCGGCCCCAAATTTTTCAAGTTTTCAATCCGTTTTCGGATATCTCATCCAGTTTCGGAGATAAATAGCCGAAAACGGATTGCAGGATTTAAAAAAGTTGGTGTCAAAACCCAGAAGTGGCATCATTAACTCGAGATATATAAAATGGAGGATAGAGCACATAAACTCCCGCACGACGATATGCAGATCGATATAATGAAAACAGACAGAGAGTTTTGATTCATCAAGGCAATTTAAAAGAGGTTATTGATCTACTTTTTTTATTGAGACCAATACTTAGGGATAAACCCGTACTAAATGCGAATTACTTTTGTGATGATCAAAATCCATTAATTTAAATTCGAATTTCTTTACCACTTTATTTATTTACTATATTAGAACAGTTCTTCCTTAAATAGCTTATAGAAGTTGTAGAATATTGCTGGGAAATGTTGTGGTTTCTTTTTTGGGACTATCCTCGTAATGCCAACGATAATTAGATTTTCTTTTTTTTCAGTAGCTTTACAATATTATAACTGCTGAACATCTTTTGAAAAGAGTAATTCAAGATTTATTTAATTTTTGAAATTCTTCAAATCTTCATTACCAAATGCAATAAATTATACTTTAAAATGGAATATTATTATGCAAATGTAAAATCATTTAAAATTTTTTTTTTTTCGTTTTCGAATAATTCCTCAATTTCATGCTATTCAAAGTGAGCATCAATAATAGCAAAAAGACTGACAGACTTGTTGTTAAGTTTTCTTCTTTTTTACTTTTATCTCTTTTAGCGTTTTTCTATTGTAATTTTGTAAAACGTTTCCCATCAGTGTATTGTAATTGTGATTTTAAAACCATTAGTTCTTAAAGTCAAATATGCTTTTGGGTATTATCATCAACTATAAACTCAAACAAAAGAGCATTTCTAGCGAGTTTGATATTGGCGCTGCGCCATCACTATTACCATTAACATCATCATAGTCATCATATACATTACAATTGTAATATATGGCGTGTATTTGAATAAAAATATTTACGATTTTACGCAATATAATGGTTTTAACGTTCTTCTTGGTTTTCAATTCTCCTCCTTTTTCCATTAATGTTTCTCTTTCTGTTTATTTCTTGTATTGTCATTATCAAATCAGAAGAACTCTGTTACTTCTTTTTTTTTGCTCTGCTTTCAGTTATATTTTTATGTTCTTTTTTCTGTTTCAATTTCTTTCATATGCTTATGATTTCTAAAGAGATTCTAAGAACAACATCCAGATTCTATTTTCCATACAAAAAAAAATCAGTAGTAATAGCAAATATGTAATACAAAAAGAAAACAAATATACAAAAAAATGAAAAGCTTTTTATACTCGTAAATGTAAAGTACAAAACACATTCTAAATAGAAATTGTTGATATAGACTTAGACGTGAATTTTACTGCCATCAAATGATTTGATGTGTAACTGACTGCAATGCAACATCAAATATACGTACGATTTACGATTAAATAGAACCACATCATACAATCACTGACACTGACTTATGTTCATGCATAGCTTGTAAATATATGGATGCAGACTAACAACAGCAGTTTATGAAAAATTAGAAAATATCTTCAATAATAGTCTTATATTACAGAAAATAGTTTCAGTTGCAGAACAATATTTTAACTTAATGACAAATAGTAAAAATACTACCAGTTTTATTAGACCCAATAAATTTCCCAAAAAATTTTTGCAATCGTATATATTACAGGCTAATCATGTATTGAAACAATACAGGATTGATATTTGGTATTTAAACCGAGAATAACATACATAATTACCTCACTAAATTTTTAAACATACACATATGGATCGACCATGTAATCATTGAGCACCGCGACCTGCAGTCTAATGCCGAATCCAAGCGAATGCCTTTATAAGCTTGTTTATGGTAATCAGTTACTCTCAGAAGTGTCGCAACAAGAGCTATATTTATAAGTTCCAATATATGAGATACTAAAAAGCCTTCTGTGGAGATTTACTCGGTCTGATTTAAAAATTTCGTTAGATACCTCCCAAACTCTCTTTGACAATGTCATACATACGTACATATATACATATCTGGCCATTACCAGCCTCTTTCAGAGTTACGCCCTAGCACTAAAGTTGGGTGTGTTAATTTTTTTCCATGAACATCGGGACCTACAGTTTAAAGTCGACTCCGAACGACAGATTTGAGAAGCTTTTGTATGGCAATCAATTACTCCCAGAGCTTTTGCAAGAAAACTGCTGAGAGGTAGTCGCCGAAAGACAATATTTTTTATATTCCAATATGTTTAGTTATTTCAATAGTTTATATGCAATTTTGTATTGTCTTTAAAGGCACACGAATAGTTCAGGTAGGTAGGTAGGTCAGACGGCTAGTTAACCAAGTACAACTACATCTAAGTCGGAAAAAGAACTACAGCCATCCTGAGCTGTCTATAAGGTGAAGTAAAACGAGGGCACCCAGACTTAAGCACTGTGTCAAGCTATCAAAACAAGGTACCCCAAATAACTTTAAACGCCTGACTGCTAGACCTGGGCAATCACAAAGAAAATTACCTATTGTCTCTTTCTCCGAAGTATTTCCGCAACATTTGCAGTGAGAGTTAAAGGGCAAACCCAACCTTTCACCGCTATAAGCTTAGACATAGATTGACGAGTCCTGTAGCGAATAGTTCAAATGTTTAATAAATAAAAATTAATAATTTTTTAACAGCAAATCTATGCCACGAAGCGAAAACTATGCAATTAATTGAAACTTGTTTAATTAATCGCTGGTCAAATCTTAAGATGTTAGCAACTATACCACAAACTTTAAAGAAAATTCGATTAATATTACAATGATTTAAATTGGTTCAATAAATACTGACAACATCAATATAATATTAACAGTCCTGCAAAAATTTCGTCATGTGTGTGCTTTTTCTGTTCTTTTATTCTTAATCGAGTTTTTTTTTTGACTAAAATTATTAAAGAAATATATTAAAACTTTTTTTAAATTAATTATTTTTATTGGCAACACTCCCAACAATCAAGAAATTATATTAAAAAAAAAACAGTTGGCAACGTTACCGGTCTACTGGTGTTCTAAAGTTGAAAGTTTAAACCAGGCCTGTGCAAAAGTAAAAATGTAGTTGTGTTAGGGAGAAAATGAGAATTACAGTGCTGAACGTGTTAGTAGCAGTATTACCAACTGTATGCATTTTTTTTATTAAAAATTGAATGTAATATTTCATCTAAAAATTTTAATTACTGTATAAACAATTTATTAATACTACTCTGTTATAAAAAACACTTTTTTTTTCTTTTAACAAAATAAAATTTTTTTTCTTTTAATAAGTTTTTCTTTTTCATTCAAATAATTAATAGATTTATGAAAAAATTAAAATGTCGCTGAAAAACTTTTAAATTATATTCTAAAATGTTCTATGATAAATAAGGTATTCGGGATTACCTAACGCTTTTGTAATAATAAAATATTTGTGTGCATTGCTATTAATTTTGTTCCCACTGTAAACAACAAAACAGCGTACATCCAACATGCATGTTAACTGGTCGATGTTTCAGTGACGACTGAAAGCAAGAGCGTTAGAATACATGTTACGCCAAGGAACAATTGTCTATGAAATTTTTATTTTTGCACAGACCTGGTTTAAACAGGTGCTCTTATATATGCACTAAAGTAGTAATATATAATAATAAAATACAGTTGTATAACGAGCAAACCACAAACATAAAAAATGTAGCCCAATGGTAAATAGTTTTATGGTATAATTCTGAATTGTATTTTTGTTGAGTCCTTATTGTAACTCGTGTACTAAAAGTTGTGTTTGGCAGGAAATTGCTTTGGTGTTTACATATGGAAGTGTTCGTGGAAGTGTGTGTCTTCAATGTGCATATTTATAACTCGAAAGTATTTCATTTAGCAAAGTCCCACATCTGTAATTTTATTTCAGCACAATTTTTGATTAATCGCACCGAAATGCTTTTGATTCAGATATATACATACATACATACATACATAATTGGCCTTTACAACCCTGTGTCAGGATTACGGCCTAGCTTCTCGCAGCACTCATGTTGTGTGTGTCAATTTTTATCCATGAGTACCGGGACCTACAATTTAATGTCGACTCCGAACGACAGACTTGAGAAGCTTGTTCATGGCAATTAGTTACTCTCAGAGCTTTTGCCAGAAGACTGCTGAGACGTAGTCGCCGAAAGAAATATTTTTTTCATATTTCTTTTTTTGAAGATGTCGGAGCCAGGAGTCGAACCCAGGGCCCATGTCTTAGTAAGCCAACACACTAACCACTAGACCACGGCGACTACGATAACAAACGGTTATAAACATGAGATACTAAAAGAATGAAATTTTAAAAAATTATTTTTTGTTCTTTATTATTTGAATATCAATTATTTTATTTTGGATACGTTCCCTTTTAGTGGTCCACTTTTATTTTAAATTTATTTAAAGGCCATGGTTATTAAATCTATAGAAATTTAAAGCTGTGACATAATTATTTTATTTATAAAATGCAAAAAGAATCGATTTGGAACCATAGTACCTTGGAAGACAATGCTTCTTCTACTTCTACATGTTAAATGTTATAAAGAGATGCTACGCTATAAATCTTTTCCAGTAGTCGAGAGAATTTAAACAGAATTTGTAATTAATTTCAATCTCTTTCAATGACTGCTGGCACTAGTCGATATGCTAGAGTTCAGGAAACCAATACAGTTGAGACAGGCAAAACTTATATTATTCTAAATTGAAGACTGCGACCATTGTTTGTCTGCTTTTTAAAATGAAAGAATGAATTTAGAAAAAACGTATACTCTATATGTATATTTTATTTTTCTTATTAGTTGATCATAACTGTAGATGAATCTTTAATAACACAGAAACACCATCATTGACTTAAAATCCTAATACCCAGCAAATAATATTTTAACCAAGAATTTTTCAAAAATCGCTGAAAGAAAAAAAATAAAAGCAAATTATTTATAAAATTAATTGATTTGCTAATTAAAATTTAAAAGTATTTTCTGTACATGAAATTTTATATACATTTAACTTATAAATGTTTGCTGGGTTATGACAGTTTAGGCCAACTGTATACAAAACAAAGAAATATAGAAAATAATGTTGAATTGATAGCGTTGAATGAAGATGACTGCTAACGATAAAAGTTGTCATTTTAATGATGCAATTCAATTTAATGAAGACATGAATGTGTGAATACAACACTCTGCATACACTCTTACCCCCAAAAATTGTCAGCTTCTCTTCATTTGTTTGTTCTTTTTATGTTTTTGTTGTTATTGAGACAAAATAAATGAAAATCTTATGCTATATTTGCTCAAAATGATAGTATGGGAAATATTTTTCATTGGTATTCATTTCTGTTTTCTTCTTTTTTTTTTTCTTTTTATTTTGCCAACAGACAAATCTATTTCACAAAACAGAATTGCGTGTGGTGGACAAAAAATAAGAAAGAGACATTTGCCATATGTATTGAAGAATATTTTAAGAATGTAAATGTCAACCAAATAAATGCATAATAGTAAAGACTTACCCGTGTAATTATGTGTGTTAATCCATAAATTTATATGGTTTGCAGAGTGTAAGTGAAGCACTTAACATTAGAAATTTTCTCAAATTCTTAACGCTTCAAGAGTTAAATGAAATTAAAATCCTTCTTAGTTTTTATTTAGACTTTAGGAATATTTTAAGAAGAGTTTTATTAAATTGTAAAATAGAAGTTAAAAGAACGAAAAGACTAAATTAAGTAAATAAATATGCAATAAATTGCGCTATAAAGAAATATCGAAATAGGAGCAATTTAATAAACTCCAGATCTAAATAAACTGACATGCACATATATTTTATTTAAGAGCAATTTTATGTCAACAGAGTTTTTTAGCTCTGTGGTATATTAGCTATCGTTGTGTCGTAAACCTTCTGGAGGTTGACCATGGTACAAACCTGATAAAGAGCAGTATCTAGAAAAGCGATCGTGGTTGCACAAGTATTTGTGTGTTGGCCATAATTTTTAATTTTTACACACAGGCTTACAATCTGTTCTCTTTTTTTTTATTATTATTAATTCCAGTTCACAGGGTACGATCACGACTCATGGAGTACATTGTGCTGTAGTAAGAAAATACGTTATAGAAAGGGAGCAAAAGCACAGCTGATTTAAACATACTGATATTGTAATTGCAGAAGAAGAAGAATGTTACATAAACGAACAATGCGGCTAAAGAACGAGTTCTCTCTATAATGTATTATTCGATTCACTAGGCAATCAAGTACAAAATGATGAGCTCTTAGAGAGGTAAGAGTAGTATGTAAAAATATGCGATTATTTGAAATCATCAAAAGCATCCGCCTTCTCAATATTTACATCACCCATAGTCACAGGTGGCAAGGTGTGATCGTCACCACCACGACTAGGCGCTTATTAAATTCGATCATATTTGCGCGATACCACTCAGAGATTGTTTGTAGATCTTTTATGTGTTATTCGTAAGAATATAATAATTATAAATAAATAAATTCCACTTACCAGGCTTAAAGTGTTTTTATATAAATATTAAAATTATTTGCATTTTGAAAACTTACCTAAAAAGAGAAAAAAAAGTAACAAAATTCATTAATTAGTTAATGATGAGAATATTATATATTTAATACTCTTAATTATTGATATAATAAAATATAATTTTTTATCAAAAATAACCACCGAATTTAAATGAAAACTTAGCCGCTGTTCACAGGTCCAACTCTACCATGTACTTACCAGTCAACCGACGAGCCTTATTCAAAATAAATGTTTTGCAGTCGTATGACAACTTTAAAAACAATTCTGAAACGGTGGTGCAACTGTTTTTAAAAACAATATTTTTATACACAAAAAAATCTGGCTTTAATTTTGGTCAAGTGGCTTAATAATCCCCAATTTTACATTGAAATAATTAATAAAAAATTTTATTTTTATTACTTTTAAGCCTTAAAATATTTCATATTTTAATTTTCTTTAAAACTGTGCTATTAAAGCGATTTTCTTTTATTGTTTCCGTTAGAATGCTTAAAAATTAATGCTGCATTTCATTTTGTTTGTCGTGTATTTTAAATTACATGCCATTACATTTTGACAGAACATTTATTTCTCCCTACAACTGCGGCTGTAGTCTTACACTCGAAAATTTTTTTAAATGTTTGTCATTTATTACTTCATTTCCTCTTCTTATGTTTTTATGCTTTTATAAGTATTTGCTAAAAAATTAGTTAACAGATTGATATTATTTATTACCATGATATAAAATTTATTAGAATTTTTCTCCCCCAATTTTATAAACGTACGCACATGCATATGCAAAATTAGGCATAAATCTTTGTAATTTCAACGCAATAACTTTTTTGTAACAATTTTGAGCAAATTTTTTATAGACAATGACAGCATTAGACACTTATTTAAATTTTTTTTGCACACGACACAATTGCAGAAACCAAAGTAAGAGGGTTCGTAAATTACTATGTGGCTTTTAATTATAAATTTAGTTTAAGTTGTTATGTTTTGAATTGACGTTTTGTTAAATTTTGTTGACATTTATTTGCAAACCATATTTAAATGTCATATAAAAGTAGATCACTACCGTAATTCAGTTTTTTAAGATGCTGATAGATTTCTCTGAACGTCAACTACACGTAGATATGGATAAGTAAAGTTTGAACGTTAAGAATATCAAACTGCGTTTACATACACACATACATATGTTCAGTTGAGTTTGGGTAAGTAATCTTGAAATGTTTTACGCTAGAGCAGCGCTATAAAAGGTGAAAATTTGTTCATGTTACGGTCAATATAAGTGCCCTAGCGCACATGCACTTATTGCAGTTTTTGATCGTTTTTGGCACTAATTATCTAATTCTTCTCAATTTGAAACCATCAACAAGAGAAGGAAGTGTAAATACCGTACAGAGTTTAGCTGTGACTATTATAGCAAAAAGTCCTGAAAAAGGTGTCGAATGCCGAATCCATATCGTTTTGTTGTTCTTGGACTACATGGAGAATTTTACATATACACATTAAGAGCGTGTATATAAAATATAACTGGTGTTAGATTTGAAGCTAAATAACCATAATTTCGATTGAATTTTTAATTTGTATTGTTTCTTTGAATATGGATATTGGAATAGAATTGGAAATACCAGTAAGAAAAATTTCTGTATATGGATTTACCAATACTTCCATAAATATCGACTGTTTGATATGGTTTGCCCGCTGGGGGTATTATCGTTTCTTTTGTTTTTTTTTTTTATAGAGGGCACTTTCAAGGAGTGCTGATTAAATTTCTGTTTTCAAAAATTAATCAACTAAACAACAACGCAACTTATCCTACATTGCTATCTGCTATTCGATTTCTTGCAAAATCAGTTTATTTGTTATTATTAAGGCCAGCACTCAGGGGATGACTCATAATAATGCAGTGGATTGTGTTGATCTAGGACAATATATTATTGGAGGCAACTTTTCTTTCAGAAGTGGTTCTATGCAAATATTATTCTCGCCCCCTTGTTCATGAGATTTAGTGCCTCTGGGTTACTCATTATGGGTCTGAGTAAAATCGTTTGTTTCTGTGGATACACCGGTAACTCTTAAGGCTTTAAAAACAAATATTCAAGTTACTATTGGTGCTAAATGGTCAGATTTTTTGAAAGAAATAGACAAAAATTCCACTGATAAAATGGACTATGTAAACTCGTAGCCATTAATGCCATGCGATTATCTGTCAGATTGCAATACAAAAATATCATTTTAATAGAATTTCTTCCTTTATTATCGAAATTTATAATAGAGAGAATAGATATTGCTGATAATGACACTTACAGTGTTGGTATTATTGCCATACGACATTCGAGATTTTATTTAAAATAATACACACTAAAACATACTGGTATAATAAGTATTTGAAGTCTCATTGTATAGCTGACTTTTTTTCTTATTGAGACCAATACTCAGGAGTAAACCCCTACTAAATGCGTGTGTATTGTATTGGAATTTTTGTGGAAAGAAGAGTACAATATGACAACAGAATATATATTTTACCCAATTCACAAAATGTTATAGTTGTCGTAGATCGGTAGAAACTATGACAAACTACAACTATATTTTTCCTATGTTTTCGAAATATCGTATCAATACACCAGAGTTGGAAAACTTTTTTTTTTGTTTATTTTTTTTTTTTCAAATGTATTTTAAAAATTGTTTGAAATGTTTTTCTTCTCTTCTTCTTTTTAAATTTTTTATTTAAGAAATTTGATAACACTGGATAACATCTACAACAATATTTACGACAAGGTGTTCACAAAATGAAATTCCATTTAACTATAATCTACAACAATATACCATTTTGTGAATTGGGTAATTATGTTTTCTTATATTATTAAGCGTCTCAGGAATGAGAAAAATGGCTGCTTCACCCTTGAATGATCAAGAGCAATTGCTCCATCATTACAGGTTAATTGTGGTGAGTGCCTTCGCTAAGTAGATTTTATCTGTTATTTTATATATTTAATATAATTTGTACTATTTTTTTATATCGTTTCATTTCCATTATATTTTAAACTCAATACTTTGATAATATTTATAGGGTAGAGATACGTCATTAATGTGCATTTGCTATCTGAAACACCAAATAAATACTTCCAAATAAATCTTGTATGTAATTAACTTTAGGTAGGTAGGTAGGTCAAATGGCGACTTAATCCGAAACCCTGATCGACTACAATTAGCACAAGGTGCCATTTTGATACCATTGCAGGACCAAACTTAAGTTACCTAAATGTAGAAAAAAGAAGAGAAAATAACTACAGCCAACCAGAGCTGTCTATAAAGTGAAGTACAGTAAGGGGGTCCAGATTCGCACAGTGCGCCAAGCCGTAGAAAAAGGGCACCCCAAAAAACGCCAAACGTCTGATTGCCAGACCTGCGCAGTCACAAAAAAATCGTTCCACAGTCTCCCCCTCAGAAGAATTCCCGCAACTTCTGCAGTGCGGATTAGAGGGAAGGCCCAGCCTCTCCACGTGTCTACCGATCAGCCAATGACCCGTATACACTGCTATAAATTTGGACAAGGACCACCGGAGAATCGCTAAGATTCCCAGAGTCCTACCCCGGTTGTACCATGGCCAAAGTGTCCTAGAAACAGCACAAGTAGTGATGGAATTCCACCTGCTCTGTGCTTTCCCAAGGAAAAACTTGGATATCCTTTACTTAATGGTAGTCAGTGGACATCCAGGTAGGAAGCAACATAAGTTAAATTTTGTCTTTTTTTAAAATTTCAAGTATTAAACTAATTATTCAAACATGCATATATTGTGCTGGATGATATAATTAAATAGAATTAAGTTTTAATCCTTTCCGATTAACATTTTTTTAGCCGGTGTTTTACTGAATAATTATTAGTTGTTTTGTTCTTTAATGACAACTACATAAAAGCTTAAAAACATCAAATTAACATCACATTTAAAACATCTTATTATTATAGACGACGCTTCTATATAAAATTCTCATTTACATCTGCATTCTTATTTGGATTATAATTTATATATATTTTCACTAAATCGTACAAAACTAACACACAAAATGACGAGATGGACAGACAAAGACATCAGAGTACAAGTATTATATTTTGACACGCTTGTTCATTCTGCACTAATTACGAGGGTCGTTTTGCTTTGTCGCTTGGTATGTGCGTGTGTATATAGACACTCTGAAAAAAAAAACATAAAACAGATAAAAATAAATTCACCAAAAAATGTAACGCCACATAACATGCATGTTGATGTCTCCTCAACATGAAATCACCATTCAGTGAATAAAAACAAAAAAAAACAACGAACGAAATTATAAAGAGAAGCCTTCAAATGTGTAGGAATTAATTGTAGGCTCCACCTTGGATATTAACAAAGAGTATTAATATGTACGTACATGTGTATATAATTTTCTTTTTTTTTTATTTTACTTAAATAAATATCTATATACGAGTATGTATGTATATTTCTTCTTTTTATTTTAATTTTAAGTATACAAAATATATACGAACAGAGGCAGACAATAGTAGCAGGCGTAGTAGTCCTTCGACGGCATTATCATATGGACAACGCGTGTTGCTTTTTCCAACTACACGTACATACTTGTGTGATTACAATATAAGTAGAGATTGTATCTTTGAAATGTGTGCATTTACTTTTAAAACATTGTGCCAAAATAACACATAAATATGGCCAGATAATAGCATATCTTCTTTAAGGGAGTTACATAAGTAATTGTGAATGCGATAAATATTCTGAAACCTACAAGTACATGTGCCATAAAGGCAACAGTCATTAATTGTAAAGACATGTTTCGCTTCTTATTTCTCTCTCCTTTTATTAACATACTCGTATATACGAATGTAAGTATGAATTTCTTTTTAATTTCAGTATTTTTCTATGGTTGAAATATTTTATGTTTAACAACATGTTGTTTATGCCTGTCGTAGCTTTTTTTGTATTCACACGACGTTGAATTTTAAAAGTAAATACTTTGTGTGTGGCATAATACAATGTTGCCACATAATTTGAATTAAAATATCTATAAAAAATAACACCAATAACTGTAGAAAAATGATTTGTAAAAGATACACATATAATTGAATATTTAAAGAAATTTTAATCATTAGGGTTGGACTATTTAATAACTTGAATTAAGACCCATTTACAACCAGAACTTCTATGATTATAGTTTATATAAAAACTATGTCCATATTTAGACGAGCGAACATTTGGATGGAAAACATCTTTAATTTTCTTTCGCGTTCACACAGATGAAGCTTTTTTCGGACACATTTCATTATTATTGCTATTATTGGGTTAGCAACTAAGTAATTGCGGATTTTTTTTTAGAAAATAAAAGTCAATTTTGCTTTAAGTCTGGTACTGAGTTCAAATTTGTGAAAAAAGTTTAGCTACATTTATTATTCCATTCAAAAAATTTGTCAAGCAACATATATCCCTAAAAGCATGCATCCTCCACCTTTATACACAACAAATAACACAGTTCAACAAAATAATTTGTTTTTTGTTGCTTTTGACAAGAACTGATTAAACTTTCGTTTGGGGCTCAGAATCTACATGTATTTTAGTTTTTCAGTTCTTCTTTTTAAGACCTGCACTTTTTATGCAATCCTTAAGAGTCCAGCTGCTGTGCAGTGAGTTGAAATTATAATGATATATTATGCATTTTATATACAGAAATTGCAAAAGACCACCTATAAAAATTCAAATATCCAATATAATTCTAAATAAACCAACACCAAAGCTATGTCAACAGTAAACACTCTATTATAAATTCCTGCTCATTATAATAAAAAAAATTATTGTAGGCTGGTGTAAATTTATTTTATTTCGTTCGAAAGAAATGTTGACTATGTTGTTCCGTACATGAATCAAAATATTGACAGAAACTTGTTGCAGTTAGAAAAAATGTTGATATCAGAGTGGGCAAACAAACAAAACATTTCGCAAAAGTTTCAACAAAGTCATACACTTTTCAAAATTTTTTTAATAGTATTGTACATGAACAAAACAAACACAAATACTTTCTAAATGAGAAAGAGCGCAAATGAAACAATTAGCTTTTCGCTCTTGTGCTTGGTTTGTTTTTTATTGTTTTTTTTCTCTTCTTCTTCTCTTTTACTCTTCTATCCTTTTTCTTCTCATTCATTTTTTGTTGTATCTACGCACATTTGAGTTAGTGTATTTGTAGTACTCAAAACAAAAAGAATACACAAAATTAAATGGGACAATCTTTCTCACTGTTTCTGTTTTATTTTTGTTTTAGTTATTGTAAAGAATACAACAAAATGAGATCAAACGTTCAGTTTTGTTTGTTTTCCTACTCTGGTTGATATATAGATTTCACATGTTTTTCGCAGCAAGAACAGAGTACTACTTTTGAAAAATTTTTTCACAAACATTTCGTACGAAACATTTTTATATGCAATTTGACAGCTTTTCGTACGAAATGTTGAACTCAGTACCAGGCTTTACGCGATTTTCAATGCATGTATGTGATACATGACGCTTCCTTGCAATCTCACCTGTTGTACTGTGACGATCCGTATCAATTATTGGTTTGATTTGATTGTCGTCCACTTCAACTGGACGACCGAAGCGTTTTTCATCTTTCAGTGAAAAATCACCAGAACAAAATTTGGCAAACCAATTTTGACACTGTCGTTATTTTAAAGCTTCGTTATCATAAACAGCACATAACTTTTTATGAGTTTGCGAAGCGTTTTTTCCTTTTCGCAATAAAAAAGCAAAATATGACGAAAATTTTCCTTTTGGTTTACCATTTTTCAACCACACAATAGATCAAAAAAATTTTTTAGTGATTGACAACTGAAGTACCGACTATCAAATAACAAAATGTATTTGATATTTCAATTACGTCATCTAACCTAAAAATTCAACTAGTGCCATCAATAAGTAAAATCCACATTTACTTAGTTGCCAACGCAATATTTAAAGTGTTAAAACATAGAGAAGAATCGCAACAAAACCAATCACCGTGCAACGAACACAAAAATGATTCTCTTTTCCCCAACTTAAGCATTTTTTTTATTGAGATCAAAACTCAGAGGCAAAACTCTCTAGTTATGCTGTGCAATGTATTGGAATTTTTGGAAAGGGCAGTATATATATGTACATATATTTTCTCTAATTTTATTATTAATCGCCTTAGGAAATTAGATAAATTGCTGTGAATTGTTCATTAAAAGGCCAGTGTTAGACCTCAACAGCATTTGTCTCATCGTTGCATCATGTTGATTGTGTGGTGAGTGCCTTCGTTAAGTAGGTACAGCTATTAGCTGCTGTTTCCCAAAAGGTGGCGCTACTCCCCTAATCATTCGTTTTTTGTTGACATTGGTTAAGGTGGAATAGTGCTGAATGTCAAGGAGCGGTTTCATTGTAGATGGTTTTCTTGGAGGGGGAGGGGAACCTCTTATTATTAACACGTTCGCGGACGTGAATGTTATAGCATTCATTTTCATACTGATGCAAAATGACGTGAATGCTATAGCATTCAAATTTTAAAGCCAATTTTTATTCATTTAATTTTATACAATCTTAAGTTTTTGTAATTAATACACATTCAAAATAATGACCAATTGGTTCATTAGATACTTTCGTATATATATATGTATATAACGGTTAAAATACGATGTTCTTATAATATATGTCTACTTAGATTTCGGATATTACAACTAGTTTCAAAAATAATTGCCTGTATATTTTTGCAGCTCCCTAAAATTTTTTGCGTCCGCGAACGTGTTAATTATAATTTAAAAAAAAAACTTCAACTAACATTTTAATTTTTTACCTTTGCTGGGATTAGAACCTGAGCCGTTTAAGCTTTTGTGCGAGCTCTCTATCCTCTATACCATGCACCACGCCACGTTTGCATTACAGCAAAATTAAAAGTTTTCCTTCCAAATGTTTCCTCAACTAAATACTAACTGTGTGTAGTCAGTAATAGTTGTTCGAATAAAAAAAGGCTATTATAATTTGTTCTGTATCAGACATTTTTTTTATTTGTTTAATTTTCTCGTCTTATGAAAAATCAAGAAACCCTTTAAGCCATTGTTATTTAGGTCAGCAAAAAAAAAAAAAAAAAAAGAAAAAAAAATAAGCGTTCAAGTGTTTTATTTTGTATTAAATTAATATAAAACATAAATACTTAGAAGTATATATTGTACATACATATATAAGTATAAATATATAATATATAAATTGCACAAATTAAATACTTTAAGGCGCTTTCAATTTTTTCTTTATATTAAACAAAAAAAATCATATGTATGCGTTTATATTGTGCACGTATGTATGTATATGCAAAAGTATATAGAATTAATTGCTTAAATTTAAATAATAAATTAAAATTACATAGAGAGAAAAAAAGCAAAACTGTTGATATCAAGTGTTATTCACAAGTTCATACTTAAAACAAATTTTATTTGATTTTAATTGGGCGAATTGTAAGTATTTTCCGAACAATTGAAAAATTAAAATTAGAAACAAATAAAAAAAAATTCACACTTAAATGTTTTTCTATAAAAACTTATAATTAAACAAGTTATATAAAACTAAATTTTTTTTAAGTCAATTTCTGTTTAGTAGAGCTATGAAAACTTTTTTATTACTGTTTATATAGTGTATATCGTCGCAAGAATTAAAGAACGCTGTAACTGACAAGAAAGCGAAAATACGTTTTTTGCATAATTTTTATCAGAAAAAATACGCATCGATTGGTCCCAGCTCCAGATTCCTATGATGAAAAGAAATTCACTTACGCCGTCTGCGTTTTTAAAAATACAAGTGTCTTCTCTCTCCTTTCATACAAGTTTTTTGGCTCTGGTAAACATTAAATGTTTTGTCAGTTACAGCGTTCTTTAATTTTTGCGACAATATGTACATATATTGCAATGTAGGTGTCTGAAACTAACAAAAGTAGGTGATAGGTTTTCTTTATAAACAATCGCTAACTATCCATAGTCAGTTAAATAAATAGCCCCAAAATTACACTGATTTCATGCTCGTACATTAGAACTGTATTGTTTTGTTTAATTTCTGTGCCTAAACTTTTTTTTTATTTTTGTCGCCATCATCTTCAGACTTATACATGAACAAAAAATAACTTTTTTTTATCATTATTGCCATTAATGCGCCTAGGGGGCAACCCCTGCTCATGTAGTACATTGTGGTGGTCTAGGAAAATATGTTATGGGAAGTAGGAAGGAGTTAGTAGTGCTTGTGGACATTTGATTTAAGCTTATCGATGTCCTAATTGGCAGACAAACATTCACTGGAAGATTGTTCCATACACGAGCGATGCGGCCAAAGATCGTATTCTCTCTATAATGCATTGTGCGATTCACTGTCAACTACCAATAGATGTGCTCTGAGAGAGGTATGTGTAGTCCGCAAGTATATGCGATCATCCAAATCAAATTCTTTATTTTATCAGAAAACCTACCATGGTAATAACTTATGTAAGTACATTTGGCATTTTCATTGTCGCCAATTTGATTACTGTAATCTGCTTCATAAAACGCATTTATCCATTTAATGTTTTTTTCAAATATTTACAAAAATTTTTCTTTTATTTAAAATAGAAAGTGTACAATTTAAGAAAGTAAATAATATCAAAAACTATCGATAGTATTTAAAATTATCGATTATGAAACGTTAGTTATAAACTATCGATAGTCCCGATATTACGATCAATAGTTTCCAGCCAATAGTCTAAGGTCTTTACAACCCTCTGTCAGGTTTACGGCCTAGCTTCTCGCAGCACTCATATTGTGTGTGTCAATTTTCATCCATGAGTACCTGGACCAACAGTTTAATGTCGACTCCGAACGATAGACTTGAGAAGCTTGTTTATGGCAAATAGTTACTCTCAGAGCTTTTATCAGAAGACTGCTGAGAGGTAGTCGCCGAAAGAAATATTTTTTTTCATATTTCTTTTTTAAGATGTCAGAGCTGGGTGTATAACCCGGGGCTGATGCCTTAGTAAGCCAACACACTAACCATTAGACTACGGCGACTACACAATACCCCCCAATTTTTTTTTTGTTAAACTGCTTGCAGTGCTTTAACACTTTCGGATATAAAAACATTCTATATAAGCATATATCATAAGAAGTGTATTTAGGCAACAGCTCATAATGTTTTAGTGCCTGCAGTCATAATATCAGAAATACAAAGTGGTAGTTCACATTACACGAAATTCCCCTATAAAATGTGTGTAAAAAACCGGTTTTATATGTTTAAAACAACATTTATTTGTTGAATATCTGCCACATAGTATGGTTCTATTTTTTCTGCTTTAGTTTTGGTTCTTTTAAATCAGTTTCATATTTATTTATTTGCATGTTGTTTTATGCTCTTATTGTTAATTCAAATATTTGCTTTAAAAACTGAGAGCACAAAAGAGGCCTTATTTTGCAAGAGAGATAATAACTTGTAAGCTTAACTTAAACCAGGCCTGTTCAAAAGTAAAAATGTAGTTGTGTTGGTGAGAAAATGATAATTACACTGCTGTACGTGTAAGTAGCAGTATCTGCAGTTGTATGAATTTTTTTTAAGTAAAATTTATATATAAAATTTCATCTAAAAATTTAATTACTTTAAGAACAATTTATAAATACTAATCTGCTATAAAGAAATAAAAAGTACTTTTAATTTTTTAACAAAAAAAAATTTTTAAGTTTAGTTTTTTTCATTAAATTTATTAAAAATAATGAAAATGTCGCTGAAAAACTTTTAAACTATATTTTTAAGTGTTCTTTGATAAATAAGGTATTGCATTTACAAATTCATTTATAATAGAAAATATTTGTGTGCATTGCAATTAATTTTGTTTCCACTGCAAACAATAAATCAGCGTACACCCACCACGCATGTTAACTCGTCGCTGTCTCAGTGACGACTAAAAGCAAGAGCGTAAGAATACATGTGAGTTTAGCTAAAGCACAATTGTGTATAAAATTTTTATTTTTGAACAGGCCTGACTTAAACTTAATTGCTGTTTTGTGAAATCACATCAATTATAGAATATGTATTGTTTTTGTTAAAACTATTGCTTTTAATCGTTTTATGGCGTAATTATCGTAACAAGATTCTACAACAAAATACTATTTTCAACCGTAAAGGATTAAAAGTTTATGGAAACTATGATTCAAAAAGAAATTATTATCCCTTCCATAAACGTCTAGTTAACTTTCAGGCGTTAAAAGCGTTTTATCAACTTGTTAATAAATTTGAAATAAATGCCTATTGCTAGCGACTTGGCGTGGTTAATGCTAAGAGGATCAAAATATTTTCTGGCCACTTTGTTGTCTGTAAGAATGTTCCCCAAGTACACAAAAGTAATTTTATTGTATTTCCTTTGTTATAAATAAAAGAAATAATTTAATACTGTTTTTTTTTTCTTTTTTTGTATTCTACTTGTATTAAATTGTGTAGGTACTTGTCTGTATCGTCGTGGGCAATTTAATAAATTATGTAGTAAGTATGTTTTACTTATAAAACGATATAGGCAATACACATACACTATTGTACATACTTATACATGCACACACATGTATTTTATGTTTTATCTATTTGATTGAAATATTTTATTTGACATTCTCTTGTGTATTGTTGTTTTTGTTTTTTTTTTCTAACTTTTTGTTTTGTTTCCTGTGATACACGAAAAAAGGGGAAAAAGTGATTATAAAGATTTACAATGCGGTGAATGCTTTGTGACAAGTGTTGTAGAAAACAGCAGAAAAAAACAAAAAGAAAAAGAAGAAATTATGTCTGAAATATTTTGTTCAAGCAAATCATTTAATATCACTTTTGGTAGAATTTAAAATATTTACTGGGGATTGTTACGGCTCACTAGGCTCAACATATGCCCCCTAGGAATTAAATGCTGTCAGAATATGTCAAAAACAAAAAAAAAAAGGAATGAAATTACAACGTGTAAACAATATTTTCTATATTTTTTATTTGATTAGGGGATCGTTTTTTTTAAGAATTAGAGGTTTTTTTTATTATTATAAAAAGTGATTTTGCTTAAGTGTAAAGATATAAACTTAGAAAACAAATATGGTAAACGTTTAACTTTTATTGTTAAATTCATTAAAATTAAATAAATATTAATTATAAAATACATAAATGAGATGATTGCACCAGATCTTTTGAAAGTCTAACTTTACTATTTACTGTACAGTATTATTTACTACAGTGGTTAGTGTATTTGTTTGTTATAGTAAAATCCAAAATAACGACTATATTACTTGAAGTGCCTTGTAGTACCCCAAATTTGCAATATTGAAATTGATTTTTCTTTTGGTTGAGAACGGTTAAAGCAAAAGTTAAAACAAATCATCAGTAATTAGGCAAGTGGGCATCCTACCTCACATGTAAAGTAATTGTGATTTTTTATATATCTCGCGAGCGTTAGTAGAAAAGTTTTGAAACTTATGATGAGCAAATTTGTTGGCAATATACACAATCATATAAAAAGGAAGCAATGTTAGAATTTCGGAGGTTTTGCTCTGTCCATATATAAGATGTGCGTCACTATAAACTGTAACATATCAAAAGTCAAATAAAAACTGACTGGAGTAAGCTAGAGTTAAAAATAAAACAGTTTTATTTTGCATTTTTATTACAGATTTATATTCTGTATTATTTTATTTAAAAATTTAATTTTATAAAATTTTTTATTTTATTCATTATGCCATCCATAAGCAATGTTATAGTGTTTTCGGTGATTTTTTTGGTACCAGCTGTCCATTTATATCGAAAACTAGTAATGGTTTTGGGAACAGATGTACTCTTCTTTAGTTCTCTTTTGACCAGAGCCCAATATCTTTCAATAGGCCGCAGCTCTGGGCAGTTTGGTGGGTTAGCCTCTTTTGGAACAAAAATAACATTATTTTTATTATACCAGTCTATTGCGCTTTTACTGTAGTGACATGTTGCCAAATCTGGCCAGAAGAATGTTGATATGTTGTGCTGTCTTAGAAATGGGAGCAACCTCTTTTGAAGACACTCTTTGATATAAATATCTGAGTTTATTGATCCCAATGTAACAAACAATGCACTTCTGTTGCCGCAGCTACAAATAGCCTGCCAAACTAGGAACTTTTTGGGAAATTTTGATAGTTTTTTAGTTCGGAACTCTTCAGAAACATTGCCTCTACTATCCGCTACATAAAACTCTTGGCCAGGAAGCTGCGCAAAGTCTGCAAAAACGTAAGTTTCATCACCCATTACACAACATTCGAACTTTTAAAAAAATTCTTTTTTGAGGAGTTTTGCTCTTTTTTTTGCTTCAATATTCTTCTTAGCATTTCTATCCGGAACTTTTTGGACTTTAAATGTTTTAAGGCCAGCTTTAGCTTTAACTCGGCGCACAAAACTTTCCGAACATTGCACTCGCCGGGCTACTTCGCGACCAGAAATATTTGGAAGAGCCAGCAAAAGCTTCTCAACCTTTTTGGCTTTCGCGTCGTTCGTTACCAGTTTTGCTTTACCTGTTCCAGGCTTTCTTTCAATTTTTAGGTCTTTGTTGAACTTTTTGACCACTCTGGAAACACATTGCCTGGTCACGTGGACTTCCCTAGCAACTTTTGTATACCTCCAATATGGTTGTTTTTGAATTATTTGAATAATTTTTGTATGCACTTGTCTTTGATTATCCATTATGAACTAACTAACAAGTCAAATTTGACAAACTGATACATTTTAAAATCTGACACATTTTTCAAAGATATTGTGATTAAGAAAAATAATTTTGATTAAAGGTGAAAAAAGTTATTAAGAAAAATGGGTGTTACACTTTATAGTGACGCACATCTTATTTACACTAAATTTATTATTAAATTTATTAAATTGCATGAATTTTCTGCATAATTATAGCTAAATTAAGTTGATAGAGCGTTTAGTTCCTCTTGTAATGCACATGTGGTTATGAACTTGCTGATACATACATACATACATAACTGGCCTTTACAACCCTGTGTCAGGATTACGGCTTAGCTTCTCGCAGCACTCATGTTGTGTGTGTTAATTTTTATCCATGAGTATCGGGACCTACAGTTTAATGTCGACTCCGAACGATAGACTTGAGAAGCTTGTACATGGCAATTAGTTACTCTCAGAGTTTTTACCAGAAGACTGCTGAGAGATAGTCGCCGAAAGAAATATTTTTTTCATATTTCTTTTTAATAATGAAAACACTTTATTGTATTGTATAACCCTGCAAATTCACTAACCCTGAACTCTCACCTGTCACACTGTCTTTCTTTCAAGCAGAAAGTTCAAATATTTCGTTAATTTTGTGACACCCTTTTTAAAATCAAACATCTAAACTTAGTTCTCACACGAATTTTACAAATTTATATCTCAGCCGGAGAAAATTGATTGCTTTATTTTATTATCAATTACATAGTATTTACCTTTATAATATATTATTTTTGGAATTTCATGTGGCACCCAATTAAACATTGATTACTGTGTCGCCGTTTAGGAGCTTATGTGCTCTATCCGCCATTTTATATATCTCGAGTTATTGACGCCACTTTAGTTTTAGAAACCAACATTTTTAAAATCTGCAATCTGTTTTCGGCTATTTATCTCCGAAACTGGATGAGATATCTGAAAACGGATTGCAGGCTTGTAAAATTTGGGGTCGAAAACTAAAGGGGCATCAATAACTCGAGATATGTAAAAAATATGAAATGGCAGATAGAGCACATAAACTCCCGCACGACGATGTGTATTCCCATATCTTGAGGAGAAGAAATTCATTGTTCTATATTTTATTAAAAAGAATTTGTTATTTCTCTTTGTTCCTTCAAATTATTAATACAAAATAAATTTATGCATTATAAATAATGAATTCTAATATTTATTATGAGGAGATATTGAACACATTTATTACTTTCGTAAGACATGCTCTTTGTTAAAGGCAATTGTTTCCGGAATCAACAGTATGCATTCTTTGTATTACCTTCTCGATTCCCATTGATTACCATTTCTTGCTAGGTATTTATAACCGTGTTTAACTGTATTTACTCTATGGAATTTTCTAATTATTTATTTTAATTTTTGTACCAATATAGTATTATATTATTAATAATTTGAAGGAATAACGAGAAATTACGAATTTCTTTTAATAAAATGTAGAACAATGAATTCGTTCTTCTGAAGATATGGGCATACACATGGTAATCAATGTTTACTTTTATGCCACTTGAAATTACCTTCTCTATTCTAAAAGTAATATATCTGAAGACAGATATTAATATTTATTTAACAAAATGACAATACAATATATGTACATATGTATTTTGTATTTTTTTTTTTTATTTAAGACCAATACTCAGGGGTAAACCACTACTAAATGCAGTGCATTGTATCGGAATGTTGAATATATACATAGATAGATGTAAAGATGTTAAGCGCCTTATGTCAATGGGATAAATTGCTATCAATTTGATCACTCAAAGGCCAGTGTTATACCTTCACCTCTGAATCATCAACAGAAATTGCCTCATCTGGATGTTGAATGTGAGTGGTGTGCGTCTTTTTATATGCAGGTTAGCTGTTATCTTCTCAGAAGGTGGCGCTAAACTCCCGATCATTCGTTTCTTGTGGAATAGACTGAATATGTCAGGAAGCGGTTTTTCCTACAGATGGACATCTTTGAGGGGGGGAGAACCTCTTATTTTTTTAAATTATAATTTAGAAAAACCGCAAATTTAATTTTATAATTCTTTTCTTGTCCTTCGCTGGGATTGAACGTCGGTCGTTTCAGTTTCTGTGCGTATGCTCTATCCACTATGCCATTATTATAACTATTACAATTACAGAAATCCCTAAATAAAAGCGACAAAAAAATTTCTCATGCCCGTATAATTTGTATAGAGTATCACGAAATAACGGGGTGACAACGCGACGTCAATGCTTTTCAATTGAAAAATCGGATTTTGACAAAGCGTTTAATAGTGGCGTTAGTTTTACTTTTATTTAAAAAAAAATAAGAATTAAAGAAATAATACAAATATTTATTAATTTGTCAATATAAAATGCAACAAATGCCATATATGTTTTGTTTTTAATGATTTGGCAAAACTTTGCAGTTTTTATTTAGGGACGGCAGTTAGAGTAACTAAAACCTATGCTCACTGTAGCATTACAGACCAATGTTACGGTAGAAGTCGAAACACAACCCTCTAACTAGCTGTCTAACACACTACCCATCCATACTTTAATATTTTTTAAAGTAATATTGTGGATAATTTTTATTTTATAATGATGTTTCGCCATGAGGTTATTGCTGATTACAATAATGATTATTTGGTATAATAATTAATTAAAATGTTATTATTTTAAGGTTTCATTCATTTATTTTTATAAATATTTTCTTTTTTTTTTTGCTACACATTTATGTATATGGAACGTAGAGCATTGTGTTGTACATCATGTTGCGGTTATCATGGTTTACTTTAATTATCAACAATTCCCAGAATTTTTATTAATTTTTTATTTATTTTTTTTTTTTAATTTTTTTGTAAACAAATATCATCACAATTTTATAAACAAAATCTAAAACTTTATTACAGCAAACAAAACAAAAAAAAATTTTTTTTTTTTAAGGAAAAAAAACATTGTAAAAAAACTAAAAATGCTCATGAAAGTAACGTGTATTATTTTAATTGTCTGCACATTTATAAAACTAAAAAAAATTCTACAAAATTATTAAATATTTAATGATTATTTTTTGTTTTTTGTTTTTTAATAATGAATGAAAAAAAAAAATGTCAGAAAAATTGACAAGTTAAGTTTAATTTGTAGTCGCCGTGGTCTAGTGGTTAGTGTGTTGGCTTACTATGACATAGGTCCTGGGTTCGATTCCAGTCCCCGACATCTTCAAAAAAAGAAATATGAAAAAAATATTTCTTTCGGCGACTACCTCTCAGCAGTCTTCTGGCAAAAGCTCTGAGAGTAATTAATTGCCATGAACAAGCTTCTCAAGTCTGTCGTTCGGAGCCGACTTTAAACTGTAGGTCCCGGTACTCATGGATAAAAATTGACACACACAACATGAGTGCTGCGAGAAGCTAGGCCGTAATCCTGACACAGGGTTGTAAAGGCCAGTTATGTAATGTAATGTAAGTTTAATTTCAATTATTTATTCCTTTCTTTCTTAATTGTAATGTTTAATAAAAAACAAATATTAAAAAAATGGTGTAAATTTAACATTTAAAATATGCTTATATTGAACCGTTGACAAATGCTTTGTTTTTAATATTCTTTTATTTAATTTCTCCCAAAACTACATATAGAAATGAGCTTTATCGTGTGTTATTTTGTAAGTTGTAAGTAGAAGTTGAACATAATTTCCGAATGCCGTGTTGAATTCAATGTAACGATAATTGAATATAAAGAGTCAATCATAATTTGTTGAAAGAGTTTTGAAATTGCATTCAATTCTGCTATACCTCTCATAACAACACCTTAAAAGCCATCCTCTAAATGATATTTTTATAGGACCAGGGGCCTTATCCTGTAATTCTCTTGAGCTAAAATGCTAAAATTTGGGGTTTTTGAAACAGGCTGGGCGTTAGAATATATAAAATTAAAAAGTTTAGAGGTAATAGGCATGAAGTTTTAAAATTACAATAAGCGGTCAAGAATTCTATTCGTAGCCAAAAAGTCCTAAATCAAATTTATAAATTTTTAGCGATAGAGTTTTAGCTTAGGAGAGTTACAGAATAAGGCCTTAGAATAGATTTATTGAAAGTTTTTTAGTTCGTAAATCTATCAAAATTTTGTTTGCTCTACCATACCACGTATCGTTCAATTTTCTAACAGTTATTGCCTTCCACCAATATATTGAACAGATTAGAATATCATACGTTTTAAAGATAATTTTAAAGCTTTTAATGTATTGCTTTTTTTAATAATTTTTTTTTTTAATTTGTAAAATATTTTCTTTTTGTTAAAAAATATTTCATTTCATAATTCTTTTCAAATAAAAAATTTTTCTATATTACACTTTAGAATTTTATAAAAGAGCAAAAAAAAAAAACAAAAACGTAATGTTCGTTTGATGAAAATAAATTTCTGCTAAACGGCACAATAAAAAGTTTTCGTTTTCTTTTGCTTCTGATTTTGTATTTTTAAAAGGATTATTTTACGTAAACAAGAGCAATATATTGCCGGTATGAATACATGCCAACCAACATATGTACGCTTTAGTCTTTGTATGTATATGTTGAATGCTTACCCAACATACCAAATGGCTTGAGAATAATATTATAATAAGCTTACCAACACAAGCCTTAAGTTTGAAAAACATTTTAGAATTTGTTGAAAAAGATTATCGTAACAATTGTAGAAAAATCAAAACGGAACCCTTATGGTAATGTTATACTTATGTTCAAGCTTACTAAAAGCTTAACTTTTCAATTTTAGAATAAGCTTACAAAAATAATATTATGTTAAAAATTGTATAAAAAACTTATTCGTCTCAATATTACATAACATTTTTAGCATAATAGTATAATAAACATTAAAACACCAATACATACATATATTGTTTTATTACAATTAAAGAAAAATTCTTTAATATTATTTATTACGCAAAAAATAAGGGTGGGAAGATAAATTTTAAAGTTAAATACGTCCCACACGTATGTTAAATGCATTCCACACAAATATTAAATATAAAAATTTTTTAAATTTCTTATTTTTTCGCTAAAAATTAAAAATTAATTATTGTTTTAAACAAATCATGGCGAAAACAAATTGCTTTTTCATATTTCATTAAAGAAAAAGATAAAAGGTACTTTAATTTCCTTGTATAACAATATCTATACCAGTGGTCTTCACAAAGAGAGTCACACTAAAATACACTGAGAGATGAGATTGGTTTCTTCATTTGTGTTGTTTTTCACAACTTGAATGAAATTAGTGAAAATTTTCGTTTCCAAAACCTTTAATTTTAAAATTTAAACTAATTTATTAAAATTATTCATAAAATAAATTGTTTGTAAATGCAATAAACAAATTGAAATGTAGTTATAAGAAATATAAATATTAATAAGTTTATGTTGCTTATTATCACATCTTCTCAGTGTCTGACATACCAATTTTGCTCTCTTGAAAACTAAAAAAACATAAACACATACGCAATTTTTGTCTCACACACATGTTTTTGTAATAATTGTGGTTGTCGGTCAACATGATGAAAACAAAGCGTATGGATTTCTTTTTATGAAAGATTTTTAACATTGCAAATTTTTTTATAATTAATTAAGTTTTTCATAGGAAAATAAAACAAAAACTGGTTTCCTGGAATTCTAAAAGTGATATCTGTTAATAAAGTACAATACATTTAATTTTAAACTAATATAATAAGAATTAACGATACGGGTAGTTTTGGTATATTTTAAGAAGCTGTTTGCCAGAATTTTTGTGGAATTAAGCAACCCTGGTTGTAATATTCACGAAGAGAGTAAGAAAAACTAAAAAAATATCCGAACAATTTATTTACCTGAGTAATACTGGTGAAGACCACTGATCTATACCGAAGTATTTATGGACTCTAAGCGGCATTTCCAAAGGACATGAATAAGGTCTCGATATATCACTGGATAGGCCTAAGAGAGAAGTTTCCACCCATGCATAAATCATACCCAGTTGTTTCTCAGGGAAAAATTTATTGCCAAAATAGTGCGAGGGGTGGTCGATTTTCACACATTGGGGAATGTTACACTGAGTAATAGACGTATTTCCAAACGACACGAATAAGCTTCCGATATGTCATAAGAAAGGCCAAAGGGAGTAGATTCCAACTGTATATAGACCATACAAAGTTCTTTCTCAGATAAAAAATTATAGCGAATAAAGTCTGCAGCGATGGAATTTATATATAAACTTATTTTAGACCTATTTCTAAAAGACATGAATGAGGTTTCTATATATCGTTGGATAGGTCGCAGAATGTAGATTCCAACAATATATAGAACATATCCAGTTTTTTCTCAGGGAAAAAGTTATTATTATTATTATTATTATTGCAAAAAATACAATACATATTTATTACCTTTTTATATATTTTTTACGCACTTCATTCACAAACTTCAAACTAAATGAAAATACAAAACGTTTTGACATTTAATGCATAGCACATACGATTTATTTGTGGAAATCCCCTTAATTAAATTGTGGATGGTTAAAAAACGCTTGTAAATTAAAATTTTATATATAATATTATAAATTAATTTAAGAAGTGCTTGCAATTTACTGTTTTTGTAAGCTTATTTTCAAGTTGCATTGTAGAAGGATTGCTTTATGGTATGCTGGGTTGTCTTTAAGCCAAATACGAATACATTCATATTTCTTGAAACACATATTGTACATACACATATGGTCAAAATAATAAATACATGCATTTCGTTTGCATTTTGCATTAAAATAAAATTATACATTTATTTTAATAAACATTTTTTCTTTTAATTTATATAGATTTTGTTATGTTTAAAAGAAAACACAAACAATTAATTCATCAAAACAAAAATAAAGTGTTTTATTAAATAAAAATTGAAAAAAGTTCAGAAAGAAAGTGGACAAAATAATAAATACATTGTATAATTCATTAAATTATAAGTAATATCTCAATTCAAATCAGTGCAATTTGTAATATTTCGACTAGTTTTACTAATACCCAGTGTATCCTTCATTATTTTGTATAACTTTGTGTACTCTGTTTGGCATACTGTTAATTAATTTACGGCAGGTATCCAAAGGAATTTCATACCAGGTTGTCTCAACAAAATTCCAAAGTTGGTCTTTATTTTGAAATTTTTTCTTACTTATTCTTTGTTTTAAGCCTCCCCAAAGCTTTTCAATTGGATTCAGATCTGGTGAACGACTTGGCCAGTCTAAGAGAGTTAAATTATTTTCCAGAAACCAATATTTAACAAAGCAGGATGTGTGCTTTGGGTCATTATTCTGCTGGAAGACCCATCTAAGAGGCATGTTTTCTTCAGCGTATTGCAACATTATATCCTCCATTATGTTTTTGTATTCAAAAGGAGTCATAGTATCTGTAATACGAAAAATAGTACCAACACCATACCACGAAAAACATCCCCACACCATAATGTTGCCACCACCGTGCTTTACCGTCTTTTTTATAAAACGGGGATGATATTCTTTACCCTGGGGTCGACGAACATTACGTTCATTATCGTTGCCAAACAAATTGATTTTTGTTTCGTCGCTCCACAAGATGTTACGCCACTTTTTCTCACCTGCTGGTTCGCACCAACTCAAATTGCTTTTTGCGAACGACAATCTGGCCTTAAAATTTTTCTTCCGAAACAGAGAAACTTTTCTGGCTATTCCACCTGGTAAATTAGCCCGCTGTAGTCTTCGCCGGACAGTTCGAGCAGATATCACATTGTCTATATGGGCACAAATTTTCCTAGAAGATATAAAAGGGTATCTTTTGGCGAGAGTGACAATGCGATTATCTGTCGTCGGCTGTGTTTTTGTTGGCCTTCCGCGAGTTTCTCTACTTAGTTGTAGTTTAAGGGCATTCTGGACGAACCCTAAGGATCTATTCATAGTTTTTGATATTTCTCGAAGACTTTACCCGTCGTTTTTTAATCTTAAGACAACCCTCCTCTCTTCTGGAGTACAGTGCCTTTTTTTGCCCATCTGTTAAACCAATTTTATTTAATTTCGTTTTAGAATAATACTTGTGTAAAAAATAGTGTGAATAAATTAACAAACCTTTTGTTAAAAATGTAAAATATTACAAAATGTAAATTGTATTTATTTTTTTGACCGAGAAAAAATGTAACTTTTAATATAAAATTAGAAAACAAAAGAAAAATAACGGGATTTTCGCAACACTTTTCTAAACAGTATTGGCAATACAGAAGAATAGAAAACTAACAAAGTTGACATACTAAATTAAAATAACGATAGTGAAAATCAGACGAAAAAAGAATAGTAGAAGTGTATTTATTATTTTGACCATGTGTGTATGTATGTACACTTTTTCTTCTGAGTTGGCTGGTATTGACGTGAATATACGAGTATACACATGTCACCATATACTACAGCTACTTAAAAAAAAAAATGCCATAATTTTCAATGAAAAAAAATAAACAAAGTTTTCTCATCGTTATGGTAGTCTCTATAATGCTTTAGAACCCTACAAATGGTATAAAGGCCATAAAAACAATTTCAAATTCTATTTTATTGTATTGTAAAAACAGTCCGTTAAATTGAACGTTTTTAATTTAAATTGAACAACTGGTGAAAAGAACAGAAGATAGCTATACCTTCTGACAGTCAGGCTACTACAAAAACACTTGGATCCTACGAAATTGGTTCGAATGCAGTATGTCACTCTAAGGTTAAACTGTTTGGGCTAAAAAGTAGCAATAGATTAACCTTAGCTGGGTCCCAGGTAATGTAGGAATTTATGACAATTAATCTCTTGTGAGCTTCACATATTTAGAGAGTTGAACAATGATTATCAAACATCAAGTAGTTAATTGTTAATGTTGGCACCGGCCAACATTTCGAAGAGAAAACTGAGGGACATATTATAAAAACCTAAAAAGAAATGAGAGTTATATAATAAATCTTAGGTCTCTCATGAATATTGAATGAATGTGTGATTGTTCTTTGTTTTTTCTTAACCTTCGCATTCCCAAAGATCTTTATATACATGATAACCCCAAACCAACCCGGGTGGGTTCTATACATTTTGTACGCATTTTAGATTAAATTTTTATATTTATATGGTAAAATATTATTTAAAAAAGGCAAAAACACACATAAATGAAGAGAAACTGTCAAAAGTACCAATATAAAAAAATTCGAAGTATGTTTAAGAGAAAAGTTTACTACATACAGTAAGGGACAAAATCGTTCACAAAATTCAATGTAAAATTTACATGTATGAAAAAGGTTAAAATTACTACGTCTGGTAACTCTGTGAGTTTTTTAGATCATATGTTATTAAGTTATCTTTTGTGTGGCAATTTCTTTTCTAAAGTACTGTTAGCTTTTTTTAATATTTAAACAAATTTAAAACCACGTGTGTGAACAATTTTGTCCCTGTTTAATTAAAATATTAAATTCTTTTGTTATATTGAATAAATAAAAATTTTTGTTGGTGGATTTTTCTTCAGAAGTGAGTACAATATTTATGTAAAAGTGTATTAAAAAATTTTTCTAAATAAAAAATTTGATTCTGTGCAGTTTTTTAAAATGGCAAAAGCTAAGTCGGCTCTCCTGAAACAAAATGTGGCAAATGATTTGGTGGTAGGAGTTACATAACGTAATATTGCTCAAAAGTATATAACATATCATTTGGATTTATCAACAAAATAAAAGAACAGTCCCATTTGGAGATCAAACGCAATGCAGCAGGTCGAAAAATCTTTCACCGGCGGATGCTCGAGAAGCTAAGCGATTAATTGTGACTGGTACAGCTAATACTGCAGTTGAGGTTAAGAAAATTTTAAATAAAGAACATAATCTATCTGTAAGTACCAAAACTGTACGTAGAAGTCTAAAAACTAGTGTGCGCTTTTAAGTGAGGGTAACCGGAAAAAACGACTCGAGTTTGCGAAAAAGAACCAGAATTTTACGGCAGAAGACTGGATGCGTGTTACATGGTCAGATGTTACTAAAATTAACAGAATCGGTTCAGATGGGCATCAATGGACATGGGTTAACAAAAGTGTTGGACCAAAGGAACGTAACATATGCCAGACGATGAAATTTGGAGGTGGATCTTTGATGGCTTGGGGATATTTTCGTGGAAATCAACTCTGAAAAACAGAATGTTATTAGAACCTGGTAAGCTTGTGACTCTGTGAAGGTATGGATTTAATGGCAGACAAAGCACCAGAGCACAATACAACTGGCCTTATAAGACAGGAAGGCAAATGTTATATATGTTGTGAATATATAAAAATAAAGAAGCACAACAAAGTGCTGCATCATGTGGAAAAAACCACTGTGCTCTAAACATTCTTTTACCCAAACATGTGAATGTGAAAAATGTGAAAACTGTCATATTGTTCACCCCGTGAAACCTACACGACTGCGAAGGTTAACAAAGTCGCCTTAAAGCCTAAGTAAGTCGTATATTATCTGTTACATATTCTACCACGTTTTTTTATAAAACTTTTCTTTAGTTTTTGTATTTGTTTTTTCTTCGGTAGTTTGTGCAGTTTATTGTTCAACTTGTTAGCGCAAATTTATTAAAAAAAATATTTTTAAAATTGCTGTGAATGTTTATAAACACGTTAACTGCAACAAGAAAGCGTCACATTATAAAGAAATAAAAGCAGAAAATTATAACAGCAGCGAGACTACAGGCGAAAATAAAAAAGACGAATAAAGTCTCTTGGAAAAGAAAAGGAATAAAACAACCCAAAGGAATAAAAACAGCAAAAATTTGTTAAAAATAACAACTTTATGAAAATCTATTGTTTTCGTCGTGTTGTACGAATATGTTGTTTTTAAGTTCTGTTCGTTTATTGTTGTTTTGCTATCGTTTACGTAGTTGTTGCTGTTTGTGTTGTAGTTGTTGTTGGCCATTGTTGTTGTATATTTTATTCCTTTTTAACCAACTGAAAAGTGACACGAAATTGGGTCACAGGTGAAAATCGTTTAAAGTTTGTTGAAATAGTTTGGCTGGCTTTTATGCGTCAAGTTTTTGCCACTATTTTTCTTTTCTGAACAGGACTTTGTTTTAAAAGAATTTAGAGTTTTGAAAGCAAACAAAAAAGATCTCTAGTTTGCTTATTTAAAATATTTATTTAAAAAAAAAGGAAAAATTGTTAGTAGTTTTGGGCATAGTGATTAGAGCGCTCACACAAAAACTCCAACGACCCAGGTTGAAATCCCAGCACAAGTGAAAAATATGAAAAAATTAGTTTGCGGTTTTTTCAGAATTATAATTTAAAAATAAGAGCTCCCCCCACACCAAGAAGACCATCTACAAAGGAAGCACTCCCCGACATTCCACTCTTTTCCACCTTAACCAATGTCAGCAAAAAACGAATGATCAGGAGAAAAGCGCCACCTATTGGGAAGTAGCAGATAACAGCTAAACCAACTTGGCGAAGATGCTCACCACATAATCATCATGCAACGATGAAGCAATTGCTGTTGATCATTTAAGGGTGAAGGTATAACACTGGCCTTTGAATGATCAATTCACAGCAATTTGTCGAATTCCTAAGGCGCTTAATCGTAATATAAGAAAAACAAAAATGTATGTTCTGTCATAAGTGTACTGTCCTTTCCAAAAATTCCAATTCAATGCACTACACTTAGTAGGGGTTTACCCCTGGGTATTGGTCTCAAAATAAAAAAAAAACCTAGTTTTTTTGAAACACTACAAGAAATACTTTTGTTCCTATCACCCTTTTAGTATTTAGAAGATCGTGATAAGATTCCTGTGGGGCGACACCTTAAAGACGATGTTAGGTCTTCTTGATCGCATGTAGAAAATGATGAAAGTTTCCAATAATCGCTTATTTGTACATACTCGGACTTACCGCCGACCACATATGCACTATGCATTACAAAGATAATTAGTTCTCTAGTTGTAATATTTGTTTAGAAAATGCTACTTTCGAAAAAGATATTGAATTAATCATTTCAAATGCTCACAAATATTTACCCCACTTTCATAACCTCTTTCATTAGTACCAGCACTGCGTGGAAAGGTTTCATCTCCTTTTATTGATGAGATTAATTGCCAAAGAATCTGCAGTTAATACAAGAGGTTGTGAGCGGGAATAAATACGTTATATGTGGTTTGCTTCATTTTTTAAAGGATACGTTTTTGGACTCCATATTTAATAAATTTTTTTATCAAATATTTACATAACATGACCGTATCTTATGTGTGGCAGAAAAACTACAGGTTCCGCAAGTGATAAGTGCACATTATATCCCAAAGTAGGAAAGCATTTAACTGTTGTTTATGCAAAAGTTGTTGCGAAGCGTAGACTCCATATAGAATTCCATTGCAACAAAGTACTGTGGCTTTTGGAACGTCAAATTCCTTACTTAGAACAAAATTATTCTTATACCTTGTTTGGAAATGTTATTCACATACAGTGCTTTAATATTTAAATTGTATATTGTCCTGTGGCTGCAAAATCAAATGTATTTATTCTATGAAAGTACAGAAAACCGAAAACAATTTCAAAAGAATAAAAAAGCTTCACTGAGACAATTTATTACTGCATATGCCTAATAAAGTGGTATAAGTATTAAACGGTTACAAATGTTTCTGAGAAAGAGAATTTCAACAGAATTAGAAATACATTGATTTTTTTTTTTTTTTAAGAAATGTGAGTATAAAATATAGAACAAAGGCTGCATAACATATCTGGTACAAACAGATATTATACAGTTCTGGCGAAAAATTGAGCACAATTACAATAATCAGATGGTTTGGCAAAGAATTTTTCTAATGAATTACGAATATAGGTTTCCCTTCCATTATTTTATACACTATATAGGGTTATTGCATCTTTCAAGCTTAGGTCTTGTTGTTTCAAAGGAAACTACAGTAAGGGACAAAATTGTTCACAAAATTACAAAAATTTATAATAAATCCAAAAAAGTATGTTTTATTCAAATATATTTTAATTTTTTTTACCTATATAGAATAATGTACATCTAAAAAACGTAAAAAGAACAAAATTTTAAAAGAATGTGTGTTAAGAGTAAAAAAATAAATATTAATTTAAAAATTCACATGTGAACAATTATGACCCTTGTTGAATATTCCATTGATTTTAGGTCCTAATATTCGGTATGTACACCATTAGCTTTTTTAACTGCCTTAATTTTTTTTGGCATACTTTTCACTAAATTCGTCAAGACATTAGGGTCAATACTTTCCCAAGCTTCAACAGCACGCTCCCAGAGTTCGTCTACGGTCTTTGGAGGGTCTTTTTGAGCAAAAATTTTTCTTTTTAATATGGACCACAGGTGTTCTAATGGGTTTAGATCCGGCGACTGAGGAGGCCAATCCAAAAGCTTGATCCCATTTTCTTCAAACCAACGTTTTGTTATCTTCGCGGTATGCTTAGGATCGTTGTCCTGCATAAAGATGCTATTCTGTCCCGGATCTAAACCAAATATGTCGAGACTTGGAATGTATGAGTCTTCTAAAATGTCTATATAATCTTTAGCACACATTTTGCCTCTAATTCGGCGAAGTACTTCAAGTTGATTCCCGCGAAAACAGCCCCAAGCCATTAATGAGCCACCTCCAAATTTAATTTAAGACGCCTAGAGTTCGCGAAAAAATATGAAATATTCACTTTTGAAGACTGGATGAGTGTAAGATGGTCCGATGAAACAAAAATTAATAGAATCGGGTCAGACGGACGACAATGGACATGGGTGGATAAAAGTGTTGGTGTCAAAGAAAGAAATATTTGCCAAACACTTAAATTTGGAGTTGGCTCATTAATGGCTTGGGGCTGTTTTCGCGGGAATCAACTTGGAGTACTTCGCCGAATTAGAGGCAAAATGTGTGCTAAAGATTATATAGACATTTTAGAAGACTCATACATTCCAAGTCTCGACATATTTGGTTTAGATCCGGGACAGAATAGCATCTTTATGCAGGACAACGATCCTAAGCATACCGCGAAGATAACAAAACGTTGGTTTGAAGTAAATGGGATCAAGCTTTTGGATTGGCCTCCTCAGTCGCCGGATCTAAACCCATTAGAACACCTGTGGTCCATATTAAAAAGAAAAATTTTTGCTCAAAAAGACCCTCCAAAGACCGTAGACGAACTCTGGGAGCGTGCTGTTGAAGCTTGGGAAAGTATTGATCCTAATGTCTTGACGAATTTAGTGAAAAGTATGCCAAAAAAAATTAAGGCAGTTAAAAAAGCTAATGGTGTACATACCGAATATTAGGACCTAAAATCAATGGAATATTCAACAAGGGTCATAATTGTTCACATGTGAATTTTTAAATTAATATTTATTTTTTTACTCTTAACACACATTCTTTTAAAATTTTGTTCTTTTTACGTTTTTTAGATGTACATTATTCTATATAGGTAAAAAAAATTAAAATATATTTGAATAAAACATACTTTTTTGGATTTATTATAAATTTTTGTAATTTTGTGAACAATTTTGTCCCTTACTGTATATTACCGATATTTGCTCATTATTTTTCATGAGAAACCTGTAATCAGTGTATTAGTGTTAGGAGAATATGTTGTTATAAGGAAGAGGAAATAGTGAATAGAAAGAAAAAACAAAAAAACCAAAAAATCGAAAATTAGCTTTCAGTTTTTACTATGGCAAAATTCTTTTATCTGTTTATTTAGAACTATTAACTCACTACTGTTTAATTTTTTAAAAACAGGAATAAAATCAGGCTTTGTCCTATCTCCTACCTTATTTTTAATCTTCGTTAATGACCTTCTCCTTTTAACTTCAAATCGCAGATGACAGTAACATTTGTCACTCATTTTCATTTGATCGCAGGCATTGTGGAGATCGGGGTGAGAAGGCTGAATATGAATGAAACACTCTCGAATGACCTGCAAAAAATCTCCGAGTGGGGTCACGTGCACAGGGTAAAATTTAATTCGCGCAAGACCAAATGTTGTGTTATCACACATAGATATCGTGATGATTTAATCCCGGCATCTGTGACTATGAGTGATGTAAATATTGAGGAGGCGGACGCTCTTGATGTTCTGGGCGTTAAAATTAATTGTGATGTCCGTTTTATGATCACATATTTCTAGTGTCGAACGTAGCATTCAAGTGATTTAGTTTTTTAAGACGGTGCAGTATTTCTTACACTCCCTCTGACCTTCTCAATGTTTACAAAACCTATATTCGACCTGAAACACAATTCTCATGCATGGGCCGATGCTTCAAAGGTGAAGGATAGCGCGAAGGTGCTCCCCAGCGACGCTAGTGCATCCAACTCTATCGATTCGTAGAAGCATCGGCACAATGTGGCGTGCGTTTCATTGTTCTATTGATACTACCATGGGGGGTATGAAATGAAATGAAATGAAATGAAATGAAAACCGACACAATAGCCTCTAAACGGACCCCCTTCTATGTTGACGGATTTGGCAAACGTTTTAAGGACTATGATTTAAGGATATGCACCTGGAATATGGGAACCCTTTACAGGGAAGGTGCCTCTATCCAATTGGCGGATGCTCTCAAGAAATGTAGGGCTGACATCACCGCCATCCAGGAAATGCGATGTATAGAACAGGGTTGTACAAGGCAAGCAACATGTGACATCTACTACAGCTGCCATGATAACAGAAACGAATTTGGCTGCGGATTCGTAGTTAGCAAGAGAATTCCCCATCTTGTCTCAGAGTTCACCCCCGTGAACGAAAGGATAGCTACGATCCGGATGAAGACAAAGTTTTATAATATCAGCCTCATCTGCGTGCACGCCCCGACGGAAGAGAAGAATGATGCGGCCAAAGATGCTTTCTACGCAAAGCTCGAGCATGTATATGATAGGTGTCCGGGACATGACGCCAAAATTGTCCTCGACGATTTCAATGCGAAAGTTGGACCTGAAGGTATCTTTGGCCCCACTGTCGGACAGTTCAGACTCCATAATTCCACCTCACCGAACGGCTTGAGACTGATCGATTTCGCCGCGGCGCGAAATATGGTAGTTTGTAGCACCAGGCTCTAGCATCTCGATATCCATAAGGCCACCTGGCTCTCTCCTGATCGATCTACCAACAACCAGATCGATCACATTGTGATTGATGGAAGGCATGTATCCAGCATACTAGACGTAGGCACATTTAAAGGTCCAAATGTCGACTCGGACCATTATCTTGTCGAAGCCAAGATGCGACTGCGTATATGTCTAAAGTTCAAGGGAAGCTGGACATCAAAAAGCTGCGATCACAAGAGACAGCCAGGTCGTTTTCCGATCGTCTTTCTAACGAGCTCCATTGTATCCCATCCTCTCTCGAAAGTATTGGTGGGCAGTGGTCTCACATAGCTCACTCTCTGCGCAACGCTGCCGAAACAGTCCTTGGTTTTGAGCGTCCTCCCCGCAGAAACCAATGGTACAATGAAGAGTGTCGTGAGACCACTGCCTACAGAAGAACGTTGCCGTCCACCACTACAAGAGCAACTGTGGAGGTGTACAAAGAGAAGAGGAGGGAAGAGAGACGCCTATTTAGTAGAAAGAAAAGGGAACAAGAAAGGCGTGATCGTGAGGAAATCGAGATGTGCAGGAGTAGAAATGATGCTCGAAATATTTACATAAAGATAGAGCGTCTTATTACTGGTTTTAAACCCGGAGCAACCTCCTGCAGAGACGAACATGGTAATCTGATTACAGATGCACATGGTGCACTGAGATTATGGAGACAGCATTTCTGTAATCTACTGCAAAGCGATGATACAAATTCCGCTGCTAGAGATGCTGTGCCGGACGCAATCAATGATGACGTTGTGTTCCCGTCCCCCAGCCATGAAGAGGTCAAGGTTGCCATATGGCGACTGAAGAACAACAATGAAGCCGGACCTGACGGTCTGCCCGCTGAACTCTTCAAGTATGGAGGCGATGAGCTGGTTAGGTGCATGCACCAGCTCATTTGCAGAATATGGCTGGAAGAAAGTATGCCCTATGATTGGAATCTCAGTGCCCTCTGTCCGATCCTGAAAAAGGGAGACCCCACAATATGCACCAACTACAGAGGTATAAGCCTTCTCCCTATCGCATATAAGGTTCTTATGAGCGTATTGTGTGAACGACTGAAGCCATTCGGCATCTCACTGATTGGACCTTATCAGTGCGGCTTTAGACCTGGTAAGTCCACCATTGACCAGATATTCACATTGCGCCAAATCCTGGAGAAGACCCATGAAAGTCAAGTCGACACACACCATCTTTTTGTCGACTATAAGGCAGCGTTCGATAGCCCGATAAGAGATCGCGTATATGCCGCAATGTCTGAGCTCGGTATTCCTGCAAAGCTGATAAGACTGTGCAGAATGACGTTGAGCAACTCCTGCAGCTCCGTCAAGGTAAGAAAAGACCTCTCCGAACCTTTTAATACTGTGCGAGGTTTCAGACAGGGCGATCCCTTATCTTGCGACCTTTTCAATTTCGTCATGGAGAGTGTTTTTCCAAAGGCGGGTGTACATCGAAATGACACTATATTTAACAAAAGTGTCCAGCTCCTTGCGTATGCAGACGATATAGACTTCATTGGGCATACCAAGCGAGATGTCACCGCAGCCTTTAATGTTATTGAACGGGAGCCTGCAAAAATGGGTCTGGCGGTAAATGAGAGCAAGACGAAGTACATGTTGTCGACGAGTAGGCATGTTGACCGTATCGGCTCCCAGGTTACAGCTGGCAACTATACATTCGATGTGGTCAATGAGTTCATCTACCTTGGCACCGCCATCGCCAGCAAGAATGATGTCAGTCTGGAGATCAAACGAAGTATCACACTGGCCAACAGGTGCTACTACGGTCTCAGTAGGCAGTTTACTAATAGAGACCTCTCTCGTGCGACGAAATTAACACTCTATAAGTCGCTTATTTTTCCGGTGCTTCTGTATGGTGCGGAAGCATGGACGCTGTCTTGTGCCGATACAGCAGTCTTGAGAGTGTTCGAGAGAAAAGATCTTTGTAAGATCTTTGGTCCTCTAAGGCATGGCGATGAGTTTCGCATTAGAACCAACCATGAGCTTCTCGGCGATGTGGGCGTTGTTCAACGCATTAACATCTAGCGGCTACGCTGGCACGGCCATATTGTTCGGATGGATGAGAAAAGTTTTCGATACGAAGGTCACTGGACGTCGGCGTAGAGGACGACCGTGTTTACGTTGGAAGGACCAAGTTGATGAAGCCCTGTCGTCAATTGGTGTGACCAACTGGAGAAGGTGCGCGCTTAGCAGAGACGACTGAAGACTAGTGTTAAGGCAGGCCGAAACCCGTTAACGGGTTGTTATGGACATCTAAGTAAGTAAGTAAGTAAGTTTACAATTTTGTACAACTACCAATATCAGCTGATAAAACGTCATACTTAAACATCTCAAATATAATTTGATCGGTTATGTTTAGTTTTTAAAACATTTTGCTTAAAAGCGTTCAAAAACACAACTGTGAACATAGTATAACTGTCTAAAATCTTATTCAAGAAAATTCCCATTCTCTTGAATAGCCAAAATTGCTAAATTATAAGATTACCGCAGCCTTAAATTACCAAATTCTCAAACTTAAGTGTATAAAAAAAAACATTTCAAATCAAAACAAAAATTCATGAAATTTACTGTTTAATGAAACATTTCTGTATGAGTTTTTCTTTTTTATTTTGGGCATGTTTATTTTACAGAAAAATAGAAAAAAAATCTGAGAAAAAGAAATAAATGTTTTACCGTAACAACATACTTTTTCCACTGTTGAGCATTTTCATATATTTTTTATTTCAATTTTTATATGCATTCATAGTCGCAAACCAAAATCAAGCCCATACTGCCATTGATGTGCATAAGTAAGAGTGTAAAAGTTTGCACAAGTAAATATTACTTTTGTACTTTTTTTATAATGGAATTCTCGGAATTTTAAACAATTTCAAATAAATATGTAACGCTTTTTTATGCATTCTTTCTTTTTTTTATTACATGTTGGGTTTCGTGTTTCTTAAAATGTTTTTGTTCTGTTGTTTCGAAGAGAATTATCTGCATAATTTACAACACTTTGAATTTTTTTTTTCTTTCTACTATACGTGCATACATGATTGTTTACACAGTAGGTATGTAAATACAATAATTATGTTAAGTAGTGTATCTGTGTAAATATTAATGCATTTTTATTTATGTATTATCTTATATAATTATACTTTGAAGGGATACTATTGTTGTACATGCACCAAAGCAATGAGCAGAAGGATACATTAAAGTCGTTGTATTTTAAATATTTTAGAGTTCTTAGTAAAAACAGAAGGAATACAAAGTGAAATATGTAAATGAAGAAACAGTAATAGTTTACGATATTCTTACGGAAATTGTAATTCAATATAAGGCAGTTAAATAAGTCAGTCTACAAGATAAGTAAAAGACTAATTTCAAGTTTTCTTTTACTGTTGGTATAAAACTAAAACTCAGGTGAAAGATGTATGTACTATAGAATAATCGGAAAAACTGACCATGGAATTTAATACAATAGATCGGGAAGAGGTTTGTTTAAAATGATTTAAACAATTTGATTTTATAAACATATATTTTACATATTTTACATGCTTATTGTGAATTACAGTACATTTAAATTGTAAATTTAACATACCACTAAATAATGAATTTTATGAACTATAATAGTTGTATTTGTCTTGTGCAAAGGAAAATTTTTATTATTTTAAATATTATTATTCAAGTAGCTCTCAACGGAGACAGAACTCCAGTCTTAAAGAATATTATAAATTGAAACCCTAATTTGTAAATTTTCTCATCATTCTCATCATCATAAAATTTTTCTGAATAAATGTAAGTTATAAATACAAATATTTAATTTTTTTTCAATTGGTTTTACCCCTTAAACCTGGGTATTGTATTATAACTGACAATCCTTTCAACGCAGTTGTAATTTGATGTATGTATGTAGGTATATGTAGTTATAGAGTCATATGTCCCTTCAATTATTATAATAATTTAAACAAGGCTAAAGTAGCCCATTCTAGTTGCTAGTGTGTTGGCTTACTATGTAGATAAAAGCTGCGGCAGTGCCATTACCAGCAAGAATGATGTCAGTCTAGAGATCAGGCGAAGAATCACACTGGCCAACAGGTGCTACTACGGTCTCGGTAGGCAGTTTAGTAATAGAGACCTCTCTCTTGCGACGAAATTAACACTCTACAGGTCGCTTATTCTCCCGGTGCTTCTCTATGGTGCGGAAGCATGGACGCTGTCTTGTGCCGATGCAGCGGTCCTGGGTGTGTTCGAGATAAAGGTTCTTCGTAAGATCTTTGGTCCTCTAGGGTATGGCGATGAGTTTCGCATTAGAACCAACCATGAGCTGTATGAGCTCCTCGGCGATGTGGGCGTTGTCCAGCGTATTAACATCCAGCGGCTACGCTGGCTCGGCCACATTGTTCGGATGGAAGAATCTGCTCCAGCGAAGAAAGTTTTCGATGCGAAGGTCACTGGACGTCGGCGTAGAGGACGACCCTGTTTACGTTGGAAGGACCAGGTAAATGAAGCCCTGTCATCGATTGGTGTGACCAACTAGAAAAGGCGTGCGCTGGAGACTAGTGCTGAGGCAGGCCGAAACCCGTTAACGGGTTGTTATGGCCAGCTAAGTAAGTAAGTTTAATTTCTTTAGGCATTGTATTGAATTACTTCTCCATCCTCATAAAAAGAGAATTCTACTGAAATCAAAACATTTATGATTTAAAGCAGTAAATTCAAAGGTGTAAAGATTTTGTATTATTCACACGGCAAAACACTTCTGCTAAAGCGTAAAATTTTAAAAACAAGTGATAGCTGTTACACTTTAGGAAGTAAAAATTTTAAATTCTATTTTAATTCTACATACTTGAGTATTTATGTCTTGAAGTATTTAAACATTTGCCAGTTTTAGTTATAGTGTTCGCATTGCACGCAGAACTAAATTTGATCTCGCTAACTATCAATTTTAAGTATATTAAAAAGAATTTGTAATTTAATAAAATTAATTAATTTAATAGTAATAATTTTTATCTGTGTATATGTATATATATGAGTAAAAATTATTTTCTTCTTCTCCTTTGACTATTAATATTGAAGCCAAACAGCAATCACGCGTTCATCTTTAAATGGCAGTCGTTACTGATTTTAATTACCGCATATTGTTTTGCCAGCCTGCCGCTGACATGTCAACCAGAAAAACCGAGTATTCATTTGTATATATTCAACAAAGAACAAATTGTAATACAATTTCAAATAACATCTCATGTTTGAAACATTCTCGTATCAATATGGCTGTTGTCATTGTTGTTATAAATTTCATATTAATAATTGTCATTTCCCTCCTTTATCAATACTAATTACACTGAATTAATAACAATAATTTACAATATGTATATGTATTTGTGAACAACAGAAAATAATGAATTACATACATACACACAACCACACATTTCTTTAATAATTTAATAAATTTAAAAAGAAAAAAGAAAAACAGATGCCTTTAATTATATCCATCAACAAAGCAACTATAAAGAACAAAAATGTTTGTACATCGCATGTCCTTTCGTGATCAAAGTGTGAATTTAAGGAATTATTGAAAATGATTTCAAAAGAAAGCTCAAGAGAAATATATAATAAATCCATTGGTCAATTTAAATTAATTAAAAGCATACACGAAATTAAAAATGATACTTTTACATTGTTTTATATTTTTTAAGCCTGTGTAAAGGAAAAAATGTAGAAAATGAGAATTATACTGCTGAATGTAATAGGAAATATGAAAAGAATATTTCTTTCGGCGACTACCTTTCAGCAGTCTTCTGGCAAAAACTCTGAGAATAACTGATTGCCATGAAAAAAGCTTCTCAAATTTGTCGTTCAGAGTCGACTTTAAACTGTAGATCCCGCTACTCATATATAAAAATTAACAAATATAGCATGAGTGCTGCGAGAAGCTAGGCCGTAACCCTGAAACAGTGTTGTAATGGCCAATTATGTATGTACATATGTAATAGGTGCAGTACTATCATCGGTATGATAATTCTAATTCCATTTTTAATTTTTAATGCATTTAAATTTTAAAACATATTATTGACCATATTTAGCAAGATAATCCATTTGTAATAACAATTCATTTGTAATAACAATTCATTTGTAACACTTCTTTTTCATTATACTTATATACAGATGTTTCTGTCGTACAGCACTACAGGTAGGGTCGTCAACTAAGTCTTGTGGAGATTATAGAATTTGTCAGGCAATATTTTTGTCCATTATAATTTCCTTGAGAACAATATTAAGAAATCTTCATATGAAATATTTTGCGATCCACATATTTCTTCAAAGTTGTCGCCTACATATCGTCGCAAGAATTAAAGAACGCTGTAATTGACAAAACATTTAATGTTCACCAGAGCCAAAAAACCTGTATGAAAGTAGAACAAAGACACTGGTATATTTCAAAACGACGACGGCGTAAGTGAATTTATTTTCATCGTAGAAATCTGGGACCGGGACCAATCGACGTGTATTTTTTCCTGATAAAATAGATGCAAAAAAGCGTATTTTCGATTTTTTGTCAGTTACAGCGTTCTTTAATTGTGACGACGATAAAGAGAATATTCTTACAAATAAGGAATATTGTCGCTAAGATTATCGTACAAGATTTTGCGATAATTATTCGTAGAACTCGTAGATGATTTGCCTTAAGTGTCAGCTATGAGTCATTTGGAATATTTTATTAGTATACAGGCAATGGCAAAAATGTCATAAATTCGTGGTTAGAATAAAAGAACACTGCTCGCTACGCAATGTCACAGCATGTAGTAATCTTTTTTTTATTCAAGACCAATATTCAGGGGTAAACCTCTACTAAATGCAGTGCATTATATTGGAATGTTGAATATATACAGAGATAGATGTAAAGATGTAAAGCGCCTTATGTCAATGGATAAATTGCTGTCAATTTCAAACTCAAAGGCCAGTGTTATACCTTCACCTTTGAATGATCAACAGCAATTGCCCCATCTGGATGTTAAATGTGAGTGGAGAGTGGTGGCGCTGTACTCCTGATCATTCGTTTCTTGGTGGAATGGACTGGAAATGTGAGGGAGCGGTTTCGTGAAGACGGAATTATTTTTTTTTTTTTATTTTGCTCCTTCGTTGGGATTTGAACCTTGGTCGTTTGAGTTTCTGTGCATGCGCTCTAACCACTATACCACGACAATTAATTATTTATAAAGAATAAAAAAATTTTATTTATTTATGAAAATTATGCCTTTAGAGGTCACAATATTATATTAAAAACTTGTCGAGTATTGTAATTTTGCGGGGCTATGCAGCAATAGGTAAATTTTTTAAAAAAAATTGAAGAAAATCGGGTTCGCACTGTGTAATGGAAGTGAAAACGTTTGACAGATATTTCTACAAAGGAGACAGTCAAGAAAATGCTTACATATGTATGTGTACATATAAATAGTTTACTATATAGGTAAAAGAAGTTATTAAGAAAGAATTATGTCAACTCATTTAAGTTTTTCTTTTGAATTAAATAAAAAAAAACTACTACTTTTCGCACTCAAAACAAAGTACATGTAAAAAACATTAATCCTCTCCCCTTGCATCGGTCATAAAGAAAGTGAATACAATAAACACACGTCTTAAGTGCATGCCTGACTGCCACTTATTTACTGTAAATGTGTTTTTCTTTAGGTTTCGTTTTTTTATATTTTATATTTTTTTCCTTCTACATACAGTACATTGATGGAAAGCCACTATTCAAAAATACTTGTGAACATATTTTCTTGAGAAAATTAAGTTACAAACACGCGACCAACACTTTTAGTTCATTCTATACAACAGTGAGAAAGTATTATCTATTTCAGTAGTTGCATGGACATAGTTAATGTTTTTAGAAGCATTTACTTTTCAAGACAAAAAAGTAAATTCATTTAACAGTTTTGGCATATTCATATGGCAAAATTTTTATTGTGATTTTTTACAAATTACAAAAAATCGTGTATTAACTTCATTGTTTTGTAAATGTCAAAACGTTGTAAGCTTTTAATGTCGACATTTTAAGTTTTTAGTGAGTAGAATATTGTAGATTAATGCAGACAGGTCCCTAGAGCCTATAAAAGGTTAATGGAAAAAAATCTTTACCTAATTAATGCTGTCAAATTTTTTTAAAATATTTAATATATCTGGTCCCCAATTTTGTTCTTTCGTTCAAATAGTTATTTATTGCAATACTGTTTTTGTAAGTCACAGTGAAATCAACTTAAATTATGGCCTTCTATTAATTCATTCGAACAACACCCGGTTACGTTAAATAAATACGTTTTTTTTTAAGTCAAAGAACGGTTATATTACAAGTAAAAAAGAGAGCAATGCATTATATTTTTTACTTTTTTTCGTTTTCTTTAAATATATGTTGCTTTTAATTAAATTGCACTATACAAGTAAGCGTACATACTTGATGTCAAATGGAGAGAATAAAAAAGCCCTTATAAGCCGCCGTAAAAGTATAAAATGAGATTTACTGCGCCAAGAAAAAATTTCTGGTTTCAGATTTCAATTTTCTGAAATTGTTATATAATTACTTTATCTTTATCCTTCTCTACCCTTCAAAATTAAATAATTGTAAAAGCCCGTATTTGATTAAAAGCCGACTGACAAGAATGTTTAAAATGAAAATAAAAAGAAGCAAAATTAAAGCTATTGAATAATTATATTGAAATTAAATTTAGCATAGAAATATATAAGAAATAGTGGACCGCAGGGACATCTCTTCCGTTGTATCTATCCTCACAGGTCACTGCGTGATGGGCAGGCATGCGGAGAGACTGCGCTTGCCCGCAAATGACTTTTGTCGTGGCTGTGGGTCGGCTGAGGAAGATTAGACTGTGGTCCACTATATTTGCCAGTGTCCATTTCTGGCTCGACGTAGATTTCTTACATTGGGATCTCCTTTTATCGATGGCTTGACTGAACTGTCGATCCTGGACATTGGATCAATTGCCAAATTTATTAGGCTCTCTGGCTGGTTTCTAGCATAATTTTCTGAAGAAGTAGTGCTTCTTGTGTGGAGCCCAACTCTGATATCTTGAAAACAAACAAAAAAAAAAAAAAATATGAGACTACCTCTCAGCAGTCTTTTGGCAAAAGCTTTGAGAGTAACTGATTGGTATAAACAAGCTTCTCAGGTCTGTCATTCGGAGTTGACTTTAAACTGTAGGTCCCGGTACTCATGGATAAAAATTAACACAAACAACTTGGGTGCTGGGGAATTATATTTTTTAAGTTTAAAGAAAATACTTTTGATGAACTTACTTATATTGATCAACAAAATAACAATAGGTCGGGTCGACTTTTAGGGATGCAAATAAATCGCCCAAGTGCAAAGGAAAATAGTATTCTAGGAATCGAAGTAACAAACAATGCCAAAGAAATCATACCTTTAAAATAAATTCTGATGTTCCCGTTTTAAACCATTTAAAGCGCACCAATCGACTCTAAATGTATGACCGAATTTCCTTGGTTATTTAAAAAGAACGCTCTTTGGGATTTCTAAAACAATATTTTTTCTCATTCACTTTTATTCAAAATACCTGTTCTGTATGCAGTGAAGTTCCCATAGAAATAAACTTTAAACTTTAACTTTAGAGCCATAGGGTATACATGAGAGTTATTTTCACTTTAAAATCTTGCAGAGATGAAGACGATCAGATGGAAGGATCAATACACATTTTTTATTTATTTATTTATTTCTTTGCTTAAGTCTATGAATATAAAATTCGTACAGACCATTATACATATATACTTCATTTACACTTATAATATCAATTATTCAATGCTACTAAAATATTACGTTTTATCAAATAATAATTTAACGAAAAATCAATATAAAAATAAAGTTTATTAAAATCTCTGCAGCATCTAGTTAAGGGATCAAAGTTGGCATAATTTGTTCTAAATGTCTTTATGGAAAGCGGAGCATAATGTCGTGTAGGATACTGAGGAACACCAAAAGATATATTTTCAATTAAAAATTTTGAGCTAGTATAACCATTAATTATATTTAAGACCAGCATAGCGTTTAACATTGTTCTGCGACTAGTTAAAGATGGCAACTTAATCAGAGCAAGTCTAGATTTATATGAAGGAAGTGAAAGTGGATTATAATTCAAGCCACGAAGGCAAAATAAAAGGAACTGTTTTTGTACTGATTCAATTTCGTTACTATACAGCCTGTAAGATGGATCCCATATTACCGATCCATATTCCAAAACGGGACGAACCAAAGATGTAAATAATTGCTTTGTTATATAAGGGTCTTCAAATTCCTTACCCCAACGTTTGATGAAACCAAGAAGACATCTTGCTTTATTTACAATTAAAGTAATGTGCTGAACAAAATTCAATTTAGCATCAAGTAAAACCCCAAGGTCTTTGAATGTACTGACATTTTCGAGATCCATACCATTCAAAAAGTATTTAACATTCAGATGCTTTCTTCTGAAAAAACACATATATTTGCACTTTTTCAAATTTAATTGCATCAAATTTTGTTCACACCAGGAGTGTAAGCAATATAAATCCTCTTGCAGGTACAAATGATCGTTTAAGTCATTGTAGATATAAAATAACTTAACATCATCCGCGTACATTAGTATATGTGAATTTTGTATTACATTGGGCAAATCATTAATAAATAGCGAAAAAAGTAATGGTCCAAGATGACTCCCCTGAGGGACACCCGATGTAACGGAAATAGGATTCGAAGTAACTTTCTTAAATATAACGTTTTGCTTCCTGTTTAAAAGATATGAATCGATCCATCGTAAATAATTTCCAGAAAATCCCATTAAGTGTAACTTCTTCAGAAGCAGTTTATGGTTCACTTTGTCGAATGCCTTACTAAAGTCCATGTAAATAACATCCGTTTGTTTTTTATCAACAAAACCACGATTGATAAGGGTAGTAAATTGTAAAAGATTAGTGACTGTAGAATATCCTTTACGGAAACCATGTTGGCAAGAAGATAGTAATGATGAGACGTGATGACAAAGATGAGCAGTAATAAGTTTTTCAAACAATTTCGGTATAATGCTTAATTTACCGATTCCTCTGTAATTTTTTATATCAGATTTACACATGAGTCCAAAAAGAGATAATAAGATACACTAGAGCCCCGACTTGCGTCCTTAATGTGGACCGGAGCAATGCGACGCAAATTGAATCACTTTTTTCTATATAAATGCAATGAAATTTTATTTATTGGGGAAAATATTGAAAAGAAAGCAGAAAATGTTGAATTTTGATAAAAAACAAATATGAATATATTTTTATTTATTTCATTTACTTTAGCAAATGTTTATAATTATTATAAAGAAACAAATAATAAAAATAAATCAAGAAAAACATAACCAAAATAGATGCATTAAAATATTATAATTTATCTAACTATATATTTAGCTCTCTTCAGATAATAAATCTGAATCAAAAACATATATGTCCACTTGATTGGATGGTCTTACTGTTTTTTTTTTCCCAAAAATGTATAAAGTTTGCTGAATTTTCAAAGATTTTATTTGTTGATATATTTCATTGTAACAACTAATGGCTTAATCAACGGATGCTGCTTCGCCCGTGCTACGGTTTTCGTCAAAATCGTTTTCACACATATATCCATGCATGGGAAATTAAAAGCATGGTTTTGGAAATATTTGCAATTTTTAAAATTTTATTTTTTTCTAATGCATTATCACTTATTATGACATCTTCTTTTGAAACATGACTAATATCAATGGCAAATAAATTTTCATTATCATTATCAACGTGAGACAACAAATCGCCCCGACGCAACTTGAAATTGCAACGACGCAAATCGAAATTTTCCAGTTTTAATAAAGCAAATCTAAGCGACTCAAATCGGCACAACGCAAGTCGGGACTCTCTGGTGTACAATTAAAATGTTCTCAGTATTGATAATTAAACCAAACAACTGTATTTTTATTAATAACTAGCTTAAACCCGGCGTGCTTCGCTACACCTGCCACTATCATTTTTTGACTGATGATTTTTAGTGACTGCTGTAGTGTATCCACTGTATTTGCATTTCAATATTCAAAAAGAATCTAAAGCAAAAGAATAAAAGAAAACAAACTTTAAAACACATGCGAACTATGTAAACAAAATTAATCATTGTTGTTGAGTAGGTCAGTACCAAATTTAATTACTCCACGTTTTAGTAATTTAAAAAGAAATGTTGTTTAAAGAAATTAGATACTTTGTAAAAATACGGTCGGTCATTGATCGCTTACTCACTTGTATATGAAACAGTTCAATGTACAAAATGCTCTGTTTTGCTGATATTGCTGAATATGCTTTGTTTGCAAAATATACACTACCAGAATTCTATCAGAAGTGTGTCAAACGTAATTTAAATAAAGGAAAGAAAGACACATAGAAAATATGATACAATGTTTGGATATTGAGTGATCTTTTGTAACTATGTGTAAATCACTCAATTCTAGATTAATGAAATTATTCTCATGAGTAGTATATAAGTTCAACAATTTTTAAATAAAGTAATCATTTGTCAAACAGCAATTGATTCATTTCTTTTTATTCCAAAGAAACAACCTTACACTGCGGAGTAATTTAGACCAAATTCAAAAACTTTAACTGTTACTGACTACAAGATATACTGAACTCGATAGTTAGTTTATCTGGAAGCTACCTCGTCTACTTGTTCGCCCTTTTTTCTACTGATAATTTTTAATGACTGCGACATCCACCACACCAAATTCGGAAACATTAGCTTCAACACTTCTAAAGATACGTATGCATAAATAAATCAATTTTTTACTTATATGGAAGGTGTTACGCCCACTTGTCCAATTTCGCCCACTTCTTGACTGATGATTTGCCTTGCCCATGAAGTCATTCACACCCAATTCCGCAACTTTAGCTTTGACCGTTCTAAAGATATACAAAAAGTAGTATTTAGAGATAAATACGAAAAAAGTAGGAGTGTAAATTTTTCTCTCGATGAAAACTTGATATGGATTAATACAAACATTTGAATCAAATCGATGGAGCTGTTTTTTGATTTAAGGTTAATCAAAAAAGTGGGCGTAAAAGTGGTCAGGGTAAAATTTTCTTTCCGTAATAACCGTTCTCAACTGATGCGATGACCAACGAACAACATTGATTTTTATTTATATATGTAGATGTGTTAACGTGATGTTATTTCTTTTTTTTTTTTTATTTGATTTGAGAGAGATATTTATTTTTTAAATAATTCAAGTCGCTTTTTATAACCAACCTTGTATAAAACATTTCCACCAAATGAGTTTTGACATATTAATTTAAACTTTTACTTACTTAGCGAAATACATAAATAACAACTCAAGTATAGTTTCAAGGCTATTCATTATTTTCATAAACTTTTGCTGACTGTTTGACATTCACATATTGCACAAGCAAGCAGCCTATATTAGTTTTAGAGCACTAATATGTTTTCGTATAATTTTTACGCTACAGTTAATCGTTAGTGTTTTTTTTTTATATACTCGTAAACTTGTATTAAAATTTTTTAAAAATAGCTCAAAGGCACACAAACTAAGTAGAAGATGACAGCTAAGGGTTGATATTAAACTCATGTAGATACTTACTTGTATATACACATTGAGTTTTAACCAAAAATTAATTTAATTTTGGCTTTTAGAATCTGCAACCACATTGGCTTATTTTCGCTTATTTAAAGCAATACTCGTTATTGAAAACTTTTGTAGTATTTTATATTTTCTCCGTTCACTTTTTAGTTTTTCTTTCTTTCATGTTAATGTACAAATAATACACTCACATACTCGTATGCATTTGCTGTATAAAGTGTATGAGGGTTTCAATAGCATACACATACGAGAAAAGCCAAGTTGAGCGTTTCATTCCCTTTCACTGTTTTACGAGTGTTTTCCATAAGAATTTGTTACTGTTGCATGTGAATGTTTTCTGTTCACATACTCGCTTTCAAGTTTCAAAGTGTACATAATCAATTAAGTTAATTTACGAGTTGGATAGGTACTTATTTTATGTAAAATAACTGAAATTTGTTACTTAACCATTACCTTACCACACACCATCACTATTACAAATCATGTTGCCACTTTGTGCCAAAATATATATATTTCACTTTTTTATTTCCGCTTAGACGAACTAAAACCCATTCTTTTCCATTAGCAAAATGTTGAAGAAACAAAAATAACAAAAAAAAAATAAATAAATACAGTGCTGGAAAAATATTCTTAAATATTTAAGAAAAACGAAAAAAAATTTTTTTTTCTTAAAACAAAAGCAACAACAAAACCAGGACAGCATACGTAACCTTTTTAACTCATATGGTGTTGTACACTGCGAAATATTTGAGTATTGATATTGATTTTGAAAATATTTAGCGGAATATTGGTGGAATATTAAATAATCAATTAAATTATCAATAAAAAAAGGTTCAACCATGAGAAACACAAGTATTGAAATTCGTTTACATTTGACTAATATTCATGCGTATATCTTTTGAAAAAACGAAGATCGTGCAAGTGGAAGGGTTCCAGAAATATAAATGAGCCAATTCATACTAGAATAATTGTGTCTTTTTTTTATTGAGATCTATACTCAGGGGTAAACCCCTACTAAATGCTGTGCATTGTATTGGAATTTTTGTGGAAAGTACATTACATTATGACAACAGAACATATATTTTAATTTCTTATATTATTAAGATTGCTTAATGGCAAAAGAGGAGAAAAGAACGGTTTTTTCTACGGAAAATTTTCAACCGGCATCAACCCTGCTTTTCGGCACTAAACCAATCCATTAATTTATTTCATTTCATCGAAATAAACAAAACTCGTTTAATTAAAAATTGTTCAAGTGTGAATTGGCTCAGTGATCAATTAAATCTTTTACTGTTTTTTTTTTCTTTACAAATAATGGTACCAAGTTAAGGATTTTCAATTAAAATTTTAATTATTGAACCAAAACAAGAAGTCCAAGAAGTCCATCTATTTACAACTGACAACTAAAATGAATAATCAGGAGAAAAGCCACACCTATTGGGAAGTAGCACTGATAACAGCTAAACCTACTTAGCAAAGGCACTCACCACACAAAATCAACATGCAACAGTAAGGCAATTGCTGTTGATCATTCAAGGGTGAAGGTATATCACTGGCCTTTGAATAAACAATTCACAGCAATTTGTTTCATTCCTAAGGCGCTTAAGAGTAATATAAGAAAAAAAAATACTGTCCTTTGAAAAAATTACAATATAATGCATCAGTAGGGGTTTGCCCCTGAGTAAAAAAAAAAAAAAACAAACAAGAAAGCGTACGTACATTTCTATTTATGTTGCATAATAATATGAAGAACGTACTTCAAGTAAAGAAGATGTATTGAAGTAAATACGTTGAGATTTGGGTCTATTATGCAGTTATCAACTTGTTTAGGGGTCTCAATAGTACTGAGCCAATGTTCTGAAAAGCAATAGCAGCAATTTAAAATACTTGAATCATATATTACACGATCCAACTTCGCCTAACAGAACGGCCTGTTAAAAGAGATATTGTCTTGCTATTACACTATCTAGTCAAGCTTGCCAAGCCTCATTCGTGCAAACTTCGAAGCATTTGTTTGTTTTTAACACGCGTTCTAGACAATGTATCTTTATTCTTTGCTTATAAAAACACAAATAAATTGTGCTTGACAGCATTGATATTGCATAAAGAAGAAATAAAGTTGTTAAAATTCATCAGGTCAAGTTGGCAAATACGAATTTTGTCCCATTAAGTGAGCTCGATTGCTTGCCATGAGATCAAGTGAATCCTGTAATATTCACTTTATAGTTTCTGGATTTGTTCCTGCACTAGATGTATACAATTTTATGAAAGAATTTGTTGTATGGTTACACCATTTAGAGTTTATGAGAGTATAACAGAGAGTGTTAGAAAAAACGTTGCCACAATACAATAGAGACGAACTTCATAAAAGCAGTTTGTAATGCAAACTGCATCGTATAGTCTTCGTAAACACATTAGACATAGTTTTTGGAATGTTGCAAGTTCATTAATGCATGTCATTATCTTTGTTTTTTCATTTACAAATGGAAACTAAGAAATTTATTTCTTTTCCTGTGGAAAATACAGTCGGATATGATTTCTAAACTTCATACGCTATTCAATTTAATTAAAGTGTAGGTGTGCTCGTAATGCAGTAAAGTTTGTATGTTCAGACTACGGCAACAATACAAATGCAGTTCATATTAAGACAAAAAGAAAAAAGAAAAAATGCATAAATTCCTTTAAAAGCCCTTCAAGCTAACAAAGGAAATTTCAAATTTCTATACATTTTTAACTTCTATATACCTTGCTCGTGTACGAATAATTTTTTTCTTTGTTTTTTTCATACCCTTTTCCAAAAATTATTTTCTTTTTTGCTACTGTTATTCAGTTGGAAAATTTTTGCACTAAAAAAAACAAGTAAGAAAAATTGTGGTAGATGCTCGTTTGCCACAACTTATACGTTAGTTTGTTAACATTATACCGTTCACTGACATGCATATACATATACGAGAGTAGTTTAGTAATCATATGGAATTTTGTACATCAAGAAGTGTTAAGCTAAATGGTAATGCATGGTATTGTATAACTGGATAATTTTAAGCAATTTAAGCATATAGATTTATTTTTGAAAGCAGAAAACTTCTTCAATTTTAGGAGAAATAAAAAAAAACAAAATAACTATTGTGCTTATTGACCGTTTTCTTTTTATTATTTGGTTCGTTTGAAATATAATATAGACCAGTCTGATTAGTGTAACAAAAGGTTCGATAATTGGAAATGAAGGTGGTGCAAGCCCTCGTCAAGTAAATTACTTATAACAACTATAAGTGCACATTTTTTAATATTATTGGGTGATCATTAGGGCAACCAAAAATATGCATTAGCATCTTTTTTTTCTGAATGTTACTGACAAAACAACCAAAATATTAATTCATTTTAGGAGAAACTACGACGTTTAACCCCTATTTGTTACGGCATATTTTTGCATATTTCGTCATAAATGCATACTTTTGCATTTTTCAAATTTTTTCATATTTATATATTTTACGTGTACTACCAAATTTTATTTTTCAAAATAATGACCATATACTGACACATTACTTAAGTATAATATATTAAATAATAAGGGTACTCATGCAAAGGCTTAAAACTAACATTGGGAAAATTGGCGAAGCTCCTTTTTAAACTACTGTGCAATAGTTAATGCCAATTTTATAAAAATGTCAAAGCAAAAAACAAATTAAATACAAAGCATACAAATTTTACATACATTTATGGGAATTAGCGTTTAAAAAATTGCTTAATAATGAATTCTCAATTAAAAATTATGTATTTTTCAACGTTGAATCTATTGGAGAAAAATGGTTAATGGCATAATTGCATGATATAAAAGATTAAATTAAAAGTTGATTTTTAAATTAATTAAAATATGCAGAAAATCAAGCAATCCATGTCAAACAGACTAAATAATATATTAGCGAATACCGAGATTTTAAAACTAATAGGAATATTCTGTTTTGTAAAGTTTGCAATAAGCCAGTGTCAGCAAAGAAAATATTTACCATAAAACAACACTTCGGAAGTCAAAAACATATTAAGCTCAATGCAAGAAATTATACTAAGGAACGTTTGCTTTCAAATTTGCATCAATTACTTCCGTAGATGTTGAAAGAAGTTACTCGATGTACAAGAGCGTTTTACGACAAAGCTTTATATTTCAAAATCTGAGCGATATGATTGTTATTTATTGCAAGAATAATTTAAATAAATTTTTTACTCTTTTATTTTGTATTCTTGTCAGTCTGAATTTTTTCATATTTTTTTATTTTTTTGTTTATTTTGGAATTGAAATAAATATATCGCTCATTTTCAAGAAGAGTGGCATAACTCAAAAAACAAAAAAAAAAAACGATTCTAAAATAAATTTATTTAAACATTTTAACTTAGCCAAACTGATAGGAAAAGTTCAAGACACTTCTATTCGCCACTCAGTTAAAAAAGAGATAAAAATATAATTTTTAGATATGTTTTAAATTACAGTTCGTCTCATATTTCTGCATTAATAACTCAAAAAACACATACACATTTTTTGAGTTATGGCACTCTTCTCGCAAATGAGCGATATATAAATATAAAAGTAATTTATTTTATCTGGTTGGTAGCTAATTGTTACTCTTCATGTTTTAAAATTTTTGAAAAAAAAATATACGTAATTTTACGTCAACATATTTATGTATTATGAGTTTTAAAGAGCATATTTTTAACGCTTAAAACTGTTTTTTTAATGCATATTTTAGGCGCTTAAAACTAATTTTATAGAGCATATTTTTGGTTGCCCTAGTGATCATATTTGTGCTCAGAACAAAACATGAATAATAAGAAAAAAAATCAGCCTTATTTTTTGTAAACAATTGTAAAACTGCTCTTTTTCAGGACATTTGACGAAATAAAAATCGTTCTTTTTCTGCATCATATATTGGAGAAGTTTTTGATTTTCTAAATTAAAAAAAATATCACATACTTTTTAAAGGAAAATTTTTGGCTTAATCAAGACGAGCTATGAATATTGAAATCTCCAACGACAATAATTTTACTAGTCGTGTAAATATACTAAATATAGGGTCTGAAAGATAGTCAAATCCTCCATGTCTGGATTCACTTTTTGCGTTTGGATTTCTGTACAAACTTCGTAAATTTATCGTGATCACTGTACCGCCTATAGTATCTTGGATGTGTCGTTGGCCGACAACGCTTATTTTAATGCAAAGGAGAAACAAGTAAAACACCATTAGACACGACGTCGTGAGGGAGTTTATGTGCTCTATCCGCCATTTTATATATATCGAGTTAATGATGCCACTTCAGGTTTTTGACACCAAAATCTTTATAATCTGCAATCCGTTTTCATATATTTATCTCCGAAACTGGACCAGATATTCGAAAACGGATTGCAGCCTTGAAAAACTTGGGGTGGAAAACCTAAAGTGGCATCATTAACTTGTGATATATAAAAAATATGAAATGGCGGATGGTGCACATATACTCCCGCACGACGAAGTAGGATTTTATTCAAAAAAAAAACAGACCTCGTACAAAACAAATCCATATGCATAATATTTACACATACATATACACATATAATTGAGTTCATGCCGGCACATACATATACAATTTAAGAAAAGAATATAAAACAGTTGATTATAATTTTTAAACATCAAATTGTTATAGAAACTTCTTTTTTAAGCATTTTCCTGTCATTTCAAATTGGTTTTCTTCCTTTTTTACATTTTCTTTGCTCCAACCGTAAGTGTCGACAGTGTATTAAGATGTCATATTTGTACAAATGTGTTGTTACATGTTTTTCTAAAACATTTTTTTTTTCACCGGAAAACAATGTGTTTTATGAAATGCGCGGAGAGAACTCTTTAACTACACAGAAAAAAAAACGTAGTAATGGCAAATGATTTTAACCTTACCGCAAATAGAATTTACATTCGGATCGTTCCCAATAGCAATTTGTATTTGTCGCAACTACAAAATTGCTTTTACATTAAATACAATTGAGCAAATACAAAAATGGTTTTAACAAATGCGATTGTCTTTGTCCCAAATGCAAAAACTGTCCTACCAAATACAATTGTCTTTGCCCCAAATGCAAAAACTGTCCTACCAAATACAATTGTCTTTGCCCCAAATACAATTCGACATATGTCAAAATTTTTTTAAATTTTTAGATTTTATTTACAAACAAAAATAAAATTAAAGATTTTTCAGGAATATATACATGCGTATGTACAATGAATTGGTAAATTATTTTTAACTATATCTAAAATATTAATATAATACATAGAAAGGCATTTGAGAGCACAATATAATAATACATACATATATAATATTATAAAACATATATAAATAATATAATATACACACACTATAGCACATAATACATAAACTATATTTATATACAGACTTCGAACGACAGATTTGGGAAGCTTTTTCATGGCAATCAGTTACTCTCAGAGCTTTTGCCAGCAGATTTCTGAGTGGTAGTTGCCGAAAGAAATCATTTTTCACATATCAGAGCTGAGATTTGAACCCGCACTATCGTCTTAGTTAGCCAACACACTAAATACTAGACCACGGCGAAGATATATTCCTGTAAAAACCTCACACATATTTGCTTTTTTTTCACACGCACGTTTTTTTAATACCGCAAACAAAATACAAACGAATGAGAGAAAATGCCTAAACAATAAAACAAAACTAACTGCGGATTGCATTTGAAATTACAAGACTACTGTTACCACAACAGCAATCCGTATTTGGCGTAAATAATTTTTCCATGTAATCTCAAATAAGAAAACATTTGATTTTAATAAATTGCTGTTAACATGTATTTTTAAATGCAATTACATTTAACTTAACGAAAATTCAATTTGGATCAAATAATTTTGCTCTTGATTTATGTCAACTGCAATTTTGTAGTTGCGACAAATACAGTGTATTCGCCGAAATTATTTGTGGCAAATAAAATATCATTTAAATCAAATACTTTTTATTTGGGACAAATACAATTTCCTCAACTGCAAAAAGTATTTGCCATACCAACACTTTTTTTTTTCTGTGTATAGAAGATGGTTAAAATGTATAACATTTTAATGCATTTTAAGCATTTAGAGAAATTCTTATTTAAATTTCAAGTTGTAAAAAAAATTTTTTTTATAGAAATGAAACACAACTTCTATAGAGTTCCGGAATTAAAATTTATTTCATTTATGTGGGTTAAGACTAGAAGATATGAAATTCTAAGGATATGTTCCGTATAAATTACAGCGTGAAATAAAAGAGTTTATGCTGAGATTAGTTATTGAAAATCATGCACATTCATATGTATGTCTGAGTACATGAGGAGTCGCAGAACAAAACGTGCCTTTTCGATTATTTCAAAATATTGACAGCCTACTTTACAATGTCGAAACAAACAGTCACTGAGGAAAGAAATGCACACGAAAGAAAGGCATTTTAAGTTTTTCTAACTGCCATCCCTAAACAAAAGCGGCAAGCGTTTTCTAGCTGTCAAAATTTCTCATGCCCATACAATTTGTATGGAGCATCCCAAAATAACGCAGCGGCAACGCTTTGCAAGTGGAAAATCCAATTTTGACAGAGCGTTTAATAGTAAAGTTGGTCGCAACAGGCAACTAAAATGTAAACAAATAGGAAAAAAACAGGGTTGTGATATAAAGATATGTTATTTGCATAACCATGTCTTATTCGTAAAGGCAAATAATAAACAAAATAGAAGATAATAAATACTAATATAAAATAAATAAATAAAATATAATAAAAAATAAATAAAATAGTACTATAAAATTTAGTTTATGTTACAAATACCAATAGAGAAACACAGTTTATTATTAAAATAGTCAGAATTGTTATATAAACATATGTTTTTGTATTACCCTGTTTTTAATGTTTTGACAAAACGTTGCCGCTCTTATTTAGGGATGGCTCTTAGTCTTTAGCCTGCTCTTATGAGCCATCATTTTTCTTGTTTACCTATCGTAAAAATAAAGTGATGCCAGATGAAAAATTTTAGTGAATTTCTTTAAAAACAGAAAATAAACTACTAGTTTGCTTGTGAACAAATGCAACTCTGTTTAAAAGTGCTTACTTGTACATATCGGTTACAAATAGTCTTCCAACTCTCATCCAACGGTCAATACGTATTAATCGATCTTCTAAGCTACTTTTATTGTGATTGGGTCAGTTTCGTGTTGTAATTGTAATGTGCTTAACAAAAAAAAAAAAAAAAATTACGACATAAAACCAAAAAAAAAAGAGTTTGTTTGCATGCGTATGCTTTTGCATTAATTTAATTTAAAAAAATGTGTGTACGTATGGGAATTTTTGTACTGGCATCAACATAATTTTGTTGTCTTAAGATCTGTTTGTACGTCTCTATTGTACAGGTTGCAGTTTTACAAATGTGTGTGATTGTATGTGTGCACAACTATTTCGAGTACTTCATCAAACGAAAGTAAAAAGGCAAGTGACTCACTGACATTTGCCTTCGCAGGGTTCGACATTGTGAAATTGGTTTTCGCATAACAACCATTACGTTTTCTCTTTTCTGTTTCTTATTCGTTTCGTTCCTACACAATTCTGATGTAGAGAAACCAAAATTTAGAAAACCGCAAATTTTTATTTTAATAATTTTGTACTTCGCTGGAATTGAACGTCGTTGGTCGTGTAATTTTCTGTGCGGGCGCTCGCTATACCACAAATGTATAAAAAAACAAATTCAAAATGAATAAAAATAAACCACGTTTCGTTCCCCGACTCCTCATATGTATAAGTAAAGTATAAAAATAAGAAATTAATTTCAATTAAAATTTTTGTAGAATAAATTATATTTTGGACACAAAAAAATGCGTTCATTTTGTGGTCTATGTTCTAGTTTTCAATAAAATAAAAAACTAATTCAAATATCAATGAAAAATTTGTAATTTTGAGTTTTATGACAAAAAAAAATAAATTAAATTTTAATTCTATCAGTTAAAATTGTAATTCACTTTTTTTGTCAAAAAAACTTTTATTTATTTTACTTGCTTTGACTTACATTAGAAGACATTGTCACAAACATTTCTATTTATGTAGGTATGTATTTCAATTGATAAATATTGATTGGAAAAAATTAAAAAATGCCGAAAAACTTTTTAATTGTAATTTTATAACATAAATTTTCTCTGTGGGGAAGCTTCGAAATGTTCAGTGTCAATTTTACTCCACATCGTTTTACAAAATACGTTTTAATAATTTATAAAATAAAAATTTTTAATTCTTTGCTTAAAGCCAGTAGTTTTCTTCTTTTACTCTGATGTTTCCATTTTTGTAGACTTGCGGTGTATTTGAATTAATAAAAAATAATAAAAAACCAATCAATAAAATAAAAACTTTTAGAGAATTTATAAAGAAGAACAAATCAAATTTTGAAAAACTTTTGGTTAGAAACTTTATAAAATAATAAAGGCACAGTAACAAAAATAATTTTAAAAATCTTCAAAAATTCTTGAAAAATATTTGTGAAGTATTTCTGAAATACCAAAAAGTTTGCAGCCAACACTTTATAACTTCAAGTGGCATAAGCTAAAACGAATATGTCTTTAAAATTTTTTCTCCAGTTGTTGAAAATTAAGGAAAAGTTTATTGTCAATAAACCGAACGAAAAAAAAAAAATAATTCTTTAAAGATTTCATTATTTTAAGAATGACGACACACATTAAAAGAGAGAAACCAGTCTAGAACATACAATTAGAGAGCAATTCAATTCTATTATTACGTACTATTTACATATAGAGTACAAGCTCGATTTTCGCGACTAATTAAAATCCAGACCTGTCGCGAAAATCGAATTTACGCGATAACAGAACCGAAAATTTTATTGGAAAAATTTGTGTGATTTTTAAAATTAGATTTATTTTTATTGATATACTCGTATGTATTTACATTTTAAACGTTTTTAAAGAAATTTGAGATTTTGAGTTGCTCTTTTGGTAAATTATTTTTTAAAATAACAGCTGAATTGCGTAGTTCATATAGTGCTGTTGTCGGCTTATCATTTTCCAAAGCCCGTTGTATGCATACGTTTACCGATGCTATAGCATTGTCCACTTTAATTATATTTTCTTCATGGCCACTATCGTATAAATCCTTCAATTCCGTGTCTGATAATTCTAATTGCTTCTCATTACTTTCCACAGGAAATTCTTCTGTAATCCAGTTGTTGATGTCAGCATTTGTGAAAAGATGTTCCATACCAATTTGAGCTACAAGTGTTCCAATAGTTGAAAGAACTTCGTTTTCTTCCTGAATTATATTTTGTAAAACATTTAACAGCATGTTATCCTCTTCACTTCATTCACTACCGAATTCGAGCAAGGTGTTCCATTTGTTTTAAAATAGGTTCAACTTTTCCCATAGTAAGAGATATGTTTACACAACAAATGACCCGAATAAACTTGCAAAATTGAAGACAAAAAATGTTAACATACCAGAAGACTGTGATTTCCCTTTTTTGGATATAGATACCCAATAAAAAATTTTCTTATTTTGCGAAGCACTAATGGTACATTTTAAAAAGTAAGCGCATACTTATGCGCTACGCAATAAGGCATACAGAGAAGCAGTAAGGTAAGCGAATGAATTCTCAAAAAATTATTTAAAAGCATATAACCTCTCAAGCGCTACGGCATTCCCTTACTTGGAAGCAGTATTGTAAGCGAGGATATAAAAGAATAACTGCAACAACAACTTAGTCAATGTTCAAAAAATTATCGACACGAGTCCTGACGATGTTACACGATTAATAATGTTGCATTTGGTGATGTAATAACGCGAACGAAAAATCTAGTACCAAATTGGCTGTTGTGAGCAACGCATGCGTCGGAAACTTTATAAAAAAGTTTGCGTTCTTTAATTAGTTATTTACATACATACATATATATCTATATTGTACAACACGTCTTGCCTAATTGCGCATTATTTAAAATATTTGTACATACATACATATTATGTAAGTATTTGTTTATAAATAAATAAATTATATATTATTCTATTAAATTGATAGGAAAGTATTTATGTATATAATGCACAGTAGTAATTTTTAATTATATTTGCAGAAACAATTATTGAGCAAAATAAAATTGTAGTGTCTTTGCTATCAGAAATAAAAGTAATGACAAAATCCCTTGTCACGGTGGAACAAACATCAACAAAATATGCTGACAGTTTCCCCATTTCAACCGCACAATATCTAAAAGAATTCGAAGATGAGATATCGGAATAAACAAGGGACGATATGGTGCAGACAATTCAAAGTTTAATTAACCCTGGAGGCTTAAGCAAAAATTTAAAAAATATTTTTACTACCGATATGCTACTCCTATTTAAAATGGACGGAAAACAGGGTAAAAAAGACTTTTGGATTACCCAAAATGTATAGACCTATTATTCAGTAAGTTTTATGATTTCAATTTTAAGCTTAATTTAATTAATAAAACAAAATTTACAGGAACGAATTTTGGATCAAATTTGACAAGAAATGAATTTTTGAATAATCTTAGAAAAATATTAAGACTTACAAACAACCAGGTTTACAAAGATGCTTCCATGAAAAGTAAAATATCGAGTACGGAAACTCTAAACATCAATTAAATTTTAATTAATAATAATATATTTTAATAATTCATATATTATCTATTCATTCTTTTTTTCTTCAGTTATTTTTATTACATACATATGTACTTAGTATATATTTACTTTACCACTTGAAATATGTATTTTTATGTTGTTTTAGTTTTATTTTAAAACTTTTTATATTCTTATTAATAAAAAAAAAGTATTATATGTTTACTAAGAGTTTATTTGATAAATTTCTATACAATATTTGTCAATAAGCCTTTAATAAACATACAGTATTTTTTATAAGTAAGGCAGTTAATGTATAAATGTTAATTTATAATATTAAATAATTTTAACACAAAATCAAATGAAAAATGCTTCTTTTTTAATAAAATTAAGGTAAGAACATAAAGTGCTCGGTATGCTCTGAAAGCACTTCAAGTAGCTTTGATAGTTGCGCATTACTTAAGTACTGAATTGTGTGCTTATTGCAACGCTTTACTAAAATTCATATCAAACTCTCTTTAAGAAGCGCTTTCTAATATATATGAAAACAGTAGTTCTTACTAAGCACATCAAAAAGCGCTTTTCGCGAATGTTACACTCTCCACTTTTTGTATGCTTTGAATAAATCGCTTATTGTGTCAAAAATGTAATGCTTCAAAGTGGGAACTCGCCATATTAAATTCATGCCTTCCGTAAGCGATATGGTAAGCGAAACTTTTACATTTCTCCCTTACAAACTTGCTTCGTCTGAAGCTCAATTTTTTATTGGGTTTTTATTGGGTATTGTAATCAAATTTAAAGAAAACAAATAAAAGTCGCGATAAAAGAACCTAATTTTTTGTAAACTGTCGTGATTAAGGAACCTGCAATGTTAAAAATGAAGCTGTTGCAATAACCGGAACGTCGCGATAATGGGTAGTCGCGAATACCGAACTTGCACTGTATTACAGTACTTACAGTTTTAAAATACTTATTTAGTTAATTAACTTTTTTGCTTTATTTTTTTAAACAATTTTTAGAGCTTAAAATCCTTAAATCGTAATGATTGTATTATCGGTATTTCATTACTTTCTTGTGTGGCTACTTCAACCACATAAAATAAAAAAAAAAAATAATAAATTTTATCCCTACTTCTTATTTTAATCACTTTGTACAACTTAGCTTGTTTGTACACTGTTTTCTTTGACGGTAGGGATATTTCATCCACTTTCGGAGATAAATAGCCGAAAACGGATTGCAGATTTTAAAAATTTTGGTGTCAAAAACCTAAAGTGGCATCATTAACTCAAAATATATAAAATGGCGGATGGAGCACATAAACTCCCGCACGACGATATGTATTGTGTATCGAGTTATGTTATAATTATTTCGTACTTCAATAATATGGTGATAGTTGTGTCAACTTTTATTGAACAATTTTACAAAAATAAACGGGTATTAATAAAATAATTCAAATGAAAATTCAATGCAAACAAATTGGTAGTCAAAAAGTGAAATTTTGATTTTTATATACTTTGAAAGCGATAATGTTGGACGTTTTGAAACAAGATACAACTTTGTTGCCAATATACTTATACATCATCATCATATTTGAATTTTTAAAGTAGCTTTCTCTCAATAGTTTAGGCTAGGGTTTAGCTAGTTCTATTATCTTACCAATTTAATTATTATTGTGGTCAATTTTTTTATTTTAAAACTACTTTGCATTATTTTATATCCTTCTTGTTTGCTGTTCTGCTGTGTGATATGTTTAGTTTTAAATTTATTTAATGGATTCCTGGAAATTTTGTTGTCTGTTTACCATTCAGCGGGTAATACATTTTAATTTAGATTTTGTACATAAAAAAGGCAAAAAAGAAAAAAAATAGAAAAAACCCACACAAGCCTTGCAGTTTTAATACAATTATATCGATATGTAAAATAAAATAAAAATATATAGAGTGACCAGATAATACTTATAGATACTAAAATAGCCAGTTTATTGTATGGATTTATTAGAATTAAAAGAAATATCTAAAATTGCAACTTTGACCAGGAATTGTCAGAGCAATGTTGTACGACAAGGTGTAGTTTTAAATGATATACTTGTAGCCGCCGTGGTCTAGTGTTTGTGTTGGCTTACTAAGACGAGAGCTCCGGTACAAGCCCCGGTTCTGACATCTTGAAGCAAAGGAATATGTAATAATATTTTTTTTCGTCGATTACCTCTTAGTAGACTTCTGGCAGAAGCTCTGAGAGTAACTGATTGCCATGAACAAGCCGTTAAAGTCTGTTGAACGGAGTCGACACACACAACAAGGGTGCTGCGGGAAGCTAGGCCGTAAAAACAAATTATGTTATGTTATGTTACTCGTATGAAATAAAATTTAGGCGAATTAACTTTAAAGAGTTTGCTAGTTAGCAAAGAGAAAAGGAATTTATGTGAGTTTTTGAGAACTATGAAGAATATTTCTTTAATTTCACCACGCTATTTTACAGCATTATCTTAAGTGATGAGTCTAAAATTAAATCCTTCGATACCTTGTCATAAATGTTAGTGAGAATAAAACCAGGTAACAGTTATAAGAGAAACTACGAAACAGTCAAATTTAACCATTAATGACAACGAATTTATATAATGGTTATAATTAACCATTAACAAGAAATATATTTTATTTTGGTCATCGTAACCAATTAAAATGAGAAATATTTTTTTGGTTGAAAATAACCATTATATCAACCTAAAATTTGTTTTGGTCCTAAATAACCATTATACTAATAAAAAAATTTTTTGGTTAGAAATAACCATTATATTAAAAAAGACATTTTTTTGGTTAAAAATAACCAATATCAAAAAAAAAAAAATTTTTTTTTGGTTATTACTCCACAAAATGCAACATTTTTTGTATATTTTGGATGATGCAAAGGAAGCTATCGCAAGAATGATTAAAATCAACAAAAAGATTTTACAAATTAAGGATGTAACCAAAATTTTTTTTTAGGTCAAATGGTTATTTTTAACCAAAAAAAGTTTTTGATTGAAATAACCATTATTCTTCACCAAAATATTTTTTGGTTGATATAATGGTTACTTATAACAAAAAAAATTTTTTTCTCATTGTAATTGGTTACGGTAACCAAAATAATATAAATGTACTGATAATGGTTAAAAATTACCAAATGCAGATAAAAGGCATTTTTGCGTAACCTTTTTCCTCAGAAAAAAAATAACAATTATTTCCGGTCCCTGAATAAAACTGTTACGATACATTCTGTTTTCTGATAGTTTAGAAAGATATTGTAGTAGTTTCTTGCTTTTCCATTTATATCGATCTGGTCACTCTGTATTATTCCTCTTCAGAAAAACTCAAAAAATAAAAAAAAAAACAAAAAGTTAAAAACTTTTAAATGAATAAAAATCTATTTTACATACAAGGAGATTCCAGTTATATTTACTTAAACAAAATAAATTTTTTTGTTTTATTTTTAAACATTTTACTTTAACAATATAAAGTAATCAATAAATAGAAAAAAAAATTAATCATTGGTCTAACCGAAGTGCTTGTAACTTTTCCTACTTTTTTTTTTATTACACTTATAAATAAAATAAAATGATTTGAATAACGAATACTGCATATGTAAATACGATAATCTCAAGTGGAGTAGTTTGAACTTTAATAAATATTAGGAAAACGTAAAAGCTTTTGCCGCACAGCACTTTACCATACAACAGAATTAATTAATTTAAAGTGTATGTGGGTGGATACAATTAAAAGAGAATAGACCTCGAAGGCATTAATTTACTTATATATACTTACGTAAAACATGATTGGTAATTACTAAAGTATACATTGATATCACACTACAGACATTAAAAAGATTTCGGAACCATTTTCTGCATAGATTTTTTTAATTTTTTCTTATTTCCTTGATTTAAAAATCACTAATACGATAATCAATTTATTTAATAAAATTTTGTTCTGATCTAATCAGGGAATGGTCTCATTAGGATGGTGCCCCTTGCCGTACATCCAACGAAATAATAGCTCTTTTGCGCGAGTAATTGGCGGCCCCAATCATATGCTGAAATTCTTTCTTCGGGGATATTTAAAGTAATAAGCCAAGAACAGTGCCAGAACTAAGATGTGAGATAATTCGTCATTGAATCTCAGTTATGTCTCAGAATCCTTGAAAATATGGTCCTACGGATAGAGTTATGCCACCGAAGCCGTGGTAAGCATTTGGTCGATATATTTTTTCACACTTAATTGTCATATATCTCTCTATTACATACATGCATACATAATTGCCATTACAGTTCTCTTTCAGGGTTACGGCCTAGCTTCTTGCAGCACCCATATAGTGTGTGTTAATTTTTATTCATGAGTACCGGGACCGACAGTTTAAAGTCGAATCCGAATGTGAGACTTGAGAAGCTTGTTCATGGCAATTCGTTACTCTTGGAGCTTTTGACAGAAGACTGCTGAGAGATAGTTGCCGAAAGAAATATTTTTTTTTCAAGATGTCAGAGCTGGGTCGCCGTGGTCTAGTGGTTAGTGTGTTGGCTTACTAAGACATGAGCCCTGGGTTCGACACCCAGCTTCGATATCTTGAAAAAAAAGATATATAAAAAAAAATATTTCTTTCGGCGACTACTTTTCAGCAGTCTTCTGACAAAAGCTCTGAGAGTAATTAATTGCCATGAAAAAGCTTCTCAAGTCTGTCGTTCGGAGTCGACATTAAACTGTAGGTCCCGATACTCATGGATAAAAATTTACACACACAACATGAGTGCTGCGAGAAGCTAGGCCGTAATCCTGACACAGGGTTGTATAAGCCAGTTATGTATGTATGTAGTTATGTATATGTCAGAGCTGGGGTTTATACCCGGAACCCTTATCTAGTAAGCCAACACACTAACTACTATATTCGCTCTTATAGTATGAAATTAAGATAAATCTCTGAACCCTTTCTATTAAATTTACATTTAACATTGTGAGTTTCAATTGGGACAGTCTTGAGCTCTTGAAGAGTGAATATATTTTTCAATAGAAGTAGGAAGATAAACATATTGATGAAAAGCCGGTTGTTATAGTTTTATATGGTTGTCGTTCTAATAAATTTCAATGAGTCTAAAACAAATTATTTATATGGCAAGGGAATAAACAAATAACTTTGAGTTGCATGTTCGTTTTCCATTTTTTTTAGACCAATACTAAGGGGCAAACCCCTACTCATGTAGTGCAATGTACTGGAATATGAAAATATCCTTCACCTTGGAATGATCAACAGCAATTGCCCCATCTGTCTTTGGATGTTAACTATAAGTGGTGAGCATCTCCACTAAGTAATTTAGCTGTCACCACCACTATACATGATCTTTCATTTTTAATGTCTGCAAAAAGTGGAATAGAGTGGAAATGTCAGGGAGCGGTTTCTTGATGACGGTGGGGGCCAACATCTATTTTTAAATAAAAATTTTTAGGAATACCGCTAATTTTTATTTTTCATTTTTGTTCTTCTCTGGGATTTGAACCTAGGCTGTTTGAGTTTTTGTGGGAGAGCTCTAACCTCGATCTCCCTCGTAGAGGAATATTTCTTAATTTCCCACCTTTGGAAGTAATTTCTATTTCCGTTTATTTTTAGATTAACAAATTAACAACTTTACAAGAACATCATGCAAGGTTAAAGACAGTCTAGCGGGTGCTATGCTAGTGATATGATTGTGGTTTCGCCTTTCACCCACTGACATTAGTCTATGACACTTAATCGAGCAATGGTCTACATCACTCTGCGCATAATAATTATGCTCGTATTTATAGAAAAAAATAAAATAAATTTAAAATGAGTTTTAAGTCAAATTCTCCATACAATTTTTTTTTAAATAATTTTCAAATTTATTTTATCTTTTTTATGACTATAGGGGTTAGAATATTATATTAATATTGTAATTTAAATTTATAAGGATTTACTTAATGTCCCAACAAGTACCATAACTTGAGGTGTTAAAAAAGTTTCAAGGTTTTTTCTTTAATTTTTATTTAAATTACATAAATGCTAATTATTTGGGGCATCAAACACTACTCGTTTTTACAACATAAAATATAAGTTTATAGTTCAAATTAGTAACAGCTGCACCAAAATAAACAAATATGTAGCCTTTGGTTAAAAGGTGTAGCAAAAAAATGTAGAAAACATTTCTGATAATTGATACTTTTGAAACTTTTTTATGAAAAAAAAAATACAAATTTATATGCATTGTCTGTTTAGTACTTGTAAGCTGTTCCAATTTATTCATAATAAGTAAACAATAACAATAAGCCATATATAACAATTAATAAATTTTAAATTTAAAATAAAGAAAAAATCTCAAACTTCCGTTTATAACCAACAGCATAATAAGTATTTAAATATGTATATGAGTTTGTTGTTGTTGTTTGCTTCAACACCATAAAAATTCATTATACGAGTCCATTTGAAAGCCATTTTAACTGGCAATTTTGTTTTATTTTTAGTTTTCAATCAATTTCTGTATGAATTTCATGTTTTTGTTTCGGTATTTCTTCTAACTTGAAGCAATTTTATTTGTTTGTTTATTTGTTTTTTATTTTAGAATTTTACCATAAATTAAAATTTTTTTTATTATTAAATGATTTGCATATTGGTTTCTGTTTTCATTTAGTTTTTTCTTTTACCATTTTTAGTTCTCATATATTGCGTTTTGTTTTTCTTGCACAATATTTGTGAAAAAGCCTCTGTTTTGTTCTTCAATTTTTATCATCCTTTATTTACGAGTTTAATGTGAATTTAATTTGGACATGAAAATTTATGGGCTTTCAAGTGTATGACTATTTATGGGCATTTGGTTTTTCAATGCCTATAATTTATACGTTTTTGTTTTTATAATGAAATTATTATTATTTTAATTTAATTTATGATTTTAAATAAAGCAAATTTTTATTTAAGAAATTATATTCTAAAATCTTATCTGAAATATAATATTTTATGACCGTAAAGATAATATAACGAATATAATAAAAAAAGGTCATTCGTTTGGTAGTTATAAATGTCTTTGAAAATAAAAGCTTAAACTACTATCTTTAGAAAGGAAATATTTCCTTAAAAAAGAAAAACAATCTAGAATTATTAAATTTACTTTATTCCAGGGAAACGATGAAAAAGGAAATACAGATTATATATTAAAAAGGTTACAACAAAATCACTGTTTTCAATCAAAAGGAAAAAAGAAAAAAAAGAAAAAAAAGAAAAGAAAGAAATATATGGACAAAAAACAAGTGTCCCTTTAATAAAATGTTTTTAACTGTGACAATAAACAAATGTTTTTATATATATTTTTTTTCAATTTTATGTACATATATGGACAGCTAAAATTGTAATCACCGTATAATACAGTGATAAAAAAAAAAGGTAAATTCATAAACCTATTTGGAGTATTCCCATATTGTTATAAAACTAAGGGCCATTACTAAACTTGCCTATAAAGTGTCCGATAGTTAAAGGTAACTTTCATTAACGGGAGGAACCACGTGACCTTTAAATGCTTTTCGTTATTACAACTTATCTATAAAGGCCCAACTATAATGTACTTTTGTTGACGTAAGCTAATGTTAAAAATCAACGAAACGTCTGTCAAAAGTCTAACGAAGCTTGGCTTGGAAGTTGGCTTACTAAGACATGAGCCCTGGGTTCGATACCCAGCTCCGACATCTTAAAAAAAAAAGAAATATGAAAAATATTTCTTTCGGCGACTACCTCTCAGCAGCCTTCTGGCAAAAGCTCTGAGAGTAATTAATTGCCATGAACAAGCTTCTCAAGTCTGTCGTTCGGAGTCTACATTAAACTGTAGGTCCCGGTAGTCATGGATAAAAATTTACACACACAACATGAGTGCTGCGAGAAGCTAGGCCGTAATCCTGACACAGGGTTGTAAAGGCCAGTTATGTATGTATGTATGTACGTATGCATGTATAATGTACTTTTTGAATTTAAATGCAAGCTGTTCTTAGTTGCAAACATTAGTACTTATTATGTAAAATTTGATTTCTCTCTATATTTGATAAATATATAGATTTTTTATCACAAAATATTAATTAATATCTACAACGGTTAAATATTTTACTGAAAACACTGCAATTATATTTATTTTTGTTAATAAAAAATAAATCATGAATGAAATATAGTACTAAAAAATATAACCGTGCACAGGCACATTTGTTTAATTTTTTTTATTAATGTGCTATAAAATGAACAGAAAAGAAGAATATTTAAATGGTTGAAAATGAATAAGAAACACATTTGTCACAGAGAAATCGTTTTTTTTATATTTTCAATCAAATTTTTAATAAAGTTATCCTCGGTTTCCATTGCAAATTGCGATCTTTTGTTTATTATTGTTTACACAAAAACAGCTGTTTACGTACGTGTGGTGAGATCGGCTTCGCTCCAAACGTAAACAAATTAAATTTAACGAAACTCAACGAAACGTTTGTTATGTATATTATGGATCAAGGCCCCTTAATACAGGTCATTGCATCTCTACAACAACACAACTATAGAAAAAACCACACGCATTTTGTGTTGTGTGATTTACCCGTAACTGTCACAATTATAAAACGTTTTTTTAGAAAATGGTGGGAAAGAAACTAAAATCAGTGTTGCCACAGTCCGTAAAATTTAGTAACCAAATTGCAATAAGAAAATTCACTAAATTAAAACAAAAAATTTAAATTTCGGTTAATTTTATACATATAAATTTCAATTTCAACATACGTTCTATAATTTAAACTGTAAGATAAAGTAAAAGACTCCTCTATAAAACATATTGTTACGAAGAAATAATTTTGGAAAAAAAAATCATAATTACATTGCTTTAAATTAGTATTGTCACTATTTCTAGCATTTAGGCTATATACAAAAATTATTAAAATAACAAAATACATGTCGGAAAATCAAGTACGTTTAAAATTATATAAAATTATAAAAAAATAATTATTGCCGTGGATTTAGTCAAATACTAAGCAATAGAGACAATTAAAATTACTAGAAAAACTCTAGGTATTATAAAAAGGCGTCACATTACTCTTTTTAGTTGTATATAAAAGATTATAGAAAATGTCTGTGTTTTTAGTTTGCAGTATTATAATGCTTGAACCTAAAATATTACAATGTTTAGTTTAAACTGCATCACCATTAAAGACACACAAAATTTTTTATTATTATTATTCATTTAAAATAAAAATACCTTTTTCTTCTTAAAGAACAAAAAAAAAACAAAGAAACAAAAAAAGAAAATATGTATGTAAGAAAAAGTAGCCAACTTTGGTTAGAAATAGCCCATATGGCAACACTGATTGAAAACATAAACATACAAATAAAAACAAAAAAGGTAAAAATGTAAACAAACTTTGACGTTTACAGGTATGTTTACATAAAATCAGCCTGAGAGATGCAATGACCTGTATTAATGGGCCTTGATTATGGATATACACATTTAATTGCATGCATTCGCATAGTTGTTTAAGCTAGCCTAAGCACATTATGGTTGGGCCTTAAAGTAAAAGTTATATTTTTTAAAATACGGCAATACTAGAACACGAACCGACTACTTTTGGTATTAAATTTTTTCAAAAGACACCAAGTGGCAACAATACGCATGTTTACATAAATAAATAAATAAATAAATAAACAAAATTGTATAAATTGTGCACTGAAAAAACTCAACAACAAAGAAATCTGTTTTACTTTCCTTTTATATTGAATTTATTTCTTTTTTGGCAAAAGAAACAAAAGGCAAGCTTCCCAATATCTTTATCAGTCACTTTTAGGTTAAAGTTTGGTTGTAATAATCAAAAGCAATTTATCTGTCCGATAAAAGCATACCTTTACCTAAAGACAACTTGTAAAAATGGACCTAAGTGTAATGCTATACTAACAGTATGAAAAAATGCGACTGGTGTGAACAACCTCCAAAAATTTAGGCTGCTATAAGTATATAGTTACCAATGTATGCACATTAGGTCGAGTCGAATTGTGTAGTTGGAAAAAAACTAACTAAGCGTCTAGCAAAAACGAATACTACAAAAATCTCTAAAAAACTTTTGCCAAGAAACCATGATTCGAAAATTAGTTCCCAGTTAACGCGCTGCGACTTTAGAATTTGAGGTCATACTTATAAAATTGTACTCACAAATCTATAGTTTAATAGGAAGTGATCTGAAAACTGCTGCCTGTTTTCTTCGATTATAACGAAAGTCTGTGGGTCTGTGCTTTATATGTGTGCAGAATACAAATATTTCCATCTTTTTTATCAAAAATGCTAAAATTGCTTTAAATACGGTGGAACGAAAATAATAATTTTTATTTTTTCTTTTAGTTAAATTAAAATTTTTTAGTGGTGCAAATTACAGCTCCATAAACCATTGTAAAATAAAAAAAAAGATTAATTTTTAATAATTTATTTGTGTAATATTTTAAATATTTTTTAAAGAATACCTACCCCTGCGTTTTTTTCTTTTTTTAATATTTTTTCTGGTAAACGGCGTTAAGTCTTACTAAATCTATTGCGATGTGGAAATGCCCCAGAATGGCAATGGAAAGCTCACCAAACAACCTTACTACTGATGTACAATATTCCATTATAACCAAAGTGTTAGATTTTTCCTACATTCCTTAATGCTAAAAACCATAAATTTCACAATTTGTCAAAAAAATCGTTCTTTTTTTTGTACTAAGACCTATACTCAGAGGATAAAACCCCTACTCATGCTATGTGTTCTACTGCTACAGTTTTTTTTTTTTTTCATTAAGCGCTTTACGAGTGGGACAAATTCCTGTTGAGTGATCAATTACTCAATGGCCAGTATTTATACCTTCATCTTTGAATTACCAACATGCAATGACCTCATCTGTCATTGGATGCTTTTGTGGTGAGGGACCTCGCTATGAATATGTTGCTATTATTTCTACTATTTCCCGGTAGGTGGCGCTTTTTCTCCTGATCATTCATATTTTTTTCTTTTATTTCTTCTTGATGGACTTCTTGGTTTCTTGGCTAAATAGCAGCTCTGTTTAGAATGCTCGTGCTACCTATGGAAAACTTAGATTCTAAGCTAAACGGTGATATACAATTTTCTATTTTAAACCATGAATTCGAATTTTCCAACAATTCCAAATGGTAAGACAGTGTAGCGTGTAAAATTGTCTTAAAAGCCCTACTTTTTACCATCTTTTTTTAAAATATGACCAAACGACATAATCGATCGTAACATCCATAATACCAATAAAAAGCTGACAATATAGCCTAACTATTAATGTACAGCAGTCCACAACAGAAGTATTATATTTACCCAATTCACAAAATGTTATAGTTGTCGTAGATCGGTAGAAACTATGATAAACTACAACTATTGTACATAATGTTGTTGGTAATTTCCATGTTAAAATCTACTACAACATGTACGACAATTTTTACTATGTTTCCGAAATGTCCTATCAATACGCCAGAGTTGGAAAACTTTTTTGTTATATTTTTTATTTATTTTTTTTTTTATTTCTCAAATGTACTTTAAAAATTGTTTGAAATGTTTTTCTTCTCTTCTTTTTTTAAATTTTTTATTCAAGAAATTTGATAACACTGGATAACATCTACAACAATGAAATGCTATTTAACTATAATCTACAACAAAAAATATTTTTCGCCTTATTGGCAAAATACATTCAATGTAATTTGAAGTGTATGCTTTTGGGGATAAGCAGAGACGAAATGGCCATAGAGACATGCTTATCCCCAAAAGCATACATTTCAAATTATATATAATCTACAACAATATAATATTTTGTGAATTGGGTAATTATTATTTGAGTACAATTTAATAAGTATGACTTCAATATCTAAAGTCGATGCGTGCGAGTTGGGAACTAATTTTAGAACCATGGTTTCTTGGCAAAACTTTCTTAGAATTTTCTGAAGTTTTCAAAAAAAAAAAACCAAACCGCCCTATTGTAAATATCTATCATTTTCCTTTAAATCAATATTAATTATGTTGACAATTGGTCTGAATGAGGGAAGTTTTGATCGTAGAAATGTTTGTAGACATACCCAGGCTAATCGATGATGCCCTATAATTGATCTCGAAAAGCTACAGCTTTTGTTACAAACCCGTTGTTTCGATTGATTTGAAATGTGCATAAAACTTGCAAATTATTCTTCTTAAGTGACCCGCAGTACGAGTAAAAACAATTGTTTGTCATATCGAATACTATATTGTTTTCTTACTTTTTTAACCAATATTTCAGTAAAAAATTAATCCAGGGGACAAAAAAAAAAAACTATAATTATGAAAATAAAAAAAAGCAAAATATAAAAATTAAAATGATGTTGAAAAAAAAATCAAATAAGTTTTGGAAGAGCTAAAGCAGAACTTAAGTAGAATCATAAGTTTCCGATATTTTCTGCTATACAAATCTTATAAATATACAAAAAAACAAAATTATTTTAAATATAAGTGAAAACTTTAGACGGACTGGATATGAGGGACATTCTGATTGTGGTACCGTAGCAACCGGTATTGTCAAAATGGAGTCCTATGATGTTAAATGTTGCTGGTGTGGAGCTACCATATTACCCAACCAACCATTTTAATAATGGCTCGTATAGACAATCATGTTTTTTAGGAAAAAAACAATGTTTAAACAATTTTAGATATACTTACTTAGTTTTCGTTATAACTAAGAAGGTGAGATTATTAAAGAAGTCATATAAATCCTAGCTAACCAACTTCTAGTTTCAGTTGTAATTGAAAAATTTTCCCATGAGTTTTTCAGATCTAAACCACACGTTTAACTCCTTTGCATTTATATTAACGATATATTGACGACTCCCCTATCTATTTTTTTTTTGTTTTTTTTTGTTTTTTTAATAATTTTCAGTTTTGTTTTTGTTTCTGCTTGAACCAACATTCACTATTGGGACCAGTATGAGCGCATCGTTCATTATAGAATTTATGAAATTTTGTTGACTTTTTTGTGTTTAAAAACATTTTTGTTTTCTATTTTATTATTAAATATTTCCATTTTCAGTGTTGCGTGAGGTCTTTTTTTTTTGTGTGTGTTTCTTTACAATTTCAAAACGGAAAACTCAAACTGTGTTCATTTATTGGTGGTTAATATTGTCCTGTTGTTAAATTTTTGCAAAGTCAACTTTACAGTTGAATAGGTTTTTTGTTTATTTTGATTTCGTTAGCAATTTCAATAAAAAGTTAATATTTTCTTTTTTTCTTTTTAATAAATATTTCGATATTTTGTTGCTACATTCGTTAGGGGCTAGAAAACAATATCGAACTTAGTTTTCGAAAAATAAAAACAAATAACTGGATTGTTTTATATTTTTCGTTTATATTTTTCTAAAGTGGTTTTCTTTTGTTTTCTTTTTTTTTTTTTCTTTTTAAATGACATTTAATTTCTTAGATGTCAAACACTAAACTTGGCAATTGTTGTTGTTAGTTTCACTGTAGTTTTATTTTTTATTATTATGCTTCGTAACTAAGAATCTGCAATATCAGCTGCAGGTTAAATTAATAGCAAATAAATTTTTTAAAATATCGTTACTTTTTTAGTTATTCATGTCAAGCACCATAACAATTTTAAAAACATGATGCGATAAAAATGGCACATTATTCTACACGTTTTTTTTACAATATATTTTATGATATAAAAAGTAATTTTGTTACAAGCAAATTTAATATGAAAATAATTTAAAATAGTTTTTTTAATTCTGCTATAAAAAATGTATACAAAATAGTTGGTTTTATGAATTAATGTTAAAATTAATTCAGGTATTTATCAGATGTTCTGTTACGTTTTATTGTCATAAAATTGTGACATATTTATTAGTAAGAAAAATGTTTTAATAAAAAAATAACAAAATTATGACAGAGTGACATAAAGACACACTTTGCATATCCCTCAAAATTTTTCGAATGCCTTGTAAGCTAAAACTTTAAAATGGTACTTTTGTAAGATTGGCCTTGTTAGCTATTTAATTAAAGATATGCTATAAATACTCTTAGCACATCAGGTTTACTGATGAAGAATTCAAAAAAGTGAAGTAGAAGCGATAAAGAGTAATTCTTTCTTACCCAAAAGTATTCCAGTAGATTCGACAGTAATCTATATACATAAACACGGCTTTAAATTTGAAGCTAAAGTGTCGAAGTATTGGCTTTGCACACATCATATTGCAGCCATAGATTTATTGAAATAACATGAAAATAAAAGCAACTGCATCTCCTCGGTGCATTCCTCCGGCAGAATCTACTCTGTCCCTCTTTCTTTAGTGTTAGAGATGACAAATTTTACATTCAAAAAGATCGTCGTAGAAGGATTGTCACTTCTTTCATTTTTAATTAATCAGTAAATAACCGTTGACTGTTGCAAAATTTATATCCTGTATTTAAAACTGAGTAAAAACATAAATTAAGAACTTAAACAAATATGTTCCTATACATTCACTGAAAATTACAGTTTGATAAGCTGTCTTCAAAAACGATGATGGTTAGATGAACGGTATTGAAATATGAGTAGACATTTTTTAGTACCTCACTTACATACATACACATTACATTACATTACAACCCTATTTTTGGGTTACAGCCTAGCTTCTCGCAGTACCCATGTTGTGTGTGTCAATTTGTCTCTATAAGTACTGGGACCTACAGTTTAAAATCGGCTCCGAACGAGGGACTTGAGAAGCTTGTTCATGGCAATTAGTTACACTCAGATATCGTCCGGTTAATCGTCCAAAAAATATTTTTTATATTTCTTTATTTTTAATATATCAGAGCTGGGGTTTGAACCCGGAGATATTTTCTAATATGCGGACACACTTAACACTAGACTACGGCTACTACCTCACTTAGCTGGCATCAATCATGCTGACTTGTAGTTTCAACAGGACGGCGCCACATACATTTTTGATGATAGAATAACTTCACGTAATGCTGCAACTAATTGGCCATCAAGATCGTCTGATTTAACTTTATTGACTTATTTTTCTTGGCGTAATGTAAAGTATTTTTTATATACATTGTCCAAAAGATTTTGAAAGTTTGTGTTTCATATTGCGCTTCATATTGTATAAATGCCATACCTGGCAACCACATACCCACATCAAATTTCTACCATAACTTATTAATTTTTCTATCAAACGAGACTAATTCTATTGATGCTTAAAATACATTTCCTTGTTTTGTTACCATTTGAACTTGTGTAGCAATAAGAAAATACACTCTAAATCGAGTCCTTTACCAGAGACTTTCGATCTTTGACAGTTGATAACGGCCATCTTGTTGAAGTTACATTGACCAAATCAGTTGCGATTTATTCACTTTGTTTTGCTAAGTTATCGCAGAGGGATATAGCATTCAACAAAATATGCAACTAATAAAATTGTTTTATTGGAATGAATGTTATGTTCGGTCATCGTAAAAAAATTTATAATTTTTTTTTTTCGAAAAATCATCTTCAACGGTGAGGTGAGCCTCATTTGTAAGTGTGTGTGAAGGGGTACAAGCAAAATTAGCCACATGAAACCCAAAAGCGTCAAATGTATATCGAAAAGGTCACAGTTTTGTGCGGATTTAAGGCTCATATTTAAGGATTATCTGGACATTTCAGCTGCTCTTTACAAAAAGGAGTTGTAGTGAATATTTTAACGAAAAATAGACCTTTCTAACGAACAAACAATTTCAATGATGTTACTGTGACAATACAGACTTTTTTTATTTAAATTTAAAGATAGGTAGTGCTTTGGCCGAGGCTACGCAATGAGCGGCAAAACGGTCAGCAGCTGAGCGGTGAGAGGCAAAAAATTAAAACATATGGAATACTACTGAAGTGCATACGCAAAGTATAGACACGGTAACAGTGAATGAGTAGCTTATAATTTCATTTGTACAAATCCGGCATTTTGACAACTAACCGCACTAACCGCTCAGAAATGGCGCTCAGTAATAAGCCACTTGCCGCTCAAACTCGCCGCTTTGCCGCTCATTGCGTGGCCTCGGCCTTAGGCAGTTGAAAAGCATCTGTAGTTGGCTTTAAGCATGGTTAAGCGATTGTTTCTAATCTCTAAAAATAACAATTAACAAAATTGAGTCCACAAATTTAAAAAAAATGGTCAGAATTCTACAACAAAAAAGATGAATTGTTCTATCATGACAAAAATAGATTTAACAACGTAGAGCGCGATCCTTCTTTTCTCTATTAATTTTCTCGATCTCTGCAGGAAACAGTTACGTTCGTTCTGTAGAGGCCTGCAAAGTTCAATCTGATCAGATTTACGCTTAAAAGTCGTAAAAGTATACCTATATATACAGGGCAAACTGCTATTGGCTAGATCGGCATATATTTTCTCTTTATATATCCAAATCCAAAAATTAGTTTTCGGTTTTTTCCCAAAATTATAGTTTAAATTAATTAAAAAATTAATTAAATTTATATTTTCATTTTCAGACTTCAATTTACTGTAGGGAAACATTTGAATTATTTTACTAAAGTAATTACATTAGTAATCCTTTTTTGTATAATATCTGTTGTAACCCATCAGAGAAAAGATGAAGATTTTTATCAATAGAATTCAATTTTAACTTTTTTATTTTTTATTTTGAAAAATGACAAATTAAATAAAATTAATTTAATAATGACACCAGAAAAAGTGTATAACTTTTATAAAATAAAAAAATTTTACTGACAACTCAACAAACATACTTGAAACAGTCAATTACTACGTATTTGCAAAGTATTCGCATTATATATGTTTGTAAGGGCCTGCTCTACTCAAGAATTCAAATACATATGTATATATTTGTATATTCAAATACTTATATTATCATTGTATTAAAATCTATTGAGTGAACATTTTATATAATATAATAAAAAAAAATTAAAATGATACTTTACTAAATTTAATTTGACATACGCACTCAAAACACTATACACACATTTATATATAGAAAAAGAGAAAATAAGTTTAAACTAAATGTATGTGCTAAGAACATACATATACCCTTTCAAGTGACATAATCACAATGTTTGAATTATATAAATAGAAATATAATAGAAGACAACCCGATACAAATACAAAAGGTTGAGAGGACAGACATATGGTCTCGTAGAGAGACGGAGCAAGATAAACATTTTGGCCACATCGTTATATGTATCGTATATTGTGTTTTAAACACCAATATATACTGTAACGTTGAAATATGTTTGTAAGTCACGGAACACACGCAATTGCACTTAATTTTGGGTATTTAACGGCAATAATGGCAAACTATTGGTGAACTCGGAAAAAGGGTTAATGAAAAATAATATTTTCAGTTACCATGCATGTTAACATAGGAGAACAAAAGTGCAAAAGCAGAATTTGTTATAAAGATTATTTTTACTATTTATCATAATCGTTACTGCAAACAATAAAAACTGTCGACTTCTTTTGCGAATATCGTAAAAGTTACTGAATCGCAGTACTGGTGAACATTTAAGGTTTTGTCAGTTACAGCGTTCTTTAATTCCATCGACGATATGAAGGAGGTTTGTCACTCTTCCATAGCAATGTCATAAGGGTCGAGGGGTCCAACTGACATAATTTTGACGCCGTTGATAATACGTAGATCGGAGTTAAACTAATTATTTCACAGCAATTAACTGTTCGAATTACATTTAATTCTTAACATCATATTATAAAACTGATCTTATAAATTTTTCCTGAACTTGGTAACGGTGAATAAACTAAATTGTGCACTAAAAAATATAATTCTTTACATACATTAACTCTTGGCATTACCATCACCTTTTCTTTTAGAAATTTTATACTTCTATTTACTTCTATTAACTTTAAATAAAACTGTGGTTGTTGTTTTGCAAAAACATTCTTTGATAAATTGGATACTTTTTAACCCTCACAATGCGTGCTCAAGTGTACCTTTTTAGTACAAGACTGCCACTTCCTTCTTCCTCCTCCTAACCCTCACAAGCAAGTTAAGCTGAATGTCGATCACGATAACGATCCCAATCTTTTGCCACACCATTTACGTTTTCACAAATCTAGGTATAAGCACGCTTAGACTAATTTGATCAGAATTTCCCGTGGGGTCGTTTTCAACGAAATATTTGTGGCATTTATTTTTCTATTGAAATTTTCTAAATATTTTATTAAACATACAATTATTTATTTCGTGATGATGGTATTCTTTACATACCATAGTAGCAAAATATTGAAAAGTATACACAGCAAATGTTTATTTGAAAGCGAAATTAAGATCAAATAACTTAATCAACCAGTCGTGTATGTGTGCTTACTAGACAAGAGCTCAGGGTTTAAACCCCAGCTCTGATATCTTGAAAAAAAAAAAAGAAATTTGAAAAATAATTTCTTTCGGCGACTATCTCTCAGCAGCTTTTGGCAAAAGCTCTGATGGTAACTGGTTACCATGAACAAGTTTCTGAAGTCTGTCGTTCGGAGTCGTTTATAAACTGTAGATCCCGGTACTCATGGATAAACATTGACATACACAACTTGAGTGCTGCGAGAAGCTAGACCATAACAGGAATGTAATGGCCAATTATGTATGTGTGTGTGCAACTTAATCAATATAATTTGCCTCATGGTACATTTAGCACAAGGTGCCGTTTTGAAGCCATTGCAGGACCAAACTGAATTCACCAAAAATAGGAAAACAGCTACAGCCAACCAGAGCTGCCTATAATGTGGAGTAAAGCAAGGGGGCCAAGCTATCCAAAAAAGGTACCTCTAAGAACTTTAATCGTTTGGCTGCCAGACCTAAGCAATCACAAAGAAAATGAACTACAGTCTCACTCTCAGAAGTATTCCCGTCTCATTATTTCATAAAAAGAAATAATAATTTAATATATGATCGAAGATAAGGATATTCCGATTAAGTAACGATTTCTTATCTACCACAAAGTGTTTTCTTAGATATAAGAGTCATTTAGAAAATTATGCGAATACCCTATTATGCTTTTGTTTTTTTATCATTAATATTTATCAGTTATTCTTGAGCACAAATGCTTTTATCAGACTAAAATATGAATTTAGTAGGAGATTTTGCCCTTTACTGTTTTTATAATAGAATATAACACCGAAAGTAAAAGAAGGACCAAAACAAAAAAAACCAAAAACAAAAAAAAGTACTTGTGTTTGTTAATGTTAATGATGTTATGAAAGGAAACAGGCACCATCATACCCATGTTTAGCGCTAAAAGTACTTAAAAACTTTGTATGTTTGTGTCATTAATTGGAATCAAAAACCAAATATATACATATAGAGCATTGTTGGAAACTAAAGCAACTTTTCCAAGGCCTCCTATTATTGTTTCAAATTGAATAAAAAATAAATTTAATAGCTTCTCGCAGCACCCAGGTTGTGTGTGCTAATTTTTATCCATGAGTGCCGGTACCTATAGTCTAAAGTCGTATCCGAACGATAGGCTTGAGAAGTTTGTTTATGGCAATTAGTTACTCTCAGAGCTTTTGCAAGAAGACTGCTAAGAGTTAGTCGCCAAAAGAAATATATTTTCATATTTCTGCTTTTTTTTCAAGATGTCAGAGCTGGGCTTTGAACCCAAAACTCCGGCCTTAGTAATCCAACAACTTATCTATTGTACTAGACTACGGCGACCACATCAACATCAAATTATTAAAATTGTTATTTTTATCAGAAAACGCTTTAACTAGATCAAATTTAACTGCAATGTTATTTTTTGGTAATTAAAGAAGAAATGATGTCCGTGAAGGAATAGTACACTAGCCAAACTGAACAATTGTTTTCGACTCCAGCTACGGTAGTCTCATCAGAGTTCTTTGTGTCCTGTGCATATTCAAGACCAAACATCAACTATTTAACTCACACTTTTTTGGAAATCGCATACTGAAATTATTACTGTATGCACATACATTTGTATGAGTTAGTCGAAGTAAAGTCACACAACAGTTTATATCATATTCTCCTTTTCTTACCATCATTGCTGTTCTTGTAAATTGTCATCTTATTTGGATGAAACAGAATTACAAATTTATTTTGTTTTGCCCTTTATTCTACCTTATCCACATTAGTCGACATGAATGATAAGTACGACGGTGGCTGAGGTGGTTAGAGCGTAGCACCATAGTCGGGTGCCATTTTATGTTAAGAGCCGATATAAACTGTTGTGTGACTTTACTTCGACTAACTCATACAAATGTATGTGCATACAGTAATAATTTCAGTATGCGATTTCCAAAAAAGTGTGAGTTAAATAGTTGATGTTTGGTCTTGAATATGCACAGGACACAAAGAACTCTGATGAGACTACCGTAGCTGGAGTCGAAAACAATTGTTCAGTTTGGCTAGTGTACTATTCCTTCACGGACATCATTTCTTCTTTAATTACCAAAAAATAACATTGCAGTTAAATTTGATCTAGTTAAAGCGTTTTCTGATAAAAACCAAAAATTAAATTGATCACACCTCTCCGGAGATTCGAACCCGAGTCTTCGGCTCTTAACATAAAATGGCACCCGACTATGGTGCTACGCTCTAACCACCTCAGCCACCGTCGTACTTATCATTCATGTCGACTAATGTGGATAAGGTAGAATAAAGGGCAAAACAAAATAAATTTGTAATTCTGTTTCATCCAAATAAGATGACAATTTACAAGAACAGCAATGATGGTAAGAAAAGGAGAATATGATATAAACTGTTGTGTGACTTTACTTCGACTAACTCATACAAATGTATGTGCATACAGTAATAATTTCAGTATGCGATTTCCAAAAAAGTGTGAGTTAAATAGTTGATGTTTGGTCTTGAATATGCACAGGACACAAAGAACTCTGATGAGACTACCGTAGCTGGAGTCGAAAACAATTGTTCAGTTTGGCTAGTGTACTATTCCTTCACGGACATCATTTCTTCTTTAATTACCAAAAAATAACATTGCAGTTAAATTTGATCTAGTTAAAGCGTTTTCTGATAAAAACCAAAAATTAAATTGATCACACCTCTCCGGAGATTCGAACCCGAGTCTTCGGCTCTTAACATAAAATGGCACCCGACTATGGTGCTACGCTCTAACCACCTCAGCCACCGTCGTACTTATCATTCATGTCGACTAATGTGGATAAGGTAGAATAAAGGGCAAAACAAAATAAATTTGTAATTCTGTTTCATCCAAATAAGATGACAATTTACAAGAACAGCAATGATGGTAAGAAAAGGAGAATATGATATAAACTGTTGTGTGACTTTACTTCGACTAACTCATACAAATGTATGTGCATACAGTAATAATTTCAGTATGCGATTTCCAAAAAAGTGTGAGTTAAATAGTTGATGTTTGGTCTTGAATATGCACAGGACACAAAGAACTCTGATGAGACTACCGTAGCTGGAGTCGAAAACAATTGTTCAGTTTGGCTAGTGTACTATTCCTTCACGGACATCATTTCTTCTTTAATTACCAAAAAATAACATTGCAGTTAAATTTGATCTAGTTAAAGCGTTTTCTGATAAAAACCAAAAATTAAATTGATCACACCTCTCCGGAGATTCGAACCCGAGTCTTCGGCTCTTAACATAAAATGGCACCCGACTATGGTGCTACGCTCTAACCACCTCAGCCACCGTCGTACTTATCATTCATGTCGACTAATGTGGATAAGGTAGAATAAAGGGCAAAACAAAATAAATTTGTAATTCTGTTTCATCCAAATAAGATGACAATTTACAAGAACAGCAATGATGGTAAGAAAAGGAGAATATGATATAAACTGTTGTGTGACTTTACTTCGACTAACTCATACAAATGTATGTGCATACAGTAATAATTTCAGTATGCGATTTCCAAAAAAGTGTGAGTTAAATAGTTGATGTTTGGTCTTGAATATGCACAGGACACAAAGAACTCTGATGAGACTACCGTAGCTGGAGTCGAAAACAATTGTTCAGTTTGGCTAGTGTACTATTCCTTCACGGACATCATTTCTTCTTTAATTACCAAAAAATAACATTGCAGTTAAATTTGATCTAGTTAAAGCGTTTTCTGATAAAAACCAAAAATTAAATTGATCACACCTCTCCGGAGATTCGAACCCGAGTCTTCGGCTCTTAACATAAAATGGCACCCGACTATGGTGCTACGCTCTAACCACCTCAGCCACCGTCGTACTTATCATTCATGTCGACTAATGTGGATAAGGTAGAATAAAGGGCAAAACAAAATAAATTTGTAATTCTGTTTCATCCAAATAAGATGACAATTTACAAGAACAGCAATGATGGTAAGAAAAGGAGAATATGATATAAACTGTTGTGTGACTTTACTTCGACTAACTCATACAAATGTATGTGCATACAGTAATAATTTCAGTATGCGATTTCCAAAAAAGTGTGAGTTAAATAGTTGATGTTTGGTCTTGAATATGCACAGGACACAAAGAACTCTGATGAGACTACCGTAGCTGGAGTCGAAAACAATTGTTCAGTTTGGCTAGTGTACTATTCCTTCACGGACATCATTTCTTCTTTAATTACCAAAAAATAACATTGCAGTTAAATTTGATCTAGTTAAAGCGTTTTCTGATAAAAACCAAAAATTAAATTGATCACACCTCTCCGGAGATTCGAACCCGAGTCTTCGGCTCTTAAAATTGTTATTGTTAGCTTGTTTGTATGAGAAATCTTTTTTTAGTAATTGATAAACGAATGGCACCATTTGAGTAATCAATTACATTTTCTTCATTAAAAGTAGTAGGACCATATGTGTTATGTAATGTGTAGTAGCTGTGCAAACCGGTGCATTCAATGTCTTGATAAAACAACAGTTTCTTGGTTACAAAGGGTGGTATTTTTTTTTAAATCATCATTTAAAACACGCTGTGGAGTCAGAGTTAGAGTCATACCTAAACTTACCAAAATTCTCAATTATTATTAAAAATTGTTTAAAACTAGTTACGCAACACATTACAGAACACCTAGAACAGTTAGTTTGCAATTTATTTACCGCTTGAGAAATAGTGGCTTAAATGGTATTTTATTTCGCAATGCTCTTGGTCTGCAACACATTCCTATTTAAAAAAACCTTTGGTTTAAAATACGCATTTTAATAAAGAAAAAAAACTATTAATAATTAATTACATACTAATAGCATAAAGCTTATTTGACTGCTAAAGGATACTGCATGAAATGCTTTAAAAATAAGAAATTTTAATAACCTGAGGGCTAAAGTGTATGTGATATTTGGGAATTTTCAACTTCAATCATTATTTATAATTTATTTTTACCATTATCATCATACATACATTGTAATACAATAATTTGTTTGCTGGAAATAAATTAACAAAAAACAAGTACAAATATATACAATGCATGCTCTTGTAAGCGTGAAAAGGTGTAAAATCCCTAAAGGAAGATTACCCTGTAAAAATAAATTAATTGGCAAAAGTTTAAAAGTCATTTTAATTCTTTACACATACACAAAACACCTTTTATTATTAAAATTAATAAACTATTCATTTAACAATTAAAACTGAAAATGCAATAGAAACTATTTTTAAAGTCCCAGCAGCAATTTGTTGTATATGCACGCATATATAGTGGCACGAATTCACTTTCAACTTTTTTTCCTCTATGAACCCTTTTTATTATTATTGTTTCTTGTTAAGGTTCTATTCTTGTTTCCCCTTTTTACTTCTATAGTTTGATATTCAACTGTAATTTATTATAATGCTTTTAAAAAAAACTTTTTTTATCTTAAAAATTGCATTTTCCTATCACGAACATATTGAAACACATGTTTTTATATACCTTTTAAAGAAATATGTAATTTCCTTTCACTATTCTGTAACTCAGTTATTACTTTTCATACATTAAACAACTCAAAGAAGTTTTGGGAAAGGAAGGAAATTTAAAATGAAATAAAATTAATAAATTTATCATAAAGGTCGTTCTTGGAATTCTTTATTATACTATTTTTTGCACTTAGAATTCTGTTCAATAAAAAATAAACAAAACTAAAGTTTTCGTTGAACAAATATTTTATATTTACTACGAGTAAATTCATAAAAATTGATCTTCTAAAAAAGAAAAGGTGTTGTAATTTGGAAGAAATTTTATAAAAAAAAATTTCATTAAATTTGTTCAAATGAAATCGATAGAACTAGAAATAAAGGGTATTTCATCAAAATGGAAATGCAGCGTGTTGGTATAGAGTTTATTCAGATAATGAATGCCAAACTCCCGGCAATGAGCTGCTAAACTGTGGCTAACGATATTTAAATCATATGTTAACGACATGTCAATCATTTTTTATTTTTCAAATTTAAGGAACTTTTGAAGGGATTTCTTTAATTTTTTTTTTACAATTTCATTGACTTTTTGTTCTATATTTTATTTTTATAGAAACAATTTTATAAATTTATTTGCTTTACTTGCAGTATTATATTATTTTAAAATTATTATTATGAGCGGAATGACTAAGATCATATATTAGGAGCCGGCTGTCTTTTCGCCAGGGGGCGACAATTCGTTCACCAACACAAGGGTGAAATTGGAAACGAAGGCGTCGAATCTGTGGCAAGGTCTCGGTCCCTCTATGACTGGCAGAAAGTGACTCACGCAGATGCTGACAAGCCAGGGGCACTTTCGGTCTTTTCTATTTAATATGGGAAAGACTGTGAGTTGCACATGCATCTACTGTGGTGCACAATCCGACTCCGATTCCCACACATTTTTTGAGTGTGAAAAGTGGATGTCGGAAAGGCAAGCACTAGAGAGGGATCTTGGAACCTTGACTTCCAAAACCATCATGGTAGTCATGCTAGGAAATCCCGCTGCATGGAGAGAGATCGCCTTTTTGTGAGTGGGATCCTCCGCCGGAAGGACAGAAACCTTGCAAGATCGATGGCACCATAGGGTCCAAATGGACCGGAACATAAGGCTGCATTTTCTTTTTTTTTTTATTTAAGACCAATACTTAGGGGTAAACTCCTACAAAATGCAGTGCATTGTATTGGAATGTTGAATATATGTATATATAGATAGAGATATATAGATATTAAGCGCCTTATGTCTATGGGACAAATTGCTTTCAATTTAATCACCCACAGGCCAGTGTTATACCTGTTGAATGTGAGTGGTGAGCATCTTTTCTATGTAGGTTAGCTGTTATCTTCCCAGAAGGTGGCGCTGTATTCCTGATCATTCGTTTCTTGGTGGAAAAGACTAGAAATGCCAGGGAGCGGTTTCGTGAAGATTTTTTTTAGAGGGGGTGGGGGACCTCGTTTTATAAATTGTGATTTTTTAAAAACCGCAAATTAATTTTTTTATTTTTTTTCCTTCGCTGGGATTTGAACCTCGGTCGTTTGAGTTTCTGTGCATGCGCTCTAACCACTATATGAAGTAATGTCATGTCATAAAAGGGGTTTTAGACGGTAGGCACGTAATGACTGTGTGGAGTCCGGCACGAAGGGTGGCAAGTCCACCGGTGTATTGTTGCAGACCAGGGTCTTTGGTGGAAAACGAACTTACAACCTTACACCCTTATAAATTTATTTAATGGAAAACTGCCTAAATACGGATTTTTATTTAAAACACACAACTTGGCATCACTGTTTTCAGAGCTGATTTCTATTAAGCTGGCAGAGCGTAAAAAACTGTGCTAACATCTTGTTAGCCATTGTTTACAATTAGCACAATGAGCTGCTATCTATTCGCATGCATATGTCTGATTGTGTATAAATACTGATACAGTTTTGTACTTTAGAGCTTCTAAAAATATGAAATATTTTTGCTGTGTACTTGAACAGAAAGTCTTAACTTTATGCGTTAATTTTTATGGTCTTGTATTTTCTGTTTATTGTTGACTTAACACATATGAGACAACTTATGTTGCAATGGCTTAATATTTATGCATCTGCTGGTGTCAAGGACAAATAGCTTTGACAGCATTTTAAATTTTTCGGCAGTCATTTTCTATTTATTCTATTTTACTAATACAACACAAAACTACTATCCTTATGTTTTTATATATTACAGCTTATTTGTTCAAAATCCTAATACTTGTATACTCGTAAATTGAAGAAAAATAAAACCCCTATTTATTATTAACAATGTCCTCTAATGCAATATCCTTTTATGTTTAATACGACTATAAAGAACTTGTCTTTAGTTTGTTATACTTTATCTCCTTGTGCTTTGAAATATCATCATGTACACACAATGACACAAATATTGTAAAGCCATATCGTACTTAAACTTTAGTATGTAGGGTATTAAATAAATAACGAAAAGGATTATGCTGCCGCAAAAGTCAGACAGTGCAGTTTAATTTCCAAAAAGTATGTGTTTAAGCGTTTGTCTGAACTGTATGCCAAAATGCGTTTAAGCATGAGTCGGTTGTTCATTTCCTCATTTGTTATTTTCAATTAAATTAAGATTAATGGCAAAATGAAAAACTGAATGCATAATTTTTACAATTTCTTTCCTTCAAGCAATTTAGCATTTAAAACAGTAGGAACCAAAAAAAAAAAAAAGGAAAACAAATATTGTTTAAAAAGGGAATGAATAGAGCAAACAAAAGAAAAGAATTTTAAAAGAAAACTCTATATATGCATAGTAATCAATGTAATAATATATGTCAGTTGTTGTTATTTTAACAAATTGTGACGTTGCTCTCTTCCTAGACTCACAAAACTATACAGCATTATTGCATTATTCTTTTTAGCTTGGCGTAGAGTACGATAACAGTAGAGAAATAAATCAATGCTGGTTAAGACAAAGAAGAGGGTATAAAATAGTGTATAAAGAGTTAAAAAAGGGTTAACATTTACCTTTAAGGTTTGGAGTAAATATCAGAACAATGACACGGAAATGTTGTATAAAAATGATTTCTTCTCTGAATGCTATTATCTCGAGTTCATATAATAACTACATGCCATACTATGGCAAAGTGTAAGTTGCTTATGTTCTTTATTGCACATTGAATCTATTCTACAGTTCTTTTATATTATTTGGAATTACAATTCACAATATTTCATGCAAAACCATGCAAAAAATTTAGGAATACTCATAAATAAATGAATGAATGTGTTTTTGTCTTGTGATTGATATTTTAATAAACTTTTGTATTGCAGTAGAGAAAATCAATCATTTTTCTTCCTTCTCATAAAGAATGAAAAAAATAAAAATGGAAAATATGCAATATATGCATACTTTACGAATACAATGGGTTCTGTGTTCTTGCTTTTAGGTTCATTGTTTCACAGAGATATGAATGAGGTGAGAGAAATAAGAATGTAAACTAAAGATTTAATAATTATTATGGTTTTTCTTTTCAATTTGAGAGACAGTTTCTGTAAAGTGTATACAAATTGCAAAGGTTAAGGAACTCTATTATGTGTAAGTAGTTTATTAATTAAAAAAAAAAAATTAATAGACAAAATAGCTTCTGCAGCACAATTAGCTCTGGTGAGCATTTAAAAAACCACACCAACTACAAATAAATTTTGACCGATCAGCTATTTTTCAACTTTAAAATGTCAAGCTCGAAGTGCAGTTCAAGTCATGCTCTTTACACTTAGGCCATAATTTAAACACAATTTTCATTCTGTCATTTAAGTTTCGACAATTCAGAGATCATATGCAACCAGGATTTATAACACAAGGTTTGTTGTATTATGTGGGATTGCTAGGATGCCTCTATATGTCATTAAATTTTGACAATTTAAAGATCATATCGTGGCAAGAATCAAAGAACGCTGTAACTGACAAAAAATTGAAAATACGTTTTTTGCATCATTTTTATCAAAAAAAAAGGTACACGTCGATTGGTCCCGGTCCCAGATTTCTATGATGAAAATAAATTCACTTACGCCGTCTGCGTTTTGGAAAATACCAGTGTCGTTTTTCTACTTTCATACAGGGTTTTTTGCTCTGGTGAACATTTAAGGTTTTGTCAGTTACAGCGTTCTTTAATTCCATCGACGAAATGTAACCAACATTTCTGTTATCAGTTCGAAGTTTGTTGTATTTTGTGGGATGGCTCTAGCGATATCTTTATAGAAATGGAGTAAGTGATTGCTTTTGTTTTAAAGGCACTTTGATATTTCGGGTAATAAGACTGCAGACCAGCTGGCAAGATTGATGGGTTTTTAAGACCTTCTTTTCGTTTTACCTTTAATTTGGTTGCCCCAATAACTTGTCGTGGAGAAATAGGTATGATTGGCATTAGGCGCAAACCTTTTAGAATTTTGGTGAGTTTTCTGGCAGGGAATTGCTTTACGGGGACAAGAACTAGGCCTCATACTCCCCGAAATTCTACAGAGTATGCGGTGAGTCATTAGAGAGTCACCCCCTCGCCACTTTTGTATCTTTTAGCTCTTTGCTCTTCGTGTTGAATTTCGTCTTGCTGTATTTTCTCTAAGTTCGTTTTTTTCGTATGCTGGACTCCTTCTCTTTATTGAAGGTATCAGCAATAGAATTTTTTCTGGTGTCTAAGTTGGGTGCACTTGTTCATGACTTTCTTTACTTAATATTGCCTAGTTTTTGTGTTTAGTTTAATAACAACCTATCTTTTCTAAAAGTAATATTTTAAAATTTTTTGGCCACAGTTTTGCAAGCTGTACAAACAATACGGTGCCAATAATTGGTGTGTAACATACGAACCATTAGCATCATTACAAACTGTATCCGGCATTAGTCGTTTTGTTGTGATAAATTCATTGAAACAACAGCAAGAGTTTTGTAATTAGAAGTTTAAATTTACACTGCTTGCTGTCTTTCTTATTAATTCTACCCAAAACTATTAATGTCAGTAGAATTATACTAAGGGAAGATAATAAGACATAGTTTTACATAACACCTGTAAAACTCTTCGTTATAATTAGTTCGATCAATAATTCTTTTTGTGTTTGTGTTATTCTTAATGCATAATGTGGTTTCAGTTATCCTTCGGAAATCTCTATAAAAGTTTATGTAAGGGAAATAAGTCGTGAATAGACGAGTAAAAAACCCCTATCAGCCGACTGTTTGCTAAATAGTATAAGTTTCCGCGCTCAATGTTTATGTTAAACTATGGTATTAAAACTATTTTCTCGAATACCGTTACCACTACTCCTCAGTTACAAAGCCTTACATACTCAAAAGCCTTGATAAGATATTAAGAATAGAGTCTAATACAGCTGTTAATAATAATTAAAGACTAACAGTCTAATTCATAATAACTTCTTAATTTAGGTTTTATCCATACATTAGTTCTGAGACGTTATCTGTCTTACAAGCTCAAAATAAAAAATCTTATTCATAAACCTTTCTTATGAGCAAATTAACTAATACACGATTTTAATGTCATGCTTGCAATACAATGATGTTATTTCAGCATATTGATGCACAATAAAAGCTATCGATTACTTCTATAATTTTTTAATATTCATAAAAATAATGTAATAGTAACACAATTAAGTATATAAAATAGATGTGATTGAAGTAATATTTACTGCTATTAAAAAATAACTAAAATAAATTAAAAAATTAAAAAAAAAATTCCTTTGAAACACATTTTTTTTATTCATGTATAAAGTAATCGAATACTACCATTCTCTTTTTGGTTTGTGCATCACTATTCTGTTTACATTTTTTTATGCCAAAATTTCGTAAAATGGAATTGTAAACTGGAGAGAAAAAGAAAGAGGAATTTACATTCGTAATTTCTACAGGCGCTGATGACAGAGCCTGTATAGGAAAGAGATGGGATATGTAATACAAAATAAAAACAATTTTTTGGTCATTTAGAAATTTAATTTTGTACAGACACTGGAATCATTTGCTATTATACGAAAATTTTTAATTATGTGAATTTTACCTTTAACTACTGAGGTGGTGGAAAATTTTACCCCCTCCTTAGATTTTTTAATTTATTTTCTTCGTTTGAGCGCTGTTGAGTCCCTTTTTTGTTATACTAAATCATATTTATATAAAAATGTATTTTCTTGTTCTTTTAAAAATAAATTATAAAAAAAAAATTTTTTTATTATACATTTTCGAATTAAATTCGAATATTTTAATGGATCTTTATTATACTTATTGTATGAAATTTAATAGCCTAAGATCCTAATACTGGTATTCTTATGAGAAATAACATCCGTTAAGGAATATGTACAAACACTAGCAGAACTGAACTAGTTTTCGACCCAGCTACGAAAGGTCTCATCAGAGTTCTTTGTGTTATACATATTCATATTTTAATATTTCTATTTAAAGCACAGTCTATTGGAAATAGATTATGTGAATTATACAAAAAAATTAAAACAAAAAGTAAAACAAAAGGTGGTAAAATTTACCCCACGTCAATAACTATGAAAAAACATTTCACCTCCGTAGTTAAAGGTTAAATATGTACATATGTATCTATACTTGCAACTATATAAGTTTTATTCATTTTAATACTATATTATTCCACATTTATTTATACAATATCCAACCTAACTCCCAAATGTCGTGGTATTGTACGGTTAAAGTACCTAGCAACCTAGAATAAAAATTTCTTATTTATAAATGGTTTATGAGAGTGTTATGAGACTGTTTCTTGTTTATGAATACAAAATTAAGAGATTTTGCTTATAAGGTTCTTATAAGCACGTTTTATCTCATTATGAATTAGACTGTAAGTAAGTACCGTTGAAAGTAACAGCTGATAATTTGATGGTCTCTTGCTCTCTGCCGCTTTCTATAACATATGAATGCAATTTTTTTTAATACACTTAGAAAACATATTCTGCTGAGGTCCTTTACCCCTTTATTATTACAGGTAGCCGAAAACACTATGACAAAAGAGATTTATTAAGAAAAATCTATTACATTAGTGTGCTTGAAGAAGTACATGTCTTTTTGGAGAAAAAACCCCACTAACATTGTGAAGCTTTTTCCTAACGATAGCAGGATATTTCAAAATATAATTTGTGTGTCGACTAAATGAAACTGCAGACTTTAGTCTGAAATACCGTAGGCCGTATCTACAGTATACCATAGGCCTTACCCAGCAGAAAATAGTGCTTACCAGTAAGTTATTTTGTAAGGGAGAAATTGTGAACAATCACTTAATAGTGCGCAACAATAATGCATGATTTTTATATGAAATTAGCCGCTACAATGCAATAGAAATGCAAAACTATTACAACCAGTAAGCAGATAAGTAGTAATAAAAATCGAAAATAATACCTTATCCTGTTTGGATATTTGGAAGCTTTAACATATAAAAAACAATATAATGCTTTCATTATTGGAATGTTATTTTAATATTTTATGGGATAAGCTATAAAATCTTAAAAATTTTCTGCAGGGTAGCTGTTCATGAAGGACTGTATTAAAAGATGGCAGCCCATTGTAATTAGCAAAAACGCGCTTAGTTGGGTTTTAAATATTCACAACTTTTAATAGTATTTTTATTAATAAAATTATTAATTATTTAACACTGTCTTTATAGCAGTTTTTGTTAATTATTATTTTATTATCTTCATGGCATTGAAGTAAAAGAAAAAAAAAAGTTTAAATGAAGATGTTTTAGAGAATTCTTCATATACACGTGAGTTAAATGCTTCTCTTAACATATTCATTTTTTTTTTTAATTTTAATTTTAATATTGCATAACTTATAAATGCTATATGTATTTTTTTCTAGAAGGCTGTACGTAAAAGGTTGAAAAGTGAACATTTATTTTTTTTAATTTTATTTTAAATGGATGGTGTATGGAGGTGTTAAATTAAAATTGACATTTCTTTTGCATTCAGTTCGTTAAAAACTTTAACACGCGCTTATGTGGGTTGTGCGTTATAAAGAGATTTAATTCAATGTTTTTCATAAGTGATTATAATTTTTCTGATTCTTTTTTTTAATTTTATTTTAAGCGTAAGACCTTTATGTTAAAACTGTTGACATTTTACCATTAAATTATAAAAATGAATGACTCACAAATCTGTCTTTTTTTATTTTTGCGCACTTTAAACTCATTAAAAGCTTTAAAAAAAGAGAATGCATTTAAATATAATAAATAATTATTAATTAAATAATTATTAAATTTAAAATTCCTTTGTTTCATATAGTAAAGATATTATCGTATTAAAATTTAAGTAACAATAACATTTTTTTTTGTACTCTTCTTTAGTAATATTTAATAGTTAAGGGAGCAAACGGCACGTTTGCGTAATATGCAATGTCATACATGCATTTGCATCATCTTCCAGAGCGTCAGTTGTCAAATGGCCCCAGAGAAAATAATCCAATGGCTTTAAATCACAAGAAAGAGACGGCTAATTCGTATCTACAAATCAAGAAATTACGAGACTGGATATTTCTCATGAAATAAATGAATTTATTGACCAGCTGTGTGGCTTGTGCCGCCTTCCTATTGAAACCATAGGCCCCTGATGTCAAGATTTTGTAATATCCCTCCCGGTGACGTAATGTAGCCCCGCTAGATTATTTTCTCTGGGGCCATTTTAAAGAATAAATCACAAACAACTTTCGTCCATAAGTTGTCTTTTATTCTTGACATTTTGTTTTTACAAACTTTAAATTGATCTTTTAAAATATATATAAAAATTCTACAAAATTTAAGTTTAAACGAAAATTCGTCACAAAAATATATTTAAAATATGCGTTTGCTTAAGCAAATCAATAAAAAATTTTTTGACTATTTTTGCTCTATTTATTCCAATAGTGTTTAAAAAAATTGTAACAACATTTTTAGTAAAAGTTTTTTTTTTATTATTTTTATGAGTTTTTTTTTATTTTAGTTTTTCGATAGAAATGATGTTTTCTTTTTTTTTCTTAAATGAAGAAACTAAACAAAGACGTTATTGTCTCAATACAAACAACATAAATATATACAGATTTGAATGTAAGAATATAAGAAAAAGACATACGAGGGCAGTTTGATATGTTCTTCGTCTAACAATGAAAAACAAAAGCTAGAAAGAAAGAAATAATTTTTTTAATATTTCTTTTTCAAGATGTCAGAGCTAAAATTTGAACCCGGCGCACAGTGTGACTTTTGTCAGTTTTGGGATGCCAAAAGTCGAAACAGTCAAATAAAAGTAGATATGGAAATGAAATTTAGCAGCAATAATGATGAGATTGATGTAGCATTGGACACAAAAAATGGGCGTGTTCCACCTACTTTTTTGGCCACCACCCATATAAGGTGTATTTTCAAAATACCCTAATTTCTAATTTAATAGTACTTATTGGGGCAGAAAGAAATAAAAACAATTTGAATTTCACTAAATTTTTAGATACACACACAATTGCCTTCAATTGGTAGTTGTTTTGAGATGATTACTCTATATTTTTGAAAAAAAATGTAAATTTCATATTGAAAAAAAGCAATCTGAAAATAAAAATAATTACTTCGAGTCAATATCGTTTCCATATTCCGGTACGGATAATAACCCAATAACTTCTTTTGGTAATGTTCGTCGCTTGTCTTAGTCGCTTTCCGCAAGCTGCATATAAAGGGGTCTGACGATATGAATAATCTGTGCAACAAATTCAAATTACTTTCAATTCTAGCTGTTTTTCGGGTAAAAAGTTCTCGATAATTTCTTGCATCTTTGTTTCTGGACTCTTGAGCCTCTCCAGAAAGTTGACCAATAGGAAGAATGGAAGACACTATTATATCCTTTCCATGAAAAAGAATTTTATGCACACTCACTGGCATATTGTGTCATCTTGACCGAAAATCAAAAGAAAGTTTGACAACAAACTATTTTAATTTATGGTGGTCCACATCTTTTCCAATTATACTGCAAATGTGATTATGTACGGCATAATTTGTGTTTTCTTTCTGAGCCAAACATCAAAGAGCGCATTTCATGAAACTGCCATGTTTTTTTTGCGAAAAAATCAATATATCGCAAAAAGGAGCAACAAGAAGCAAAAACTTAATGTTGAATCTGAAACTAAATGTGTATATAAACCTTAAATCTCCATATAATCACTTAACAGAATTCTACAGAATAATGCAAGTTGTTCTCTATCGAAAAACAAATATTTTTGGAAATCACAAAATTTTTAGTGATTGCATATTTTCATTGATTAAAAATTAAAATAATAACGTTAAAGCTTCAGAAACTTACCAGCCTTTATAGAAAAGGTTTCCGCTTAATTAAATCAAAAAGACTTTTGTAAAAATATTTTGCAAAAAATAAAATAAAATAATGCCACCGCAAAGTTCAACAAAAAATGAAACAGTTTTACTACACTTGTCACAGTGACACAAGTTTGATAACTGTTATCATGTTAATTGTTGTTTTTTTGTTTTATTTTGAGTACTTATTCGTAATAGTTGTACAGTTTAGTATTACATAGCATTAAATTATTCAAATTGGAAAACATTGTTTTTACTTTTGGCATCCTAAAAGTAACAAAATACTTAGTAAGCCAACACACTAAACCACTAGATCACGGAGACTACAATTTGGTACAAGCAACTTATAATTTTATTTCAAATCAACTCATTAATAAATTATTTGATTGCTTGCTTCCAATATAACAACTCAAACTTAAAATGAATAAAGTATTTGGATGTTATGGTGGCACATTGCCACTAATCTAACTCAAATATAACATCAGTTATGTTATGCCCTTCAACTTCGTGTTTCAAGTCGTTGATAACATGCTACGCACAATCACGATGATTTGCTTGTTTACAAATTCGTGACTAATCAGTGCTCAAAATTAAACTGATTTAGTTTTGTTTGCCCAAAGTATATGTCAAAGAGTAGTTGAAAAATAAACGAATGTCTTGAAATGCCATTTAAATCAGCTTGTGCAGTAAAATACTTTAATTAAGCCATAAAATCGTTGCCTTCTTTGATGCATTTTCACCAGCTTCCGTCCATTGTTTTGATTCCTCTTTTCTATATAAATAGATGCAGACTGTTTCTAGCAGTTGAGAAGCGATTGTAGCATGATTGCATGCCTTTGAGTGCATGTTTGTGATTGCATTCTATTGAGTGCATGTTTGTAAAATATTATTGAAGTGCCTACATATAAAAGAGTATCATGTCTTTGAGTCATGCTGCTGACCATCGTCATTCACACATTAGATACTCAAGGCCAAAATATTAATGCTATAACTGCACTTTGTTTTGATTGCAAGAATGTGATTAAATTATTGAAAACCATTTTATTTCATCGAGGTCCTGCCAACTAATATAAAATTAATACTTTTTTATTACACGACTCATAGAAACTATTTTATAATCTATTTCAAATCGGAAATCGGAAAAACTTTAATCCTAAGGCATTTTTAGTCAACTGTTCCTATCTTGTAACCCCCGGGGATACAGTAAAGTTTGCTGGTGATTACTCACACCAGGAGCCTGTTTTCTCCGGGGAATATGGAGTTCACTTAGCTCTGGGTGGCCTGACGCTCGCCATAGGCAGAGGGGTTGGTAATTATTATTACTGACCATCTCAGGGACTGACCCGAGAAACCTACTCTAATCTGGTACTAGGGCATCAGGAAGCCGCCGGTTTGCTTATACTCCCCGTCATTCGGGGAATGGCAAACCGGCCTGATAGTTTGGGTGCGGCCCTCGTGGAGTACTCGTTGTGGCTGTGGTAGTGCTGGTTGGAAACCCCTCAACAAGGGTGGTATTACTACCCAGACAGTGGTGATGCCAAATTGCTAACTTGGTGCTATGGACTCTCTTCTGAGCGACGTGTCCTCGAGCATGCACAGAAAAAATTATTGCTGGAATATTTGCAATCAAACGCTTGTTCAATTTTTATTTCGTTTTCAAATAAAGTTTTGTTTGATTCTATTAATAATTTTGTTTGAATGTATTTTAAAAGTATCAATGTTGATAAAACATGATATAATAAAAACGCGGCTTTTAATTTAACATTATTAAATGGGATATGATTCGCATTTAGTCTATAACTACTAAGGCATAAGTATTCATAGTTTTGAATAACACCTTTGGGAAAAAGTCTCCTGACGAGTCTCTTAAGCAGAGACGAAATGGTCATAGAGACATGCTTATCCACAAAAGCATACATTTCATATTAAGTACATTAAAATAAATAATATAATAATACTATTAATAATAATAAAATATAAAAATAATTTACAACAAAAAATTTAAATTTGTAAAAAATTATTTGAATTTTCTGTCAAATTTCTGAACATTATTTTGTTGTCTCGAATAATTATTTGTTCAATTTTGCATTCATTTTTAAACATTTTATTTTTTTAATTGGTAACTTTTTTCTCTAAAAACTAATATTTTTTCAAAAAATATATTAATTGGTATGACAAAATTTTTGTTTGCTTAGAACCGTAATATTCAATAAAACTTTTATCTACTTCTATTAAATTTTTTGTTTGATTCTTTTTTGTGACTCCAATAAAAATGTTTATTGAATATTGCAAAATTTTTATTGAAAATATCGCAATTTTTTTTTCAAACAAAAAATTACAAATTTGTTGTTCGAATTCACAAATTTCGTTGTAGAACCGAAATTAAACAAAAAATTTATTAACTCAGTGAATTTCGTGTCTGAACCAAAAAAATAATTTTTTCTGTGTGATTGAGACTGGGTGGCAGTGGTTGGATGCATGTATACAACTACCGCCCTGACAACGGGCGGCGTGTGGTGAATCTCAGGAAAGGTACGCACGTTAAACCCATGTAGTTGTTGTTGTTCCTATCTTGTAGAAAGCATTTTGACATGTAATTCTTGATGCATAATATATAATGTACTCGATGCACAGAAAAAAATATTTTTTTGATTCAGACACGAAATTCACTGAGTTAATAAATTTTTTGTTTAATTTCGGTCCTACAAACAAATTTGTAAATTCGAACAACAAATTTGTAATTTTTTGTTTGAAAAAAAATTGCGATATTTTCAATAAAAATGTTGCAATATTCAATAAACATTTTTATTGGAGTCACAAAAAAGAATCAAACAAAAAATGTAATAGAAGTAGATAAAAGTTTTATTGAATATTACGGTTTTAAGCAAACAAAAATTTTGTCAAACCAATTAATATATTTAGAAAAAAAATTTGTTTTTAGAGAAAAAAGTTGCCAAATAAAAAAATAAAATGTTTAAAAATGAATGCAAAATTGAACAAATAATTATTCGAGACAACAAAATAATGTTCAGAAATTTGACAGAAAATTCAAATAATTTTTTACAAATTTAAATTTTTTGTTGTAAATTATTTTTATATTTTATTATTAATATTATTATTATATTATTTATTTTAATGTAATATGAAATGTATAAGCATGTCTCTATGACCATTTCGTCTCTGCTTAAGAGACTCGTCAGGAGACTTTTTCCCAAAAGTGTTATTCAAAACTATAAACACTTATGCTAAAATAGTTATAGACTAAATGCGAATCATATCCCATTTAGTATATAAAAACCAAACAACATTGATAGTTTTAAAATACATTCAAACAAAATTATTAATAGAATCAAACAAAACTTTATTTGAAAACGAAATAAAAATTGAACAAGCGTTTGTTTGAAAATATTCCAGCAATAATTTTTTCTGTGTGATTTGAGATAGCTTTGATATTACCAATTTCATGTACTTTTACTCATCCACTGTCATGAACCACATATTGTAACTAAGCTGTAATTTTTGGCGTTATTGTAGGTTGTGGACGTACAAAACTAATTGGTTTTCAACGCTTGTACGATTATGTTTAAATTCAGCAACCCAATTTCTTACTGTTGCATATAAAGGAGCACTTCCACTTCATATATCCGCCAAGTCACTATGATTTTCTAGTCTCGATTAACCTTTCTTATGCGATTATTAAATCAGACTACGAATTTTCATTAGAAACGAGAAGAAGTATGCATTTATATGAAGAATGGAAGTCTCCCTTACAAAGCTTTTTGATTTTTATCCACCATTATTAAGTCAGGCTAAGAACAGTTCGAACTACACTCGTATGAATTCTCATTTGATTGTAAGCGTTCAAAGAAAAGCTTTGATTTTTATATCACATTTCATGTGAATATTTTTATATATTTATATTATTATTTTATTATTAAAATATTTTGTTCTTTGTTCTTTGTTGGAAAATCTTTTATCAGTTCAATTGATTACATTTCTTATAAACATGGATTATTAAAGCATATTTGCATATAATAAATCTTTATAATACTATTCTAGGAATACTTATATAAAAGAAAATAAATAGAACAAAAGCAGAAAAAGAAAAAAAAAAACAAATTAAATATTAAGTGAAAGATGAAGAAATAATATTTTTCAAAATGAAAGAAGTTCAGTTTTGACAGATGGAAAGGCTTTTTAATGGAAGAAAATCTTATTTATGGAAAAACATTACAACAAAAACGAATGATCAGGAAAAAAAAAGCGCCACCTATTGGGAAGTAGCAGATAACAGCTAAACCTACTTAGCGAAGGCACACTTACTACACAATCAACATGCAACGATGAGACAATTGCTGTTGATCATTCAAGGGTGGAGGTATAGAACTGGCTTTGAATGATCAATTCACAGCAATTTGTCTCATTCCTAAGGCGCTTATTAATAATATAATAATTAATAATAATATATGTACTGTCCTTTCCAAAATTCCAATACAATGCACAGCATTTAGTAGGGGTTTACCCCTGAGTATTGGTCTCAAAATAAAAAATAATAAAAAAAAAATTTTAAAATGAAAAACAAAACTAAATTTAATAAATAGATATATTTTGCCTTCTAATGCTTCTCCATACCGGTGCTTTAGACACATTTTTGGTAAGTAGTAATGGAAACTATCAGTAACACTCCAAAGAAACTGACTAAAAATTCAACAACTTCGTTCGAAATGTATCTAAAACACCGGTATGGAGAAGCATTGGTGTTTCCTTGAATTTTGAACGGTTTGCTGGCTATGGACCTAAACAGGGGAAGAGAAAAACGTACCGCCAAATTATAAACCGCAAGCTAAGAACTAAGTCTGAATTGTTATATTGCTCACAAGAATTTAAATACTTACAGCCTTATTTATAATAAAAAATTAGCAGGTCGTTGTACACATTGGCTAAGTTTGTCATTCCTATACGTGGAAATTCTTACTCAAACGTACAATCTGTTTAATTTTTTGGATTCTCTGACTAGTTATCAAGTAGAAGGTATTGAAAGTTTTAATGATATCAGTCTGTAGCGGGTGATAAACTTGCCAGTTTTTTGTTCCATATGCTAACGAGTTGCTAAGTTTTCATTAAACATACGGCCGTCATTTTTTTTTTAAATCTAACCAACAAAAATATATCACACTTTTGGAAGCTTATGTATTAGCTTACTCTGAAGTCATACAGAAGAGAGAGAGAGATATTAAGCTCTCATTATGAATTGAAACGAATACATAATTACTGTATGCGAAACTAAATTTACTGTTTCTAGTTCCTAATTAATAAATAAATTAAATCACAAAAATGTATAATTCGATCTGTTTGCGATTTACGATTTACATTTTTCAAGAAATTTCTCATGGACTGGATAGTTGGTAAAATATATCACATCTACGGCATACTTTGTTCCCTTACGTGGCAGCAGAGCCTACTTCTAAGTGCAAACTTGCCATATAAAAAGTATGCCTTTTCTAATAAACTTAAAAAGGGGAATTGTAATTCTAAAAATCACTTAAAAGTAAATTGTAATTCAGGCTTTTTGGTTACTTACCCCAATAAATAACTTGTCTTGTGCCTTGAATTGATATAACTTTGGACTATTTTACAGTTTTTAGCTTTAAATAAATGCTGATTAAATTGAAAATTTATAATTGTAGGTGCCAAAGTATATTTTGCACATTAAGAAATTTCAGTTAACAACACAGAAAAGTAATCATTCAAGTGCAAAATTAAGAAGAAAACAGAAAAAATCTTTCTAAACACTCATACTTGTTGGCTGCCTCTTAAAAGGCAATTTTTAATACGATTTATGCAGAGAATTATTTTTTTTTTCTTACTACTGTTTGTAATATTAGTTTTTCTTTTTTTTTTTTCATTTTTCGTATATTTCGTTCTTGAAAAATATTTTTTTTTTCATTTCTCTAACAAGTCATACGAATTCAAAAGAACACATTCGTGTACACACAAATTCTTTTTAAATTATTAAGCTTTTCATATTTGTTGAAGTTGCTTTTACTTATAAAGAAGATATTTACTGACACAATTTCCCTTGACAGTGTATGGACGTACAATAATGTCACAAACATGTATTAATTTGTTGTATGTTTTCTTGTAGTTTATTTATAGAGCACATAACTAAGCATCTATTTATCTATCTAAACAAAAAAAAAATTTTATGTAGTTTTATTTTTTTTTTTCAAATAAAAAATTGTATAACCTACTGCTGCTTTATAAGAAAAATAAAATTGAAAGCAAAAGTATGACAACAACTATAACAGGGCATAGAAAAGAGAAAAATATCTGGCACATCATGGTGGGATAAAGAAAATCCATCTATACAAACATTTTTTTTTCTTTTCTGGTTTTACCTTTTTACAGGCAAACATATTGAAAAAAAAGGAAGCAAGTAAACGTTTAGTCAGAACACTTATGCGTCTAACTAACTGAATGGTCAGTCATTAGCTGTATTGACCCGTCTAGCAACCATTTTTAGCAGCTTTTTATGCCACTGAAAGGTAGTCATTGTGTTGAGAATGTACGACCAGCATCATAGTATTGAACGCTGCTCCATTATTCCAATAAATTAAATTCGAATTCAGTTCAATGTTTATGGTCAAATAGTCTTAAGTGAATCCAACCTCTTGTTTTTTTTTTTCACTCAGCGTGTGCTTTTAATAATTCTTTAAGTTTTTAATTTTTTTTTTTTTTTTTTTTTGCTTCCGTGCTTCAGCTTAGGCCCCAATTTTTTATTTTTTGCAATTTTTCCATGTTTTTTTTTTTTATAGATTTTTACAAGATTTCTAGTATGTTGAGTGTTTCTACTAGAATTTTATATACGAAGTGTTAATACAAACAAATTGAGGCCATAATGGCTTCACTTTTATGGAAATCAAATTAAATCTTTTCATAGAAATTCAAACAACATTCACTATGACGGATAATAAATAAATCGATATTTTGTGACACATTTTATAAAACCTTCAAATGGCTGGAAGAGACAGAACATATCACTCTGTAGCAAGGAGGTATGTATACCATCAGTAACAATAAGTATAAGAATTCATTAAAAAAAAATCTCAATAAAATTCAATGTTCTTTTATTCAGTTATTCATTTATTATGTCATTTATTCATATATAAAAATAAATTTAATTGGTAATTTAACGTTCAAAGTAAAATGTCCGTCTGCTTGTTTACTTACTGCTTGCTTAATACAAATTAGCGTTTTAACGATAAATCTTTATGAGTTGAAGACATAAAAACCTATGAGGAAAATATTGATAATGAGGCATGAATAGGAAAATCATTTGAAATATTCACAAAACCGTCATAATAAAAATTTTATGATTTAAAATTATCATACAAATTAAAGTCATAAAGTGTTTTTTAAGGCGTCTGTTTAACAACCAATAATTTTATATTTTAATTTTAATATATCGCTTGCTTTTTATTGTACTCTTTCTCTACGCCATGATACAAAAGTATTCGTAAATTGGATGCATTGAAGCTGAATATTCTGACAACAGAGGTAATTGCAATTTAATTCATTAAGTATTTTTGCCTAAAATATGAAACTGAATGAAATATAGAATACAATGTTTATTAATTTTTTTTAAGGCCAATACTCATGAGTAAACCCCTAGTCATGCAGTGCATTGTATTAGAATATTGAAAATAGAAGATAGATAGTTGAGACAAGTTGCTATCAGTTGATCATTCAAAGGCCAAAGTTATACCTTTACCCTTGAATGATCAACATCAACTCTGTTTGGGAGCAGTTTTCCGTGCAGATGGATTTCTAGGAGGGGGGAGGGGAAACCTCTTATTTTTAAATCATAATGTAGAAAAAAAGAAGCAAAATTTTATTTTCTAATTTTTGTCCTACGCTGGGATTAAACCTCGGTCACTTGAGTTTCTGTGCGAACGCTCTAACCACTATGAAAAATATTGTAGGCCTTGATAATGAGTAATATCGCAGCGCACCACCCCAGATTGTTGAGAGGTTGCTTAACAAATTTACATTTCTTACAAACATAAAAAGGAATTCGTTTACCGGACCATAAATAATATTCTACTTTGGCTTAATTCCACAATGGTCCAGATATCATCGATGGAATTAAAGAACCCTGTAACTGACAAAAAATCCAAAATACGTTTTTTGCATAATTTTTATCAGCAGAAAAATACGCGTCGATTGGTACCGGTACCAGATTTCTACGATGAAATTAAATTCACTTACGCCGTCTGCGTTTTGAAAAATACCAGTGTCTTTGTTCTACTTTCGTACAGATTTTTTGACTCTGGTGAACATTTAAGGTTTTGTCAGTTACAGCGTTTTTTAATTCCATCGACGATGTATTAAACATCAGTTGAATGGACTCTTTAATAATATAAGTTCTATTTCTCGGCAACTAAACTTTGTAGCTTCAAAAATTCATCTGCCACTAGTTCTAGTATAATAGGATGATGCATTTAGTCCTCTCAAGAAACACATACGAGGTATGCTCAAAAATAACAGTTTTAGGAAAAAGAAAAAGTCAGCGGGGGCCAAGTCTGGTAAATACGGTCGTTGAGACATGATAATGGTTTTGTTTTTGGCCAAAAGGTTACGCACAAGCATCTATATGTGATCTGGTGCGTGATCATGGTGCAAAATTTATCGTCATTGACATTTTCTCGGCCTTTCTTAAATCGGTTATACCACAATAGTAGACTCGCCAAACGCCACAGTCAATATTTCAAATTCACTTAATTTCATTTTTTTTTTCGAATAGTAGGTAGGTAGGTAGGCAGTTTAGACCTCTCGCGTGCGACGAAATTAACACTCTACAAGTCGCTTATTCTCCCGGTGCTTCTCTATGGTGCGGAAGCATGGACGCTGTCTTGTGCCGATGCAGCGGTCCTGGGGGTGTTCGAGAGAAAAGTTCTTCGTAAGATCTTTGGTCCTCTAAGGCATGGCGATGAGTTTCGCATTAGAACCAACCATGAGCTGTATGAGCTCCTCGGCGATGTGGGCGTTGTCCAGCGTATTAACATCCAGCGGCTACGCTGGCTCGGTCACATTGTTCGGATGGAAGAATCTGCTCCAGCGAAGAAAGTTTTCGATGCGAAGGTCACTGGACGTCGGCGTAGAGGACGACCCTGTTTACGTTGGAAGGACCAGGTTGATGAAGCCCTGTCATCGAATGGTGTGACCAACTGGAGAAGGCGCGCGCTAAGCAGAAGCGCCTGGAGACTAGTGCTGAAGCAGGCCGAAACCCGTTAACGGGTTGTTATGGCCAGCTAAGTAAGTAAGTAAGAAAAAAATTTAAGAGCACACCAAAACACGACTAACTGTCAATCCAAAATGGCTGATATTACCAACATATTGTATAACAGACATGTGCACCAACATAACAGAAAAAAATGTAAAAATCAAATGAATCAAATATGAAACTAACGGTTAATTTTTGATCAGACCTCGTATGCTTGTCAGTAAGGGAAGTATACTGCAGCATTTTTGTATTCAAATTCAATGTTTGTAGTCGCTGCAGTCTAGTGGTTAGTCAGTTGGCTTACTAAAACATCAGCCCAGGGTTCAAATCTCAGCTCTTAAAAATAAAGAAATATGAAAAAAATATTTCTTTCGGCGACTACGTCTTAGCAGTCTTCTGGTAAAAGCTCTAAAAGTAATTAATTACCATGAACAAACTTCTCAAGGCTGCCGTAAGGAATCGGCTTTAAACACACAACATGGGTGCTGCGAGAAGTTAGGCCGTAACAATGACACAGGCTTGTAATGGCCATTTATGTTATTTTAAGAGAAATAAATTCATTTAACACTACCGGAGTTAAATATTAATGCTCTAAAATATAGATTGCCAATTTTGAAAGTCCTAGTGGAGTGAGAATTCATTTACGCAGAATAGCAATCATAGATTATTTATAGATTTCTCTTAAGAGAACCAGAAACAGAAGAACACATATCATCTGAATTTGAATTTTTTGGCAGATCTAAATCTGTATATGTGACACATGGTCTCGTGCAAGGTAATATTCGCCCCTAATGTTTCACACTTCATTAAGAAAAAGAATCGGTCTGTTGCACAAAAAGTATACTCGGGAGGATACAATAGATGAAAGTAAGTATTTAGGGAGGCAATTTGCTGGTATTAATTAAGAAGGCGATGAGTCTGCTGAACAGTTGGTGGAGTCGATAAGACACTATAGATCTTACTCGGTATTTGTTGTGCTGTAATAATAAAAATGCATTTAAAATATTGCAACTCATAGCTTAAATGATTTGCAAATTTATTTAAAAACTAAACATTCAAACCAATACCGCATGTGTTGCATGAACAACAATTTCTATATAGGCATTATAGGGGGAAAAATAGTATTTTGGTTGTTTACGAAATCGTTTATTATAAGTTACTAGCCAATCACCGTGATTGATGTATTTTTGTTTTTCTTTATATCTTAAGAGCAGTTTAGACTATGAAATCGTCACCCGAGAATTTTCGAATATAATTTACATCATTAAGTTTTCTTCTTAAGTTGTGCTGATTTAATTTAAAAAGAAAGTATTTTTTCATCAACATATATTGTTTTTGTGGACTTCAACATGGTGAGGATTGTTGTCAGTCAATATGGGACAAAGATGCTCAGTAGTGGCTGATATCAGCAAATTAAGCTCACACCAATAGGAAATCAGCATGTTGAGTGGGAGAGACAAACTACACATGCAGAACTTCTGCGTCTTATTTATTTTTATCTCACCAATACTATTACCTTGGGCATCAATGATATGGGCTAACACGCAGTTTTCTGTAATATTGCACTCAATGCTATTTTCCAAAAGTTAATATCTATTGTTTCAGAAGAGATTTGAATCAAAACGTTTTTTTTTTTTTTTTATTTTTGGCTGAGAACAAATTTCTCTTTGACAAAATTCAGCATATATTGTTTGTTATGTAGTTAATACGTGTAGCAGTTTGCTCTATCGTCTTAAGCATAAATTTTGAATATAATCACTCGAAATATGTATGTGGTATAGTGGTAAGAACGTTCGCCCACAATCTCAAACAGTCTAAATTCAAATCTCAGCATAGATGAAAAATTAAGAAGAAAATATTTGTGGGGTTTCGTAATTTTAATTTAAAGAAACCTCTTCCTGACATCCATTCTAATCCACCTTTACCATTGACAACAAAAACAAATAGTCACGAGAAAAGCGCCACCTATTGGGAAGTGGTAGATAATAACCACCTACTTAGCTAAGGCCCTCACCACAATGAACATCCAACGACAGATGGGGCAAATGTTGTTGATAATTCAAGGGTGACGGTATAACACTGGCTTTTGAATGATAAATTGACAGCAACTTGTCTCATTCCTAGGCACTTAATTTAAAAAAAATTTGTCCTTTTCACAAAAATTTCAATAAAATGAACATCATTAGTAGGGGCTTACCCCTGAACATTGGTCTTAATTTACGGGAGTGTTAATTGAGAGCGATAAGAGTTCTTAAAGAAATGAAAACTCGATGAATTCAAAGGAAATGCCTGCTCTACTTTACGAAGAATATTTTGAAAAATTTGCAACAAAAAGTTGCAACAGAAAAAGAAATAATTTTATTCAAACAGTCATGTTTGTCTTTTAATGGACATTTAATTTTGTGTATATTCTGAATGTTTTTATGGACAGTTGAATATATCCAGGAATTAATTTAGGACATAATGTAAAACCACAATTAATGTTTTTAATTTTTATTTAATAAATGTGCCAGGAAATGAATTTTAATTTTATGTGTGTTAGTGGTAAATTGTGTATGGCTGAATGTGTTTTTTTAACTCGTTTTTTTTTAGTATTGTCTGTATAGTAATTATGTATGTATGGCTGGGTGTATAAATATTAGCCTATTTTAAAAAGAGTAGTAAATTTAACCTTTTAATTTCAGTTCGTTGCGCATGTTGACTAATGCATAATTTATGTACAATAATTGGATGGTATTTAAGACAAAAATTAAACAACAACAACAAAAAAAAAAACACAACATGACAATATCAGACCACAAATACAAAGAAAGCAAATTAAATAATTAAGCAACAAATAATACGAATAAAACGTCAAAAGAGCAATTACGCTATGAAATAATGGCTTTTTGTACGGATATAATTAAGTATGCCGTACACTATACTTGTACATATACGAGAATGTTATTACAACGAAAGTTATACAAAAAAAAAAATGTTTTGCTGTAAATGCAACATGAGATATCCCAAATGATTATTCTCTGTGAATTGACAGTATATAACACGAAAACGCAATGTTTTTAAATATTTGTATCTAAATCTGATTGCTGGTCACGGCACAAAGCCCACTAATGATTAAATAATTAATAAACGGGTTAGTCAAGAATGTACATATATCGGCTGGTTAAATTTTAAGGACCAATGTTGAATGTAAACAACACTTAAACGTCAGGTTTTTTTCCACTTCGTTTGAATTTTCTAAATTTCACACTAACTCAATATAAACCAGGAAAGGACACACAATCGAGCAACTCGTTAAAGTTATTCAAGCTTATTATGAAAATGGGCGTTCAATTCAAAATGCATAACGTGTACTTTGTGCTATTTTCGGTTAATTTAATCATCCAAATGTGCATACAATAGGAAAAATCGAGCAAAAATTTGTTCACACCGGGTCTGTAGAAGAAGTGAAAACACCAGTTTATGCTTGTACAGCTCGTACTGCAGAAAATATTGCTGCTATTCGTGATAGTGTAGCTGAACAGCCTTTCACCCCAACTGGTCGTCATGCCCAATAATTGCACCTCTCACGCTCATTGATGTTGAACACAATGGTGTGTACAATATGTGGTTTCAATATTACGGTATCAGTTGCCACACACAGCTAACGAAACAATGGCTCTTTTGCGCTACAAATTCAATGGACTTGTTATCTCACGTTGTGGCTATCTCAATTGGCAACCAAGATCATGTGACTTGACACCGTTGGACTTCTTTCTTTGGTGTCATTTGAAAGAAAATGTGTACGTCGTTAAGCCAGAAACAATTCAAGAGTTAAAGGATGAGATAATACGGGACATTAACCGCATAGAACCTCAAATCTGCTTCTAAGCAAGGGTATGTCCTTTTTATTTTTATTTAAGACCAATACTCAGGGGTAAACTCCTACTAAATGCTGCGCATTTTACTGAAATTTCTGGTAAGAACAGTACATATATTATAATTAATTATTATATTATTATTAAGCGCCTTAGGAATGAAACAAATTGCTGTGAATTGATCATTCAAAGGCCAGTGTTATATCTTCACCCTTGAATGATCAACAGCAATTTCCTCGTCGTTGCATGTTGATTGTGTAGTGAGTGTGCCTTCGCTAATTAGGTTTAGCTGTTATCTGCTACTTCCCAATAGGTGGCGCTTTTTTTCCTGATCATATGTTCTTTTGTTGACATTGGTTAAGGTGGAATAGAGTGGAATGTCGGGGAGCGGTTTCTAAAATGTTACAATTTTTCCATAATTTTTTTTTTTTTTTAATTTATTGACTAAACTCAGCGCTGCTCTGTACATCCTAATTCACAGCATTTAAGTTGGCGATTATTTTGTAAAATATACAATTAGTGCTTCGTTAAATAGTTACGATTTTTGTTGGCGTATTGACGTATGAGTAATATTTAATAGAGACGAAAAATAAGTTATACGCCACATTGTACAATAAAATTGTTAAACTTTCGTGTCTATAAGAGTACCCATGGATCTATTGTATTTACTTTTTTTACGTTTTCTGTAAAATGTACTCTTTTTAAATAACATCTTTTGCCAAAAGTCTATAGATTTAAAAATATAATCAGAATTTCCATTTATTGTATATTCTTGTGCAAGTAATTTCCCGCAAGCAAGCAAGTCTCTTAACTGTTTATGTTTATTTAAAAACATGTTGCCGAGTTTTGCTGATTGCCACAAGCAAAAACAAACAGCTAACAACTTAAATAACCACCCGTTAGTTGTATTTTCTAAGATGTAGTTTTTAACTTTTTTATCTGCCTAATGTTCTACTAATTTGCCGTCACTTTTGCTTAAAAACAATATTGTTATAGAGTAGCATGATTTTGTGTTCGGCGATGTTAAAACAAAATAAAACAACTTTATTATCGTAATCAACATGCAATGTCTTAAACAGAAAATTTATCAAATATTACATTAATGCCGATAACTGCAGATATTGTTGTCATACCACTAACCACCATTGTTATGCATGTACATTGCTGATGTTTTGCACTACTTGGTTTACTGTGAAAACTATAATTGCCAAATAAGCAGAAAAAAATACTCATATTAATATCATACTTCATCCATATAATTCGCAGTCTAGAGGTATAAAACAAAATATTGTTTCTAATATTCAATGAATTACTCTGATATTCACTAAATTATCAGAAGAGATTTGAAACGTCTTTGAAAAATAAAAAATTGTTTGAAAAATTTGACTTCAAACAACTTATAAATGTACTTTGTTTTCTACGAAATATAATATTTTTTCTTATATATAAAACTAAGAAAAAAAATATGATAATTTGCTTAAATCAATTAGACCTATAGTTTTATGTCCATTTTTCGCAAAGGAAATGGCAAAGGTGCTTGATTGTTCATTGGTTTATTGATACATTAAGGCATTGACGTAATGCTGCGTGCTTTGCATTGTTTTATTGGCTAAACAATGTGGTATATAATGATGAAATAAAACGATTGTAATTAATAATTAGATAATGTTTGGAGTTCTCTTTGTGCGCAAGATTTTGCAGCTAATGACCCAGTGCACCGCTTTATAGACAAACTGAGTTCTTACGTTCCTACATGATCTGTTTATGGAACAATATTTTTACGATATAAACAGGTATAAATCAAATATTTACAAACACTAGCGAAATACCAGAGCAAAGCACAGTATGCGTAGGGATTATCTCCTGAGTATAGGTTTTGTGAAAAAAAAGATATATAAAAAATTTTTCAAGAAAGAAGTCACTTTTGCTGATAGAAATTAGGACCATAAAAAATAAAAGCACTTTAATATAGCATGTCGTCCCAAGTTGGGTTTTTTAAAAGCCAGAGATTTTCAAAGCATTTTTATAGTCTTTTATTACTCTTTATTTTTGGTTTACATCGGCTACACGGCCTAACAAAAGTACTACTGATTTATTGACTATCTGCTATAGGTAAATAGGTAGGTACGTCAAATGGCCAGTTAATCGAAAACGTGGTCAACTACAATTAGCACAAGATGCTCAAAACAGGAAAAGAGCTACAGCCAATTAGAGCAGCCTATAAAGTGGAGTAAAGCAAAGGGGTCTAGATTCGCACATTGTGCCAAGCTATCGAAACAAAAACCACTCCTAAAGACTTCAATGCCAGACCTGGGCAATCACAAGGGAAATGAATTACAGTCTCACACTTAGAAATAACTTCTTCAGTGCGGATTAATTGGCAGGCCCAACCTCTCTGCGTGTCTACCGATCAGCCAGTGACCCGTATATACTTGTATAAGTCTGGACAGGGACTGAAGAGGAATCCCCAAGATTCCTAGAGTCCTGCTCCGGTTATACGGAATTCATAGTGTCCTAAAAACAGCACAGGAAGTAATAGAATTCCATCTACTCTGTGCTTTTACAACGAAAAACTTGGATATCTCATCTCTAATGACAGACATAGGGCAGTCGACAGCTGAGTAGGAAGCAACAGACTCCACTCCTTTAGAGGCTAGCAGGCTCATCAGCCTTCTCATTCCGCACGATATCCCTATGTCCCGGAACCCAGACCAAGGATATGCTACAAGCATTCCCAAGGAGCTTCAATTTCTCTTTCCAACGAACAACCAGGGAAGAGTTTCGGATAGGCGAAGCCAGGGCTCTGATACCGGCCTGGCTATTAGAAAAAACCTTAATTTCACGCCCGATGCATCGTTCCCTCACTATTATTAACAAAGCTTGCACAATAGCAAATACCTCGGCCTGAAAAACACTGCATGTGTCCAGCAGCCTTAAAGACTCTGCCAATTTGGCAGACTCGGAGAAAACATCAGCCCCTACGCCGGATTCCATCTTAGAACCATCAGCAAAAACTGAAACACCGAAACCCATACAAACCCTTCCCGATGTCCATTCTTCTCTACTGGGAAAGAAAAACTTGGAACACTCTCCAAAATCCAACTTCCGTAGTGTGAGGAACGTACGTAATTCCCTTATATGGGGAGAAAGTTACTCTAAAATATTACTACGGCCACCAGAAATTCTGCCATACTCCTCGGATTTTATGTAGCATCAAAAGCATTATACATTAAAATCACACTTTAAAACTGTATAATTCTCACTGCATAATTAATAATTTTATACTTTTATTCCACTGTATTAATGACATGCATTTAATGAACATTCTATACCACAAAAACCATATTCATCTGCATATATTTATTGTTGTTATTGTAAGTACATAGATAAACTGGTATACGTTGGGAATTATCTGTAAATATATTGAAACGCCTTTTTATGGGTTTCTACGCTGCTCAGACATTAACGAATAAAAATCAATTCTGATTTAATTGTCACACATCATTCAGTAATTTCATTATGCGAGTATTTGTGCATTTATTGGCAAAAATAGTTGATTATGAATGTACGAAAATAATTTAATTTTAATTTTAAATATTTCTCTAGCACACAATGTCATTGTATTCATACAAAGAGAGCCAAATGCAATTTTATTATTGGAAATGGAGGAAAACACTAAAAATTAATGTTTTTGCAAAGAATATGATATTTTGGGGAGAATCAGTATATTTATATGCTAGTATATGGCTTAAAAGCATATCTGCATAATTAATGGTTTGAAATCTATGAAAGAATATCTATTTTTTAATTGCATTGGCTGTGAAATTGAAAAGCAATTTAAAAAACAAAAATGTTTTTGTTATTTCTTGAAAGTCATTCAGTACAACTGATATGAATTTTTAATGATATAATTAACCTTTATGTCAAGAGCAGAGCATCATACATAATTAGGTATATTGTTTTTTTTATTGAAGCCAATACTCAGGGTTAAACCTTTACTAAATGCTGTACATTGTATTGGAATATTTGTGAAAAGTACAATACACTATGACAACAGAACATATATTTTGTTTCTCTTATATTATTAAGTGCCTTAGAAATGAGACACATTGTTGTGATTTGATCATTCAAAGGCCAGTGTTATACCTTCACTTTTGAATGCTCAACATCAATTGTCCCATCGTTGAATGTTGATTTCGGTGACTGCCTTCGCTGAGTAGGTTTTTAGCTGTTATCTTCTACTTCCCAATAGGTGGTGCTTTTCTCCTGATCATTCGTTTTTCATTGTCTAAAGTCAAGGTGGAATAGAGTGGAATGCCAGGGAGCGGTTACTTAGTAGGTGGACTTCTCTTATTTTTAAATTATAATTAAAAAAAAAAAACATCAAACAAACTTTTTATTTTTTACCTGTGCTGGGATTCGAACCTAGGCCGTTTGAGTTTTTGTGCAAGCGCTCTAACCACTATACCATGCACAGTCCCACATACATAATTTAGAATACAATTTATGCACACACAATATAATATTTCAAAACCAGATTGCTGTATTTTATCAGCCAAAGCAAGAGGGCTATTAAAGGATAAAGATGAAGGATATGTGTTCCATAAATCCAGTCCTACTTTATTTGTAAATACTGTAATATTACATATGGCCCTAACCACTTCAGAGGCTTCTTAACTTCAACTCTTAGAGCACAGGTACTGCTCTAGATGTTGATAAAAAAAAATTTCAGAACATGCTCGTACATAAGATGGGCATGTTTAACTGTACAGATAACTCGATGGAGAACTTGACATAGAAAATACAGACTGAATGAGGTGGATTTATTAATATTCATACTAAAAGAGCTGATTCGTTTTCTAAACGTGCTAAAGTCTTATGACCAAGAACAAGGTCTATATTAAGCCTTTACTATACTGCAGTATGCTTAAGGCACATAATTTAATATGAACATTTTCTTTTAATAAAAGACTTTAAAGTATTATCCTATATATTGTTGTGTTGTCTGCTAATGCTGTATGGCTAGAGAAATATGGAAAAGTTACAACATTTCCAGTCTAAGGTTAACACGAAAACACTAATATTATGTAAACACATTAATTAGTCAGTGATTGCTGAAATATTCTACCTCTTAACTGCTAAGACAACAACATTTCCTGTTTCCTGGCTCTGAGGGCCATTGTGATCTTTGGCTTATTAACATACACCCGCGATTTTAAAAAACCATAACAGAAAAATTCTAGCGGTATTATATCATACGATCCCGCTGGGCAGTTCACATTAACTTCAAATCGCTTTTGCAAAATATCCATTGTGGTATGAGTATATACGTAGCGCTGTTTTATTAAAACCACACGAGGGGTATTGTGACTATCTGGGCGGCCAAAATTATTTGAAGTAAATTTACGAAGCAGAATATTAAAAAATGACTCGGTGAGGCGTAAAAAAATAATTTGTTAAAATTGGGAGGTAGAGGAGATCTTTTACGGCACTTGGAAATATAGCTAAAATTTTTACGTTTTTAACTCTGTATTTCATCAAAAGTGATACAGTAAAGCAGCAGCAGGAAGTATGGTATTTTTTTCCGCAGTAGGTAACTTTTAATGGCTATAAAACACAAAACCGCAAAAACCCGAAAATTTTTGTTTTCTCATCTGAACAATACAATGTTAAAGATTACATTTAACCATAGATTGAAGTGGTGATTAGTGGTTGTGCATAACTTTTTATCCAGCAGCCTAAGTCGCTAAAGCTAAATTTCCATCGCTAAAAATGCATAATGCTGAATAAAAATAATAATTCGCCGCAATTTTAGCGTGTATTCTTCTCATCGCTAAAATTTATTATTTTGTATTCTCTAACGCTAAATAAACTTCAACGTCTCCAAAAATTATAAAATTTTAGCTACGAAAATTTTTAAGTGCCAAACGGTAAGCTAAATATAAGTTTTATTTTAATTGATGATTTGTTATGTATTTAAATATATATTAAAAAAAAAAAAAAAAAACATGCTCATTCAGTACTTGGAGGATCAAAGAGATTTTGCACATGACAGGTAAAAAGTCATTTATAATTTCTTTTACGTAAATATATTAATTTTTTTTAGATTTGTAAATTCTACGGGAGCAAAAAGCCTTGCTGAGCAATGGGAGCATTTAGACGAGAAGCTTAAATCATTGGGAGGTGCATTCAAAAGTGGAGGAAGAGGGCTTGGACAAATATGTGGTAAGTTATAGTACAAAACTTTTATGTTTAAGCATTTTATACCATTTTTTTAATTTAACAGAAACAAGGCAAAACAAAAGTTCCAAGAGCATAAAAGCTCTTTAGAGTGAAGTGGCATAAATGGCCCTCGAAAATTCAAGTTAACTGAAATGGATGATCCCATAATTGCCATCATGAGGAAGGAATCTTTGGTGGGACAAGAAGTCGGTGAACCTCTGGTAGGTTTTTACCAAATTTTTTTTTATTAATTTGTAAATAAACAATTTTTTTTTATTTTGCAGAAAGACGCAAATGTTTCTTTAACATCAGAATTTAATAATTCCACACCATCTTGCTCTAATGGAACCGTAAGAAAACTTTACAATATTTAATAATTTAACTAGTACTATACAATTTTTATAAAACAATTTAATACTTTCTTATTTTTTGAACTTGTACGGAAAACAACATTCGGCATTTACCCAAGGAAGAAAAAGAAAAAAGAACCTTCGAGAAGATATTTTGATTAAATGTTTACCAAAAGTAAACAAATTCTTTGTAGTGTTACCATCTTTCAACAAATAAAAAAATTCACACATGTAGTGGAGAAATGCCTCACATAGATTATATTTTTGAATATCATTTATGTATACATATGCATATGCATGTTGCAAAACTATAATACAATTTAGCTAAATATTTTAAAATTGTCATTAAAAATTTGTGTTTGAATCCATATTATTTATATTAAAAAAATTACAAAAATTAATTTCGAGAAAAAAAAAATTAAACATGGGCAACTCTAATAAGAAATAACAAAAAAAGAGAAATATTTTATCCGTCTTTTTCTAACAGCAGTTGATCACAATCAAAGAAGAGAATAGTATAGTGATAGCAAATAAGCTACGGCGAAAAACTTATGTTTAGGCTAAGTTGTTAGACATACAGAATACAAATTTAGCGACTTTGCTAAAATATTTGCCGTAAATTTGTTTAAGCGTTTTAGCATTTTAGCATAAGCTTTAGCTAAGAGAATTACAGAATTAGGCTGCTGAGTTCACTTATGGTAGCCAATGAAATTAACAACATTACTAGTATGAATTTAAATTATAATTTTATTTAAATAAATGGATTAAATAATATTTACCTGCCTTACAACGTTCCATTTTGTTTAAATGATTAAAGTGAACATACGCCTTCGCACAGCCTGCTAAAACGTTTAATTTACTTGAACGCAACACCATTAATACACCATCAGCAACAAGAAACTTTGATAGCGTGTAGAAAACGAATGTAATAAAAAAAAAATAAAAAAAAAATAACGGAATCTAGTTTAGCATTCTATTCTCTTTACCCTACAATCGGTAATTATTAAAAACATTAGCTTTTGAAAAATCGAAATTTGGCCGCCCAGATCGTCAAAATACCCCTCTGTGCGGATCATCCAATTTAAAGAAATAATTTATTTATCATCGATGGCTAGCTCTCGCCTTTGACTGTGGTGGCCTAGCCAGTGCTTTTCTCAAACAAGTGTGAACCGAAGATACTGCCGGCAACCAAAATCCACACCAAACAGAAAATTTTAATTTGACTGAATTTTGAAATATATTTGCTTTAAATCGCTATACTTTTTCAAGTATAAGCTGATTCTGATGCTAGCAAAACAGTCTCTTTTAATTTCAGACATTCTGAAATGATTATTTTCTTGCAATAGTGGTAGATCAACTTCAACCAATTTATTTTCTTGCCATTTGCAATTACACTATAACTCTCTAAAACATACACTGTAAACCTATAAGATGAATACTACTGGCAGCCACTTTTTTCAGTTGTCTAACTTGTTTCCTACGAAACAACATTCTGAATAAATGTTCATAAAAATTATTGACTTCACTGCTGTTAGATTTGTGAGACAAAAAAAAATTGCTCGCAGTAGAAGCTTTAAGAGCTCTGCAAGATATTTTGTATACTATCAGGGGTAGGCAATGAAAAGAATTATTAAAAAATATGTGTTTTAAAATAAAAAGATTACTTTTTGTTCTTGTTTAGTATATAAAACAAAGTTCGAATTTAAAAGAAAAAAAAAATTATAAATTGTTTTTTCAGCTGAAAACACAAATTGCGCATATAAATTTATTTTAAAAATGCCAAACACCTTAAAGCAACACATTCCCAAACCATATATTTCACAGACACACCTGCTAAGTCCTATGATACTGTTTACCATTTTTTTATTTTTTTTTCTCTTTGCTTTCCTTTTCAAAAATGGGAAAACAATAGACTATAGAAAGCTGAATATTATCCTGTCCGAAACAAAACACGGCAGGAATTTTTCTTTTCTTTTGAGCCAGAAGATAATATTCAACAACAATACAATAAAACAAAAAAAAAATTCAGTAAAACGTGTGTATAAACTCAGAATTAACAGCACATTCATAAACTGTATGCATATGGGCCATAAGGAAAAACAAAACAAGTCTATTAGAAAAAGGGGCAGCAATCTCCAACACAGGCGAATGATTACCTTTAGTTTGAGGCATATTTGAAAGTCTATATTTTGCACATACACAAACGTCAGAATTTCTTTAAAATATTTAAACATTTGTTGAATATTTTTATGAACGAATCTATAAAAAAAAACGTTAACACCTTAAAACAGAAAATTTTATTCAGCTTTTTCATGATTTTTTTTTTTTTTCATTTAAAACATAACAGATGTTATTCTCTCGAATGAGAATGAAAAGGCAAAAAATTAAAAAAAAAAGAAAAAGATATTCCCCAATTCACAAAATAATGAAATTTCATGTAATAACTTCATTAGAATGTTTTTTCTGTCTTTATTGTTCTTTGTTTAATAACTTATTCTACATGTTTAAGGTTTATAGGCATAATTGGCTTGTGAGTGTTTATTTTTCGTACCACCGGTACTGTACACATTGTAACGGTAGATAATTACATTTAATTGTCTTTGTTATTGTATGTTATTATTTTGTAATTATCATTTGTTTTGTTAACCAGATATAACGTTGATTTCTGAACCACAAACAGAAACTACATTTGACGAAAAGGTATATTTACTTAGTTAGAAAATTAAAATAATTTTATGGCGTAAATTTTTTTTATTTCCTCTTAATTGATAGCTACTACTAAACAATATGCAACTTTGTTTGTTTCCTTTTTTATATGGCTATACCAATGCAATATTAAATAATCTTCAAATTACGAGTAAAGTGTGGAAGTCTATATGCTTGGTGTAGTGTAGCAAATCATAGTCTCTGTTAAAGCAGACTAGCACACTAGCCAGTTATATTTTTATTTCTTCAAAGTAAAGAATGAAACACTTTACTTTTTTTTATTAAAATATTATGAAACTTTTATTTAAGTAATGGAATTTTAACTACTTTACTCAGTGATCGTCATTCTAAGACTGAATGTTATTTTATTTTCTTCAATAGCTTAAACTTAACAACATCAAAATTTCTTAAAATATAACCGTTAAAATTAAATCTTAAACACTAACAACAATATATAAATAAGAAGTAAATAACAAAAATTACAATATTTATTTTAAAGACGAATTCAAGGTTATTATCAAAAACGTTATTTTAAAATAAACAGTAACAACAACAATAAAAATAAGCAATATGTAATTATGATCATATTACTTAATTATCAACATCATTAATTATCATTACTGGACAGAAAGAGATGAAAGTGGAAGTTCATAATTAAGAATAAAATACAATAATATAAATTAAATAATGTTAGTTAAAGAAATAGACTCTGTTAGGAATATATATCTAGCCTGTCACTACTAGTCAAACTCTTGAAGCACTTAACATCCTTAATAAAAAATCAAAATACTCGCTTTAACGAAAACTAAAAAATCATGCCAGAATGTAAAAAATTCCACAATGATTGATACCAAAGACAGAAAATTGATTTACTGAGTTTTATTGGGCTCTATTTAGTCCGAAACAAATCTTCTCTTGGTCTTAATCACATAAGCAACCTAAGCAGATAATCTTTAACAAATAGAAAATTAGTTAATTCCCTTATGTTTTTTCTTTGTAGATTATTCGAAGTAGTCTGTCTTTGTTATTATTTAATAATATCGTTGATGGAATTAAAGAACGCTGTGACTGACAAAACCTTAAATATTCACCAGAGCCAAAAAACCTTTATGAAAGTAGAAAAAAGACACTAGTAGCAGACGGCGTAAGTGAACTTATTTTCATCGTAGAAATCTGGGACCGGGACCAATCGATGGGTATTTTTTTTCTGAAAAAATTATGCAAAAAACATATTTTAGATTTTTTGTCAGTTACAGCGTTCTTTAATTCTTACGTCGGTATGCAAAGCAGTACATAAGAAAATATTTATAATTATACAAAGAAGCTTTATATAAAAAAAGCTTAATGCCGCACTCCACCTGACTTAGTTATTTGCCAATAAATATAAACGTTAAGTGCTGAAGACTCTGGGTTCGAGCCCCAGGAAAGGTGTGATCAATTTAATTTTAATTTTTGTTTCTTCAGAAACGCTTTAATAAGATCAAAGTTAACTGCAATGAATATTTTTTGGTAATTAATGTAGATCGGGTGGAATAAAAGGGCAAAAACAAAATAAATTGTAATTCTGTTTCATTCAAATAAGATGAGGATTACAATAACAGCAATGATGGTAAGAAAAGGAGAATATGATAGAAACTGTTGTGTGACTTTACTTCGACTAACTCATACAAGTGTATGTGCATACGATTATAATTTCAGTATGCAATTTCCTAAAAAGTTGATGTTTGGTCTCGAATATACACAGGACACAAAGAACTCTGATGAGACTACCGTAGCCGGAGTCGAAAACAATTGTTCAGTTGTCCTTCACGGACATCATTTCTTCTTTAATTACCAAAAAATATTCATTGCAGTTAACTTTGATCTTATTAAAGCATTTCTGAAGAAATATAAACGTTTTTTTTTTTATTTTTTTTTTATCATACAAGCCAGCAATCAGGGGACGACACCTACTCGTGTAGTACATTGTGCTAGTCTAGGAAAATATATTGTGCGAAGGAAGACAGAAGGAGTAGTTCTTGTGGTCATTTGACTTAAACTTACTAACATCGTCACGGGTAAAAAAAAGTTACTAAGAAATTATTTCATAAACGAGCGGTACGGCTAAAGCACGAATTCTCTCAATAATGCATTATGCGATTGACTGGACAATAAACCACAAAAGGATGTGCTTGTGAGAGGTATGAGTTTTACAACAATAGATTGATTTTATATGCGCACCGTCCGTAGACATATCATATGCCACCCGTTGTTCATACGAATATGCGACTATTCGGAATTACTGTACCTATTTCATCAGAGCACCTTCTATAATAGTTCCTGTAGAACAATACAATGCACGCCACATTGTGCCGAAATTCCAATGAATCGATAGAGTTGGATACCTTACCGTTGCTAATAAGCAACTTCGCCCTTTCCTGCACACAATCGATGAGCCACAAAATAGAATTTGATGCACAAGCCCATACATGAGAGTTGGATTCCATTTTGGATCGAAAGAAAGTCTGTAAATATTAAAAAGGTCAGAAAAAATTAAATATTTCTTGCACTGTATTGAAAAACACATTTTCCACGAATCATTCAAGGAACATCACACATTCCAACGAACATTACAATCAACTCTCATGCCCAAAACATCATTAACATCTGCCTCCTCAATATTTGCATTAGCCATTGAGACCGATGACAAGATTACATTATCACCACCACGTCTATACCTGATGAAAGAGCATTGAGTCTTGCGCGCATTAAATTCAACGGTTTTCGCCCTACCCCACTTACAGATTGTCTGCTGATTATTTGTTAGTGTATCATTCATATTCTGTCCTCACACCCCAATTTCCCAAAGACGGCCTACGATTAAACATGCATGACCAAGAACAATGAAAACCAAAATTAGGATATCCCCATTATTATTCAATTTTGTTATAAACGGATCTATCAGTGCAGATACCACTTAAAACTTTTGTTGTACGAGTGTAATGCAGTCGAAATGGGTACTATGTTCTAGTGTTATGAGCTCCATGCATTCCATGGTCACAAAACTAAATTTTCCAAGTAGTTGTTGGACTACACTGCATAAAGTTTCCACTATTTACAACTTCAGTTAAAAAAAGGCCACTCTTACGACAATCCTTTTTATAGTGATCAACTATACATACATACATAACTGGCCTTTACAACCCTGTGTCAGGATTACGGCCTAGCTTCTCGCAGCACTCATGTTATGTGTGTAAATTTTTATCCATGAGTACCGGGACCTACAGTTTAATGTCGACTCCGAACGACAGACTTGAGAAGCTTGTTCATGGCAATTAATTACTCTCAGAGCTTTTGCCAGAAGACTGCTGAGAGGTAGTCGCCGAAAGAAATATTTTTTTCATATTTCTTTTTTTGAAGATGTCAGAGCCTGGAGTCGAACCCACGGCCCATGTCTTAGTAAGCCAACACACTAACCACTAGACCACGGCGACTACAACTATCTCTCATTATATTTTACTTGGGCGACTGCTAAATATAGGATTCTTAGTAGGAGTCTATACGGATTATTACTAACTAGGGGAACAGGATTGTCAGTGAAAGTTTTTCTTTAACTTAAATATATCCCATCGGCTTCCGAATTAATACTGAATGCTTTATTATTACATTTGAAATTAATCGTATGAAATTTAATAGCCTAAGATCCTAATACTGGTATTCTTATGAGAATTAACATCCGTTAAGGAATATGTACAAACACTAGCAGAACTGAACTAATTTTCGACCCAGCTACGAAAGGTCTCATCAGAGTTCTTTGTATTATACATATTCATATTTTAATATTTCTATTTAAAGCACAATCTATTGGAAATAAATATAAATATAATTCACACAATCTATTTCCAATAGACTGTGCTTTAAATAGAAATATTAAAATATGAATATGTATAACACAAAGAACTCTGATGAGACCTTTCGTAGCTGGGTCGAAAACTAGTTCAGTTCTGCTAGTGTTTGTACATATTCCTTAACGGATGTTAATTCTCATAAGAATACCAGTATTAGGATCTTAGGCTATTAAATTTCATACGATAAGTATAATAAAGATCCATTAAAATATTCGAATTTAGTTCGAAAATATAGAATAATTTGAAATTAATATTCTTTTAAATAAAAAACAAAAAATATTTTACACCCTATTGGCAAACTAAACTAGTACTAAACCACAGGTATAGATGCGTGACCAAGTCGAAAAGATATCTTTCATATTCGCATAATTAATTGGTATTGTTCTTCAATTTATATGCAGAAGAGATTAAAATAGCAATTTAAATAATGATTTTTGTTTCCCGGAAATGTACAACATGGCAAACCTAAATGAACCAGTAGTGGTTTTGTTTACAGTTTGTGTTTTTGGGAGATGCACAATATGTTACTTCTGTATATATATAAGTATGTAAAAAGTATTTTAACTAAAATGGCAAACTGATTACTTTTCATTTGAAATCAATTTATTTTACTAAACCAAGATTTGTGAGAAATGTTTAATGAAACATTTAATTTCAGCATCAGTTTCTGCCACAAACGATGCACTGAACCTGACGACAACAACAGTTTAAGTATTTTTGCAATCTATTGTTTCAGTCTAAAAACACATATTGTTTACACACTGCAATGTGCTTGTATGTGTGTACATTTAACTGCTACACCTATATAGTTGCTGTAACCTATATACTTATGTAATTTTGTATAAGAATAAGTTTAGCCATGCGTATGTAACTCGTATCTCAATGAAGTTTAGAATAGAAGCTGTCTGTTGACAAAACTTTGTTTCCTTATCGACATTTTGAAAACTGGGTTACATACATATGACAGAGACCCGTAGTTGATTTAAAAAAGAAGAAGAAAAAATGTGAAAAGAATGTTTTATTTTGTCTTTTTTTTTTTGTCTGCAAAGGTACGAGTATCATGTATTTTAAGGCATTTGAAAATCGATTTTATGAAAACTAAACATTTTTTTTAGTTTCTCTGTTTAGAAAGGAACAGAACAAAAAGCAATTTAGTTTTTAATACATTTTGATAAAAGACAACGCATGGAATGTCATTGAGAATTATTTTGAATCTTTTTTTTTTGAGTTTTTTAATTACAATAGAAATAAATAAATAGTTGTTAACAAGCAGATGAGGCACTGCACTTTGCCCTGTGAGTACTAATTCCTAAAAAGTCAAAAACATTTGAAATGTAGTTTCAGAGATAATAGAAGTTTGTAGACGTACTACCAGATAGAAGTTAAAAAAAATAAAACAAAGAATCGTTGGTGGCAAAATAATGCTCTAAAAAAAGTCCATACGATTTAACAAATCATCTTAAAAATTGAAAAATATGCACTTTATGAAGCAGTTAAAATTATTGTAAGAGAAAGCTAAACGAGTTTAGAATTTAAAGCAAAAATAGAGAGACAACTACTTGGTGCTATGCCATATCAAACAATAAACGACAATATATTCACTTTAGGGAATTATTGTATTTATATAAGTTTCGTTATTGTTCTATTGCTGGATATGCATAGAGTGTAAATATGTATGTATCGGGTGGGCCATCTTTCGGCTTAAATTCGAACCATCGGTTATTTCGAATCTATTCTGCCACAAAACTTAGTATATTATCTGCAATAAGTCGGTTTACGCTTAAATAACGTCGGGATTTATTGGAAATTTATTTCCAAAACAAAGGGAGATGGCGTAGTGAAGTGGTTATTGCGTTCGCTTACAACATCAAGCAGTCCAGGTTCGAGTCCCAGTACTGAAGAAAAATTGAGAAACAAAAATTTGTGTGCGGTATTTCAGAGTATTAATTTAAAAATATAAAAGGTCCCTTCAAACCCACCTCTAAGAATTACGGTAATAAGAAACCCGCCCCCGGACATACCACCCTGTCCTCTTATGATTAGGAGAACGCGCCACATATTGGGAACTAATAGGCAAGAAAGGACCAAAGACTTACCATTCGCATTAGCAAAAGGTCCACACCACTTCACAACAAAGAAAAACCATCAACAGATGAAGCAATTGCTGTTGACCATTTCAAGGGTGAAGGTGTAACACTGGCCTTTGAGTGATCAACTGACACCAACATGCCGCATTGGTATAAGGCGCTTAAATGGAACAGTATTAACTATATCGTGGTGCGGGAGTTTATGTGATCTATCCGCCAATTCATATTTTCTACATATCTCGAGTTTATGATGCCACTTTAGGTTTTCGACGCGAAATTTTTTCAAGTCTACAATCCGTTTTCGGATATCTCGTCCAGTTATGGAGATAAATAGCCAAAAACGAATTGCAAATTTTAAAAATGTTGGTGTCAAAAACGTAAAGTGGCATCATTAAGTCGAGATATATAAAATGGCGGAGAGAGCACATAAACTCCCGCATGACAATATATCTTCAATTATTCCAATACAATGCACACACGAGTATGGATGTAAGCCCCTTACAAAAAAAATGCAATTGTTCGAAAATTATATGAAGATGAAAAAAAAAATCATCTTTTCGAATGATGCTCATTTTCATTATGGTGGGTACGTTAATAAGCAAGATTACTGTATTTGGTGCACGTAGTTTTACAGACAATGCATGCATTACAATCATATAGAGCGAAAGCGTCATTGGCCTCAATTTCATATAATTTCATGAATGAGATGAAATGAAATGAAAATATTGAATAAAGTATTATTTCTGTTTTTTATTTAAAGTAAGGAATTCTTACAGCATCTTAAAACAAGGCCTTTTTTTGAAAGATAGCCTCGACAAAAAACTCGACAATTTTTTTGACACCCGATACAAACGTAAGGATCTTAGACCCCTTACTAAGTGTGAATAAACTTAAAAGAAAACTGCAGTGAAAGTACCCCTGAACTGGGATAACTATGTAAATATCATTTCTAGGTATATATCATTTTTCTCAAGGTTAGTCATGTAAAAAAAAAAAAATTCGCATCTGGAAAAAAAATTGTACAAAATTTAGCTTTAATGGTGAAATAGTTTATATATTGTAGTTCTCTCTTTTAAATTTTTGAGCCTATCCAGTGCATAATGCATTAATTTAAAAAAGAAAATTAAAATATCACAAACAATTGTTGTATCAAATATAATAGAGAAAAGAGAATATAAAATAAAACTGAAATATTTCTTTATCAATTAAAATTATATTCATTCCTTCATAGACACATACATACATACAAACATATAGTAGACATATGTATATAAAAAACAATATGGAAATTTTTATTTATTTTATTTCTAATATTTTATATGTATTTAATAATTAAATTAAATTTGTTATATAACATCTTGAAACTATAAAGAAAATATATTTAAAAAATTAAAAAATTTAAGAAAATTCTTTTAAAATATTTTTTTTTTAATATAATCTTGAATATTTTTTTAGTAAACGAGACTTAATTTTTTAAGTCATGCAGTTAAAACTTTCTTTATTTATTAGTATGCCAAAACAAGGACTAGCTAAGATAATAAATCTGATTTAATATGTTTAAAAGAGATACGAGGGCGGTTTACAAATTAGCCAAAGTGACGTATATAGATTACAGAATTACATAGAATAGAATTACAGTAACTAAAAAAAATGATTTGATTAAAAACTGACAAACTAGTAATGCTTTAAGCATATTCAAGATTACAGACCAAGTTCCCTATATAAAAATTTCCATGTTTTCCTAATATCAGATCCTATTGACTTCAAACTGTACATATAATATTCATCTCTTAACCTTTTACTGCAAATTTTTATGACTTTACTAATCCTTTTCACTCTTTCGACTATGCTAAGTTTTTCGAAATGCTGTCTCCTCGTCCTAAGAAGTTCCCAGCGGGAAAAGATTGATTACCTTATTTTATAATCAATTATATAATATATTACTTCAGAATATATTACTTTTGGAATCGAGAAGGTAATTTCACGTGGCACACAAGTAAATATTGATTACCATGTGCATTCCCACATCTATGAAGAAGGAAGTTATTGCTTGTTGCTTGTTGTCTTTTTTGTATATTTTTAAAAAAAAAACTGTAATTTTTTTGTTATTCTATTTTACATATCGATTACCATATACATTCCCACATATATGGAAGAAAGAAGTTTTTTTTTCTGCGTGTATTTGTTTGTGAATTTTTTGTTTTCTATTTTTTTTTCATAGTAAAAAAATCCGTTATTTTTTACGCAAAAAAAAAATAATTTTTTTAAATAATGCAGTTTATGTTGAAATGCGCAGAAGTGCATACACGAAATTATTGTTTAAGATTAATTAATAACTATGTATATTAGTAACTATTCGGGATTATTTTAAAACTAACATGTTTGCAAAATGTTTTTAAAATGAACATGGAAAATAGTAAAACAAATATTCCCGAATAGCTACTATTATTTTATTTATAATGGGGGAAAATTATTTATTATTAATAATTTAATGCATAATTTAATATATTATAAATACATTAATAATATAACGCATTAAAAATAATGCATCATGGAATTTATTCCTTCAAATTATTAATAAATAATTACTTTATGCATTACAAATAATGCATTCTAATATTTATTACGAGGGGACAGTAAAATAATTTATTACTTTCGTAGGACATGATCTGTGTTAAGCGTAATGCTTTCCGTAATCAATAGATTATACATTCCTTGTATTACCTTCTCGATTGTCATTGATTACCATTTCCCGCTGGGTGTAGTCTTATAACATATTAATTTCAGTCATCCAGGGAGCCACCTTTCGGCAAGTATCATACGATTTCGATAATACTTCCGTACTTGGCGAAATAGCAGAAGTCAATACATGCATAAATTTTTGAGCCTATCCAGTGCATAAATCAATGTTTCGTATTCAGTAGCAAAATGCCGTAACAATGGCATTTGCTTGAGTTGTTTTTGTAACTCATTTCCGGTTTAAATTTAAAAATTACGTCAACTTAGGTAATATTTTTTGCAAAGTATTTAAGCAAAAGCATATCGTCGCAAAAATTAAAGAACGCTGTAACGGAAAAATATCGAAAATACGTTTTTGCATCATTTTTATCAGAAAAAAATACGCGTCGATTGGTCCCGGTCCTAGATTCCAGTGATGAAAAGAAATTTAGTGTCCTTGTTCTATTTACACAAAGGTTTTTTGGCTCCAGTGAACATTTAATGTTTTGTCAGTTACAGCGTTCTATAATTCCTGCGACCATATAATTCCAGTAAGTGCATATAAAATTATCAAATCTACATTCTTTTATACAACTATCGTTAAATTTCTTTACTTTTGAATGATTTCTTCTAGTTGAAGGCCTTTTTTCGTCCTGCATAATCCTTTGAAATTATTTATATATTTGAAATTATTTATATATTTCTAATAAATGGTGCATTGTGCTTATTAAGCCTTTTTTATTAACCGGATGACAGTGGCAGGGTTAAGCCCTTAAAGAATTTGTGTGCCCTACTTCAGTTATAAATTGTAAACCATATGATTATCCGCAATTAGTAACTACTGCAAACGCGATAGCTTTTTCAGATAACTGCTATTAATCATTTTCGTCGACGTCTTCCCTGTATAAAAGGTTAACTGATGGTGATTCAATTAGCACCCACTGCACCCCTTGAAGGAAGACATTTTAGCGTATGAAATAAGCACATGTGATATCTTTAGTTGACACTCCGATTAAAAATGAGTATTCTTACTCCAGTCAAAGAATTACAAACTTAAAAATATGCTCTGTGATTTCATTATCCTCCAAATAGAGCCAGTATTCCATTTCATCTAGACTTTGCATACGAGCTAATAGGGTACCAACAAAGAAACCTCATAATATTATTTTTTATAAAATTTAATTCTCTTTGGGCTTCTTTTAGTTACTTTTTTTAAGTACAAACTAATGTTTAGTGCAAACAAGAAGTCCCTTTTTTGATATTTTCAATTTAATTAACTTTCCATTTCTCTTATAAGTTGACAAATTGACAGACATTAGATAGGCCAATACAAAATTTTTTTATGTTTTTTTTTTATATTTTAAACAAAAGAAATTTTGTTTTCGTTACCCTGTATTTGTTGTCACTTTTTCCTTTTTAACTCCAACTAAAGGTATTTAAATGAAAAGAATGGAATACTAAAATGCAATAAATCGAGGAATGTTTTAACTAAACGAAAAAATAGAGAATTAAAAAGATAGGTAGAGAAGGAAAGAGATTAAAAATGTGCAGATGGAACAAAAAGCAAACAATAGTTTCAATAATACTTCACACTCAGTCCATGTGTTGGAATTGGTTAAAAGCACACAGCATTAAAACATACCAAAAGCAACCATAAAAATGTGATTTACAGGAATATAAGTGGTTACTTTGATACGAGTTTATACACATATCGTTAATGGAATTAAAGAACGCTGTAACTGACAAAACCTTAAATGTCCACCAGAGCCAAAAAAACTGTATAAAAGTAGAACAAAGACACTGGTATTTTTCAAAACGCAGACGGCGTAAGTGAACTTATTTTCATCGTAGAAATCTGGGACCGCGACTAATCGACGCGTAATTTTTTTTCTGATAAAAATGATGCAAAAAACGTATTTTCGATTTTTGTCAGTTACAGCGTTCTTTAATTCCATCGACGATATGTACACATACAGTGGTCTCAAAATGTTTTCGATATAAAACAAAATTTTTTGCTTCTTACAAAATAAAAACTACAGGTCATCCTATTTTATAGCATGAAATTAGATAAAGCTTAGATTAGGAAACTAAGTAAAAGCACTTTTTAAAATGAGATACAGAAAGTAGCAATAAAATTAAAAAAAATTACTGTTATTTTAGACGAAAATTGTCTTTCGTTTGCTACAGTCTGATTTACATACTTATTTATATAAATTTTCGCCACTTTCTGGAATAACCTTTTTCATAAATAACACCAAAATTGTTTACGTGGATTTAGATTTGAGTTTTTATTATTTTGAAATAGCCACAGGGTAAGGGCATTTATAGAAAATATTCATTCAGAATACAATTATTGATTTTAATTAAATTTATTACGACCTATAAGCGTACATTGGGATTTTCAAGTATTTAATATTGGCTGGATGTCATTACTGTATAGGATAAATGAAAAAGGTCTCCAATGACATCCTTGTGGTTCATTGGATTCCAGTAGAAAATTTTTCAGATTTGTAAGCAATAAATAAAATTTTAAGCAATAATGAAAGCATTATATTGTTTTTTATACATTAAAGCTTCCAACTATGCTACAGGATAAGGTATAATTTTTGATTTTATGTAATATTTGCTTACTGGTTGCAATCAATTTGAATTTCTATTGCATTTGAGCGGCTCATTTTATATAAAAAATCATGCATTCTTGACGCAAATGAGTAAATTATTGTTTATAATTTCTCCCTTACAAACTAACTTACTGGTAAGAACTATTTTCTGCTGAAATGAAATATATATAGTCATTGATTTATAACCTCTGAATACAATGCATTGAAGTCTCTTAATTACATGCAGAGTTGGATATGCGTTTGAAAATAATTGTGAAAAATCCATTTAATTATAATAGCAAATCTATTACAGCCCAACAACTTGAAAGAAAACTAAACAACAAGTCTAAAATTTTCAAGCAAATAAATGTTTTTATGAGTTTCGTGCAGACCATCACCTTTAGCAGTCTTCTGGTAAAAGCTTTAAGAGTAACTGACTGCCATGAATAAGTCTGCTGTATGTATACGACGTTACAATATAGGTCATGAATATAATTTACTCACACAATATGGTTGCTGTGAGAAGCTAGGCCGTAACTCAGAAAGATGGTTGTAATGACCCAGGGAGGGGGGAGTGCGTGGTATAGTGGTTAGCCCAGATTCATATCGCATCAAAGGTGAAAAATTAAAAAGTTAGTTTGCGATTTTTATAAAATTATAATTTAAATAAATAAGAATTTCAAGCACCCCCCCCCTTCCAAGAAGTCCATTTACAAAGTAACCGCTCCCTGACGTTAAACTCTATTTCACCTTAACCTTTGACAACAAAAAAACGAACGATCAGGAGGAAGGCGCCACCTATTGGGAAGTAGCAGATAACAGCTAAGCCTACTAAGCCAAGACACTCACCACACCATCAACATGCAACATTAAAGCAATTGATGTTTACCAATTCACAGCAATTTGTATCATTCTTAAGGCACTTTATAATAATATAATATAAGAAAAATAATTTACTGTCCTTTTCAAAAATTCCAATACAATGCACTGCAATTAGTAGCCAATTATCCCTGAGTCGTGGTCTCAAATATGTATGTATGTACGTGTACGTAACTTTAAGTGTTAAATAGTTCTTTTTGGCCACTGTATATCTGTAAGAGCAGTAGTGAATGTAGTTGCTTTTTCATAGTACTAGTAGTGGTTAGCAAAACCAGCATAAAAGGATATAAAATTCTTGTTTATATTGTGGTTTTTATTTTCATAAATTTTTTTGTTCTTGATGTTATTTCCCCTCCCACTCTTTCTCTTGTTTTTTCTCTTTGAAAAACTACATTTACTATGTTGGTATTAGTTTTTCAAGTGCTTCGTTTGTATAGATGAGAATTGATACAAAAATACAGAAACACACACATTGAAAGATTACAATTACAATAGAAATAAGCAACTAAACAATAAATCCAGCAATAACAAAAGCCTGATTTATAAAGGTATTTTGATACCTTTTGCAATTGCAAAAGAGTAGTTTCTCCTGTTTTTTTGTTTTTTAATTTTCGGCTGGTTTGTTATTGAGTTTGTCAGTTTTTTACCCTTTCTGGGTATTTATGTTTCTCTTTCTATAACCAGGTATTTTACTTTTAAATCGTACATACATACATATGTGGAATACTTAGTAATGCCTATGTATGTTCACTGTACATTGTACAGGCCTTAAAGCCTTAAATATTTTAAAATTCTTTCACATTCAAATAAAAGGTTTGTCAGTATAAATCGGAATAGTTTAACCTTTATGCCTTGTTTGGAACTATTTAGTGTTTTTTTTCTCTCTCTCTCTCTCTCTGCTTTCTCTTCATTATTTTTGTATGTGTATGGCATGATTTTCCAAAATGTCATTTATAACCACATAACGGGATAAATTATGGTGCTATAAAAGTTGCTAAAGTAGCTGTATGGCTTTATAGTGCATAATATGCAGTTTTAAATTCATTTATGCGTTACAGAGCCAACAATATTAAAATGGTTAAACTGTTAGGTTGTTCTGTCAAGAAACCCTCAATAAAAAATAACAAAATTTTTCTCATTTATGGTGTAGGAAAACTTACATACTCGCGTAATATTTTATGGGGCCTTCAACGACCCTAAATTGCAAAAAATATTTGAGGCATTTAATTTAAATTGTTTAGCTTTGTTAAATTTTATTCTACATATCTACGAGTATATTTAAGCAAAATACTCTGCAAATTTTTAATTAATTTTTAAAATAATTTTCTAATTGCCATTAAAAGTTTTTATTAAATATTTCAAATATTAAAAAGCTTTTAAGTATTGTCAACAAAATGTTTAAAATAAAAGTCTATAAACTAATTTATCAAAAAAATTATAAATCTATTTAAACTGTAAAAAAATATTTGAAAAATTACCACAAAATGTGTCAGGATTCGTTTGAATCTATTGCTTTAATTAAAAAAAGAAATTTAAAATATCACAAACAATTGTATCAAATATAATAGAGAAGAGAAAATAAAATAAAACTGAAATATTTCTTTATCAATTGAAATTATATTCATATAGTAGACATATATAACAAATATAGTAGACATATACTATAACAAACAATATGAAAATTTGTATTTATTTTATTTCTAAGATTTTATATGTATTTAATAAATAAATTAAATTTCCTATATAACATCTTTAAAATAAAAAGAAAATATGTTTACAAATTAAAAAATTTAAGAAAATTCCTTTAAAAATAATTTGTTTTATATATGTACATAAGTTGTTTTTGAAGCAACTTCTTTTCCAAATATTATCTTGAATATTTTTTTAGTAAACAACACTTTATTTTTTAAGTTATGCAGTTAAAAATTTCTTTATTTATTAGTATGCCAAAACAAAGAATAGCTAAAATAATAAATCTAATTGAATATGTTTAAAAAAGATACGAGGGCGGTTTACAAATTAGCCAGAGTGACGTATATAGATAATTACAGTAACTAAAAAAAATGATTTGATTGAAAACTGACAAACTAGTAATGCTTTAAGAATATTCAAGACTACAAGCTGGCGCATACACTATTATAAATGTCTTCTTGCCGTCAGCCAAGTAATTATTTTCAAAGTTACAGCAACAATATAAAATTCTGCAGTTATATTCATAGTGCAAACAGTAGTTAACAGACTCTTAACTGGAATATCGATTCTGTTTGGCGACTCGTTGCTTGCAACAGACTTTCCAGCAGAAAATAGTGCTTACCAGTAAGAGTTATTTTGAGAAAATCCACCAATGGGTGTAACCCACCCCCTCCGAATTTTATGATTTTTTGTAGAAATATAGTACTTATATCATAGAACTAAATTAAATACAAAGTTTGGGAGCACTGACATATCTGGATGCGGAAATATGAGATCTTGATAATCGGAAAACAGTACAAAAATGCACAAAATTATACTTACTTAATCGTAATTTTCTTAAAAAGTATTATAGGTATGCATCTCTTAAAAGCATTTGAAAGAGTATTAAATTACCTTTGATTTAATATACAACATGATTTTTTCTTTGTAAAAGTGAAAGGTCAATTTTCTTTACTTAAAAGTCGGAAGGCTATATCTCCCAAAGCGACCTTTTTAAAAATTTGAAAAAAAATTATGACAAAGTTAGTTTCGTTCTCTACAGTTGTGAAAAAGTTTAGAGTGGATGACTTTTTGGATCAAGAAATAGAAATCAAATCGCAAAAGAATGAGTCTAATAGTGGTGGGATGGTATACGATTTTTCGATTTCGATAAGCTAGAACCGCTTATTTTGTAAGTTTCTACAGAAAATACATGAGTAAAAAACGAGGGATGTGGGATGGGGGCAAATGGCTCTTCATCGGGGTCAAAGGTTGGGTTGATGGAATAAAAATCTACAAAAACCTCCACAACTGCCCTGAAGTAGCCCCTAGAGGGATAAAATGTAGGACCGACTTTCACTAATACTTTACCTCCAACTTTTTTTCGAACATACCTGCCCCCTATCTCCACTTTCTCCACACATTGACCTTTGACTTTTTCCTCATATTTCCGGATCCAGAAGAGTCAGAGCACTTTAATTTTATATATGTCTTAGTATTATGATATACTTTATTCGTACCAAAAATCAGCCAATTGGGAAACAGTCATTTCAAAAACGTCATATTTTAAGTTAAGTTGAGGTGGTTTAACCTATATTTAGAATATTATCAGCAATAGTATAGCGGCTCATTGTCAACAGTTTACCAAGTGTTATATGACTAAATTTTATGCCAGCAAGCTGCCAGTATATAGTTATGCACAAGGCTACTGATTTGTAATTTTTATATTGAAATCACTAGATTGAACCTTATGGTCGACAGAAATAGAAACTAACCCAAATTAGCAGTCATTTTAAATAATTATTTTCATATACCCATGTATTCTATTTATGAGAAATTGCAGTCCGTAGCCTGCAGATTTAAATGTATTTATAGAATAAAGCTTATGCTTCAAGTTGCCACACTATTTAGTATTTTTTATTTTTATTTTTTATTTTCTTTTTTTTTTGAGAATTAAAACTTAAGTCATAATAGTGAATCTGTTCACATGACAACAATCTGTCATCGCTATGTAAATCAACACACATACATACATACCAGAGAACAAACTGAATGTATTCACGTTTGCTAAGTATTCATGCATTTACACTTTTTGTTTTTGTTGACTGCCCTTTGCATACTCTTTTTTTATACTGCTGTTACATATTGTTCAATGAATTTTTTTTTAAGTAATAATGTTTTTATATGTGAAACAAAAATTTTCAATAGGCATTGATATCATTCGTTGAGCATTCGCTTCTTTTGTTTTTGAGTATTAGATGACTTTAAAAGAAAACAAGCAATGCAATGCATAAGATTCGTTACATTCACTATTTTATTGTGTTGTCCTGTATAGCTTAACCCAGATATGCCGACCGTACTATATACATGTAGCACACTCTTTATGTTCAGTTTTCTGAGTTTAGCGTTCTTTAAGTTTTCTAATGTATTTGTTGTTGTGCTGTAGAATATAATGATCAATAAAGTCGTGTTGATAAATTTTGTCTAGGGTAACTGCTTATGGCATATTTCTCGATCAAAGATTTTATTTTGGTAAAGTTGACAAAAGTGTGAAGATGTCTCGAAGTCGGTAGGAAATTGTTTTATATTTGGAGCTTATTGCTGTTCCATTTCTATGTTTTTTTTTTAATTATAACAGTTGTAGAAACGAATTTGTAACAAAAGTACATTCGAAAACCATAAATATATGTGATTTTAGATGATACATTTGCAAAAGGAACTTCATGTTGTACAGGCTCAAAATCCTAGAAAAAAATATATTTTTTTATTCTTTCTTCAGTTTTGTAATTGAATCGGTCAGAATAAAGCTATTCTGGAAAACTACGAAAATGTGTCCACTAGAATGGCCGTCGGCATATCTGGGTTAAATAAAATAGAGACAATTGACAACAGTGTACTCATTTTGTGTGGTAGGTAGGTAGGTAGGTAGGTCAAATGGCCAGTTGATCCGAAACTCTGATCAACTACAATTAGCACAAGATGCCGTTTTGATACCATTGCAGGACCAAACTAAAGTTACCTAAAAGTAGAAAAAGAAGAGAATATAACTACAGCCAACCAGAGCTGTCTATAAAGTGAAGTAAAGCAAGGGGGTCCAGGTTCGCACATTGCGCCAAGCCGTCGAAAAAGGGCACCCCAAAAAACTTCAAACGTCTGACCGCCAGACCTGGACAGTCACAAAGAAAATGTTCCACAGTCTCCCTCTTAGAAGAATCCCCGCAACTTCTGCAGTGCGGATTAAAGGGGAGGCCCAGCCTCTCTGCGTGTCTACCGATCAGCCAGTGACCCGTATACACCGCTATGAGTCTGGACAAGGACTGACGGGGAATCCCCAAGATTCCCAGAGTCTTACCCCGGTTATACCGTGGCCAAAGTGTCCTAGAAACAGCACAGGTAGTGATGGAATTCCACCTGCTCTGTGCTTTCCCAAGGAAAAACTTGGATATCCTTTCCTTAATGGTGGTCATAGGGCAGTGGACATCCAGGTAGGAAGCAACATGCTCCCCTCCGGCAGAAGCTCCCCTAGCGAGCTCATCTGCCCTCTCATTTCCCAGGATATCCCTATGACCATTAACCCAGACCAAGGAGATGCCACAAACGTCCCCAAGACGCTTCAGCTCCTCCTTACAACGAAGGACGAGGGAAGAGTTTCCCATGGGCGAAGCCAGGGCTCTGATAGCAGCCTGGCTATCAGAAAAAACCCTAACTTCACCCCCTATACACCGTTCCCTTAGAATCCTCAGTGCTTGCATGATTGCAAACACCTCGGCCTGGAAAACACTGCATGTGTCCGGCAATCTAAAAGACTCTGCCAGTTTGGCAGACTCGGAGTAAATACCAGCCCCCACGCCGGAATCCATCTTAGAGCCATCCGTGAAGACCGAAAAACCGGGACCCATACCAACCCTTCCTAATGCCCATTCTTCCCTACTGGGGAAGACAACCTTGGCACACCCCCCAAAATCCAACTTCCGGAGGGCAAGGTCAGTACGTATATCCCGTATATGAGGAGGGAGTAGCCCTAGAATATTACTATGGCCCCCTGAAAATCGTCCCCAGAGGCCCAGCTCTCTCAATCTGATCGCACTCTGAGTTGAAATCGACATAGCCTGAAGGTCCACAGGCAGTAGGTGCAGAATGACGTTCAGAGCAGCATTGGGGCAAGTCCTGCAGGCCCCAGTGATACCTATACACGCAGTCCTCTACACTCTTTCCAGCTTAGTGACAATATAGCCCTTGCGAAGGGCTACCCACCACACCAAGCAACCATAGGTTAAAATTGGCAAGACCACCTGGTTGTACATCCAGAGCACCATATGAGGTCTGAGTCCCCATCTTCGACCAAACATAGATTTACAGGAGTAAAAGGCCACACAGGCCTTTTTCACCCGCTCCTCTACATGAAGCCTCCAATGGAGCTTGGGGTCCAGTATTACACCCAGATACTTGACCCTGGATGAGAGCTCCAGAGTCTGACTACCCATTCTGGGCAGTCTAAACAGCGGAGGTTTGTATCTTCTGGTGAATAGCATTAGCTGAGTTTTAGAAGGATTAACCCGAAGACCACACCTGGCGGCCCAATCACCCAGCTTACCTAAAGCACCCTCCAAGATCTCACTCATAACTGAAGGGAATGGTCCCGAAACCAGCAGGACCAGGTCATCAGCATAAGCAACTACCTTGACCCCACCGCCATTAATTACGGATAGGATCTCATTAACGGTGACTAGCCATAAAAGGGGTGAAAGAACACCACCCTGGGGTGTTCCCCTGCTCACAAATCTTGTGACCTTGGCCCCAGCTAGCACCGCATTAATTTCCCTGCATCTGAGCAGAGAAGCGACCCAAAGATAGATATATCTCTCCACCCCTAAGTCCCTTAAAGCCCTAGTACTAGACCCAGTCCTTACATTGTTGAAGGCACCTTCAATATCAATGAAGGCAGCAAGAGTGAACTGCTTACACTCCAAGGATTTTTCCACCGAACCCACCACCTCATGTAGTGCCGTCTCGGTGGACTTCCCCCTCACATAGGCATGCTGGGCAGCCGAGAGCTTGCTCTCCAGATTCTGATGGAGATGACTGTCTAACACCCTTTCCAGCACCTTAAGAACAAAGGAGGTAAGACTAATTGGCCTGAAATCACTCGCCATAACATGCCCCCTTCTACCCACCTTGGGAATGAAGACCACCTTGGTCCTCCTCCAGCTACTGGGTACGTAGTTAAGGGCCAAACATGCCGAGAAAATCGTCCGCAGAATAGGGATCACAGTTCCCTGCGTCTTCTGCAACATTATCGGCGTTATACCATCCAAACCCGGTGACTTGAAGGGAGAGAAGCTGTTAATGGCCCAGGAAATCCTTTCCGGCGAAAGAAAGGTTTCCTGCGAAATATCACACATCTCACCCTGTTCCACCGGCTCACCAACCTCCCCGGAGTTCTCCGGAAAGTGAGCGTCAACGAGTATTTCCAAGGACTCCATTGATGACTCCGCCCACGTCCCGTCTGTTCTCGCAATTAGAGTCCTGCAGGAGTGGTCCCTAGATAGGATCTTGCCGAGTCTCGCAGTGTCCTTAGTGGATTCAATGGATTCGCAATACTTCCTCCAAGAATCGCGCTTCGCATCTCTGACGGCCTTCTTATAGTCCCTCAAGCACTCCTTATAGGCTTGAAAGTCCCTGGCCGAGTAGCAAGCATTGAAGACCGCTCTGACCCCCTTTCTCAATTCAGAAAGGTCCTTACTCCACCAAGGAGGATAGGTCTTCTTACAAAAAGTGAGAGGACAAGACACCCTGAAAGCCGACTGATACGACCCCTCAAGGACCTCGACGTGTCTGTCCAAATCGCCTACGGAAGATATGTGAGATTCCAGCCCATTCACCTTTCCCCTGAAAACTCTATTAAACAGATCCCAGTTCGTCCTCCTTGGGTCCCTTCTGGGTGAAGTGACACCCCGACCGAACCCAATTTGGTAAAAGATCAACCTGTGATCTGAAAAGGAGTCGCTAACAGAAACTCTCCAGTTTTCAACATTGAGGGAACGGGTAGAAAGGGTAATATCAAGGACTTCCTCCCAACCACTTGACGTTACCGACCCAGGAAACACAAAAGTGGGGGTCTTGCCCCTGTTACAAATAGATAAATCTTGGCTAATAATAAAATCGAAAAGAGACTCCCCCCGTTCGTTGATTTCGCTGCTTCCCCAAATGGTATGTCTGGCATTTGCGTCGCAGCCGAAAAGTATGTTCTCTTTTTTGGGTAAAAGAGACTCCGTCAGTCGGAGCACTTCCTCAGGAGGCGCTGCACGGTCATGAGCCATATAAGCGGAGACCAAGAAAAAGCAACGGCTACCTGATGGTTCCACCCTAACAACCGCTACATCGGGAGAGCTAAAGTTAGACAACAAGAAGGCATTAATAGTTCTCTTAACAAGAACACAGGCCCTAGGCCTACCTGCATGTTGAACGTAAAATAGGTTAAAGGATCTATCTTGCAGACCCATAATTTTAGACTGCCAGATCCATGGCTCCTGAATTAGGCAGATATCGATGTCTTCCTCACGGAGGACGACACGGAGGTAATCAGTGGCTAATTTGGTATGCCTCAAATTAATTTGAGCCACCCTCATCATCGTAGGAGTAAACTAAGTGCAAACCTACCTTGGATTGCCCAGCTGACTCCGAGTTTCCGTCCGTCCCAGACAGACGGAGAGCGTGCCCAGTACACTCTTAGTTTCTGTACTCTGTTCATATACAAATGTAGGTCCCACGAGTATGCACGGAAGGGGTGGTCCACCCCGGCAGAGCCGGCATACCGGGGTAAGGCACTAAATACAACCGACCTTGCCCGGGCGTCGGAGGGGACCGTTAGGGACTGGTTGTTTAAAGACACCACCAGCCATTCAGCTCTCGGCACGGGTGCCTCAACACCTTAGCTTAACGTGTCTGTACCTGTCTTAGTCTGACATCTCAAAGTCAACCTGTTCGACATGGGAGACCCTACAAGAGCAACAATCAGTCACTCCGTCGACATAGCCTGACTCATCACTGATGCTCTCAAGCCCTCCCACCGCATCAAGGTCCAGGTACAAGGAAGGGCATTTTGTGTGAATGTATCCAAATATTATAAACAGGCAATCAAACCATTGTCTGATACATATCGTCGATAAAATTAACTGACAAAATATTAAATGTTCACCAGAGCCAAAAAACCTGTATGAAATTAGAACAAAGACACTGGTATTTTTCAAAACGCAGACGGCGTAAGTGAATTTATTTTCATCGTACAAATCTGGGACCGGGACCAATCGACGCGTATTTTTTTTTTTTCTGATAAAAATGATGCAAAAAACGTTTTTTGGATTTTTTGTCAGTTACAGCGTTCTTTAATTTCATGGACGATATATATATACATGATTGGCCAATAAAACCTTGTTTCAGGATCACAGTGTAGCCTCTCGCAGCAACCATGTTGTGTGTGTCAATTTTGTGTGCATGAGTACCGAAACCTGCAGTTGCAAGTCGTTTCCGAACGACAGAATTGAGAAGCTTGTTCATAACAATCAGTAACTCTCAGACTTTTTGCAAGGATACTGCTATTTTTTTCATAATTCCTTCTATCAAGATGTCAGAGCTGGGGTTTGAACCCGGAACTCTCGTCTTAGTAAACCAGCCCTGCTTATCACTACACTACGGCGACCACAGATATAAATAAGAAAACTGAAGCAAATTTTAGACACGCAGTTTGAGAAAACCTGAAATCAAATAGCATCAGTGGCAAGATTTTCAAAAAATTTCAGAACTCTTCTTAGTTTTGCTGTGTCTTTGTTCTGAAACATATTGAATAGACTACCAAATTTGAAAAGAAAAATTAAATCTTAATTTCCAAGATGTTTTAAACGGAAAATTTCAATAAACGATGAATAATACTTTCAAAAGAAAATATCAAATAAAAACATAAAATACGGAAAGAATAAATGCATGAAAAATCGAAGGCCTACAGGTAATTAACAAAGCCACAGTCCTTAGATATAGGAAATTCATCTACATATTATTACATAAAATTAGATAAATATTGGTAAATTATTATTTCATAAATTAAGTTTTATTTTTAAATTGTCAGTTTTAAAAGCCATATATTGTATGTTTGAAATAAAATATTAAAAGTTCTCAATACTTACTTGTAATATAGAGAAAAAATGCAAAAAATGCAATCATGTTGGCAGCTATTTTAGTCCAAACTTTTTTTTATTATGTGTTTATAAACTATTGTTGTTGTATTTTTATTTAATTTATTTTGTTTTTTTTTTCAATTCTTTTTTTGTTTTCAAAAAGAAACAAATTATTTATTTTCTTTTTGGTTTTTTTATATTTTCTGTAGGAGGGATATACAAATGTACACAATGTTCACAGGAATTTGAAAATTAAAACACAAATAAAACAACTATACATACATACATGCCTACACATATTCATTTTGTTTATATAGTTGTTTAACCCAGTTTGTTGTGCGTTGTGATATGCTGATATCTCTTATGCGAATGTGTATGTACTCGTATGTATATAAACAAGTATGGCTACGCTTTATGTTTAAAGTTGAGCATAGAATTAATGCAGACACAACCTTCACTTTTGTACTCGTACGAGTAGTTGTATTAGTAATGATTGTTGTAGTAGAGTTTGTAGTTTGTATGAGATGCGGCTATATTTATAGATGTTCATATTGTTTTTGCTCTTGTTTCTATTGCTGCTACTACTTTAGTATGTTGAAATGATTTATAACTGGTTTATTTGGTTGATTTTGATGAGAGTGGTGTATTTCTAGCCCTTACATATATATTTGAGTGGGAATATATTTGTTAAATAAGCAGAATAATCTTATAAAACAAAACAGCAATGATATAAAACCGTAAGGAAGCACATTAACCTTTTATTTCATTTCCAGCACATACTTTAAGGCGCACATACACTGTTACGTTTAATACAAAATAAATATTTAATTGTGGCGTGTGTACGTGTAGAACAGAATAAACAAAAAAGTTAAGTCGATAACGTTTATATGTTCTACGAAACTTTGTTTAGCCTTAATTGTCAGAATTGTAGTCGATGTTTTAAAAGTATTTTGTTTTCTCTTTTTTTTTTGTATTGCAAAATTAGTGTTAAAGGTTAAAGAACTTAATTAAGCCACACACACTCGAAAACAGTTTACTATTTTAAGGGGTATATTTTTTTAAAACTTTTAATATCATTTTAGATATTAAAAAAATTTTTTTTTATCTTTTTATAATAATTTTTTAAATGATTTACCACAAACAAAACACCATATTATTCAATTTCTCATATTTCCACTTTAAATGATTTGCAATTACTTACACAAATTATTCTCGTTTGCATATATATTTGTTGAAGCATTTATATAATTTCAACAATAGTTGGTATTTATTATTTGTATTCATTGTATGATTTGATTTTCAATTATTTGCTGTTAACCAACAACTTATTTCATTCACTATAGTCAGTTATTATGGAACAATTGTTTTTTCTTTTCATAATGTTTTAATCCTTTTTATTAATTTGTTTTTAACGGGATATTTGTTTTAAATCCAGATATATTCTGCAAATATAGAAACAAAATGAGAAAATATTTTATTAAAATTTATTGAAAAATATGAGGGTTTTTCAAATTTTAAAATATGTTTAAGGGGTCGCGGTAGGTTAAACGATCGAGGTTCAAATCCCAGCGAAGCAGAAAAAATAAAAAAATTAATTTGCGGTTTTTCAAAAATTATAATATAAAAAAATATAAGAAGTTTATCTTCACCTAACCGCTCCCTGACATTTCCAGTCTATTCTACCAAGAAACAAATGAATCTCCCCAACTTCTGGGAAGTTAGCAGCTAACCTACATAAAAAATATGATCACCACTCACATTCAACATCCAGATGGGGCAATTGCTGTTGATCATTCAAAGCTGAAGGTATAACACTGGCCCATTGACATAAGACGCTTAACATCATCACATCTATCTATCAATATCTAAGTATATATTCAATATTCCAATAGAATGCACTCTATTTAGTAGGGGTTTACCCCTACAAATCTTGCATATCTTTCTGCATTTGCAAGACTTGTAAGGGCGCTTATTACGAATTCTCTATATCATATATATATGCAAATAAATTTTCTAAATATGTCTGGATAGTTTGAACTTTCTTGTTGACTCTTTTTTTAAAATATTCTATTAAATACTAATCATTTAAAAGAAATGAGTTAAAATCGGGGGATGCATTTTCAGCGCAACTACTAGTGATGGAAAGTTAATGATTTGCTATTGAACCTGCTACTGCGTAAATTACTTCGTATGATAAGAGTAACATTTGTAATTTCCTACTAAATTGGTTTTCAGTATTTGCCCAAACTTTGCATAATACCATCGTTGCTAAACACCTTCGCCTCTTCCTGCATGTGGTCAAGAAGCTCCAAAGTAGCCTTTGAAGCATCAACTTACACAATAAGTTAAAATGTATAAATGCGGTTTCCTCTATGAATTTCATATAATATTCTTGAAACGCTCATGGCATGTATAAATAATATATTGTAATTACATTATTAAAAAATTTAAAACTGAAAACTGGAAAAATTTTGTAATTGAAGGTAAATATGTATATGAAAGCAAAAGCATAAAATCAATATTTAGCCTTTCCTTAGAACTTCTAATATAGGAATCTAAAAAAATTTAAATAATTAAAGCATATCACTCAAGGATTTACAAGTTGCGTGTGTATTTAAAAAGATAATTGTTATTTAAAGTTTTTAATTATATTCATTAAAATGGGTACCCCAATGGGCTCGTTGGTAGTGAGCTGGGTTGCTTGGGCAAGGATTTTGGTGGGTGTACACACTACACAAAGCAGCATAAAGCCTTTGTAACTTGACTTGTAATCAGTGTACAATTTGACAAACAAATAAAATTTTTGAATCTTGAACAGAGTAGTCTTCGTCATTAAATTATATTGAGAATGTTGCAGAGTTAAAAGAAAAAACCTCTCTTCAATTCTATTTAAAGAAAGTATTATTAAACAATAGCAAGCTATCGGTAAGGAGCACTTAATCATGTTCATACTTGATTTGTGTAAGTTTTTCTTACATACAGATCAGACTTTTAAATAAAATTTTCCAAAAAATTTAATGCTTTCTTTATTGTTTAATTAATTTAGTTTACTTTTCATATATATTGTATATTCTGTAAAATTAAATATATTTTTAATATTTTATGAAAACTAATAGTCCTTAAAGATCGATTTTTATAATAATTATAAAGGGTTTGACAGTTCTCCAAACTAAATAAAATTTCACTTTTAGCAGAAAATCAACCAACAATCACATTTCAACGTATTCCGATTACTGTGTTATCGCTAAAACCGCATTTAAAATCTTTTCTTTTATCAACGAAAACTTATTATTATTTTAAGATAATACAAAAAGTGAAAGAGAAATGCATCGTATATTTTTATGAAAAAACATTATTTTGATTTAAAGTTAATACGGTTTTATTGATAAAATAATAACCATAAAAAAGAAAATACCGAAATGTTTCTGAAATATGGTATTCACTATAAAAATTATTTTGTTTTTGCAATTATTCCAGAAAAAATTTTAAAAAATAAAAACAAGCCAAATATTTTTTTCCTTTTTTAAATGTAAATACAAAAAGTTTTTTTTTCGCTTCTATTTAAATTTTAAAAATGTTCAGTTAATACCCTCTTGTTGATCAACTGCGTTGTGCAAATAATTTTAAATGACCCAATTGACAATAGATGAATATTTCAATGAACATTGTTTAAATGTGTACGTATGCATAGTCTTGTATGTTAGTGTTAGTGTTAGTGATTTAGTTTTATTAGATTGCACTAATAAAACAAAAAATGCATCCACGACATTAATTCTACGACGATCGATAAACGATCGTATTTGTTTTGTTCTGGTGATACATACATACATACACGGCACAACATTTGTTTAGTCGTTAATCGGTCGTAGCGCTAGCATCGTAGAATAACATGTACTTTCTTCATTTCATGCGCTCAATAAAATAAAACTAAAACACTAAGGCCGAGGCCATGCAATAAGTGGAAATTCTGAGCGGCTAAGCGTCGCCGCACAACAGAACTTGTTCTAATTTTTAGTTAATTTCTGAGTAGCGAAGTATAAATATGGCAAAAGTGAATATGGGGCTTATACGAGTAATTTCATCTGCAAAAAGCCGAATGTTATTATGGCAAGATAGATTACCAAGTTTTAAAAACAAAAATATAACCGATAAATTATGGAATGAAGTTGGTGGAATTTGTGGTTGCACAGGTAAGATTTTATTTAATTTATTTATTTACTAGCTGGTGTGACCCGGCGTTGCCGGGTTCACCCCAGTTTCCGAGGTCGTTTACATTACCATCGTTATTAATTGCATCACGCAAATGGATATTCTCTTCTGAACGTAATTTCTTTTGATTAAAACCTATGAAATTTAGTTGTTCAGTTTCAATGTTTGCGTACATATCAACAACGAACAGATGAAAAAGTCGTCGAAAATACAAAATGTGGACACCAACTGAAAGCTCTATACATATCGTCATACTAAATACAAACGGACGTAACTTCAGTTTTTTTTATATAATTCAAGCAAGCGTTAATTTGATCAACAGCATGGTGTGAAAAGTCATGACTCTAGTGAGACCACAATTCCTACATAGTGTGAACAGTCATCCAACTCTAGTGTGAACACAATTGTAATATTGTGTGAACAGTCATACAACTCTAGTGTGAACATCATTGCGACATAGAAATTTTTTTTGCTATTCTTCTTATCGATGTGAACACCATGGCAACATAGTGTGAACAGTCAGGCATTGTATGAACCCCGGATTTTAAAAGTACACACTTACGTTATTTCATTTTTCTGGAATATTTAAAAAATTTTTTTTGTAATTCTTTTTATTTGGCCAGAGACCATTCCGAATTGGTACGAAACATCAAAATCGGTTTTAGTGTAAACACCATTGAAACATAGTGTGAACATTCATGCAACTCTAATGTGAACAGTCATGAAAGGCATTGTGTAAACCCGGTATTTTAAAAGTACACAAGTAATTTTTTTTTTCTTTAATATTTTAGACATTTTTTTTTTGCTATTCTTCTTATTTGGCCAGAGACCATTCCGAATTGGTACGAAACATCAAAATCGGTTTTAGTGTGAACACCATTGAAACATAGTGTGAACAGTCATGCAACTCTAATGTGAAGAGTCATGAAAGGCATTGTGTAAACCTGGTATTTTAAAAGTACACACGTAATTTTTTTTTTTTTGGAATATTTTAAAATTTTTTTTTGCTATTCTTCTTATTTGGCCAGAGACCATTCCGAATTGGTACGAAACATCAAATTTGGTTTTAGTGAGAACACCATTGAAACATAGTGTCATCAGTCATGCAACTCTGATGTGAACAGTCATGAAAGGCATTGTGTAAACCCTGTATTTTAAAAGTACACACGTAATTTTTTTTTTCTGGAATATTTTAGACATTTTTTTGCTATTCATCTTACTTGGCCAGAGACCATTCCGAATTGGTACGAATCATCAAAATCGGTCCAGGCGTTCTTGAGTTATAAGCGTAGTAACTAACGCCACTTTCTTTTATATATATAGATATATATAGTAGTTGCAGCGGTCTACTGGTAAATGTGTTGCCTTACTGAAACGATAGCGCTGGGTTCAAATCTCAGCACTGACATCTCAAAAAAAGAGAAATATGAAAAAATTATTTCTTTCGGCGACTACCTCTCAGCAGTCTTCTGGCAAAAGCTCTGGGAGTAATTTTTTGCCATGAAAAAGCTTCTCAAATCTGTCGTACTGAGTAGACATTAAACTGTAGGGCCCGGTACTCATGGATAAAAATTAAAACACACAACTTTAACGCTGCGAGGAGCTAGGCCGTAACCCTGAAACAAGGTTGTAATGGCCAATTATGTATGTACATATGTATGTATTTATATATATATTGGGAGTGCGTGGTATAGTGGTTAGAGCGCTCGCACAAAAACTTAAAAAGCCCAGGTTCGAATACCAGCTAAGGTGAAAAATGAAAAAGTTAGTTTGCGGTTTTTTCAAAATTATAATTTAAAAATAAGAGGCCCGACCCTACAAGAAGTCTATCTTCAAAGTAACCGCTCCCTGACATTCCAACGTTCCATTCTTTGACAACGAAAAACTAATAATCAAGGTAAAAGTGCCACCTATTGGGAAGTAGAAAACAATAGCTAAAAACCTACTTAGCGAAGGCACTCACCGCAATTAACATGCAACGATGGGTCAATTGCTGTTGATCATTCAAGGGTGAAGGTATAATACTTGCCTTTGTTTAATCAAATCACAACAATTTGTCTCATTCCTAAGGCGCTTAATAATATAAGAAAAACAAAATATATGTTCTAGTGTTATAATGTACTGTCCTTTTCACAAAAATTCCAATACAATGCACAGCATTTAGTAGGGGTTTACCCCTGAATATTGGTCTCAATAAAAAAAATATGATGTTAACTTTTTGCAACAAAAAATCAAAGGATTTCAGAGACATACTGGTGTATTGCCAAAATTTGTCTGGAAATTGGCGTAGATTTGTATATAAACGGTGAAATTCGCCGCAATGTCGCCTTGCTTGATTTATAAAATCAATACCAAATCTGTTTTTATTCTTAAACGCATTAATATCTTGTGAATATGAATACGATTTTCGCCTAAAATTATTAAACAGACTCCTCTTGACAATGGCATTTTAATAACTAGCTGCATAACCGCTCAGAAATGATGCTCAGTAATAAGCCACTTGCCGCTCATTGTGTTGCCTCGATCTAACGCACCCAAAACTGTGTAAACGTACACATTTAATGCAGAGAGTTGAAACTTTCATCTGTTGTGTATTGGCCTAATGAAATGAGCTTTTTAAAATTGCCGTGAGGTGCGTATACGTAATATGTGAGTTTCTCTTGTTTAAATAAAATATTACGTATACGCGGTATGGTCTATTTGTTTTGTAAGAAGCTATTGAAATGAATAATTGATTTTTTATTGATTAAATTAAACATATACTTATACAGAAAGGAAAACTTAAAAACTCATTAAAGTAAATAAACCTTTAGCAACATATTATAACATAAAAAGGTCTTTACATATTCATCTACTCAAACTATTCAAAGGAATATGAAAAGAAATTAAATTTTTTTTTATTCCTTTTTTTTCTATATTTTCCTTCAAATGTTTACTTTTTGATAAAAAAAAAAGACCAGAGTTTTGTAAATATTTTATGCGGCACAATTGTATTTGACACAAACAAAAAGAAAAAAAAGAAAAATAAACTTTTTTAATCGTTGTTTTTAATATAATTTTTTATTTGATTTAAAGCATTACGAAAGTTTACATATTAGATATGGGCAAACTAAGGGGTGCTGATTTTATATTTATACTGGCATTTGTTTGTAACGATTGTTTACATAATTTGTTCACATATTTATTGATAAAGTTTATTTTTTATTTGTTGTTTTTTATTTTAATAAACTTTATTAAAATGTTTTTTCATGATAACTTTTAAAAAAGCGATTACCGAGTTATGAAAAAAGTATTTTTCTTTTTTTTATGAAAAAGTTTTTTTTTTCTTTTTTTTTTTTTTGTAATACTGACAACCATAAATATTAAAAAAAAAATTAAATATAAAGCCGCATACTCAGGTGGTCAAAGTTTGGATTTAAATAAAATTAAAATAAAATTCATAAAAAAATACCAAATTTGGGGTACTTAAAGGAATTGCCATTAAAAAAAATTCCGGATGAAAACATTTTATTCCCTTCTATGAAAGTGTAACGTAATTTGGGTGAAACTTTGTGCGTAGTGGTGTTTAGGCACGTGAAATTTTTTTTCAAGACTAATACTTAGTGGTAAACCACTATTCATGCTGTTGTGCATTGCATCGAAATTTTGAAGATAGTTAGATAGATAAATATATAGAGTTTTTTTATGCGAGAAGCTGCTGTCAATTTGACAACTCAAAGGCTAGTGTTTTACCTTTACCCTTCAATGATCAACAGCAATCTGTCGGTGGAGAGTGGGGAGCATGCGTCTTGATTACGTAGTTTAGCTGTTATCTTTCAAGAAAGTGACGCTGTACTTCTGAAACGGTTTCTTGAAGATGAATATCTTGGAGGTGGGAACCCCTTATTTTTCAATTATAATTTTTTAAAAACTGCATTCGCTGGGATTTGAAACTCGTCGTTCGAGATTTTGTGTGAAAGCTCTAACTACTATATGTAATTGTTTTAAAATAAACATTTGTCTTCTAAGTAAAAATACATATATTTTTTTGAACTTACTTTTTTTTGTTAGACGTGTAGTTAGGTTTTAAATTTTTATAATTTCAATTACAACCAGTGCATTATGCATATGTCAGTGGAAAAATTCTTTGACTATTTTATTCAGTTTAGCTAATGAAGAATTACAGCATTGTTCTATGTAATGCAAGGCAATGACGTTTTTGAAAAAAAAAAAAAATAAAAATAAAAAACGCCAGTAGGATGAGTTTTTGTATTATAGCAAATGCAATTATTCAACTATGGTACTCACGGATAAAAAAAAATAAAAAGTAAAATAAAAAATTTTCATTTTGGAAAGTATTCCACATTGATTAGCCATAGCAGATATTTGAATTATGTTTTATTTCACACACAGTGGCAACAATAGATTCTTCAAACATTAAAAAATTTTGAATATATCTCATATCACATACAAACACTGTGTCAGGATTACGGCCTAGCTTTTCGCAGCACTCGTGTTATGTGTGCCAATTTTGATTCATGTATACTAGGACCTACAGTTTAGTATCAACTCCGAACGAGAGACTTAAGAAGCTTATTCATGGCAACCAGTTACTCTCAGAGATTTTGTCACAAGTCGTCTTTCGATTCCTTTGCTTCAAGATGTCAGAGCCGGGGCTTGAACCCGAGCTCTCGTTTAAGTAAGCCAACACAATAACCACTAGACCACGGTGACTACAAACTAAAATTGGTTCAAATAATGTCGTATAAATTGAAGTAATAGGGCTTTAAAAACAAAATTTTTCTGTGTGTTTTCATCGTTCTAACCAGATATGGATATTTGTAGAAATAAAAACACACACTATTTAATATGAGGATTTGAAACGATGGGGTGCAGCTAGCAGACATACATACATTTTTCAAGAGGAAATGAGTAGGTCTGCTAAACAGATCTGTAATATATCATGTTTTTCAATTGTGCTCAGCCTAAATTAAGCCGAGCCCAGTTCTTCTTGTTTTTAATTGAGAGGGCAGCCTAGTTATGGCTTGCGATAGCGGCGGTATTTTTAATATACAGGGTGTTTTTTTAGAGGTATAGAACTTCGAATTGAAATAAAACACAAGAAAATCGTTTTAATGTCCATCAATTTGGCTTTATTGGAAGGATAATTTTATGCCATTAATGTTTAAATATGACTTCGGGCATATGGCCGCCGCGGCTAGCTCGAATAAAACCAATTCTACAGGTCCAATTTTCAACCACTTTTTCGAGCATATGGGGCCGTATGTTGGCAATAACGCCACGAATGTTGGCTTCCAAGTCCCCTAACGTTTCTGGTTTGTTGGCGTAGACGAGCGACTTCACATATCCCCAATGAAAATAATCCAATGGTGTCAAATCACACGATCTTGGTGGCCAATTGACAGGTCCATTCCGCGAAATTATGCGCTCATCGAATGTTTCCTTCAATAAATCGATTGTGACGTGCGCTGTGTGGCATGTAGCTCTGTCTTGTTGGAACCACAACTCATCCACATTCATGCCATCCAATTCGGGAACAAAATAGTAGGTTGTCATGGCTCTTTACCGGTCTCCATTAACAGTAACTGACTCTTCAGCATTATTTCGGAAGAAGTATGGCCCAATGACTTCACCAGCCCATAGAGCACACCAAACAGTCAGTTTTTGTAGATGTAATGGCGTCTCAAGGGTCTCATGTGGATTCTCTTCACTCCAAATGCGGCAATTTTGCTTGTTGACGTAGCCATTCAACCAAAAATGAGCCTCATCACTGAACAAAATTTTGCGATGAAAATCAGCATCGAGATCAATTTCATTTTCGGCCCATACACCAAAATCACGACGCATTGCATGGTCTCGTGGCTTTAATTCTTGCACAAGCTGGATCTTGTAAGGTCGCAAGCCAAGATCTTTGCGCAAAATCTTCCATAAAGTTGATGGACAAAGCTCCAATTGCTGTGCACGGTGGCGAATCGATTCATTCGGGTTCTATTCAACACTTTGCTCTACAGCGGCAATTGTTTCTTCGGTGCGCACTGTTCTACGTCTCTGCGGATGCGTATTATCACATAGAGTAAACATAGTGCGAAAACGATCCATGGTTAACCGAATTAATTGCTCTGATGGATGATTATGTCGACCATAAAATGGACGGAGCTTGCGGTAAACTTCGCGAACTGAACCATTATTTTCGAAATAAATTTGCACGATTTGCAAGCGTTGTTCTTTTGTCAACCTGTTCATGATGAAATGGCAAACCAAACTAAATATTAATCACTTGACAGCTGACAAAATGGCCACCAGTTAGAAAAGTGATGCCAACTTAAAGTTCTATACCTCAATAAAAACACCCTATATTTTGTGTAAAAATTAAATGATATATCACTCGATAGCGAATGTCGCATAATTTGTCAAAGTCAAAAAAAAAATCGCTTTTTGCAATTTCTTTTTCGTGCATCTTAAGACATGAGTTCATATCAGTTCACTTAAGAATCTAGTTTTGTTGTTTACTGAATAGTATAAATTTTTGCTTTAAATATGTTAAACCATAACAAAATGTCTACCCCAGCAGAAAAAAGTGCTTACCAGTAAGTTAGTTTGTAAGGGAGAAATCGTAAACAATCACCTACTCCAGCCCATGCATGATTTTTAAATGAAATGTGCCGCTCAAATTCTATATTAATACAAATTTATTGCAACCAGTAAGCAAATAGTATAAAAAATCTAAAATAAAACCTTATCCTGTAGCATATTTGGAAGCTTTAATGTATGCAAAAAACAATATAATGCCTCCATTTTATACATTGCTTCCAAATCCTAAAAATTTTCTGCTGGGATTGTTTTGTCCTTGGATATTACAATTCCAAGTTCTATGAAATATTTATGAAATGTGATCCATTACGCAATGAATATGAAAGACTTAAATAAGCACAACCTGCTGTTGTTTAAAAACAGAAAAAAAATAATATTTAAAAACTAAAATCTTCACCCACAAACATTTAAGATTTTTTTAATTTTCATATCGCACATACACTTTGTTTTATCTTAAACTAAAGAGAGAAAGCTCTTAATAAAAGACCCTTTGTATAGTCCAGCACAGTTGTTAGAAAGACATGTGAATTATCGTGTAATTAGCAGTATCACACTGTGAACACTGCTGTGTAAATGTCCAAAAGTAGGCTTCGTTTAATGAATGCTTCTATCAATATAGGGGTTACAATTCGCCGCAGGATTTTATTGCTTTTGAATCTTTATGAAATGTTGCTTGTTTTCACTTTGAAAGATAATATTAAGTTGATGGTCATAATGAGTTTGAAGCACAAAAATGATACAAAGTGAAGAAGTTGAATCTCAAAAAGAGTGCACTTTAGAGCAGTGATATCCACTACTACATAAACGCACTTGCGCATGTGTATGAAGCAGAGAAAAGACTGCTTACTTCTACCAGATATGGAAATGTTTGAATTACTTTCTGTTTATAACTTCATAATTATTTCTTAATAGTTGTAAGTAAAATACGTAATCGATTATCCGATAGACATGTGACCGATCTATTAATAATAAAGGAGTACCGAGGTCACATAGATTTGGAGGAAATAATGAATAATTATTTCAGTTAAATAAAAATGATACAAAATATATGCACTATCCATCCCTGCACTATGTTCGAGAGAAGCTAAAATCTAAAAAGAGCAAGAGCAACAATATTTTTTTTTATTATGTACGTGTTTGACTTCAGCGTCAACACGAGCTGCAACTTCTACTAAACAGCCTTTAAAACAGGGATTATCATTTCATAGCACAATTGTTCAGAGAGCATTCACACGTATTGCTTATGCTCTTTAATTTTTTTCAGGTTTACTCAAAAAACCTGATCGATTACACTTAAAAACTATTTTATGTTAAAAAATTCAATTTTTTTAGAAACATTAAAAGCTTGGTTAGTAGGTTATGAACCCCAATTAAATCCTAAATTGAAAATCGCGATTTCAAGCTTAATAAGCTTTAAAATTGTTAGAAAGGGTAGATCATTTAGTGATGGTGTTTTTATTAAGCAATTGTTGAAAAAAATTTGGAAAAGGCCTAATTATAATAAAAATATTTTCCGACTTAAAATATATTTGTTCAAGCAATGCAACAAATTATATTCTACAAATACGAAACTGTCAAATAAAAATAAATGTAAAAGATTTTATCTTCTAAAAGTCTTATTTTATCCCAGTTATATATATACTTGTAGTTTTAAATAATTTTTTTTTAAGAAGAATAAATGGATTTTTTATTTCCCAGCAAATATATAAAAACATACCCAAAATAGAGCCAAACATTTATAACTTTATGTATGCATATTGATAAAATGAATGTCAGAACAGCGTATATTACTAAAATTTTTCTATGACTGTAAACAAATAAATTCTCCCAACTTTTTTTTCTCTCTTGCTCACTAAAAACAACCAAAAAATTTTTGGTAACCCCTGCTTTAAAACAGTGATGTCCAAAATTCTCTTTCCCTATCACGCGTGATAGGAAAACAAATTCTGCTGGCGTCGAAATCAAACACGAACATAATAAAAAGAAATATTGTTATTCTTGCTCTTTTAAGATTTTAGCTTGCCTCCAACATATTGCAGGGATGGATAGTGCATATTTTTTGTATCATTTTTATTTAACTGAAATAATTATTCATTATTTCCTCCAAATGTATGTGACCTCGGTACTCCTTTATTCTTAATAGATCAGTCACATGTCTATACGACAATCGATTACGTACTTTACTCAGAATTATGAGGAAATAATTATGAAGTTATAAACAGAAAGTAATTCGAACATTCCCATTTCTGGTAGAAGTAAACAAAGTCTTTTCTCTGCTTCATACACAAGCGCAAGTGTGTTTATGTAGTAGTGGACATCACTGCTTTAAAATCATCTGATACAAACTCAATAGTGGCTACAAATTCGTCCCACGTTTCAAGTTGCAACAAAGCAAGTCTAGCAGATTTTTCGTTAATGTCCGGAGATATTTCTATGTACATAATAATGGATGCTCAAAAATTGTAAAGGTTTATGCATATCACACGTTACAAGGAAAGAGATTTTTGGATATCACTGCTTTACAGACAAGCCATTAGACATAAATCTACTAATTTTTAAATCACTTAAAAAAACCACAAAAAGGTGCTCTGTACTCTTTATGTAAAGACATTTCACAAGCAATTAAAGACACATTTTATATATTTTTTTAACTCAATATTGTTTTATAGTAGACTAATATTAAAAACAAAAAAAAAATATTTTTCGCCATATAGGCGAAAAATATGCTTATCCCCAAAGTAATACATTTCATATATTATGTAGACTAATATTCGTCAGAACTACTGTGTTTTGCTATTTATTTATTAAGAAATTAGTTTAAAAACAGAATGAAATATTTGTCTACTGTGGCTGCACCTTTACAGATTCATTAATAATTTTTTTTTTAAATTTTATTATAAAATAAAAATTCTGCTAAACAAAGCAAACAAAAAATTAAACTGCTATGCAATTAAGCTTTTATTGAATGATTTACGTGTCACCAGCCAACTGAAAACAAATATCCAATATTTATTTAAAGCAACACCACAGAAAAAAAAAAAAAAAAAAAAATATTTTAAAAATTAAAATTACATGTCTGAGGCCAGCACACGTTTTAAATATATTTGACAAATTTGGTTTCTACAAGTATGTACATATTGATTTAACAAGAGCAAATAAAATGTGAAATAAAAAACCAAAACATGTGCTCATTCATGGAATTTCAATTAAAGGGAATAATCACGAAAAATGTTTGGAAAATTTGGAGACCAAACGTCAAATTAAAAGTAAAACGGATGGTTATGCATTGACTGAATTTGAAGTGCAGACATATTCAATTAACTCATGCATATGACACAGGATGTAGACAGTGAGTTTACAGAAATCAATACGAAACTCATTTTAATTTAGAAGAGCGTGAACAAAAAAATTTTAAAAATAAATAAAATATTATTTTTAAAATCAGTGTTAATTAACAGAAATGTTTTGCATTAAAAATGTCTTTTTTAACTTCATAGAACTATCATTCCATCAAGCTGCTGTTATTAAGTTTCGGCCTAGGCAAAAAAAGAAAAAGAAAAATTTATTGTTTTCAGTTCAGCTCCTTCTTTTCATACATTCCACATTTCAATTATAAGTTTTGTTTATCGTAAACTAGAACACAAGAATCACTGTAATGAAACGTGTTGAAAACTGTTAACAAAGTAGATACTCCTGTTTAATAGCAAGTGCTAATTTTGTTTTCGTTTTATATATAAAATTTAAAATTAAATTTCATACTTTTGATATGAAAGAAATTCTCATAATTTGCATAGAATTTTTCAAACTGTTTTCCAACCAAAATATGTTAAAGTTGTGACACTTGAAACTTTTAATAAGTCTTTGTTGAAGTACGAGTAGTATAACACAGAGTTTTAATTTTAATTATTTGTCAAAGTTTACAAAGTGCATGATTTTTACGTTTTAGATTATCTAACAAGAAAAAGATTTACAATTAATTTGAAATGACAAAAAGACTTATTATTCAAAAGTTTTAGAGTTTTTCAAGTTGAAATGTGAAAATTAAAAAAAAAATATACATTTTCATAAATGTTTGTGTGGGTGAAGATTGTGGGTTTAAAATATTATTTTTTTCTGTTTTATACAACAGCAGGTTGTGCTTATTTAAGTCTTTCATATTCGTTTTGTAATACATCACATTTGAAAAATATTTCATAGAACTTGGAATTGTAATATCCAAGGACAAAACAATCCCAGCAGAAAATTTTTAGGATTTGGAAGCAATGTATAAAATGGAGGCATTATATTGTTTTTTGCATACATTAAAGCTTCCAAATATGCTACAGGATAAGGTTTTATTTTAGATTTTTTATACTATTTGCTTACTGGTTGCAATAAATTTGTATTAATATAGAATTTGAGCGGCACATTTCATTTAAAAATCATGCATGGGCTGGAGTAGGTGATTGTTTACGATTTCTCCCTTACAAACTAACTTACTGGTAAGCACTTTTTTCTGCTGGGGTAGACATTTTGTTATGGTTTAACATATTTAAAGCAAAAATTTATACTATTCAGTAAACAACAAAACTAGATTCTTAAGTGAACTGATATGAACTCATGTCTTAAGATGCACGAAAAAGAAATTGCAAAAAGCGATTTTTTTTTTGACTTTGACAAATTATGCGACATTCGCTATCGAGTGATATATCATTTAATTTTTACACAAAATATAGGGTGTTTTTATTGAGGTATAGAACTTTAAGTTGGCATCACTTTTCTAACTGGTGGCCATTTTGTCAGCTGTCAAGTGATTAATATTTAGTTTGGTTTGCCATTTCATCATGAACAGGTTGACAAAAGAACAACGCTTGCAAATCGTGCAAATTTATTTCGAAAATAATGGTTCAGTTCGCGAAGTTTACCGCAAGCTCCGTCCATTTTATGGTCGACATAATCATCCATCAGAGCAATTAATTCGGTTAACCATGGATCGTTTTCGCACTATGTTTACTCTATGTGATAATACGCATCCGCAGAGACGTAGAACAGTGCGCACCGAAGAAACAATTGCCGCTGTAGAGCAAAGTGTTGAATAGAACCCGAATGAATCGATTCGCCACCGTGCACAGCAATTGGAGCTTTGTCCATCAACTTTATGGAAGATTTTGCGCAAAGATCTTGGCTTGCGACCTTACAAGATCCAGCTTGTGCAAGAATTAAAGCCACGAGACCATGCAATGCGTCGTGATTTTGGTGTATGGGCCGAAAATGAAATTGATCTCGATGCTGATTTTCATCGCAAAATTTTGTTCAGTGATGAGGCTCATTTTTGGTTGAATGGCTACGTCAACAAGCAAAATTGCCGCATTTGGAGTGAAGAGAATCCACATGAGACCCTTGAGACGCCATTACATCTACAAAAACTGACTGTTTGGTGTGCTCTATGGGCTGGTGAAGTCATTGGGCCATACTTCTTCCGAAATAATGCTGAAGAGTCAGTTACTGTTAATGGAGACCGGTAAAGAGCCATGACAACCGACTATTTTGTTCCCGAATTGGATGGCATGAATGTGGATGAGTTGTGGTTCCAACAAGACAGAGCTACATGCCACACAGCGCACGTCACAATCGATTTATTGAAGGAAACATTCGATGAGCGCATAATTTCGCGGAATGGACCTGTCAATTGGCCACCAAGATCGTGTGATTTGACACCATTGGATTATTTTCTTTGGGGATATGTGAAGTCGCTCGTCTACGCCAACAAACCAGAAACGTTAGGGGACTTGGAAGCCAACATTCGTGGCGATATTGCCAACATACGGCCCCATATGCTCGAAAAAGTGGTTGAAAATTGGACCTGTAGAATTGGTTTTATTCGAGCTAGCCGCGGCGGCCATATGCCCGAAGTCATATTTAAACATTAATGGCATAAAATTATCCTTCCAATAAAGCCAAATTGATGGACATTAAAACGATTTTCTTGTGTTTTATTTCAATTCGAAGTTCTATACCTCTAAAAAAACACCCTGTATATTAAAAATACCGCCGCTATCGCAAGCCATAACTAGGCTGCCCTCTCAATTAAAAACAAGAAGAACTGGGCTCGGCTTAATTTAGGCTGAGCACAATTGAAAAACATGATATATTACAGATCTGTTTAGCAGACCTACTCATTTCCTCTTGAAAAATGTATGTATGTCTGCTAGCTGCACCCCATCGTTTCAAATCCTCATATTAAATAGTGTGTGTTTTTATTCCTATAAGCACCATCTACAAATATCCATATCTGGTTAGAACGATGAAAACACACAGAAAAATCAATTTTTAAAACCCTTTTTACTTCAATTTATACGACATTATTTGAACCAATTTTAGTTTGTAGTCACCGTGGTCTAGTGGTTATTGTGTTGGCTTACTAAGACGAGAACTTCGGCTAAAGGCCCGGAAGAAATATTAAAAAAAATATTTCCTTCGTCTACTACCTCTTAGCAGATTTCTGGTAAAAGCTCTGAATGTATTTGATTACCATGAACAAGTATCTCAAGTCCGTCATTCAGAGTCGACTTTAAATTGTAGGTCCCGATACTCATGGATAAAAATTGGTATTCTTATCCATCTTTCCTTCATACGAATTCTTATTAATTTCAACTAAGAATCGAATCCAATATGGAGACTGTTTAAAATCCTATTCCATACCAATTACATTGTACATATGCTCACCAAAAATTTTTAGAGATGTATTAAACGCTTAAATTTTTTAAATGGAACACACAGTAGAGAGAGAGAGAGAGAGATAGCAATGCTATCAATTATACCACAATGAAATTAAATTACGTTTTAACAGCTAGCCACCGTGGTCTAGTAGTTGGTGTGTTGGATTACTAAGCCAAAAGCTCCGGGTTCAAACCCCAGCTGTGATGTCTTTTGACATGAAAATGCTTCTCAAGTATATCTTTGGGAGTCTACTTTAAACTGTACTGTACCGGTACTTATGGATAAAAATCAGAGATCAGCAATGAGTCGCTTTTTAGCGATTCATAAGCACTTATGAAATTTGAAGTATAACTGAGTACAAGTAGTTGAAATTTAACTACTCTGACTCACTCATTCTCACACAACGTTGATTCATTAACAAAGGTTGCAATAAATATGAGTAAAATGTTGACATCAAACTCATACTCACTTGGATTCATAATTTTATAAAAATACTTATGAGACTCACACTTGATTCGAGTGACTCGAATCATATGAAAAAAAATTTACCGTTTTAGTCGATAGACGTATACAATACAAAAGGAAATTTATATGGTGTATACAAAAATGAACATGCAAATAAGAAACAAAAATAAGCGAAAAAGTTTAAGTTTATAAGAAATGTATTAAAGAAGATAAAAAGAATATATTATGATACTCACAGTTATATCATAATTATTATTTATACCTTGATTATTTTTTAATTTTTTATAAATAGGTTCTAAAGAAATTCATAACAAATAAAATATTTTTAAATTTTTTCTAAATTTTACATTGTAAAAACTTATAGTATACTTAACAAACTACATCTTTATAATCAATATTTTTAAAATAGATTATTGGAACGAAAATTGCCCATATTGGGCTATTGCCTTTATGTTTCCGAACTAATCGGAGACCTCCGACACTGATTTTCTCCTTAATCTCACTTGCAATCCTGCTTATAAAAAAAAAAAAATAATTAAAAATTGTTTAATTTCTTTAAAATATTTCCTATACACATTAACTTTTTCACTTATGTAAATTCTTACATTTTGAATGTTAATTATAATATATACTATATCTATTTTCTTTTTATTGAATAATAAATTACATAGTCCAAAACATAGTATTTATTTAACACGATTCATGATTTAACCTAAAACTTTTTCTTTTGCAGTCGTGTGGTAAATGGTTGGTAGTTAGGAATGTGTTTATAGCATTAATTTACTCTTGTACTAACGCAGTAAGCAGAGCAAACACTCAACAGTTTGTATTCGAATCATACTTATTTTTTCTCATCTGTATGCACTGAGTTAAGGAGAGTTGAAGTCAACAACATCATACGTATTATTAAATATAAATGCGATGAGTACTTCAAACTTTTGAGAAGAGTAGAGTATCCCTTACATTAACAAGAGTATGAATGCGTATAAGTACAAGAAATTATGAATCATGATTCGAGTCTACTCACTTTTTCAGTACTCATTGCTGATCTCTGATAAAAATGTAACAAACACAACAGGGATGCTGCTGAAGCTAGGCCGTAACCATGGCCAATTATGTGTGTATGTATGTTTAACAGTTAATTATATATATGTGTGCTCATACAGTATTCCACGGATAATGGCCTCGACAAAAATGTCAAAAGTTTTAAGCAATTAGGCGTGGAAGTTATTTAAAGGGATACGGTTAAATGCCTCTTTGAGGTGAGCAATAATATGAGTATTTAGAATTTTAAGTAAATAAGCGTGAAAAGCCATTAAGCGTGTGGCAATTATCAGGGGAATACTGTACATATTTATTTCTTTATTTATTTATTTAATAAATTACGATACAACAATAAATTAATCAAACGCATAAACTTCGCTTACTCTAGCACACTACCCACTAGACTACTGGGACCACCCATACAGAATATTTAATTTTATATAATAATTTCAACCTGTGTGCTTGAAAGGTCAATAATGAAATATAAAACCATATCGAATTGTTTTGAAGTAAAATGTCAATTGCCATTGTTGCAGGGGATACTGAAATATATATTAAATTCAACAGCACATAGTCAGCCTATACCATACAAATGCTTTTTAAAAATCACTTTAAGAAAATATTTTATAAAAAAAAAATGTTAATGGACTTTTTGTAATTCAATTTTTCAATATGAAGAAAGAAAAATTAAATTTCAAAATAAAAAAAAATTAACACAAATAGAAAAACAAAAATATTTAAATTATACAATTTTTTTTCTTTTTTTTTTTGCTAAATACCATGCGACTAAGAAGACACTCTCAATAGCATAGACAATAGAAAACTTTTTAGCTGCTAATCCCACCCACAGTGTTAAACGATAATGTGATTATCTGAGAAAATTTGATGCTGTTTTTAGAATTGTTTTTTTCATCTGTTTTTGTCTTTTTAAGTTAAAATCAATCAGTTAGACAACAAGGGCCAAATAAATGGGAGAAAAACATAGAATTTTTCGTAAAAAAACAACTAACAAGCAGCACATAAAAGAGTGAAAAAGTTGAAAACTTTTAAACAATAATGACATTCAGAGGGGGAAACCTTCAACACTTTAGAAAACGAATGAAAATAGACAAAAAAAAAAGTGTAAAATATTGTAAATGATGTGTGAACACAAAAACAAGTGTCGTAAGCATTTAGTCACCAATGAGGGAAAAAACAAAACAAACATTATATGGGAAAAACAAACCTATAATAACGTTAAAGAAGTATTTAAAAAACAAAAAAATCACAACAAAGTTTTTCTACAGAAAATCACAAAATGATTTTTTAAATTTTAATTAAATAACAGCAGATTAAAAATTTTCTTGAATTTTGCTTTAGAGAACTTTTGAGATAAAAATCTTTTTCTTCACCAGCAAGTACTCAGAATTTGTTTCCCAACCTTCCAACTATACACACATACTTATCCATATAACAGAATGTATTGAGGGTGGTAAGAAATTTGATAAATTTTAATTAAAAAACCATTAACATTTTCTTTAACCCTTTATACATAAATTTTTTTATTTTATTTTTTTTTGCATTAAAAATAAAAACTTTCTTGCATGTTATGCGATTAAGAAATTAATAAGAAAAAGTTTTCCTTTTGATAACTTAACTTACTTGACAGTGTACGAAACAGTAAAATATTAGCTGAAAATAAAAAATACTGTTCGTAATATTTGTATTTAGCAGCGTCAATAATGACAAGTCTACACAAATATGAATTAAGCATTTTTCCTTTTAGAGTTTTAATAGTTTTAAATGAAATCAAATAATAATTAAGCTTATAAATTTTTTTTAGTCAGAAAGGCTTTAATTGGATCAAAATTAAATTCTATTAAGAATCTAAATGTTTTTGCAAGGATTCTTTTGATAATGAAAGGAGAAAATGATGTCCGTGAAAGAATAATAACAAGCCAAACTTAAAATTTTTTTCTACTCCAGTTACGGTAGTCTCATCAGAGTTCTTTGTTTTCTGTACATACTCATGACAAACATGAACGATTTAACTCACACTTTTTTAGTAAGCATGTATTGGAATTACCTATAAACTTGTAATGTCGTAATATTGTCAAACACAACATATTCTACGTATATCATACCCTATTTTTCTTACCATCATTGCAGATTTTATTTTTATAAGTAAATGTTCGTTTTTTATTTTTTTATAAAGCAGCACTACTAGACAAGAGCCCCGGATCCAAACCTCAGCTCTGACATCTTGAAACAAAGAAATTAAAAAAAAAAATATTTCTTTCGGGGACTACCTGTAATACCTGTCTTCTGCCAAATGCTCTGAGTTTAACCGATTGCCATGAACAATCTTTTCAAGCCTTTCGACGTTAAACACAAGATGGGCGCTGCGAGAATAAGCCTGTAACCTTGAAACAGGATTGTAGTGCCCAACTATATACGTACTTATATATATATGCATGTATGTATATGAAGTAGCACAGCCGTAGAATATAATTCTGCACTTGTTCACTTAAATGATTTTATTATTTTAATTTATTTTTTTATTTATCCAATAACTTCTTATGTTGTAAAAGAAAAACACTAAAACATTTTAACGTTAGACTCAACTCGGTTTTTAGTTCCAGTTATTGTAAATCAAAATGCTGACTTCTAGCCTTTGAAGAACAATTTATTCAGGTGAAATAAAAAAAGATTTTCGTCTGAATCAAAAAAATAAAAAAATAAATTGTTAAACTATTGCACAAAAAATTTTCTTCTGAATAAATTGTTTTCTCTCTGATTTTTTCTATTCTTTTATTAGGTTTGCATTAATTTAGAAAAAAACGCTTTTTCGGTTTTGCGTTTTCGTTGCTATCTTGGCGGACGTCAATTTTAATCCCCGGAAAATTTTCTAACTCATATGATATTGTCACAGATGTCTTTTTAGTTACATGAGGGCTATCAATTCAAACTCAGAACTTCAAATTGTGTTGACATTTCTATGTACTAAAGTTTGGCAAGTCATAAAAAGTTCTTTAGTGTTTGAAGAATTCTTTGAAATAGTGGATTTTTACTCTATTTATAAAATACATCCGCTCATGAAATTCTTAAAGCACTTTGTCAATTTTGCAATCAATAATAGTTATCGATACTCCTCTCAATTCAAACCAATCTACAACACAAAAAAAAAAAATGCCGAAGCATTGTTAAGTCGTAGTTCTCAGCTTCTTGGGCTTTCTTCTTCAACTTCTGGAAAAATTGTTTGTAATGATCTTGGCTTACGTCTCTATAAAAAATAGCTTATAAAGGGTGATTTTTAGCTATTATCTTTTTGGCAACACTGGTTTTAACAGCTGACGCACGTTTCGTGTTTTATTTCACTGTCAACCATCTTCAATTTGGCCTATAATTTAACCATGTATCGTCCTACAAACGAACAACACTTGCAAATGATTGAATTTTATTAACAAAATGCGTGCTCTGTTAAGAAAGTTCATCGTGAGCTTCTTCCATTTTCTGGTCAGTTTAATCGATCCACTGAAACGTCTATTCGGGCTATTGTGACTAAATTTTGCACTAAATTTACATTGTTGGACATTAAACTACCAACATGCTTACGTAGAGTGCGAAATGAAGAAAATATCTCAGCTGTATCGGCGAGTGTTAATGACGACCATCAGTTATCGATTTGTAGCCGGTGAGCGCTACCGTGAGATGATATCCAACTTTTTTTCCCAAAATGCAAGAGCTTGACTTGCATGACATGTGGTTCCAACAAGACGGTGGCACATGCCACACAGCACGCGTAACAATGGACTTAATGAGAGACGATTACGGTGAACATTTTATTTTACGTTCGGGACCTGTTAAGTGGCTGCCTAGATCGTGCGATTTAACGCCTTTAGACTTAAAGCCCATGTCAATACAGGCAAGCCCGCTTCAATTGACGCATTGGAAAACAACATTGAAGAATTTATTCGTGAGTTACCGGCCCAAATGTTGAAAGACTATGCCAAAATTGGACTAAGCGGATGGACCATTTGAGGCGCAGTCACAGTCAACATTTGCATGAAATAATCTTCAAACATTAAATAATATGGACCGTACTATCGATTCAAATAAAGATTTCATTAGTTTTTCTGAATTTTATGTGTTTTTTTTTTAAACTTCTCTATAGCTCTTAAAAAACGACACTTAACAAGAATTAAAGCCAAATGATCATCGTTTGCTTCGTATTTATAGCTAATGGAGCACCGCTGCATCGGCATATCTCATGTCTCATATATAGTGGTTGAGGTCTATCGAAACTATTATCGAGACAATGGTATTCTCTCTCTCTCTCTTATTTATGCCCAAGCCAATAATAGAAGTAAGAACTGATTAAATACTCTGATCAAATGTCAAAACTGAAATTAAGTGTATACCACCAGGGACCTGTTAAACACAGTCTCAGCCATTAGAAGCTCAAATTTCTGGTATAATAGGTCACCAGCACTCCTCAAGAAAAAGTACATATTTTAAGTGCTTAAAATTTGAAAAGACTTAAGAAATTATTGACTTGGTATAGAATGCCATGGTCTCAATAATGTCAATTTTTTAGCGATGGTTTAGATAACTTTCACTACTTAAGCAAGAATGGTATAATACATTGATACCCAAGGTAGTAGTATTGGTGAGATAAAAAAAATAAGACACAGAAGTTCTGCAAGTGTAGTTTGTCTCTCCCAATCAACATGCTGATTTCCTATTGGTTGATGGACGATTAAACAAAAGAGCGTAAGTATACGTGTGAGTTTAATTTGCTGATATCAGCCACTACTGGGCATCTTTGATGTAATACAATATTTTATGATAATTGAACGGTAAAAGCTTGCTTATATTTAAACTTTTTGTCTAAATTCTCTGAGAGAGTAAGTTCTTACACCACAAAAGTATCCTCTTTTTTTAACTTTAAACATAAGAAGCAAACCTTGGGTTTTCAAATTTTATTATGTTGTTCAGAGGGCGGTCTTTATCGTAAAAATATAGAAAAAAATAAAAGAATTTCATCACTTTTGAATGTACAGAATGGGAATATTTAACATTAATTTGTAGGCTATGCTGTAATAAGGGATCAATAATAGACGAATTAATCACCTAATATGTACACTAATTAAATATAATTTTTTGACACCCTTAATGCAAAAGTTAGTCCGTTTCACTGGCATACTTATGTATCTTGTTGATGGTAAACTATAGTCACAGTGTAAACCAATGTAATCCAAATCTTCATTTTCTGTACACAATTGTGCTACAAAACAAACAAAAAATTTTGAGATTTGGTCAACTATGCTGCCCTTTTGGTCCAGTCTTCAGTTTCATTGCACAACCTTATTTGCCACAAGGCATTGAGGGTGTCATCATATTATAAAAATATTAAAGAACGAGTGAGTATGCTAAGTACTTATATGGTCTGATTTCGACCATATGCTTATATACTTGGTGTGTTATCAGTAAACTGACATGTGCCTACAAGTTAACCTCGAGACTAATTACGAACTAACCATTATAGATTTTGTGTAGCACAATAGGGATTTAGAGTTACCACCAGTACTCATTTATATAATTCTTATTACTTACCTACTACAGTTCGATTGCCATTTAGAAACATATACTTATACACACTACAAAGCGTAAAATCTAAACTAATTTTAAGTGAAAATGTTATTGAAGCTAAATGCTTGACTGTTTCTTCTGTGCCCTTAAATACGGCTACAAACTGCATACATATATTCAATATTTCTTTAATAACAACGACCATATAAACAACAGTAAAGAAAATCATGTCTGCCAATATTTTTTAATCACTTTTCCAGCACATTTTTATTTAAAATTTTCCACTACCGTTTGCTTTCAATACATTTTAATTACCTACCCCCTCCTTATAGGCTAAACAATACATTGTATGATGGTAGACTGACTAATACGTATTACTTAATCACTTCATATTACCGTGTAAGTAATTAACATTTCCATTTGTAAGTGTACACACAGGTTATATAAGTACATACATATACTGTTCTCAAGTAGAAATGATTCTTTGATTTTTAGTAATGAAATGATTAATGGTCGTCTCTATACCTTTCAAATGTGTCTGCTAATAGATATAATTTACTATAGTAGCTTAATAAATATACTCCTTCGTATGTGCTGATGCCTATGATGGAGTGCATAAAACTAAGTTTAATGATTGCAAATACTCGTAGCAACCGTGTAGACAGTAGAGATTAGCAGGTCTTCTTTACCAATGCTGGTAAAATAAACAAGAAAATGACTAAAGATTAAACAAAATGTTTACATGGAAATAAGGTGATTTAGAGATTTGTTTGCTGTATGCGAAAAAGTTAATTTGAAGGTGAAGAACACTATTGTGCGTGTTTTGGAAAATAATTGATTTGAAAATAAACCACTGGCAGTTAGAGTTGCATTGCCATATTTACAAAAGTAGATAATTTTAATTTATTAAACACATTTTGGTTTATTTAACAAATATTTTTTGAATGTTCGTTATGAGTTAGAGAAATTTGTTATGAGTATATATAAGTATGTATTAACATACATATCCTTGACAATATGGAAGACTAGCTTAAGTCGACATAAGCTTATATTAATTTGATATTTTTGATGCTTCATAAAACTCAGTGTAGCAATAAAATGTTAACTATTATAGTGCAAATTTGTTGTATCAAAAGTCTATTGTCAGTAAATAAAATTACAATTTTTTTGCAAGAAGTAATTGTAGTAAAATTTGCATATATTTGGGAATACTTCAAAATTTCTTATTTTGACTTAAGCTGTTCTTCCATACAGACATAAATATATGTTCATATGTTATGTGTATGTGGGATTGGAGTCCAACCGTACCACTGTATATTAAAGTTGTCCGTTTCTATAGAACTTTCTGGATGTCGCATGATTTCATGCGACAGACAGATATTTTATCTTCCTTTGTGAACTGTCACTTGATAGAAGACAGACATATTTTTATTGACGATTAGTTAATTTTGACAAACAAACGAGTAACGAGTAGACTGAATAGTATAAATAGAGAGATCTTTTCATTTGATGACATAGTTGCTAGTTGGTTCTAAAGCTCATTTCAAGTTGGTATTATAGTTGATTTTAAGTCGTTTAGAAGTTGATATTAAAGAAGAAGTTTAAGTAGTGAAGTTGAAATCCCGCGGCAACCATCATAGTGTTTAATAAATATTATATTGTGTTTCTTGTTAAAAATATAAATAATGAATTTAATATTGTGAACTCTTAAATGAATTGTTGCAAATAAAACTTTTATATATAATAATAAAATCTGAGACTTGTGTTTTGTGTTGCTGTTTTTAACATATTCCTACATGTATATAATCTTATCAAATACAAAATTACAAATCTTTAAATGGGTCAATAGAAATCAAAAATATGACTTTATTAAGGGTTACAGATGGAAACTATTACCATAGACCAAGCAAGTATGTAAGTCTCATTTGCCATTGTGTGAATTTTGTTTAAGATCAGATCGTATTTCTATTTACCACATAGCACATTAATCGAATTTCTTTCGCAGTTGTTTTATTGGTGGGAAAGGGTACAGTATAAATAACCACCATACATATTCTATGAGCCACTTTCTTTAACTTTAAATCCTATCTACTCTTTCGCAGATGATAGTAAAATTTGTCACTCATAATCATTTATTATTATTAGTTATTATGATTATAATATCTAACATAAAAAATTTTAGATGCTGAAGGCTCGGGTTCGTGCCCCAATAAAAGTGATCAATTTTTTAATTAATTTTTAATTCTGGTTTTTCGACCTTTATTATTTAATGTAATGAAATTCTCAAGCTCAAGGTCTTTTTTTAAATAAAAACTTTTATTTAATAATCAATATTTCGCTACTCCTGCGTGTAGCGTCTTCAGGATATACATATTTATTTATAAATTATTTTCAAATTTTAAATACAGAAAATGTGTATTTATAAATTCAAAAAATTTTTTTTGTCAAATGAAAAAATTTTTAAAAAATCAAAAAGTATTTTACCCAACAAACATAATAAAATCAATAATATAAACATGTTGACAAAATAATGAAATAAAGTAATATTAGTGTAAATATGTAGCAAATTTATTAAAAATATTAAATGAAATATTAAATAATAAATCAAATTAACAAGAAATTAACAATTTATTTTCTGTTTATTAAATGTCTGTATACTTGTGCTATGTTATCTGTGTCAGCCTTAAAGTTAATTCTGTGTGTTGTTGGTACATTAATAATTTGTAACATTTCTAACATTATTTTCTACATTCAAGATAGAAACATTTTCAAAATTTGGATAGTGATTGAATTTTGAACAATGTGCTGATAAAGCCGTCTTCTGTGAATTAATATCACTTTGTTTCTGGTCCGATTTATGTCCAGCTATTCTAGTTTTTAACTTATTCTTGGTCGTACCTACATATACTTTATCACAAATTTTACTATCATTACCGTTTCAAGGAATGCTATAAACTAAATTTGACTTGTCCTATTTCTTTACCTTATCCTTTGTCTTGCTAAATAATCTTCCTAAAGTATTATATGTTGTATAACTCAAATTATACTTATCCTGATTTAAAATTCCTGACATTTTCAAACTGTCTGACAAAACAGGTATATAAATTATCGATTTATAAATTTTATCCGCCGTTGCATTATCACCATTTCCATTTCCCCTTCCCTGAATATTATCATTAAAATCGGCAACACACCTCATGTTATCCTTACATTGTCTAATTAATCTATGAATAATACTTAATGGGAAACTATTGTTAATTAATATATTCCTAACTTTAACAATGTTAGCCTTAGTAAATTCTTAGCTGTGTTAATAATTGCACCCTTACTAAGCTTAGAAAAATAGTTAATAAGCCTTCCAGAAGCTGTTGGTTTTTGATACCAATCAATTACTAGTTTCCTACCCATTCTAATTAATTTTTTTTTAATTAATTTTTGTTCGGTCAAAAATCCTTTAATTAGATCAAAGTTGATTACTTTGATTACAAAATTTTAATTATCTGCTCATTGACGTAAAATATCATTAAGAAAAAGTTGAATGTGTACTTATAACAGTGAGACAAGTTTTTATTTGACTCTTTACTTTCTCTCAAATATAAGGAAATCTATGTTATCAAACCAGGGTCCGTAACTGTTATGACTTTTATCAAAAAAGTCAAGAAAAATAAGTAATTTTTTAACTTTAATTTTTTAAGGCAGAAATAAATGTTATTTCTTAACTTTTATGTTTTAAGTCAAAAATTAAAAGTTATTTGTGTCGTTTATTATTTTACTCAAAAAATTAAAGTTAGTTTTTAACTTTTAATACTTTAAGGCAAAAATAAAAGTCTTGAATTAAGTATTGCATAGTAATACGCTAGTTTTATTGCAAAATTTAATACATGACTTTTATTTTTTTTTTAAATTACTTTTATTTTTTGAGTAAAATAATAAAAGTCAAAAATAACTTTTAATTTTGCCTTAAAAAATAAAAGTCAAAATTAAAATTTATTTTTCGACTTTTATCAAAAGAGACACCAATTTAAAAGCCATACAAAAATTTGCATGCACATCACCTATACATCATAATGTTACCAACCAAAATTTTCTACGATCATTTTTTATGTGTGCGTTTTTGATGTAAAATTTTAAAAATAACAGTTATTTTCTGTCCCTGTATCAAACGGGAAAACATGCGCATGTCATTATCTTTACTTCTGTCATTCTTGGAAGGACCTTTAGGACCCTTTAGAGGTAGGAAGCCTTTTAGAGATTGGGATGAGAAGACAAGATAATTATTGACACACTCTCAGGGGACCTGCAGACAACCTCTGAGTGGAGTTGCGCACACAGGTTCGAATTTAATGTACGCAAGACTAAATATTGTTATATCAGGCGAAGGCGTTGGTATTGGTGACGATAAAACCTTGTCATATGTGACTATAGGTAATGTAAATATTGAAGAGGCGGATGCTCTTGATGTTCTGTGGATGAGAATTAATTGTGATTCTTGTTGGAATAATCACATTCTTCAAGTGTTTAAAGCAGCAATCAAGTGCCTCGGTTTTCTAAAACAGTGCAAGAAATACTTCAGTTTCTCTGATCTTCTTAATATTTACAAGACCTTTAGCTGACCCGAGATGCAATACAACTCTCATGTATGAGCCGGTGCTTCAAAGTCTACTTTGGGGCTTCTCGACCGTGAATAGGAGAGTTCGAAGGTGCCTATTACTGACGATAGAGTATCCAACTCTATCGTATCGTTGGAGCATCGGCGCATTGTAGCATGCGTGCCGTTGTTCTTTCGCCACTACCATGAAAGGTACTCTGATCAAATTGGAACGTCAAGTCCGAATAATCGAGTATACTTAGGAACCACTCGTAACAGTCCAGTGAATCATTCTATAATAAGTTTAGGCCAAATGTTCGAGTTAAAATCAAATGTGCACAAATTCTACTTCTTCTTTCTAGCTTTCCATAACATATTTTCCTAGACCAGCACAATACCACTGCATGAATACAGGTCTTCCCCTGAGTGCTGGCCTGAATTATAAAAAAATATGTTTTTAAATTATACATGTATTTAAAATGAATTATTGTAAATGAAATTGTTGTTGTAGCATTATGTAAAAACTAATATATAGAACATATATAAATTACTAGAATGTTTGTTGTGAAATATATATAAAACGTTATAGAGTGTGAATAAAGCTTTAAATCGAAAAGTATTGGTGTTTTTAAGAACCCTCGAATATAAAACGAATAAGAAAGGACAATTGGAACTCGTAACAATATGTATGCGGAGGTTAGGGAAAAAATTATATTTTATTTTTTTATGGCGGCTTAAATATTTATAAATACTTATGACTGCATTAAAAAGTTTTTTCTTTACTTACGCTGTTTTGGATTTTAGAATACCATCCACATGCATATGCCGTGGCATTCAGATTTTTTTAACTGGATTTTCTTTATTTTTAAAAATTCTGTTTTTGTGATGTATTTCGGTTTTTTCTTTTTTTTTTTTTTTTTTTTTTTTTGTGAAGAATTTACATTTTCCCCTCACGAATACTAAATTGATTTAAATTTATTGGTTGAAATATATATTGAAAAACATTTCGCATATTTTTAAAATGAAATATTTAAATTGTGCTGCACATACGTTACATTTAACGAGTATGAGTATTTAAATAATTGTTTTGGCATTTAAAATTGTTTATTTGTTTTATTTAGAAATATGTACTTTCAAATTACTTATTTGTATTAAATTATAAAATAAATATTGAACATATTATGTATTCAAGTTTTTTATATATTAATTTTTGTTTTATTTTTATAACAATTTTTTTATAGTTTTTATTTCTTGTTCTTCTATATAAAATCTTTAGTATTTAGTTTTTTAATCACTTTTTCGATTATATTTGAATAAATTATTGGAAAAATTGTTTTTTTACTTTCCAATGCATATCTCTTTATTGATTATTTTGTTTGTTTGCATTATTTTTTTCAATATTTATGGAAATTTTTAATTTTTATATTTATGATTTATAAAGTTTATGAAAAAGTACATTGAAAAGGTAATATTTATTTTTTTATATAAGGAATGTGAAAAGAATTTGTGTAAAACTATAATCTTTTATTACATGTTTTTCATTTGGTTTTCCTTTTTTTTATAAAAATAAATATTATTTCACCATTTCAAATAATACTTTTTTCCCTTATATGACTTTTGTTTATTACATATTTGGTTTAACCCTTAAAAACCCATGGATGCGGATTTTGTTTAAAAAAATATATGATATGTAATATTATGATTAAAACATTACTGTGTACTTAAATTTTAGAAGAAAAATTTTTTAAAAAGGTATTTTGAAAAAAAGTGGTTGTATCTTATAAGATACACTAGGCACTCCCCCTATTATAAATTTCAAAGGAAAGTACATATTAAAAATATACATAAATGAAACAAATTTTAGTTTTTATATTATTTTTATTCAGTAAAAGTGAATGAAAACAATTTAACATTTTAATAATTCATACATACATTAAGAAAAAATAAAAATAATAAATAATCATACAATTCAGTACATAAAAAAATAAAATAATACATAAAATTATTTAGTAGTGATGGTAACGATAAAAACAATTTTTTTCTGAAGTTAAACATAAATTTACCTTACATTTAGTGCAGAACATTCTTGTTTGTCCTGTGCAATTTGGTAGTTTGCATCTCCCTTTTTTGTCCATCGTAGTCCAGTGGTCCAGCATATCTAGTCTGGTGTCCTTGGGAGGTCCTTTTTGAGAATTTGGTTTTCGACGTTTTTCTTCAATTTGTCTCTCAAGAGTAGGTCGTCCACGCTGGAAAGAAGCTCTTGTGTTGCAAGAAAACAAAGCGTCAGCTACTTCCAATTTAAAATCAATTAGTCGCATTTCCTGTACTTTGTTCTCTTTATTTATTCGCCTGTGTAGTATCCAAGCATTTACACAAGTCATATCAAGGAGATGATAAAATAGTCGATTGGTCCACTTTCTGCTTTTCATCAAGATTTTGTGGCGGCTCATTGAGCTGTCCATTAAATCAACTCCTCCCATATGACAATTATACTCCTTTATAATTTGAGGACACGGAATATTTTTTATTGTTTTTTCTTTTTTATCAAATCTTTTTATTGTTACAGGTTCCTCCTCTACATTTTTACTATCCAATATAGGTTTAACCCCAACGTAAGTCGAAACCAGGTTAACAATTTTGTTGTCTTTCCATGACAATGATGTTAGGTCCATACCATAAATATTGCAAATAAATTCCTGACTCGTTCCTCGTTCATATTTCATCATGACTTTCTCATCAGGAAGCTTACAATTTTTGATTCGGTTTCGCCGAATGGTACCTACTGAAAGTATACCCTGTGAACGCAAATATACCAACAACGGTATTATTGTATAAAAATTGTCAAAGAAAACTATATAGTTTTTAAATCTGGGAACTTCGCGAAGTAGCCGTACAACTATGTTTGCAGAAGGTTGAAGGTCCGGTTCTCCATCAGCACAAATTTCAGTTGATCCACTATATATTTCAAATTTATACGCGTATCCCATTGTATCACACATTACATAAAATTTAAAGCCCCACTTTTTTGGTTTATTAGGCATATATTGCTTCATATAACAACCAATTTTCGAATAGCACATTTGCTCGTCCACACACAGCCTGCTCAATTTTGGAACGGAGGCAAAACTTTTATTGAGAGATTCCACAATTGGTCGGATCAAATAAAGTCTATCACGATTAGGATCATCTTGAGAGGGTTTTTTATCTTTATCATTGAAATGTATATTTTCTCGAATTTTTTCGAAGCGTGTCCTGTTCATTTGATTTTTTATAACATTAATGCAACGGTCCTCTTTTTCAGACCAATAATCTTGAGAATTTGGAAGCTTATAGTAAGACATATAAAAGAGAATTCCGATAAATTTATGTAGTTCAGATATGTTAAAATTGATGTTATCTATTCCCGAATATTTTACAGACTCGTTAACTATATGTTCCTCCAAAGATTTTGGAAACAAATGACACCAAACTTGGTATGGGGTTTCCAATAATTTAATATTTTCTGGAAGACTTATATCTCCCCCAAATTTAACTTGCTCCTCTTCAAATTGGAGGTTGCCTTTTTTCCACAAAACTCTTTCAAATTCTGAAGATTTGGAATTTATATTTACACCACTGAATTGAGAGGAAAATGAAGACCAAACATTTGTAGGACAAGACGAAAAGGTAGAAGGCATTGAATTGAGCTCCTCTGATTGTTCATAATTTGCATCTATGTCATTGTCATCATTTATCATTTTGACAAAAGAGTCATGTATGGATCCTTCAAGATCAATTTCTTCCTCAGTTTCAGAGTCGAGACTTTTTTCCTCAATTAGTTGCATTTTAGCTGTTCCCTGTATTTCCTTGCTCTCCTTTTCTTCATTTTCTAAGGGTTCGAGTAAATCATCAGTGTCAGTATCACTTTCGTCTGTGCTATTGTAAAAAAAATCTTCGCTATTGCATAACAATTCGCACACTTCTTCATCCGTCAACTTTGCTCTTTTGCTAGATCTTCTAAACCCTGACATACTTATAAAAATATTCTTCCCAAAATCAATCAAAATAAATAAAAAATCAAATATCGATTACACAATACACAATATATGCTTAAAAACAGTCAACCTGTTTCTTCAAAGCACAAACTATGAATGAGAATTAGCAATGAATCAGTAGAAAATTAAAATAGAAACGAATTTCAAGTTTAGAGGAGAGTGCTCAGTGTATCTTAGAAGATACAACCATTAAATGAACATTTGTGGCAAGGAATCGAAATATATTTTTTTCTAATTAATTCATATCGGTTATAGACATATTTTGAAACAACCTCATATTTTTTTTGTATTTCAATTAGTAATCTGGTTCGATTTTTTAATATTTCAAAGCACCAAACTTATCGAATTTTGAAAAAATAAATTTTTCAATGTTGATGTTTAATAAAATATAGAATTCAATAATTTTTAATCAGAAATATTTTTTAAATAAAAGGTTGGTATTTTCTAAATGAGTTCTGATTTACTTTATTTTATTTACTTCTAAAATAGATCCCTGGGAATTATTTCTTTGGTTGTATCTTTAAAGATACTGTGGGCATTTAAGGGTTAATTACCATGCCACAGAAATTTTTTCCCATTAAAAATGGATTTTGTTTCAGTTGGATAATAAATGTCGGCCAATATGTTTTTCAATTTTTATGGTTTTTTATTATTATTTTACTCTTTTTTTATGTGTTTTTGTTTTATATAAATTTTATATAATTTTATTTTTAAATTTTAATCGCCATTTCTCTTTATTTTTTTAAATTATTTTTTATAGATTTCCATATTTTTTGTTTAGATTTTTTCAATGCAAATTTAACTCAGTTTATAGCAATTCTTTACAACCTTTAAGCTGTTAAATTAAATAAATAGTTAATAAATAATTGAATGTGTTTTTATGTTTTAACTGGAGTATTCTGAAGATGTGCTCTCATGTCATATTTGGGAATGTTTTGAAAAACGCACTCCATTGAAACTGAATTCGAGTGTTTTTTCAAAGACAATTAAAGCTTAATTGTGCCAATTATGGAAAAGTTTTGATGGGTAAAAAAGTTATGGTAATCGTTGTTAAGAGAATGAATAAAAAATTACATCAACAACGAATGTCAGAAACCATTCGTGTTCTATGAACAGGATATTAGTGATTGGAACTTTCATTCGATTTCAATTAAACTCATTTTTGGTTTGCAGAAACAACCGTTTGTTATAAATTTGTTGTTTTTTATTTATTTATTTTTTTTAATAAAAAATTGTTTTTCTTACTAGTTAAAGGTAGGATTTTATCAGAGAGATAAATCTTCTTATTAAAAATAAATTTTAACTTAAAGTGAACGATAAATTTATTGGGAAGATAGTCTTACCTTAAGGTTAAAGTTAACTTGTAATTACAAAAAGCAATTTATCGGTCTGATAAAAACCTACCTTTAACTAACTGCAAGTTGTAATAATGGGCTTAAAAGTTTTAACTTTCTGACAATACGACATATAAGTACTTAAACATAATAGCACACCTTGTGAATAGCCCAAATATAATTTCCATGTTTTGTAATTCTTTTACAACAAAAAAAAAATGTTCAGTACCAATTTATAGCACACACTCATTCATGTATAAATTCAATCTCTCAATCCATAATCAAATACTCTTCAATTTATTCAACCAAAATAAAAAAACTTGTAGAGTATTTTTACTGAATGACACTTGATGCTGAAAAAGTTTTTTTTTTATATATGTATATTATTTTATTATTAAAATTTTAATATTAAAATAAATTTTTGTTTGTATTCCGTATAAGAAAAAATTTAAAAACGCTTTAAAATATGCAAATCTTTCTCTATTATATTTTATGAAAATTTAATAACTATATTGAGCTCTTTTTACAAATAATAATAAATCTCTTTTTTGTACTTATTAAATATTAATTTTCAATATTTTGCTGCCCCTTCGTGTAGTGTCTTCACACATAACATACATACATAACTGGCCATTACCATCCTGTGTCTGGGTTAGGGCCTAGCTTCTCTCGGCACTCATGTTGTGTGTTAATTTTTACCCATGAGTGTCGTGACCTATCGACTCCGAACGACAAATTTGAGACGCTTTTTCAAGGCAATCAATTACTCCCAGAGCTTTTCCCACAAAACTGCTGAGAGGTAGTCGCCGAAAGAAATAATGTTTACATATTTCTATATTTTTTCAAGATGTCAGAGCTGAGATTTGAACCCGTCTTAGTAGGACAACATACTAATCCATAGACCACTGCGACTACACGGTGTCTGCAGGAATTATTATTTTAATAAATGTTTTATTCAAAACTTACGTTTTATTACTTTAAATACGAGGGAGGTCAAAATTTTCTTAGACCAATAATGGACACTAAGTTGCTAGTTAAGTATGACTTTTTTTATAAATCGCTCAGGCGGAAAAACAGTTTTCATTTTAAGCAACCCAACGTAATATCTTGTGAAACTTAAATACGAGTACATTCAAAAGGTTTTCTGAAAATTGTATGTCCTGATTATAATAATAATTTCCTTAAAGCCGCTCAAAATTATTCTATACAGCTGCTATGTCATCTTCATGGTCAGGTTTAGGCACAAGTAGAAGAAAGAGAGACCAAATCCGTAAAACCAGCGAATGGTCAAGCAATACGTACATTCATTTGCAGAATTTTGCACTAAAAAACACTATTGAGGTTTGGTGTGTTGTCTTGATTAGAAGTTATACTTTTTTGTGTTGTAAATCAGATTTTTTCTTTGAATTTTTAATTCATTTCATCCAAAAGGTTGCAGTAACATTCTAACATTATTGTTTGACCTTTTTGAAATTAGTTAATCAGTAGAATTCTTTTGTAATCCCAGGAAACCGTAGTTTGGATTGTTCGTTTGTCTCTGATGTATAGTGACGAATCTGTGTTTCATCGACCATTTTATTTCGCTTAAAGCAATTCAAAAAAGTTTGAAAATTTTTTATTTGGCTGTATTTAGTGTCTGCTATTAACCAATGCGGTGTCCATATTGCAATGAGTTTTTTAATTTTATTTCATGATGCTAAATAAAATTTACTCAATCATTTAAAATGCCTATGCCATTACCTATTTTACGCATTTCCATTCGACGGAATACCATATTATCTATGATTTTTAGCGTTTTTACAAGTTTTGAAAGTCTAATTCGTGGTTCCTTTTCAAATCCAGCAACACAATTTGTTTACTGTTGCAGATGAAGAAGCACATTCGCCATATCATTTTGAAGTTTTTGTGCTGATAAGCCTTTCTTTTATAAATATTTAATTAAACGACGAATTTACAATTTTTGTAATATAAAAATTACTGAGGAGCTAACTTTGAACGCCTACATATCCTATACGAATTAGTTGCCAGATCTAATTTAAATCTAGGTTAAAAAAATTGGCAGCCGCCTCTAGGCAAAGCACACTTGGGTCCAATGAGGTCCCATTGTGATTAATTTAAATCTAACATGTGTTGCTCTTTATAATCTTTAGTATTATGCTAGGCTAAGAACAATTCCTACTGCCATTGGCGCAGAGATGGTGTTATAGAAGTTGAGGCTAACATTTTAAGAATAATCTAAGGTAGCAAAAAAAAAATATATATGATTACTCCTCTCAGTCTACGGATTATTTTTTGATTAATTATTTTGATTTATTTTTTATAATAAAGAAATCCTATTCTCGAATTCTTCTACTTTGTTAAAAATAATTAATTAATTAGGAAAATTAAAAATTTCTTTAATTGTTGCACGGAAAACAGATACTGATTTGGGTTAAAAATCGTAGTCTGTTAAAATTAAAGAAGTTTAAAAGTAAAAATAGAATACAAAATATTTCTTTATAAAAGAAGGTCAACTGTATTATTTTGGCTTAAGTTAAAATATAAAAAGAAAATAAAAGTTCATAGTGTAATAGAATACTAACTACAAGGAAAGATATTCGTAAGCCTAATGAAAATTTTAAGGATTATTTGGGTATCATCACAAGCATAACAAACTTATATTATAAAGGAAATTTTTTTTTGTTTTCTAACTGAATATTAAGTGGATTTACTGATTAGTGGGCTAGAGCGTTAGAGCGTGAGTCGTGGGTTCGGTACTCACCAGAAACTCTGGACTGTTTTACTACAACGAGCTTAATACTTTTGTCTCATTAAAATTAAATCATTAAAATATTTTAGGAATTTTGTGTAATGACTAATGATTTATTTCAATTTAAGAAAATAAATTTAAATAAAAAAATTAACTAAATATTTTTGCAGTAAAAAACAAACAATTTTATGTAATTTTTCTGGTGTACATTCATACATAATTGGCAATTACAACCCTGGGTCAGCGCTATGGCCTAGCTTCTCGCAGCACTCAAGTTGTGTGTGTAAATTTTTATCCATAAGTACCGGGACCTACAGTTTAAAATCGACTACGAACGATAGACTTGAGAAGCTTTTTCATGACAATCAATTACTCCCAGAGCTTTTGACAGAAGTCTGCTGAGAGGTAGTCGCCGAAAAAAATATTTTTTTTTCATATTTCTTTTTTTTAAGATGTCAGAGCCCAGACTCTAGACCACTAGACCACGGCGAATACATAGAAATTTAGGGATTGATTTTTCTTCATTTAAGGTTTTTATCCAAATGCAAGTCCCACAACACTGAGGCTGGCTAAGAGATCGCACGGATCCTTGAACACATATTTTTATGCGTAAACAATATTTATCTGTACAACGTGATTTAAAGGAACAATTTATTATTGTTTGTGTGTTTTGCATTTGTGGAATAGCTTTCAATAATTTAGGTGTGGATATTGACAAGGATTGCCACCTGATTTGCATCATTATTATTTTGATCCTTTCAACTGCATTCAATAATACTTGAATAATATTGGCCGACAATTTTTCATTGCTACCATTAACGCCATAGGAAGCTTCAGATTCATAGCTATCTTCTACAATTTGATCATTATAAATACGTTTTTTATAAACGGTGCAAGAAGTATTGCTAATATTAACAAAGCCCATGGAATTCAATTTTCATGCATGAGCCGGTGCTTTAAAGTTGATTTTTGTTCTTCTTGAGCGTATTCAGGAAAGGTCCGAGACGCCTTTCAATGACGATGAGTATCTAACTCTATCGATTTATTGAAACAACGGCACCATGCGCATGCATCTCATTGTCCTATCGGTATAATAAAAACATAATTTCCGATGATTGCATATTAATTGTCGAATTAACCGCAAAATGCTTTTTCGCCAAACTCTTCGTTTATGGAATAATTTCGTAGTGAATTCTTTACATGCTAATGACGATATGAACAAGTTCAAAGTAAAAAGGAACCGCTCCCTGACATTCCTTAACTGTTGACAACAGCAAAAAAAGGAAAAACCAATGATCAGGAGTAGTAGTATTTGGAAGTAGCAGAGATAACAGCTAAACCTACAAAGCGAACACACTTACCACAATCAACAGGTAACGATGAGGCAATTGCTGTTGATCATTTAAGGGTGAAGGTATAACACTGGCTTTTGACTGATCAATTCACAGCAATTTTTTTCATTCCTAAAGCGCTTAATAATATAAGAAAACAAAACATATGTTCTCTCACAAATGTACTATCCTTTAAATAAAAAAAATTAAAAAATTAAAATTCTCTCATAAATGTACTATCCTTTAAATACAATGCACAGCATTTATTTGCCCCTGAGTGTTGGTCTCAATAAAAAAAAAACAAAAACCGACAATCCTAACCAGTGCACTTCATGAGTGGGGGGATCATTATGAGTACTGAGGCTTTATTCTGTAATTCTCCAAAGCTAAAACTCTATCGTTAAAACTTTATAAACTTGATTTAGGACTTTTTGGCTACGAAAACAATTATTGAACGCGTATTGTAATTCAAAACCTTCATGACTATTACCACTAAAATTTTTTATTTTATATTTATATTCCAACACCCAGCCTATTTTAAAAACCCCAAATTTTAGCATTTTAGCTAAAGACAATTACAAAATATATAAAAAAAAATTTAAACGTTACACAAAAATAAACTTTTAGTTTTTAAAGTAACACATTCACGTTGAAATATTATTAGCCTGTGCGAGAGTTCAACTTTTACCAGCATTACCTTTATGCTACTATGTGTAATTATGTTTTATATATTCGTATATTATATTTTAATAATTTTTTAAGTCTTATATTACTTATTTGAAATGTTAGGTTAACTTTATAGCCGAACATTTTAATGTAAGTATTTTTTTTTATTAATTTCACTATATGTAGAGCCTTTTCAATTAATGATTCTATTTTTCGATTTATAGTAAAACATTTAAAATTTATATTATTTCTTTATTTTAGTTTATTTTTTCTTATTTTATAATAATTTTTTTTTTTCAGTTTTTTTTATTTTTATTTTTAAAATTTTGGTAGAATTTTTTTGTTGTTTTTAGACAAATTTTTCTGCACAACACTGTTTGTTATTTGAACTTTAAATACTAATTTGTATATACTGGCATCTGTACGATACTGTAAGTTGTTACTTTTTCTACTTTGTTTTTGTTATGAATTTATAATATCAATGACATTTACATATATTGACATTGATTGAACAAGGAGTAATTATTTTTAATTTTATTATGAAATATTATATTATGGTTTAATTGATTTTGGGAAATACACTGTACTTATACTTGTATACTTATATATTTAAGTACATATAAAAAGCATTTACAGATGAAAGTGTTGATTTTTAAATTCCATAAAAATATTTTACATTATTATTATTTTTTTAAATGTGTGTTTACATATTTTTTTAAGGAAAAATGTATTATTTGAAGAAATAAAAACACTGACACTCACTTGATTATCCAATTAAAATCTTTCACAGGCAAGAACTTCCTCAAAGACAAAGAGAAAATTGAAAATTCTTGCATAAAAAATTATTTAAACACGCAGCATAAATTGCACGTTGTATTATTAATCGTTTAGTTTACACTCGCGTTTATTTGTTCATCAACGTTGTTTTCATAATCATTGTCACGCTTATACTGATTTCTGTGTATTGGGCCTTGCACTTGTGTCTCGTATTGGTATAGTGCCGTTATATGGCATAATAAAACAGCAACACAACCGTAAGAATATTGAGCTCCACCATAACAAAACATTATACAAGCAAAGAGACCTTAGTTGATAGCGGTAGATACAGTGGCAACACTACATACATATGACAAGAGAAACTCTACAATACGACGGAATTTATTTTTAGTCGAGTATGCTCCTTGCTTTATCTTTATACTCTTTAAGAGCAGCAACATTTTTAAAGGTTCCTTGTTTTTATTTTTGATTTTGTATTTTTTTTTTTTTTTGGTTTATTAATTTTATGTTTTTCTTTCTCTCTCTCTCTCTCTTTATCACTCTCTGCGTTTCAGCATAAACAGAAACATCAATAATGTACAAGTAAATAACAGCTGTTTGGTTTTCTCTGTAATTTTTATTTGTCTCTTCATTTGTTTTTTGAATTCGCCTTAAACATTTTCTCCAAATTTTACTCTTAAATATTTAAGAAACGGAAAATTTTTAAATGTAAGTGTAACGTTTCTTAGGTTTTATTTGGTTTTAATTTCAAATTTTCTTTTTTCAATTTGTTTTTTTCTTTCCTCTCCATACATATATCTTACGTTTTCGCTATTTCCTTATCGTGACACATAAAAACGTATAAAGTTTTACTCAAAGGGGTAAAGTATCTGATCTTAAAGTTTCTTTATTGTTGTTGAAAGTTATAGTTGCTTGCGGTTTTTTAAAGAATTTTAATACAAAATGATAACGAGCTTTAAATGTATTATTAGCCAATTAAAAAAGATTTTCTTTTTTTAATTAAATCTAAAAAAATGCTATATTTTCAAAATATTTTTAAAACATTTTAAGTTTAAGATTACATTAAAACACACAAACTTGTTTAAATAAGTCTGTAAGCTCATATCTTAAAATAATATTTTTTTAACAACAGCTTAGCAAACTTTTTAGCAGTACCGATCGTGTTCGTAGGAAATGCAGTAACTATTCATCAATGTGATGGTTTTTGCCATTGCTTAGTATTAGATTTTAGGGGACAAAATTAAAAATTTTGCCTGCTTTGAGTAAAATTGCATTGAATATAAAATACAATTGTGGAAATATTAAGCAAATTCATACCAAAGTAAAAAAAAATGTAAACCGAAATGAAATTTAAATCCTTATTCTAACAAATAACCCCAAAGAAAGAAGATCAGCGGTGTCAAACCTCATGCTCTTGTCGGCCAATTAACATCGCCACCACAAGAGATAACACGGCAATTCAATTTGTCTCGCAAAAGAGCCATTGTTTCGTTAGCTGTGTGGCAAGTGGTACCGTCCTGTTGAAATCACATATCGTCCACATCTATGTCTTCAAATTCGGGCCATAAAAAGCACGCTATCATCTCAAAATAGCGAACACAATTCAGAGAAACTACCTGACCAGCCTCACTTTGGAAAATTTCGGCCAGATGATGCCGCCAACCGATAAACCGCAGTACGAGCTGTACCAGCATGCACTAGTATTGTCACGACTTCTACAGACCCGGTTTGCTGAAATTTTTGCACGATTTTCTCGATTGTACACACATTTGGACGATTAAATTGACCGAAAAAACAACAAAGTGCACGATATGTATTTTGATTTGAACGCTCATTTTCATAATAAACCTAAATAACTTTAACGCGTTGCTCGATTGGAATTATAAAATAATTTTAGCATCTTTTTACATACTCAATACAATACAAAAGAAAATTACAAATTTAGCAACAATAAATGTTCAATGGTTGGTCTTCAGTTGTATCAAATTAATATTAACAAAATATAATAAAATTCAAGCAATACAAACACGGCAAGAAGAGTCTTTAGAAATACCAAGAAGACAGCTGAAATAAGTGATATTGATTTGGAATTTAGAAAACGTTTTTGGGTTACATTGATATGTTTTCCAATAAAATATCGAAAATATTCCATAATGGTTACTGTCTTTTTGTTTTTTGTGTTATATTTACATACATATATACAGACATGTATGTACATACAGTCCTACATACATAACAGGCCATTACAACCATGTGTTAGGATTATGGCCTAGCTTCTGGCAGCACTCATGTGGTGTGTGTTAATTTTTACCCATGAGTACGGGGACCTACAGTTTAAAATCGACTCCGAACAACAGATTTGGCAATCAATTTATCTCGAAGCTTTTGCCAGAAGACTGCTGAGAGGTAGTCGCCGAAAGAAATATTTTTTGCATATTTCTTTTTTTTTCGAGATGTCAGAGCTGAGTTCTGAACCCAGCGCTATCGTCTTAGTAATCCAACACACTAACCACTAGACCACGGCGACTACCGAATGTTAACGAAACTCAAGCTATTATGACATTGAATAGAATTAAATTATTTCTAACTTTATATTTCATATTTTTAAAAATTTTCATCATACGCTTGAAAATATCCCACCTAAGGACTTTAGTATTCCATGAAATTTTCACTATATTATTACGAAATGTTTTAAATTAAATAAATTTTATATTCATCAGGTATATATACCATATATACAATACATTTATTACAAATACTGTTTCTTATCAGAACTTTATTATTAAAAGAACAATTCAACTTATTTGTTGAAATTGGAACAACTGCTGTGAGTACTCGTAAAATGAAATTTGTCCCAAAAGAATAAACACACTATCCCTTTAAATGAAACATTCATTTATATTCCATTGAAATATTTCAAGTCAAGTGCAGTCAGTGTTCAAATCAACTCATAAATTTGCTGTCCATTTCTTGTTGAAGTGAACAAAAATATTCATACAGACACACGCACACACAAATTTACCATAAATAGTAATTTTGTTGTAATATGTATTCTGTGTGTGTATATGCATGTACTCGTATTTGTAAGAAAGAAAATACGTAATTCGATAAATTTTTATAGATATCTTGCAAGAATCTTTTTAAATATTTGAGTTTCGTTTTTAAACACAAGTTTTCTTTCCTTTTTGGCAGACATGAAAATGATGGGAAACAAGAGATGGAAGGATACTTGCATTAGATTTTTACAATTAAAGATAAAACATTTGCATAGAGAATACATACAATTTACAAATTCAAATATTCAAAATTTACAAAAAGTTTTTCTTAAAATATTAAATCTTTAATTTAATAGAGTATTAAATAAAATTCTTACAACTGAACTCTGTTATTTGAAACTTTATGGGTAAGTAGTCGAGACACAAAATTCAATATGAATTCTACGACTAGACTAATGCTGAAAAAACAAATTGTATTTCCATTAAGTTTTAAGAATGTTGATAAGAATTGGGTAAATACTAGGGTATTCAAACGATTAATCGTTAATCGATTAATCGAAAAATTGTGTTCAAATAATTGTTCGAACAATTAAAAATAGTCAAATTTCGAATAACGAATAACTCGAATAATTTCCTACGATTAATCGATTAATCCATATAAAAAAAAAAATACTTTATTTATAGAAATAATAAATGGTATTAATAAACTCCTAAATGTTTTAAAATATTTAATAAATCTAATGAAAAACAAAAGAAATTGCAAACATGTGTTATGCTGCAAGAAAAGAAAAAGAAATTCGTCTTGTACATAATGTAAGGCATCGATGGTCGACTTTATCTACCATGATTGAAAATTTTTTTCATATTTATAAATACGTAAATTAAGCTCTATCTGATTTTGGTTTGACGACTTTTACAGATATGGAAATTAAAGTTTTATCAAATTTGAATAAAGCCCTTAAACCACTTGATATCGCTATTAAGGAGCTTGGCAAGGTTTCTGCTACATTGATAGATTTAGAAGGCATTATACAATTTGTTATTAATACAGTGGAAAATGCAAACAATCCTTTTTCAAATTAATTATTAGAAAGGCTTTAGATTCAAATAAATGAAAGACGTATAAAACTACTTTGTACACCTATTTTATATCTAAATTCTGGTACATTTTCACTTTTTTAAAATATTGCACAAAATATGAAACAAAAGATTTTGCAAACAAATTGTTTTTGAGAATGTTTTTAGAAAATATGGAACAAAATGTGTCAGATGATGATATGATTGCAGAAGATTTAATTGAAATAAACGAAAATAATCTATTATCACAATTAAAGCAAGCAATTAAAAGTGTACAAAATTTCAAAAAACCTAAAAGAGGCTGCATTGATTTAATGGATGATTTCTTATATTTAGAAAAAACCAAAAACAGAACCGAAAAATTATATATTCTTTTCCATGAACTTCTCTCAATTTCTCTAACATCTGCAATCAGCGGGAGAGTGTTCTCAAAATCGAGTTTTATTAAAACTAAAGAAAACAATCGGTTGAAAGCTAAACATATAATTTACATTACACTTTAATAAAAGTGCATAATGTTTTTAAACTAATTTTTAACTCATAATATGAATTATTTTTAATTACTTATTTAATATTTTTATTGCATACGAAGTAGTAAATTATTACTTTTATATATTAAATCGTTATATATATGATCTCAAATATTAAAATTAATTAATGAATTATTTATGGTTTAGTTTTTCAATTATATGTTTGAAATTAAAATATATGATCTCATTACATTTTCTACACTATACTTAACTATAATTAACGAATTTTTAAAAAGTTATTACATTTCTATGTTTTTGGTTATTATTATTTGTTTTTTTGAATAAAATTTTAAAACTACACAAAGTTGGTATGTTATTTTATATAAAACAAAATGCGATTAACCGATCAATTTTGAAATTTTATTCGATTAATCGATCAAGAAAAAACTCGAATAATTACTCACTCGATTAATCGACCAATAAAAAGAGTCGAATAATTGAATACCCTAGTAAATACATACTTCTGAGGGTGGGTGCATGGTATAGTGGTTAGAGCTCTCGCACAAAAACTAAAACGGCCCAGGTTAAAATCTAAGAAACGGTGAAAAAATTAAAAGTTAGTTTACGGTTTTTTCAAAATTATAATTTAAGAATAAGATGTCCCTCCCCCCATCCAAGGAGACCATCTACAAAGAAAACACTCCCCCGACATTCCACACCATTCCACCTTAACCTTTGACAACGAAAAACGAATGATCAGGAGAAAAGCGACACATATTGGGAAGTAGCAGATAACAGCTAAAATCTACTTATCGAAGGCACTCACTACACAATTAATATGCAACGATGGGGCAATTGCTGTTGATCATTCAAAGATAAAGGTATAACACTAGCCTTCCAATGGTCAATTTACAATAATTTGTCTCATTTCCCATTATGCGTTAGGGGCGGACAAAATATAGTCCTATATTTGGTTTTGGTTTGGTTTAATGAGAACAGGTGGATAGTTTTTTGTAATAGTATTTTTTTCCTTTTTATATTGAAATAAACAAATTTTTACCATAAAGAAACAAAGATAACATTCAAATCCATTTTTTTATCTGACTCTTCGTCACAACAACTAGAAGGAATGTAAACCTTGTCTCTATCAAGATCATCATCGTCTTCTGAGTCACAAAAATCTGACAGTTTTTTTTAAGTTTTAGGTAGACAAATCGTAACAGTTTTAGGTTTTTTCACAGTTTGACTATTATTATTTTGACATAAACCTCCAAAACCATTATTTAGGTAATTAATTTTCTATATATGAGGACAGATATAGAAAGCTGAGAAAATTTCCTTTAAAATAAGCCCTCTTCCAGCATTACAGGTCAACCATTCACCAATTGCAATGAATATTTCCAAAAAATAGCATTATTTTCGGGTGAACTGAGCAAAAACCGAGCAAAACTCTTAAAAAACCGGAAGCTCGATTTTGATTTTAGAACCATGGTTTCTTTGGGAAAAGTTCTTAGAATTTCCCGTAGATTACGATTTTTCTATACGCTTAGTAGGCAAAAAAATTGACCCACCCTAATGGGCATAAATAGAATGTAATCAGAAAAAAAAAATATAGTAAATCGCGATTTTGGGGCTTGGCGCAAGATGTGTTAATGAATGAATGACAGCAACGCTAGAGGTGGTGAAGTTTCTGTCTTCGTCAGTTGTGGTTTCAGAAGTGCTGTGAAGACGTAATCAGTAGATGGCAATTATTGCAACGAACAGAAGTAAGATTTTAATATATACCGACGCCATATAAATCTGTGTTTATAAAATTAATTTGTTTATAAATATTTTAGAAAATATTAGAGTGGACTACAATGAGATTAACATTCTTAATGATTTTAACAAAGAGTTTTTAAGCAATAAGCCTTAAAGTTATTTCATGTGCTCATATCTACGCATTATCATTAATGTACCAACAGCTTTATTGATCTATTATTTGTAAGTAATTTGTCAAAAGTTCTGATATATCCCAGCAGAAAATAGTGCTTACCAGTAAGTTATTTTTTAAGGGAGAAATTGTAAACAATCGCTTACTCGTGCGCATCAATAATGCATGATTTTTATATGAAATGAGCCGCTAAAATACAATAGAAATTCAAATTTATTGCAACCAGTAAGCAAATAGTACAAAAAATCAAAAATAATATCTTATGCTGTAGCATAGTTGGAAGCTTTAAGGTATAAAGAACAATATAATGCTTCCATTATTGCTTAAAATTTTATTTATTGCTTCCAAATCTTAAAAATTTTCTGCTGGGATGACCATGTCTGTGAGAAGGCTTTTTTCATATGTTAGAATTGCATAGAGATATTTGTCATTGTTTAAATAAAGTACGTACGGCATTGTATTGTATAATGTTTTGTAACCGTAGACGAAACCTGTACGTATTGCAACATATCAGAAACCAAACAGCAGTTTAAACAGTAATTAATATCTGATATTATTTTTTTTTATTTAAAACCAATACTCAGGGGTAAGCCCCTACTAAATGCAGTGCATTGTATTGGAATGCTGAATATATAGATATAGATATTTTTTTTTAATTATAATTTTAGAAAAACCGCAAATTAATTTTTTATTTTTCCCCTTCGCTATGATTTGAACCTCGGTCGTTCGAGTTTCTGTGCACGCGCTCTAACCACTATACCACGACCTCCTCCCCTTGCCGTCAAAGAAGTTCAGGATAAGTTTGTCAGTCAATAAAGCTATAGCTGCTGTTTAGATGCAAGTATAACCTGCATATACCACCTTTAGAGGATTTTAAAGCAACTACTACGCCAATTTAGTTGATTAAATAAAAGACGATTGAGCAAACAAACTACAACAGCTTGCTTTACCATCTACTCTACTCCCCTCTTTAAGGCTTCAGTGATTATTTCTTGAAATTTGAAAAATAAATTTAAAAAATAAAAGTGCAATTGGGTATGCTATTTTTTATGGGCATGATAGTTGAATTGGACTAGTGGTCAAGGTATTTGCCATACCGAATAAGTATTTTTTTATTTTATCTTAAGAACGGTTAAAGTGAATACGGTTAAAATGAATACATAATTGACTATTACAACCCTGTGTCAGGTTTTGTATGTGGTTATTTTTGTATCCATGAGTACCGGGATCGACAGTTTAAATTCTACTCCGAACGATAGATTTGAGAACTCTTGCTCATGGCAATCAGTTACTCTCAAAGCTTTTGCCAGAAGACTGCTAAGAGGGAGTTGCCGAAAGAAATAATTTTTTTATATTTTTTCATAACTTCATAGTCAATACAAATTTTCAATAAAAAAATGAGCGGAATTGAATAAGTGATCATGGTAACGTGTTGTATGAAGAAAGGGTTTTTTTTTCTAATTCTCGCAAACAGTAGTTAATATTGAATGTTCTGAAATTCAGTCATATAGTAGACAATGATGGATTTTTTGGAAGTAGCTCTCCATACTTATTTGTAAAAGACTCTCCAATTTAATTTAAATTCAAATAGGGGTACCGAGGCATGCCGGAGTTTAGTTTGTGTATATAGAAACGAAAATTTTATTGAATTTTTTTTTTTTTTTTTTTAATAAAATTTTTTGTTTTTAAATTTAGACTCTGTCATAAAATACATTAAAAGTGCCAACATAAGCACAGTTTAACGACGTAGTACAGTTTAATAATCCATAGAATCATTATTACGTTTTTCATTATTTAAAAATATTTGCATTATTTTCCTTGACCTTTTTATTAATTTTATTATTCGACCTTAAGCTTAGATAATTTAACCAAATAAATAAATTATTTAAAATGTCTAATTGCAGGCGGAGTAGGGCAGCATTCAAGCGAACGAACAAGCGTCCCAGTGTTTGTATATTCAATACAAAATGAGTACTAAACTTTTAAAACGAATTGAATTTGAAACTAAAAGTTGGAAAAAATTATATTTTGTTTTCTACAAATTGTCGTGAATGTTTTTTAAAGCAAAAACAAATAGTTTTGAAGAAAAGTGTAGAATCATAGGTCAGTATTCTTGAAAAAAGAAATTACGAAAGAGAAAACATATTTAGAATTATTTAAGAGCGTATTAAGAGCGCTTCTGCGCTTTAGTTATGTTTTTTTTTTTTTTTTTTTGAATTTCCACATTATTTCCGGGAGTACAAGGCGAATTGAAAATAATGTCTGGTTTGAAAATCAGCATTAATTTGGCCTACATTTGGCAAACAATAAATTGTTTTTGTATTGGTTTCTTTACTACTCTTTGTCAAATTTTTTTTTTCTTCTTTTCTTGTCATTTTTATTTCTATTATACTTTTAAGTTTTTTGTTGTTGCTCTTCTGTGGCGCTGTGGTCATATACATAGTCCCAGTGTCCTAGTAGTGGCAATTTAATTATTTTGATTTTTCTACTCCTTTTAGATTTTATGGTTGAGTATAAAAAAAAAAAGTTTTAAAAAGAGGAAACAACAGCGAAAGAAACCACCAACAACAACAACACAAAATTAAAGACAAACAAAAACAAAATATGTACATTGACCACAAAACTGATGACGAACTAAAATAGCTTTTGCAATATAAACTGTTTTGGTAGTTTTCTTCTACTCTTCCTGCTATTTCAGTAGATATTCGCCTATGCCGTTTTAACTGCTTTTAAAGTATTTGTAACATCGATTCTATGGCAGTGTAACTGACTTGCTGATATGGTTGGGCTGGCTGTCAGACAGTCTATTGGGCTACTACTTTGTAATGCTAATTTTTTTTATGTTGTTTTTGTTGTTGTAGCTTCTGTTTTAAATGTCCTGCCAGGCTTTTGCTAACTCGCAAATGGTGTTAAAGCTTTGCTGGTTATAAACACTATATCCGGCTGTTTGTTTATTTGTTTGTTTTCTAAAATTTACCATTATTTTGTTGTTGTGTTTTGTTTTCATTTTATTTTTTCTATCCTCAGACTCATAAATATAAATTAAGCACTTGCCAACAGCAACAGCAACAGCAATAGCAATAGCAAAAACAAAAAGCCCTCTTTAACTACTTCAGTTGTGTCAAAGACCAAATATTAGAAAATCAATTTTAAAGAAATGAATCAAATGTTAGAAATGGCTTGAATTTATTCAAAATAATCTGTTCGTATGTCCGCTATTTTGGTGGCACCAACACGCAAGTAGTAGAAATATTTATTTAATGACTTTATTCTTTAAAAACAGTCATTAAATACTCGTATAATTTGTTAATTGGCAGCTACCATCAGAAAGCATTAAAATAAATGTAAGTAATAGTAAGTGACACTCTGCAAAAACCATAATATTTAAAAGCTTCATAGGAGGCAGTATTTTTAAATATCTAAAGCAGTGTTTGCTTTTAATTATCTTGTAATTATAATCTACTCTAGTCAAAGTAGTCAAGCTGAATGTTTTAAGTATTTCATGTTATTTGTTACACAACAAAGCAAGAGATTAACAAACAAATTTTATTATAACGATACTACAATAAGGGTAAAATAGAAGCCTGCGTGCTGGTTCACACTCGTTTCTTTTAATATTTTAATTTTTTTTTATATTATAAACTAATATTTAATTAAATATTATTGCTTATAAGCAACAAATAACGAAGGCTAGTGGCCTAGTTAAAATAAGACAGACCAGAGATATGCACTCTACCCATTAGTAGATTAAAGCATCCCAAACACCATTTATTATTGAAGATATTTTAGTAAAAATTTGAAAAAAAATTACTTTAATCACATACAAACATTTTATCACAGTTCTGGAATCATAATGAATGCCTTTCAATAAATTGGATGGTGGAGCTTTCAGAAAATAATTTTACTTTCAACTACGACTTTGACTTTTGAAATATTTAATCTCCGTTTCTGTTACTCACTCCGACTTAATGAATATATATGCTCATTTGTATTTTTAAAGGCAGTAATAAATATGCTGTGACTAATTGATGAAGTGTAATAATATTTTATGTGTTAAAATATTCTATTCATTATAATATGAAATGTATTTCTTATGGGGATAAGCATGTTTCTATGGCCATTTCCGTTTTTCAAAAAATTCAAATTTAAGAGACACGCGTCTCCCCATAAGCAATGCATTTCATATAATCGGCCTTATTCCAGTTGGCGACGTCATTGTCGTCTGACGACATTTTTGTAGCAGAATAAAGAAAAAATTTTTCTCTTGCCTTTAATCCATTACAAAAATGTCGTTAGACGACGATGACGTCGCCAATTGGAATGCGGCCTATTATTGAATGTATTTGCCTATATGGCGAAAAATATTTTTTTTTTGTTTTAAATATTTTATTTACTTTTCTTAATTCACTTAATAATGGAAAAAATATTAGCGATAATCACTCTTCGATACAAATGTCCTTAAAGTCTTGCAAACAGTAACAAAATATAGACATGCTATGACTGACAGGATTGCAAGGTTTGTATTGTAAGGGTGTGGGCTACGAACAATGATTACCGCTTTGAATTTTCCTATAGAAATAGAATAACCTTTAAAAAATATGGTGCCATTGATGCTCTTAAATCGGATTTGATAAGCCTGAGAGTAGAAAATAATAATCTTACCGAGAGTTCTGTCGGAGGCAATGCCAAAATCAGATGAACAGATCCAAAATCAAAACTACAATTCAAAATTCTTTGTTTCAACAGCGTCAAGAATTATGTTTGACTACATAGTTCATCTTTCAGATATATGCTCTTAAAACTTATAGTATAAGCATTACTGTAAGTCGGAGACGTAAATTTTTTTAGATACTCCACTTCTCCAAAAATAACCCTAACTATGAATCAGACTTGGCAGCCAAGCTTAAATGTTTATTTAAAAATTGAAGAAAAAATTTCCCAACTAGTTGATTAGCTTTCAGCAAAACCGTCATCGGTACACGCATTTCCATAACTAAGACTATCAATTTCACTAATAAGTTATTATGGAATGAATAGTGAATAATTTAGACGTCTGAGTTTTGTCTAGCAACATACAAGCTGAGCAAAACTTTTTATTGCTGCAATACGTTTAAGTGCAAATGCACTACAAAAAAGAACGATTTTGATCTTATAAGACAAGGTCATACATACATACATACAACTGGGTGTCACACAACTCATGTTGTGTGTGTTAATTTTTATCCATGAGTACCGGGACTTACAGTTTAAAGCTTTTTCATGGCAATCAATTACTCTCAGAGCTTTTGCCAGAATACTGCTGAGAGGTAGCCGCCGAAAGAAATAATTTTTTCATAATTCTTTTTTTCAAGATGTCAGAGTTGAGATTTGAGCCCAGCGCTATCAACTTAGTAAGCCAAGACACTAACCACTAACCCACGGCGACTACATAAAACAAGGTCACAAATTGGAATATTTTTGAGTTTGCCGTTAACAGGGGAAAGTCGAATGTAAGAAAATGAACACTTTGTCGTGCTCGAACAGTTGCTTTAATCTTTGTTCGTGGCAGTTAAAACAATAAAATAAGGAAAATAGAGAAAAGTAAAAGAGAAGTCGAAAGCATTTGTCAAAAAAACTTTCCTTATATGCGACTAGTCTAAGTTTTTATTAGAAATTTAATCTTTTTTTATATTTTCATTGAAGATTAAAAATTAAAAAAAAAATATTCGAATTTTTTAATGTTTCAACCACAAACACACATGGAATATAATTTTATATTTTCGTGTTCAAGAAAATTTTAGGTTTTATAATTAAACGTTATTGCGTGCTTGGTATTTATCGAAAATAATTAAAATAAATTACAGAGTTATTTATGACTAAAAAAGGAAACAAAAACGGAAAGTTTTTCTTTTTTTGTTTTTGTTTTATTTTAATAAATGCAGCTGCCTGCTGTTTGATTAAGACAATTAATATGTTTTTATGTTTTTTACTTAAAATTGTTTTATTGTTACAAATTTTATTCACAATTAAAGTTTTTCAATTACAGAATTTAAAACTTATAAATTTGTTAAAGAAAATATGTTTTAAGAACTTAACACGACCACTTAGACGGGGCAAAACTATAATATTCTCGGACAATGTCTTCCTTCATGTAGGGTAAATAGAAAGACAATCACGGATTGTAGTCATATTAGCTTTTGTGAGTAGAATTTAAAATTGTTTAGAAATTTTAATTATTACATCTGCACCATAAAATTTAATAAAAAATGTGAGAAATTACTTTTCAGTACATCCTTTGCATGCAGAGTTCTTTCATATTTGCAAAACCATATCATGAACACAATATAGAATTCCCCCTTTTTCAAAAAGTAATAAAATATGGAAATATTTTCATTTCCCCGTTTTTAATATTTAAACTCTAAAAGCTGTGGTTTTCTTAATCCAAAGGGAGTAAAAATTGTTTGTTTTCCTCTAACAACTAAATAAAGTGTAAACTGTTTAACTGATTTTTATTCAAGAATGCGTCTAGTTTTTGTAAATTTGCAAAAAAAAAAAAAAAAACTTAAACAGCTTAACAAGTATTTTGTTGATAAATAATAGTTTGCGTACAATTTTGAAATTAGTTTCTGAATATTAACTGAATAAGTCGACCATATTACTCATAAAATCAAACTTTTCAACGAAACAGTTCTATACTCAACAGTAATTAGTAGAGCATAATAATTAAATTCTGAACACACTGGGTTTATTAAGAGCTTAAATTTTATAATTTTTTAAATTGTTTTGAGTTGGAATGCTCAGGCTTAAACCCATACTAGATAAATGCTGCGCATTGTATTGGAATTTTTTGTGGAAAGGAGAGTACATTATCACAAGAGAACATATTTTTTGTTTTCTTATATTATTAAGGGCCTTAGGAATGAGACAAATTGCTGTGAATTGATCATTGAAAAACCAGTGTTATACCTTCACCCTTAAATGGTCAACAGTAAATTGCCCCATCTGTAGGTGGGATGCTGAATATTAGTGGTGAGTGTCTCCACTTAGTATTTTAGCTGTTATCTTCCCAGAAGTTAGTGCTGAACTCCTAATCATTTATTCTGTTGATGGAATATACTGACAAGATAGGGAGCAGTTTCTTCAAGATGAACTTCTTCGAGGGGGATGGAAACCTCTTAATTTTAAATTATAATTTTTTCTATAATAAATTTCAAATCTATTTTCATTCTTGCTGAATATGGGGATGTGAATCTGGGCATTAGTGTAAGAAAATAAAGCCAAATAAACTTCAAATTATAAAGGAAGAATTTTTTGTAGCGTTATTTATAAATAAAAAAATAATAATTATGTGCTGGAGGCCCAAGGTTAGAGCCCCAGGAAGTATGATCAATTTTTTCATTTAATTTTATATTTATTTATTTATTTATTTCAGCCAATGAAATACAAAAATTCTTACAGGCTATCTGGATTATTCTTATTATTCAAAATATAAAAAATAGAAAATTAATTAATTCAGTTATTTAAAAAGTTCGTTATTCTATTTTTAAGAGCGTTAAAGTTTAAGGAGTAATCAATAAGGAAAAAATAACTGTTGAATTCTGCACACATTCTCCGAACAGGATCAAAATTGGCGTAATTAGATCGAAAGAATTGCAGTTTAAGAGGAATATAATATCTAGTTGGTCGAGTAGGAATAATAAATTCCAGCTGCATAAGTAAAGTCTCAGAATCAATAACTCCGCATATCAAATTATTAATGAAGGAAATGTTGAAACAAGTTCTTCTGCTTTTGAGAGTAGGAAGTTTGATAAGTGCTAGACGGCTTTCGTAAGATGGTAAAACTCTATTCGGATTCCACTGAAGATTTCTGAGGCAAAAAAGAAGAAACTGTTTTTGTACAGATTTAATTTTATTTATATGAATTTCGTATTGAGGATCCCAAACTATAGAAGCATACTCAAGTATTGGTCTAACCAATGAGGTGAACAGCTGCTTTAATACATATGGATCTCTGAACTCCTTTCCCCAGCGTTTAATAAATCCCAATACACCTTCTGCCTTATTTACAATTTGTGAAATGTGTGGGTTAAAAGTTAGTTTTGGATCGAGTAGCACACCAAGATCAAGAAATGTATCGACTTTTTCAATATTATAAGTATCAAATTTATAACTGCAGATAAGAGGATTGGCTCTATAGAATACCATGTACTTACATTTTTTAAAATTAAGTTGCATTAAGTTAATTTTACACCACTCATAAAAATTTTGTAAGTCGTTTTGAAGGAGATTACGAAAATTGGAATCGTTGAGGTGAAGAAAAATCTTAACGTCATCGGCATACATTAAAATATTGCAATACTTTATACAGGATGGTAAATCATTAATGTATATAAGGAACAATAACGGCCCCAAGTGACTACCTTGTGGGACACCAGATGGAACAGAGATAGTTTTTGACTTATGGTTCCTAAATAAAATACATTGAAATCTATCGATCAGATAGGAAGATATCCATTTAAGAAAAGCAGAAGATAATCCAATTTTATTTAATTTGTGTATGAGGAGATTATGGTTGACTTTATCAAAAGCTTTGCTAAAATCCGTATATATGGTGTCGGTCTGCATGCCTTTGGTAAAAGCGCTTATAACTGACGAAGAAAATTCCAGTAAATTTGTAGAAGTAGAACGCCCTTTTCTAAATCCATGTTGTAAGGGTGACAGAAATGATGAAATTTGATGAGAGAAACATTCAGTTACTATTTGTTCAAAAAGTTTAGGAATAATACTTAATTTAGCTATGCCTCTATAATTCGATATGAAGGATCTATTTCCAGATTTAAATAGGGGTGTAATAAAAGATTTTTTCCAAAATTTTGGAAAATATCCAGTGGAAAGAGATAAATTAAATAAGTATGTACGCGGCATAACCAATGCTTGCGAGCAGTTTAATAATACACAGCTTGGGATACCGTCAGGACCAAAACTTTCAGAATTTTTTAATTTATGTATAGCTTTTAAAATGGTAGCTGGATGTATTTTTGGAAGTGTTATTTGTGTGAATTCTGAGATTGGATAAGGATATTTATTTAGTTGGTTCCATTTTTCTGTTGAATTGGAAGAGGAGAAAAATTCTGCAAACATATCACTTATTTCATGATCTTTTGATGATACAGTAGTATTATTTTTCATTATTGAAGGAAAACCAAAAACTCTTCGTTTGGAATTAACAAATTGAAAAAATGATTTGGGATTAGATTTAAAATTTGTTCTGACTTTTGAAAGATATAATTTATATGATTGTGTATTCGTCGAGTTGTAAAGTGATCTGTAGACTGAATAAAGTATGTAATCCGAACTGGAACCAGATTTTTTATATTTTTTATAATATTTATTTTTTGTATTTTTAAGTCTTGCCAGCCTTTTTGTGTTCCAAGGCGGACCGCTGTGAACTCTTTTCTTCATCATTGGAATTGATCGTTTAAAAGAAATGTGTAAACCAGTATAGAACTTATCAATTATTGTATCTATTACTTGTGGAGACAAATTGTAACTTAAATTGTAATTAAACCAATTATCGGAGTTAAGAATGTTATTTAATTTGGTGAAATCTGCTTTCTTAAAATTGAACACCATTTCACTATGTGCATCGTGTTTAGCTGTTTGGTAATTAGCTCTATTTAAGGTAACTTCGAGACATGGATGGAAAATATCTTCAGGTTTAAGTAATGGTTCAATACGGCTTAGGTTGAAATCATCGGGATCATTAACAAAAATTAAATCGAGTATTCTTCCGAATGAATTTTGAATGTTGTTTAATTGAAAAAGTCCAAAATCTGCCAACGAGTCAACAAAACTGGTATTTGATACGGTTGTGGTTGAAGGTGATAAGAAGTTTGAATCCTGACTTTCATGCCAATATATATAAGGAAGATTAAAATCACCGAGTACAATAACTGAGTCACGAGTGTCTGATTGCTTCATTATGGATTCAACAGCCAATAAATGTAACTCATATATCTGTAAACTCGAAGATGGAGGTATATAAGAACAAGTTATGAAAACTTTTCTGTTATTTATTTTGAAACGAATTGCAATAAATTCAATATCATTGACGGCAGGAATAATTTCTTCGGATGGAAGAGTTGCACAGACAGCGATCATGACACCACCACCATCTCTCCCTACTCTGTCTCGTCTATATATTTGAAATTTGTTGCACATTATTTCGGAGTTATGAATTATCTTATCAGATTTAGCTCTTAGCCATGTTTCTGTTAATACTATTATATTATGGTCTAAGTCAAAGCTATTTAAATAAAATGAATTTAATTTGGTATTCATACCCCGAACATTTTGGTACGCGATCGATATAAAAGAAGAGTTCTCGACATTTCTAGAAGTGCAATTAAGATTTGAGGGTTTAGGAATCATATTTAGTTTTTTGAAATGGATTCAGTAGCAGTTGGAAGTATTACATTTTCATTATTTCTATAGACAAATTCTTTCACAATTGTATTCTTTGGCCAAAAATTAGGATTCACAAGACGATCAAAAATAACTTCAGGAACTATTATCTTAAATGAAGCCCTGTTTCGTGCACTTATCCTGAATATTTTTATATTGTTGCACCAGCATTGCTCAATATTGTTCTTAATATAAAATTCAACATCAAGTACCGTTGTTTCTGGGGCAAATCGAGTTGTAAAAATAGATTTCAATGGTGGAATAACTCTAAGCGGTTTAGGTTTAATACCAGTAGAATTTTATATTTTTGCAATGAATAATTTGATGTTCAAAGAAGAAAATTATGTCCTTGAAGGAATAGTACACTAGCCAAACTGAACATATGTTTTCGACTCCATCTTGGACCAATCACCTATGGTCCAAATTTTCGATGACGCTGATTCATAATTGAGGTTCTATCCCCTTAATGTGCCTTATTATCTCATTTTTCAGCTCTTGAGTTGTTTCTAGCTTATTGATGTACATCCTTTCTTTAAAATAACCCCAAAGAAAAAAGTCCACTGGTGTCAAATCACATGATCATGGCGGCCAATTGACATCGCCACCACGTGATATAACACGGCCATTGAATTTTCAGCGCAAAAGAGCTGTGTGTCAAGTGGCACCATCCTGTTGATACCACATATCGTTCACATCAGAATGTTCATCAACGACAAGCGTGAGAGGTGCAATTTTTGGGCAGGATGACTAGTTGAAGTGGACGGCTCTTCAGCGACACTATCACCAACATCAGCAATATTTTCTGCAGTACGAGCTGTACGAACATGCACTGATATTTTCCCATCTCGTACACACACGATTTGCTCAAATTTTCCCACGATTTTTCCGATTGTACACATATTTGGACGATTAAATTCAATTAAAAATCACAAAGTTCACGATATGCATTTTGATTTGAACGCCTATTTTCATAACAAGCCTGTATAACTTTAAGGTGTTGATCGATTGTGTATCTTTCGATGGTTCAAATTGAGTTAGTCTGAAATTGAGAAATGTCAAATGATATGCAGAAAAAAACTTGACGTTTAAGTGTGGCCGATGTTGAACGGCCCTTAACCTGTAACCACCCGCTATAAGACTTTTTAGTTATATTTAATACAGATTGGGGTAGCGATCCACTCTAGATTTAGCTGGCATTACAATAAAATTTCCATTTTTGGAATTCAAGCAAAAAGTAAATGCTGATTTTTTTTTTCTTTTCCTTTTTTGTTTTTCAATATATTACATCAGTTTCAATTTTACTTCTTAATAATTAATTTGCATTTTAATTGTCATTTTTCATTTGCGTTATTAAGAAAAGTTTTTAAAATGTTTGCTCTCAGTGCACTCTTTCATTTAATTGTTACATTAATTAGCAGAAATTAAAATCAAGTCAAGGTTAGCGCAGTTGTGACCTTTTCCTTAACAAATATGTATAAGTGTATACATACATATGTACATGTGCATGTATATATAAGTATATATGTTTTGGTTTTGTTTTTGTAGCTTTTGTGATTGTTAATATTATTTTGTGATTTATATCCGTTTTGCCAAATGTGACTTCCTTGCCACTTTTTATGTTTTTGGTTTTTAGTCATATTGAAAAGTGCAATAAATAAAATATAATAAAAAAAATGAGAAAAAGCCATTGAATTGAAATTCATATTTTAATAGAAAAAGAAAAATTATTTTAATAAATAAAAAAAGTTTTATTGAAATATCCACTATTTTTAAATTATGCTTACGCCGCAAGTGTTACAGCACATTTGTGCTTTTATTGAATAATCGTTTGAAGAAAAAGAAAAAAATAAAAACAAAACAAAAACAAAAAGGTTGAAATAATAATAAAGGAAAAAAATATGAAAATTATAAAATAAATGGTTTATCAAATGGAAAAATAAAAAGCAAAATAATTTAAAGCATACTCGCAGAATTCGACATAAAAAATTAAACATTTATTTTTATTGTAAATCCATATTATAGTAGAACTTTTAATACAATAATTTTAAAATATCAATATGAAAATTTTCATTTAATTAATCAGTTTTCTGAGCAATTAACTTAATGAACAATTAAATTGGATGGCTTTAAAACACATTGGAAGCAATTTTTAAAAAATTTAAGAACAACAAAAAAAAAAAAACAAACAAACTTCGCATAATAGAAAAAAAGAAATGTAAAAAAATCCATATAATTTTTAATTATTTTGTTTATATAAATATTAAAAAACATCGCTTTTTAATAATGTAGGAAGAAATAAATGTTCATTTTAAAATTATAATTTTTTTATATAAAATGTCTTCTTGCTCTTGTTTATACAAAATCTATTAAATGTAAGCTTTTAATACACCATAAAAAATAATTTCCAGACATTTATTTATAATAACAATTGCAATTCTTTACAGTTCAATTATTATTTTAATAAATTTAATTAAAAACAGAATAAGAAAACCCTTCCACGTAAGGTAATAATCAAAGAATATGTTCTTTTGACAACAACACATCAAACAAATATACATATGTCGTACAATTGTTAACATCTGATGCGTAAATGAATTTCATCATTCATGAGTGCTGCTGTTTAAAAAAGTCTAGTCAAAATTCTTTTTTTTTTAAATCTTTTGTTGCGACATTTGTTGACTATTTCTCTTATTTTGCATTTTTCTTTCTTTTTGAAAAAAAAAAAAAAAAACTCAAGACTTTAAAGTTTAAACCCACTAAAGGTACTTATTTTATGAGGATTTCATAGTAAAGCGCAAAGGTGTATACGCTTAAAACATAAATGAATATACGTGCAGGTGTTTAGGGAATAGAGTTACAAATTTATTTATTTTTTTCTTTTTTTCATTTCTATCTCTCCTACAAATTTTTTGCACTTTTTAACAATTTCTTTCCCCTCCATAATAAATATGTGTCTAGTTAAGAAATTGGATACAGTGTACGTCATATGCTATTAGTACAGTGACCAAAACAAACAAATAAATCTCAAGCTGAAAATTAAGCTAAAACATTGACAGTTAGTTTATACATAATAAGCAAATGAAAAACTATGGCAGCTTTCGGATACCCAGCAGAAGTGCTTACCTGCTTACCAGTAAGCTATTTAGTGAGGGAGAAATTGTAAACAATCGCTTACTCGTGCGCATCAATAGTGAATGATTTTTATATGAAATGAGCCCCTGAAATGCAAATTTATTGCATCCAGTAAGAAAATAGTACAAAAAAATCAAAAATAATACCTTATCCTGTAGTATATTTGGCAGTTTTATGGCATAAAAACAATATAATGCTTCCATTATTGCTTACAATTTTATTTATTGCTTCCAAATTTGAAAAATGTTCTGCTGGGTTATTGGTTTGTAAGGTATAGCATTGTGACTTTTTTATTAACTTTTATTATTTCGAAAAGTTGATAAAAACTAAAGAATGTCATGTGATACTGAACTGTACTGCAATGTGAATCATGATGGTGCGATAAGCAAAAGAATGGCAGCCAGCTTTGGCTAATGATATTTATCAATGCCACATCAAACTAATGTCTAGATATAGAAGAGTAACTTCGAGTTTTGAATATTTTACGTCTAATATTCACTTGGGACGTCATTGTTTTAAAAATTCGTTTTAATTGATCATTACAACCTTTTTTTCAGAGTTATGACTGAGATTCTCACGAGACCCATATTTTGTAAGACAATTTTTATTCATGATCACTGGAACCTAAAGTTTATCGTCGACTCTAAACTACAGACTTGAGAAGATTGTTCATGGCAATGTATAATGCATAGTTTTTGATTAAAAGTATCGCGTGGTTAAATTTTAAGTGCCGATGTATAATGTGAACCATACCTAAATGTCAAGTTTTTTTCCTACATTTCACTTGACATTTCTCAGTTTTAGACTAACTCAATTTGAATCATGGAAAGATACACAATAGAGCAGCGCATTAAACTAATGCAGGCTTATTATGGAAATGGGCAAAAGTGACAGATCAATTTTCGAAGAAAATCATCTTCAGTGATGAGAAACATTTTCACCTCAGTGGATTCGTCAATAAGCTGCATTGCCGCATTTGTTAGAATGACAATCCAAGGGTGATAGTAAAAAAAAAAAAAAAAACACAATGCACCCACAAACAGTGGCTATTTTGTGCAGTTTATGGGCTGGCGGCATCATTGAACCGTATTTTTTCCGAAATGAGCCGATCAGGCAGTTATTGTCTATGGTGTTCCCTATCGTCAGATGATAACGAATTATTTATGTTCCGAATTGGACGATATGTGGTTTCAACAGGACAGTGCCACTTGCCACACATCTAACGAAGTGTTACATCACGTGGTGGCGATGTCGATTGACCGCCAAGATCATATGATTTGACACCGTTGGACTTCTTTCTTTGGGGTTATTTGAGAAAAGGTGTATGTCGATATGCTAACAACAATTCAAGAGTTAAAGGATGAGATAATTCGGCATATTACCAGCATAGAAACTCAATTATGTCTCAGCGGATGGAGGTTTGCCGCTGAGATCGCGGCTATCATTTGGCCGAGATTTTGTTTCATACATATTTGAACCATACCAAGTTATTATAATAAAAAGAAGTGACAATAGTTTCCTAAATAATTTGTGTTTTATTAAAAACCAACATCGGCCCATAGAATTTAACCACCCTTTCGATTTGGGCAACAAATCTAGCAATTAATAAAACACAAATACTTTACTGCCTTGCCTTATTATAGTTACAATATCAAAAATTTTAGATGGTAGTCTGAAATAATGGTATACCCGAACTTACCCCACTATTACATTAATTTCATATGCTCCTCGTATACCTTGTATGTATTTGAAGAAAGAGAAAAAAAAATATTTTAATTTGAGTTAAAGGTAGGTAAAGTAATTGAGTTCATGTCACTAGAAGTATGTATATGTAAACTTTTATAAAAGTGTTTGCGGCGTTCACATCGATTAGAGCAGGACAGCCAGTTAGTTCTTGGCAAAACGAATATTTCCATCTTACGTTACAAAGAAGTAACTTTTAGTCCATGTAAAATTATAAAAGTTTTCAAAGTGTATACATACATACACATGTACGTTTGGACGTAGCTAATGTGATGCAAAAATCAGCAGTAACTTTAATTTATTTTACTTATGCTGAATTACTTCTTTAGAGCTGGCTCAGCTGTACTTTTTGTTCAAGCCTCTACTTTTGAGAGAAGTATCTTTTTTTCATGAACGAAATACATTTATAACTTCACAGTGTTGACAAAAACAACAGCAAAAAATATATCAGCACTGGTATTAAAGGTATAAAAGGAAAGGTAACACTGAGATACATTACACAGTGCAACACAAAAATAAACAACCTTATACGGACACCACTACATGATAAAAGTAAAAAAAAAGAAAAAAAAAAAAAAACAGAAAACCCATGTCTCCGAGTGTTGCTCACAGTCATGAAGTTTTATTTAATGAGCCCCCAAAAATCTGGGGCCTCAGTGTCATACATTAATACATACATAATTGTTCATTACAACCCTGTGTCAGGGTTACGGCCTAGTTTCTCGCAGCACAAAAGATGTGTGTGTAAATTGTTGTCCTGAGTACCGGGATCTACAGTTTAAAGTCGACTCCGAACGACAGACTTGAGAAACTTTTTCATGGCAATCAATTAATCTCAGAGGTAATCACCGAAGGAAATAATTTTTTCATATTTCTTCTTTTTTAAGATGACAGAGCTGAGATTTAAACGCGGCGCTATTGTCTTAGTAAGCGAACACACTAACCACTATACCACGGCGACTACTTGCCTATTTTGCAAAAAAGTGATAATTTCCTCAGGCTCATATCTTGCAAACGGTTCGAAATTTTGATTTACTTTCTAAGGCAAAGTTGAAGAATTTGTCATGAAGAACAAAAATTGTGAAAATATAAAATCAAAAATACTTCACTTTCAAGACCAAAATCGCAAAAAACTTAAAACAAAATCCATATTTTGTTTACCTTTTTTTTCTCTATTTAGGTCCATAGGTAGGAAAACGCTCAAAATTTAAGAAAACAATGAGCTACAAAAATTTATCTAATATCTCAGTCAAGAAAAACTTCATTACTTTGGGAAAAACTAGGGGCCTTCTTCTTTTTGGTCTTTCATCACGTAGTGGTGTTCATGACTTAAGAAATTACGCACAGTGTTATATAAGTAGAAGTACTTACTGAGACTTACGGTCTACTACTTATAATGGCAATCTTTTGAAAAACCCATCTATGCCAATGAGGTTATAATACGAATGTAAATATCAAAGCTTGTAAATTTGTCTGAATAAACATACATATTGATGCCTGTGTGTACGTACAACACATACATCAACATATTTACATTCGTACAATAGTATCTTTTTTTTTTTTTTTTTCTTTTTAATGAATAGAGTCTACTCAGAAGGATCCTTCATAATTTGGCTTTTGTGGTGTGAAAGATGACACATGTTTGATGATTTATTATTTAATAAAGTGAAATCCAAAACATTGTATGTACATTACACTTTAATATTTTCCTTAACTTTTTTCTCTATTTATGTACTTGTAAATTGAAAATTTGTATTATAATGTATTACAAGGGCAGAAACTTTGTGTGTTTGTGTGCATGTGTTCATAGTATGTGTTTATTCAATTAAATTTAATCTGACATTTACATTAATGAAACTTTTAATTTAATAGAAAATAAATAAATTAATAAATAGATTAAAATAAATAAAGCTTAAATACAGAATTAATTAAATTTAACTAAAATTTTAAAATTTTTTTTTGAAATATTTCATTATCATCTATGCATTATCATATTAAGAAGTTGTATAAATAAATAATACGCTTATTGCAAATGATTTGATCTTTTAAGTAATAAATTAATAAATAATTAAATTAAAAAAAGAAATTTCAGCTAATTTTTTGTGTTTTCTTAAGTTAATGGTTTAAGAAATTTAAATGTTACTCAAAGTGTGCATGTGTTTGCCTTAATTTTATGCAGCAGAATTCATATATAAAGCCGTTATTGGTTGATGATTTGATTTAGAGTCTCACCACTTCAACACCCTGTGGGGCAAATAGTGTTTCAGCTGCCAATTTAAGTTTCTCATTGACCAGTTTAGCAATTTTTGGTGTACGACGCCAGACAAACTCCCTCGTGCGGTCATGGTTGTCTTTGCTTTCAACTTCGACCTGTCAGCAACCGAAAATGCCACAGAAAAGAAAAGAAAACAAAAATCATTAAAAAATAATGATAAAAAAGTAAAGAAAAATATTTTAGATTTATAATTAAATTTGCCTTTCATTTACAAGCAAAGCAGTCATACCCACTCCACTACCTCATAATAAGCAATTTTTTAATTAAATGTTCAATTATTAAAAAAGAAAATGTAGACAATATTTAAAATACTCGTATTTTATCTTACATTTTTTTATTGTTTTCCCTTCATCCTTGTTACACTGCTTTCCTAGTTTATTAAATGAATTTATATAGCCAAACCCTTGAGTTTATTTTACCAGTTAAGTTTTTTTTAATTTGCATGTACTTTGCATATAAAATACTTTATCGTGTTATAACATAAAAGGAAAAAGACTTTCATTTTTATTTGAGAAGTGCCAGAATAAAGACTCATCGATTTTAAATGTTAATCAATTTAAATTTGTTCATCATGACAAGGATATCAATATGTAGAGATACTATGTACTTGTAAATTAAGGAAATTGAAGAAGAGGAAATGTACTGCTACAGTTTATATATTAATTAAATAATTACTTAAAAAGGAACTAAAATATAACGAATTAACACATTACATATGTATTATTTTCTGAGAACTACGTACCCTGGCTAACCTGCTCAATAACACCTTGTTTATTTGATATATAAAAATGTAAATCGAAATCCACATACATATATACATAATTGGCCATTACAACCCTGTGTCAGGGTTACGGCCTAGCTTCTCGCAGCACTCATGTTGTGTGTGTTAATTTTTATTCATGAGTAGCGGGACTACAGTTTAAAGTCGACTCCGAACGACAGATTTGAGAATGGCAATCAAATACTCCCAGAGCTTTTGCCAGAAGACTGCTGAGAGGTAGTCGCCGAAAGAAATAATTTTTTCATAATTCTTTTTCTCAAGATGTCAGAGCTGGGATTTGAACTCGGCACTATCGTCTTAGTAAGCCAACACACTAATCACTAGACCACCGCAACTACCGAAATCTAGTTTAATTAAAAATGGTTAACCATCTGTCTACCGAAAAAAACCTGCGTTTACTTGTATTACCAAACTGGATGCATCAGAGTATATTTGTATGGAAGTAGAATGAGCCTAATTGACCCGACTGGGAGTTGCGGTAGAAAATCGGTTACACAGAAAGATTAAAAAAAAAACAAATTTTTAAAAAATGAACGAAAAACGGGCAAACAAAATAGTCAAGAAGCGATTAGACATCTTGATTATTTGTATATGAGACATAAGTAAATTTAATTTACCTTCGGGCCAATCAGACCCGTGTGGTAGACAAAGGGTTAATATAGAAGTCTAATTAAAATATATACTAAACTCAGCTTTCATTAATTTATTCATTCATTCGTACATAAGCTATTAAATCATTTCGACTAGAAGATCAATTGTACAGCAGGTTCCTAAAGCATCTCCTCCCAGTTTCTTAGCTTTGATGAATTTTAAATATAAACCTGATAACAATAAACAAAGCTTAAGAATTATACCCTAAACAGATAAAATAGATGATCTCTTTAAAGCAGTTTAAGATGAAACAAAATGTTTGTTTTTAAGGCCAATACTCAGGGATAAACCCTTACTCATGCAGTGCATTGTATTGGAATGTGAAGATGGTTAATAGCGATTTTTTATTATATTATGCGCCTTTTTGTTGATGGGACAAGTTGCTGTCAATTTGACCATTCAAGGGCCAGTGTTGTACTTTCACCCTTGAATGGTCAAACAGCACTTGCCTCATCTGTCGGTGGATGTTGAATGTGAATGGTGAGCGTCTTCAGTAGATTAGCTGTTATCTTCCCAGATCATTGGTTCCTTGTGGAATAGATTGGAAATGTTGTGGAGCAGTTTTTTGAAGATGAACTAGTTGAAGGGGGGGGGGGGGAGGGACCTCTTATTTTTTAAATTTAATTTTCAATTTAAATTGTAATTTTAGAAAACCGCAAATTTTTATTTTTATAACTTTGTCCTTCGCTGGGACTGAACCTTGGTCGTGTGACTTTCTGTGGGAGCGCTCAACCATTCTACAACGACCCCCACTTATAAAGCTTTTTCGAGAAAGTATAGATATAATTCAAATATTTCCAGCACCAGTAAGAATATTTTAAATTGATTGGTAGAGTAAATAAGAAAACATTTTTTATCATAAACAATACACTCAGAAAAAAAGTGGTAGAAAACTACCGAAATTGATACCATTTGGTATTAAAATTGAGTTAAGTCCGTTTGTGCTTACCTTACCTTTTTTTTTTTTTTACTTATGATATTTTTATACAAGTGCCTCTCATTTTACTACCGGTTGTTCTTGATTTGTTAACTTATGGTATTTTGTGCCATTTGTTCTTATTTTAATAACGCATTAAGCTTGATTTGGTACCGAAAGTTAAGGAAATATTGTTCACAATTTGTTCTTAATTTGATACCCTTGGTTAATAATTTTAGAACGCCTTTTTCCCTCTGTGTAGGCAAAGAGTTAGAGAAAGTGCTTAAAAATACGTATCAGTTAACCCTGTACAATTGAACTCCGAATAATAAAACTTTAATTTTCGTTCATTTAAAAAATTATAAAATTTCAATTGAAATTTTCCCGCATAATCTATACTACCAGTTAACAGAGTCTGTAGTAATCGAAGTCTCGCGGTATTATGAAAAAGGCCCCACAATAAACGATATTTATAGGTAATCAGTTTAATAGTATAGTAGGTTTCAGCCCAACATTTTCATCTTTGAATTTCCCTATTATTACCTGTTTTGGCTGCTGCACTTTAATTGACATCAATGTGGCGCGATCGTTTACAACACTAAACTTAATACGACCGATCATTTCATTTGTACGTGCTGTAGCACTTTTAACATTTTCCACACCGGCACGTTTAAAGGATTTCTCAACGCGTAGTATCAGAGGGCCCAAAGTAAATTTAGCTTTAATTGTTGAATTACGTCCCTCGGGATCCGTGGCCAATTTTACATTACCAACACGCCTTAATGACGCCAAACCCGATAGACTGCCTTCAGCTTTTAAATATTCGGGGGAATCTTTACTAATTTTATTGTTGCCTGCAGCATTGTTAGACTTTAATTTCGTTTTGTTGTTGTTCTTTGTAGCACTATGCTGTTTGTGAGCCTTTGTGTTGCTTTTCTTTTGATTTCCTGATTTGACAACATCATTGACAAATGCAGTGCGAGTTTCCTGTTTCATTTCGTCAGTATGAATTTGAAAATTTTCCTGTTGCTGTTGTTGTTGTTGTTGTTGTTCATTTGTAACAACATCATTTTCAATTTGTTCGGTGGCTTTTAGTTTTTTTTGTTGTCCCTCCAGTTCTTCCAATTGTTGTTGCAACTTATTTAGTTGTTTTGGCTTATTTTCATTGTCCTTTGGCATCATAGACTTTTCTTCGTCATTGCTGCTGGTGTTGCTGATAAGTTCGCTATTGTTGTCTGTGTTGCTACGTGGTTCCGATTTGGTATTTTTTCTAGAAAAGTTATAAAAAAAGACAGAAAACAATTGGTAAAAAAAAAGAAAAAAAATGGAAAAAATACGTAAACAGACATAGGAAATACCAAAAAAAAGCAACATAAAAAATCAATTGAACCAATTTGAGTTTTTAGCCGAATAAGATTACAGTTACGCTTAAAAGTTTTCATACACTACGAAAATTTTAGTAAATTTCTAAAACGTGATAAAACTAACTTTTAATACAAAAGTATCAATTTATATAGCAATTGAAATAAATATAAAATAATTTTATTTTATAAAGTTGTTTGCGCATAATCATAAGTCATAACTTAAGTCGAAACTAATAAAAGAGTTACTAAACTTATTTATAATTCAGAACTAACGCAGCAACCCTGCACAGTATCATTTAGAGAATATCGGTAATGTCGATAATATTCTAAACGATGCATTCTGTAATCAATGAAAAATCTTGGTGATCTATTAAAAAAGCAACTGCCGTTTTAAAGAAAATGCATAAATATACTGAAACAGTCAACTTTAGTTATAAATTTAAATTTAATAAGGGCGTGTAAAATCTAATCTAATCAATAGAATACTATAAACCATAGCACATCTTTAATTTTTTTTTGCCAGTTCCAGTTCTTTCCAGCACTTTTTAACCGGCAATGTAATTAACGTATAGAATTTTGGCAACTTTTAAATTTTAAATGCTTTGAGAGTTGAACAGTTGACTTACATATTACATTGCAACAATTTGTCATGCGGGAGTTTATGTGGTCTATCCGGCATTTTATATATCTCGAGTTATAGATCCCATTTTAGGTTTTTGACATCAAAATTTTTAAAATCTGCAATCCAGAAACTGAACGAGATATCCGAAAACGGATTGCCGATTTGAAAAATTTGGGGTCGAAAACCTAAAGTGGCATCATTAACGCGAGATATATAAAAAATATGAAATGGCGGATAGAGCACACAAACTCCCGCACGACTTAATGCCGTAACTTCTATCTTATTTGCGTTAGAATTTGCTACAGGAATATTTTTTATTATAAAACTATTTACATATTTTATAATCGTATTTATGCAGCATTAAGAGCAATTACCTTTTTAAAATTTCACTTTTAACAATTACATAAAACTTTTTCAAATTCCAAATGAAGAGTGAAAAAAATACAACCTAAGTCCTCCTGAGAATAACAATAGAAAAAATATATAATTCCTGAAATCAAATTTCAGTAGATTGTAATTGTAATATAAATATTATGATAATTTGTACCGTGGGTTGTAAAGTAGTTCTGTTCCCTTATACGAGTGTTATTTTTCAGCAGATAAGCTTTTAATTCTTTAAAGTGCTTATGACAGCCCATAGTACCATTAACAAAAACAGTACTGACGACCAACATACTTGAGAGTTGTCTTTAAATGCTTGTTTTGATGCTTTCTATTGATTATACACAACATTTAGTACATGCCATCGGAGCAAAGCATATTAAGGATGTTGGAGAATGTTATCATTTTCAACGAATACTTATTACTTTGGATTAATAAAAAAAGGACAAAAATAATTTTATAATACTTGTATCCGAGCAATGTCATAAATAGTTTTTATCTGGTGTATGAAGACTTATTATAGATCACTGTATTATGTTTAGTCCACACCCAATGTACAATATAAAATTGGTTAAATTTTTTTTTATTCTTCTATGTTTTGTGTATTATTTTCATGTTTTCAATATGTACTACTCGCCACATGTATAAATGTATTTAATGTACATACTAATGTACATACATAGTATGTATGTATGTATAAGTATGTATATAAAACTAAATTTTTATTATTGAACAACTTACAATTTCTTAATTGATGTGTTGGTGGTTTGTGGTTTTGTGGTTTTTATTTTACTATTTTGTTGGCTTTTCGTTACTGTTTCTGTATCTGTTGAGGCGGCTGATTTTGTTATATGCTTAACTGTTGAACGACCATTCAATTGTACCACAAACGGATCATAGTTATCGGATACAATACGATTGATACGTGCAAATATCGCATCTACAAACTGATTATTACGTTCCTGGAAGGCATCGCTGGACATTTCAATTATATTATTTTTCAATGAACCTACACGATTACGGAAACCAACATCATTTTGTTTTAAAAACAAAACAAAACAAAACAAAACAAAAAAAAAAAAAAGAAATATAAAAATTACAATTAAAAATGTACAAATATTTAAATTTATATTAATTACTCATATACATATGTATAGTACACCTGTATTGAAATTGACTAAAATTAGTTTAAAATAGTTGGTATTTATTTTATATAAGGTAAAGGCCTATTTAAAATTACAAGAATTTATGTGTATTTGTGCACCATTAGTTTTATGTGTACATGATAGTGTTGCAATAAAGTTTAGAGAATTTATGTATATTTGTGTATGTAAATGAAATTTATAATAGGATTGTGTTTACAGAGTGAAATGCAATAATGGATGCAATATTTTTTTTAATAATTTCTGTTTACAATATAAAATTTAAATATATCCTTTTACCATCGTATATTGCTTTTAGAAAACTAAAAGATAAAAAAATATAATTTTAATAAATTTTTATCCAATACCACCACTTAAGTAAAATTTCAAGTGAAGCCTCATAATTGGAGATATGATGCAATAAAGAAGCCTCATATTGTCCGTTCTCACAAATTAATATAAAAAATTTCCAAGTGAAAAATAATTTTGTTTGTTTGTTTGAATATAATTAATTCATCTTGACTTTATCATACTCTACACCACATTATATATGTATATGTTTTTATATACATATTGTCGCAAGAATTAAAGAACGCCGTATATGACAAAAAACCAAAAATACGTTTTTTTTAATAATTTTTATCAGAAAAAAAATATACGCGTAGGTTGATCCCGGTCGCAGATTTCTATGATCAAATGAAATTTATTTATACCATCTGCGTTTTGAAAAATACCAATGTCTTTGTTTAACTTTCATACAGGTTTTTTGGCTCCGGTGAACAATACCTGTTTTATCAGTTACAGCGTTCTTTAATTCTTGCGACGATATGTATATATGATTCAATTGTGGCAATAGCTACATAAACCCTGGTCATACAATTATTACTTCTTACACGATTACTAAAAACGACAATTTAGTCACATTCAAATTTTTCGAAAATGTAGTTTTTTAGTTACATATAAAACGATAGCGCTGGGTTCAAATCTCAGTTCTGACATTTTTAAAAGAAGAAATATGAAAAAATTATTTCTGTCAGCGACTATCTCTTAGCGGTCTTCTGGCAAAAGCTCTGAGAATAATTGGTTGTGATGAAAAAGCTTCTCAAATCTGTCGTTCAGAGTCGACCTTAAACCGTAGGTCCCGGTATCTCATGGATAAAAATTAACACACACAACATGAGCGCAGCAAGAAGCTAAGCCATAACTCTGAAACAGGGCGGTAATGACCAGTTATGTATGTATGTATAATTGTAGTTTTATAGATTACACGAAGGGAAGTCGTGGTATGGCGCGACAAGAGAAACTCAAACGATCGAGGTTCAAATCCCAGCGATGGAGAAAAGAAAAACAAATAAATTTGTAGTTTCTCAAAAATTATAATTAAAAAAATAAGAGGTTCTCCCCCCCCCCCCCCCTCCTCTCTAAGAATTTCATTATCACGAAACCGCTCCCTGACATTTTCGAGTCTATTCCACCAAGAAACAAATGATCAGGTGTATAGCGCCACCTTCTGGGAAAATAACAGCTAACCTGCATAAAAGATGCTCACCACTCACATTCAACATCCATATGGGGCAATTGATGTTGATCATTCAAAGACAAAAGTATAACACTAGCCTTTGAGTGATCACATTGACAGCAATTTGTTCCATTGAAATAAGACGCTTAACATCTTCACATCTATCTATCTACATATGTCTATATATTCAAAATTCCAATACAATGCACTGCCTTTAGTAGGGGTTTAATCTTGAGTATTAGTCTTAATCAAAAAAAAAAAAAAAATATTTCAACAATTGTCATCTGACAGAACCTGGTTTAATAATATTTTCACTAAAAATAGGCACTGAATTTCAGTGAGCACACGTTTTTCACAGCTATAGCAACGCTAAATATTTTTAGCAGGGATTAGTATAAATTTTCTTAGCGTTTACTGGGATTACATCTTGGTTACTTGTATTCGAATTGAACTGGCTAGACAACCGTAACTATCCTTAAAGAATGTATCTACATCATTTGCTTAAGACATAATTTTGAAACAATTGGTGAAAGTGCTACTTAACTTCAACACACATACTGTAATATTCTCTACTTTTAAAGTAGACATGGTTTCCTATATTGTTTTTTTTTTCTGTGCCTTTATTATTAGACAACTAGTTTAACGCCCATTTTGCTTATACAAATAAGAACAAATTAATTATTGAATATTACTCGCATAGCTCAAATATTCTATGTATTGGTTTTTAATAAATTATTTCCAAAAATATGAAATATTGGACGCATTATTATAATAATTAGAATTGAAATAATTCAAATGGTTTTTATTGAATTAGTTCTCAAATATTTAACATATTGTAATTATTAAACAAATGTACAAACAATTTATTGAATGATATGTTAATATGTATCGTATATGATTAGAAGTTGTTGTATATGAAACACTTGTACTAATTGCTACTATTTATGGATTATTCATAAAAAAAACCATATCATTATGTAAATAAAAATAAATAAATTCAATAAATAAATGATTAGAAGTAGTCAAAGCAATTAAATGTGTATAATTTATTATGTATAAAATAAAATATAAATAAAATATAGGTACTGTATCCCCATGTGTGTATGCATTAGTTAATTAAAAAACCGGAAACAGGTAAACATCCATATGTAAATTTTAGTATTTGAGGATGAATATATTGAGATATTCAATACGAAGACAGTTGGATATGTTTCTTGCCTGCCAATGACAAATAAGAAGTAAAATATATAAAAGTATTTTATTTTCCACTAAAATCTCCTGGGAACTAAACACACTTAGACCAACATTTTTCTAGCAATTCTATCACTTTTCAAAATAATTTATTTTGTAAAACTAGCTGCCATTTCATGTTTTTTCGTTGGTATTAATTTTTTTTTAGATTTGTAAGAAGATATCAGGATAGTAAGGTGAGTTGTCAAGTAATTTGTATTTCAATTTAAAGAATTTTATCATTGTGAAAATATTTTTATAAAATAGGTCAGATTTTTCTTACAATTTCAAAGTCAATTGATCCTAAAAGTTACAATAGTATTCCAAATTTATTGCTTTACGATTAATAAAATCTTAGAATTTTCTCGAAAAATAAAATTACAATCTTTTGTATGTACACTCTGATGGTTTTATTGAGAATGAATAAGAATAAAAAAATGACAAGGAATTCAATGAAATGAAGAAAAACAAAAAGTGTTGTCAACATGTGAGTTGCGTTGTTGCGTTTTTAGTACATTAATTCCAACACTCCTCCTCAACTCATGTGTTTACATTATAAAATAAACAATAAACAAAAAGTGCATCTATTCAGTCAAATTTAAGCTCTTCATCAACCTTAAATGTACTGTTTTCGAAAGATTTTTTGTGAAAATATCTGCGACCATATTGCCAGTATTACAATACTCCAATTGTATTTCACCATTCTTGTAGCCTTCTCTTATATGGTGGTAGCGAATATCAATGTGTTTACTCCGGCTATGATAAACTGGATTTTTCACAAGATGTATTGCGCTTAAGTTGTCGCAATGTATAGTAATTGGATCACCAGCAAAGAGTTGAATTTCACTGAGTAACTTTCTTAAGTAAATGGCCTCCTTCGCAGCAGATGAAAGGGCCATATACTCGGCTTCTGTGCTGCTAAGTGCCACGGTCGATTGTTTTTTGCACTGCCAAGAGACTGCTCCGCCAGCAAGGTTAAACGTATAACCCGTAAAAGATTTACGATCGGTGGTGTCGCCACCCCAATCCGCATCAACAAAACCCTGAACTGATTGACCGGTTTTGTCGTATTTTAACTGTATATTAATTGTATGGCTTAAATATTTAAGAACGCGTTTAGCTGCAATCATATGTTCGCGATGTGGATCAATATTCATTTGTGATAATTTACATACGGAGTGTAGTATGTCAGGGCGTGTTAGCAGTGCGATATACATCAATGAGCCAATGAGAGATTGGTATTGTACAGGATCAACTCGTTCACATTTGTTATTATCGCACTTAATTTGGTATTTAGGCTCTAACGGCGTTGTCACTGGTCGACAATTTTCCATTTTGTGTTGTTGCAAAAGTTGCCTTATCTGGGCACGTTGGCTTATTCGTATTGCACCTTTGGAACCATCCCTTTCGACTTCCATGCTGATAAAGTAGTTTACTTCGCCCTTATCTACAACATCAATCACTTGGGATATTTTACATTTAATCTTGTTAAGCTCGTCTATATTAGAGCTAGCGATTAGTAAATCGTCAACATATAGCGCTATTAAACTAAAGTTGTTATTTTTTCTCATCACGTATAGGCATGGCTCACTTTTACATTGAGAAAAACCAATGTCTTTTAGAATTAAATTTATCTTTTCATTCCACTGCCTCCCAGATTGTTTAAGGCCATATATTGCCTTCTTTAATTTTAAAACGCTACCAGGGGAATTTTTATCAACGAATTTATCCGGCTGTGCCATGAAAACATCATCGTTAAGCTCGCTATTTAAATAGGCAGTTGACACATCCATTTGGTGTAAATACAATTGAAATTCGGCAGCAAGAGCAAATATCATTCGAATAGTCTCATAGCGTACTACAGGCGAGAAGGTTTCTGTGTAATTTACACCATATGTTTGCGAGCTGCCTTTTGCCACCAGTCTGGCTTTAAACCTCTCAATATTGCCATCTTTATCTGTTTTCAACGTGAAAACCCATTTTGACCCCACAATTTTCTATCCTTGTGGCAGTTCTGTCAGCTCCCACGTGTTATTAGCTAAGAGTGCTTGATATTCGCTTTGCATTGCCTGCCACCAGTTATCTGCATACTCGCCACTTAATGCCTCTTCAACAGTTTCAGGAATTTTAATATTAGCAGCACTTATAAAATTTACCACATTATACTGCTTACGGGGTCTGCCACGAACGCCTGTTAATAATTTTCTTGGTCTACCGGGTCCAATCTTGCTTACAGCTTCATCCTTTATCTCTTCATTTTCAGAATCGGCGCATGTACCTACAAGTTCTTCGCTGTCATCCTTCAGCTTCTCGCAGTTTGCATTCTCATGCTCGATGATGACTTCGACGCTTTCATTTTTTAAAATTGGTTCTACAAAGTAGACGTCACGGCTTACAATAATTTTTCGCGTGGTCTTATCCATTAAACGAAATGCCTTCGACTCATCAGAATATCCGACCATCAAATATTCTTTGCCTTTTGGTCTGAATTTCCCACAGTGCTTCTTATTTAATGCGATAGCTATAGAACCAAACGTTTTTAAATGCGACACATTAGGCTTTCGTTTAAACCACACTTCATATGGAGTTTTTTCATACAGTGCCTTTGTTGGTGCTCTATTTCTTAAATAGACTGCCGTATTTATAGCTTCAGCCCACAATGCCTCGTCCACGCCAGCTGCAACAATCATACTTCTGGCCATCTCCACTACTGTTCTATTAAAACGTTCGGCCACCCCATTTTGTTGAGGTGTATGTGGCACAGTTAACTGCCCCTTAATGCCCGTCTTTTTCAAAAACTCATCAAATGTACGATTGACAAATTCAGTGCCATTGTCACTTCGCAAAATTTTAATCTTTCTATCTGTTTGGCGTTCTGCCATGGCCTTAAATTCAAGAAACTTGTCAAAGACTTCGCTTTTCGCTTTAATAAAGTACACAAATGCATATCTTGACTTATCGTCGATGAATGTTAAAAAATATAAACTGCCGCCATTCGATGCTTTATTTATCGGTCCACATACATCGGTATGGACTATTTCAAGCACATCTTTAGCTCGATTCTCAGACTTTGGGAAAGGTTTGACTGTGCACTTGCTTTTCATGCATACTTGGCAATCGATGGCATCAGGAAACTTGACGTTAAGACCAAGAACCATATTTTTCCTCACCAGTTCGTTTAAGCTACCACAGTTCATATAGTCCATAGCGATTATGCCATGTGATAGCACGTTCATTACATGTAAAAAAACAATGGTTAAAATTTGCATCAAAAAGGAAAAGGTCTCCGACCTTATTTGCCTTAAGAATAATCTCACCACTACAGTTAATAATCCTTGCTGATTTTGATGTAAATTCCACGGAGTAATTATTTGCCACTGTTTTTCCAACCGATATAAAATTATAGCGTAACTGAGGCACAAAAAGAACGTCGTTTAGCTCGATGTCAGTAGTAGCAGTTTTTATGCAAACTTTTCCAATGCCCTCTGCCTTCACACTTTGATTGTCTGCCATACAAATATTTTCGTCATGTGCTTTAAACGATACAAACATTTTTCGGTCGCTGCACAAATGTGACGAAGCGCCGCTGTCAACGCACCACGTATTTGCTTTAAAAACATTTGAGTCTAAAGCCGAGAGAGCAGAGAACGATGCTTGTGTTTGTTCTCTCTTCTTTTCTTTTTCTTTACACTGAGCTGCGTAATGGCCTTTTCGACCGCAATTGTAGCAACTAAAACTGTTAGGTTTGCGCATAACGGATTTATTGCTCTTGTTATCATTGTTGTTGCGCCTTTTGACAAAATGTTGGTGTTTACTGTTATTTGTTCGAACCATAAACGCTTCTGTACTACTGTCGGCATCAGTGATTTCGTTAATATTTGTTTTACGGCGCTCACCCTCCTCAGTCAACTTAACCTTCAGTGTACTTAGCCTAGGAAGATCATCGCGTGTTTCCAAAGCAACTACAAAGTTTTCGTAGCTCTTAGGCAGACTTGCTAACAGCATTATTACAAATAGCTCCTCCTGAAGTGTAATCCCAATTTCTGCCAGTTTTTCAACTGTTGACGTGAACTTACAAATATACTGCTGAACACCCTCATTGTCGTCCATCTTCATAGACAATAGCTGCTTGAACAACTCAACTTTGCGCATAGGCCCTTTTGGCTGATGGATCTCTTTTAATGTATTCCATGCCTCTTTTGAGGTTTTGTTGTTTTTAATATGCGCTATTTGCAAGGGAGTTGCACACAAAATAATCGTTGCCATGGCTTTATCGTCTTTTCTTACCCAGCGGGATACTTCCAATTGTGCGGCTTCGTTGCTTGCCTCAGGCTTCACCTCATCACCTGACACCACGTCCCATAGGTCTTGATGAACAAGAACGCTTCTCATTTGAAGGCTCCACGAGTCATAATTTGACTCATTTAATTTTTCAATATTATACATAGAAGAACTCATCTTCTTTTTAGTTTTCTAAATTTGTCCAGCCACACAGGCTATTTGAATAAAAATCAATCTTATTTTTCTCTTTCAACTAACGGGCTTCGGTTTGGGTGCCTGGGCCCATAACCTCTTAGAATTTTCTCGAAAAATAAAATTACAATCTTTTGTATGTACACTCTGATGGTTTTATTGAGAATGAATAAGAATAAAAAAAATGACAAGGAATTCAATGAAATGAAGAAAAACAAAAAGTGTTGTCAACATGTGAGTTGCGTTGTTGCGTTTTTAGTACATTAATTCCAACATAAAATAAGACCTGAAACTCCTGACGAATTTTGTTACCGATCATTGTCTTTAAAGAGCGCATTTGCTAAGAATTTTACTGCCGCCACCTAAGAGGAGTAGAACAATTATACTCGTATACATTACTTTCTTAGATTCATTTGTTGGGTGGTTTTACTGATTCTGAAACTTTTTAGAAGAATGTGTTCGGACTTCAACACCCATTTCCACCTCATTGACTGCTCATTCTATTATGCCATAACAAAAAGATGCTTAATTAAATTCTTAAATAATTAATTTTGAATATTTAATTATTATTAGGAAATTAATTTTGTAAAATAGTCTGTATTATATCATATAATAAGTTTGAGAAAGAAATAAATAACTACTTATATGGCATGGGTTTCGCTCTTCCACATCGGTACTACAATGTGAGGTGCTTTGTTGACATACAATGCTTACACACACACACATACATAATTGGCCATTAGCTTCTCACAGCACCAACAGTTTAAAGTCGAATTCGAACGACAGATTTGAGAAGCTTGTCAATACACTGTTTCTCAGCAGTGATCGCCGAAAGAAATATTTTTTCATCTCTCTTTTTTTCAAGATGTCACAGCTGAGATTTGAATACGGATCTACGGCCACTACGAAATATGATGATAAATTCCAAATAATCACATATGCTTACGTAGTACCCGTATTTGTCACACCGCAAATGCTTTCGTAGGTGATTGTACAAAAAATCATACAATTCACTTCAGAAAGCACTCGCTCTTAAAGAAAAAAACTCTGTTCAATCTAAATAAAATTGCTTTTTTGTATTATTATGCCACTGCGTATTTGTCTCTTGAGGGCTTTGTATTTCATGTATTATATGAAATTACCACGCAGTTGTGATATTTTCAGGTACGGCAACTTTACGCGTTTTCATTCCAAGAATTCCATCTCATTGAGTACTCTTTGGATTATGCGTCAATCAGAAGACGCTTAATTGAATTCTTAATTCATTATTGTTGAATTTTTAATTATTATTAAAATATGAATTTTAAAAATACCCTGTAAGAAATTATTTGATAGTTTGAATAAAATAAATAAATAAATAAATATTTCCCACAATTTCATATCTCACTTTCGTTTCATTTCAAACTAATTTTTTTAAAAAAGTTTTTTAAATCTTACAATACAAAACAGTTGAAAAGCAAAAAAATAAAAAAAATAAAAATAGTTGTAAAATCTTATGCCACTGAATAAAAATTATTGAAATGACGGATATACATAGTATACAATAGAAACGCTGAACAGATTCACATATTTCATATCGTAAGTTTCTACGTTTTACTTCTGTTTTTGAAATTTGCAATTAATTAAATTTTGTTGTCATAACATTGTTGTTTTTTCATTAATAAAAAAATGTTTATACTGGAAAATTTTATAACTTTATGACAATAAGACATAAAAGCAGACTTTGTGAATACCCCAATAAAAATCAAGTGTATAAGTGTATCGTAAAATCAAATGGAAATTACTAATAAATATCAGATACTGTTGTACGATACAAGGGTCTCGTAAAGTATGTGTTCATATATCCATAATGCATCAAAATATTCCGTTTCTTTTTATGTAAAAACGAATGTTTGTGTTTGCAGCAGTGTTGCCAAGTCCATATAGTAACTGGTACTTGTGACTTTTCTACCCAAGATACAGAAAATATATAAAATTTTTTTTAATTTTTATAGGCTCAAAAGGAGTATTCTGTAGCAGCAAGAAAACTTTTGAACCTGCTCGTACAGAAAACTTTTTATTCACTTTTGAAATATGTATCAAGACCATCTTAACGAAAATATTTTGTGATTTTCAGAAATACTATTAAAAGTAATAAAAAAGTTTACTTATATTTCTTACCTCAGGAGATTTTTACAACTATAAGAAATTTGAATCAGTGTATCAGGTTTGTAACAAAAAATAGTTTCAAATCTCAGACTACAGAAACAATCAACATTCTTTGATGACCAACATCAACAGACTGACAAAAAATAGTCCAAATCTAAGGTAAAAATCCCAATTCCAAGGACTGTTTTTTTAAGCATTAAAGTCTAGAACCAGCTGAACGGCTAAACAGATTTACTGGTAATTTTTGTTGGCAGACTCTAGAAGCTTTTTCATGGCAGTTAGTTACTTTTGCCAGAAAACTGCTAAGAGGTTGTCGCCGAAAGAAACATTTTTTCATATTTCTCCTTTTTTTAAGAAGGCAGAGCTGAGTGTTGAACCCATAGCTATCATCTTAGCAAGACAACACAATAACCACTAGATAGTTGGAAACATTTCGGGTACTTCCATACTCAAAAATCTTTTTTTTAATAAATGTATACATAAATTTTTAGCTATTCCAAGCCACGTCCGAAAAAAATTAAAATTCATATTTATTTATTTCAAATATTTATTTACAATATTAAACGAGGAGCTAGGCCGTAATGTTTGTAATGGCCAATTATGTACGTATATAAGTATTTTTAATAGGTGCGGCAAAGCACGACGAGGTTCAGCCAGTTTTTTATACCTATACATATAAGTATAATATTTGAATGTACATACTCGTATGTAAGTATGTAGTTTGTGAAAATACGAGCACAAGCTTATTTAAGAGTAAGAATAAAAATTAATGTATTTATAATAGGCGATAGTTTAACAGGAAAATAAACTAAAAAAAAAAAATAAATACGATTTAACCGCTTGATAAACCATAAATAAACAGGTTTTTTTTATTTGTTTTACACAATTTACATCTTAATTGTGCACCAATAATTATGGCTACTAAAGGCTTTCGTATAATGTGGGATACTATAGAACCATAAAAAACTAATAAAGTCAGTATATAAGGAAACAGGTTGACCAGCATATAAAAACCTTAGTGGCATTTTTAGAAATATTTTAATAGAATTGAAAATTCTTTGCGAAGGTTTCCTTTTAACTCATTAAGCCAGTAACCTCAAACTTAAGTTGCTATAATTTAAATTGAAAATTAATTGCAATTTAATTTTTATATTGCAATTAACACTGCAAGTAAAACCTTTTGTTTAAAGTTCCAGGAAATAAATCTACTTAATTGGCTTCTCCTTAAAATTCAAATTCTTTAATGTATTCAATTAAGCACATACGTATGACTAAATTTATACAAATGCAGTTGATTTGTTGAGTGAAGCGTTTAATTAGAGTTAAGGAGAGCATACAAATTCACGTCATGGTTACTTGTAGTTGGTAGGCATTGAAATAGAATTCCATATTAATACTTGGTATGTATTTGTATAGTAGTCGCTGTGGTCTAGTGGTTAGTGTGTTGGCTTACTAAGACATGAGCACTGGGTTCGACTCCAGGCTCTGACATCTTCAAAAAAAAAGAAATATGAAAGAAATATTTCTTTCGGCGACTACCTCTCAGCAGTCTTCTGACAAAAGCTCTGAGAGTAACTAATTGCCATGAACAAGCTTCTCAAGTCTGTCGTTCGGAGTCGACATTAAACTGTAGGTCCCGGTACTCATGGAGATAAAGGTTTACACACACAACATGAGTGCTGCGAGAAGCTAGGCCGTAATCCTGACACAGGGTTGTAAAGGCCAGTTATGTATTATGTATGTATTTGTATATAGTGAGCATAACAACGTCTTTCAGCAGCGAATTCGCCAATTGTTTTAATTAATGGTTATTATATTAATGGTTATTATATTTATATTAATAAATAAAAAGAAATATATTGAAACCTCAAAATTAAAGCAATTTTAGATTTCATTCGGTTTCAATTTCACTCCTAATCTTGAAAGCGAGACATACCTTGCTTTTAAAGTTTATATGGCCTAACTAACGTTTACACTGATTTACAATTTCGAAGCTAATTTGTTACATGACAAAACATTTAATGTTCACCAGCGTCAAAAAACTAGAAATCTGGGACCGGGACCAATCGTCGCGTATTTTATTTTGTTTTTTTTTTCTGATAAAAATGATGCAAAAAAACGTATTTTCGATTTTTGTCAGTTACAGTGTTCTTTAATTCTTGCGACGATTTGATAACTTTAATGTCCACGAGTCATAAGTAATAAAAAATATGATTCCAAAATGCAGTCACTTGAAGCTAAAAAACACTTTTTTCTTTTATTTTCTTAAAAATCAACATTTAAAATAAGTGGGACCTTACCAAACATCAATACTACCAAATTGTTTTTTTTTCTGTTGGTAAAGTTGACCCAATCTCTGTGTTTAGCCTTAAAAGAGATCTTTAGTTTTCTAAATACTGGGTGGCCGCAGGGGAGGTATACAACTTTATTTTACCACCATTGACATTGACATTGTCTTGACAGTTCTTATTTGGCAAGTCGTGTAGCAGAGACGTGGCAAATTTATTATGGAAAAATAGTTGGTAAGCCAACGTGTGTTAATCGTTAAAACATTTTATCAAAATCAAACATCGCTTACTGTAACAATGATTGAAAAAATCGTAGTTAGTTAGGAGACATATTTTCATTTGTATGGATATGTGCATACACAGAATAGTCGGTTCTGGGCAATCGAAAACCCTCAAATTATTCATTAGTCACCTTTGCATCTATTAAAAGTGACAGTCTGGTGTGCAATTTGGTGGGGAGGCATCATTGTACATTATTTTTGTGAAACTGAAAATGGGCGTAACGGTAATTGTAAATGGGAAGAGATATTGTGATATAATTGGCTTGACCGTCAACAAGACGGTGATACAACGCATATAGCCAGGACAACTCTTTCCACAACAAGTTATATCAAAAAATGGTGATGTTGATTAGCCCCACGGTCGCCTGTTTTGATTGCTCCGGTCTTCATGAGCTCCGCTGAAGCAACTCAAATGAAATATTTGTGATAAAATTAATGATTTGCTCAAAAGGGTTAGTCTTTGTGAGGCTAACAGAGGCAGACATGTATCTGATATTGTATTGCATACATAATTGCCGGCATTAAATGAAACAAAGTTGTATATCTTCTTGGCTGAAACTCTGTATAATCTTTTCTCTTGTTCACTATCTTACAATAAAAAACTTTAAACGATTCAAGAAGAAGTAAGAAGTTAGTTCTGACCCTAACTGTTAATAAAACGCGCTCACATAAGTTCGTATGTCGTTAAAGGCACAAGCAAAAAAGAAATATAACCAAATTTCCGTCATCAAATCGTCTTTTTTGATCACAGACGTGGAAATGTTTTTCAATAGTTTAATGTTTGTAGTTTAATGGCATTCGTAATAATCAAGCAAAACTATATTTTTATTTTTTTTTTACTAATTACACCTTTTCACATTTTAGCTAACGATATACTTACAAAAGTTAATAGTTTATCAAATACCTTCACCTTATAAGCTATAAAGTTTTTAATGTATTTTCATTTGAATTTCTTTAGAATTGAGAATCTTACAGTAACCGTAACCATAAATGATTTAAATACTTACTTTTAAAGAAAAAATTTGAAAAAGTATAGGCATAGTTTAGTATAAAAGTAATAACATGAAAAGAGAAGAAGTTTCCCAACAAACAAAAAGGATATTTTACAAAGAAAGCAAAGTTAAATAAGCCAAAGACAGAACATGAAAGGAAAATTGTAATACACATACATATACATTTCATTAATATCTGGGTGTGGGTATGGAAGAATAGCTTAAGTCAAGAAATTATATTTTAAATACTCCCACATACATATGTGGGAATTTTTACTACTTATTTAAGACAATAAGTGTACATTATAATGCTTTATTGACATTTATAAAGCTTCTAAAGTAGAAAATTAATTTAATATTATGCCGACTTGAGCTATTCTTTCATATTACCGCTGATATAATTGCAAACAAACGCTTGAAAAATTCATGGCAACGTTTAAATTTAAAAATTTACAATTTATAGTTTTACTAAACCACGCCCACTTTTTCATTTTAATTTTTCTGTACCAAGCCAATTTCCATTTAGAGTTGTTTGTTGTATAAATAAAACACATTTTTGTTTTTCTTTTTTTTTCAAAAAATTTCATTAAAATTTGTTTCTTTTAATTCTTCAAATGTTTGTTTTGTATTATTTTGTTTTATTTTTTCAATTGAAAGGAAAAGATCTTTAAAAATTGATTTGTTATTTTAACAACTTAAAAACAATTTACAACAAAAGTAAACTTATAAAAGGACAATAACAATATGTTGGTGTTTTTGTTTTAATTTTTCTTTTATTATTTCTCTTTGAAGGTGCTTAAAAAATGTATTTGTGAATGTGTTGGGAAAGAAAACATACAACAAAAAAACAAACAAAACCAAAAAATGTTTTATTGTAGTTGTTTTGTTGTTGGTAGTTGTGGGTAAATATTGCGGGTGTGTGTGTTGGGTATAGAATTTTGTCCAGATAGTTTTTGGGCTTAAAGAGGTGGAAAGTATAGTGCTGGTAAGAAAGAAAACAAATATATTTCCAATTTTGTTTTTTTTTTATTTTTTTTTTTGTTAAAAACAAAACAGAAAAGAGGAAAAAAAACAAGCAACCATAACAAACAAAATTTTGGCTGGATTTATTTTGTAATAAAATGTGATTCGAAAGAAGAAAATTTATTTGAAATCAGCCCCATTCATGTTAAATTGTTTTGAGGAAAACAACAAAAAAACAACGTTTTTATATTTAAACTCGTATGTATGTACATATACATATACATATGTACAGGTGTATCTCAAACAATGCGCAATTTCAACAACGAGGTTTTGATATATTAATCGTTTTCAGAATATATGCAAGTATTTTATAACCTCCGTGGGATAATCACCTTGTTGTGGTATAGAGGCTTACACTGGAAGGACTCATTTGGCTAAGCTGGCCGAGGACAATAGCTCTTTGGCAAAAAGGCAGTTGAGGAGCAGTAACTAAGAATTATCAAACGGGCTGGATGAAGGAAAAAACAGCAACTTCATTCCGAATATCACTATAATCTTTTATTCTTCTCCTAATTGGAATTTTACTGCACGGAATCTTTTTGGTTGATTGCGGTTGGTTTATTTACTAGTGAAGGTATAACACTAGCCATTGAATAATCAATCAACAGCAACCGATTTTCTTGCAGTTCGCATTTTCAAAGCAGGACCTTTGTTTATTTTCTGATTAGTATCACATACGATATTAATAAGTTTAAACTAAAGGTTCCCCTTTCCCTCATACTTTCCTACACCAACATAATGTACTGCATTAGTAGGGGTCATCTCCTGAGTGCTACCCTCATTAAAAACAAACAAAAAACCCCGAAGTAAATAATGTGAAATTTTATTGAACATAAACGAGGGGTATATAATAAATTAATAATATGAAAACGTAATTTATGTGTCCGATGAAATCCTTTCTTTTACAAAACTTGTAGTAATGGCTCGAAGATTTTTTTTACGAAATTAAGTTGAACCGCGAGCAATTTTTTTTTACTTAATCCTGCTGTTAGGTTTGGGCCATTTGGCCAATTTTTGTTTTTGCCTTGACTAAGAAATGGTGAAACATACCAACTTAAAACGTTTGCTATTGGGGTATTTTTATACTTTATTATTCCTGAAAAATTTTCAAACAAAAATAATACAATGGAAGTCAGAAAAATAAAAAATTACGAATTTTGGGTTTAGGACCATTTTGGTCCGTTATTGTTTTTTTATTAAATCTTTCGTTGCAGTTTATATATTGTATTTAGTTTTGCAGCATCTGCAAATTCCACGTTTTCTAGTTGCTGTTAATCATCGATTTTCCATTGTTTAGGAAAGTAAACAAGTCAAACACTGAATATAAACTAAAGTTAACTACCGCGAATGATATGTAAACTTACAAAGGGGAATCCCAGAAATAAAGGTAACTTGTTAAACCACTTCAAAGATATGTTATAACAGGCAATTATTAAAAAAAAAAAGAATAGTATGGTCCTATACCTAAGATACATAAGTTTTTTTTTTTGACTTAACAGCAGGATAAAATGTAGAAATAAACTAAAGTTGTCAGCTTTAAATTAGAAAATTAAAAAAAGATCGAAAATTCGTGGTTTCCTGCGATTTTTTTTTTGTTTCTATATCAGAATGATGTGCATTTTTTCAATACTTCAACAGCTTTTCCGTAACAGCTCCTATTTTTAAGTTATAGATAACTGTTCTCACACATGAGTGTTTCAACGAAAGTTTCCATGAATAAAGACAGAAAAATTGAATTGTGGTATTTTTTATGGGCCACAGATTAGGGAACTTGTGAAAGATCCTAGTTCTGTCCAATCAATGAGAGAAGTCGAATCCAGAGCTTGGTATTCATTTGCTGTGGCTATGAGTAATTTCCTAGGCAAAAAGAAATCTGACCATGACGAGCTTGTAGAGCGTATGCTATCGAGCTTACAGGAACAAGGGTGCAATTTGAGAATAAAATTACACTTTCTGCACTCGCATTTGGACCGATTTTCACAAAATCCGGGTATATTTAGTAAGCAATAGGATGAAAGGTTTCATTGGGTTCTTCGGACAATGGAAGAGCGATATGAGAGAAGTTGGACCTCACATATGATGGCAGACTACTGCTGGAGTTTGCAACGAGATCTACCTTGAATCGTTCATTCAAGGAAAAGTTATAATATACTATCGTTTGATAGTATTCGATAGAAATTTTGTTAACATATCGTCGTGCGGGAGTTTAAAGTTTTTATATATATCGAGTTAATGATGCCACTTTAGGTTTTCAACCATAAATTTTTCAAGTCTGCAATCAGTTTTCAGATATCTCGTCAAGTTTCGGAGATAAATATTCGAAAACAGATTGCAGATTTCAAAAATGTTGGTCTCAAAAACATAAAGTGGCATCATTAACTCGAGATATATGAAATGGCGGATAGAGCAATTAAACTCACTCACGACAATATGCATTAATTTTTTGTACTTTTTCGTCAAAATAATAAAACTGCATATTTCAAAAAGTAGAGTTGTTGGCAATCTCCCAGTAGTTTTTTTCATAATCGGGGCCGCAGAAATAGCCAATAATAGAAAAAAATTAAATTAAACAAGAGTTGTGTTGACCAGTGTAATAATGGTAAAATATTCCTTAAGGATTTCATGAAAATTTGTTTAGCTAATATCGATTTCAAAACTGATATAAAAATGTTTTTGGTAACGAATCTACTTAATAAGTTAAATGAAACTAAAGTTTGAAAAAATACACTAAAATGGACTAAACCTATATTTTTTTATGTGAACGGACCTAATATTGTACTCCAAATTCTTTCTTGTTTTTATAATTTTTTACAGATTTTTTTGGATAACATTTATCCCAAAAATTTCGCATGAATTTTTTAAGCGTTGCTTGTTACCATGCCATCTCAAATACTCAAAATCTTAAAAGTGTTAAATAGAGATGTAGAGTTACGTTTCTTTGTTTTATTTATTATTATTTTTTTTTTAATATGCTATTTCCAGTTCGATGACAGAAGAGATATATAGTATGTATATAAAATGTATGAATAGGAGCTTAGAAGACTGTAGGATAGAACGGTTAAGTTGAGAAGATAGACAGATGTATGGATGGAAAGATAGTTATTAAGTAAGAACACAGATAGTTGGAAAGTTTTTTTTTTTTAATTTTAGTTGTATTTTTTAAATTCTACAATTTACAAACAAATATGCGATTTTAAAGTAATTTTATAGTTACAAAAGAAAATTATGTTTTTATAATTTTAGAAACAGAAAATGCCAGTGTGTGATTGTGTATGTGTGTCTTTGATGAAAATAAATAAATAAATAAATTACAAATAAATAAATAAATTAATTAAATAAATAAATAAATACAAATAAATTTAACTATAATTTAATTTAAATTTGAGTTTTTGTTTTTGTTTTAATTTTTATAAATTTCACAAGATCTTTACAATTTATTTTTAATATTTTTTGTGCTTTAGGAAAGCTAACTAACTTTGCTAGACCGTAAAATAAATATACGGTTTAACAAGGTTCTTAGCCCATAATTAATTGCTGTGTGTGTTTTTTCTTTATAAATAAATACATATCTATATAAATAATTACATAAATATATATGCAAATAGTTACATACTCTCAACAATTTGTGCTTTTTAAAGTAAAATAATAGAAAGAACAAAAAAAAAAAAAGAAAAAGAAATTCGTGTAGAATTTCGTGAATGCTTACTATTGTTAGCCTTAAGATTTTCTTGACTTAGTTTTCTTAGTTTTTTAAATTGTTTTTTCAACAAATTTTTAACAAGTTTGTGCAAATGACAATAGACGTCCGTGTTTTTTTACATTTGAAAACATACAAAAAATGTTTGTTGAAATAGACAGAAATTTAAGGAAAGTTGTGAATGTGTGCAGAACTTAGTTTTGTTTTTTTATTTTTTAGTTTTTGCAAAAACGTAAAAAAGTAGAAGAAGTTAGTTTTCTCTTATATAGTTTGACTAGCACCAAACTCGTTATCATCATAATTTAACTACTTTAGAAAAGTACATGTGTAATGAAAATATTTTCTAAAAGAAGAAGAAAAAAATACAAACTTCCCTTTTCTTGACTGTAGTACAAAAGAAAAACAAAGTCAAACTTGTCAAAATCAAAAAGTCAAAGTTTTTTTTGGTACTATAGTATATCCTTTTCCTTTTCCTTTTTATGTTATATTCCTTATTAAGGAACAAAAAAGTCCTTTTGTTTTACAATGTTCTTAACGGAAAGCATCATTAGGTCCTGTTGTAGGCAAATAAATATTATTTTAATAATTTCAAGTATGTGTTTTGCCCCAAAAAAATAAAAGCAATAAAACAAAAAATAGAGAGAGAATGTGAGTGAGGAAAAGATAAATCTTTTTGAAAATTCCTTTTTGAGGTCGTTTGCGTTTTTATATTCGGCACTGGTTTATTTGTTTAGTTTTTAGTTTCTCTATTATTGTATTAATGTTTTAAGGATTTTTTACTCTTTAAAGCACTTGTTGATTTTTTGCTGCTGGTTTTTAAAGCAGTTGTATGTTTCTTAGATGTTTTAGACTCACGTGCTTCACGTCTAGCTTCAATAACGTCATCACCAATGATATCATCATCGTCATCCTCATCATCATCGTCAGCATCATCGTCATCTTCCCCAGTAAGGACACCTGTAATATCATCGACTCCATCATCAATATCATCATCATCATCTTCATCATCATCATCATCATCCTCCTCCTCTTCATCCTTAATTTTGTCTTTAACAACATTATTATTAACAGCGGCCGCTGTGCCAATAGGCTTATTAGCTGCTGTAACTATTGTTGCTTGACTTGGATTTAGAGTGGGGATATGATTTAAATTATGATTTTTATTAGTATTAGTACTGGATGTTGTATGTTTTTTTAGCGTGTCTACTTGTTCTTGATTTGTTAAAGTTTGTTCTTGTACTTGTTGTTGTAGTTGTTGTTCATGTTGTTCTTGTTCAAGTTTATGAGTTTCAATAGTACTAACAAAACTACCACTACTACTACTACTACTACTACCACTACTATTGATGAGATTATTATCACTACCACTACTACTACTAGTACCACTACTAATGTTATCTACTATGCTATTGCTAGCATCTTCATCATAAAAAACATTTTGTTCACCTTCGTTGTTGCTGCTACTTGCTGGTACAACTTCATTGTCAGCAACATTAGCTGCAGCTAAATGTTCATTTGTATGACCGCTTTCGGCTGGCAAATCAACACCATCAGAGATACCAGCTGCAGCTGCTTGAACGGCTGGTGCAATATCCTCAATTGGCGCAGCAGGTGCAGCAGCTACTGTGTTTTGCGCACTGACAGAAGGCTCATCATCGTCATCGTCTTCATCATCATCTTCTTCTGCAAAGTAAAGAAATTTTTTATTAAATTTTTGAAGAAAAACATAAAAACTAAATTCAAAAACATTATATTTGACTTTCACAAATTACACAATAAAGTAGAATAAAAGCTTTTCAATCAATACTGAAGCCACATGTTTTAAGCTACAGATTAGGTGTTTTAATTATTATTCAAAAAATATTTTTTTTCTTTTTTTTTAACACCCATAAAAGGATTTCATCAAAAATTTTATTTTAAACACATGAACTACAGTAGGCCACACAGCCACACGACTGCAATTGCAGTTGACTTCAGTTTTCATTCTGCAGTCCACTATATAATGAATTTCGGAACCTACATCATCATACACAGCTGATACAATCACATATCGTCGTGCTGAAGTTTATGTGCTCTATCCGCTTTTTCATGTTTTTTATATATCTCGAGTTAATGATGCCACTTTAGGTTCTGGAGCCCAAATTTTTTAAGACTGCAATCCGTTTTCGGATATCTCGTCCAGTTTTGGAGATAAATAGCCGAAAAACGGATTACAGAATTTAAAAAAAAACCTAAAGTGGCATCACTAACTATATATAATATATAAAATGGCGGATAGAGCACCCGTGGTGTGTGCATCAATTTTTATCCATGAACACTGGGAACTACAATTTAAAGTCGACTCCGAATGACAGATTTGAGAGGCTTGTTCATGGCAATCAATTACTCGCAGAACTTTTGCCAGACGACAGCTAAGCCGTAATCGCCGTTGGGGTTTAAAACCGGAGCTCTCAGCTTAGTAAAATCGACACACTAACCACTAGACTATGGCACAATACTTGATATTGATATTTTGAAAAACTGTTTTTTTTTTAATTACTTTAGAAAATTAGTTGACTCTGCAAGGACTACATTTACTTCTTTTAAAAGGATATTTTTACTGTTTTTTTCGTTTCATTTAAAGCAATATTCATTAAAGGTCAACGTTTTGATTTCTCTAATTGCTGTACAGAGAATAGTTTCAAAATACTTACCACCTAAGATATCATCAAATAATCTATCCAAGTAATCATCGTCATCGTCGTCGTCTTCTTCATCATCATCATTGGCTCCTGAATTTGGGGCAGCCTGGCCTTGTGGTCTATCCTCTTCATCATCATCATCATCTTCATCATCGTCGTCCTCCTCATCATCTGAAAGCCCCGAAACAAATAGAACTGTGTTATTCATGCATAGAAAGTAACACATGAAAAAGAAAAGAGAAAAAAAGGCAAAAAACATGGTTATGGGCACACACAAAACAAAACGCAAACTCATACTCATACTCAGTTACCCAGATACTCAATTTAACCGACAACAGAAAGTGTTTTTGTGTATGTAACTGACAGACTGTCTCACTAACTGTGTGTGGATGAATGTTTGCAAAAATAATTTTTGTGTTTTTTTTTTTCCTTGCCATTTTTATTAAAACAGACTGTCAGATATACACAAACACATACAAACAATTTTACTTAAAAGAGTAGTGCAATCAATACTGGTAGTTTTTGCTTTTTTAAACGAAAACTTCTTTTGCAAATGAACTCTATTTCGTGAATAAAAGATTTACACCGACATTAAAACAGAGGTGCTATTGGTGGTGTTGTTGTGATGCCACTAAAAGTTACTGCAAAATTTCCTTTTTCCATCTTTTAAATGCTATGTAAAGTTGTGGTTGCTTATACGATTAAATAGAAGTGAAATTCAGTTAAAGAGGAACTATACTCGCACATTAATATCCAAAGAAGATTGTTTAACATTAAGAAGAGTAAAGAGATAAGAAAAAGGGTATAAAGTGCATTAAAGTCTTATGAAATAGGGTGTAGCTTGACATACCCAAAGAAAAAAAAAAGAATATTTTATTTAAAATTTTATGATATACATACTTATTTTCTTATATATAGGGTGTTTTTTTTTCAAACTGATATAGTTTGAAATGGTGAAAAAAAATTTTGTTTTTTTTTGCAAAAAATTTTTCTTTTTATTCAACAGATCATATTTGAAAATGTATGGTCGTGCGATTCTCAGTTAAGTTCAAAACAACTTTATAGAATTACACAATAGGGTCCTTAATTTTTTAAGAAAATTTCTAAAATTTGGTAGCGTTTTTCATGCATCAGTCTATAGGTATTCTTGCTAATTTGCCAAAATCGCAATGTACATAGTGAAACGAAAATATGAACAAAGTACGATTTTAAGTAGTGGTCAAGATTCCAACAGCTGATTTTTACCTTTATAACTGGCATTCGTTTCTTCCCTGTCTACACCGGTGCTATTGTCTATTGAACATACTTGCATATATAATTGGCCATTACAACCCTGTGTCAGGGTTACGGCCTAGCTTCTCTCAGTACTCACGTTGTGTGTGTTAATTTTTATTCACGAGTACCGGGACCTACAGTTTAAAGTCGACTCCGAACAACTGACTTCTATTGAACATCATTGACAAAAATTGAGCTCAGTAGGGCAGTTAACTGTTTTGAAAGTTCTATTATACGTAGATTTGAAAAACAACTTCCTGGATAATTTTATTTCTTGTAATGATTCTTAATTTTGATTTTTGGCTTTAATTAAGTCCTGGTTTAATTTAATTTAAACTGTTTAATTCATTAAAAGAACTTTTAATAATTCTTCAATTTTGTGTTTTAAGAAGGCAATGGCATATTTAAACAATTTGTATGTTTTGTTTCCAGTTTATCTTTTTAATTATTTGTCGTATTATTAAAATTTTTTTCAAATTAAAATATTTTAGTTAATATGACAAATTCTGGTTTTAGTTGTTTTTTTTTTTTTTTTTCATTGATATTATTAACAACCTGTTTATGAAACACGAATGGTTTTTAGCACTAACAAATGTGAGTGTTCTGGTCAAAAACGACTCGTGTTCTATAAACAGGCTGCTACATTTTAATTAGAAATATTTGCAATTAAAATCTTTTAATTAAAATAACGAACTCGAGGGTTTGATCCAAAATCAATTAAAAATTTAATTGATACTACAAATATTATTATTGAGATTAATTTTTACTTAAACTATATAAATGCTCTTGCCAACAGGCTGTAGCAGATGAAATAGATTGGTTATATCTGTAGGTTTATCAGCTGAATTGCAGTCAGCTGCGTAAAACTGATATTGAGAGAACAATTAACGGTATAATTATAGAAAGCCTTTCCGAGTTGATTGTCTTGTAAAAAGTGAGTTATGTTATAAGTTTAGATCCTGTTGTAAATGTTTAGAAAATACAGACACTAATAGACACTTGTTTATGTTATTTTCTTTTATGTAGAGATAGTATAGTGCATGTATTAGAATTCAAAAGGAAATATACTATTTTTAAATAATTAATATATAAATCTACGTTGTGAAAAGTTTGTGTTGTGTGCCATAAACTATAGATAAAACGGCTACAAAAGATTTAAAGAAAACAATGATTAATGCGATTTTTTTTGCCTTAAACCTTACAGAACGCATATAAACAATAAAATCTTACCATCATCATCATCAATTAAGTCTCCTAGATCTGGCTCATCGTCATCATCATCCTCATCATCGTCATCATCTTCATCGGCAGCTTGTACGGCTACAGGAGCCACATCACTAGCCTGTTGACGAGACAAACCACGTTGCTGACGTTCAATAACTTTAACAGGTGATGCCTGGGCTTGTTGCAGTAACAGTACACTAAGTACACACAGTAAAATAACAAATTTCATTGTGATCTGAAAATATATATAAAAAAATATATATTTTTAAAGAATTATATATAAAAAAATGTATATACTATATGCCATAAAGTTAATTCATATGAAAACTATAACTGAAAACATTTTGAAATTCTTTTTGTTTTCTAACAAAAAAGTATTATTATTTTTTTTAATTCAAAATGGATTTACTTTTCATTGTTTTAATTTGATTTTAAATAAATATAACCGCATATAAGAGCAATGGTATATATAGGTTCATACATACAGAATTTACATATGGTCGCAAGAATTAAAGAACGCTGTAACTGACAAAAAACCGAAAATAAGTTTTTTGCATAATTTTTATCAGAAAAAAAAAATACGCGTCGATTGGTCCCGGCCCAGATTTCTATGATGAAAAGAAATTCACTTACGCCGTCTGCGTTTTGAAAAATACCAGTGTCTTTGTTCTACTTTCATACAGGTTTTTTGGCTCTGGTGAACATAAACTGTTTTGTCAGTTATAGCGTTCTTTATTTCTTGAGACGATATATTGTATGTGGCATAGTATTTTTTTCTCCACTTCGTGATTGTTAATAAATAAAAATGTTGCGGTAAAATGCGCTTTTATTTTATGACACAACAACGAAATAAATTTGCAAAAAGTTTTATTTTATTTAAAAGGCATCATCCATTAAATAAACCGTGTCACCCTATAAATTTAAACGAACAGGAAAACTTAAGGCATTAACAAAATGGTGAATATATGAACTGTCAGGCTATAGGCCATTAACTACGCCAAAAATATTAAGTTTTTATTCATATATTTGAGAAAAATGGCTAAAATTTAAAAACAAAGGCTAGAAAACTTTAATAATAAATCCTTTCGGATCGTTCTGGTACTCTGGCTATTGAAAAATACTCTTAGGAAAACTGAATTCAGTATAAAAATTATAAAATATTTTCGATATTTATTAATCATTAAATATCTAGAAGATCATTAGCAAAAGCATTTGTAAATAAAAACCGAATAATTTACTCTTTCTCTCTTTAGTTCTTTCATAACCTAAAGAATTTAAGAAATACTTTGTCTTTAACAACTCGGTACAAAACCCCAGCAGACTTTATTGTTTTAGAGTAAAATGTTTGTAAATAAACTGGGCTGATTTTAGATCGAGGGTGAATAAAATTGAATTCTTTTACAAAATAAAATAATTGGGACATATCGTGGTTGCCTTCAGTAGGCGAAACAGTTGCTGAGGACTCTTTCGGTATAAAATACTCAAAATCGATATCAATTGTTTAGTACCCTTACTACTACCTGGGATATCATCTCAATAGATTGCATCTCCTTAATAACTTTCGTATTTAAAAATTAAAAAGCCATAAAGGACATTTTATGCGGCTTTGGCTTAAAACAGGATCCATATTTGTATATCCATCCATTGGTTGTTGAGGCGTTTCACTTAAAAGAAAGTTCTGTGTAAAGAACTCAGTATCAAAACTCTTAAGTTCCATCTAATGAAGGAAAAGGAGTACCAGCTCTATTTAAAGGATATTGTGAAACTCTGGCTTGAACAATAGTGTATATTTTTCAATTGAAACCAATTGCATTCGGGCAATATAATTATAATGGAGGTGCCAAGGCATGAAGGGCACCCACAAAACACCATCTATGTACATCAAAAGAAAAATCCCAGTAAAAACGTTATTATAAGCCTTGTCTCCTGCAACTGAATATGGAAATTCACAATATTCAACATTTTTCGTGAGAGAATATTGTAGTGGTGCAGGTAGCTTCGAGTAATTACTTAAGAAGTTTCTTAGCGTTGTTGGTGCAAAAACCAACATTGCACTTATTCTGCACTGAAAACCATGCCAGCAATCTTTACTTCATCTTCTTTTTTTCTTAACCTGCACTAATTTTGAGGAATTGCGGTTTTAACTGCAATTGAAGTCACAGTCAACCCGCAGTTTTGAAGTGCTTTAACCGCAGCTTCAGTACCAAAGCCAGGACCACGAATTATTACAGAGACATCCTTCATACAAAATCTCTCGATTGCCTTCTTAGCAGCATTTGATCACTGACTGTGTAGCAATCACGCATAGGAGATATAGGCTGCTACTTATAAATGCATATAATCTGAATGAACAAGGCTTGTTAAGACTTTCTCAAAAGTAGCTTTACGCTTCTTTGATAACTGAGCCTGATGCACAATAAATTAACAATGATTGCAGTGTACGAGTATAAATCCTCACCTTTATTACACCCAGAGAGTGTAAAATCTACTACACTAGGAGATTCACTTTATTTGAAAATAGAACAGAACAGTTTTTGATTATACATTTTTATCGGCTGATACCTTTATTGGCGAGGAATACTGATGTATAGTAGTTGGGACTGGCACACAAACATGATTAATGAGCATCATTTAAAGAATCGATAGTGACTGTAACGATGATCATATTATTTAGCATTCATTCTTTGAATGTGAGCACCGTAGGACCGGAACACAAGGCTCCATCCGGAAGTAATGTTATACACTGACGGTTCCAGGATGGAGCCAGGTGATATAGAGAAAGGTTTTAGCCGGTAAGTAAGCAATTACTGTGTTTAGTCCGGCACGACGGGTGGCAAAAACCACTTTAGTGCGTAAATTTATCTTGCATTCATAACTGCTTATATTAGAACATAGAAAACATTATATATGGATGTACTTGCTTCTGGGTAAGCTACTGGTTGATAGAAGGCGTAATTGCCTGTGCAGCATCATTAACCGAATGAATTATTGGTGCATATTGTAACTGTAGACCAATAATTGATTAAATAACTCAACAAGGATAGAAACAACAATCAAATTAGTGGACTTTGTGTAAACCGTATATAACAAAGAAAATCTTAGATAAGTTTGAACACCACCAATAAAGTTGTGACTGAATGACTCCAATACTGCATTACCATTAAAAGCAAAAATAATTGTATTTCAAATATTTGAAAAGTTTTGGATATTTATTTAAAGCAAAATTAACCTTGACCAGATAATTATTTTTAATTTTTAAAAAGCATTAACCAAGATGCCCTGATACGAGTATCTAAGATAATAAAACAAAACAAAGTTATTTTTTAAACCAACCTCTACTTTGACTGCCACTTTGAACACTATTATAATCATGATGTATACGGGTTTCTTTTTTTTTAGTAGAACCTCTTAATCGCGTATACAAATTTATTATAAACCAATCTTTTAGTCTTTTTTCTACCTTCACAAGGAATTCTACTTTGGAGAAGATTACATTTGTTTTGTAAGGCACAAATCAAGAATTTATTTTGCCTTGTTTCTCTCCTACAACGAGAGTGACATTTTTTATAATTTTTTGCAAATACAATAATAATTATATGGAACGAATAACAGTGTTAAAGTGTTGGTATACTGGTTAGAGTGCGTGGTAAGAAACTCAAACGACTGAGATTCAAATCCCAGCGAAGGAGAAGAAATTTAAAAAGTAAATTTGCGGGTTTTCAAAAAATTATAATTAAAAAATAAGAGGTCCCCCCTTCAAGAAGTCCATCATCACGTAACCGCTCCCTGACATTTCCAGTCTATTCCACAAAGAAACGAATGATCAGGAGTACAGCGCCACGTTCTACATCCAGATAGGGCAATTGCTGTTTATCATTCAAAGGTGAAGGTATAACACTATCCTTTGAGTGATCAAATTGACAGCAATTTGTCTCATTGACATAAGGCGCTTAACATCTATCTATGTATATCTATATATTCAACATTCCAATATAATGCACTGCATTTAGTAGGGATTTACCCCTCAGTATTGGTCTTAAATAAAAAAATAAAAAAAAAAATAAGCGCGAATTTTCGATATTTAACTTTTCGGCCCTAAATTTTGCTTTTAAGGAGTTTCAAAAATGCCTAAATAAAGTTGTGGTGATGTGTTGTTGTGAGATATCCAACATTTTTATCAATTTTTTTTAATTCTGTTTGTCGACTTCCTTTAACTCAATCAAGTCTCTCATTATTATCTTATCTTTAGAAAAGAAAAAGTTGATCACACTTGTAAGACAATTTCACAAAATAATCACGTGCAATATCTAAATGTATCGGTTAGTCAGTGAATCGAATAACTGTTGGTAGTGATGAAATGGAGTGACATGAATAACTTTTCGTTTTCTTTTGTTTTAGCGTAAAACTTCAATTGAAATGTTTTAAATAACTGGTATGAAGTGTGATATTATTTTCTCTTTTGTTTTTTACAGAAAATTTATTTATTTTTGTTTTAAATTCTGTTTCTCTTTTTTTTACACATTTTTAACGTGGCAGTAGAATTGGCAAAAATAATTTTTTTTTTTAAATCTCTATTTGACATCAAAACCGTAACTGTGTACACACGCTGTGCATATTTCATTGAACCCAAAGAAAAGCAAGATAACTATTTACTACACAATTATTTTTGTCAGTTTATTTGTTTCTCTTTTTACAATATTTTCCTATGGACATTTTATTTTTTATGCAATGGAAACAAAAAAAAATTAAAAAAAAAAATAAATCGTTACATTTTTTTAGAGTAACATTATGTATTGACAGGTAAAATTGATGCATATTGCTCAGATGCTTTGCAGAGAAGTGACTGGCTATGGAGCTCTATAGGGCATGATATAAAAGAATATCACAAAAAATGTGTAATGCATTCAAAAGCAAATAAAAAATAAATAATAAAAATACAGTCACACCTGTTTTTGATTATGGATTATATGGTTCACTTGTAGGGTAAATCAAAATAAAGCATACTTTTTTCCTTCCAAATATGCGTCTAAAACAGGGATGAACAAAGATAGAATCACTTTAAATTTTTTTTTAAGACCAATACTCAGGGTTAAACCCCTACTAAATGCTGTGCATTGTAATGGAATTTTTGGAAAGGACAGTACATATATATTTTCTTATATTATTATTAAGCGTCTTAGGAATGAGACAAATTGTTGTTTTGAATTAATCATTCAAAAGCCAGTATTATATCTTCAATCTTAACTGATCAACAGCAATTGCCTCTTCGTTGCATGTTGTTTGGGTGATGAGTGTCTTCGCTAAGTAGGTTTAGCTCTCATTTGGTTCTTTCCAATAGGTAGCGCTTGTCTTCCGATCATTCGTCTTTGTTGTCGATGGTTAAGGCAGAATAGTGTGTGTATTAATAATAAAAGAATATTAAGTATCGGTTTTGAAATACCAATTCATAGTTTCATGCTTTCTTGTGTTGTAGCCTTAGTGCTTTAATTCGGAAAGAGTTACAAAGACAAAATTTTGTTCTTGGTTAGTTAACTACAGAGAGAGAGAGAGAGATATACGAACGGTTAGTGAAACAACTGTAGTCGTAATGAACGGAACTCAGAATGCAATAAGTGATAAAGACTACTTTATACCAGTTTACCGAAAGACAAGCTAGCTGAGAGCTACCAAGTCAGAGCTGAGATTTGAACCCGGCGCTATCGTCTTAGTAAGCCAACACACGCCACTGGACCACGGCGACTAATAATATATACATACATAACTGGCCTTTACAACCCTGTGTCAGGGTTACGGCCTTGCTTCTCACAGCACTCATGTTGTGTGTGCCAATTTTTATTCATGAGTACCGGGACCTACAGTTTAATGTCGACTCTGAACGACAAATTTGAGAAGCTTGTTCATGGCAATTAGTTACTCTCAGAGCTTTTGCCAGAAGACTGCTGAGAGGTAGTCGCCGAAAAAAATATAATAATAATATAAGAAATCAAATATACCCTCCTTTCCAAAAAAATTCCAATATAATGCACATCATTTAGTAGGGGTTTTACCCCTGAGTATTGGTTTCAAAAAAAAATATGTCGCGTCCGTTGCCAAAAATCCATATTAACTATTTTTATTAATTTTCACTCTAGACAGTTTTTATGCTGTTCCATTTCCTTTGTATGAAAATAATATTTTTGACACAATTTAACAGTGAAAGCTAATTTTTATTTTCTATTATTTTTTAAAGTTCACAAGAAGTTTTGTGCAATTTTTTTCCAGGCAATCAAATGCATAAAAACATGTTTAACTGTGTATTCTCAATACAGATATAGCAGATATTTGTTATACTGATTGACTGTTTTACCGTTTCAAGTTACGCATGTGGTCAGTGTGTTATAGTTTTTAAAGACAAATATAAAAAAAATTGTCATTTACAATTTGATTTTACGTTTTTAAAAGTTAGTTATTGAACTCAGTTCGATTTTTTTGTGTGTAGTTTTGTCACACAAAAGTCCTTTTACCACATTGAGTCATTAGACTTTTATAACTACAGCAGTAATATGTAGAATGCATTCACATTTCTTTTTTTCTTTTTTTTGCCAATACAAAAAGAGTGTTTTTAGATCATTGTATGTTTATTTGAAGCAAAAGTTCTAGTGAAATAATTATTCCAGTTAAGCATTTCTTGTTCCTTTATAAGTAATAAAAAATTTTTTTAGTTTTATCGATATTTCACTACTGCCTTCGTTAAAAAAAATGAAATGCACCTAAAGAGTTTGAATTATGATTAATCGAAACTAAGTTCTTAACCATTAGATTTTTCTTTCTTTTAAGTTAGTCAAATACCGTGAAATAAAAAACATCTTTACCTTAAATTTTACTGGTATAATTTGAATTTTTGGCCAACAGTCATCTCCATTTCTTACCTCACTTTCAATCAAATTCTGTCATAAGTTAATATTCTGATATATGATCCAAATATATTACCAAACAATAGTAGAATAAAAGAAAACTAAAATAGAAAACAACTTCAGTGAAATATAGCACAGCTAAAGTAGAACTCTAATAGAATAAATAGGACCAAATGATGCTGTTATACAATTTTACTCTGCTTTACCTCTTGTTTTTTGATAAAAAACTAATGCATAAAAGCGGCACAAAAATCTATAACAGTGTATTTCAGTTTTGATCGGACCTACATTCTATATTTGCACGATACTATAATAATTCCAAAAGGTGTATATGTTTCTGATTTGGCTTGTCGCAAACAATCTTTATATATAACATAGAAGTTCATACAAAACTGGCCATTACAACCTAGTCTCAGTATTACAGCCTAGCTGCTCGCAGTACCCATGCTGCATGAATTTTATTAAATTTTTATTTTCACTTTATTTTCTTTAATTTGTCTTTTTTTACAGAAAATATTATAACCCCTTAAAAATATATGTAGAAGGAAACTTGTTTCGTTTGATAAAAAAAATAAATAGAAATTTAATCGTAAATGATTTTTTTTCTTTTCTTAAAATCATAAATAAAAAGAAAAAACTTTTACTTTTGTGACACTCTGAAAACAACATGATTGGTGGGTTGATCGGTTGTCTTCATTGCATTTTTTTTAATTCATAAAGTCAAGTGTGTACAAGTCAGCTGTAAATAACTTTACACGTATTCAACAAACATATATGAAAATGTATGTATAGGTACATGGTGTGAGACGTGCGCATTTACAGCATTTTTGTGCGTATTGAACTAAATTTCACTGTGTGTTGTTTTCAAGCCAGAAAGTAATATCATGTCACCAGGTAGGTAACTTTCTTTTTATTTATTTATTTTTTTTTGTTTCTCGTTAAAGATTTTTATATACATTTCAGGTTTGGCTTGTTTTTTTTTTTCTTTTTTTTATTTTTTGTTTTATTTGTTTTCTGTTTTTTATTTCAAAGGGATATGTCAATTCAAATTCTTGATAAACTTTCAAAAATAAGTGTTATTCACACTATAGCAGAGAAATAAATGAAAAGAAAGTGAAATGAATGTTTATTGATAATTAAGACCGAATGTTTGATACCCTATATATTGTATGCATACATACACAATGGAAATAGGTCAGAATCGAATTTTTTTCTTGTGTACGCTGCAGCAACAAACTGGTTATAATTTTAGTAATTGAAACTATGTTAGTGTATATTTTGATCTTTAATTAATTTTGTTGGGACAATTAAAATTTAAATTTTTTAAACTAAATTCTGACAAATATTGCGCCAATTTGAAAGAAAAAATCACAACTTGTGTTCTAAACAAAACTCTAATATGCCACCTACACCAGGTATATGAGCTTCGTTATACCGCTCCTAATTGGAATAGAGTTTTACTTTGCTTTAATTTAATAAATTCTTCAGAGACATGGTAAATTCAACCTGGTATTGCATGCTCTGTCTGCTACAGGGATAAGCAACACGCGGCCCTTTAAACATGTTCATGCGGCCCCCAAGCAAACGTTACTCCTTCTCAAAATTACGCACAACTTGTATATAGACATTTTAAACAACGAATATCAATTACGATTCCAAATGTTCAAAGCTAAGAAGACAGTAGATTCCATGAAAATCGCAGGGAAAACGCGATTTAATATCGATTTGTTTACAGTTCCCGAAAACTTTCATATGGAAGTGATTGACATGCAGAATAATACTGATTTAAAAAATGTATTTCTCTCAGTAAACATCGAAAGTATTTATAAATCTTATGTGAGCCCTGAGAAGTATTCATTTTTGATGAAAAATGCAAAGCAAATGATGTCTCTGTTCGCAAGTACATATCTTTGCGAACAAATAATATCAATCATGAAATTAATTAAAAATGACCACCGATCAAGATTGAGTGATGCACGATTAGAAAGCAGAGTATGTGTAGCTAAGCTGTGCAGAAAAACGTTGAGCAACTCCTTCAGCTCCGTCAAATTAGGAAAAGACCTCTCCGAGCCTTTTAATACCGTGCGAGGTTTCAGACAGGGCGATCCCTTATTCTGCGACCTCTTCAATTTCGTCATGGAGAGGGTGTTGCGAAAGGCGGGTCTGCATCGTAAAGACACTATATTTAACAAAACTTTCTAGCTCCTTGCGTATGCAGATGACATACACATCATGGGGTATTCTAAGCGAGATGTCACAGCAGCCTTTAATGCTATTGAACGGGAGTCTGCAAAAGTGAATCTGGCGGTAAATGAGAGCAAGACGAAGTACATGTTGTTGACGAGTAGGGATGTTGAACGTATTGTCTCTCTCAGTACCATCAAGAATGATGTCAGTCTGAAGGGCAAACGAAGAATCACACTGGCCAACAGGTGCTAATACGGTTTCAGTAGATAGTTTAGTAATACAGAAGTAGTAATAGTAATAGAGAATTTCAAGTAAATTGGTTTTTCTGTTCTTTTTTTTGTATGTGTTATTATTTTGTAATTAAATTTGTATATGAAATCTTTACTTTTTTATTCTAATTTTTATTATAAATAAAGTTTTGTCAATTATTAATAATTACTTTATGTGCTTTGGAGCGTTGATTAAAAAAGCTGCACCACCCTTGGTCTACTATAAAAACCGTGAAATTAATGATTAAAAAAAAGCTCTAGAATAGTCCGAAAACATTTTGCTTGAAACTGATTCGAGTGTAGAAAGTAAAACAAAGATTGGTTTCTAAGATATTGTTGCACCGACATATGAGCTTTTCAAGTTTATACGTGTACTGTTACTTTTCCGCATAAGGTTGTGTTTAAAAACAACTTTAGACTTCGCTAAACCTAACACCATCATTTGTTCATACTTTTTGACTTATGATTTTTATTGCCTACGAAGTAATACAGAAGTCAATAGTTAGTTTCTATAGGAGGTACCACGCCTACTTGTCTGCTCTTTTTTCTACTAATGATTTTTCTTTATTACGAAATCGATCACACCAAATCTAGAAACTTAAAATTCAACACTTCTAAAGAAATCAATATTTAAATTGTATGGGTGGTACCACTCATACTTTCCCAATTCCGCCCACTTTCTAATTGATGATTTTCCTCGGCCGTAAAGTTATTCAAGCTAAGCTTTGAAACTTTATCTTCAACAGTTCTCAAGCATACCCTATTGCACTTTAAGTGATTGCTTCTATCTATTTTCCAGATTGCAACAAAACCGGTTCAATCGGTTTGGCGTATAATTATAGAATATCGTTGATTATTGAACAGAATTTGTATAAGTAATATGATTACTATTCTGGATTTGTCTTACAACAAATAACATCTCTAGCAAAGCCACCACAAAGTAAACAATAAAAAAACAGGAATGTAAAATATGGTAAAACCTTATAAATAAATTACAAAAAAAAGAAAAAAAAAACAGCCAAGTAAAGGTAAACAAGTTTTTTTTTAATTTTTTTCTCTTTAAACCATTGTTGTTGGCTATATTTTCTTTTTCCTTTGCCACATTTAAAAATGTAAACGAGGTATCTGTGGCATATATAATGGTGTTGTTCAACATGCCAAAACGTCTGCTGCTGCTGCTGCTGCTTTTTCTTTTGTATATTAAACAAAGCAAAAGTGGTAATAACAATGAGAGCAACAAAAAAAACAACAAAAATATATATGAAGTTTACCATGCAGTTAATACACGTAAAATGCTTTTTCTTATTTGCTCCAACTGTTAAAACTGCTGTATGTAGCCTTAGCCTTTAGGCGCCACTACTAAAATCAGGTTAAAACCATGCCAATATACTTATTGTGCTCCTTTGCCACTGTTACTTACTAGTAGTGGTGATAGTTGATGATAAAAAAATAAAACTGGATTACGCATACTTGCACAATGGTTAAGAATTATTGGTTAATTGACACCAACTGTGTTTGTGAGGTGAAAATTTACAAAGAGAGAAAAAAATAACGAACATTTAAGTGGAAAGCAGTAAAAGTTATTGTCTGAGTTATATTTTTTTTTAAAGAGTACAAAAATTTAACACTATCGGCTATGTTCTGTAAAACAAATGAATGATATTTCAAATTCCTATAACTTTAAAATATGAAAATCGTTTAAGAACAAAAGGAAGTACATGTTGTCAACGAGTAGGGACCTTGTACGTTTTGGCTCCTGGGTTACTGCCGGAAACAATATATTTGATGTGTTCAGGGAATTCATTTCCTTGGCCCCGCCATCAGTTAGTCTGGAAATCAAGCGAAGTAATACACGGGCCAACAAGTTTTCCTACGGGCTCGGTAAGCAGTTAAAAAACAGGGATCTCTTTCGTATGCCGAAATTAACTATCTACATGTCGCTGATTCTTTAGCTTTAGCTTTTGTCGATGCAGCAATAATTGGAATGTTGGACTAACAAATTTTTGCAAGATCTTTGGTCCACTATGACATGGCGACGAGTTTCGCATTAGAACCAACTCTTAACTGTCTGAGCTCCTCGGCAATGTCCAGCACTTTAACATCCAGCGGGAAGGCTGCCTCGGTCATCTTGTTCTGATGGAAGGAACTGTTGCAGCGAAAAAAGTTTTCGATGCAAAAGGTCACTGTGAGCCTGCGTAGAGGAAGAAGGTGCATACTAAGCAGCGCTTCTGTTAAAGGCTAGTGTTGAGGCAAGCTGAAACTCGTTAACAAATTGTTATGGCCAGATTAGTAAAAAAAATAAGAAAATCTTTTAATTTTTTTTTAATGACAATTAATACAACTTTTTTAATACCGAAACTGTGTACAATATTTGAAAAATAAAATCGAATTGTCTTTAAAAAACCATTTCCAAATCTGAATAAATTAAAAAAAATCATAGCGTTACATAAATTTTAATTGTCACAATTAAATGGCAAAATCAAAGAATAATTAAATAATAAGTTTTCTCAATCAAACATTATAATTGTAGAAGTAGCAGATAGCAGCTAAACCCCTACTTAGCGAAGGCACTCACCACACAATCAACATGCAACGATGAGGCAATTGCTGTTAATCATTCAAGGGTGTTTAATTCATCAGTTCACAGCAATTTGTCTCATTCCTAAGGCGCTTAATAATAATACATATAAAAAAATATGTATATGTACTGTTTAATCTATTTTTGTTATTAACGCTAACTACACATAGTGCAATGTTGCAGTTCTCTGTCACAAACATTCATGTAAACAATGTTTATGCTGAGAGATATCTTCCAAAAACAAAACATTTAAAAACAAGCCTTTAAAAAATCGAAAGAAAAAACAAAAAAAAAAGCCTTCATATAACTGAGTTACTAATGGGCGTATGGCTGACACTGATTTTAAGATATTTTTGTTACTCGTCTTCTTTCGAAAGCAAAAATACTCGTATGTGACAAGAGTGAAAGCGGTTTAGAAATTATTGTTGACCAGAAACACCAGTTAAGTATATGTCAATGAGATGGTGTACGAGTACATGCTGCTTAAGTTGACAGTGTGGCATTTGTTTATTCATTTATGATAAATATATCGCTTATACATTGTGTAAGTGGGCTTAAATGTTTTAAAAACACAACAAAAAGGAAATGTGTTTTCTTAGCTTTTAAAAAAAAAACTTAATTGCAACGTTAATGATGAGAGCAAAGAAATATGTTGACTTTGACCGTTAAAGCAGTAGTAAGAAACCATTAACCATTTTCTGTTTTTTGTTTTCTGTTTTCTTAAGTATGCAAGTAAATGGTGTTTTATTTGTAATAATTGTGTATGGTTTTGTTAAGTTGTTTTTATTTTTTTTTTTCTCCATTCAATTAAAGTAATTACTGTAAACTTTGTTTGTTACTGCAAATGCAACTAAAATGTTGCTCTTAATTCCCCAGTTGCCACTTGTAGTAGTTGATTATAAAACTTTTTTTTTAGTACTATTTTTCTTAATCAAAATAAAAGAAAAACAAACTTTTAAATGGATTTTTCCCTTATTTTGCTTTATATATTATGTTCTTCCTTCCTTTTAATTTGTTATTTACACAGGCAGACATTCACATGTACATACATGCCTACACACATACATATGTGTCTGTATGTTGTTTTGTTGAACAATTTTCTTTTTTTTTGTTTTTCTTTAGCTTTGCATTTTCAACTTAAAAGCCTTATTTTGTTGTTTTTAAGCTGTAGCAAAAATTAGGAGGTAAAAAGAAATCTGTATATGCTAAAATATAAAAGAAAGAAAAACTTACAACATCAGTGACAACCAGGTAATGTTTTGTTGCCGGCAACAAAAAATAAAGTTTTAATCAATAATTCCCTTAACTAAAGTCTCAGCTGTAAACTTGTGCAAAGACTTATAACACATTTACTTAACAAAAAACACCTAAATATGAGCTGTGTGTTGGTATATATATAAAAAAAAAACACCAAAAGATAGTTGGAAAAAAATAATCATGATTTTCTTATTTTCCCAAAAGTTTTTGTTGTTGTATTTTTTAGTGTGTTGCTGTTGCCACTTACGTACATACATATGTATGTATGTATGTTATCGTTGTTGTTATTTATAATGCTACGATAGCTAACAATGTTGTTATACCCAAACTTCTAACCAATGTTGTTCAGTTCAATTTTTTTTAGTACCTACAGCGATTGTCGTTGATAACTAAACAACATACAATAAAACTGTTATTACCTTTTGCAGGAGAGATAAAAAACGACTATTGCAACCTGCTGCCTTAGGCCGAGGCCACGCATTGAGCGGCAAAGCGGTAAGCGGCTGAGCGGTGGGCGGCAAAAATGTTAATATATGGAATACTACTGAAGTTGCCACGCAATGAGCGGCATTTCTGAGCGGCTAAGAGGCGCCGCTGAGTGGCAAAGTATAGACACGGCAACAGTGAATGCGGAGCTTATAATTTCATCTCTACAAAGCCGACCGCTATTATGGCAAGATAGATGACCAAATTTAAAAAATAAAAATATGGCATTTTAACAACTAACCGCACTAACCGCTCAGAAATGACGCACAGTAATAAGCCACTTGCCGCTCATTGCGTGGCCTCGGCCTTATTCTGTAATTCTGCAACGCTTACAGCTTGTTCCAGAACACGAATGATCTAAGAGACTCTTCATGGAACATGAATGGTTTTTGAAATTTTTTTGACAATTCGTGTTCTATAAACTGACGAATGTCAAATTTTTAGCGGTGGAGTCTACCCAGCAGAATTTAGTGCTTACCAATAAGCTATTTTGTAAGGGAGAAATTGTATACTATCAATTACTCGTGCGCATCAATAATGGATGATTTTTATATGAAATGAGCCGCTAAAATGCAATAGAAACGCAAAATTATTGCAACCAGTAAGCAAATATTTTACAAAATCAAAAATAATACCTTATCCTATAGCATCTTTGTTAGCTTGAAGGTATGTATAAACAATATAATGCTTCCTTTATTACTTACAATTTCATTTATTGCTTCCAAATTTGAAAAAATTTTCTGCTGGGTAAGAGACTGTTCATAGAACACGAATGGTTTTTGACATTCGTCTTTTTATATGATAAACACTAACAAGTTTAAGTGTTTTTGTTAGTGGTTATCATATAAAAAGACAAATGTCAAAAATAATTCGTGTTCTATAAACAGTCTCTTAGACTCCACCGCTAAAAATTTCTAAACAAAGGCGTAGTTTCTTATAGATGATAACTGTCATATGCAAAACCTTAGCAGCAATGCCAGATGGGCGTAAATAAATTTTCCTCTAGCTTCATGTCGCAATATATTACCCTGAAATGAATGTCGTTTACAAGAATTTTCTGTGCTTATTCAAAGTATGTATAACATAAAGAACTCTGATGAGACCTTGGTAGCTGGGTCGAAAACTAATTCAGATCTGCTGTGTTGTGCATATTCCTTAACGGATATTAATTCTCATAAGAATACCCGTATTAGGATCTTAAGACATTTATATTCACTTTTAAATAACTTTAAAAGGAATTTGAACCAGTGAAATCGTTCAAAAAAAGGTGACCTTTTTACTTTAAGTTATTAGTTCGGTAAACTTTTGCAACTCTGATTCTAGTTTCTTTGCAAATGCGCTTTTAATGCTGTTTTAGATCTGTTTGGCCTTCTATATTTAAGAATATCAACATCAGAACTTAGATAGTGGACTAAGAAATAAAATTTTTTATTTAAATTTTCAATTTTCACCCAGAAATTTAAATTGATTTTGAAAACCATACCCATATGTGCCATATAGGGTGCACAAATATAGCAGCTATTCCAAATTGCAAGTAGGTTAAGTATTAAATATATAAATGTATTCACCTGCAAATACTTAAATGTGCATGTACTTATTTGTGTTTGCGTATATACTTTTTTAATCAATTAGTTTATACATAACTAAACGGAATATATATACAGACATACATACAGGTACATAAGTATGCATGCCCTATATATACGTATGCTGCTGTTTTTATTTGAAATAAAAAAAAAGAATAACTAAGAGTTTAATAAAAAAAAACTAACAAAAATCTAAAGTTAAATGGATATTATTAAGTTTGGGTAAAAGTTAGCACAACAAAAACGCACGTTTATATTATACAACATATATAACGGCATTTATAAATTACAGATATGCACTTATAATAAAAGTTACAGCCACAATACTTAGAAACTTTTACTTTTACAGAGAGTAATGGAACGATGAAACAATAACAAAAAATAGGTCAAAGTCATATAAAAAGTTATTAATTAGAACATGACAGAATGTAGTTATTTAAATGACCTTCACTGTTTTTCAATAAGTATTTATAAATTTCTTGCTAACTTTAAAGCTGCATACGTATGTGTACATACAAGAGAGTATGCATGTGAATTGACAGCATTTTTAAATTTGATTAAAATTGTATCTATAAGCTATTATTTCACTTTGTATGTTATTTTTATTTTCGGAATTTGAAATCTGATTCCTTGCAAAGTAAAATCTTTTTCAACAAGAGCAATTGTTTAAGAATATGTTCACACTTGTGTTTTTGAACACAAATTTTAAGCAAAATGTTTTAATAAGTAACCGTTCACATTATATTTGAGATGCTTAAGAATGACGATTTATCGGCGAATGTTGGTGCTTGTATAAAATTTTAGACAAGTTTGGGAAAATTAAAAATATAAATTGAAAAAATTGGCACAATACAATTATGGAATTTTTAATATAGATGACTTATTAAAAGGAGAGCAAAACGTGTATAAAAGAAAACCTCGTCTCATACAAAAAAATATAAATAATTTGAAAAAACAATTAATCCTGTTGTTCTTATTGTTGTTACTTTTCACACTACAATAATATGTTTAGTAACCATAAAAACATGACAATTATATACTAACATACATACATACATACATAATTGGCCATTACAACCCTGTGTCAGGATTACGGCCTAGCTTCTCGCAGCACTCATGTTGTGTGTGTTAATTTTTTCCCATGAGTACCGGGACCTACAGTTTAAAGTCGACTCCGAACGACAGATTTGAGAAGCTTTTTCATGGCAATTAATTACTCCCAGAGCTTTTGCCAGAAGACTGCTGAGAGGTAGTCGCCGAAAGAAATAATTGTTTCATATTTCTTTTTTTTTTTAAAGATGTCGGAGCTGAGATTTGAACCCAGCACTATTGTCTTCGTAAGCCAACACACTAACCACTAGACCACGGCGACTACTATATATATACTAAACACACCCAAAATTTAATGCAACTCTGTCATTTACGTGTTTAACCAGGTGTTTAAAATTAAAACATCTGATTTGAGATGTTTAACAAAACATATCAATGTATGGCAACAATTGAAATGTTAAACACATTAGGTGTGAACATAGCATAAGAATATGTCAGATTTAACTGATATACCTATAAAAATAGGTCGAAAAAAGCATGTTAAATAGTGGTTAGAGCGTTCGCACAGAAACTTAAACGACCAAGGCTCAAATCCCAGCGAAGGAGAAAAATTGAAAAATTAAATGTGCGGTTTTTCGAATATTATAATTTAAAAGTAAGAGGTTCCCCCCCCCCCCTCTCCTTGAAGTCTATCATCAAGAAACTGCTCCCTGAACAGAACAAATGATTAGGAGTGAGGCGCCAGCTTTTGGGAAGATAACATCTAACCTGCTTAGTGGAGACGCTTACCACTCATGTCCAATATCCACCGACATATGGGGCAATTACTGTTGACCAATCAAGGGTGAAGGTATAACACTGGCCCTTGAGTGGTCAAATTGACAGCAACTTGTCTCATCAACAATGCACTGCATGAGTAGGGGCTTACCCCTGAGTATTGGTCTTAATAATAAAAAAAACATGATTAAGAAAGTGTTGTGTAACTGATTTGTAAAAATGTGTGCAAGTGTAACTTTCTGAATAGAATAAGTGGTCAGCTTATGGCCGTATTCATAATAAATAAAATAGATTTCAAATATTTTCTAAATCAGTTTTTTAAATCACTACAAATCAAAACGCTTCGTTATTTCATATAAGTCTTAGGATATTGCTGTCAGTGTCATTCTCATAATACATACATAATTGACCATTACAACCCATTTTCAGAGTTACAGCCTAGCTTCTCACGGTACCCATACTATTGTGAGCTTAAATTTTTATCCATGACTTGAGAACCTTGTTCATGGCAAACTGTTGTTCTTAGAAATTCCAGTATCTGTTCTATAGTATGTAACTCAATTAAAAATTGGTCTATACGATGTAGGATGTAAGCTATCTTTAATTATAAACTGAAACTGTATATGCATTTTTTACACTTAATTTTAATGTCAAAACTGTGATAAGGGATCTTCTAATGTCTTAAGAAAAAAAACTATATTTTGTTTGGCATTTTTATGCGAAAGCTTAAAACACTTAAACAAAATCATTTAAAACAATGCATCAAAACTCAAATATTTTCTTAAACATCGCGATATTAACAGTTTTCTTATAAAACGAGAAAAAGTAAATTCACATTAAAATTAAAATTTTAGAAAAAAATTTAGAGAATTTTTAAATTTATTTTTAAAATTAAGTGCACTGACATTGACAGTTAAAATATGCTTGAATATGTATGTACGTCTATGGAAGAAATATAAAACACTGTAATCAACAAGAAACCATTGTAAAAAGACATAACAATTGAAAAAAGACAAGAGTGAACACATACATAGTATGTGTGTATGTATATAATCTAAAAGAAAATTAATATTCTTTATAAAATTCATCAGAAGAAAAAAAAAAAACTAAAAATCACAAAAAGCGTTAGAATTCAAGTTTAACATGCGAAAAGATGTTCTTCTTTGCCTTAAAATAAATGGCATTCATCCCATAGTGTGTGTTTTTGCATTCGCTTTTTTCTATCTCTCAGCGTGTTTGTAATCCTTACCAGCACATGATGATATTTGTGTACCTAATTTACTACATACATAGTTAAGATGTATAGACACTCATACATACATGGTTATATACATAAATAGCACAAACAATATTGAGCTTAAAGAATAACAAAAAAGGAAGTGGGAAAAAACATACGAGTGCATACATATGAACATGCATGTACATATTCTAAGAGCAAAAGAAAATTGCAAGAGAGAAAACAAATGCAAATGCAAAAAAAAGATAGTGAAACAGTAATCATAGAAAACCTTACAATTTCGTACTACAACACTTAACAGTTTTTTTTTTTCTTGTTTATTCTCATTCATGCATTTGACTACGTTCTGGTAGATAATAGGAGGTTTCTCTCCCCAGGCTTTAACTACATGACCTCACAGTTCATTTAAAGAAGTTAGGACTCGCACCACACTCATTTTCAGTTCTCCCAGAGGTGCTCAAGCGGTAGTACAAACTAATTTAATTTTTTATATTTTCTATGTATACAGAAAATATTTTAAAGACTTCCTTCCAAAGAACAAAAATCGTAATTTTATGGGCATGCACATAACGTAAAATCGTTATTTTGTTAAATTTGGCAGCTCTAAACAACACTTGGAATATTAGTTGCTGTTTTCTGTTAGTGTTGAATTTGATTCTCTAAATGAATGTTTTTTTTCTACTCTAACTCTCTTCCTTAGATTTAATTTTTCTCGTTTTATGTTTTTGTTTTGCTTCTCTCAAATATTATTTTTCTTTTAGTGTTCGTTTGCATTTAAGCCACTTTATCTTAATTGTGTAAAGTGCTTTGATGTCTGTTGTGTAAGTGTGGGCAAATGGAATAGTGAGAAAAATCTTAATTGCAATGTTTGTTGGTATTGACACTGTCGCAATTAAAATTCAATGATTATTCGAAAAGTATTTGCAACATTTATTTATTGAGACACATAAAGGAACAAAAAAATATGTTGCAAATATTAGTACATTGGGTTCTGTTTCAATAAAATAAAAACAATTTCGGATTTTAGTCCGATATTTTCCTAAACTATCAAACCTATGGATAGAAAAGAAGGACCTTGAAGCAATTGAAAGTGTGGGTCCTGGACGCAGGACAACCATGCGAAACTGGCAACCATGCCAAAAAAGGGGTCCACCTTGCAGTAATGCAAATGTGGTTCTAAAGTGGTATACTTCCCCTGGTGAGAAGATAAGGGGGGTTTTTAGTAGATACATATATCCTTCTGGATGAGTACGACATATCATGCGACGTGACAAACTCCACGATAGCATAAAGCTTTGTCCCTTCTTTCCGCATAAGAAAAAAAAAATCAAATGGATTGTTTAATGCCAGTTAAACTTAATTTAGTTAAACCAAATAGGAGTATTTCAAAATAATTCATAAAAATTTAGTTCAAATACATGAGAACGAGTAGCTTTAAGCCATCTAGATCATGACTGGTAAAGTGTACATTCAGTCTTTGAATGTAATCTTTTTCGAAAAAACCCGATGTGTTTAAAAAATTAATTGAAATTTTGTACTGCTTGCGGATTGTGCTTTTGATAAATTTTTTTTTATATTTAAAATCTTATCTTGTATCTTCTTAGCATATCATCAACTTAGAAATATGTGTTAAAGGCTCTAGGTTCGAGCCTCTGTTTCATCCGAATGGGATGACAATTACAAGAACAGCAATGATGGTAAGAAAAGGAGAATATGATAAAAACTGTTGTGTGACTTTACTTCGACTAACTCATACAAGTGTATGTACATACATATGAAAGAATATAATTTCAGTATGCGATTTCCAGAAAAGTGTGAGTTAAATAGTTGATGTTTGGTCTTGAATATGCACAGGACACAAAGAACTCTGATGAGACTACCGTAGCTGGAGTCGAAAACAATTGTTCAGTTTGGCTAGTGTACTATTCCTTCACGAACATCATTTCTTCTTTAATTACCAAAAATATTCATTGCCGTTAACTTTGATCTAATGAAAGCGTTTCTGACGAAACAAAAACTTAGAAATAGTTTGAAGGTGTAAAGAATAAATAAATGTTTTTAGGCTGCTATTGACTTGTGTTATAAATATTTCTATGAGGCTAGAAATTGAGGAACGATTCGTACTTATGCGAAGCATTACAATGGTCTAGGAATATAAGTTATGGAAAGGAGCAAAGAGGCAATAGTGTTTGTGAAAATTAGAACAAAATCAAGCTTGCGGTTGAAAAACAAGTATTCTCTGTGGTATATTAAACAATTGGACAATCAACAAAAGAATAAGACTTTATTTTTAAGTAATGTGCATTCCCCATTGTAATACCAATAGAACAGCAAAACAACAAAAAAAAAATTAATCACTTTTCCTGGGGCTAGAACTGGAGTCTTCAGCACATAGCGTCATATTTTGCCGATACTCGAATGAATCGATAGAAGAATTGACGGATACCTCACCCTCAATAAAATGCAACTTTGCCCTCCTGTGTACTCGGTCGAGATGTTCCAAACTAGAAGCATCGGCCCCTACATGATAGTTGTACTTCTTTTTGGTTTTGTTTTTAAGAGTGTACTTTCATTTTGCTTTAATTCTTTCCTTTTTTACATAAGAATTGTATCAGTGAAAACATCATATCTTTAATCTGACCGATATATGCACAAAATTTAGGTTTTAGGGGTCTGCTTTTAATATATTTTACGGTATCATGCAGCTGTGGAAGGGAGGGAGATAGGAACATACTACCGGTTCCCTATTATAGTTTATCGGTCTAATAGGTAATAGAATGTGGTCGATAATGCTTTCATTTTCTATTTGTGTGAAATGACCAAAGGGATGAAAATACCCTAAAAATGGCCGTGGCAGAGTTTTTGCGTTTCGTAACGTAATAGAAAATCATGCCTAAGGATATATTAAATGCCATCAATATTGATTTATGCTTCTCCTTAAAATAGTTAAGCATCACTGTTTATGTAATTAAATTTGCCTGTTTAGATCATTTTAATTTTAATTTAGGACATCGTCCCACAAATATTATCGCAGTTTTGTTAGGTTTAATTTTTATTGCACAAAATACATACAATCGAAGATATTGGTTCACTAGATTTCGCTGCCTCAACTCAACAATTCGCATGTGCGTTGCAGTTGAGAAGACAAACAAAACAAATCTTTAGATTTAACAATTATCGTAAATAATTGAAAAGTGCTTCAGCACAAAACTTTTATATTCAAAAGGTTGGTTAAATTTTTAAAGAACTTGAGAATAACCAAACTCTCCTTGACGTCTTTAAAAAATTCCCCGTGTGTACTTTCTTTAAATGTCTAGTTTGTCTATATTTAGTTTCTAAACACCATTTTCTTTTAAAAGGTATACATATTTCATTTAATATTTCTAGCATTTATAGAAGTTTTTGTTTTTGCAAGTATTTTCCTTCGACTTGTTTCCGTTTTTATTTTTTCTTGGCCATTGTTGTTGCAGTAGTAAAAGTATTTGTACGTATATACCACCTAGAACGATACGTAAAAATTTCATGCTTCTGTGGTAGTAGTTTTTTTACCACCAACAATTGGGTCAATTGTAAGAAAAGCAGTTTTAAGACCAAAACTCTTTGAATAAAATGTGTGTAAATGTTGGTAACATACGAGTAAGTAGCAGTAGCAACCAGAATCTTTAAACTTTATTGTTTAAAACATATACGACTACATATGTTGAAAACACATTTGGTCAGTACAAAAAGGAAACTTAAAGAACAAGCTTAAGAAACTGCAAAAGAAACCAATATTTAGAGTGTAAGACCAAAAGATACAGCAACAACCTTTTAAGAGCAATTTCTTGAAAGTGGCACAAAATAAATAAAGTTTTAGGAAAAGTAGAAAATTATAAAAAAGAAAAGAAAAGAAAAAACCCCCCAACAAAAACTAGAATAACTGACCAAGCATTTGTTCTATATATAGAAATCGTATAACTGTTGAAAACATACATATAATCAGCCACAATTAAAGTGGCCAATAACAGCAGAAAAACTAAATCATTAACTGCAAGTTGATCGTATGGTTTCTATCCTTTTTGTGCGAACAAAAGAAAAATAAAAATTAAATAGAAAATAAAAATTCTTTTGAAAAAGATAGCAAACCATACTTTTTTGTATACGAGTATGAGTAAAACATTTTATCTTACATATGCTACTCGTACATCTTATATACCCTAGCTCCAGGGTATACAATAGTAACGTTTTGAGACAGCCATGTTACTACTTGTAAAAATACTGTCGCAAATTTGACAAATATGTACTAGTCGAAAAGATACAAAAATAAGAAGAAACTGAAACTTGTATACAACCTCCAACAATTCACCAGATTTAGAACTACTTAAAAGACTAATATTTATGTATTTAATATATGCTGTAGTTAATGATTACTCGTATAGTGCTAGTGCCTAACTGTGCACAAATGAGCTAGTTGAGCTCCTATGACATCCTAATGTTAAGATCGATAGTTCGATATATGGAGAAAGAGCAGATAGGAAACCAGTCTGAAGTAAAAAGCAGTTAGTTTACTTTTATTCACATACTAGCTACCTTATATGCCTGGTATCTACAGTTAAACGGTAGTGAAGCATTGAATATGAGCAGTACACCACATCAGAGGGTTTACCACGTAAGTCGCTTCGAAAAACTAAACATACGAATTCTTAAGATTTCCTACAAATTGTACAATACAAAACAGTTTTCGTATGTTTCTTTTTGCGAAAAAAAACGGATCCCTTAAAAAAATTTAACTCATACATACATACTAGCTTCTCGCAGCAACCATGTTATATGTGTTTAATGTTTTTTATCCATGAGTACCGGGACCTACAGTTTAAAGTCGACTCCGAACGAAAGACTTCAGTAGGTTGTTCATGGCAATCAGTTACTCTCAGGACTTTTGCCAGTAGACTACTAAGAGGTAGTCGCCGAAGAAATACTTTATTCTTATTTCCTTTTTTAAGTGGGGGGTGCGTGGTATAGTGGTTAGAGCGCTCACACAAAAACTCTAATGGCCCAGGTTCAAATCCCAGCAAAGTTGAAAAAGTTACTTTGCGGTTTTTTCAAAATTACAATTTAAAAATAAGAGGTCCCCTCCCCCTCCAAGAAGACCATCTACAAATAAAGCGCTCCACTACATTTTACTCTGTTCCATCTTATCCAATGTCAGCAAAAAACTAATGTTCAGGAGAAAAGGGCCAGATAACAGCTAAATCTACTTAGCGAAGACACTCACCACACAATCAGCATGCAACGATGAGGCAATTGCTGTTAATCATTCAAGGGTGTTTAATTGATCAGTTCACAGCAATTTGTCTCATTCCTAAGGCGCTTAATAATATAAGAAAAACAAAATGTATGTTCTGTCATAAATGTACTGTCGTTTCCAAAAATGCGAATAAAATGCACTGCATTTAGTAGGGGTTTACCCCTGAGTATTGGTCTCAATCAAAAAAAAAAAAAGATGTCAGAATCCTCTACTCATGTCTTAGTAAGCCAACACACTAACTACCAGACCACGGCGATACAAATTCAACTCTGTGATAGCAATTTGACGTTTGTTTTCACAAATTGTTAGAAATTTAGAAAGCCATTTTTATAGAGAAAAGTGTATGAATTTAAAATTTATTTCCTTATTACTATTTTAAAAGGATGATTCTATACAATTATAATATATAAATTAATATTCTATTTAATTTCTTTGGAATTGTTTTTAATAGCTTGACGCAGTGCACTAGCGTGGTCCCTCACGGGCTACACCACTTTATAGACAGCTCTGCTTCGCTGTAGTTTGTTGTCCTAAATGGCTAAATTCAGTGTGGTCCTCTAACGATATCAAAACTACACTTTGTGCTTATTGTGTTATTGATCACATTATTGATTGATTAGTCATCTGACCTGCCTACCTATTTTCACACCATATAGTACAAAAAACCTAACAACATGGAAACAATTACAGCAGTTTTATTGAAACCAAGTATTTCTAAGAGATGAATTTAATATTTTATAATTCCTATATATAAATTCGAAAGAAAAGTGTGGTTATCTTGAATATGTTTACAACTCAAGCAACTCTGGTAGGATTTCCGTTGCTGGATGTCAATTTCTCCCTTGATTGCAAGAAATAGTCGCTGTTCACTTAATAGAGTTAAGTTTCTGATCCAATAAAGGCTTTTAATGGCGGAAAATATATTTAAAATATTATTTATGAATGAATTTAAAATTTACACTGAAAATAAATAACTATTAACGACACTCGATATCCGTACAAAATTACTTTGTAAATTACTTTGTATTATTGTTTCATTCATTAATATAAATAATTAAAAACAAAATGTTAAATTTTAATTTTAATGTAATCTCTAAAGTTTCAGGTTAAACAAGAGAGTTATACTGTTAAATATTAGTACTTTTGTTATGCTAAAGCTTAAAATACGAGTAAATTGTTTATAAGGTTTAGCTGCACACCTTAAGAATACTTTGAAATTTTTTTGCAATTTTTCGTTTTTTTGTTTGTTTGTTTTGCTGTTTTTCTTTAAAAAGGAAAAAAAATATTTCTAAACAGTAACCAAGTAAAATAACTCTAATGAAGAGTATGTAAGCAAAGAAAAAAAAATAAAATAAAAATTAAATATTGTAAGAAACACTACAATACACTAAAAAAGGGGGAAAATAATAGTATCGAAGAAATGTTTTTGAAAGAAAACTTAAACTTAAGACTTCTTAAGTGATAATAGAGTACAATACTCCAGCACATATGTATGTACTTACATATATACAAAGTAGATATTACAAAAAAGTAAGTAGATTTTCTCACACATATTTATTTATTTTTTTTTTATTGATATTTTCTACTCTTTTGCGGTTCTATGATATCTCGGTAAGAAAAAAGTTTTTTACTGTTTTAAAGTTGCATTCAAAAGAAACGGAAAATTACTTCTTTTAATACTTTAGTAATAAATAAAAAACGATTTTTTAATATAAAACAAATACGTTTAAGAAATAGAAAATTGTTGATCATTATATTTAAATTAAGTTTTCTTTTTTATAGAAAGAAAACATTCTTAGAAAAAATAATTACTTTTATAAACACTCTACAAAAGTTTTATTTTAACAAACACTCTTCATAACTGAATATTAATGATTTTGCTTCCTTTTGAAATGGAAAACATATTTCTGCATATTCTTTAATAAATATTTATTCCGCAGTCATTTTATTATTATAAGATGTTGTAAGTGAGCTAAGCTTAGTTTTTCCTTTTCATAAAACTAAGAAACAGAACTCAAATAATCTATTGATAATCACATTTTTTGGACTATATATATTTATTATAAATTATCAATTAAGTAGAAACCATGGTACAATCATCATAAGGTAGTCCAAGTTTGAAATGGCATAGAACCCTGTGGGTTTTCAACCCTGCTGCTCTTACAATTGTCAAATAAAAGCAACACTGTTGTTGATCGTTATACACAAATAAATAAATTATTCTAAACAAATTCTTCCTCTTCTTATATTTTTTGTGGAAAATTTTTTTAAAAGTTGAAAATTTTACTTTCGTTCTGTAAAAAAAATAATCTTTAAGCAATATAAAATGAATATTCGCCCGTTGTAAAATATAATTATCCTCAAGCTACCTCATAGCGCATTGGATTGTTGATGCAACCATCAGCTCTGAATAAAAAGATAAATTTTGTTATAAAAATTTGTATTAAAAAAAATCCATTATATTAAGTATGTGTGTAGGTATGGGAAAAAATATAAATAAAAATATAAACGGTGTGCAATTTATATATATTGAAAGCAAAAACAAAAAACTAATTTTGGTGTTGATAATTTTGTATTGCATTTCATCACTTTTAATTTTAAATAATTTCTAATTTGTTGTCAAAGACAAGATTTTAAATTCAAATTTGCTTAACGTCAAAATAAATAAGGAAGAAGAAGAATAAGATTCTGACAATCGCAAGTAAACAGATGTAATTGTGTTGGTAAAGCGGGACTACCTTATGATGATTATACCAAGGTATGTAGAAACATTATGTAACGTTATGTTTCTCTTCAATTTTGTTTTCTATTTTATTTACAAAAATAAAATTTTACATTTATTATGGCCTTATTGAACAAGTATTTCCTAGAAATCTGTTTAATAAGTTATCAATAAACCATTTATATAAGTATTTTTTATGTGACTAAAACAAAAAAAATATTATTTTTAATTTTCTCTTAAGATAAAATGCTAAAATTCTGGGTTTTTGAAATAGGCTGGGCCTTAAAATATATAAAATTAAAAGGTTAGAGGTAATAGGCATGAAGCTTTTAAATTATAATAAATGTTCAAGAATTGACTTCGTAGCCAAAAAAAACTAAATAAAAATGGTAAATTTTTAGCGATTAAGTTTTAGCTTACGAGAGTTACAGGGGTCTGGAGAAAATAAAAACAAAAAGTTTTTAAAAATTTCGAAATTTTAATTTAAAAAAATTTAAGAGGCTCCCTCACCCCTATCTCTAAGAAGTTCATCCTTAAAAAGTCCGCCCCCTTACATGCCACCCTATTCAATTTGGAATTATCAAACGAATGAGAAAGCGCCACCTTGTGGAAAGTAATAGGCAGAACTAATAAAGGATTAAAACCTACCATCAAACTTATCAAAGATCCTGGACACTTCACAACAGCAAAAAAAATGGCATCAACAGATGGGGCAATTACATCCCTGTGTCAGGGTTACGGCCTAGCTTCCCGCAGCACTCATGTTGTGTGTGTTAATCTTTATTCATGAGTACCGGGACCTACACTTTAAATTCGACTCCGAATGACAGATTTGAGAAGCTTTTTCATGGCAATCAATTGCTCTCAGAGCTTTTGCCAGAAGACTGATAATTTTTCATATTTCTTTATTCTTTTTCAAGATGTCAGAGCAGAGATTGGAACTCGGCGATATCGTCTTAGTAACCCAACACACTAGCCACTAGACCACAGCGACTACAGATAGATAGATGGGGCAATTGCTGTTGATTATTTCAAGGGGATACCTTCCTCTAGGTTAAGTTCTGTAAACTTGATCACTCAAAAGCCATTGTTATATCTTCACCCTCGAATGATCAACAGCAATTGCCTCTTCTATCGGTGGATGTTAAATGCTATTGGTGAAGAGTCTTCACTAAGTAGCTAGTTGTTATTTTCCCAGACGGTGGCGATGTATTCCTGATCATTAAAACTGATCATCATAGTTTAGTGGTTAGTGTGTTGGCTTATTAGACAAGAGCTCTGGGTTCAAACCACAGATCTGTCATTTGGAAAAAAAATATATAAAAAAAAATATTTCTTTCGACCACTAACTCTGATTGCCGTGAACAAACTTTCCAAGTCTGCCCTTGAGAGTCGATTTTGAACTGTAGCTCTCGATACCCATCAATAAACATTGACATACACAACATGGTTGCTGCAAGAAGTCAGGCCCTAACCCTGAAACAGGATTGTAATTATCAATTGTGTGTGTATGCATATATATATATATATATATATATATATATATATATATATATATGTTTTCATTAAAAAATATTTATTTTTAATCTCTTAGCAATAACATATATGATTTAAAACATCATTGTTAAGAGGATTTTACAAAGTTTTACATTTAAAAACTCTATTAAACTGTAAATACATGCACACATGTGCTAATTTGCAACACTTTTATAATGTTTAACGAAAAGAGAAAAAATTAAAAACAATTTCCTGGAATTTTATTACAACACCGAAATAAAAAAAAACCGATTTCAAAAAGCAAAACCTGACTAGAGCAAAAGCCACACAAAGTGTAGCACATAAAAAGTGTAACACTTTCTATGTGCCATTTAAAGTTTTTTTTTTTTATTAATTTTTATGGCTAAAATAAAAGTATAGTTTTAAATGTGTTAACACACAGCGCATAAAAAATTTTGCATAATTCATGTATTGAGTTCACTGATTAATATACATAAAAAATATCTATATATACATATATATACTTATATAGTTTTTTTATAATTTTTATTTTTTTATTCAGTCTACCTGTGGGAATTGTTTGCTACTTTTTGGTTTTAATAGAAATTCTTTTTTTTTTTTTTTGTGTGTTAATTTGTAAATTTTTTTTCCGTTTTACTTGTTGCAACAATTTATTATTTATAATTAATCCACAAGTTAACGTTAGGCTGATTAAATAATTTCTGTTTTTTGTTTCAAGTTTTTTTATGTAAAAACTAAACTGAAAAAATTAAAATAAAATCCGTCAAATTTATAAAATTAAACTTTTCACTTGGCCGTTTAAAGTACGACTGATAATGTAGAAAATTTTCTCTAGCGGTTTTTAGTGTTAAGTAGACCGCTTAATGCTTATGTCTCTTATCAACTTGAGTATTTAGGTGGCATTAGCAATGGTTAAGCCAAGCTTGTGTTGGCCACTAACTCTTTTATGCGGCTGTTAACGTTATAGCACAAATGTACGCAGTCAGCGTTTACTGTGTTGGCACAAGCAGCCAACTTTGCTTCAGTTCAAGTTCGACTTGTTAAACAGCTACCAACACTTTTTTTCTTCTTTTTGATTTTAAAAACAATTTTTAACTCTTTCTTATTTTTATTTCATTTTAAATTTTGTTTTTTATTTTAAAATTTTTTGAACTGTTGCTTTCTTTACCTTTTTGTTTAAATTTATAAAAAATAATTTATTTAAAATTTTTGTTTTTTCTTTTCTTTTTTAATTTTAACGTTTACAATTAGGTTGTGTTGCTCTCTGTTCAATGACACTGCGCGTCGCGTATGGAACACAACTGGTAAGTACGACTTAATGTCTGCAACTGATCTTGCTTCGTTGATTTTAGTTACCATCATACTTGTTTGGCTAAAATTAAAGAAGAATTTCTTTCATTTCTTTTCTTGTATTTCTTTCGTTTCATAAATGGCTTAAATGCTGAAATTATTGTTGTTCTTTTTCGAGCATATGTGGAATAAAGAGTTGCTTTTAAAGCAGCTACTCGTATAAATGCCTCATATTAATATTTATTGTTAAATCAACAATTTACTGTTATTTTTCAAGCTGGTTAACTTAATTAACAATAACAAAAATATCATATTTTTTTATTGGAGTGGACACACCTTAATTTACTACATAAACTATAGGTTATATGAAATTATTGTTGCTTTAAATTCAACATTAATGTAATGGTTCAAATTATGGCATAATATGAATTATTCTAAGATGTATGAGATAATTTAAGGTTACATAGTTTACACTATATTAATATTATGGACCTTCTTATTATGTTGGATAATCAACTTAATTTTGGAGGTCACATTGCATTTACTGTTAATGAAACTAATGGTGTACTCGACTTTAAGAAACGCTAAACCAAAGTATCCCTTTTGTACTATGTTTAAGGGATTTGTGTGGAGTCATTGTAGAGCTCTGAAATTTTTCACAGGTTATTTTTGAGACAATTCCAGTTAAAAAAAAATTAAGAAAATTCTCCCACTCTTACGCCCATCTCCCATACAATCGACATTTGTAAAATGCCGTATTGTCCGTAATACTTTAGGTATAACTGTCAATTTTAATATACTTGAATGTTATATGGTTACAAACATTATTGGAAAAAAATTTTGAACTTTGAATCACTTTTACCCCCACCACACATACAACCTCAACCTAAAAAGTGCCATATTTTCTAAAACATTTTAGGCACAACCTTCAAATTTGATATTACTGTAATTTATATCATTTAAAATGTTTCATGGACAAATTACAATAACCCACCCACTATTACGCCCACCTCCTATTGAACTGCAATAAAAAAGAAAAAAATTTTTTTTTTCATTCTATCAATAATTTTTTAATATCATCATGGTATTCTAATTTTTTCAATTTCATTCTCATTCTAAATGAATTAATATAAGGATCAGATGATATTTGCAAATAGTTCATTACATCTTCATTCGTAGAAATACTTAAGTGAATTTTTACGAGCCTACATATTCTATACTCCTTATTCATTGCTTCTTGCGCTTCTTCGGATAACATTTCAGTAGCAAAAAAAAAGTTAATATTAAATAAAATTTAAAAAAATACTTTCAAAAATAAAAATTGTAAACATACCATTTTGCTGCCTTGAATGATAACTTTATGCACAGTGATAGGCATGTAATACCAGCCATAAAGCTCTGCAAACAATTTTGCAGTATCCATGCAATACGTATGGAATTTACCAACATCTATATTTTTACTACTATTTATAGTACTTAATATAATTTTAAAGCGGTGAATTAAGTAAAAAGTTGTAAACATGCTATTGCATGCTAACATACGTATAGCGAGAGGAATGTGCGCGTTGCGTATTTTTTTTAGTTTTTTGTATGTTTAAAGTACTTTTGCAAACTTTTGCTATATGTCCTTTACTTTAAAAGAAAATGCAAAATGTTCAATTTTTTCACCACAATTCTGTTGTTAAGAAATTTTTTTTTGTGTTTTTATTTTTTTTTTATTTATTTTTTCATCTACTTATTCTAAATTAATTAAAAAAATACTTTAAAGTTATATATAGTATGTATTTTTTATTAATGAGCTTATGAATATTACTCGTACATATAGAAATAACATATTTCAAGCGCGTCGGCATACCTCAACTTTGACTTGCTCTAGATCAAAAAGTAATGAAGTTATAAGGCTGAAATTTCAGGGAATTGTTACTCATATATCTGTTACTATACTGCGAAAATTTCATCCAAATTGGACGATAGGCCAAAAACCATTTTTTGCCGCGGTTACTATAGGGCTGTCTCACCGTGCGACCCACTTAACAGCTGATAGTTGCTTTTTGTTAAATTTGCTTTGAAATTTCAATATGAGTCGACTAACAACAGAGCAATGCGTGCAAATTGTTAAAATTTTTAATCAAAATAATTGTTCTATTCTATTGATCTCGATTTTTAACTTCTATTCAAAATGTTATTTTCCGATAAAAACCCATTTCTGGTTGAATGGGTACGTAAATAAGCAGAATTGTCGTATTTGGAGTGAGGAGAATCCACAAGCTTTTGTCGAAATACAATTACATCCACAGAAAATTACTGTTAGGTGCGCTTAATGAGCCGACGGTGTCATTAGCTCATACACAGAAAAAAAATCACAAAAATTCAATCAACAAAATGAGTTGTTAACCAGAATCATTGAAAAAAGATGGTACCGTTAAATTTTTTTCTTTTTCTCAAAGTAAACTTTGACAATAAAATAAAATAAATTATTACGGTACCATACATTTTCAATTAAATGGCTTGAATAAATTTTTTGTTGAATTCTTTGGTTTAGGTTAGTTACGCATATTTGAACAAAAATAATATAATAAAAGTTATAAGTGACGCGGTGTAGTGGTTAGAGCGCTTGCGTACAACACACTACATCGCAGGTTCAAATCCCAATGGTGGTATCGTTGCATTCGTTTTTTCTTTTCTTAAAGAAACCTACAAATTTCGTAATTGTATTTACAAAAACCATTGTTAGCGCAAAATTGAATAATATTTTAATTGTATATACAAAAAAATTTATTGTATTTACAATTTAGATTTTTCTGTGTATGTAAAACGATGATGGTCACAATGTTACTGTGAATGGTATGTATAGGAATATGATTCGAAATTTTTTCATACCTCAATTACATGGAATGGATCTGTGGTTCCAACAGGACGGAGTCACATTCCACAGAGCGGGCGCAAAAATTTATTTATTCAAATAAACTTTTGATGAAAGAATAATTTCATGTAATGGCCCAACTAATTGGTGACCAAAACCGTGTGATTAAACCCCATTGGATTATTTTCTTTGGTGATATGTTAAGTCACTTGTCTACATCGATAAACCACAAACAATTGAACACCTGGAAATCAAATTGGCGAAATACGGTAGAAACGCTGCGAAAATTTGTTAAAAATTGGTGTTTCTGATTGCGCTTTCTACGTGGCAGCCGTGGCAGTCACGTGGCAGAAATTATATTTAAACATTAATTTCATAAAATTTTCTTTTCAAAAAAGCCCGTTATATTAAAATTAAAAAAAATTAATTTCATTGATTTATTATGATTTAAGCTTGTGTCACTTCACTCTATAAAAAACATCCGGTAGTTTTGAGATTTAATTTTTTGTTAAAATTTTTCTTTTTTTGTTAAAATTTTTTCAGCCATTTGCAGTTGATAAGGGTCCTTTAAACCAAAAAAAAAAAAAAAAAATTCGCAAAAATCAGAACTCATTCAGGATTCTGAATCTGCTCTTTTTTCAGTTTTTAAGTTTTAAATATTCTGATTTTATTCCTTAGTAAAGTAGTATATAAGTAATTATAACCTTTAAAAATAAATGTACAGCGTAAGTCTTAAATTTACGCCTATGCTGTTGATTTCTTGCCATTAACACTACAAAAAACTGTAAATTATTTTCAATTCTGCTTACAACCAATTCTTAATCTCTTCTTAAAATTTATGCCATGCTCCATGAAATGAACTTGAAAACATTACAGTTTCAGTTGTTGTGGCTTATCTTAAGTTGTATTGTTACTATTAAGTGGTTCTGATTTAATACACAGTTTTCTTTATTAATTGAAAATACTTCAGTTCTGTAAAAACAATAATCCTTTTAACATTATTGGCTTACTCAGAAGACAGGCCATAACAATAATTGTATAAATATTTTAATAATTTTTATTATTATTTTTGTAAAGAGTGTTTCGTCTGCTAAAGGATTGAAAATTATTTTCATACGCAAAAATTGCTTAAAGAGATGTAGTGAATTATGAACAGCAATAATGTGAGCATGTTATTATAGCAGTTATGAATAAAGATTTAAGTGTTTAAATACGAGTACTTTGCAGGAGATTCAATAAAAATAAATCTGTATAAATAAAATTAACCCTTAAGTGTCTTAAAATTTAAGAATTTCTTAATTAAAGATGTAATCTTAAAACTACATGAAATCATACCTAATAAATAAGAAATACAAATTTATATTGTTGGCAATTTAATCTGAAAAACAACAGACTTTTAAGGGTTAATATATAAAAAATAAAAATATTAAAATCACAGAAAAGAAATCATTATACTTGTTGTAGTACATTTATAATGACATATATACGTATGTATATAAATAATTGTAAAAATATATGTATGTATGTGCCAATATTTTGTATATAAATATATAATGTGTATTCATGTATGTACATTCATACAAATGTTGCTATACTATATTGTTAAGCAAAGTGAAATCGTGTTCAAACACTACTCATATGCATGAATTATAATTAAATGTTGATTTTTTTCATTTAAATTTTTCCTTTTTTTTAACTTGAGAGTACTCGCGTATATATTCTTTTTTACGCACATACTAATTAAATGTTGACTTAAAAGTTGGCTAAAAAAAAGAAGAGTTTAAATAGCAAAAACAACATCCAAGTTAAAGTGTGGTTTGAATACCAAATGTTGTTGATAGAGTCGCGGTGATGTGAGTGTTATCCAAAGTCAGTAAAACTTCGCCAAAGTGTGAATATTATATTTTTTGCTTAGCTGTTATATTTCATTAATAAAATATTAAAAATAAAAATTGGTAATTTTCATGATACCAGTCATCTTAAAAATGGTAGGTTATAAACAAAGAACTTTACTTTTAAGTACCACTTTTGGTGAAACTGGTGTTCTGTTTTCCTAATCACTTTCTTAGTGAAGTTTATTTCAAGTTTACAGACAGGGCTTATGATAGCCTGTTACTTAAAATAGTTTTCTGAACTGGGGGTTGATTCTGGTTCAGTTTTCGTTTTTATCAGTAATTTTGACAATATCTTTTCATAATTATATATCGTCATATTATTTTTTGGGGAGGTGCGTGGTATAGTGGTTAGAGCGCTCGCACAAATACTCAAAATACCCAGGTTCGAATCCCAGAAGAGGTGAAAAATTAAAAAGTTAGTTTGCGGTTTTTTCAAAATTATAATTTAAAAATAAGAGGCCCCACCCCCCTCCAGGAAGACCATCTACAAAGAAATCGCTCCCCCACCTTAACCAATGTCAACAAAAAAAAAAAAAAAACGAATGATCAGGGAATGATTGGGAAGTAGCAGATAACAGCTAAACCTACTTAGCGAAGACACTCACCACACAATCATCATGCAACGATGAGACAATTGCTGTTGATCATTCAAGGGTGAAGGTATAACACTGGCCTTGGAATGATCAATTCACAGCAATCTGTCTCATTCCTAAGGCGCTTAATAATAATATACATACGTACTGTCCTTTCCAAAATTCCAATACAATGCACAGCATTTAGTAGGGGTTTACCCCTGAGTATTGGTGTCAAAATAAAAAAAAAATAAAAACAAAAAAAATGGTTCGTTTTATCAAAATATATGTTCGTGCAAAATTTTAGACTTCTACGATCAAAAAAGACGATTTTATTAACGAAATTTCAACCGACTTACCTAAAAACATTTAATATGCATTAATAAAGGCATTTTCAATTATGTCACAGGAAATATGAAAATATTATTATTATGAAATTAATATTGATGATGTCCTATTTAATATTTATGCTTAATTAACATTGATTTTATTTTAATTCTCGTTTATAGTAGTTTTCCGTTATTTTCTTTGTAATATCTTTTTTTTACTGGAGAATTTTATTATTTTTGTTATTGTTTTTATCGTCGATATTTGTTACTGTTTTTGTTGTTGATTGTTGCTATTATTTTGTGTAGAAAATTGTTTTTTCTTTTTCCTATTTTTCGTTTAATTTTTTTGTTGTTGCAATTTGTTATTATCTTTTTCTTTATTTTGAAAATTAATTTTAAAATAAACATATCCGTGAAATTTTGAAAAAAGGCTTCTACCGAAATAAGAAAATTTTCCAAGATTTTAATAGTAAATATAAAATTTCCTTGTTCTTCTTTTGCTCTCATCCCCGTATTTCTACGACCTTTGGAACGCAAGATATGCAGTTGACTAATCGACCTCTTTCAGACTTTCCCCCAATTTCAATTTGACAAAACGGATTCTTTCAGAGAATTAAGAAAAATTTGAAAAATTTAATGTCTATAAAAAATTTTATTTAATTTTTATTATTATTTTTTAAATATTTGCATATTTTTTTTAATAAGACCGAAATATATTTTCCAGATCAACTTCTTTCAACCTTTTTTCATATTCGATTTTGACAAAATAACTTGTCTTGACTTAAGCGATTAAGATAATTTTCAAATTTAATCAAAAAAATTTTGACAAAACGACTTGAATGGTGGAAGCTAATTTTTTTCTTTAAAATCTATTTAACAAAAAGTCTTAAAATTTTTTTTTCGTTTTAAAGAAAACTATTGCTTCTAGAGCAGTGATGTCCAAATATCTCTTTCCCTATAACGCGTGATAGGAAAACAAATTCTGCTTACGTCGAAGTCAAAAACGTACATAATTAAAAGAAATATTGTTACTCCTGCTCTTTTTAGATTTTAGCTTCTCTTCAACATAGTGCAGGGATGGATAGTGCATATATTTTGTATCATTTTTATTTAACTGAAATAATTATTAATTATTTTCTCCAAATCTATGTGACCCTCGGAACTCCTTTATTCTTAATAGATCGGTCATATGTCTATCGGACAATCGATTACGTACTTTACTCAGAATTATGAAGAAATAGTTATGAAGTTATAAACAGAAAGTAATTCGAACAATCCCATTTCTGGTAGAAGTAAGCAGAGTCTTTTCTCTCCTTCATACACAAGCGCAAGTGTGTTTATATAGTAGTGGACATCACTGTTCTAGAGGGAAAAAAAAGGTCATATAATGTTCGTTAAGTATTTGTGTATAATATCAAAGTTCAAAATTTCTTTAATTTTCTAATCAATAGCTTCTATTAGCCTTTTTAACTGTTTTTTTTTGCTCTACTGAAAAGTGGTTGATTTAAAAAGAAGACGTTTGTCAAATGCCCACAGACATGTATGTACATTTAAGATATAAACCATTCTCTCCAGTGTACGTAGCAGAGTTGTAAACGAATCATTAATTTTTTAATTAATTCGTGAATCATTCATGCAATGAATTGGAAAAATTTTGAATTAATTCTTTTCTCCAAAAAACGAATTGAATTAAATTTGAATCAATTCATTTGAATTAAGCGAACATGAATTGCAATTCATTTCCAATTCAAATGAATTGTTAAAAAGAATTGCAATTCATTTCCAATTCATTTGAATTGAATTGATTTTGAATTAATATAAATGAGTTAGAAAAAATGAATTGCAATTCATTCCCAATTCATTTGAATTGATTTTGAATTAATTCAAATGAGTTAAAATATGAATTGCAATTCATTTTACCAATTCATTTAAATTAACTCGAAAAATGATTTTGTTATACATTTCCAATTTACTTGAATTGAATTGATTCTGAAAAAAAGACTGCAATGCAAAAGCATCACCCTTTTTCCAAGTACTTCTATTCTGTACTTTATAATAAAAATATATCCACTACTAATAATGAATCACCCATTTTCTATTACTTTTAATCCAAGTATTTATTACTTATTTATAAAAATTCTCTTAATAATATAATAATAATATAATAATTATAATAATTCTCATAAGTATTACTAAAGTGTTTGTCCTTTAATGTTCGTGCGTCACAAAATTTCATAAATTATTAACAGGTTTTAAATACTGAATGTCTTGTTATTCAGCGTACATCAAAAGCGACATAAGTAGTACTTGAAGAACCAAACTCCAAACACCAAGTTTACTTCAATTGAATGCAATTCATTTTTGATTTGATAAATTTGAATTAAAAGTTACTTTTCTAATTCATTCGAATTAATTCCAAATTATTTCAATTCAAATGAACTAGAAATGAATTGCGATTCTTTTTACCAATTCTTTTGAATTAAAAAATGAATTGCAATTCATTTTGCCTAATTCAAATGAATTGCAACTCATTTTGCCTAATTCATTTGAATTGGAAATGAATTGCAATTCATGTTCGCTAAATTCAAATGAATTGATTCAAATTTAATTCAATTCTTTTTTTTGTTGAAAAGAATTAATTCAAAATTTTGCTAATTCAAATGAATTGAAATCAAAAAAGAATGATTCATTTACAACTCTGGTACGTAGTGGTTTAGGTAAAAAAAGTATAATTTTTTCTTGCAGTGTCGTATAAAAAAAGACTCTCAAATTACTAATACAAATGCAAATGCGTTAGTATAAGTGTGCCGGTCGCTATTCTAAATGCAAGAGGACATAATTGCACACATATTTATATGAAAACCTCACATATGAACTCATTTGTTGTATATAGGGATGCCAAACCTTATATCTCGGTTATGAAAATTATATGATTTTTAGGATTTACAAAATTTTTGATTTTAAGGTTTTTTGCATCTTCTGCAAAAAAAACAAAAAGTGTAGTTACGTCCGCTTGCATTTAATATAGTGATATATTGGGATTTATGTTTGTTTAAGGAAAATGTATTCTATTTACTTAACCGGTAGTCATGATACTCTTGCACTCATGTTCTTCAACTTCAACAATCAATTCAGGAATCAAAGACGAACAGATCCAAATACTTCACTACTAAAGCCGAAACCAAATATGCGTATAATATTTGTGGCCTTATTTACATTTTTATATGGTATAATATAAAACAGTGCATACCGCTAATAAAAACTAATAGTAGCCGATAATAAAAATATTTTTTTAGCCGCCGATAATACGTTTAACTAACATAAGCTTCTAAGCAAGTTCTGTATAATAAGTTAAACGCAGCCTTTAATTTTATTGAACGGGAGTCTGCTAAAATGGGCTGGAGGTAAATGAAGGCAAGACGAAGTAGATGTTTTCGACAAGTAGGGACGTTGTATGTATCGGCTCCCAGGTTACAGCTGGCAACTATACATTTGATGTGGTCAAGGAGTTCATCTACCTTCGGACCGACAATACCAGCAAGAATGATATTAGTCTAGACATCAAGCGAAGAAAGTTTAGTAACAAAGACATCTCTTGTGCAACAAAATTAACACTCTACAAGTCGCTTATTCTTCCGTTGCTTCTTTATGGTGTGGAAGTTAGAGAGAAAAAGTACTTCGTAAGATCTTTGATCCTCTAAGGCAGTGGTTCTTAACCTTTCGTACTCGCAGCCCACAAAATATTTTATAATTTGTTTGCTACCCATTTATAATAATTGTAATTATAAATAATTAAAACTTGCCACACAAAAAGATAGAAATGCAATGAAATGAAATATACTATATCCCACAACTTGCCGTAAGCATTTGAATTATGAATGAACGATTTTGTGTTATAGCGTCATGACAATTATATTTTTACAAAAAATTAGCAATTCTCGTTAAAATGAAAAGAGTATAAAGACAAATCGAAAAAAGAGCGAATATGAACGAGCAATACCCAATTTACAAATAATAAATCCTCTGTTTTACTTTTCGTAATAAGTGTACACAAATAAAACCTTATCCGATATAAAACGATGTATATACATAATATATACAAATTCTTGAAAACTGTGCCTACACGCATACATCTAAACAATCGACAATAAGAAAACCGATACAGTTTTTAATATAATGTTTGATTTTTTTCCATAAATTCTACAGAAAATGTTGCATAATTTGGCGCAACTCCGACAAGATTCTCACGGACTCCCAGGGAGCCGCGGCCCACCGGTTAAGAATCACTGCACTAAGGAATGATGATGAGTTTCATATTAGTAGCAACCATGAGCTGTATGAGCTCCTCCACGATGTAGGCGTTATTCAGCGTATTAACATCCATCAGCTACTCTGGCTCGGCCATATTGTTCGGATGGATGAATCTGACTCGGTTACGAAAGTTTTCGATGCGAAGAACACTGGACTTCGCCGTAGAGGACGACCCTGTTTGCGTTGGAAGGACCAGGTTGATAAAGACCTGTCATCGATTGGTATGACCAACTGGAGAAGACGCACGCTAAGCAGAAGCGCCTGGAGACTGATGCTGAAGCAAGCCGAAACTCGTTAAAGGGTTGCTATTGCCAGCTAAGTAAGTAAGTAAGATAGACGTTTAACTCGCATACATATAAAGAAAAAAACCTACAAAACATCGGGACTAAGTAGGTAAAATGAATTATAGCAAAAAGTTCGGGCTAAACAAATGCAAGTATACTATCAGAAGCTTGATTATTGATGTTATTATTTAATATTTTTATCAATTTATGGCATTTTAAATAATAAATAAATAAATTTTGTATGTAAATATAAGTGTAGTCGCCGTGGTCTAGTGGTAAGTGTGTTGGCTTACTAAGACATGGGCCCTGGGTTAGACTCCAGGCTCCGACATCTTCAAAAAAAAAAATATGAAAAAAATATTTCTTTCGGCGACTACCTCTCAGCAGTCTTCTGGCAAAAGCTCTGAGAGTAACTAACTGCCATGAACAAGCTTCTCAAGTCTGTCGTTCGGAGTCGACATTAAACTGTAGGTCCCGGTACTCATGGATAAAAATTGACACACACAACATGAGTGCTGCGAGAAGCTAGGCCGTAATCCTGACACAGGGTTGTAAAGGCCAGTTATGTATATGTATGTAAATATAAGTAAATTCCCCTTTAGGCAAATTCTGTTTCTAACACCTTTTTTATACATACACACGGAAACAATGAAAATCTATTTCGTAACTTGACTAAATGTACTTTAAAAATATTGAAAAAGTTTTAATTTCACCGTTTCACTGAACGAGAAAATTTTAAAGCCAATATTCGTAAATAAACCTGAGTATACCCTGACGTTGTCAATATGGAATGCATAAAAAAAATAATTAATTTATTAAAATATTTAGCTATGGGCTGAGTTTGTTTAGACCCAATTAAGAAACTCTCACAAATTAATATATTTTTTTTAAAAATTGTCTCTATTCACCAAAGTAATTTTTTAAACTACTACCGGACGTCTAGATTCGGGACATTGCACCTATATTGCAGTTGTATTAGAAATGGGAAACACTAAGCTGCCAGTAAGTTTTATATTAAAAAAAAGACCACATAAAAACAGGTTGTACTGTATTTAGAAGCATCCATATAATCTGCTTTAATTCTCACTTAAAATATCATTAAATTAAATGCTGCTCTACTATAACATATCGCATCGGAAACCCAATTCATTGACAGTTTATTTGCTTCTTCTTTTATTACTATTTTAACAAATTTCAATCCGTGCTTATGTGTTATATTTATAGTGCTGTTACCAGCTACTTCTTCTTTTGCTGCTGCTACTCTTAAAGCATTGCAATTTAAATTATTTCTGCCACAAACTTATGCGTTAAAAGACAATGTTGAAGTAGTTTTATACGAATACTCGTTCTATCGGGCTTAAATGTTTTTACAAATAAATCAGTAACAAGCACAAGCAATTCCACAAACATGTTCTACTTGATTGTTGTGTACCTACTGCTGCAACTACTAATACTTTAAATTGTTGTCGATGTTGCTACAATCTTAATTATATTGTTTTATTTTCTGACATTTTTAATGGAGCAACATTAAGTTTATTTAGAAAATAATACACTCGTCTGTAATATATATTTATATGTATAGGTACATACATATGTATATAGTTTTTTAAACAGACGTAAACATGAGCTAAAGCCTTTTGATGTAATTATAATGCCGCTTTGTGCAACTCGTATGGCATATTTACTGTATACTGTAGTGTGCAGAGTATGTGTTTAAATAAAATGCTTTATTATATACATACTTTTATGACTGCCAGATGATTTTGGTGAAGAATGCAGTAATAAATTCAATTAAGGTGGTTATTGAAAAAATGTTGCAATTAATTTCAGTAAAAATTTTTTTGCATGTTCTTTCATTGTAAAATGTAAAAGTAAATTAAAAGTAAAAAAAAAGAGGAATTTCATTTTTTTTTTCTGAGACCAATACTCAGAAGTGTAAACCCCTACTCATGCTTGCAATTTTTTGGAATTGAGTTTTGATTTCTTTTTTTTTTTTGTAATCGAGTTACAAATGAGACGGAGACAAACTGCTGTCAATTTGATCACTCAAAGGCAAGTATTATACCTTATAGCTTAAATGATTAACAGCACTTGCCTCGCCTGTCGCTGGATGTTGACTCTGGACTGGTGAACATCTTCACTAGGTAGCTGTTATTTTTCTAGGAGGTGGCGCTTTTTCTCCTTATCATTGGTTTTTTGTATGTCACGGGCGGTTTCCCATGGAAACAAAAATCCAGAAGAACCTCAAATTTTTATTGTTCAATTTATCGCCTCCCCCGGGGGTACAGTAAATGTCTTCTGGTGATACGTCCCACCAGGACCTGTATTCACCAGAGAATATGGAGTTCACCTAGCCTGTCACTCGCTATTGGCAGAGAGTAGTTAGTAATTTATTACTGACGTTTTCAGAGACTGACCAGAGGAACCTATATAATCTGGTACTATGGACATCAGGAAGCCCGCGGTTTTCCTGTACTCCCTTGTCATTCGGGGACTGAGGCAATTCGGCCTTATGGTTTGGGTGTGGCCCTTCGGGAAGTACTCGTAATGGTTGTGGTATGCTGGATAGTAGTTTAAATTCCTCAACAAGAAGGGTTGCTACTATCCAGGAAATGGTTTTGGCGAAATTTTAAATCCATTGTCCATGGGCTGACCGGCGTGTCTTGGGCATGAATGAAATGAAGGAGAACCGGCTTTGGGTGGCGCTGGTCAGACGCATTGTATTTGACCACCACTCCGCAACGGATGGCATGTGATATGTCTGCGGACGGTGCGCATGTAAATTCTACCAATCGTTGTGGAGTTCGAGCTAGGGCTGTTTTGAGTTGCATGCGAGCGTTCTAGCCAGTATGCCATGCACCCCCAAATAAAGTCTGGTTGCTATGCCTCTATTTAAATAGTAAATAATTTCATAATGATTTTAAACTTAAACTTCAATATGTGCTTCTCAAGTTTTGTATTGTATTGTATTTTGCAAATGTTAATGAAAAAGTAGATATTTTTCACTTGTGTTTTGCTTTTGGGTGACCAAATTTCAATTTTGAATGATTTTTGATAATTTTGTTTCGTTATTAAATACCATAATCAGATCAGAATTAAATTCTATGAAATGAATTTATTTGTTTAATACTCAAGCGCAATTAAATCTCCAAATTGACTTCAAAAATATAAAAATCAGTTTGAAGAAACCGTAAATTCGGAGAAGAACCATAAGCAAATTATAAGACTATCACAAGCAGTAAATCAACGTCTCATGTATAGAATTTTGGCAAGTGCTTTATGGCAGAAATCTATGTCAAGAAGCTGCTTAATTTTTGTTGTACATAAGGCTGTTATTGTCTACCCTAAAATCTTTTTGATTGTGGCAACTTGTTTGTTTGTATTCTCAAATAGTTCACGTGCATAAACACTAACAATAGCACATATATTTTTATTAAATATCAATTAAAAGTTTTATGTGCGACAATAATTGTTGACGATTACCCGGCTAATAACAAACTCTATTAAAACCAGGCAAAGACGTTTACTTTCTAAAAACGATAGAAATAAAGAAAGAAAAAAAACAGAAAAACTGGTAATAAAGATGCCAAACAAAACTAATGAAAGTCATTTATTAGCAGATTTTTACAGTTGCAAAAGAGTAGTAAATTCAATTAAATAATTTTAATTACATCTTTAAGTAATAAAGGAAAAGGGCAATCAAGTGTTGAATAAGAAAAGTACGTTATTAATGTTTTCTTATGTTGGTTGTACTTGTTAAAAAATAAAATATTGAAATATATTTATACAAAAAAAAAAGCATTATAAACCAGTATTAATTATTTTATTTTTTAATAGGGGTTAGCCTTTAAAATTAAAAAATTATAATAGAAAAAAAAACCATTAAAAACAGTCATTTATCCAAATGGCTGCTAAACTATTGTGAGACCTATACGCAAAAGTACTTGGCTCTTTAATTTTGTTGCCTGATAGTAAGTCTGTAGAGATTCTTATTTTTAAGATTTTGGTTGATTCTTCTTTGAAATATTTTTGGCATTCAGACAATACAATATAAGTGTTTGTATGCATGTGAGCAATTACGAATGAGAGAGTAAAGCATATTGCCAGTACAAGACATACTGTATTCGTTTCTTTACACCTCCCCGTCTTCGCCAATAAACATGCAATCTTTGAAATAAGAATCTCTACGTGTGAACACAGACTAACTCAATATCAAGCTAAAGAAAGAAAACCAAAAAATTTGTATAAACTCCACAACAGTTTGGACATTATCGGCATACCCGTAATGTTATCTTTGAAATCATTTCAGTAGGTTACTTCTTCTGAGTGAAATTTTGTATTATGTCTGTTAGTGAGAGAGAGAATGAAACCACAAACATTTTTTTTGTGCAACCGTAATGGTCTGGCTTAAATCGGATTGCACATTTATAATAGTTATCAGCCGGATATGTAAAATAATAGATCTGTTCTATAGAAACTTCCATCGAATGCATTGATTTATACCACAATCAATAAAGTTTGTGACCACACCTAGCTTTCGGCTCACACGGCTGCTTAAGTAATTATATATTCATGACAATATTAGGATAGAAAATATATCTTGAAGTCGAAGTGTATGCCATTTGGATGCCTACTAGTAAATGACGATCATAATCGTATAAAGATTCAATATTCTCATTATATTGCTTAACAATAAATTTAAAACCAAATTGATAAGGATCAAACTTTATAAGGTGCTTGAAATCCTTTTACTACCCACGAAGGGCTAAAATGTCGACACTCTATGGCCAAATCAATACTGAATACATATACTACATAGATGTTAGAGTGATGTTTACCGAATTGCAGGTTAATGCTATAAACATATAGACGACAGCAATCAAGAGACAGCAAAAATGTCAATGAACATATTCCTTCTCTTTGAAGAAAGAGGAAAAGTCATGAAAAAATTCTAGCCTAAATCTCGTGTAAATTATTATTTTAGAAAATTGCATTCATGTAAATTAAAATCCAGGCCACGGTTAAATTTGGTAAATATGCAATTAATAACAAAAGTTTTATTGACATTTTGTGGGAACTAGCCTTTCCCTAACGAAGTAATAATGAAAACCCCCTAATACTTCTTATATGTTAAAGACTCGCGTTCGAGTTCCAGAACATGATAGAAATTGTTGTTTGACTTCGACCAACTCATACAAATTTGAGTTAAATAGTTGATGTTTAGTTATGAAGTCCGTAGCTGAAGTCGAAAACATGTTCAGTTTGGCTAGTGTACTATTCCTTCACGAATGTCTTTTTCTCCTTTAGTTATCAAAAAATTCATTGCAAAAATCTAAATTCTTTATAGAATTTAACTTCCCCTAATACTTAGTTTTCCATTTTATTTTCTTTCATTTTTCTATTAAATGTTAATTTTGTTGAAAATTTTACTTAAATTTACAACCACAATTTGTTACCTAATTGTAAAGGTTAACAATACATTTTCTAAGGATTAAAAAACAATCTAAAGAACGAATAGCTATGTAAAGCCACCTGTTATATATATACATACATAATTTTCCATTACAACCCCGTGTCAAGGTTTCGGCCTATCTCGAGATGTCATAGCTGAGGTTTGAACCCGGAGGTCTTGTCATAGTAAGCCAATACACTACTCACTATACCACGGCGACCACAAGCCTACCTGTTACTTAATATGTATATTAAAAATATTAATCTTAACATTAATTACTCATTTAATACATTTGGGTGAAATTGGATATTTAAAGGAAAATTTAAATTTGGAAATTGGGACACGATATTAAAGTTCAATGCAAAAATGAAAACAATAACGAACATAAAAGACAAAAAAAAAAAAAAAACAATAAATTAAAATACTCACAAATGAACAATAAGTGGCAAATGGCAATAATGTGTCAACATTATTCTATAGAAGAAGCAACATAAATAACTGCAATCCCGCCTACAGTAAAAATATATTTCAATAAACGAAATGTATACACTTACACATACATTTATATGCACATGTACATGATTACGAGAAGTCATTAATGTCAATACATACGAAAAATGTACTTCAAGAACCAAACAATAGCAGCCACAATGAAAATAAGAAATAAAAAAAATTAAAAACAAAAAAATATAAAAGTCACGGTACAAACTGAAATGCTTAAATGCGAAAATGTTGTCGAATACGTGAAAAAATTCATTAACGTTAAAACAATATCGGTAATAAGACCCAACAACTGCTGTCCACAATCTGGGCTTCAATTTTGCACAAAGCAAATGAGTGAAAAAGAAATTTATGCAGATTTAAAATTTTCGAAATAAGTGTGTGTGTACATACATATGTATGCATTTACATATACAATTAAGAAAAATGAGAAATGCTAGTAAACCATATACACAAATGATCATATAACTGTGCGTATGGATAATTAAGGACCAAATTGGAAGCAGGACCAACATTTAAAATGTTCACCATATACGAGTACTAACAAACTATTGCAGACTCTAGCAGTGACAGTGTCAACAACAAAGAATGTCAGCAACAGCAAAAGGCAGGTATAAAGCAATTGCGGTAACAATTGAAAACTAATTTATTCATATTGTGTGAATACAAAAAACCTTACGGCTTTTTTCCCCCTCTCACTTACAGCTATTTAAGACACAACACAACACAAACAAATAAACAAACAAAGAAAGAACTTATTGGCTACAAAATAACAAAACGTCTTTACAAGTATTGACATTTGCTGCATACGCATATGTAGGTATACTTACATATATATACCAGGTAACAAATTTTCTGCTGCTGTTTGTTCATGTACCAACATTTTAATGTGTGTGTGTGTGTGTGTATATGGCTAAAGCAATTTTAAGTTAATTTTGCCCACTTTAAATAATAGGTGTTACAGATATGAGTGCTTAATAATACGATACGACCGACATAAGATTTAACAGCATATTCTATCATAGCACAGCACTTAAAAAGTGTGCCTTGTTAGTATAAGACTGCCACTTCCTTATATAGCATTTACAAATGTTTGGATTTTTATTTATTTTATTTATTAATTTGGACTCGTTTTTTTTTTAAGAATTAAAATCTATGAACCAGAAAGCTGAATTCTCTTAAGGTCCCAGTTTGGTAATTAATGCGAGTTGTTTTTTGTGGTAGACAAAAAAAACCTTAAAATAATGAATTTTAAAATAAATATAGGAAAAATGGAATAGAAATTTAAAACTCTGGTTCTAATGTTAGAGCTAGCAAAAGTTTGATTGCAGAAATGAATGACAGGCTGTGTGGTCTAGTGCTTAGTGTGTTGGATTACTAAGACGATAGCTCTGGGTTCAAATCTCAGCTCTGACTTCTTGAAAACAAAAAGAAATATGAAAAAGTTATTTTATTCAGCAACTACCTATCAGCAGCCTTCTGGCAAAAGCTCTCAGATTGATTGCCATGAAAACGCTTCTCAAATCTGTCGTCCGGAGTGGACTTTAAACTGTAGGTCCAGGTACTTATGGATAAAAATTAGCACACACAACATAAGTACTGTGAGAAGCTAGGCCGTAACTCTGAAACAGGGTGGTAATGGCCAGTTATGTATGTATGTATGTAATACACTCATTACTCTCAAGTTCTAATTTTTGGATAGTTAAACAAATTTGTTGGAGCTCTAATTAATGAGAGTCTAGTGTGATAAAAAATTTCTACACTTTTTTGACAAAAAAAAGAACCATAAATTGTTTAAATAATTTTTTTAATAAAATTTGTCACCTGTTCTGAAATAGATCAAACAGTGCAGGATTATAATGTTTTACAGTCCTGTTCTTATTACTGATATATAGCAGAAAGAAAATAAATTTGTAAAAGAAACCTTCTGAGTAGTGTTGATCAAGTTTCTTTTGGTCAAAGATTGCTACTTTTAACAGAATAAGGAAATTAAATACAAGGTGCATAGTGCGAGAATATGGCTGCACTATAATGTTGATGGTTTTGTTTTGAAAATGCAGTTTCTGTGCTTATCCAAACCAATTTTTATAAACCAAACTTTAGTGAAATTTTAAAGCATAATAAAGTTAAAGAGTAGTCAAGAAGATTCAAATACAGAGAATACTAATGTCCATTAAAACTTTTAAATAAAAATGATCAAGGTACCCAGACACCTTGCCATTAACATGAGGGTTAAAGATCTGACAAAAATCGAAGAAAATTTTTATTATAAAGAAAAGAACGAGCATTTATATGGCTGGCATGGCTTGCCTCACAATATCCCATTTGATCGGACCAATTTTCGAATGTATGCAGTAGCATCACAAATGTCGGCCTTAAAATGAGGGACCGTAACAGTTACGACTTTTTTCAAAAAAATCACTTTATAATAGTTATTTTTTGACTTTTATTTTTCGGTCAGAAATATAAGTTAAAATCTGACTTTTATTTTTTAAGTCAAAAATAAAAGTTAAAATCTGACTTTTATTTTTTAAGTAAAAAATATAAGTTAAAATTTGACTTTTATTTTTTAGGTCAGAAAAAAATATTTACTATGCCATAATAATAACAATGTAATGGATATATAAGAAAAATAAGATCGATGACAATCAGTGATGTTGTTTTGGTTATTTCTAACCAACCCAACTTTAGTCAAATTTGCTATTCCATTTTAACAAAGTTGAATGCACCCGTTGTAATGTCATGTCTGCTTGACTCATACAAGGAGAAGCGTATTGACGTTGATGTCGACCTTGTGGAATATTGGGAAAACAAAAAATTTTTATATCCCCGTCTAAAGGACTTGGCATGTATTATTCATCAAGTGCCTGCGACACAAGTCAGTGTAGAACGCGCGTTTTCAGCACTTAAGATTGTTCTCAGCGACTTGCGCTACAATTTGTCTGAACAGAACTTGGCAGCTATATTAATGGTGAAATTGAATTCTAAGTCATTGCAATGAAAGAGTGAACAATTTAATATTGAAATAAAGGAAATTAAATGTAATTTGTATTTTCAGAGCAAAATATGCAAAACACCAACTCCTTAACTTTCTAGCCAATAAACCTATTTGTATAGATACTCTATTATAATTTTTTTCTTTTTGTTTTAATACAAATACTATATACTGTACTTATAATTCTAAAAATAAAAACTGTGTTAATATTTAATTAAAATTTTATTTAACTTTTTTAACATCTGCTTTCAATAAGAACAAAAGTTAAATTTTAACTTTTATTTCTGACTTAAAGAATAAAAGTAAAATTTTAACTTTAATTGTTGACTTAAAAAATAAAAGTCAAATTTGAACTTATATTTTTTACTTAAAAAATAAAAGTCAGATTTTAACTTTTATTTTTGACCGAAAAAATAAAAGTCAAATTTTAACTTTTATTTCTGACCGAAAAAATAAAAGTCAAAAAATAACTATTATAAAGTGGCTTTTTAATAAAAGTCAAAAAAATTAAAGTCTTTTAAGTTTATAATTCCTTAGCGTAACAGCATCAATATGCTGTATTCAAATATCTGATAGACAAATTATATCCACCTGACTTTTTGATTTTAAATTTTAAAAATAACTGTTATTTTCGGTCCCTGCATAAAATACAAAATTGTCTCTGGTTTGTCCGCATAATACTTGTGTTTAACGTCTTCCAGAACAGAAAATAGTTCAACAATGTCTAATCGCAGCCTTTTGGCGGCCTATTGACATCACCATATCGATTGTATTAGAAGATGTCTGGTAAGTTGCATCATCTTACTGAAACCAAACAACATTCATATCAATACCATGTAGAGCGGGCACAAAAAATCGGTTATCATAGTGCGATGGGTGTATCGATAATAGTTGAGCCGCCCCCATTTTCAAAGATATAAGGGTCAATGATGCCACCGCTCGAAACGGTGCACTATACAGCCCGTAATGGGTGCATTTGCTTCTGTAAAATCACGTGTGGATTTTCCGAGTACCAAACACTGCATTTTTTTCATATAAACGTACCCACTAAACCCATCCGAAAAGATGTTTTGTTTATTTCCGTGCAATTTTCGATAAATTTTCTTTGTTTTGGAAATATATTTCCAATAAATCTCGAATTTGCTCAAACGTAAATCGAGTTATTATGTTCAATTAAAATAATTTACTGAATTCTGTGTCAGAATAGAATATAAGTATTGCTAGATTCGGAAGAAGCGGTGGTTAAAACTTTAACCAATTACTGCTAATGAATTAAAAATTGTTTTCCTTTTCCTAAATCTTTAATTAATATGAGAACAATATTTGTATAAAGGTTCTCTTTGATTATTTTTATTAGTTCTGTTTTTACTAGACAATCTATCTCGAAATAGTCAGGGGTTTTATAGAATCCGTTGTTGTCGGAATATGCAATCTTATACAATAATATCGACTACATTACAGTAATCCCTCGAACTGCGCGGCTTCGGACTTGCGTGTTTTTATTTTTACCACCAAAATTTCGCATTGCGCGGCAAAAGTTTCGCAGCAGCGCGGTTTTTTTGGCGTACATATCACATATTTCGTGCAAAATATGTACTTAAATCAGTGATATCCCATATTGTGATTGTGTGTATAGCAGAAAAAACCAAGTTAAACTTATGCACCCCTGTTGTACACTACGACGTCGCAGCATGAAATTGAATTCTTGAGCATGACGGACCTATATTTAAAATTTCGTGAATTCCCTTTATGACAATTTGAGTATGATGTACATAACTTGTAATTGTACGTACAATGAACTGATTCCAAGATTTTTTTTTTAATTTTTATGAATTAATCAAAATTTTTATTTTTTTTATGTTAGTGTTTAACTTTATATTAATATTGAATAAAGTCTTTTTTTAGTTATCTACTTGGTTTAAATTTAAAATTTTCATGATAATTTTAGGATTTGGAACGTATCCCTCTAATTTTATACAAAATAGGGTTCACAGTGCGCGATTTCGGATTGCTCGCTGTTTTGTCAGAACGTATCTACCGCGCAGTTCAAGGGATTACTGTAGTTCGATTTTATTCATTTGGAGTTTATGAAGCCAAAGTATGATTTTTTTCTTTTCGTTTCTAAATCTAATACCGACAACATAGTATCTTATGACAGCCCTGAGGGCCCGAGTTTGGCTTTGATTCACTGTATTTACTTTTTTATTTACATACATACAGAAGTGGCCATTATCACCCTATTTCAGAGTTACGGCCTAGCTTCTCGTAGCACTCATATTGTGTGTGTTAATTTTCACCCATGAGTACAGGGAACTACAGTTTAAAGTCGACCCGAACGAGAAACTTTTTCGTGGCAATCAATTACTCCCAGAGCTTTTGCCAGAAGACTGGTAGTCGCCGAAAGAAATAATTTTTTCATATTTCTCTTTTTTTAAGATGTCAGTGCTGAGATTTGAAATCAGCGCTATCGTCTTAGTAATCCAACACACTAACCACTAGACCACGGCGACTACATTTATTACATAAAAAAATAATGATAGAAAAAATATTAAATTTTTTAAAGATTTTTGAATTCTTGGGAATTTTTTTTTTTCAACGAAGAAAGCTGTCTCTGAGATAGCAATTAAGTTTATCGCTTCTCTCTCTTGTTTATGTAGGGCTGTAGGTATGAATAGAATATATTAATTAATTTAAAAAGATTCATAAACAACTGATATTAAAAATATTTTAAATATTTCTTTAAATAGAATTTTGGGTCAAGTCCATTATTATACGTATACGATATTATAAAAATAATTCTATTTCCTTTGATACGTGCACACTGATTTTAACTTTACTGTCTGTCAATCTGTCTGCCTAACCAATTCTTTGATTTCCCGTTTATTGTACGAGTATATGTGTGAATAAGAAAGAGGCAAAAAATAAAAATGCTGATGTATTCAGAACATCAACAACACAACTGGCAAAAATATGAATGGCCGTTCTGTCTGTCTGTCTGTCTGTCTGTGTGTCTGTCTATCTTTCCGTTTGGGCTGTTTGTTTGTCTGGCAATTGAATTGTCGTACATGAAAATGAAATTAACACCAAATAATATTCTAAGCACAGTTTTATGACCATTTAACTGCCTTTGGCTTACACTACGTGAATAAACAGTTTGTACGTACGTACAGCCAGGCATTTTTTGTACGCACATACAACTGACTGTGTGAATGGTTTAAAATTTAAATTATTTACATACATACTCATAATACATATTTACTTTATGAAATCAAATTAGAAAAATAAAAATAAGAGTTTATTTTGCATTTAAATATTTTGTATGGTTGTTTGTTTTCTGTTTCTGTTTCTTTTTTTTTCATTTAAATTGGCTGTTGCGTTGCTAAACGCCAAATATTTTATTGGCATTATTAATTTAAAGTTTTCACTTTACATTCCTAAAAAAAAACAATAATTTTTCAATTTCCTTTACATAATAAATACGTGTTTAATGAAAAGAAAGTTTTTTAAATGTTTTTGTCATTTTCAAATATTGTTTTCAATTAGATTTTTTAATATTTTTTTTTTATTTTTATTTTTCATTATTTGCTACTCGTATCTTCCCTCTTGTTGTCTAAGTTAAGAGGTTTACCGACATTATTTTATGGTTTTGCTTAAACGCAATTTAAACTACTTTAACAAATTAAATTTACCAGAAAAAAACAATTAGAAACTTTACAAATTATACAGAAGTTAAGTGAAAATAAAACAACAAAAATAAAAATGAAAATAATTATTTTAGAAAACAATTATTGTCAATACGATGGCTATTTAGAGCTTCTGGCATTATTAGTGCCATTATAAGTTTATTGCTTATTAGTGGCCAATTGATAATTGCATTTTAAGCTTTTTATTTCAACAGAGATTTTTTTCTCTTTTAAGTTCAAGTTACACAAAATTTTATTCGTTCATGTTGCAGCTTACATTAAACATTACAAAGTTGCAGCCTCACAATATAAAGAGATGTAATGAATGGTTTAAATACCTATTTAAGCCATACAAATACGAGTATCAATAGTACAGCATTACTAAGCATATAATGTATGTTATTTCCATTTAATATAGAAATAAATCTGTTGGAAACTGTATGGTTTCAAGTGTTTCATTAAAATGTGTTACAAAGAAACACCAAACCAGGTTTGTGTTGCACTTGAGTTGTGTGGGATGAAATATCAATATTATTGAGTGTGAGATTATTGTACAAAAGCTAACCACTTATAAGGTACTGCAAGACATAACTCTATCACAAGATGCCAGAAATCAAAGTATAAGATACGGGATTATTCTGTATCACAAAGGGCGAAACACATAGTGTCATAGTGTTACTTGGGGCTATTATATAGAGAGAGGTTTTATAATGAACAAAGAGAAAAAGAACTGTTCCATCACTTCTTGCCACAGCGGCAGTTGTATATAGCCTTACTATGAAAAACAACGGGTAAATTTTTTAACAGCATAAGAACATAAATATTAATAACTTTGTTGATATTAAGTATAACTTGGATCGTTTAATGTTAAAACACTGCTTCTAAATTGACAAGATTTAGATAAAAAAGACAAAGCATTCACCATTTTATCATTTTAAGGTAAAAAATTCAGCCAATTTGTGATTTGAATTAATTATCTACTCTTTTCCATTTAAAACTATCAACAGGACAGAGAAAGTTGTATACCAAAGACACATCAAATTATGAAGTCGTCATCAGTCTCAACTTTTATTGTTTTTTTTATTATTTGAGGCCAATACTCAGGGTTAAACCCCTACTAAATGCTGTGCATTGTATTGAAATTTTTTAGAAAGGACAGTACATATATATTTTTTCTTATATTATTATTAAACGTATTATGAATGAGACAAATTGAGTCTTGACTGATCCACAGCAATTGCCTCATCGTTGCATGTTTATTGTGTGGTGAGTGCCTTGGCTAAGTAGGTTTAGCTGTTATCTGCTACTTCCTAATAGGTGGCGCTTTTCTAATGTCCATTCGCTTTTTGTTGACATTGGTTAAGGTGGTATAAAGTGGAATGTCGAGGAGCGGTTTCTTTGTAAATGATCTTCTTGGAGGCGGGAGGAACCTCTAATTTTTAAATTATAATTTTAAGAAAACCGCTAACTAACTTTTTAATTTTTCACCTTTGCTGGGATTTGAACCTGGGCCATTTAAGTTTTTGTGCGAGCGCTCTAACCACTATACCACGCATTGATTTATGAGTCTATAAAATACACCTCGTAGAAGGATAGAATGAAACCAAATAACTTTTCTATGTGGTATATTTTTACTGATTGGGCTCATTTGAAAACCACCGAAAATGAGAATCCATTTACTTCAAGCATATACATATCGTCACCTTAAAGATCAAACCACCTATGAGTAAAAAGTTAAAAATTTAGTTTTTTATTTAATATTATTCCGTATAGCATAACGCATATGTATGCAAAATTTTTAACGTCTAATATTACAAGTAACCAAGCTATTACCAAATTACCAAATACCCTATCAGCAAGTGTACAATTTTCTGAAACGTAGTCGCCGTGGTCTAGTGGGTAGTGTGTTGGCTTACTAAGACATGGACCCTGGGCTCGACTTCAGGCTCTGACATCTTCAAAAAAAGAAATATGAAAAAAATATTTCTTTCGGCGACTGCCTCTCAGCAGTCTTCTGGCAAAAGCTCTGAGAGTAACTAGTTGCCATGAACAAGCTTCTCAAGTCTGTCGTTCGGAGTCGACATTAAACTGTAGGTCCCGGCACTCATGGATAAAAATTGACACACACAACATGAGTGCTGCGAGAAGCTAGGCCGTAATCCCGACACAGGGTTGTAAAGGCCAGTTATGTATGTATGTATTTATGTAAAGAGCCTATCAGCACTCATACTAAAGAAGAAATCGGAGTAGCTATTTTTTTTTTTTCCAGCAGACTGCCATTACTTTTATGATAATATATGTACCGTTTGAGTAATTTTTTGTAGTAGTTTTATTTAAAGGAATGTTTTTTTTTTCTTTTTATTTAATTTAACTTTTTATTTAGCTATTAACATTACAAAATAGATTTTTTTGTAAAAACACCTAAAACTTAATTTAAAAATTAAAAATTTTAGGAAAAATGTAAAATTTATATTTTAGAAGGCCATAACGTACTAAAAAAAGAAGAAAATAAAAGATTAAAAATCATGATAAAATTTTAATTTAGTTGCATAGTGTAATTTAAGCAAACATTAAGCACTTTCTTGTTTAAACAATTAAAACAAACTATAACTTTTATTATTTAATATAAATGATATTCATCTGTTCAAAGGAATTCTTAATTATTCATACTAAGTAATTAGTATTGCTGATTTGTTTTTTGGTTTCAGATTTTTACAATTCCAAATAACCTAAGCGCCATAGCATAAGTTGTGTTTAGAAAAACAAAGCTTTCTCAACCAATATATACTTTTGGTTTAATTTTAATCCGAATATATAATTTTCGTTTTAATACTGCGAACAGTTTCAATTTTATAACGCTTTTTCTCTCTTCTGTAAACTTTTGAAAACTGCTGATAGGATGTTTGGCCTTTAAGGTGACGATATATGTATGTATATATTATGTATGAAAAAAGAGTTATTGTAATTTAAAAGAAAGAGAAAGGTACAATTGTTCCGTAAGACGGGGGTTCAATAAGTTGTACATATATTGTACAAACCGAGGACTATTTATATGGCCAACTCAAGCGAAGGTGGTGATATTGTCAAAATAGCGAGTGTTAACATTTTTGAAATACGAAATTATAAACACTGTTAAACAAGCAATGAATTATTATTTGCTTTAATATTATTTATGATTTCTTAAAAATCATAATTTTTTAAAGTCTGGAAAATTTCTTTATTCATATATGATTCACTATATAAAATAAAACACAATTAACAAAGTCAAAAACAAAATTCCCAAATTAGTGACGTTTAGAAATATGAAATTTTATTTTAATGACGAAGAGATAATTCGGTTTAATTTAAGTTTGAAGAAAAAAGAAACGAAAAGAAAAGAAAAGAAAAGAAAAGAAAAAAAGAAAAATTAAATAATTTACACAATAATTTAATTGTCACAAACTAATTAAAATTTAAATTAAAATCAAACAAAAAAAAAGTGCAGTTGAAATACGTGGAAAGCGATATATTTGAACGATTTTCAATTCAACACATAGTGGCATCAAGAAGTCTTTCAAACAAATAAAAAAAAACGAAAACACATTTTATTCTATTTCTATATAAATCGATAGATAGGAACCTTTATCCGTTAATTCTCGAGTATCTTTTTTATCTGTCATATCCTTCTTTCATTTAATACGGTCTGCATAGGTTTGATTCTAATTATTGGCTGGAGTACGACTACACTCATAGCCTACAGATGAAAGAAAAAATCTGCGAGTCCACTGTAATTGCTTATTAAATAAAAAAAAAATAAATGTATACACCGGATCTTAAAGCGGTTTTGTAAATTTCAAAAACAGTCTGGATATTATAAGTACATATATACCAGTAGAATGGTTTCACTTTTCAATGTTTTAGTTGTTGTTATTTTTATTTTGATAACACTGGCACACTGTAATCAGTAGGAATGTTTTGTTTATTAAAATGACTGAAAATGTTACATATTTCAGGCCAATTCAGACGAGTGTCAAATAATCAATTCATATTTTTCATGAGGCTGTTTAAGTGAATACATAAAAAAGTGTGTAGACTCTCTAGTTAAACAGGTTCGTCATTATGTATAAAGAAGATGCTGATGATGATGCTAAGTTATCGTTAAATATTTTCAAATACATACATATTTATCACACATGCTTACAGTACATATAACAGAGATACAACAATACAATCGCTTACAAATACTGGCAAAAAGAGAAAGTGCCTCTAGCAAGTTTAGTTGTAAATCGAAAAAAAAAATATAAAAATAAAAAATATCTAAAAGAATGTCAATTTATAGTGAGCATAACTTGAATGTTTTTATTCAATCTTTATTAATTTTTTTTTTCAAAAACTTTTGCTTTTCTTTAAATTTATAACTCACGCCTGGCCCATGCACATGCATACATTAGTATGTATATATACATACATACATATATACAAAAAAAAATGCTTTAATGTGTCGTCAATAATTTTTTTTTTTGTTAAAAACACTTTCCCTTCCTGTGCTCAACTCGTGTCTTATCCATTTAGTGGGTTAGGCTGGATGAATGAATGAATAAATAAATGTTTGATTGAATGACTCTTTAGTTGTTGACTTACGGGCTGAATCACTAAAATCGGTATTTGTTTTTATTTTTAGTTTTTCTCTTCTACTTTAATTCGTGATAATATTGACCATTGAAAGTAAAAGCGGTTTTAAGTAATTTAAGACGCATGCTACTCTAGATTCGTTGTTATCTGTTGTAAATATTTTTGATTGTTGTATGTAATTTGGCTAACAACTCTTTCTTTTTTTTTTAATTCTTGAACTAAACTTTTCTTAATAAAATCTTTAAGTGGTGGCTAGTGCAGCATATAAATATTATTTGTATTTAGGAAATTATCAGTATTTTCAATATTCTTGTTTTTAATGATGATGAAGGAACTAGAAATTTGTTTCTTTAAAGATTGATTGCTGCTTTCATAAAAATATATTGAGGTATTGTTTGTTTTATTGAGACCAATACTCAGGGGTAAACCTTTACTAAATGCTGGGCATTGTATTGGAATTTTTATGAATGGGATATTACATTTATGACAGAATATATATTTTGTTTTTCTTATATTATTAAGCGCCTTAGGTATAAGACAAATTGCTGTGAATTGATCATTCAAAGGCCAGTGTTATTCCTTCACCATTGAATGATCAACAGCAATTACCTCATCGTTACATGTTGATTGTGGTGAGAGCCTTCGCTAAGTACGTTTTAGCTGTTATTTGCTACTTCCCACTAGGTGGCGATTTTTCTCCTGATCCTGAGAAGAAATTGCATAGAAATTTGTCAACAAAAGCTTTCATAAACGAAACTTTTTAATTTTTTATTTATACGACAGCAAATGCTTGTACTAAATGTGGAAATATTCACTACTATCTATCAACCGTCAGACAAAAGTATAATTTTCCCTTCAAGACGTACTACGTTCGCCAAATATGCCAATTTATTTGGCTTAAATGGATTTGTAGAATCGTGAAAAACTATTTAAATTTTAAGCTGTATTGGAACAATGTCATCGTCTGTTAAAATTATAAGTCTACTTAGGCCCATTATTACAACTTGCCTTTAGTTAAAGGTAGGATGTTATCGGACAGATAAATTGCTTTTGGTTATTACAACTAAACTTTAACCTAAAAGTGACCTTGCCTTTAACTTTTAACGTGAGGTTTAAATTTTTGAGCTTACCATATTTTATTGAGACTGCCATATTGTTTTGTTCGTTAAATTATTAACAAAAATATTTTATTTATTTTGTCAACAAAGAAGTAAATTCAATAAAAATGGAATGTAAAACACATTTCATTGTTATTAAGTTTTTTTAGTGCACAATTTACATAATTTTTTTGTTTATTTATTCATGTAAACATGCGCGTTGTTACTACTTGGTGTCTTTTAAACAAATTTAATGAAAAAGTAATCGGTTCTTGTTCTGGTATTGCCGTATTTTAAAAAATATAACTTTTACTTTAAAGGTAAGTTGTAATAACGAAAAGCATTTAAAGGTCGCTTTATTCCTACCGTTAACGAAAGTTACCTTTAACTATCGGACACTTTATAGACAAGTTGTAATAATGGCCGTTAAAATAATAAAAACTGCTGATTATTACATGGCCAAATTAATCGCACAGCTTTAATGTTTTTATTGCATTACATGTGACAAAAAGTCAAAAAATTTTTATTGATTTTGTTTTCACTTTTTAGATTTTTAAATTTAAAATCTACAAAGTTTTGTGGTCTCTAAGAAGTTTTGTTCATTTTTTAGAGTTTTCATAGTAATGAGGTGATTTAAATATTAAAACTGTAGCTTTTAATATAATTTTGTTGGCTTTCGACATGTTTAATATTTTTTTTTTTGTAATTTTAATACTTTTTTAACTGTTCAATGTATTCGAAATAAACATTTTAATTAATTTATAAAAATATTTTTTCTTTTGATTTTTTTCTGATTTTATGAAATATTTACATATTTAATAATTTTATATATATATATATATAGATAAGTATGCATATATAAGTGCATATATAGTATGGTATTTATTATTATATTATTTTGAGTACAATAGAGCAACAATAATAAGAAATAGGAAACTTTTATTATTATTTTTGTTTTTCAATGAAAACGTGAAATTGCTACCGAAACAATAGTAACAACAATAGACCAGAACGGACCAAGTTTCTACTACGAGTATACCTTCTATTTACTGTTTCCAAACTGCTTTCGTTAGATTTTTGATTTTATTTCATTTTATTTTTTGTTTTCTTTTATTTTTCATCACATTTCCAGTACAATAATAGTTGGCATAGTTTTTTATTTGAATATTTTATTTTTTCTGTATAATGTATATCCCAGTTTTTATAAAGACACCGATGACTAATTGTACGCGATTTAAACAACATTTTGATGCTAATACCAGGGTTTTCTCAAATTTGTAAGATTTGTGTGTTTTGTCATGTTTGAGAAAAACTTATTTTGAAAGAAATTCATATAGAATTATTGATAAGTCTTACTTTTTTTTGAAAAAGAGTTGCGTGGTATAGTGGTTAGAGCGCTCGCACAAAAACTCAAACAGTCCAGGTTCAAATCATAGAAAAAGTGAAAAATTAAAAGTTAGTTTGCGGCTTTTTAAAAATTTTAATTTAAATTTAAAAGTAACATCCCCCTTCCTTTCCCACAAGAAGTCCGTCTACAAAAAAACCGCCTCCTGACTTTCCACTCTATTCCACTTTAACCATTGACGTTGAAGAAAAAGCGCCACTTAGTGGTAAGTAGCAGATAACAACTAAAACCTACTTAGCGAAGGCACTCACCAACCACAATTAACAGGTAAAAATAGGGAAATTGCTGGTGATCATTCAAGAGTAAGGGCATAACACTGACCTTTGAATGTTTAATTTACATCAATTTGTCTCATTCCTAACACAGAAAAAATTTAAATCGATTTCACTTAAAAAAAATTTGTACAACCAATTAAATTGTTTACTGGTTTTGCCCCTACAATAATAATAATAATAATAATAATATCAATTAAAAAATTAATAGTGTCGAACGTTTTGAAAATAATTTGTATCAATTAAGATTTTTATTAATTCCAAAAAAAATTTTCAATTAAATATTTAAAATTAAATTTTTAATTAAAAATTCAGACATTTTTTAATCAAATACGTTAATTGGTACAATTAAAAAGTAGTTGACGCTAAAATTTTAAACCGATTAAAACGTTAATTAAAAGAACTAAAATTTTAGTTCATATCACCACTGATTTGAAAATAAAATTTTTTTTTTATTAAAGAATATCAATCTAAAAACATACAAAGTAATTAACTTATATAAAATATAATTATACTTTTTTCTCCAAAAACGATAATTGTAAAATAAGTATGTACTTTTGAACAGCTTTCAATCATTCGCGAGCTTATTCTATATCTTCCTCGTTTTTCATTTGTGCAAAATTCCTAAAAAATAAATTAAATTGAAGCTACATAATTTTGTATTCAAATTCGAAATATAGTAAGTACTTACCAATTTCTCCAGCGTTTTTTGAAACATTATGTTCCTGTACATGCTCAAACAAATCATTGGAAGAATTACTTGTTGTGTGACGTCTCCGAATGACCGACCTGAAGATCAGTTTTTCTCAGAGCTTTTGCCAGAAGTTTGGTAGAGGTAGTCGTAGAAAGAAATATATTTTTTTTAATATTTCTTTGCTTCAAGATGCCAGAGCGGGGGCTTCAACCGGAGCCCTCGTCTTAGTAAACCAACATACTAATCACTACACCACGGCGACCACATATGTATATTATATATATTTGTACACAAAAAATATATGTACAAAAATAAAACAGAAAAATTCACATGAAAAAACAAAAATTTTACGAATAAAAATTATATTTTCTTTTGCCTTTTATGCTAGTGATATTAGATTTTTTATAGAAAAACTTTTTATGGTTTATTACATATTTTTAAATACTTAAAGTTTTAATTATTATTTATTTAATACAAGATGTTGTTTTTAAACTAAAATGCTTGTAAATATATGTATATGTATACATTATGTCTTCTTTATATTTTAATGCTATTATTTATTTAAATTACATAAATAACAATACGCATTCGAATTTTAACTTCAAAAGTAATCATATAATGATTCTTTATAAAAATATTACACAACACTAAAGCAAAAGAAAAAAGCATACACACAAACATTTTTAATTGTGTGCTTCTATTAAAAAATCAATTGTAATAATTAAAAATTTAATTGGAAAATTTGAATTATACTAATTAATTTGTTAATTGAAATTATTTCAGAAAAAAAATTTTCTGTGTAAGGCGCTTAATAATCATATAAGAAAACAAAATATATGTATGTTCTGTCAAAAATTCATTGTAAACCAGTCGTATGATATTTGCATTCATCGGTAAACAGTTAAGAAATTTTTTGTTATTTTGAATTATTTTCAACAAAGTCAGGGGGCAAATTACGACATTCGATATCGAATGAAATTTCATATAATTCTAAAATTCTTTTATAGTTAGTCTTTTAAATACGTTACATACTAATATCTTGAAACATTGTATTCATTTAGAAATATTTTCATTCATTCTATTTTCTCTTATATAGCGAAGAATGGTGGAAGAGCATATTGCATTTATTGCAATATTCCTTTTAATATGTATGAACAAGATAACACCAGCTGCCAAATTCCTGTAAAAATTATTATAGAAGATAAATATGTCTTGCTGTCTTGCAAAACAAAACATGGTTAACAAAAAGAATACCTTGATTTAGCACCCGATGTCTTGTTGTGTCTCTCAATACACTTATACGTCACCATATAACTTAAAATATTTTGGTATATATCGTCCTATGAAAATGGAAAAGTGTAATCTATGGACTTAACATTTTATAAAACACGTTCTTCTTTTCACGAAATTCTTTTTTCATTTCCAATCTTGCTTCAATTAATAGGTTGTAGTACTTATGTGTCCATTATTTTTAGTAAAATAAAAAATAAATAAATAAAATATATTTCAAGTAATAAGAAGAACTGCTCCTTATCTTGCGGCGGGGCCATTATGCTGCGTATTGTATTTATTTTGCATCCAATTCTCTGTTTTTATGCCGTTTTTTTTGCTTTTTCTGGCGCATTAACTGTAACAGTGCTTCAAAATTGAAGAGAACTCATAGTGAACATTTTCAGGTTTGCATTTAGTAACACGCTGCAATGTATTACTGCACAGCAACATGCATTTAGAACGTTAGTCGCATTACTTTATTAGCCGTCATTCAAGTTTACAGTTTATATATTACAATTAAAACGTCTAGTGGTATTTCGATTATATTTCTTATTTTCTTCTTGCTCTCAGTTTTGAATTTAAATGTACATGCATATACTCAATTCGATAGAAATGTAAAACTGTGTTAAAACATCTTAAATGAAGGAAGTTGGAAATGCAGAGGAGTATATACAATATATATAAAAGACGATATAAATATGTATGTAAACGTATAGAGTACATACATATCGTCAATGGAATTAAAGAACGCTGTAACTGACAAAAAATCTAAAATACGTTTTTTGCATCATTTTTATGAGAAAAAAAAAAAAAAAAATACGCGTCCATTGGTCCTGGTCCCAGATTTCTATATGAAAATAAATTCACTTACGCCGTCTGCGAAATGAAAAATACTAGTGTATTTGTTCTACTTTCATACAGGTTTTTTGGCTCTGGTGAACATTTAAGGTTTTGTCAGTTACAGCGTTCTTTAATTCCATCGACGATATGTACATATGTATGTATATGTATATACATAAAATGCTGCGTTAGTTAGAGTGTTAATAGCAAATCCAAGTAATTTCATTATATTTTAAAAATAAAACTTGAAGCGAATGGATAAAAAAATTACCTTTTATTTCTGTCGGTATGTATTGTACAAGTGTTTTATTCGTTACATTATTCGATAACCAATAATTTTATAATTTGTGTTGATATATTTTATTCATGCTTAGGTTTATTACTTCCTTCAAATAGTTTAGTATTGTATGCACCCACAGTTAAGGCTTAATTGCGCAATTTAAATATTTAGGCTATTAAATAAAAAATAGTACAATAGTTGTACAACGAAGAGTTAGCAGCTGATTGAATACAGTGGCTTAAGTCCCTACGTTTTAGAGAGCAGGGCAAATATAACATAATAAGAAAGTATAACAGATGCAAAGGATTCAACTATGTTTAGATTAATTCCATTGCTACCAAAATGATATGTATTCCAAATTCGTCGAATTTACTCATCCGTATATCTAATATATTTATATGTAGATTAAAATACATACAAAATTGGCGGTTACAACCCTGTGTCAGGGTTACGGCCTAGCTTCTCGCAGCACTCATGTTGTGTGTGCGTTTATTTCTATCCATGAGTGCCGGGACCTATACTTTAAAGTCGACTCTGAACGACAGATTTGAGAAGCTTTTACATGGCAATCAATTACTCCCAGAGCTTTTGCCACAAGACTGCTAAGATGTAGTCGCCGAAAGAAATAATTTTTTCATATTTCTTTTTTTTTTCAAGATGTCAGAGATATGATTTGAACCCGGCGGTAACGTCTTAGTAAGCCAAAACACTAACCACTAGATAACTACAATGATCTGGATTAAAACGAATTGAAAAATTATTCATATTCCTAAAGCTAATAAGAGCTACCGATCTCTTGCAAAATATTTTACCTTCTCTGTCTATGATCTTTGACAAAATAATACCTTCCTACATAATTGGCCATTACAACCGTATTTCAGGGTTACGGCCTAGCTTCTTACAGCACTCATACTATGTGAGTCAATGTTTATCCATCAGAAGAAGGACCTACAGTTTAACGTCGACTCCGAACGAAGGACTTCAGAAACTTGTTCATGGCAATCTGTTCTCTCAGAACTTTTGCCAGAAGATTACTAAGAGGTGGTCGCCGAAGGAAATATTTTTTAATATTCCTTTTTTTCAATATATTAGAGCTACGGTTTGAACCCGAAGCTCTCGTCTAGTAAACCAGCATATGACATACTAGACTACGGCTATCAGAGATATTACATTCATAGGTAAATTTTTATTTATATAGCCAATCAATTCCTATTGAGAGGCAGTTAGGGTTTACGCCAAATAATAGCTGCCTATAAACTATGATTGACGTTTTAAAAGATATTGAAAGTCAAATAGATAAACGAAATGTATTAGTTTTTGTATTATTGGATGATTCGAAGTAACGAAGATAATTATAAAATTTAATGAATATGGATAAAACTTTGCTATATCTTGCATGATGTCTAGAGGAGTACCTCGAACTTTAAAAACATTTAGAACTTAAAATCTAACAGTGACGCTAACTTTTTAGTGTTATATTTATAAGAAAAAATAATTTTTTTGTTTACATTTGTTATATTCCAAACATTTTAAGCATTTGCTACGATTATTTCTCTGCAATAATTAATGAACAATACAGTTTGAAAAAATGGGAAAAATGTGGTGCCATTAAAGGTTAACAAGATAATTAGAGCACTTATTTGGCTTAGCAGGTCGTTGGCATAACAAATTTTATACGATCTGCCTTCTTAATAAAAACCAACTCCAAGCACGTTGATACTAAATTGCCTACTATCTATTTGCAAATATTTGTTTTGTGAATTTTTTTTTATTTATGACTAATACTCAGGGATAAACCCCTACTTTGAAGACGCAGACATAGTAGATAGATTCATTTTTATTTTTTTATTATGCGCCTTTTTGTTGATGAGACAAGTTGCTGTCAATTTGATAACTCAAAGGCCAGTGTTGTACCTTCACCCTTGAATGATAAACAGCAAATGCCGCATCTGTTAGTGGATGTTGAATTAGAGGGGCGAGCGTCTTCTTCAGTGAGTTAGCTGTTATCTTTCCAGATGGTGGCGCTGTATTCCTGATCTTTCGTTTCTTTTTTTTTTGTGCAGTTTTTGTGCTGAGTTTGAAAAAAAATTAATTGCAACAAAAAAAAAATCATTCTGTATTGGTATATGCGGTCTAAGCCAACTATAAATTTCTCAACATATTTTATTTTTCTATTACTTTTAACCATAAACATGCTTATACTTTGGAAAATTCAAAAGTACTTTCATGTTAAATTACCTTTCAATAATTCTTACCTTATGAACATATTGATTTTCTTTTTTTTTTTTTTTTATAAAATAAATTCCCTTCAATAGATTCCAAAAATTAAAAAAAAAAAAAAAATAAAAGTAAAAAACAAGAGAAAAGAAAAATAAAAACAAGTACGAGTAATATAAGAATTGAATGATAATGAAATTATTCCAGCAGCATATAAAGTTAACGACCAGGGGAAAGAATGAATGAATGAATGAATGATTTTAAGAGTCAATATCGATGATATGATGAACGAAATCAAATTAAGAATCAGTATATTTCTTACAATATTATTTTCAATTTTGTTATATTGCTGTTTGAATACCAAACATGCTTCAGAGTAACAATATGGACGTGTATGCATAAAATAGAACAAAAAGGAAAATCGAAAACATACCTTATTAAGAAATATGTATGTACATATACATACAATGTATATAAGATTTGGTAAACAATATTATATTTGCTTTCATTTTTATTATTAAATAAAAATTAAATTTTAGTATGTGGTTGTGAAAGCATACACCTACAGTGTTGGCTATAATTGCTTAGTCTCTAGCACTAAATAAGTAAATACTCGCACTTGTATAAAACATTTCCATGAATATACAGATAAATGCTTACATAAAAGTAACAATTTTTTACATTTTACTGAGTTTAAAAATGATTTATTAAAATATTTTCAGTTTACTTATACTTTCGGGTGAAACTGTTTTAATCAATAATTCAATTGCCTCTCGCACAAACGGTCATTATCACTGAAATTTTAATTTATTGATAAATATTTAGATAATAATATTAAAATATCATGTTCATTTTGTTATTTTTCAGATTTTCGATTTATCGATTCAATATTAACTTATCAGATATACACCTACTTAAATATGTAAATACACATGTACAGGAAATTGTAATTGTTAATTCATTTAAAATATATTAAAAATATGGTATAAACATACACTTAATTATGTGTATTATACTCTTATTTATGAAGCATACTTTATGGCTAGCCCAAATAAAAAGAAAAAAAAAATAAATTTTACGAGGGTAGTTTAAACATTCTATACAACCTTCTTCAATCTTAGAGCAAACTGTGGAATAGTTTTCCATACACACTTATACATACATAATTGGTCATTACAAACCTGTATCAGGGTTACGGCCTAACTTCTCACATCAACCATGTTCTGTGTGCCAATTTATATCCACGAGTACCGAGACCTACAGTTTAATGACGACTCCGAACGACCGACTTGAGAAGCTTGTTCATGAAAATTAGTTACTTTTAGAGCTTTAGCCAGAAGACTGCTAGATGGTAATATTTTAATCATATTTCTTTACTTTTAAGATGTCAGAGCTGCAGTTAGTTTTCAATAGTCATTGTAAACTGGCTTCTTCTGTAGTTTTAATTGAAATATATTGAATAACTTTATGTTTAAAATTTTTTATATTTATTTATTAGCCGATTATATAAGTAAAAAACTGAGTCTAGACGATATTTTTAATTATCATATTTCGGGTAAAAATTTGCTACAAGTGCTAACATATCAAATTGACATTAAATTTCTTCAACATATGTATGCTAACAACTGCAAAAAATTTATGTTTATGTAGTATATCTTCTTCTTCAACAGAAAAAAAGCCAACTTAGCGAAGGCACTCACCACAGTCAACATGCAACGAATACGTAATTGCTGTTTCTCATTAAATGGTGAAAGTATAACACTGGCCTTTCAATGATCAATTCACAGCAATTTGTCTCATTCATAAATATATGTTCTGTTGCTATAATGTACTGTTCTTTCCATAAAAAATACCAATACAATGCACAGCATTTAGTAGGTGTTTACCTCTGAGTATTGGTCTCAAATAAAAAAAAAATTAATTGATATTGAATTGTTGAAAAAGTCTACATAAGCTTTTCAACATACATCTGACTTGATAACTATTTTCGAATGAGCAGTGTTGCCTGATATGTACTATTTTTTGTTAGATTTGCTAATTTAATGCTTGATCCGGCTACATTAAACCTGAAGAAAACTAAACGGTATACGTGAATTTTTGTATTGTATTTAAAAGGGATGGATGGGCTACTTCGGATAAGGTAAAGTCTCTGATTGGGGTCAACCTGGCGGCTTCCAGAACAATCCTTGTTCCCGTTGTATTCAAGTCGACATACAGCCTCCTCGTGGCCCTCCTGGATAACATTCTAGCACCCGCTAGCTTGTTAACTAATATATGCGGCGATTGTCAAATCCCCTGGACTTTAAATTTGGGTTGTGCGTAGGGCTTGAAATCCACCACGTAAAAACATTTTTCAGTTAAAGCTAAAACTAAAGCCTCTAAACGGACCCTCTTTTATGTTGACGAACTTGGCAAACGTTTTAAGGACTATGATTTAAGGATATATATATATATATATATATATATATATATATCCTATATATATATATATATCCTATATATATATATATATATATATATATATCCTATATATATAGGAAAGGTGTTTTTATCCAATTGACGGATGCTCTCACGAAATGTAGGGCTGACATCACCGCCATCCAGGAAATGGATAGGACAAGGTTGTACGAGGCAAGCAACATGTGACATCTGCTACAGCTGCCATAAGAAGAGACGCGAATTTGGCTGCGGATTCGTAGTAAGTAAGAGACTTCGCCATCTTGTCTCGGAGTTCACCCCCGAATGAAGGCAAAGTTTTATAATATCAGCTTTATTTGCGTGCACGCTCCGACAGAAGAGAAGGATGCTGCGGTCAAAGATGCTTTCTACGCAAAGCTCGAGGATGTATACGATAGGTGTCCGGCACATGACGCCAAAACTGTCCTCGGCGATTTCAATGCGAAAGTTGGACGTGAAGGTATCTTTGGCCCCACTGTCGGACAGTTCAGTCTCCATTATTCCACCTCGCCGAACGGCATGAGACTGATCGATTTCGCCGCGGCGCGAAACATGGTATTCTGTAGCACCAGGTTCCAGCATCTCGATATCCACAAGGGCACCTGGCTCATTCCCGATCGATCTACCAACAACCAGATCGATCACATTGTGATTGATGGAAGGCATGTATCCAGTGTACTAGACGTGCGCACATTTAGAGGTCCAAATGTCGACTCCGACCATTATCTTGTCGCAGCCAAGATGCGACTGCGTATATGCGCGTCGAATACGACACGTTCTAGTGTTCAAGGGAAGCTGGACATCAAAAAGCTGCGATCACAAGAGACAGTCAGGTCGTTTTCCGATCGTCTTTCTAACGAGCTCAATTGCATCCCATCCTTTCTCGAAAGTATTGGTGGACAGTGGTCTCATATCGCTCACTCTCTGCGCAGCGCTGCCGAAACAGTTCTTGGTTTTGAGCGTCCTCCCCGCAGAAACCAATGGTACGATGAAGTGTGCCGTGAGGCCACTGCAGCAAAGAACGCTGCCTATAGACGAACATTGCAGTCGACCACTACAAGAGCAACGGTGGAGGTGTACAGAGAGAAGAGGAGGGAAGAGAGACGCCTATTTAGAAAGAAGAAAAGAGAGCACGAAAGGCGTGATCGTAAGGAAATCGAGATGTGCAGGAGTAGAAATGATGCTCGAAATTTTTATAAAAAGATAAGGCGTCTTACTACTGGTTTAAAGCCCGGAGCAACCTTCTGCAGAGACGAACATGGTAACCTGGTTACAGATGCACAAGGAACACTAAGATTATGGAGACAGCACTTCTCTAATCTATTGCAGGGCGATGGCGACACAAATTCCGCCTCTAGAGATGCTGTGCCGGACCCAATCATTAACGACGACGTCGAGATCCCGTCCCCCAGCCATGAAGAGGTCAAGGTTGCCATATGGCGACTGAAGGATAACAAAGCAGCTTGACCTGATGGTTTGCCAGCTGAACTCTTCAAGTATGGAGGCGATGAGTTGGTTAGGTGCATGCACCAGCTCATTTGCAGAGTATGGCTGGAGGAAAGTATGCCCAACGATTGGAATCTTAGTGCTCTCTGTCCCATCCTGAAAAAGGGAGATCCCACGATATGCACCAACTACAGGGGAATAAGCCTCCTCCCTATCGCATATAAGGTTCTTACGAGCGTATTGTGTGAACGACTGAAGCCATTCGCCATTTCACTGATTGGACCTTATCAGAGCAGCTTCAGACTTGGTAAGTCCACTATTGACCAGATATTCACACTGCGCCAAATCCTGGAGAAGACCCATGAAAGTCAAGTCGACACACACCATCTTTTTGTCGACTATAAGGCAGCCTTCGATAGCCCAATAAGGGATCGCGTTTATGCCGCAATATCTGAGCCCGGTATTTCTGCTAAGCTGATAAGGCTATGCAGAATGACGCTGAGCAACTCCTGCAGCTCCGTCAAGGTAGAAAGGACCTCTCCGAGCCTTTTAATACCGTGCGAGGTTTTAGACAAGGCGATCCCTTATCGTGCGACCTCTTCAACTTCGTCATGGGGAGTGTTTTGCGAAAGGCGGGTGTACATCGAAATGGCAGTATTTTTAAAAAAAGTGTCCAGCTCTTTGCGTATGCCGACGACATAGACATCATTGGGCATACCAAGCGAGATGTCACGGCTCCTTTAATTCTATTGAACGTGAGTCTGCTAAAATCGGTCTGGCGGTAAATGAGAGCAAGACGAATTACATGTTGTAGACGAGTAGGGACGTTGATCGTATCGGCTCCCAGCCGGCAACTATACATTCGATGTGGTCAAGTAGTTCATCTACCTTGGCACCGCCATTTCCAGCAAGAATGATGTCAGTCTAGAGATCAGACGAAGAATGACACTGGCCAACAGATGCTACGACGGTTTCGGTAGGCAGTTTAGTAATAGAAACCTCTCTCGTGCGACGAAGTTAACACTCTACAAGTCGCTTATTCTTCCGGTGCTTCTCTATGGTGCAGAAGCATGGACGCTGTCTTGTGCCGATGCAGCGGTCCTGGGAGTATTTGAGAGAAAAGTTCTTCGCTAGATCTTTGGTCCACTAAAGCAAGGCGATTAGTTTCGCATTAGGACCAACTACGAGCTGTATGAGCTCCTCAGCGACGTAGACGTTGTCCAGCGCATTAACATCCAGCGGCTGCATTGGCTCCGCCATGTTGTTCGGATGTAAGAATCTGCTCCAGCGAAAATGGTTTTCTATGCGAAGGTCACTGGACGTCGGCGTAGAGGACGTCCTTGTTTACGTTGGAAAGACCAGGGGTCAAATCGCCACATTCGTGATCGAATGACTTTGATCGAAATTTTAGTTTTTGAAATCGCGGCATACGTTATCGAATGTCTGCTATCGAAATTTAGGATTTTGGTATTCGATAACGAGTAGTTGATCGAATGATTTCACTCGAAAAGTTATACGATAGATTTAGAGCTTTCGTAAAAATAATTAATGTTATCAACATTTTATTTTTATGGCCAAATAAGCCGATTTAACGCTACTACTACATATATCAACGTAGCGTTTTTTCTTAAAAAATAGAAGTAGACAACATTTAAAAATACATATGTATGTGTTTTGTTTACATTTTTTTAATTATATTAGTTGTGTTTCTTTACTTTTTGGGTAAAGTTCGATAAATAGAGAGTAAACAATAATTTCTCTCAATAAGAGATAAATTTACCCAAAAGTAAGGGAACGCAAAAAATCAAATATTTTACATATTCACATAAAAATATGAAAAAAACAAAACTTTATGTCACACACACACGCATATTGAACATGTACTTTCGCAAAAATAAACGACAATAATTCGACTTATACATGTCAACTAAGGCAAAGATAAACTTTTTTATATAAATATTGAATTAAATTTTACTATAAGCCTTTCACTGCAGGTTTATAAATTTTTTTTAGTTTTCTGAACCTTTCATTTTTCTATTATTTTTTAAACAGCTGATTATTTGTTTACTTGCACAAACTAGCCCGAAGAAAAAGTACGGGCTATTTCGTGCATGAAGAAAAAGAATGTTACTCTCTCAAAATATCTCTCATTTACCCAAATTTTGTGTACGGGAACGCTTTTTGGTAAAATTGGGATCCCGCGGGCGCCCAATGTAGACTAAAGAAACAGACTTATTATTCCTACTGTTTGCTTTACATATAATAATAATTTTTTTCAACAATTATAACTATATTTAAATAAATACGTAAAGATGCAAGTGGTTACCTTTTTAAAACAAAAAGAAACAAAATAACTTTCCTTATAAGTATATTTAGGACAAATGTTGTAACGAAGCTTACGTTACATAAACATTTGTAAACATTATTAATATAAATGTGAATTATATTTTTTTTATTTTTGCTTATATGCATATTATTTGAATGATTACAGTATTATTTTATATATTATTATATTATTATTTTTGTTATGAATTAATGATTTATATGAATTAAATTTAATTTCTTAGTTGACTGATATTATTAAATTGTTATTGTAATTCGTTATTAAGAGAAATGTATGTAAAGAGTAATAACATAAACTGAGAGAATACAGAGTAGGAGAGTAATATAAGAGAAAGGCATGTTAAAGGAAGAAAATGTTAGTGAGTGATCGGTTAGTGTGTAGTTTATTGCTACTTCAGTTGTACTTGTGCCGTCGTGGAGTACGGACACCATCGCAGGTTTTTATAGCTTCGATGGTAGACGTATCCCAATATGGCTGAGTCAACTCGGGTAGTGGTAGGGGGACGCTACTGGTTACTACAGCCATAGATCCCAGACCAAGTAGTAGTAGTGGTAGAGGGACGCTACTGGTTACTACAGCCATAGGTCCCAGACCGGATAGTAGTATTGGTAGGGGGACGCTACTGGTTACTACAGCCATAGGTCCCAGACCATTTGATAGTATTGGTAGGGGGACGCTACTGGTTATTATAGCCATAGGTCCCGAACCATTTAGTAGTATTGGTAGGGGGACGCTACTGGTTATTACAGCCATAGGTCCCGAGCCAGATAGTAGTATTGGTGGGGAAACGCTACTGGTTACTACAGCCATAGATCCCGGACCAAGTAGTAGTAGTGGTGTGGGGACGCTACTGGTTATTACAGCCATAGGCCCCGGGCCAGATTGTGATGGTGGTAGGGGGACGCTACTGGTTACTACAGCCATAGGTCCCAGACCATTCAGTAGTATTGGTAGGAGGACGCTACTGGTTACTACAGCCATAGGTCTAAAATTAATTAGTAGTAGTGCAGAGGGATACTACTGGATTACTACAGCCATAGTTCCCAGGCGTATTGAGAAGAGATCTGAATTGTTGAAGTGAGTCTGGTTTGCGTTGTCGTTTAGGACGGACAAAGTAAAATTCTGGCCGGTCATTCTCTATTCTGCAAATGTTGTAAAATAATCAAAAAAAAAAGCTCTTAATTAAATAAAGAATATCATTAATTATAATATTCAAATAGTTGTAAGTTTTTAATTTTCTATATGAAATATAAATCCTGGACAAACCCTGAGATTAACAACCCCGGCAATTAAAAACGATTATAAATGGCGCCCGAGCAGGGACTATAAAAAAAAAAAGAAAAAAAAATTTATACTGAAAAGAAATTAAATAAAAAAAAAAAAATATCAGCTTTTTTTTACGGTAAGGATGAGCCGTGCGTTTATAAATTTTATAAAAAAAGATGCTTTAAGCACATGTTTAAGGGATTTCGGTTTGAATGATGAGGGAAATTTAGATGAGTTAAGGAGCCGCCTCCGAATGTACATGGATAAAGATGAAATTCCCAGCGAACATGAAGCCTACATTCAAAGATTGAGGTTAAGTTGCGATCCCACGTGCTCAAGTAAAGACCTAAAAGTACCGAGTTTACATCCTTCTCGTTCAGCGTCTCCTATTACCACTCGTAAAGAAATATTACAAAACTTAAATAACGAATCAGACATTTGAGACAAAATTCGAAAATGGGGTGTCAAGTATGACGGAGGTAAGGATCCACTGTGTTTCCTAGAACGCATAGAGGAACTGGCTACATGCTATTCGCTTACACGAAATACACTTTTAAAATTTATGCCCGAATTGTTAAAAGGGGAAGCGCTATCGTGGTATCGAAACAACTATAAAAGCTGGCTGTCTTTTGAAGATTTCACTGAAGATTTTAAATTATTCTTTTTACCAGTTCGTTTTTTTGAATCACTCGCCGATCAAATTCGAAATCGACTACAACGTCCTAATGAGCATTTTGCTGACTATGTAACTGGGTTACAAACTTTAATGCGATGGGCCAACTTGTCCTCAGATGAACAACTAGAGAGAATATTCCGCAATTGCCGCTCTGAATACAAACTCTACATAAAAAAAAGACGTGAATTCAGTAAGTTAAGAGAATTAATTATGCTGGCTCAAGAACTGGAAAGTATACAGGCTAAAGAAAAGACACAGAAAAAGCCCACTCATCACCTACAAACTGTGGTAGCTGGTGCTTCAAGACCGACTATTTGTTATCGCTGTGGCGAAAATGGCCACCAACGGGCATCCTGTACCAATTCCCAAATTATATTCTGCTGGGACTGTGGAAGGAAGAACATACGAACTGTGGATTGCTGTCGGCACAATTCGGGAAACAGTCGCAGAGGTCCTTCTCTAGGCGAAGAAGAAGCCAACCTCTAAGTAGACAACTTTCGCCAATATTATTACACGTGGACGATGACTTACGCTTAAGAACATGGATTACGATTAGAAATAGAAAATTTTTGGCTTCGATAGATACAGGCGCAACTCATTCATGCATACTACATTCAATCGTGGAGGAGCTAGGTGTACCCATCACGAGCACCAATACAAGCACAATTGAATTAGCAGACCGATCTAAAATTCCCATTGTAGGTGCCGTCAATCTCTGGTTTATATTAAAGGGCGTGGTATGCAATCAGAATTTCATGGTGCTTAAATCAAGTATCGACCCCATTATAATTGGTATGGATTTTGTGGAAAGTACCGGTTGTGAATTACATATCGTCCCTCAAAGAAAAAATAAAATGTATGTATATCAAAAACCTAACATACCGCACTTTGGCCAATTGCAGCTTTCCTCGAACAATGCGTGTTCGGATGCTCTGATCAACAAAAAAATCAGACAATTTCTTGACAGAGAGTTACCGCGTTTTGATTCAATATCCGGGTTTTTAAATGTTACCGAGCATGTTATTGTCATGAAACACTCTCGACCTTTACGACAACGATATTACCCTAGAAACTCAGCAATGCAGAAAATAATTAATGAACAGATAGATGAACTGCTAAACGATAAGAGAATTGAACCATCGAAGAGTCCATACAGCAGCCCAATTGTACTTGCCCGAAAGAAAAATAACGAATGGAGATTATGTGTAGATTACAGACAAATTAATGAAAACTCAATACGAGATGCCTATCCCATCCCACAGATCAACGCAATCCTTGAGAAACTACGAAATAGTAAATATTTCAGTACTATTGACTTGAAACATGGATACTGGCAAATACCAATGTCTCCCGAAAGCAGGAAGTATACAGCGTTTACTGTCCCTGGTCGCGGTCTCTTTCAATGGCGAGTCATGCCGTTCGGCCTTCATTCGGCTCCAGCAACTTTTCAAAGGGCCCTGGATGAAGTTATAAGCACAGAACTGGAATCGTTTGCATTTGCATATTTAGATGACATTGTAGTGATGGGCAGCACTTTAGATGAACACCTGCAAAATCTTAAAGCTGTTTTTGACCGTCTGGTAGCCGCTAAATTACGCATTAACATCGAAAAATGCTCTTTTGTACAAACAACAATTCGATATTTAGGTCACGTCGTGAGTGAAAAGGGCGTCCATACGGACCCGGAAAAAGTCAATGCTGTTAAGGCCATACCCGAACCCACAACGTTAAAAGAATTACGGTCGTTTGTAAACACTGCCGCTTGGTATAGACGCTTTCTACCAGATTTTTCAACGCTAACTCACCCATTGAATAAGTTGTTAAGAAAGGGGCAAAAGTGGGAATGGAAGGTAGAGCAAAGAAAAGCGTTTGAAACAATTAAAAAAATGATAATGGAGGCACCAGCACTTACTTGTCCTGACTTTAACCTCCCTTTTATACTACAAACCGACGCAAGTGACATTGGTCTAGGAGTAGTTTTGACGCAGGAGTTTTCAGACGGGGAAAAGGTTATTGCGTATGCTAGCCGCACCCTATCTGCGCCAGAACGTAACTATACAGTTACAGAAAAGGAGTGCCTTGCCATTGTATGGGGCATAAGAAAAATGAGGCACTATATAGAGGGGTATCATTTCATCATAGTAACGGACCACCAATCTCTTAAGTGGCTCAATTCTATCCAGTCGCCTTCTGGTCAAATCGCTCGTTGGGCACTAGAGCTGATGCAGTATGACTATGAGATTCGTTATCGTAAAGGTAAATTGAACGTTATAGCAGACTCTTTGTCCAGATCCGCCTTAGAGCCACCGCAGACTAATCAGCCAGTACTTCAATCACTCCAACAATCAAAGGAGGTTGATGACCCGTGGTATGCACAAAAACTAAAAATGGTGCATTCGAATCCTGAGGCTTTATCAGATTACAAAATTGACGAATCCGGAAACTTGAGACGGCATATTTATGACGCTACATCCTATAATGAGCATGATCCTGTACCTTGGAAATTAGTGGTGCCCAAGTGGGAACGGAAAAAAATCCTAAACGAGTGCCATGACGAAATAACTGCAGAACACCTCGGAAGGGTGGCAAAACTATATTACTGGCCGGGAATGTTTCGAGATATTGCGAAATACGTTCGAAAATGCGAATTATGCCAAAAATTTAAACCCCTCCAACAATCCCCAGCTGGCAAGATGCATACTTCTCATGTTACTCAACCTTGGCCTACGATATGTGCAGACTTCGTGGGCCCACTTCCCAGATCCTCGCATGGTAATACAACTCTTATAGTCTTTTTTGATAAATTCTCTAAATGGACAGAGTTCGTGGCAGCAAGACAGGCGACTTCAAAAACCTTTATAAAGGCTTTTCGTGAAAGGATTCTCTCTCGTTTTGGTATCTCTCAATTCCTTTTAACCGATAATGGAACACAGTTTATGAGCCGGGAATGTAACAAATATTTCAAATCCATTGGTGTCAAACAGATATTCACTGCTCCTTACTCCCCGCACGAAAACCCTACGGAAAGAGCTAACAGGACCATTAAAACAATGATCGCACAGTATACACACACGAATCAAAGAAAATGGGATGACCATCTACCTGAACTAATACTGGCGATTAACTCCAGTCAACAGAGCTCAACCCACTATAGCCCAGCCTACCTGACACAAGGAAGAGAATTACGCCTACCAAACACTTTATTTGCCAAAAGAACGCAATCAGATGATGCCTGTGCCAATATTGATGTTGAAAATAAAGCACAACATCTACAAGAAATATTCCAAATAGTTCGATCAAATTTACAAGTAGCGTCACGTAACCAGGCGGCACACTATAACTTGAAACATCGTGAGTGGAAACCACGAAAAGGCGAACTAGTATTGGTCAGAAAGCGGGTTTTGTCAAAAGCTGTAGATCATTTCGCTGCAAAATTAGCACCACGTTACGAAGGCCCATACCAAGTTGCAGATTTCATATCACCGGTTATAGTGCGTTTAGTTGATGTAAACAATAATAAAAGATTTATTGTTGTCTCCCATCTTAAAGACATTAAACCTTACCACGAATAATAAATATTTACATGAATCATTTTACCTTCTATCTTTGTGGTTTTTAAATTTAAAATGACGGACTACAAGTTTGAGCAAAGTTGCATGAAATTCAGAATGGTAACAGAAAGAGAAAATAGAAAACGAAGAAAGGCTATTTCTTAGGTCCCGTAGGCCATAGGTCCCGAACCATTTAGTAGTATTGGTAGGGGGACGCTACTGGTTATTACAGCCATAGGTCCCGAGCCAGATAGTAGTATTGGTGGGGAAACGCTACTGGTTACTACAGCCACAGATCCCGGACCAAGTAGTAGTAGTGGTGTGGGGACGCTACTGGTTATTACAGCCATAGGCCCCGGGCCAGATTGTGATGGTGGTAGGGGGACGCTACTGGTTACTACAGCCATAGGTCCCAGACCATTCAGTAGTATTGGTAGGAGGACGCTACTGGTTACTACAGCCATAGGTCTAAAATTAATTAGTAGTAGTGCAGAGGGATACTACTGGATTACTACAGCCATAGTTCCCAGGCGTATTGAGAAGAGATCTGAATTGTTGAAGTGAGTCTGGTTTGCGTTGTCGTTTAGGACGGACAAAGTAAAATTCTGGCCGGTCATTCTCTATTCTGCAAATGTTGTAAAATAATCAAAAAAAAAGCTCTTAATTAAATAAAGAATATCATTAATTATAATATTCAAATAGTTGTAAGTTTTTAATTTTCTATATGAAATATAAATCCTGGACAAACCCTGAGATTAACAACCCCGGCAATTAAAAACGATTATAATGTGAATAGAATAAATATCAGAGAGAAGGAAGAAATTGCAGAATTTATGAAAGATCACCCCAATTTGGCAAAAAAATTTAATTCCAAATAGTGCTTAAGGAAAAACGGTGGCAAAAAGATTATGGGAAGAGCTTTCAAAACGACTGAACTCTTACGGTCCATGCACATGCCCAGCAAATAATCGTTTCCAACAATGTGCTGGAAACTTCCACCGGCTAAAAGCGACAACGTAGCCGCTAATTGCAGTTTTGGTGTCACTCCTGTTGACATATTGTTTTTTAAGTCAAGTTGATCCATTACAAAGTTGAATGCCTCCTTCGTTAACCTAAATCGTTTTCGAAACCTATTAATATAGATTTTTTTATAAAGAACCATAGGTTGTGAGTTCATTTTCTAGTTACGCTGTATCTGATAATGATAAAGGGTCGCTATTAATTCGCATTTGTCTTCTAATACTAACAATGGTAGGTTGTTCTTCTTCATCAGAGGAAGACAAATAAAATAAATATGAAGGATCCATTATCTATAGAAAATAAGTAGTTTAAATCAACTAAAATATTTAATTTAAATATATTTACATTGACTTACCTCTATTGTTTAATCTTTTGTCTTTGTTCACATTTAATATAAACACTAATGTAAACAAAAAATCTATTACATTTTTAAACAAATTTCGATTCGAAAGCTATCGAATGCCGCAATACCCCTTTTTTATACGTCACGAAATAATATTCGATACGAAAACTTATTCAATCAGGAATGTGACTATTTGGCCCCAGGTAGATGGAGCCCTGTCATCAATAGGTGTGACCAACTGGAGAAGGCGTGCGCTTAGCAGAGACGCTTAGAGACTAGTGTTGAGGCAGGCCGAAACCCGTTAACGGGTTGTTATGGCCAGCTAAGAAAGTAAGTAAGTAAGTAATTTAAAAAAGTTTAACCAAAATATGCTAAACATTCAAGAAAACTGTTTGTAATCATATCATTGGCTTTATTAATAATATATTGGTCCAGTTTAGGTGAAATATGTGTGCCACTGACGGTTATCAACCTTATGCATCACAAAATATTAGCAGCTTGTTGGTACAGATTTGGCAAGATCCTGCCAATAACAGAAAGAACTATTGGTTACGATATTCTTATAAATTGATTACAATATGCTTACCGTTTGTTATGATATATAAACCATTTGTACAAATTTAAAGCGCTCGCACAAAAACTCAAACGGCTGAAGTTCAAATTACAGCGAAAAAGAAAAATTCAAAAATAAAATATGCGGTTTTATAAAAAAAAAATATAATTTAAAAATAAGAGGCCCCCCAAGAATTAAATATGCTTTTCAAAGAAATTGCTACCATTCATCGAAACTTTTCATTAACCGTTAAATTTCATATTAAATTGTATTATTAAGTCGAGTTTGAGAAATGTTGCAATATTTGTTGCAATTTTCAAAATTGTTAATTCAGTTGCAGTGCAAAATTCAATGGAATTCAAAACTCGTGTTAATCATTATTTAAGTATATTTGTATTATATTTAAAATATGAATATTCCGGATTATTTTTCAGTGTTTTCTTGTTAACAGAGTGATTGAGAAAATAAATTCAATTGATTTCTGAGAAAAATAAATTTCCAGTTAATTGTATTGTACGCGATTATAGTTGTAGTGATGTGTGAAATAATATGTAAAGTGTTCTGTAACTAGATTAAGCCCAACAGTATATATTGCGTAGGTTTTTTTATTTAAGTCAATAATTCCGTTTAAACTATATTTTCCTTGTAACAATTTAATTTTTACAATGAACTCGCGGAGCCGTAAATTAATATTTTCCATTCGGTATTTGTAGCCTTAAGGTTTCCGCTTAAATATTTTATAATGCTGTTTCATTTAACTTGCCTTTAACAGTTTCGCATTACAACATCAGAAATGTGCATATTTAAGATGTAACAAAAATTAAATTTTCATTAAATTGTTGGTACAGAAATTTATGAAAGAATTAAAATATATTTATATACATATATATATATAAGTATATACATACATTTATATAAGAATCTGTGAACTTTTTTCTACTTCATATTGTTTTAAAATACTCGTAAAAATTATTTGATTAACCAACCCGTTGTTAAAGCAAGAATCATAATTTGTATGTATTTTGAATACATTGATAAAAAAAAGCCGCCGTCACATTGCTGAAAGAAAAAACAAAGATTTGGTTTAACAAACTTAAATAATTTTTACAGCCTTTACGTCGGCACAAAAGTTTTGTTGACAGTTAAAAAAAATTTTTATCAAAGGAATTCTAGTACAAAGCACGCATGAGAAAGAGTTTACACTCCTGAGTATTGTTCTCAGAAAAAAATTAAACAATAAAATTTACGGAGTATATTGTATATTTTAACTTGTATTTAAGGAGTACTCCATAGTGGACTAGGAGCAGTTGAAGCTTAGCTCACAGTGTAGAGAAAAAGCATGGTATATTTAACATTGTGATAACCAAAAACTATCCATGAAAACTACTCACAAGCATGAGGAGCCATTGAATGAGGATTAAAACAGGTATTCAGGGATTTCACAATATTGCTGATTTAAGTTAAAATTTTTCAAATTCAAAACGGCGGATCCAATACCCAATTCTAAATTTGTTTTTGATTTGAATGGGTTAAACTGTGTAAAAAGCTAATTTTTTTTTTCTGTCCAAAACTTAAAAAAAATTTATAATTACTAATAAAAAATTAAAGTAAAACAAGTGGAAACCTTAAATAAAATTATTTATTAATTTTTTTAAATAAAGCTATTTTAAACTCTCTGTTACATTTTTTTTATTCCAAGGGATTACATTTAATTAATTTTCATATGGCTAAACTTAAGGTTAAAACTGCACGTATTAGCACTCTGTTTTAAAGCATCTATCCTCTTTGCTCATTCAGATTATTCAGGATATGCTTTCCTTTTACGCCTAATTGAAGTTGTAGATAGCTTAGGTTTTAATTACCAAAATAAATTCAGCATTTAGCCAGAGTTCGTTTTGCATCTGACCTCTCCCAACCGTTTGCGATAGGAATGCTCACGTAAAAAATACATCGATGTCTTGGCCAAAGTGATGCATCGTGAGCTTACATTGATGTTGTGAGATGTATAGAATAAAAACATCTATGTCTGCGATGCATCGTATCAAAATTTTATGTAATTGCAAAACAAAACAAACAAATATACAAATTTCAATAAAAATAAACATTTTGTTTTGGCACCCTGAAAAATGGCCCCAAAGAAAAATTACCCCACCCGAAAATTAAAAATGAGCCCAAAAATTTTAATGTAACACAACAACACGAAATTTTGGGGCCATTTTTCTCTTTTTTTGGGTCATTTTTCATTTCTTGCTTTGGGGCTATTTTGGGTTATAAAAAATGGATCCAAGTTTTGATAATAATTTAAAATTATTTTAGGGTCATTTCATAAAATTAGAAAATTTGAAAATATAAAAAGGTAATAGAAATCTTACGGAATTCATTGTTCTGTTTGTGTTTTTTTGTAAATAAAATTAAAATTTTGTTTTCGTATTCATTCGTTAAGTAAATATAATTAATATACGTATAAGTATATTAAAAACCAACGTACTTTAGTCATTACAAATAATGTTTTGGATTGATATGGTGTAAATTTCTAAAGAACTTAAAGAAACAAAAAATTAATATATTAAAAAACAAAAAAAAAAAATATTTTTCGCCTTATTGGCAAAATACATTCAATATAATTTGAAATGTATGCTTTTGGGGATAAGCATGTCTCTATGGCCATTTCGTCTCTGCTTAAGAGTTTTGAATAACACCTTTGGGAAAAAGTCTCCTGACGAGTCTCTTAAGCAGAGACGAAATGGCCATAGAGACATGCTTATCCCCAAAAGCATACATTTCAAATTATATTAATATATTAAGTAATAATATATTCTCCACAATCTGCATTAGATGTCATTGAAGCGTTTCAATTAGAAAAAGTATGGACCAATTTCGGTATTTCTAGTGACGAACAAAATCCGAGACCATTTTATACAGCTTGCAATATAGAAGAAGGCGTCTCCTACTGCATAATTTCATCGCAAAAGTCAATAGACCTCATAAGGGAGAATATTGATGTGTCTGATAGGAAATATTTGGTGGACGCAACATTTAAAATTGTTCCTTCATGGTGTTTTATTCAGCTACTAATAATATATGTAAATTGAATATTTAGAAGGGGTAAATATGTTTATTTTTTATTAGTTAATATTTAAGTATTAGCATCTTATTAAAAAAAATCGTATGATTACAGGAGAGACTTTTTGTTTATAAATGATAATTTATTGTGTATTTGAAATCGCGCGATTTAAAAAAAAAATAAAGTTTTCCCTTCAATCGTACAATTTCTTTAAATCACTTCTTTTACTACGGAGCCATCTATCCTCCAAATTCAAAAAAATAACTTCCATTATCAATACAAACTAAGCGACTTCAAATACACAATAACTTATCATTTATAACTTTCGTGTTACAGATATTTCCTATATTTTTTGTCTTTATGTCAAACAATAAAGTCGAGGAAGCAAGATATCTGTTAAAGAACGTAAAAATCAATGCCTTCACATTCCTCAGTAGAATAGCGTATGGTCCAAACAATATAATGGTAGTATTAATTCACAAGGGAACATATTTGAGGATGAGGAATTGAACAAGGAAAGATCTGAAGAAGAAAAAATACATAATACATGTGTGCAGAGAAGATTCATGATATTGAAATGAAATTCCCTGTAAACATTTAAAAGTTTTCAATGAATGCGTACTTAAACAGCAAGCACACGGTATTGCAAATAACGTGGACAGCTTTAATTGTCCTTACTGAAGATCAAAAGTACAATACACTTTAAAAGGGTTTAATTAATATATTTCTCATTTAAGGCCTTTTGTGTTAATTGGGGCCATTTTTCATTTTTGAGAAATTACTTTATTTTAAATTATTTTTTTTTTCAAACTTTGTTTATTTTTGGGGTAATTTTTCACTTTAGTTTGGGGCCAAATTTCATTTTGAAAATTTGCCCCAAAAATGGGGCCATTTTTCATTTTATGCGTTGGGGTAATTGTTCTTTGGGGTCATTATTCATGAAGCTTTTGTTTTAGCAAAATTTTGTATTGTTTAATAAGTCCCCATACTTTTTGTGAAGATACTATTTTACTAACCCTTTTGGCATGCACTATACTTCTTTGCTGTGCCAAAACTGATGAAGCTTTTGAAAAAAAAAATGGAACTGGCAACCATAGTTAAGTGTACGCTACATTGTAGAATTCTAGGAACTGTACCTTATGGTAGTTCTAAAGTGTTTTCATTAAATCGACTTATAGGACTACGTAAATACACAGAGAGCTCATCAGATAGACTTTCTTCATTTCTATTTGTTTTCTAACTTTTGTGAACTAATTTGTGATGATCGTTTCAAAGACTAAAGTCTTCTGTTACCACCTTATTTGAAGTAGGAGTATCAGAGAACGACTCGTCTGTTAAATAGTTGGCTATCATTTCATTTTTCCAACGGCTTTGGAACAAGCGTGAATCCAATAGAAAAATTAAAAAAAATGTCTGTCATTTAATTTTCTTATTTGCAAATATAGATACATATATCGAGCCTTTGGTGCAAGACCGTAGTAACTCAAAATTTAAATTTTTTGAGCTGGGTATGCAGAAATGATTTTTGGGGAAATTCCTATCTAAAGAAAAAAAAAAGATTATGGTTCTATCTCTAATCGTTCAGATTCTATAGCTAAAAATTCTTAATTGCCTCTATCTATACCAAACAATATTTATTTGCAATTAAGAAATATTTCCTTTATGATAAGAAATTTACAAACAGAAAACAAACTGCAAAAAAACAATAAAGCCATAATTTGTTTTTGCTACTTCTAGGCACAAAAACACAACTGCAAATAAAATAAAAAGCTTATTTGCTATAACGATGTATTTCGAATTAATTAATAAATTTGTCGTTGATTTTGTGACAATAACGATACAACATTGATAGGTTGATACATAATACTTAAATATAAAAAAATATTTCATATTTTTAATAATTATTACCTTTTTTAATTACAAAACATTCCTCTTTATTTAAAAACTTGTAAAAAAATAACTTTAGTAAACGAAAATATTATGAAAAAATGGCTGAAAACTTCAAATGCATTTTTCTTAGTTCACTATTTTTTGAATTACTACGGTATTGCACCAAAGGCTCGATATGTACTTAAAATGTTTCCACTTTATCCAATTTGTTTGTGACTTGCAAATACGAGGTCTGATCAAAAATTAATGGTTATTTTTAAATTTCGTGAGTTACGTATATTCGATTTTCGCATTTTTTTTTTCTATTATGTTGGTATACATGTTTGTTATATATGTAAGTATGTTGGTAATATCAGCCATTTTGGATTATAGGTTTGTTTTTGACAGATAAAAAGGTTAGTCGTGTTTTGGTGTGCTCTTCGATTTTTTACTATTCTGTCAAATGTGAAGGTTTTGCTCACTGTTTTCTTTGACTGCAATGGTCTGGTGCATCATAAATTCTTGCCGCAAGGTTGTACGGTCAATGAGCAATACTACCTTGAAGTTATGCGCCGTTTGCGCGAAGCAATTTGTCAGAAACGCACAGAATTGTGGAAAAACCAATCATGGATTTTGCACTATGATAACGCACCAGCACCAATGACTTTGTGGCCAAAACCAAGACAGTTATCATGTCTCAACTACCGTATTCACCGTACTTGGCCCCCGCTAACTTTTTCCTCTTTCCAAAACTGAAGACACCGATGAAAGAAAAGCGTTTTGCTACGACCGAGAAGATAAAATAAAAATCGAAACAGGAGCTGTTGGCGATACTAAAAAGAGCGCGTTTCAGAAGTGCTTGAAGGATTGGAAAAAACGCTGGCATAAGTGCATTATAACTAAAGGGGATTATTTTGAAGGTGACATAAATAAATAATAAGAGGTTCCCCCCCCCCACCTCCAAGAAATCCATCTTCACGAAACCGCTCCCTTGCATTTCCAGCCTATTTCACCAATAAAACGAATGATTAGGAATACAGCGCCATCTTCTGGGAAGATAACAGCTAACCTACATTAAAAAAAAAAGATGCTCACCATTCTCATTCAATATCCAGATGGGGCAATTGCTGTTGATCATTCAACATTTGAGTGATCAAATTGACAGAAATTTGTCCGATTGACGTAAGGCGCTTAACATTACTTCTTCACATCTATGTATATCTATATATTCAACATTCTAATAGAATGCACTGCACTTAGTAGAGGTTTACTCCTGAGTATTGGTCTTAATAAAAAAAAAATAAAAAATCATACCTCGTACATAATATCGATACCTAGAAATTCTTATTGTAACGTAATACTAAAAAAAAGTATATGGCTTTAAATATGGTTTTTAACGCTTTTAAGAAATTCAAAATTTAGACCAAATCGTACTCCATTATCGTATACTGCGTTTAACACTTTGCTCACAAACTATGATTTTGAACACCTGCTAAGCAGTCGTCGCACAGTGGCGCCTTTTCCCTAAAACCGTTGCAAAAATCAAAAATTTGACAGAAGAATTTGATAAAATTAATAATTACATCTGATAGAGAACTTCTCACTGATTAAGAATCCAAAAAAATTTTTGAAATCGGATAAAAATTATGAATTCTAGAGTCAATCAAAGTTGACAATATTTCGGACTTACAAAAAATGTTTAAATAAAAAAAAATATCATCTTTTCAATTGAATTTCAGGCAAACTATGCAACCGATCATTAATTTGTTGGTGTCGGATAAAAGGTATGTTAATTCCAATGAGACGATGTAAAAAAAGGGTTATTCGGTCCAATACTTTTATTTCAGGCGCAATTTTGCAAACACATGATATTTGGGTCTTTTTTGACACTTAATAGAATAGAACAAAAAAAGTGACGGTTTGTGACGGGAACTATTAAACAGAGGTTGTTAAGTATTTAATACTCTAACTTATTTTCTTGAAATTGGGTGCCCGTACTTGCCCGTGTACATGAAAAAACAATAAAACTGTAACAATTTTTACTACAAACATTATATATTTTCAAAATATTCAAACAGATTTTGGTCAGCACTGAGATCCACTCTAATTGTATACCAAACTTAGTAGATGTATTGGTCTTTAATTTATTATTTAGTTTTTTTATGCGTTTTCATTCGCTTACAAAGCCCTCTAGCGGAAAAAAAATTCAGAAAAGTTACCACTTTGATGAGTTTTATCTCCTGAACAAATTAAGATATTTTAGAAGTCTAAATTTGGGATTTTAAATAAAAAAAATTTAAAACATATGAATTGCAAAAAAAAAAAATACTTAAGTACAAGTATATGTGTCATGTTGGGATTTTTAAGGATTTTTTAAACGGACAAAGGTTTTTGGACAAAAAAAAAAAAATAATCTAAATTTATTTTTAGTAAGTTTTTAATTTAAAAAGTATTAACATTGTGGACCATAGTGAATGAGCTGTTAAAATTGAACCTACAGCTGATTATAAAGAAATGTAATTAAAGCAATAAGTATTTCATCTTGCACTTAACTGAATATTGCAAAAAAAAAAAACAAAACTAAAAAATATTGTAGTAGGCATCGGCAAGCACACACATGTTTTTAAAGCTTTATTTCCAAATATTCTGTGCTAATAATGTTATCTAATCTCAATTTCTAGTGACAATCAAAGTGAAAAAAGTGTGTGGAAAAAACATTAAAAAATTTTTAATCAAAAAACTAAAGATAAAATTAAAATTAAAAATTTTTGCAACAAAATAGGTCAAAATGTGTCACTGTGCACAGTGCCGCAGTGGGCCTTTTACAATGCGGGTGCGGTTTACTTGAAGCTAAACGAGATAAAATTCAAGTGCATTTTAAACATTAAATATGTCCTGATAATTTCAACAGTTATGATTTTTGCAACGAAAAAAGTCAAAACGATGCACTGTGCCGGCCATGCCAGTTAATTATTCTTAAGCTAAAGGGATTATCTTTCAAATACTTTATAAAGTTTAATAATATCTTTATTACTTTAAAAGTTATAATGATTACAACGAAAAACGTCAAAAGACAACACTGTGCACAGTGCCGCGGATGGCCTATCACCTTGCGGTTCATGTATTTTGAAGCTAGGGGAGTCTTCTTTCAAATGCTTTCAAAATTTTTTAAATATCTTTATTACTTTAAAAGTTATGATTTTTGCAACGAAAAAAGTCAAAAGGCGCCACTGTGCGTCGTTAATTAAAAAAAAACAAATATGCCGTAATTAGGTTTTATGTGTTCTTTATCAAATATCAAATAAAATGAATTTTTAACAGTGCAAAACATTACGTTTTGCCACAGAAATGGGTCAAATTACCTATGCAATATAACAATTTGATGAAAAATACCAATAAAATTAGGCCATATTTGTAATTATTCCATATTCTGATAAAATTGAACTACGTAGCCGAATATTACTTGTATTTGCAGCGTACTTACACAAAATATATATGAATTATTTAATTTAAATTTAATATTTTCTTTACTAAAGTCAAAATAAATTCATATATGTTTGACTCTCTTTCGTTAACCTGTAAATTAAAAAATGTGATCTTTAAACTTTTAATATTTATTTTGTAAATTTAAATGTACGATTATTACAAATTAAAAACAGTATTTTGTATATTCCTTTTTTTATCCAATTAACACCCTATTAAACTTTAGACTCTATGGTATTAAATATTCGTTAGAGGGCAGACAAAAAACAAACAAATTACGACAAACTGTGACGAGCATTTTGCAGGCACTATGTAAAGTAAATTTTTTTTTTATTTATTTTTATTTTTGCTTACGAAAATGTAATTATCTGCTGGATTTGATTATTCTATAGTAATTATTGATAATATTTTTTGTTGATTTTTTTCATTCCATTTCTACTGTTTTTTCCAAGGAATTTCATTTTTTATGAAAAATATTGCTTCCTGCCATCATATTGCAGAGAGTAGAAGTATTTGTTTTTTTTATCATTCTTTGTAATCTGATGTACATCATTTAAGCTTTGCGTTCTCTAATGGAGATATAATTTGTTTGGGGAATTGTTTAGTTATGATAAAATGTGGACATAAGCTGTAGTAAATTATGACTCTTCATGCTGTAAAAAATTTCAAGTTCTATTGACGGACGTTGATAACACTGTAGGTTGACATTTGCTAAAGCAAAAGTTAAAATGTAGACACAAATTGTTAGTGGTTAACCATGACTCAAGGAATTAATTCATTTTAAAATTACTTTTTGATAACCGTAGATTATTTTGCTTGCAATTGAAAAAGCATTAGAATTAAATTATAATGCTAAGAGGCAATTAAAATATTTAAATAGCGGCCAGCTTTGATAAGTTTTTTTAAAATTCATTTATAAATCCCTGTACTCCCTTAACACAAAAATAAAAGAAGAAAATCGCATAAAATATCAAAATGCGAAAATGGTTTGATATTTTTTTTTGTATTCAATATCCTAATGACCATTGATAGACATGGCCATTCTACACGGGCATCAATTAGCGTCATATGACGCCGTTTTAAAAAAACTACCACAAATATAAATTCTTTGATTATCAAAACTTTAAAATTGTTGAAACAATTAAGTTTTATTTGCTTTAAAAGCACATGATTTCAATTTCGCTCGTTTTCGTTTTACAGAATACACCCGATATATTATACATTTATTATTTACAAGAGACCAGTACTGAGGATATATTGGATTATTATATGAAGAAGGAAACAGGGAGTACTGCTTGCAGACATTGCACTTAAACTTGTCCATTTGTCAGAAAAGCAATTCATAAACGAACGGTCTGGCCGCAGAGCGAATTTTCTCTGTAGTACACTGTGATAATCAATAGACAATCGAATTTAAGCGTCTATAAATACTCTTTCGCTGAGGCAGCTCATTATAAAACAACAAAAATTATTACCAACACCAAAAGCAGCCAGTTTGGAAATAAGGCCCTCATACTAAATTCTACCAAATATCTTGGAGATGAGCAGAAACTACGAAAGCCGTACGGTTTCAAAAGTAAAGTTAAGCAGAAAACACGTAAAGCTTTAAGTTCAAAGAAACTTTTATTTCATTATAATGCTTCCATTTTGCCATTATGGGCGCAAGGTAAGATCCGAAATCATACTTTGAATGACTGCCTCTATAGTGGTTGCAGCAGTTCATTAATTTTAAATAGCTTTCGACTACTTTTTCATATATATTAGGCACGGTCATAGATATAGGCTGACAAAAAAGAAACAAAAAAAAAAACAAAAATAACGATGTCAAAACGCATGATCTAAGCGGCCAATTAAAGTCGCAACATCGTGAAATTATTCTACTAAAATTGGTCTCGTGGCACTGCCTGACTTAAACCGAAAATAAAAAAGAAATTGATTGTCAAGACATAATGCGCGCTAAACAGTCACTTTTCCTGAATGTAATTGCTGTAACTTAATTACTTCTGAGTTCTCTGACTCCTGCATACAACAATCTTGCTGTTTAATGCAACCACTACTGAGTGAAAAATGTGCTTCACCGATGAATATACTTTTATTCGAAAAACCGATATTTTAAGCCTATACTGTAGCATTCAACGGGATTGTGAATGGTCAGTCGATCTTAATTGCTTCGTTAGGTGAACTTTTTATTAGTAGAGGTGGACATCCAAATTCACGTTATCTGTAATGAGCCATAAGATTAATTATGAGAACAGCTGTCGATTCAATGAAAAATTTTAATATTTTTGGCAGTGCCTACATTGCGATGGTACACAGGCACAGAAACTACTACATCTGTAAAGCTATTTCAAATGTCTTTTGTATCTCGTCAATTTGAGAGGGTGTGTGGTTAGGATTAGAGCGCTCCCATAAAAATTCAAACGGCTCAGCAAAGGTGAAAAAAAATAATAGGTTGCCCCCCTCACCCCTCCGGGAAGTTAATTTACAAAGAAACCCCTTCCTAAATTCCACTCTATTCCACCTTAACCGTTGACAACAACAAAACGAATGAACAGGATTAAAGCGCCACCTAGTGGGAAGTAGTAGACAACAGATAACCTACTTAGCGTATCTACTCACCACACTAAAAATGCAACGACGGCAATTTGGTGTAGGTATAACACTGGCCTTGGATCAGCAAAAGAGTATTGAACTTAAAAAAAATGTCAAAGATAAATCTTTTCAATCAACGCATACTTTTAAAAACCTGCTAAAACAAAAATACATGACGTTTTAAATGAAAGAAACTAGTTTCTATATATATTCTACGAGTAGTATGCATAATTACACGATAGTATTCTCAATGGATTAATATATTTATTTTTTTATGTTGTCAGATATTTAAAAAAAAATCATTATAATTTAATACTAAAACTATATGTAATTTTTATTAAATAATCAAAAAAATGCTTATAATCCATAAATAAAACATCTGGAGGTTGCAAAGAATACTCTTCTGGTTTTCTTATTATTAATTTACAAATTATTAATAAGATATATTCTATTACGTTATAAATTTCGTATTAACTTTAATATCATCAGATAATTTATGACATTAAAGTAAATGAAAGCCATAGAGTGCCGTTTTTAAGCCCAATACAATTTAGGACAAAAGTAAATTTCAAATGAACATTCTTACTATGCTTACATTTTGAGATTTATTATCATTATTATCACTGTGCTCTATATTATTGAGATATCTGTTTAGTGGCAAGATCTGGCAAAGCTGTGATCTGTTAAATATCTATGATCTGAATTATAATTTATTATGTTGAAATTCTAGGATTTACGAATATGGATCGTCTAACAAAAGAAAAACGGCTCAAAAAAGTTGAAACATATACCACACCACCTTTCGACCATTATAGGGAGATTGTGATCGTTATATGTACATGAATAACTGGATGACTGGATGTCGTTTGACATATGTAACATCGTAATGTACACACTGATATAAAAATGTGAGAATATTATTAGTCGACTTCACGGCGTTCTAAGTACTTAAACTAGTTTTACGGCTCTGTATCTACATCCGCATAAAGTTTAGCTAATACAATAACTAAAACCGAATAACTATTTATAGTAGAGTAATAGGACTTCAAATGCTGATTTTTCGAACGAAATATTCTGCAGCAATAAAGCTTATTTCTTTTTTGGTAGGAACGTAAGCTCGCAAAATTGTCACATGTATGAGCGTGAGAATCGAGTAGTTATTGTACTTATTAAGTCCTAATATAATAATAATAATACATTCATAAAAACCTGAATGTTTCTGAGACATTATGTTCTAGGAGTGTCATTGATCAATATATTTTCGAAACTTATGCTGAAATAACTGTAACCATATATTCAGAGCACTATGCCCGACTTCTTTCGACCTGCAATTGAAGTTTATGATCTGGGATATATCCGGGCTTTTTTGCAAGATAAATCTTCAAGCTGAAGTCTTTAAGATGGCATTGTGTTATGCGCATAATTGCTTCAGACCTTATCACAAAAAGACGCAAAGCATATGCAGAGTTGTTTTTTGCTAACAAAATGTAGCCCTGATCGCTTGGAGAAAAAATATTTATGAATTTTTTTTAAAAATTATGAAGTCGGACAGACTTGTCAAAAACTCTGTCATAAAGATGCATTTTTATGCCACACTATTAAACTTTTTAACACACAAGACTTTGTTGAAAAATCACACGACTCAATAGGATAGTGTACCACAGCCTTAAATATCACTCATAAAGATGAAGTTTTATCGTAAAACTGTGTTTAACGATGAGGATTATTTTTGTCTGTCGTCTGTGTTCACTCGTAGAGAGTTTCATTTTAAGATTGTTAGTTTACTGGCGTATAATGTATGAAGCATAACATATGATGATGATTCAATTTGGTAAATTCAATACTTTCAAATTAAATGCTAGAAAAGAGCTATAGTCAGAGACACCAGCTCTATACAATATTGTACTGTCAGTACGCTTTACTTTTTCATTCCTAATTGCACATATACATATACACAAATGTGAATAATATGTTTTAAGTCAAAACTAATACTTGTATTGTGTGAAAGCCGATAATAATTCCAAAAAGATTATAAAAAGATATTAAAAATAAGATTCTCGTAGTGTGAGCACAATCTAACGAAATTTTTTAAGAAAAAAAAATTGCAACATTTGACTTCAAATTAGTCTACAAAAATCTCTATATACAAGTAGTCTATATTCAACTCAAAATATACACCGCTTGGTAAGGTTTACAAGCTTATCGTATCATTGGACCTAGAGTCATAAATCCGAATGAGATGTATTGTCAACACTTTATGCCAAACGGCGATAGTAACCAATAACTAATTTAAATGAAAATTGAGCCATAATTTTATTTATGTCAGTTTATCTTAAAGGTTATTAAATTTGAAGCCTCTGGAATATTTGCCAATATATACCAGAAACAATTGCCGGCTAGAAGACCAGCACTTCTCCTACATTTGTTTTGTGAGTCTAAAAAAAAACTCCTTTACTATTAATATCAAAAGTGTGTTTGAGGGTATTTTACTCGACTTAGTACAGCACTTCATTAAAATAACAAATTTCATTAATGATCACAGTATTTAAAATATTTAAAAAACAAAAATGTTTTCCTTATGAATATTACAAACACCAAAGCTGGCATATAATGCTTTCAAAAGGCCAAAATATTTTCGTGGATGGTATTTGTGATTTAAATAACGTGAAGCCATTGAAAAGGCAAAAGCATTCACAATTTTTTTTTCTCTTTTTTAATATTCATCTTCCTTAATTTGATTTGCTTTCGTTGAATTTTTGGTAATTTTTTTTATGTTTGTTAAGAAGAGCATCGCTGACTTCGTCTTTATGTATGTAACTTGGAATGTTTGTAATATTTGTGGTAATGGTGTTGGAGGAGTATTTGTCTTTTACACTACTATTAGAGTATAACAAATGCTATGATTATGACAATTCATTGGACGCATTTATTTTTTTGTAAGAAGTTTTTTGTTATTGTGTCCTTCTTAACGTTGATTACACATTTAAGGGGCTCATTGTTAGATATTCAACAGAATAATGCCGAGTCAAGCTCAATCCAATTGAGTATTTAAACATTTTCTTACTTAAATACGTCGTTTCTTTTTTCGTTTTCCGCAGAGTTTCCTGCGCTTTTAGTGATTTATTTAGGAAATCTTTAAGGATTAGTAATGTTTTCCTTCAACATTATTTTTCTTGAAAAAAAAAGAAAAGCAAGGTTTCCGCGGTTCGTAATGATTTCTTATTTTTTTTTTTTCCTGAATGGTTTTTTTTTTTCTTTTAATGTGACATCATGGCTAAATTGCAATTTCCGTGTTATTTAATTGTTGAAAAATATTTTCCTTTCAATTTATCCTGCAACTGAATGATATTTTAATTTGTAGTTTAAAGAAACAACGAAAAATTGGTAATAATTATAAAAAAAGACAGAAATATCATCTAATAAATAAATTTTTGACAATTTTTATAAAAACTTTCAATAAAAATAATAATATTTTGTAGAACGATTTGCACTTTAGATATGCCTTTTTTTTGTATACATTTGTGTCTCAAATATCGATTTACAAAACGTATACAGTTGTTCTCAAATTAGTCAAATGCGCTTTTTGCACTGTTGTAAGTAAATTTTAAATTTGGATTTTTATAATTTTATGACACCGCAGTTTAATTTACTTTTGTAAAAGAAAAGATTGCTGAACAGTAATAATTTTTTAAGTGTAAATTCAAATACAGAACTACTTATAAGTAAACCAATACGTGCCCCTGTAGACTAGTTAAGGGTAGTGCATCAGTGAGATAAGCGAGTTAAATTTTTATCGTTTTCCCTAAAATATACCTATTTTAAGAGTTGTTACAAGCCATACATAAGTAGATGATGGCACGAAATTAGCTGCAATAAATATTGTGAAAAATAAACATTCTCCGCCAAAAGAGAAATGGTAGGTGTTCCAAAGTCGAAGCATTTTATGTATAATTGAACACTAACAGTCTAATGCATAATAACTCCTTAATTTAGGTGTAATCCATACATTAGTTATGAGACGTTATCTGTCTTAATAAGAGCAAATTAACTAATAAGAGATTTCAATGTGATGCTGGCAATACCATGATGTTATTTCAACATAGTGATGCGTAATTAAAGCTACTCGCACTGGTTACTTAGATAATTTTTTAATATTCATAAAAATAGTGTAATAGTAACACAATTATATATAAAATTAATGTGATTGAAAGAAAATTAACTGCCGTAAAAAAATATCTAAAACAAATGGAAAAATTAAAAAAAAATGTTTCCTTTGAACACATCTTTTTAATTCATGTATAAAGTAATCAAGTGTAGTACTTCCTCTTTTTAGTTTGTGCATCACTATTCTGTTTACACTTTTTTTTATCAAAATTTGGTAAAAATGGAATTGGAAACTGGAGAGAAAGCGAAAGAACAGGCACTGCTGACAGAAAAAAAAGAGATGGCATATGTAATGCATTTAAGCAGAACGATGAAAACTGAGGGAAATACTATAGGAACCCTAATCAAGTTAAAGACTGTACAATAGATCGTAAAATAGATGGATGTTTTTGAATCAATGAATCACGAATGAATGGCAGCTAAGCCCCATTAAAGGAAAACTAAACACCTAAAAATTACAACAAAAAATTACGAAATACCTCGTGCAATATTACTTCATAAATAAATTAAAGATATTTTCAGTAATATTTGTGACAGATATATTTAGTTTGTTTGCAGAGATTTATTAATTTTATTTTTAATATTAGCAGCAGCGGCTCCTCTTTGTAGAATCGAAAATTTATAAATAGTTTTTAAAAAGGATTTTGTATTTTTTATTTAATTGAAAAAGGTCGAACACACTATTTTTAGTATTTTATTTTTGTTTTATTTTGCAATATAAATATAATATTTAAAATTGCTAAAAATAACTTATGTAACCGCAACAATTTCAAATTTACTTCAGCCTTTTTAACCTTTTTTTTCAGACATTAAATTAAATAAAATGAGAGAGAAAAAAAAAAAAATTAAAAAAGAAAAAATACGAGCTTACATTTACGAGTAACTTAATAAAAAATATGTCACATTGAAATTCAGACACAAAATTTCATTTGATAACTGTCGCTTTATTTTAAATCACATATACATGCATACATACATATATGTATATATGTACATACCTACGTATGTACATAATTCTGTAGTTAAATTTAAATCAAATTCACATATTCACTCAACCATATGCCTTGTATATTTTGTTTCAGTTTAAATAGGATTTCTGGAAGATACTTAAGAAAAGGATGAGTTTGCATGTGTCTGAGTAACAAAAAAATTTAAAACATTTTCTATCAACGAGTACATACATACATACAAACTTTGATTAATGTCTACTTTCAACGCCTGGTAATGATATTGTGAATAATGTGTATGAAGACTCTTTTTTCAGTTTAATAAAAACAAAACAAAAATTCTATAAATCAGTACAAAAACTGAATTTTAAAATTATTTATAAAATCAGATTTGTTATGACATGGTTGAGGTGGTATATATTACGTTGGAACTGATGAACTGTTATTATAAAACCTAATAATTGTCAACATCAATTTCTGTGTTGCAATATCAGCTATTTTATTCCATTTGTTACTTCATAGAGAATATATTTAAATGTTAAAATTAAACTTTAAATTCAGTTTTAGAATAAAGCTTTCTTAATGCTTAAAACATGTTCAAAACATTACAAGCTGACAATTTAACTTGACTTGAGATTTTTACATAATTTATGAGTCGATTATGGATGGCAACTCAAAAATTTCTTGTTATAGAAAAAATATTTTTTTTCAAGTAAAATTTTAAAATATTTGTGTCCATTTGCCATCTGTAATACCATTTTTGGCAGCTGGGCAGCCCCATCAAAGTTTGGTTGCTACTCATAATCGACCCATGAATTTTAAATTTTTAATTGGATTAATGTATGCAGTGTTTTAAAAAAGTAGTTGGACTATTCTATTATGGTTAGAAAAGAAAATCTTTCACCACGTAAAAAAGCTGAAGTGAAGGCCCTTGTGCTTACGAAAACATTTACAAACCGGGATATATCACGAAGATTAGAGGTTTCTGAAGCTAGTGTAAAAAAAAGAACTCAATTACACATAATAGAACGGTACAATATCACTCGCTAATTAATATTTTACATGAAATCTTGCAGTGCGTCTAATAATATGGCCAGGGACTGTATGTATGAAAATTTTTGTTATGAATATAACAGTGTTACTTTCAAAGCTAAAAGTGATTTCATTTCAAAAAAACTTTAACGTTTTCAAAAAATTGAATTTTCGGAATTAAAAACCACTTCCATTCGGTATTGAATCCCATGACATGGCTGATTTTATTTTTTCAGTTTATTGCTACTATTTTCTTCCAATTTTATATTAATTGCCAAAATTTGCTAGCAGGATCATTATTGCTGACGTATCGGATTTAAGATTAAATTTCACTCTCTGAAAAAAAAAAAACAACTGATTTAAAAGCCGTCAAAAAAGTACGCACTGTGTCAACATCATCCGTTAATACTGTTGAAATTTTCAAACTATGACGCATGACGGAAACTACATGCGTCGCCCTTAAACCAGTGCTAGCTAAAGAGAGGTTTAAAAATATTGTTTTTCCACTCGTTTGTGTACTATTAATTACACTTCGATTACAAATATGAATAATTCGCCTCATGCATGCCATTTAAAATAAAGAAAAGCTTTTTTAAATAAATAATGAAATAAAATTAATTTAAAATTTCCATAATTGCAAGTTTATATTTTTTTAATTCAACTTTTTAGTTTTGATGAAATATTTATTCTTCTTTTTTTATTTGTAAAAGAACTGATTGTTTACTTGCAAAAACTAGCTCGAATAGAAAATATGGATTGTTTTCTGCTAGAGGAAGAAAATAACACTCTCAAAGCCTGTCTCATTTACTCAGTTTTTTTTTTTTTTTTTTTTTTTTTTTTGTAACGCAAACGTTACAACAAAGTCATACACTTTTCAAAACTTTTTTTATGGTATTGTACATGAGCAAAACCAAAACAAATACTTTCTAAATGAGAAAGAGCGCAAATGAAACAATTAGCTTTTCGCTCTTGTGATTGCTTTGTTTATTGTTGTTTTTTTTTCTCTTCTTCTTTTCTTTTTCTCTTCTTCTATCCTTTTTCTTCTCATTCATTTTTTGTTGTACCTACACACACATTTGAGTTGGTGTATTTGTAGTACTCAAAACAAAAACCATATACAAATTTAAATGGGACAATCGTTCTCACTGTTTCTGTTTTATTTTTGTTTTACTCATTGTAAGGAACTCAACAAAATGAGATCAAACGTTCAGTTTTGTTTATTTTCCTACTCTGATTTTTTCGTACGTTCCGTTTTTAAAAAAAATGTCTTTGACGACACTTTTCCATGATTTTTTTGTTAAACTTTAAGTTTTCTTAGTAAACATTTTATTGTTAATCAGAGGACTTTAAATTCTTATTTAAAATTATATTCAGTCATAATAAAACTTCTTTATATCAATAACTTAAATACTATAGTTCTTATGTTGTTGTTTTTTTTTTTCTTTCTTCAAATTTACTCACAGTAAATTGAAATAAAATAAACGGATTAAAACTTAATTAAGGTTTTTAATTGAAAAATTAATTTCATATATTTTTGCTGGCTTTTTCCAATATATTTTAACAAATTGAAAATTTATTGCATATGAAGAATGGATTGAGTGTTTATATGCAAACAACACACTATCGCCATGTATTTAATATTATTTGGAAGGGATTTCTTCTTTCTTTGTTCTATTTGCTATTTTATATTTTTAGCAAAAGAAATTAAATATTTATTACTGCAGTAGAAGCAAAATCAACGGTTCGTTCAGTCAGCTATTCAACAACAGCAGCAACACCAATGACAATTACAACACTAACAAGACAATAAACAGTTGACATTTATTTGTTTAGTTATATGGTCAAATATTTTGCAAGATGAATGTCCCTTTTGGCAAATAAATCAATTTGGCATGATTTGACCCAAAACAAAACAAAAAACAAAAGCATGGAAGAAAGAAAAAGTGAAAAAAGTCATTATACTCGTACTGTACATATGCAACAAAACGATTGCTTTACGAGTAACTTGCAAAAACTTAATAGGCCTAACAATGGCACTGTCATCTATCTGGCTGTCTGTGCTTCCTTTCATTCATGTATGTACATAAGTCCGTTTGTTACCCTGTCCATTTGATTGCTATTGTCCAATTTAGTATATTCATATATGTACATACATATGTACCCGTAGTTTAAACTACATACCAAAACAATTCAATGTTATGGGTAACATTTACATACCCAAACACACTTAAACAACACTTGCATGTTTGTACAAACATTCTCAGCAAATCAGTTCATTTTTGTCCACTAGGCTGCATAAAATTCATACAAAGTCTGTATGTTTAAGTTTTTTTGTTTGGTTGGTATTGTTTTAAAATGTTTAAATCCCTAGAGAAGATAAAGGCAAACAAAAAAACAAAATTTTTTTACTTTTTGTTTTCTATTTCCTTTCCTTTTTTTAATAGGCTTTCAAAAAGTCAAATATATGTGACAACCTTACGAAATGTTCTTCTGTAACTGGGCAAATAAAATTCAATAGTAGTGTCAAAATACGCTACTTATACCACTACACTATTAAAACCAAATATACCATAGCAGACACACATATTTAGTATTATAGAGTGACCAGATAACAACAATAAATCTAAGGAGTTGTGGAATATTGACAATATTGGTTTTTACTCTGCCTCTAGCCAATGACTAGGTGACTCTTTTAACTGGCAATATCCAAAATTATATGATAGATTTTTGAAGGTTATAACTGTAAAGCTGCGAGCAGCTGATAAATCCATTGTTCTCAAATTAAATCAAGATGTCAAAAAACGAGAAAAGTAAAGCTGAAACAATTTATTTTTTAAGAATTTTAGAAGCCAAATACATTCGAAAGTAAACTTCACTAAGAGCAGATTTTATGAAAACTAGTTTAAAGGAAGAAGAAACGAAGGAAATATTCAAGATATGTGTTTTCTAAATAACACTACTGTTACAGATACGAAATAAGCTCAGAATTTTTCAATAAACAACTACTCAGCTCAAATATACATATATATACTGTCAAAAATACAACTTTAATTAGTTATTAAAATAGCAATGGTTTGACTATTAGCCAAGTAATAAAATCCCTTTTTTTAAAAAATGTTTGCCATGAAATACTTCCAAAATTCCTTAAAATTACTAAATTAGATTTCATAAGTTATATAACAAATGTTTAATATATATCTTATGACTTTTAAATTTCCGATTAAAACGCCCATAATATTAATAAGAAGCCGAGATTCCTAGCTAATACACAATTCTCCACTATTACTCAATAATTGGAATTTTCCGACACTGTCAAAATGAAATATTTAAAAAAACTTTTGCGGGTACAATGACTATTAAAACCAAACATAGGGACTTAACTCTTACTATTTTGAAGAAATATACAAACAAATATTAACTTTCTATGTGGGTAAAAAGACTGAGTAGGAATTTTTGACATATACTTTCGTTCTTACATACAGATAGGTATTCTACTATATAGTCGCCATAGAAGTACCGTGGTCTAGTGGTTAGCGTGCTGGCTTACTAAGACGATAGCGCCGGGTTCAAATCTCAGCTGTTACAAAAAAAAAAAAAAAGAAAAAAAAATATTTCTTTCGGCGACTACCTCATAGCAGTCTTCTGATAAAAACTCTGGGAGTAATTGATTGCCATGAAAAAGCCTCTCAAATCTATCGTTCGGAGACGACTTTAAACTGTAGGTTCCGGTACTCATGAATAAAAATTAACACACACAACATGAGTGCTGCGAGAAGCTAGGCTGTAATCTTAACACAGGGTTGTAATGGCCAATTATGTATGTATGTAAGTATGTATGTATAGAAAATAAAACAATTTCAATTAAAAAGTTATTTGATATCATGTAATATGTCCAATAAATTTATTAATTAATACAATTAATTTTTTCATGCTTTTGTTAAAGCAATTAAAACTTTCATTGAGGTTTTTTGTTCGACAAAAAACTAGAAATTCCTAATTTGTTGTTTTTTTTTTCTTTTTTGTATATTTTATAAATTTTAGGGGCTAAAATAATAAAAAAAAACAGTCTAGATGTAGAACAAATGTATAAGGCCCCGATTATGGTTCACAACAGTTATAAATTTGATGTTGTATTTCTAAAATTTAGATTATTGTTTACAACACCTATGTGTTGTACCATATACTTTGAATATTGTTTACAACATTTGTTTTTATATGTTGTAGCCAATACAACACAACATTTAGTTGTTGTGAACGATAATCGGGGCCTAAATGTATAACACAAATGAATTTTTATTTGCAGGATTTAATATTCTGTTATCAGTACTAGTTTACCTTTCGTTGACCAAGTAAGGTAAGGCGATATCGAAAAAAAGATAGAATTTTTCTTTGCTGCCTTGAAAATATGATTTATTCACATACACTTGTGTATTCTAATTTGGACAACTTGTAGGCTGCTGTGTGCTGCCTGCTGTATTCTATATGTTTAGTTCTTTAAGCGGGCCGTGGCAGTTGTGAATTTGAGTATATCGTCAATGGAATTAAAGAACGCTGTAACTGACAAAAAATCGAAAATACGTTTTTTGCATCATTTTTATCAGAAAAAAAAATACGCGTCGATTGATCCAATCCCCAGATTTCTACGATGAAAATAAATTCACTTACGCCGTCTGCGAAATGAAAAATACCAGTGTATTTGTTCTACATTTATGAAAGTTTTTTGGCTCTGGTGAACATTTAAGGTTTTGTCTGTTTCAGCGTTCTTTAATTCCATCGACGATATGTGATTAGCAATGAACATTTATTTTCCTTCCATATGGTCACCTTTTATCCGATAGGTTGTATGTGAGTGGAGAACGATTGTACTCTTTAGATTTTCCCATTAAACTTTGTATTATTTTTTTGGTTGTAATTACACACAATTTTCTTAAACTACGAGTATTCAAGTTTCACTATTTCACTTACCTTGTGGTGTACCGATTATTTTTGACTTGGCTAGCACAAACCTAAAATACACATTTCTAAAACTTAAAATTAAATTCTGAAATGTCCAATAATTTAACAGAAGCGTCTGTACTTTTCGAAACGTAATCAGTTTTAACAAAAATCTGAAACCAGGCATAAGGGCTTTAGAGTGGACTTCTGCTTGATTGCAAAGAAATTTAATGAAATATTTTATTCCTCCGAAAAATTCTTTTTATAAAAATGCATTTTATTTGCCCTGGATTTGTTCTTTTTATGGTATGAATATTTTAATTTTATTATTATAAAAATATTTTCATTAATAAAGAAAATTCTTTCAGAACTTTTGTTATAGCTCTAAATATAAGACTCGTATACAGAAATTTAAAAGCGATATCATAACTAACAGTGAGCATTAAAATATATATTTACGGGCCATAGCAAGGAAAACAAAGTATCTCAATACTCCCTCACTATTTAGCAAAGCGTTTTCTATTGTTTTTAGTACTTAATTCGACTTTTTTGTGTGTATGTAAACGTGTATGTTTAAAGGGTATGCTTTCTCAAGTTAACTTTGTTGGCTGACTGATATATTGGCTTGACCCTTGTCAAATAAACATATCAAAACACATGATTCTCTGTAATCAGATATTATTGTTGGGAAAAACCAAAATATACGAATAATCGTGTAGTATGTCAGGATATACAAATGAAATATCTTTAATATTTGAGTGAATGTGCAGACATATTATGACTTTACAGGCAGAGTAATTGGATTTCAAGTGCTAAAATTATAAGGATTTAGTGCAGTGGACAAGAGTCAGCTTGTTTCTCAGATTTCTGACAACATACATATGCTGCCAAAGTGATTTATTACCAAATAAGTATTTATGGCAACGTATACATATGAAATATAAGACTTTGAATTGGTTTCTTACTCTATTTTTACTAGAGGTAGGTGTGTGTGTGTGTGGGTTGTTATTTGTATATTTTTCTCCAGTTACTCTTTTTCCTTCTGTTTAAGTTAACACTTTGATTTGGGTTATTAATAGAAAATGTCGAATTTGTATTGAAATGGTATTAAAAGTTAAGTCATGTTGGTAAAACTTTAAAGGAAAATAAAATAAAATAAAATAAAACAAAAATAGAAAAAACATTAAATTCAAGTTAAAAGCTTTTGACATTTGTCACCAAAAAAATATAAAAAAAATAAAATGAAAATATACCAATAAAATAGCTGATAAGCAGCTATTAAAGCAAGTTTGCTGTAATTCTGATTATTGGAAAATATTTTGTAAAGGTTTCGTCTTCATATAGACAAATGTCATGAACTGAATTTCTCGTCCTTGTACTTATCTTTGTGTTATCTTTTACTATAATTTCAAGATCTTTTTAATTTTTAAATTCAATTGCTTATCTTGGGTCTTGAATTATTTGCAAATTGTGACAGCATTGACTTACATAAACTTAGGGTAACTTATTATAACATTGCTCGATATATTTTCCGAAGGGGTCGCCATGACCGCATCTCTAGTTATTCGTTTCAGATTTTTAACATTAGTTTTGAAGATTTATTGAAATACAAGTGTCTGACCTTTCTGCACAAAATTATTGTTTTAAAAAAGCCTCCCTACATTTATAACAGAATTGTATTTCGTTGGTCTCAGGTAGAAAGGCCCTAACTCAAATAATTTAAAATTTACAGGAGGCCGTAAAAATACAACAGATACTGTAATTATTAATATATAACTTTTTATTAAATGCTGTACAATTGCTTGTAATAACGTTATTTTTAATAATATTGTAAACATTCTTTGTGAGGAGCGGAATTTTTCTAAAATGCATTGGATTTACTGAAAAAAAGTAAGTTTTGAAAAAATGCGAGTTAGGGCCTTTCTACCTGAGACCAACGATTTGCAAGGTCAAACCGTTTAACGAAAATTATTGTGCCGAAATATAAGAGCCTTTTGTCTCAACGGCAATTCCTTGTTTATACTATAAGTCTTTGGAATAGTCTTCCTAATAACCTTCAAAAAACGCTCAACGCTACCACATTTAAAAAGGAGTTACTTAAATATTTTAATTCTTTCTTTTAAATTCATTTTAAATTCAATAACAAATCCAACACCATTTAATTTTTTCAATCTTACTTCATTAAATGTTTTTATATGATCATTATTATCAATTTAATTTTTATAGCTATATTAGTTTCTTATTACATACATACATACATAACTGGCCTTTATAACCCCATGTTAGGATTACGGCCTAGCTTCTCGCAGCACTCATGTTGTGTGTGTAAATTTTTATCCATGAGTACCGGGACTTACAGTTTAATGTCGACTCTGAACGACAAATTTGAGAAGCACTTTCATGGCAATCAATTATTCCCAGAGCATTTGCCAGAAGACTGCTGAGAGGTAGTCGTCGAAAGAAATATTTTTTTCATATTTATTTTTTTTTTTACGATGTCGGACCTAGGTGTCGAACCCAGAGCTCATGTCTTAGTAAGCCAACACACTAACCTCTAGACAACGGCGACTACTAGTTTCTTATTACAGTATTGTATAATTTAATTTTATATTTAGTTGTACACATTACAAATTTACATATACATGTTTATATTTTGGTCTAGCAGTATCACTTATAAGATGTTCTATCTTGTTGTGCTATGATTTAATAATAAATAAATAAAAAAATAAATAAATAACATCAACAACAAATTTAATTAAACTTTAAGAAGCCCAAGAATTACATCATCACGCAACCGCTCCCTGACATTTCCAGTCTATCCCACCAAGTAACGAATGATCAGGAGTATACCACAGCCACCTTCTAGGAAGTTAACAGTTAATCTACATAAAAGATGCTCACCACTCACATTCAACATCCAGAGGAGGCAATTGCTCGCCTTTGAGTGATCAAATTGACAGCAATTCGTCTAATTGACATAACGCGCTTAACATCTGCACATCTATCTATCTATATCTATATCTATGTATTCAACATTCCAATACAATGCACTGCATTATGTAGAGGTTTACCCCTGAGTATTGGTCTTAAAAAAACAAAAAGGTAACAGTATTGTGGTTTTTTCTGTTATGTAAGTACTCGTACATCAACAATACTAACCGTGTCCATGCAAAGTACAATAAAACATTTTTATGTTTCTGTGCTTGGTAAACCGTCAAATTACACCGATTATTTTCCGCTTTTAAAACACAATATGTATGTAAATTTAAGTCTAATTTCTTTACATACGGTGGGATGTTGCGATAAATCTGCCAAAAATACTGAGGCATACAAATTATCTGCAGCTACATTGTTTCCTTTATTTATGCAAGGATTCTCCCTCTTCCAGCATTAGATTTAGAGGACGATTGTCATCTCTCCTCAAATATTGAAAACAATTAAGAAGATACTGTAATTTGATATCTTAGAAAAGGCTGAGCTTTATACAAACATTTTTAGGTATATTCGTCAAGTATTGTGTAAACATCTTACTTATGAAGATGAAGATCTGGCTCCTATCAAAACTTAGAATTGTCAATAAAGTGATTCCAGACATGTAAAGTCAATACAATAATACATCTTTTTGTCTGCAATGACATCAAAACTAATATATTTCATGATTTCTTTGAAACAATCTCTAAACATTCACCCTTATCGTGTTTGGCGTATTTCGACATTTTTGTAAACGATTAGTGAAAAATGTTGCTTGATTTCTTTAATCTATGACAAAATACGTCAACGACTACGCTAAACAAGATAGGGGGGATTGTTTTTGAAAATAAAGCAAAATAAATGGTTAATATGTACGTATTTATACATATGTATATGTCTATGTAAACCTGTGAAAAGAGTAACATTTCTGACTGAACAGCACCTATTATATATGGTTTATATTATTGTTTTGTTAAAGTCCGAAATCATATGTGTGCGATTAGAAAGCCCCAAATCGCCTCTAAGTTGTTACAGGATAAATTTCTGAAATTGGTCTGAATGATTTCATAATCAATAAAAAATTTTAGTCAGAAAGTGGGCAGAATTGGACAAGCCCCCTCCCGCCCATATTCCAACTAAATATTAATTTTTTATATCTTGGGATTGGTATAAGCTAAAGTTCCTGAGTTTGATGTGAATTATTTCGTGGTCAAAGCAAATCATCAGTCAGAAATTGAGTGGATTTGGATATGTAGGCGTGGTACCTCTCATAGAAACTAAATATTGATTTTTGTATATCTCGTGAAACGTTGAAGGCAAGCACAGTAGCGTATAAACCAGAGATACATTTTTCTACCTTTCCAAAAAAAAAAAAAAAAACTAATTTGAATGGCCAAGGTTTCTATGTTTCAGCTTTTGTGTACATCCCCAAAATGTCATAAGCCCAAAGTAATTCAGTATTTTTCAGGGACTGAAACCCTGAAAAAATTGGGTTCGGGTTCAGGTTCGGGTTAATCAAAATAAAAAGTTTGGGTTCAGGTTCGGTCCAGGGTTCAGGTTCGGGTTCAAAATTTAGAAAAATAAGTACAATATCATTTATTTATTTTTCAAAAAATTTTCATTTAATTTAATAATTAAAATATTTTTTAAATTTGATCTTTGTGGTGATAAAATAAATTTCAAAGCTGATAAAGCCTTTCTACGCTTACTTGCGTTGCAGGAACTGCGAAGATGATCTGGGCCACCTGATATAATAATGGTGTTTCCATTTTATGTTGCTCCCAAAATCCTAAAATATTTTTTTCTTTTGCCAGCCTATACTTACATATACTTATAAGTATATATACGCCTATCACCAGCACAAGGTTTTATTGACTGTGTTTGAATTATGTTTCAGTTCTGTTATGTTTTATAGCAATCTTGTTTTATTTCATTATTCTCTTAAAGGCTTTGTATTTTTATCTACAAGAGTTTTGATGTTTTTGATTTTGTTTGTAGTTCAAAATATTTTCTCTTTAAAACATTTATATAATAAAGAGAAAGTACTTGACATGAAATATTTAAAAAATGGATGATTGCTTGTAAGACATTTAAGATATGCTTGCGCAGCCCTCTATTAAGTACAGAGAATATTTGTATGTGCAAAAATAATTTTTTGAAATTTATGAACCCGAATCTGGACGAGTTTTGGGGTTCAACGGGGTTCGGGTTCATGGTTATAAAAGCACCGAATCCGAACCCATTTCGGTTCTGTTCAACAAATCTGATTTCATGTTTTAATATCTTTATAAACACACCTACAACATATTTGGGGCATTCACAAAGCGTCCTTATTGTCATAAAGTTGTAATTGCTTTAATAATAAAAAATAACAACAACAACAACAACACATCTTGTGAACCAACCAATTGCCAATGTATCTACTACACACAAGTATGTCATAAAAGAAATTACAAATTTTTTAAATATAATTTCCTTTAATGTCATACAAATTCTAAAGCAAGTCTTGAGTATTGCTGAAGGATATAAAATTTTTTGCATGACAATTTTTTGATTTTATGCCATAAATCAAACTTTACTATTCCCAATATGGAAATTCAATTCAGAAATAAAATAAATAGAATGAAATAAAATAAAGGTAAAACAAAATATATTTTTTTCTTATATTTCAGTATTGAATTAAACTTTAGTTGACTGTAGAACACACACACACATTTCCTACAAAATATTTATGATTACTTTTAAGCCCAATGATGCTGCGGGTTAAAACTTTAGATTTGTTTTCTATTTTCTTTTAAATTTTGTTGCTTTTGTATACGTTGTTCCTAGAACTTCTTATATTTTTGCATAAAAATTGTAATTTTACTTATATGTACGAGTACTACTCGCAGTATAACAACAAGCTGAAAGAGTAACTTTTATTTTTAAATCGTCTTTAGAACTTTTGCGCGATAAGCATCTGAATACAGAAACTTATAAATGAACGTTTCATAAAGAGAATTAAAGGAAAAAAAACAAGAATACCTAGAAAATTATATAAATTATGAAGTAAACCTTTCGATAGTACACTAAAAGGACTATTGAAGTTCAAATACAAAACTTTGCCCATTTATTGATGTGCGTTTGTTTGTGCACTCATCCATTATACGAGAAGTTTTGCGATGCTTTTTCTTTAAAAATTATGAAAAAAAAAAAATATTTTTCCTTTATTTCTCTGTTAAATTGCCTGTTGCCATTAAAATAAAAATATGAAAAAGTAAAAAGGGCTCAAAAGTAAAAGCATTTTATCCATTTAACAGTTTACGTTAAAAGATATCTTTTCAGACAATTAAAGGAATTCACTCACTATATAATGTGTGTCTCTTTAAAGATTTATTTAAAATAAAGGTATTTGCAACGGGGTTAAGTTTTTTTGCGATTAAATCAAAGGAAGTATTATTTATTTATTTCATGTTTTATTTATTTATTTAATTATGTCTATGGATAATAGTTCCTTACAGACTAGAGTAAAATTTACAAACAATATATAAGTAAATATTTAATAATAATGATTTAAATACAAAATAATTTTTCGTTTCAAGGAATCATTACTCTCAGAAAGATCAATTAAATGATAAAGATTATTAAACTTCAAACATATTTGACGAAGGGGGTCATTGTTGGCATATACAGTACGGTGATATTTTAAATATAATAAATGAAAGTTACGGGACGGTCGAATTGGAACATTAAAAATAATTTTACTTAACAAATACTCAGAACGTACTTCACCACGTATTAATCTTAATAGAAAAGATACACTTAGCATTGTTCTTCGACTTTTCAGGGTAGGCAGTTTTATAAGAGCAAGTCTGTTCTCATATGAAGGAAGAGCGAATGAGTTCCATCCTAGACCTCTCAAGCAAAATAAAAGGAAGCGTTTTTGTACAGATTCAATAAGGTTAACGTAAGTGAGAAAGTATGGATCCCATATAATAGACCCGTATTCAAGAATAGGGCGTACCAAAGAAGTGTATAGTTGTTTTGTTACGTAGGGGTCAGTAAATTCTTTTGACCAACGCTTTATAAATCCTAAAACTCCATTTGCTTTGTTCACCATCATTGAAATATGTTCACAAAACTTAAGTCTATAATCTAATAAGATCCCAAGATCATTAACGCTTAACACCTTGTCCAGGATTTTATCCTTAAAATGATATGACGTATCAAGTTTCAGTGAACGATAAAATGACATGTGTTTACATTTATTAATATTTAAATCCAATAAATTGACATCACACCATTGTAAAAAATTGTCAATATCTCCTTGAAGTGCTGACTGAGCAGATATGCTATCAAACGAATTAAAAATCTTAACATCATCAGCATACATGAGAATATTAGAATGAATAATAGCAGATGGAAGATCGTTAATAATTAATGAGAATAAAACTGGACCAAGATGGCTCCCTTGAGGTACTCCGGAGTGAACATCAATGATTTTAGACAGAATATTTTCAAATTTCACTTGTTGAGTTCTTCCAGAAAGATAAGATTTTAGCCAACGTACAGCATTGTTGCTAAAGCCCATGGAAGATAGTTTATAGAGCAAAAGATCGTGGTTAACTTTATCAAACGCTTTACTAAAATCTGTGTAGATAACATCAGTTTGATGATTATTGACGAAGCCTTCATTAACTTTAGTTGTTAATTCCAGGATATTAGTATAACTTGAACAAAATTTACGAAAGCCATGTTGATATGAAGTTAAGAGTGACGATATTTGATAATATAAAGATTCAGCCACAATTTTTTCAAAGAGTTTTGGAATCGCATTTAATTTTGCTATGCCTCTGTAGTTTGAAACTTCCAGTTTACTGCCAGCTTTAAACAAAGGAATTATGTATGACTTCTTCCAATCAGATGGAAAATAACCAAAATCAATAGATTTGTTGAAAATTGCCGTTAGGGGACCACAAAGATTTTCAGAACAATGCTTAAGAATACAGGTAGGTATACCGTCAGGACCAGGGGTAGGTGAACTTTGAATTGACAGTAGATTAGATAGAACAGTTTCAGAAGAGATATTCGAAAGATGTATATTTGATGATTGAGATAAAGAATACGGATAACAGGTTTGATTATTAAATGATTTTTTAGAATAAGTTGTAGCAAAAAATTCAGCAAACAAGTTGCTTATGGATATATCATCTTCAGCTCTACGAGAACCAAATTTTAAATACTTGGGATATGTATTGGCACGACGTTTAGAATTAATAAATTTATAAAAAGCCTTTGGGTTTTCCTTTATATTTCTTCTCATTCGGTGTATGTAGCTATTGTAGGCCAATTTATTAGCAGTGATATAATTAGATCGTGCAATTGAATAATTTAGGTAATCACGAGAAGAGCCAGATAATTTAAATTTTTTATAAAGTTTATTCTTCCTGTTTTTAATATTAGTTAAGTATAAGCTATTCCATGGTGGACTCTTATTATTAAGAGCGAATGTTGTAGGAACCGATTCAGAAATGCAGTGATGTAATACAGCATAGAAATTTGATATAATGTCATCAAGGTTATTTCCAGAAATTATTGAATCCCAAGCAACATTTGACAATAAGTTGTTGAATTTATTGTAATCCGTACGATGGAAAGAAAAGACTTTATTACGATGTGTTTTACGTAGTTCAGCTGGTACATAGATATTCAATGCAATGGTAGGATGAAAACGATCTTCAGGAATGCAGATAGGATCACAACGGTTAATAGAGCATTCGTCCGTATTATTCACAAATATTAAATCAAGAATTTTAGAATAGTCATTAAGTATTCCATTAATTTGAAATAAACTCATATCATACAAAATATTGAAAAAATCAGTGAATCTATCATTAATCGTTGATTGAATATAGTATCCATTCTCAAAATTCCAACATATGGAAGGAATATTGAAATCACCAACAATAATCAGGGAGTCATTTTCACTGGCAGAGCAGGCAACTATTCTAACAGCATCAGCATGCTGGATGTATAAGTCTTGCGGTGATGAGGGGGGAATGTATGAGCATGTTATGAATATTCTTCGACTCTTAAGTTTAATAATAACAGCTATAAACTCGATATTAGGTAATGAATCAAATATAAAAAGTTCAGATGAAATAGTACTAGAAACAGCTATGAGGACACCACCACCATAAGAGTCACGATCACGACGATAAGTACAATATTTATTACAAAGTATTTCAGTATTTAAAAATGAACAATCAAGCCAAGTTTCAGTAAATGCCAAGATATGATAATTGCAGTCAAAACTTTCCAAATATAAATTTGACAGTTTTGTTCTTAAGCCGCGAACATTTTGGTAGAGTAATGATATTGAGTCAGTTGATATTAAATTTAGTTTTTTGAAGCATTTTGTTCATGATGAGGAAGTACACCAATTTTATTAGACATAATTTTTTCTTTATATATATACTCGCGAACTAAAGTATTATCAGGCCAAAAGTTAGAGTCGACAATAACATTGAAATCAACATGTGAGGTGGATATTTTAAACGATGAAATGGACCTGGGTGTAGAAAATGAAAATTTTTGTATGCGAATATCAATATTTCGACCAAATTTAGATCTAATATAATAATCAACATCCTCTGCCGTTGTATCACATGTCAACCTTGAAACAAATACAGTTTTCCGTGGTGGGATAGCTTGTAGCGGTTTATGACTAATTTGGTTATCTAATGTACCGTCATTTGGTTTAGTAGTATATATAGAGGAAGTTGTGGTAGAAGACTCCTTATTTATATTACCTGAAGGAGAATTTAACTGGACGACATTTGATGGTGAAGATGTAGAACGAGAAGAATCCGTTCTGAAGTAATGGGAAACCATGCTTGTCGAATGATATTCAATATCACGATCACTGTCGCAGTTGTTGTGGTGCGAAGTAAGAGGAACTTGTTAAGCACTTTCTTTGCAATTGTCCGACCAACCTTAGGAGACGTGCTGAAGTTCGATATACTCATGCTCTTAGCAAATTACAGAATAGTGATGGTCTCCACGTTCAAAAAGGAGTTTAGAGTTTAAAACCTTTTCCTACCCAATATTCGATGTCAAACACTATAAATGTAAAAAAATTTATTTGAATCTGATCACAAGGAGAAAATGGGTTTTATTAACAATTGAAAATTTAATCAAAATGTATATCCGCAACGATTCGACAAATTTTTATTAAATGTTGTGTGTATATATGGTAGTTCTGAAAATTACTTGTTAACTAGGTAAAGTATATAAATTTCAAAAATTACAACTGGGTGACACCACCATTATAGAAAATAAGTGTTCATTTGTCAATTTATTCAAAGTAATAACTGTAAAGGAATACAAATTTCAAAAGTTTCATAGTCAGTACAAGTTATCAGTTAAAAAATAAGCGGAATTAAATAAGTGGGCATCGTGCCTCTTATTTAAGGTATTTATGAATTTGGTAAATGAGAATGGTACCTCCTATTAAAACTAACTAAAAGAAAAAACTAAGTAATGTTTTGCTGTGTTGGAGGCCTGGGCTAGAGCCACGTGAAGAGTGATCATCTTTTCTTTAAAAAATTTCACTGTTTTGTTTATTTACATTTTAAGATCGGTAATACCCGTAGTAATAGTTTTTAATTTGTTTCATACAGCCAGAGTGGGCAAACAAACAAAACATTTCGCAAACGTTACGACAAAGTCATATACTTTTCAAATTTTTTTTAATCATACTGTACATAAGCAAAACGACAACAAAAACAATTCTCTTTTCGCTCTTGTGCTTGCTTTGTTATTCCGTTACATTCGTATATTTTGCTCTTTTTTCTCTTCTTCTTATCTTTTTCTTCTCATTAATTTCTTGTTCTACGTACGCACATTTGAGTTAGTGTATTTGTAGTACTCAAAACAAAAACAATATACAAAATTAAATGAAACAATCACTCTCACTGTTTTTGTTTTGCTCATTGTAAAAAACAAAACAAAATGAGATCAAACGTTTCGTTTTGTTTATTTCCCTCCTTTGCATACAGCTTTATCAGCCATACAGACCGTTTCTTCTTTATTAAGACCAATTCTCAGAAGTAAACTCCCATACTGTGCATTGCATTCAAATTTAAAGATAAATAGATTTTTTTAAGACATATATTATAAGTGCCTTTTTGTCGATGAGACAAGTTGCTACAATTTGGTAACTCAATGGCCAGTGTTACACATTCACCCTTGCCCCATCTGTTGGTTGATGTTGATTGTGAGTGGTGAGCGTCTTCACTATGAAGGTCAGCTGTTATTTTTCCAGAAGGTGGCGCTGTACTTCTGATCATTAGCTTCTGATGCCAATGCAAAAGATGGAATAGACTGAGATGCAAGGACTGTAACGGTTATAAGTTATATCGAAAAATTTATTTTTTTATGCTAATTTTGAGAGTTTTTCCTAAAAAGGTCAGTAAAAAAAGTTATTTTTCAACGGAAAAATAAAAGTTAAAATAAAACTCTCAATTTAGGAGTTTTATTATTCCGTCATAAAATAAAACTCATTTTGTGAGTTTTATTTTTCCATCATAAAATAAAACTCTATTTAGGAGTTTTATTTTTTCGGTCATAAAATAAAACTCGTTTTTATGAAAATTTTTTTTACACCTTATTCTGATTTGACACATTATCGTCCGCAAACTATTACAAATGTCATTTCTATCATATTTTGTTCCGTGCAGAATGTCGTAATAGACGCAGTCATCGAACCCGCTTTCATCCTCCTAGTGAAATATTTGTAACGTTTTTAGCAAGTTCCGGCAATTATCGGTTTTAATTGTGTAAATTTGCTCTTTTATTAATATTAAAGCACCCTAAAAATCGTTTAACTTGAGTTTTTAGGTATTCAGCTATAAAAAACAATAAAATAAAGATACCACAAGCAACGGGATTAGATTAAAAATAAACCCTTTCATAAAACCTAGTTTTATTTTATGACGGAAAAAATAAAACTCCTAAATAGAGTTTTATTTTATGATGGAAAAATAAAACTCAAAAAATAACGGTTATTTTCCGATTGAAAAATAAAACTCAAAAATAAGTTTTATTTTATGACAAAAAAATAAAACTCACAAAATGAGTTTTATTTTATAACTGAAAAATAAAACTCTCTTTTTAAAAGTTTCATCTAAACTTTTATTTTTCCGTCAAAAAGTAACAGTTAAAATCTGATTAATGATCACTTATGCGAGATCACCACAGATTCTGTGACAGCTCTCCAAGACGATTAATTTGGTATATAACATCATATATGTCTGTCGACTCTAATACAATGATTTTTTTAGTTTAATTTTTAAGCAATAACTGTTATTTGCGGTCCCTGCTGAGATGTCAGGAAGCGGTTTCTTGAAGATGATAATCATAAAAGTTTCGAATTTAATTTATCGATATTTCTCAACTTCTTCATATAGCTTTGTAGGGTACTATTATTATTATAATTTTTTTTTATAAAAAAATACAATACAAACTTTTATTTGTTTGAAACAATACAACTTTATTTTAATTAAATGCAAGGGTGCTACCAATCTCAGTTTTCTTTTTTTTTTTTTGAGATTTAATACTTTTAAATAACTTGTTTAGAGTACGCAGCATAAAAAGTTCAGTATTAGGAGTAAAGCAGGGAACAGGAAAATTATATAAATTTGAGTGGTTAAAATATATTGGCGCTTTGGGCATACTTTCGGCTTGTTTTTAACGTTTAGCATTCATTCTCCTTTTTTTTATTTTTTATTTTTTTTTTTTCATTTAATTTTCTGTTGCTATTTCCTTAGGGTTTTTAATAATTTTTATCTAATTGAAAGTTTTTCGTCTTGAACATTTCGGAGTAAAAGTTATGCTCGTTCACTTCAAAGACAAATAAACATTTTAAATACAAAGATTTTAAAAAGTTTAATAAAAAGCGAAATTAAATTTTTTTTTTATTTAAAATTTATTCCCAAAAACATAACGAAAAACTAAAATCGCACATTTTTGCTGGTTATTAATCAAGAAATGGCAAAGAAAAAAAAAAAATTTTAAAACACTCTCAAACACAATATTTTCGACAAAAAGTAAAAAAAAATTGAACTTGTGTACAAAAATATTCTATTTGGCCTCAAGGATTTTATGCATAACAACAATTTTGACCCAATTATATAACGATGCTGTTGTACTCTACCCGATTTAACTCACACCAGACCATAATAACCATAGAATATATACTCTGTACCACCTCCACCCCCATCTCCCCACAAACGTTTATAATAAATATTCAAAACAACATCAAAACTACAACAACATGTTTAATTGCATGCATATGCTAAAAAGCTTTATTATTAAAGGCACTATTCAACGTCTGCTCTTTTATGGTGTCGGTATTTTATACAAAACCTTTCAATGGTCAAATAATAAATTCTACTGAAACCAGCAAAAATACATTTAAAACTAAAGCCAAACTAATGAAAATCATATTTAAATCATGAGCGAAAGTTGAAAATAAATTTGTCAATAGGAAAATAAGGAAAAAAAGGTGACAAAATTATCAAATAAACATGTTTTACAAGAAACATTTCAAAAGTTTGTTTCAAAAGTTTATCAAATATGCAAAAAAAAAAGAAAGAAAAAGTAATGGAATGATTTATTTAATTTCATCAACAAAACAAAAGTTTGCAAATAGAAAAGAAAATTTCTTATTTCTTTAAAATAAAATCAAAATTCTTGTAATTTTGTTAACAACTTTAACATACAAAATGCTCAAATCAAAAAGATTGTTTTCTTTTAAAACTAATTAATTAGAATCAAAACACATTTCTGCCGTTCACATTAAAGTCAGACATTTCGTCGTGCGGTAGTTAAAGTGCTCTATGTGCCAAAAATGAATTTTGAGAAAATCGGTCAAAAATAGCACAAAAAAAATTCTGGTTTGAAGGTTATAGAACAAAACAGACACTATTTATCTCAAAAACCAGACGAGATAGCCGAAAACGGATTGCAGATTTGAAAAACTTGAGGTCGAAAAGTCGCATCATTAACTCGAGATGTATAAAATGCCGGATAGAGAACTTAAACTCTCTCACGACGATTTATTTCTCTTTTATTGCTATCCTGATGACAGTCCGTTTTCGTATATGCTTTAGCTGGATGTAAATTTTTTATGCTCACGTTTTTTCCCGTAGGCCAAGATGCTTTAGGATGCTGACTGGCAGGATTTTAAAATTCTTGAAATATATTTGGGGGTAAATTAATTACAGCATTCGATATCGATATCGAATGAAATTTCATACAATTTAAAAACAGTTTTCATATAAATTTCTTTCGATTTCGAATGCCGTAATTTGCCTCTTGATTTCCTTTTGAATTCTATATATTCACTAAGAAATTGAATACTAAAGCAACCACTATGCAAGTCTGATGCAGAATTTAAGAGCAAAGTTCAAAATCAGGGCACATCTCTAAATGCAGTAATATAGGCTGCCTTGTCTGGGTTATACTCTTCTACTGATACTATTGCAAGAATATCTGAATATTACCTGAACAGTGAATATGTTGTTGTTAGTCTTGACTCTAACGTTCTGGACCCAATAGGTGGAATGTTTGTCAAATAAAATCAATTTCAGCAACTAGTGTATGAACTGACTCAAAATTGTTTGTTTTTGAGCATCAGAAAAATAATTTTGACCTTTTTCTTACTTTGTACCCTAACAATTACGAAGTTGAGTTTCTTAAACCTCTCGGAGATGTGAATTATTGTATAATTTCTGCCCTTTTAAACAGCTACGATACGCTCTGTATTTTTGTAGTCGCAGGGGTCTAGTGTGGTTAGTGTGTTGTCTTACTAAGACAAGAGCCCCATTTTCCAACGAAATATGAAAAAATACTAGCTAGGCCGCAACCCTGAGACAGGGTTGTAATAGACAATTATGTATTTATGTATGTAAAACAAATATATCGGCCAAAATCTCACGAATAAACTTTTCAATATTGGCTAAAAATCTCACAATCTAATTGGACGGTATCACTGCGTGAAATAAATTTCTCAACGAACTCACCTCTGTTATAAAGCAATATTCTAAAACGTGCTGCGTGACATGTGGCAGTATCTGCTTGAAAACACATGTCAGCTAAGTCCATCTTTTCCATTTCTAACAAAAAAAAAAAAATATACAGTAAATATCCTGCCTTAGTCTTTTATGAAAATCTACACTCCAATGATGCCATCGGCCCATAATCTACAACACAAAGTGTATTTTTCAGAGTGCATTAGCAATTATTCCAATGTTTCTGGCTGCTCTCCACACAAAATATGGCAATTCCAATATGACAAATCCATTTAACCAAGAAGAAGCTTCATTTCAATTTTAGTAAATTGTCTATGTGATGAATATGATATGAAGTTTCAGTAGCCTTTGAAAAAGAAAAATAAGACAGGTTTTCATGTTCATATCTTTTATGTTATTATGCCTTAACATTTTATTTAAAATAAAATTACATTTCAATGATAAACATTGTGGGCTAGAATTTAGAATTTTAACAAGAAATCAAAAACATATATTAAAATTTCAATACATAAGATTTTATAAAATAATGAAAAATATTTGTGTTGCTGGATAAAAACTCTATAAAAAAAAATTTTTTATAAGAATATTTAAATTTTCCAAAGTGTGATAGAGAAGTTATAAAACAAAAACGTATAGAAATGGTATGTTACACACAACAATTTCGTATAACAATTTAAGATTTCATTGTTGTTGTTCATATAGAATGAAGAATATGTACTTCATTTGGATGTCAAAAACATTTCATTAACATGTCATTTGGCATCTGTCAAACGTAATGTAAAATACTTGGTACACATAAAAACTGCATAAAGTACTTGTAGCACACTTGTACGAACATTCTTTTAAATTCTATTGTTCTATTGAATTCCAAGAAAAACAAAAAATATGTATTTTACTGACAAAAAGAATTTTGTATAAAACATTAATACTGATATCAATAATGATTCGAATATAAAAAGTAAAATGAAGAAATTTGATAAACAATAAATTATTCAAATACTCTGCATGAGTATCACCTTCTGCATGCGATTTCATTAATTAAAACCATATTATACAACTGGATGTGGATATTTAATTACTCACTGTGCAAATTTTATATACATTTTGTAAATATACTACATTCCTGTTAATTGGGACAATCAACCACAACCACATCATATCGAATTTCAGAATTTTCTGCTTACTAACGATAAAATAGTTTTCTATATCGCAGAGGATTACACAATGTGTCTCAAATATCGAAAATTAATTATAATTTTTATATTGAAACGTGTAATACCTTCATATTAATGTTGGAATAAATACATACATTACTCACATATGTACTTCATTCATTTATTCATGCAATCATGAGGTAATAAAAATAGTTTGACCTGAATATCTGTTGTACAGACCACAACTTAACTAGGGTCTCTATTGTATGTCCCACAGTTTCATCGCTTTGACAAACATTAATATGTCAGCCGGTGCCAACCTTGACTCGATTGCCTAGTCACAGAATTTGCACATACTACTCAAAACGATAAGTATTTTATTTAAATGACTTAGTCATCATTGCCGATCAGAAATCCCGTTAAAATTCTCAGATTGTCCCTATAGAATCTAATACATACATAATGATAATTACAACCCTGTGTCAGCGCTATGGCCTAGCTTCTAGCAGCACTCATGTTGTGAGTGTTAATTTGTATCCATGTGTATCGGGACCTACAGTTTAAGGTCGACTCCGAACGACAGATTTGAGAAGATTTTTCATGGCAATCAATTACTCCCACAGCTTTTGCCAGAAGTCTGTGAAAGGTAGTCGCCGAAAGAAATAATTTTTTCATATTTCTTTTTTCAAGATATCAGAGCTAAGATTTGAACTCGGCGGCGCCATCGTCTTAGTAAGCCAACACACTAACCACTAGACCACGGCGACCATAGATAGATAGAATCTAATACACAACTCAAATCTCCTTCGATTATGATTTGGAAAGTCTAATGCTAGGTATACACTTTGGAACATGTTTACGGAAGACGTTTAACACTCATGTTTCATATTTTGATACACACACACTGGAACCAGGATAAAACCACAACCGAAACATCGTATTCTGTATTTTTAAATTATAAATTTATACAGTTTGCTTATTTTCAATAAACTTCATCAGTAAAAATAATAAACAACGATTCACACATTCGAACCAACATCAAGACAAGAAGAAAATATCAAAATATTTTGATGTATTATTTATGTAAACAATGACGGAACAAAACTGGTTTTATAAACCTGTTCCCAAGTGTGTATACGACAATAAGACCTGCCTGACCCAAGAACAGTATTCGCTTCTCCTTTTCTCAGTATGAGCTGCTAAACCCCTTCCCATTCCACAAAAGAGGTCTTGCCCCATTAATGACATGACTGCTGCCTTCCTGGCAAATTCAGTTACCATTTCATTTCCCTTAATGTCAGCATAGCCCGGTGATGGGTTTAGTTTCATCAGACAGTGCTATTACAACTTCGAGTCAATTTCATAGGAGCTAAGTGCTCGGATGGCGGCCTGACTATAAGATAGATGGCTATCTCCTGCTCTTTGTACCTTTCGTACAGACTCACATGCTTACTGTCTATTAAATAAATTAGGACTGTGCTTACATGCGTAGATTGCTTTTATGAAAGCAAAAAGAAACGTCTTTAACGCATGATACGTTATGTATTGGATCGTTTCATTCGTTTGAAATGAGCTCAGTTTTTTCAAATTCTTGCACAAATCCAATGGCAGATTTGTCATATTTTGTTTTGCATTACCAATTCATAATGTGTTCAACCTGGCATGTAATATTTTGCCTCGTCTTTTTGAATATTGTTAACACTTCTTACGCACTAAACCAACTCTAACTTATAAAACTTTAAGCATGAAAACCTTGTTATTAACATTAGTTTTCATGGAGCATTTCCAGGAAAATAAAATACGTTTAACGCATTTCGCTATGCGACTTCTTTTTTATATTTACATAGATTAGAATATATTAGCATTTAATGTTTTATTTTGGAAATAAAAGAAATCTTCTCTCTTCTACTCCTTCCACCCTATAATATACAGTGAGATAGAACTTAAAATAAGTAAATAAAATATGTCAACGTTGTTGATGTTTTTCGCAATAAAATAAATTGTTTTGCAACAAACAACTTCAAATGCATTTGCGAGTATTTTCTATGGCGTTTAAAAGTAACACAGAGGATTTGTACGACACACTCAGTAGTTTTGTTGTGCAAATCTCTCACAACAGTAAAAACTTAATAACGGCAGATCATTATATTTCATTTTAGCAAAGTGATGCTTTAGGGGGATGTTTAAAGAGGAACATTTTTTTTATTGTACACATACCCAGTAGATTTGGAGCATAAAAATATATAACGGAAGCAGACATGATGAAATATATTTGTTTGTTAATGGAATAATTTTGCTAATAGTGTACGTATAACAAATAATATTTACAATCATATTTTTTTAGTATTTTAATTATGGCATATGAGCTAGTATACGAGAAAATGGTTAATGGAAAGATGATAAAAGTCAAAGTAATACAAAAATGCATTTCTGTAGAAATAATCATCGAATTAAGGCTTAAACATTAACTACTACAGTCGCAAACATTTTCTAATTTATAAAATACTTATGAAAATTCATTCTTAAAGTCTAGTGCTCGGCCAGAAGTAGCGGATGTTCTACCGGACTATATTAAACAACATATACATCCATATATACATAACTGGTCACTACAGCCCTATTTCAGCGTTACGGGCTATCTTCTCGCACAACGTATGTTGTATGTGTCAAGTTTTATTCATAAGTACCCAAAAATGGTAGAACTAAAGATTACGCCATGCGCTTGTTTTCCCATTAGATGACGTAGATTCCCCTGTATTTAAGAGAAAATAGAGAGAGATACAAAAAATTATATAATTGTTATGAGTACACATTTAACTTTTTCGTGACGTCATTTCACCTAGATGCTCAGAAAATTAAAATTTTGTGTGCGTGATGTCGTAATCTTTAGTTCTACAATTCTTGAGGAGTACTGAGATCTGTAGTTTAACGTCTATTCCGCACGAGAGATTTGAGATGCTTGTTCATGATAATCGGTGATCAGAATTTGGCTTCTAGGTCTTGTTATTTATCACCATTAGGGTCCTTCTGATTGAGGTTATTCGAAATCAACAGTCTATATTTAACAAGCGAACAAACACACTCAGAAAAAAAAGCGGTAGAAAACTACCGAAATTGATACAATTTGTGCTTACTTCGTTAACGGTTGGTATCAACTTTTTAATAACAACTCGGTATCACTTTATTACCAACCGTTATTGTTTTGATAACACACTGTTCCCTTCTTGTTACCAATTTTTCTTATTTTAATAACACATGGTTCTTACTTTGATACCAAATCGTTGTTGATTTGATAACAGGTCGTTCCTAATGTAATAACAGAGCGTTCTTAATTTATTAACTTATGGTATTTTTATACAATTGTTCACGATTTTACTACCAGTTGCTCTTGATTTGTTAACCTATGGTATTTTGTGCGGATGTGTTATTCCATAAATAAACCTCTTTTATGTACTTAAGGATTTAATATAAAAATAAAAATCTAAAGACAACAAACTTTCTTTTACGTCAAGCTCTCAAGTCTGTCGTTCGGTGTGGACATTAAACTCTAGGACGCGATACTCAGGGATAAAAATTGAAACACACAATATTGGTGCTGTAAGAAGCTAGGCCTATTAGCAAAAATATAAATAAATGATTACATATATAATAATAATAGTTATCTATATATAGTTATATATATAGTTATTTTCTAAACTTTTGGGGGTAGTGCGTGGTATAGTGTTTAAAGCGCTCGCACAAAAACTGAAACGGCTCAGATTCATATCCTAGCAAAGGTGAAAAATGAAAAAGTTGACCTTTGAAAACGAAAAACTAATGATAAGGGAAAAGCGCCACTTATTGGGATAGCAGATAACAGCTAAAAAACCTACTTAGCGAAGGCACTCACCACAATCACATGCAATGATTGGGCAACTGTTGTTGATCATGGAAGTGTGAAAGCATAATACTGGCATTTGAATGATCAATTCACTGCAGTTTATCTCATTCCGAAGGCGCTTAATAATATAAGAAAACAAAAGTATATGTTCACTCATAAATGTACTGTCCTTTAAATAAAATTTCAAATACAATGCACAGCATTTTGTAGCGGTTTAAAATTTTTTAACAAAATATGCATCTTTTCCATTTTCATAATTACAATATTTTTCCTTAAGGAGAAATAAGAAAAATGTTTCCCCGAAAAATTATTTCCAAATACAATCTATTTGATTAAACGTAAGGCTGTATTTTGGTAAAGGAATTTGTATAACAGAATTCGTATAATACAAGAAAAGAAAAATCAATATCGCCACTGGCTATGTTTTAAATACTATTTGCTTTGTCTTTGTAAAGTTTTACCCATTTTGGCGTATAAACCTATTTAAAGACACTCCAAGGGCATTTAAAAAAATCACTATGGTTGTTATCTATTCACAACAATTTAGTGATTGAGTTATGATGACATTTGACCAAGTAAATGTCAGTGAAAGCTATCAGGTAACAAGCAATTACTCTTGACAACTTTTGTTCTTTTTACAAGTTACTCTATTGCGGTTACATTTATCAAAATAAGCAAAAAAAAAAAAGGGGAGAAAAGCAAAAAAAAAAAACAAAGAAAGAGTGCTAACTTTATTATTGTTTTCTTGTGTTTCTTACAATTCTGAATGGCTGTCAAAAGTTACGAAATGTTTACATGAGTTTAGAGTTTTGTGTGTCAGTGTCAAATAAAAACAATATTACATAACAATGACAGAACCCTTCTGTTGTTTATTTTCGGCAAATAATTAAAAGTTAAAGAACAAAAATTGTAAAAATTGTTCCCTATTTATTAAAAATATGTACTGCGTACATATTAATTATGAAAAAGTGTATAATTTCATTTTCACATTAATCAAATTAATGTCATGTTTTTAATGAAATTTCATAATAATGGCCTTCAAAACTTTTCTATGCTGAAAGAGCAATGACAGAAAAATATTTTTTAATCATAATTAAAGTTTTAAAAAACAAAATCATTATTTTACTTTTATTGCTTTAACTGCGGTATGATACTAATCTCTGCAAAAATATTTGTCAACAGTTAAAGTTGTAACATCATAAGTGATATAGGGAAAGAAGCTAATTACACTGATTTTAATAACACCCTATGTAGGTAATATTGGTAACAACTTTTGTAACACTCAGAGTAGTTTTCTAAGTGGTTTATAGGCTGCTCACAATATAATTTGATTAATTTTAGACAGATGTTCATACATCAGAAAGCGTAGGCTTGAAGTCCGACATTCAACAATTTTTGTGAGACCATATAACAAGAACTGAAAAATGTAAAAGAGTAGTATTGTCTTTGATAATTGGCCAAGCTGAGCCTTATCAGTGTAATATTAGAGCCGAATAATTAATTTCTTTTAACGTGTAACAGATTTTTTTTTTATTGAACAAAACAATTTTTTTTTTTACAATTCATTAATTTGTCCTCAGCGCTCTTAAGACATTATTGAGGAAACTTTTGCAACATTTGAACATGTTTTGAACAATAGAAACTATGTACATATATATATTAGTATTTTAGTTTACAATTCACTTAAAAATTTATTATAATTATTAGAACTTTCGATTTTACATCACAAGTGTTTCAAATTTTGAATACAAATATTTCTTCAAATTAGATTTGAAAATTGAAATTGTATTGACATTTTTTATCTCATCCGGTAATTCATTGTATAATATGCTTCCCATGTAATCAATTCGTTGTTTTGATTGTTCTAGTCTGCATCTCGGAAATCGCAAATTAGTACTATTCCGGGTATTAAATTGATTATGACTTTGCAGGAAAGAAATCGTTTGAAGTTTATAATTATGTATAGATTCAAACACGTAAGTTAACACTTGATAATTATATAATCCACAAAATGGTAATATTGTCTTGCACACATCTTTATATAAGGACATAGTTGAAAAAGTAAGAGGTAAACAATATACAATCTTTAGTGCCTTATTTTACAGGCATTGTTATGAGCATAAACAATAGCTAAGTAATTTAAATGTGAATGAATTAGGGCTTGATATATCATTAGTTTAGCTTTTTCAATTAGTTTACGTTTTAATTTATATAAAATTCCAATGGCGGGTGATAGTTTCTTTTTAATATTAGAAATGTGTAAATCCCCACTCAAGTTAGATTGTAATATGATGCCCAAATAGTTGACTGAAAGTGTTTCATATATTGAATCGCCATTAATATTCACAATCGATCTTGGTCCAAAACGAATAAATTTGGTTTTCTTTGAGTTTAGTGTTAACCCATTTAGGCGGGCAAATCAGCATCTCTTTCAATGTTTATTTTTAATACTAAATCATTCTTGTGTGGATACAAAACGCATATGTCATCAGCAAACATGTACAGTTGAACCCAAAGGTCTATGTTTTTAATGTCATTCAAATAAATAGAGAATAAAAGGGAACCCAATCCACTGCCTTGAGGAACTCCATAAGTCACATCACCAACAAAACTTTTAGAATTATTTACTTCCACATATTGTTTTCTATTTGCAAAATAACTTTTAAACAGTAAGAGTTCACGACCTTGTATACCATAACATGACAATTTTTGAAGCAAAATTTCATGATCAAATCAAACGCTTTCGTAAAATCAAAGAACATTCCAGCTACACCATTAAACCCTTCATCTAATCCATTTACAAATGAATCTTACTACATTGACCACAGCATCTTCTGTACTACTTCCTTTTCTAGAACCAAATTGATAGTTATATAATAGATTATTTCTCTCAAAATAGTTTTGAAGTCGATCGTACAAAAGCTTTTCAAAAATTTTATCAACTGTCGATAAAACCGTTATAGGACGGTAATTCCCCACATCTTGTGCGTTGATTACCTTAGGAATAGGAATTACTTTATGGATTTTTACAACATCCGGATAAATTGATGTGTTGATCATTTTATTAAAAATAGCCGCCAATATAAGTATAATTTTATCTTTACATTTTTTAACCAGAGTAGCTGTTATACATATTATCATTACCAGAACTTTTGTTTTCATTCAAATTCAATATAACATCTTCTATATCACCATCAACAATATAATTTAATTTAACACGAAGTTGTAAGGGAAAAAGAGTACGATTTATTGTTAGGAATTTGATAAATATCGGCCTATAAAGGCCTATTTAAATGTTATAAATTTTTTTAATATAAAGCAATAAAGTATGAGCTTTGTATGAATTTTAGACCGGTTTCAGTAAAGCGCCATCATGTCATAGAAAAATTTGCTGTGAAATGACAGAAAATCTGCTGGTCTTATATCTAAACTGCTTACATAATTAAAAGAATGTTTTATCTTAAAACTGACTATATATATCCTTTCTGATAATGGCATTGCCCAGTTAAATAAAGCTTGTAATGCCCAGCTTCTTCAATCTGTGCAAATCTCCCTGATTTTCTAGTGAGTGCCGTTGCCAAGTCGAGAAATTACATTATCAAGAATTTGTTTTTTTATGAAATAAAGCCAAAGTGGCGGTGTCGTTTTGTTGAAACTACATAATGATTATTTTCTAATCCTTATTTATAAGTCAAAATATAGCTTCTCTGTAACATCCTTTAAAATAAAGTTAAAAGCCATAGATGAACTCTAAAACAGTGATGTCAAAAAATCTCTTTCCCTATAACGCGTGATAGAAAAACAAATTCTCCTTACGTCGAAGTCAAACACATACATAATAAAAATAAATATTGTTGCTCTTGCTCTTTTTAGATTCTAGCTTCTCTCGAACATAGTGCAGGGATGGATAGTGCATATTTTTTATCATTTTTATTTAACTGAAATAATTATTCATTATTTCCTCCAAATCTATGTGACCTCGGTACTGCTTTATTCTTAATGGATCGGTCACATGTCTATCGGACAATCGATTACGAACTTTACTCAGAATTATGAGGAAATAATTATGAAGTTATAAAATGAAATTAATTCAAACATTCCCATTTCTGGTAGAAGTAAGCTTCATACACAAGCGCAAGTGTGTTTATGTAGTAGTGGACATCACTGCTCTAAAATAACATAATGCTCACTAAACAGTAAGGTTTTACACAATCACTTCTGGGTTCTCTGAGTCCCATATACGACAATTTCACTTAAGAGAAAAGACCTTCATAGCTGAAGAAAATTAAACGCCGTTTGCTCTAGCACACATTCAGCTCATCTACGGCATTTTGAGAGACCACCCGACTTTAGTTCGTGCGTTAGCTTTTCTTATATAGATGGGTGTACAAATGAAAAAATAAAAAATTCCGTAAAATCAAGTCGTAAGAAAAGGGATAATTGCTAAGAGCGACGTGAAATCGAAATTTTTGGAATTATCTGACACAGTTTTACTAGCGAGTAGTAGTAGTTTACCCCTGAGTATTGGTCTTAAAAAAAAAATAATAATAATAAGCCTGAATAACTTTTAGGCGTTGACCGATTGTGTATCTTTCCATGGTTCAAATTCAGTTAGTCTGAAATTGAGAAATGTCAAATGAAATGCAGAAAAAAATTTGCGTTTAAGTGTGGCTCATATTCAACATCGGCTCTTAAAATTTAACAACCCGTGGCGATTATTAGCATTACAATAAAATCGATATTTTTGGAATAATCTGACACAGTTTTACTAGCAAAAGCTATATTTTCGCCAGTATGATAATGCGTAGATCTGACCACTACTAGAACGCTTCTATCCTCTTAAAATACCTTTATAATATGTTAACTATTTGCCCTGTAGGTGGATTATGACTGCCACAATCACCACGTAAGGGTGGGATCACAGAATTGTCGCAATTAAACATATTATTGTTTCATTTTAAATGTCAATATTTACTAAAATGTTGTCTGTGTGACCCATAGAAATCCTATTCTGGCGCGGAAATAGTTTGAATTCTCTATGATGAAACTGCGTTAACTGCTTACAATTATCTCTGGCCTATAAGCAGTTTGTAATTTATATTTTGTAGGAATAATCACACAGCTTACTCTCTTCCCCTATGAGAAAGCATTTAGTAATGCAGAGGCTGTTTTCAAGTGAGAACTCGCCATATAAAAACCTTGCCTTCTGTTATCAGCTTTCGGAGGGTGTATATAGCTTCTCTCCTTTACAAAACTGCTTCAATTTTTCCTGCGTACCTACAAACGCCTTTATTAATAAAGTTGATTTATTTTTACGCAAAAATCACGATAATATTCTGGGATAGAGATAATTTATAATGTTCAGTGTATTAAATGTTGTTTTAACTTTTTCGTACTTAATAAACACAATGCAGAAAGACACGCCGACTTTCTGGTGATACACATTTGGTTTTTTTACACATTCTACTAAAATTTATTACTGCTTCATGTTCTATATTAAATAAATTACCAGCTTGTTTAACAATTCTTTCTTTTTAAATTTTAAAAATCAGCTGCTAGGATAACTTGTCAAATAATTTACTGTAAATTGGGGTAAAAACAGGTTATGATTTATCTAATGATGTACATGTCCTGGAAACCTAGTATTATACGAAAAACATATATATTTTACACTCTTTTGTACTTTGCACTTCTTATATTTATATTTAAAAATGAAACAATGATATACTGAAACTGTATGCTGGGTATAGGCAACACCAAATTGTAAAAAAATTCACTTTAAAAATATTCATTCTTTGCAATGAAAAAATAAATATAATATATATTTTATTGAAAACAAATTCCGCTAAAAAAAAGTATTCAACAGAATTTTGAAAACGCTAAATCCTTTTTAATAAGAGAAAAAATTTACATCCCTAGGTTTAGGGTGAAATTGATAGGTCTGGCAACCCTCTGTAGTACTTTAGAGCAGGGACCGAAAATAACGTTAATTTTTAAAATTTAAAATCAAAAAGTCAGGTGGATATAATTTGTCTATCAGATATTTGAATACAACATACTTATGCTGTTATGCTAAGGAATAATAAACTTAAAAGACTTTAATTTTTTTGACTTTTATTAAAAAGTCACTTTATAATAGTTATTTTTTGACTTTTATTTTTTAAGTCAGAAATAAAAGTTAAAATCTGACTCTTATTTTTTAAGTCAAAAATATAAGTTTAAATTTGAAAAAAGTCGTAACTGTTACGGTCCCTGCTTTAGAGTTTTCTTTTTCCAATAACATTAAATAGTGTTTCGTTTTTCAGTTTCATAAAACTGTATCTTTTAGTTTGTGAACTCGCTATTATTGGGTACATTTTTTTACACATTCTACAACACTGTTTGTATCTAAAGGTTTGTGAATTGGCTAAAATTTAAATGTTGCCAGAGCAAATGTAAAGTTATAAATATTTCCAGAGTAAAGAAATTTACCCGAATAAGCTACACGCTTTAAATAATTTAAACGAATTATGTATGTAATAGGCTTTTTACACTTGCTCACATCTTAGAGGAACGCGTGGAAAATGTTAAAAATTAAAAAAACTTGTTTACATTGCAACATCTTTCATCTTCCATCTTTCGTCCGTAATATTTTTTTCTAGTTGAGTACGCAAAAAAATTTCAAGAAATAAAGATTAAATAAAATGGAATTTAAAAATTTTGCAGTAATTGGATTAATAATTGCTCTTCAAAATCAAAGACAATTATTACTACAATATGAAAAATTAGTGAACGGAATGTTGGAGGACGAAGACGATGATGATGAAATATTTCTTTTTGCCAAACGTATTGTATTTTAAACCCCCGACGCTCATTGTATATTTGTGTGTGTGTGTGTGTGTTTTTTTTTTGTATATTTTTTTGACACATGTGTTTTTTTTAGTGATGACACAAAAAGTATCGCAAGATGTAGAATGAAACAAAATGAGATAGGAACATCTTTTAAAGATGTTGAACATTCAGCCCCGTATACTTCTTTTAACAAGATGTTAACATCTTTGTGAATTGATGAAAGATGTGGCCAAGTGTAAAAAGCCTATAAAAGTGACTCCTGAATACGGTGACCATATTTGTTAAACCAAAATACAGAACAAGGTAATTTTTGACCAATAACAATAATATTTTTTTGTATTTTTGTCTTTTTATTTTATTTTAATTTAAATGTTAACAATAATTAACCACTTCTAAATATTTCTTCAATTTTATGCTCTCTGACCAAATTTATATCTTTGACACAAAAATCCACCGGTATTACAACACATAAAGGTTTTTGTCCTTTAAAATATGGGCTATAAGAGCGAATATATGAAATATTACGATATTCTAGCCATTTTGTCATTTCATCCCAACAGGGACATTCCCAAGGATTGCCCTCCAGTGAAACCTTTCTTAAGTAACGAAAAGTTATATTGGAATTGGGCAAAAACGATAAACGATTATTATCCAAAAGTAATTCTGTCACATCATCTAAAGCTTCCAACACATCGGCTGATATAGTCTCCAAAAGATTATTACCCAAATGTAGTTTTTCCAAACGTCTTAGCGGAGCAAACATTCTTACATCTAAGCTGCTCAATTCATTATTGCCCAGGGAAAGGTACTGCAGAAATGGTACAGAAGAAAAGGCCAAAGGATGTAAATTTTTTAAGTTATTATTTTTCAGTATCAATTTACGTAAACGAGGCATTGTATTTAAGCCAAACACCTCCATATCTATGTATTCCAAAGAATTATATGACAAATCCAAAGTATCCAATGTTTGTAAATTGTTAAATGCATTGGCAGTTATTTCGTTTAAATCATTTTCTTGGATATACAATTTACGCAGATTTGTTAGACCAATAAAATGCGAAGAATTTAAAAATTTTAAACTATTGCGACTGATATCTAAATATTGTAGTTTGACCAAGTGGTTAAATTGTAAATGATCGAGTACTTTCAGGTCATTAGAGTTCAGATCCAGCTGTACTAAACGTTCTAAACCGTTAAATACTTCTGGTTTTATTTGTTCCAAACTATTGCCGGAGAGATTTAACGTGTTTAATGCAATCATAGATTTAAATGTGTTTTCTTCAATGTTTTGTAGAGAATTTAATGTAATTCTGAGCTCCTCAAGTGAATTTAAAGAATCGAATGAATTTGAGGGTAACTGCAAAAAAGAAACAAAAAAATATTATTGTTCACTAATTATTAAATAATATTAAAAACTTAATATCAAATGTTTTCGTTAAATTAAATTAAATTTCTTAGGGCAACAAAGAAAAATTTTATTTTATATACTATTTATTGTTTGTTAAAAATAAAATAATAAAAAATTAGCATATTTTATGGCGTTTTTAAATATTTTTATATACAAATATAAAACTAGTTATTAAAATTGAATTAATGAACTAAAATTATTAAAAATATTTTAACAACAAATGTCAGTATAATTTTCTAACAGATTCTTAACATTGAGTCTCAGTTTAAAATAATGCAAAATATACTTTTTTAATTGATTCAAAAATTTGACGATTCCCACATGAAACATTGCAACCCAGTAAAACAGTAAAAATCAGCTGTTATTGAATAAACAATTTTGTATATCTACTTTTGCTAATACTTGCTATCTCTTTCATTTTAAATGGTAGTACAACTGATGTGTTATTATTCTTATTGTACTTTTGACAACATCTGGCTAAGAGAGGCAGCTGTATTTTAAATTGACAGATTGATAAAAAACTTATATACTTCAGAAGCTTGGCTAGTAAGTATTTTTGCTGTTTTATATAAAAATATCTTTAAACATAAAAGAACAAAAAAAAAGGAGAACCGTGTTTCCCAGTTTTTCCCAAAATTCATGAAGTTTTTTTATGGGCCCCTAAACATTTGTTGCCTCGGTTTCATTTTTGCAAAAGAGTTATTTTTTTCTCACACTCATATCTAGCAAACCATTCATTTATTTTTTGAGACAAAGTTGTAGCTCTTTTTGCATAAATGATACCCAGGCCTCAAATCTTTGGGGCTCCATAAAAAAATACTTCATGACTTTGGGAAAAACTGGAGTTAAAGGGTCTTTTTTGTTTTTTTTTTTTTTTTGTCTTTTATCACGTAGTGGCTGTCCGTATATGGTTATTTTTTTTTTTCGTATTGCACTGTGTAATTATTTATTTTTCAAATTTATTAACTTACCTTTTCTATTTGATTGTCACTTAATGTCAGTATTTCCAAATTATTATAATTGTGCAATTTAATTGAACTCAAATCATTATAATCCAAATGCAGAATTCTTAGTTTTGGCATAAGCCCATCACTAATGAAGTTATAAATTGCATTATGAGAAAAGTTAGCCACTTCTAAGGTTTGAAGTCTTTTCTGAATGTCATCACTAAAATTTTGTAATAAATTCCAACTGGCATCCAAGTTAATCAACTCATTTACAACACTAAAATGCTCAGCTTCTAAAATCTCCACATCACAAGCAGATATATTTAAAGATTTTAGACTGGGTAAGTTTTGAAAGCCATTCTTGTTTAGAATTAACTCGCCAGCATGTGATAAATCCAAATATGTCAAACTAGTAAACTGTTCTGATGGTACTACAAATTGTAAATATTTTTTTAATGTTCTATTTATAAAAAAATTTGTTTTTTTTTTTTCAATAACTTACCATTATCCCACGCAAATTCAGCCCTATTGTCATTGACAATCTTTAGCTGTATCCAGGAATTTTGTATAATCACACTTAATTCTGTTGAATTCTTAACATTTGTGCAAATAATTTCCTCTGTGCTTATTGGCACTTTAGCACATTGTGGTGGTGCGTTAGTATTGCCATTTCTTAAACTCACTATGGCCAATATAAATATTGAAATAATCATTCTACTGCTTAAAACATGCAGCATTTTCTTGTTGTTTTTTTTTAATTTTTTTTTATTTTAATCTTTTAAATTAAAAACAAATATGAACCGGCTGAGATAGTGGTTCAGATGAGACTGATTATTGAGTTTGCATTGCAAGTTTAAATGATCAAAACAATGTGTTTTTATATTTAATAAACTCTTAAGAAATCTTTAAGAGAATTGTATTGAATCTCCACTGAAAAACTGGGTATTTTCAATGGTACTGAATTTAGTCATCAAAATTTAAAATGCTGATATAATGTGACCAACTAGTAAATAATGGTGATTATTGTGTTAGCGTATGAGCTGGTGACTTTCGTTTGGTAACTTAACCAGAAAAACTTTTTATTTTAAGAATTTTTCGGTTTATATGCAAAAAATTTAATGATATTTTTTACGTAATTACTTAAGTAATAAGTAATGTAATGACTAAAAGTAAAGCAAAATAAATGTCGTCTGTGAAAGAACTCTTTTCTTTTACTGAATCCAATACTCAGGGGTAAACCTCTACTGATACTGTGCATTGTATTGGAATTTTTTGAAAAGGACAGTATGTACATGGTGTTTTTTTAGAGGTATAGAACTTCGAATTGAAATAAAACACAAGAAAATCGTTTTAATGTCCATCAATTTGGCTTTATTGGAAGGATAATTTTATGCCATTAATGTTTAAATATGATTTCGGGCATGTGGCCGCCGCGGCTAGCTCGAATAAAGCCAATTCTACAGGTCCAATTTTCAACCACTTTTTCGAGCATATGGGGCCGTATGTTGGCAATAACGCCACGAATGTTGGCTTCCAAGTCCCCTAACGTTTCTGGTTTGTTGGCGTAGACGAGCGACTTCACATATCCCCAAAGAAAATAATCCAATGGTGTCAAATCACACGATCTTGGTGGCCAATTGACAGGTCCATTCCGCGAAATTATGCGCTCATCGAATGTTTCCTTCAATAAATCGATTGTGACGTGCGCTGTGTGGCATGTAGCGCCGTCTTGTTGGAACCACAACTCATCCACATTCATGCCATCCAATTCGGGAACAAAATAGTCGGTTATCATGACTCTATACCGGTCTCCATTAACGGTAACTGACTCTCCAGCATTATTTCGGAAGAAGTATGGTCCAATGACTCCACCAGCTCATAGAGCACACCAAACAGTGGATGTAATAGCGTCTCAAGGGTCTCATGTGGATTCTCTTCACTCTAAATGCGGCAACTTTGCTTGTTGACGTAGCCATTCAACCAAAAATGAGCCTCATCACTGAACAAAATTTTGCGATGAAAATCAGCATCGAGATCAATCTAATTTTCGCCCCATACACCAAAATCACGACGCATTGCATGGTCTCGCGGCTTTAATTCTTACACAAGCTGGATCTTGTAAGGTCGCAAGCCAAGATCTTTGCGCAAAATCTTCCATAAAGTTGATGGACAAAGCTCCAATTGCTGTGCACGGTGGCGAATCGATTCATTCGGGTTCTCTTCAACACTTTGCTCTACAGCGGCAATTGTTTCTTCGGTGCGCACTGTTCGACATCTCTGCGGATGCGTATTATCACAAAGAGTAAACGTAGTGCGAAAACGATCCATGGTTAACCGAATTAATTGCTCTGATGGACGATAATGTCGACCATAAAATGGACGGAGCTTGCGGTAAACTTCGCGAACTGAACCATTATTTTCGAAATAAATTTGCACGATTTGGAAGCGTTGTACTTTTGTCAACCTGTTCATGATGAAATGGCAAACCAAACTAAATATTAATCACTTGACAGCTGACAAAATGGCCGCCAGTTAAAAAAGTGATGCCAACTTAAAGTTCTATACCTCAATAAAAAACACCCTATACAAGGCATTTTTTTTTAATATTACTAAGCGTCGTAGGAATGGGACAAATTGCTATGAATTGATCATTCAAAGGTGAAGGTGTTTGTTACACCCAACAGCAATTTCCTCATCGTTGCATCTTTTTTGGGTGTGACGAGTGGCTTCGCTAAGTAGGTTTAGCTGTTATCTTTGCTAGTTACCAATAGGTGACGCTTTTTCCTGATCATTCATTTTTTGTTGTCAGTGGTTAAGGTGGAATAGAGTGGAATGTCAGAGAGCGGTTTTTTTGTAGATGGACTTCTTGGTGAGGTGGACGGTGTGGAGGGGCGGCCCTCTTATTTATAAATTATAATTTTGAATTTTTTTCATTTTTTGACCTTTGCTGTTATTTGAACCTGGACCGTTTGAGTTTTTGTGCGAGCGCTCTAACAACTATATCACGCACCCACCCCCCCTCATAATGTCAAAGCTGTGGTTTGAACCCGGAGCTCTTATTTAGTAAGCCAACACACTAACTATTATATTACGGCGACTGATTTTTCAATCAGAGAATTAAATAATATCCTTAAAGAAATTGTACACCAGCTGAAATGAACATGTTTTCTTGAGTCTTATCAGAGTCCTTTGTGTTCACACATATCTATGAAAATTATCAACTATTTAACTCAGACTTTTTTCTACTTATCACATACATATGTATGAGCATTATATTTCTTTTATATATCTTGTAATGAGTTAGCCATAGCGTTATTAAATATCTACAAAAAATTTTATATTCTTCTTCCCTCCTTCAATGCATTTTTTAATACTTACAATGTTACAGAGATTTGAACTCGCATTCCAGATCATTTAAAAATGAAAAATTTGTTTTGTTTTAATTAGATCAGACCTAAGTTTATTAAGGATTCCAAAATATTCCAATACAATTCACAGAATCAGTTGGGGTTTGCCCCTGAGTATTGGTCTTCTGGTAAAAACTCTGAGAGTCACTGTATGCCATGAACAAGCTTCTTAAATCTGTCGCTAGGAATCGTTATTCAACTGTAGGTTTCTGTACTCATGAATATACATTGAATGGCTAATTATGTAATAGAATTAAGTTCTGATCCAACTGAGATGTTTAATTTTTTAAATTAAAACAATTTTTTGTTTGTTTATCCTATTATATCATTGTTTTTATATTTTAAATATAAGTATATATTTTGTATAGATTTCAAAAAGTTATACATATTTTTAAAAATAAAAATCAAAAGGAATAAAAATTACAATGATTATGATGATCATGTTTTGCATTTTCATTAGCTTAGATGTAAAGCAATTGAAAATTACAATTTCAGTTTTTTATTTTTATTATTTGTTTTTAAAGTCTAAAACACTAAAAAGTAAAATATAAATTAACAATAAATTTTTAATATTTGTAAATCATAATTGAAAAAATAAATGGTAAAGAACTTATACTTCTACTGACATATTCATACAACAAATATTGTATGTATTTTAGGAGTAAATTTTAAAAGTATTTACTGGAAATACTTGTGAAATAAGTTTTTAATAAAGTTAAAATATTGGTTATATAACCAATATAAAACGAAAAAAAATATATATATACATACATATATAAAGAAATAAATATCTGTGTTGATATGGAAGAACAGCTTAAGTCAAAATATGAAATTTTAAAATATTTCTAAATTTATGAAAATTTTACTATAATTACTCGTAGTTCTTGCAAGAAAACTGTAATTTTATCTACTGATAGTACGAGTAGACTTATGATACAACAAATATGCACCATAATAGATTAGACTGAATTTTAAGGAACGTCAAAAATATTAAAATAAATTTAAGCTTAAATCGACTTGCATATATCTTCCATATGGCCGCAGATATATACATACATTTACACAATTACTGACCGTTGCATTCATAAAACATATTTCAAAATTATCAAAAGCTTATTTGACAAGAATTCCACATAAATCTGTCAAATAAGCTTCCAATAAATGTGAAATATTGTTTATGAATAAGGCAGTTAAAACTATATTGGAGCCTAAAGAAAACGGAAATTATTTTTAAAGTAGAGAGATGGTTACTATTTAAGAAAGAACTATAAAACTATTTACGAGTAGTAACGAAGACCATACGAGTATTTGTCTTTTTGTTTTCAACTGATATTAATTACTTAGTTTACTTTGTTATTCTTTTCTTTCATGTTAATGAGTTATTTTTTATTTTCTAATTCTTGATTAAATGTTTGGGAGATTAAGTATTCACTTTTAAAAAATATTACATACACATGTTGTAAATATACTTTTATTATTAATCAATATATAAGTACATATATGTATATATAATAATAATCATAATAATGTATTGTATGATGTTATTAATTAATAGCTATTCATACCAATTTTCTTTTATACATTTATTTGTGATTTTACTATTTTTAATAGCTCTGTTTTTCTCTTTTCATATAAATATTTTATAAATTGCAAGTACTGAATATGATTTTATTTTGTTTAATTTTTATATGAAAAAGGCGTAATTGTTTTATTATTGCAATTGGCTGGAATGGGACTGTTTTCTTTTTATATATTTTGTAGGGTTTTAAAAATATCTTCAGTTTGTAAACTGTGTTATATAAAGTATTTATTTAGCAGGTTCTTGTTCTAGTGTTGTATTTAAAAATAAATATTTAAACTGTGCGTCTAGTTGTTTCAAAACAAAAAAAAAAGGTCTAACAAAAAACTGTATTAACAATTAAATCAAATTTTCACAAACTTCACTTTTTAACAATTTCATCTAACAATTTACTATTTAAAGTTACAATTGTTTTCAATTATACAGAGAGTTTTAAGAGGAAAAGAAAAGTTGTATGATCTTTCAATAAAACCGTATGTCTCTTTGTTCTAATCTTAAAAATCGTGTTTTAAATTCACTTCGAGCTGATATGGGTTCAGTTTCTGATCTTTAAACATATGTTTTGTGTGATAATTATTTAAACAAGTTTTTTTTACAGATCCGCTTGATCCCGTTTGAGCAGTGTAATCCAGGCTTAAAGTATTCGGCAAAAAAAAAAAATTAAAGTTGTGACAAAATCACAGCATTTTTATTGAATACCAAATAATTGTAAGTGCTGTTTTTTTTTATAAGATCACTAATCAGGAGGCAGAGTCCCTATTGCAATTGCCATATCTGTTGATATTAATTTTTTCAGGCCTTTGGATGAGTGACAACCACATGCTAAATTCATTAGAATCATTTCATCAATGATTTTCCTAATGATTGTTAAGTTTTTTTTTATTTGTAGACACGTATTTCGACCTTCAGATATATTGTACAGCTAACTTAACTAGGATTTTTATAGGATTAGTTTTGTCACTTTGACAACCTTAACAGTTCTCTATCTACTATTTGAAAATAAAAAGGGTGGCTCTTTGCACTTTTCATCAATGCTGTCCAGGTGAACAGCATTTGCACTGATGAGTCGTTTGCCTCATCACAGAATCTACACAAACTACTAGCAAGAATTGAGGATACTGTTGGCAGAAATTTAGAAGCTCGTTAGCGAAAGTTTGTTCTGCTATATTGTCGTGTGGGACTTTATGTTCTCTATACACCATTTTATATATCTCGAGTTAATGATTCCACTTTAGGTTTTTGAGAAAGTGGCATATATACATACATATATATACATATATATGTCAACGGGCTGCTATATATATAGAGAAACACCAACATAAATAAAGGCGTTGAGCATTGCATTGTTGGTTGGCTAACGTTAACCCTAAAATTGCATACCTAAATACGAATAAAAGCGTTAAAATTGTTTCCTGATCAGTAATGTCAACTCAACTGTTCAAATAAACATAATTAAAAAGAAATGCAATACACAAAAAAATAGTTCATATATAATGTCAATTAAACAATTAATTGTTCAATTTCAATTAATTGTTTTAATTGATTTAATTACATATTTGGTATTGGGTTATATTAAAAAAATGATGCCATTTACCACAAATTAATCAAAATACGTTTTTAATTCCAAAATATAAAATATTATTGATTCAAACGATAGATGGTGTTGTAATTTTTTTTAAGTAATTAAATTATATTTATATATATGTATATATATATATATATATATATATATATATATATATATGCAGGGGCGGTAGTTTGAACACCGCGAAAATATCGACTTTTTTTAATTAAATTTAATTAATTTTTTAAAAGTATATGGAAAGGTATCGAAATTTTTTTCCAAATCCTTACTAAGTCTGAAAAAAATTAATTTAGGTATATTACGGATACTTTAAACACGCTATATAAACCTCCGATAGTATGAACACTTTTGCACATAATATGCGTTATACCATTGTTGCCAGATCCTATCCAAAATTTTGGATTTTTCATTTGCCGGGTAAATTGATGTTGTATTCAGTCTTTAAAAAAAGCAAAAGAAAAAAAAAATACGTGCCTTTGACGATTCGAACCCACGACATGTGTCATGCAAAGCATGACACACTACCCCAACGCCACAGTTCCGACATTAATAAGTTGTGTTAACTAGGATGAAATATTGTTCTAACTTGGAATTAAAAATAATCTTATATGTATGTAACAAATATAATTACCTGATAATGACCTAAAGATAAACCGAACATACGTGTTACAAATACACATGCATGAGTAATAAAGCACCACATGTTTTTCTCTATTTTTTTTTTTTTTTTTTGCATTCTGCACAAGACATACTTGACGCCGCAAAAATAAAGATGTATTTTGTATATACTAATATTAGAGGTAGAGAAATTATTGAATGTTTTATTGTTGTAGAGTTGGAAATATATAGACTCTTACCGAATTCCTAATACCCGTACTAAAGTGGAAATACATTCATGATAAAATTGTAACTAATTTATTTATTATTTGTTATTCATCCTGATTCAAAAGGCACACAATTAGTGTTTAGCTTAAACTTAAATTATATTGTTATCAAAGAATTTCTTTATTTTTTAACTTCTTTATGTAATTTATTACATAATTTTTATATTTATTGACGAGGCTACAAGCAGTTGTAGTATCGATGCAAATAAAAGAGTTTTTTTAAAGACCTTAAGTAATGAAAAAAAAAAGTCGAAAAATTAGAAAAAAAATTATTTGAACTAAGAAAGTATGTATGTATGTATGTGATCATATAATTCGCATAAATGTAAATTTTCAAATTTGTTTCAACTTTGGTAAGTTTGAAATATTTGTACAATATTAAAAATGTAAAATTTAGCCAAAATTAAAAATTTCTTAAAAGAAATTAGAGTTCAATATGTTATTTAATTTTAGGAGATATGCGTCATTTGAAGCAGGAGAAAGAAGCAAACACCTTTTCTACAAGCAATGTTTTACATTGAAAATTAAACCAAATTTTAGTCTTTGAATTGTAAGAATCAAAAATTTTTTTGGAATATCTATTTTGTTGATACAGTGTATCATAATCAATTAAAAAGTAGATTATGATTTTCTTAGGGCTTTTTTGAAATTCTATTGCGTTATTCATAAATGTATAAATGAATTATAACTCTACACATGAATATGTGTACATTAGGGTGGCAGCAGGTTATATGAACGAATTTTTTTTTTTAATCTCAATGATTTTCGCGTGGAATATTATGCCACTTGGTGTAAAAACAATATGGTAAAAATTTGAGTAAGATCAATATTTCCCGTGCCCCAAAGAGGTAAAAAATCAAATTTTACTCCAATATTTTTAAACGTTTTTTGATGAAGAAGTTGTTCATTTTTGCTTGAATTTGTATAAAAAATCATTGCACTTCATTTAAAATGTGCAATTACTAATAATTATAAAAAAATGAGAATTTTAACCCTTCCATGCCCAGTGGGTTTAAAGTCTTGGGATATGCTGACAAATTATCTATGACAATTTTAAATGATTAACCCTTTTGCCCACCGGTGTCAAAAGTTTTATTAAATTAAACATTCAATAAATACTTCATATATAAAATTAAATTTTTAATAAAAACAAAAAAAAATTTGAACGTAAAAAAACATAAAATATATACATTAGTGTGTCCCAAAAAAAATTTTTTTTTGGGGATCTAGCTTATTTTGGACCACTATGAGGCAAAGTATTTTTGAGAATTTTTTCAGATTTTTCGGAAGTGGTTTAGAGGTCGCGCAAATTGATTTTTGATCAAAAATCGAGCTTTTTGAGCTCCATTTAATTTTTGGTTATGAATTGGTAAAAAATCGATATTTTCTCGGCTTCTGAGTCAATATTGTCAAAGAAAATATTCCGATCTTTAATTTTATGTGCATAAATAATAAGTTTCGGCAATGATTTTGCACATTTTGATACATTATATAACAGTTTTTCCTAAATTTTCAACAAATATTGAAAACAATGGTTTATAACTTTTAAAATTAGTATAAAGACTAAAAAAACTAATGATGCAGCTTAAAAGATTATTAAGTTTTAAATAAGTTAGCAGGGAAAAAAATAAATTTTCTTTTACCGTTCTCGCGTTGTACCCTTTTAAAGCTTTGTACCCACTGTATGAAATTTTTAATACTATAAAGTGTGAACTAGGTTATACAATAATTATATAAACAATAAAAAAATTTGATTTGTTATAAAGCATTTATTGGGATTCTTGTGATGCTGCTCTATGCCCTGCAGTAAATTCTGAAAGTCGGTTTCAGAAGGCATCAATTTCTGAATTTTGAACGAAAAGTTGCAGCTGCTTTTGAAAAATACATAGTTTTAGAGAGTATATAATTTTGATCATCCAGCGAGCTCGGTTAATAGCTCCAGGAGATTTTATTGTTGGATGGTGCTCAGGTCTATCACCCAAAAAAATAAAGCTCAGTTGTGCATTTCTTTATAATCTTCCCTAAGTTGCATATTCTCCAGCTGCCCTTTTACAAAAATTATTAGATCTTTTCGTATCAATAATAATTAATTGGGATAATTTTTCCAACAATTTCGTGGTTCGTACAATCCCAAAAATTGTTTTTGGCCCACCTTTGCTGAAGAGTGACGAAAATTTTAATTTGTGGGGATGTAATTTGATCCTCAATATTAAGAACCCCAAACGCAATTAGTTCTAACATATAGTGGCGACATGCCAAAGATATGACGTCTTTTTTTAATTTTTGGAGAAGTAAAACGCATGCCCCGATCCGTCGTTTTGTGTTGGAGCTTGTCGTGCCGCACACATAAATTGAACATTTTATCTCGAGCCGTAAAATTTATCTCAAGCACTAATCAAAAACTGCTATTTTACCGTCCTGCACGCATCTGCTTTTTAAGGCATTCCAGGAAGCAAAACACAAAGTTCAAAAATTGCAAGTTGTAAATGATGTCGCAGAACGTGATGAGGCCTTGGCTAGTAGATATTTTAATATCACAACTTCTGAAACAGACTTTCAGTATTTACCGCAGGGCATAGAGAAGCATTGCAAGAACCCCAATAAATGATTTATAAAAAATCAAATTTTTTTGTTGTTGTTTATAAAATTGTTGTATATTTAATTCCGATGCCAACCTAGTTCACACAGTATTAAAAATGGGTATAAAGCTTTAAAAGAGTACAACTCGAAAACGGTAAAAGAAAATTTATTTTTTTTTCTGCTAACTTATTTAAAACTTAATAATCTTTTAAACTGCATCATTAGTTTTTTTAGTTTTTATACTAATTTTAAAAGTTATAAACCATTGTTTTCGATATTTGTTGAAAATTTAAGGATAACAGTTATATAATGTATCAAAATATGCAAAATCATTGCCGAAACTTATTATTTATGCACATAAAATTAAAGATCGGAATATTTTCTGTAACAATAATGACTCAATAGTCGAGAAAATATCGATTTTTTACTAATTCATAACCAAAAATTAAATAGAGCTCAAAAAGCTCGATTTTTGATCAAAAATCAATTTGCGCGACCTCTAAACCACTTCCGAAAAATCTGAAAAAATTCTCAAAAATACTTTTCCTCATGAGTATTCAAAATAAGATTGATCTTCCGACGAATTCCAATTTTTAATTTTATTTGGGACACCCTAATATACATATAAAAAATAAAATATGAGACAAATTATTTATAATTAGTTCTTAAGTTTTGTAAATTTGCTTATGTTGAAAATTACTGTCAACAAATTTTAACATACAAATCTTTAACTAAAATCAATAAAACATGTTGTCGCTACTTTAAATAAATGGAATTCTTGTACTAAGAATTTTTAAGTTTGAAATTATGTTCCTTCCTCCATGATAGTCGTCTGAAATTGGCTAACATTTTTTAAAAACTCTGAAGAAATGTTAAACCTTTGTAAAAGCTTGTTGGCATGTTTGTCTCTGGCAAGGATATGGCTTAGATTATGTTGGTTTATTGTTAGCCTTTTTGGATATTGTTCTCCTTCTTCTTGTAGATTTTGTTCAGGCAAGTTTGTTGCAAGCATCTTTGACTTTAGTTGCTAAATCGATTCTTTCGTCGAATAAGGCAAAACCTACACATTCTTCATTCAAATAATAATAATAATTTCAATATGACTTTTTCAGCAATTAACAAACCTAAATGTTTTATAATTTTTTAATATTTTTAAAAATTCGATGTCATATACAAGAGCTTGTTCTGCATTATCAGCGTTAAACTAGAAAATCGAATAACACTTAATAACAAATACAGCTACTTCAATCAAACCATTTATTTTAGCTCCGGTTATTTCGGGAAATTGGTATCGAAATATAATAATTTTTAGGCAGTAAATGGCCTTGGCAATCCATCTGCCTAAATGCAGTGCGCAAGGTTTTGTTAATTTAATTTCCTCCTAAAAATATTATTATTAATTCCAGAAATTTCTTGTATTCATCATTAAAAATGTTCAATTAAGTTAAAACACAGACATGCTAATAGTAATTACTTGTTTTAGTCGTCGTTATAACGTAAGTTTTCACATTTCTAAAAGCAATCCACATCCTTCCATCCCTCGGAAAAAGGCGTAATATCAAAAGTTATTGTTCATAAAATATTTTACAAAAAAAAAAAATGCATAATTTTAAAATTTTAAAAGGGTCATGTAGACCCTCAAGGCACAGACGGCTTAATATTTCAACCAAAAACAATTATTATGAAACATTCTTAACCACATTAGATAGAAATATTGTAATTGTTTACAAGATTAAGAATAAAAATAAATAAAAAATACCTAAAAATACACAATATACCGTATTTTGACCTTTGACCTCTTTGGGTTACGGCTTAAAGTTATCCGATTTTGCTCAAGTTTTGACTATAGCCGTTTTATATTAACTGGATCGATATTCCGTGCGAAAACTTTTGAAAATCCAAAGTTGAATTTTAGTGCCACCCTAATATACATGCATACATATAAATCTTAGCTTTATTGTTTTTAAACTTCTTTTAATAATTTACTTACATATTTTTTGTAAATAATTATTTATATAAGAATTCAAAATAATTGTTATTAACTAAGTATGTATGTATGTATACATATGTTATTTTGGGCAAATATCAGAAATAAAATACAAAGAAAAATAATTAATGAATACACTATTTTACATTACAACCAAATATGTACATATGTATGCACATTAAACTGCAATAAAATTATTAAAAAGATTAAAAAATCAAAAAAATTAATTAATAAAACAATGGAAAAATTTAATAAATAAAAATAGAAAAATAAAATCTTATAAAAAATAAATTAAATGAAAAAAAATACAAATGTATGATCTCTTTGAGATTTGAACCCGACGACTTAAAAAAGGAAAAATAAATACATAGTACAACACGAGAGCTTAACTAAACGCACCACATCGATTTCTTGAAAACAGTTGACTTTTTGCTTTATATAAGTTTTATGAAATTTTTTATACATAAAAAAATTATAGAACCAACTTCATTTAGCATTTGTATGAGTGTTCATCATTTGTATACATATGGGTGTGTTCTTGTGTATATTTTTGCCACCATTTTTAAAACCTGTTTTAAACAGCGTGGTCAACTTTATAAAGTCAAAAAGCATTAAAGTTGGGAAAAAAGCGCTTATTTAAAAAAAGGCCAAATTTTTTTGTAATGTTTTATTATATAGTAGGTATATACATATTTAAGTTATATGATCAGTTTAGTAATATACAAATTATTTTTTATATATTCACTTTTATTGTCTAGAAAAATTTCTATTGACTCAAATTGATATTTTGCATAAAAAAATAATGGTTTATGTTTAGTAGCAGCAACAAAATATTTTGTCGACTGTTTCTAAAAGATACATGAAAAGTTAACGAGAAAAACTGTTTTTGGTAAAACCGGTCTTCGTTGTAAAAGCCCTTGGAAATCAAGTTAAATTACAAAATGTTGGTAGTGGTGGATTTATTTATTTATTTCATTTTAGCTCCCTGCATAACAAGACTTAAGCTACGTTCACATTTGGCAAATATTTGATGAAAAAAGCGTAACCACTATTTTATGAAAACATTTTATACAAAAATGTTGTTTTGTGTAAACATTTCTTAAAAAATTATTTTAAACATGATAATAAGAAGAACTAATATTTTAATTTTTTATAGATTAAATTCGAAAAAGTAAACACTCAAAAAACTAAAAGCTCCAATTGAATAGTGGTTACGCTTTTTCCATCAAATATTTGATAAATGTGAACGTACCTTTAGTCTTATATGTAATTATAATGCAGGGCTAATATGCATACAACAATTTAATAAAAATAACTTAAACTTAAATAATAATTTGTAAATAAAATTTGAATAACAAGAATAAAAGATTGGAACAATTAATTTAAAAGAGGTAAAAAAGAAAAACATATAATAATACGAAAAAAAAATAAAGAAAATTTATAAAAAAGACAAATATTATGTATGTAAATATGTATGTAATTAAAAGAATTTATTTAAAATAATGAAATAGACATTTTCTAAAAGTTGTTTGTTATGTGGAAGAGCATTCCAAAGGCTAATTGCATGCGGAAAAAATTGCCATTCTGAGACAAGGCATTGGTGCCTGGAAACAATAATATTTCTGCCTCTCAAAGATCTTTCAAATCGTATCTTCTGAAAAAGATACTCTGGATCCTGTGTGTATATAATCTTTTTATTCTTTAATCTTTAGGCCTAAGCCCATGAAAATTTTGAAACCGTTCAAAAGTTTTTGGAATTTTTGCAAACCACGTGAAACTTAAAAAAAGGAGCTTAGTTATAATGATTCAGTGGTTAATCTTAAACAGTCCATTAATTTAAACAACTGATCTCAAGTAGATAACATTCTTCGCGTTGTATACTTGAAGTAGTCGATTTTTTTGCCATCTTGCTAGAACTTTATAATTTTTTTGGGAAAACTTGGTATTCATTGGTGCAGCGGATAATTTTAAGGCGTCAGTCAGTTTAATTACAAATGAGAGTAATTTGCCTCCATTGTAGAAAATAATGCCGATAGAGCTACTCGATCGCAATAAAAAATCTACTATATTCCCTGTTTGGTATATAATTTTAGATCGTTTTGAAGCTCCTAGGGAGAAAGTGCAGAAATTTTACATTAACTTATTATTTATTCTCCAAATTTAGAGTAATCTAGCTTCATCTGGAGTTCAAGATTATTACTATTACGATACTCAGCGCAGAAACCCTAAAAAATTCAGTTAGTTGAATTACAGGTAAATAATATATTACCTTTTTCTCGGCAAGAACATTTTCATACACATATTTATTATTCCCTTTTAAACACCGTAACAGTACAATTTTCTTGAGATAAAAATACACACAAAAACCTTTTTGCAAACTTCAATTTCTTTTTAATAATTTACCTATGAGTCAAACAAATAATCTCGCCAAAAAATATTATGCTGTTCTAGAAGTGGCTTGCTTGACGAAATGTATTTATTTACATTAAAAGCTCTTCAGATTTTTTAAAACCTATTAAAACATAAAATTTTATACATCAATAAAACTATTCGTTAGCACATCTACAATATCTTAGAAATAAGTAAAGTTTATTTATAACAAAATACTAATAAATTGTATTAATTCGCTTCAATATTTAGTTGGGTACATACAGAAAATATCATAAGATGATAACAATTAATAAAATGGGGATTATTATAAAAATAAACGGATACGAGTATATCGAATTGTAAACTAATCGTGAAGCATTTTTATTAATTTTACGCATAAACTAAACTATCATCATCATTTCCAGCACGGACGTATTTTTAATTTTGCATTTGGCATTTCATTGCAAAAATAATCTCAATTCATTTAAAAGAATTTAGTTCTGAAAAAATTGAAAAAAAATTGTATTCAATATCAATGCAAATAATCTGTTTTGGTCAAACGAAGCCATCACTAGGAATACCACTACATGAAATATATACAGCCTACGACCCCTACTATAATGTGGTAGAGGCAGTTTTACCCAATTGAGTTTGTGAATTTTTTTATAAATTTTCAAAAATTCATTTTTGAGCAAAGTAGGTCTCTAGAGGATTTTAGACATATTTGACCAAATGAAGCCATTGCTAGGAACACCACTATATGGAATACACAGTCCAAGACCTCCACCACGACGTGGTAAAGGCAGTATTACCCAATTGAGTTTGTGGAATACCACTACATGGAATATGCAGCCTCCGACCTCTGCTATAACGTAGTAAAGGCGGTATTACCCAATTGAGTTTGTGGGTTTTTTTTTAAATTTTCAAAAATTAGTTTTTGAGCAAAGTGGATCTCTGGAGGATTTTAGGCATATTTGGTCTAATGAACCTTTCGCTTGTAACACAGCTATATGGGGTACACAGCCTAAGACCTCGTCTATGATATGGTGAAGGCATTGCTACTGAATTGTTTTTGTGAATTTATTTATGAATTTTCAAAAATTCATTTTTAAGCAAAGTGGGTCTCTAGAGGAGAAAAATTGACCAAATATGTCAAAAATCCTCCAGAGACCCACTATGTATCCATGTATTTTTTATAGACCCCCTTTTAATTAAGTGTTATCATTTTTTTTTTACTTTTTTGGAGATGTTGGAGAGGGTTGCCTAGTTTTCAGAAATATTTGCGTGCACAAGGCACTTTTTACCTTTTTCGAAAAGATTGGATTTGAAAAAAATTATGTGTTAAAAAAAATTTTAAAATGAGCCAACTTGTTGGACCATTTATTTTCGTTGAGATACTGTTTCTCGTAAGTGTTATATTTTTGTACAATCATTTCTACCGTTTTCGAGAAAATCGCATTTTAGAAAAATCATTTGTGCAAGCAAAGTCAAAAAATGAGTAGTCATCATCATATAGGATAGCTCCCTTCCTAGGCACTCTTCGTATGCCGCTCTTTTTGATTATATGTGATTGTCAATAATACTTAGTTTTTTAATAATCAAAGTATTGTGCTTAGTTTTTATTAATATACATTTGCGCGTACAATCTTTTGCTCATACATATCGTTTTTATTTAAAATTTTACTTTTTTTTCAAAATTTGCGGTATACATATTAAATGAAAAAGATTAAAATATACGCAAACTGTTTCTCAAAAATTAGTATGTAATTAGTTTTTAAGCAGCGGTTATATTTCGGCAAAACGGCGAAAGCTTATTAAACGAAAACGTCAATTAATTCTTGTACTGAATAGTTTTCTTTTCATCGTGTCTATGGTGGAAAACATACTTAATGCTGAATAATTGGTAGCAGATATACTCAAACAAATTCGTAAAGCTATGTATTCATTTGGAAAAACATCTTGAAGATTCTACGAATATAATATATCGAATATGTGTTGTGCAGAATGAGAGTTCAAGTAAGGCATTCATTTGAAATTGTCTCTTCTAGATTATCAGGATACTTTTTGACGAGATTATTTGTTTGACTTCTGAACTTATTTGTATCTATTTAAAAAAAGTTATCAAAAAAGTTGTATGCGTTTTTACCTTCGCATAGTTGTACAGTTAGAGGGTCTAAAATGGGGTAATAAATATTTGTATGAAAACTTTTTTGTCTAGAAGAATATAATTCTCATTATTCAACCGAGTGAAGTTTCCTGCGCCGAGTATTATAATAATAATATTCTTCAAAAATTCAATAACTTTATATAATTTATAAAAGAAATTTCGTATTCTTTAGAAGCAGAAATTAATCAAATCTATTTCTAACTTGAATTGCTCTTATGTTGGTTTGCATTTAAATATTTGCGCATTTTAAATTATGCCGTCCTATTCCAGAGCCTAATGGGCCTAGGCGTAAGTCCAACATTTTAGACATTGAGATGGAATGAATATTGAAATGCGCACACATTATTTTAAACGGGTCAAAATTAGCATAACCGGAATAAATTATTGTAATTCAAGGGAGAAGTTGTGGTTGGTCTACAGCAGTTGGTCTTAAGTCGTAGAATCCTTATAAGAGTTTCAGATTTAATAAAAACACGTCTTAAGTTATTCAAGAAAGAAATTTTCATGAAACTTCTTCTACTGTTAAGCAGAAGTTGCTTAATAAGTGCAAGATAGTAAAATTATACTCGGATTTCATTAAATATCACGACTACAAAAAAGGTGAAATTATATCTTGAGAGATTTAGTTTTAGTTTTTTAAATATCATGTTGTGGTTGACAGATTGATTTGATAACATGTTGATTCATTATTTCGTATTGTCACTAAATGGAAGTGAATAATTACATTTAGATCCCTGAATTCGTTTTTCCATGGTTAAATACAACCCAAACTTTCTTTCAGGATATTAAGATTCTGAGTGGTTTCTGAGTTAAAAATCCATATGAAGCAATACTTCCATATAAAAAAATGTACTCGTATTACCTTTTTGTATTATATATATTAAGTACCATTAGGAATTCGGCTACTACTATAAAATTTAATGTATTTACATTTATTTAAAATAGAGTCATTAGATTGGTGAAATTCTTTAACTTTTTTTGTAGTAGGCATGTAACGCCAGACCTGTTGACATAGAGGAGAAGTTTTAATCAGCGACATACTATATTAATATTTGGAAGTAAATTTTGCAAGTTGGTACCTCATTAAAGAAACCTCAGAATGCATAGAAATTTTTTTCGGCTTATGTTTCTAAATTCAATATGTTAGAAATTTCAATTTTATATAATTAATAAATAAGATGATGGATGCTTACTGTGAATAAAATATAGATATACATATGTACTTATATCAGTTCACGTTGCTTTTGTAAAAGACGCAAAAGATTTTTGTGCCTATAGGCACCTGTCCCATTATGGCGAACGTAAAGCTATGCGTACGAAACAAGTCACTCATTATTATCTTAAAAAGCGTCAAACTATGTTTAAATGTATGGTTCTTTTGGCTTTATGTTTGAGACATAACATTTTTAAAATTTTTTCAATTTTCAATATTTCACAAGCAAACCTAAAATAAACAGCAACAACAAATTATATCTTAAAGCGATATATTCTGATCCTAAAGTATGTATGTTATCGTTCGAATTTGTATATTACTCAACTGGTCATACAGCAACTGACTTACAAAATAATAAAACATTAAAGGAAAATTCGGTGCTTTTTGAAATAAGCGCTTTTTCTTGACTTTAGTGCTTTTTTAAATATGAAAGTTGACCACGCTGTTTAAAACAGGTTTTAAAAATTGCCTTAAACATATACATAGTAACAAGAATACACCCATATTTATGTAATGATGGATGCATGCTCATACAAATGCTGATTGTATTGGTCTCTTTATAATTTTTTAATACTTAAAAAATTGTCCAAAGTTTATATTAAGCAAAAAGTCAATTCGTTTTTGTAACTTATTGTGGTATCTTTGGTTAGTCTGAAGTGTTTTATTTTCTATGGGCTTTTATTCTTTTCCAAGCCATCGGGTTCAAATCTCGAAAGGATGATGAATTTTTTTTCTTTACTTTCCTTTTCTATTGTTTTATTAATTTATTTGTAATTTTTTTTTTCTATTATTTTTATTAATTTTTTGGCAAGTTTATATACATACATACATATTTGATTGTAAAGTATAAACATACATACATACATAAGTAAATATGTATGCATGTAATTAGATACATTGGTATAAAATTGCACTTTTGTACATGCCAACATGCATAATAATTTTTAATTAAGCTCTACATATAAAGGTACATAAATACCTATATTTTAGCTACATAAGTAGGTACATAAGTTCTTTGTTATTTCAAAACAAAAGAGTTTTTTAAGTTTTTGGAATTCATGCTTTTTATTTTCTTTTTATAAGGAGTGATTTTTTTTATTAATTTATCACTGAATTTTTGCAAAACACAAATTTTTTTGCTTTTTTTTAACGAGTGTGGAAAAAAATTATTACATAATAAATGAGTTAAAAGAAAAATTATACGTATTAGGAAATACATCAAGAATTTTACAACACTAGAACATTGAATAATTTCATTTTTTATATGATATACTATGTGCATATATGTACATACAAGCCTTTACAAAATTTTTTGTTTTTGTATCGAAAATATTGCTTACAAATCTCAAAACAAGAAAACAACAAAAAAAGAAAAAAAGCATATACTACTATGTAATGTATGCGTAATTATGCATTTCTTTAATAATTTACTTACATATTTTTTGTAAATAATTATTTATATAAAAATCCAAAATAATTGTTATTACCTAAGTATGTATATGTTATTTTGAGCAAATATCAAAAATAAAATACAAAGAAAAAACAATTAATGAATACACTATTTTACATTACAACGGAATATGTATGTATGCACATTAAATTGCAATAAAATTAATAGAAAGATTAAAAAATCAAAAAATTAAATAAATAAAACATGGCAAAATTAAATAAATAAAAATAAAAAATAAAAGGTTATAAAAAAAATTAAATTAAAAAAAAGTACATATGATCTCTTTGAGATTTGAACCCGACGACTAGAAAAAGGATAAATAAATACATAGTACAAAACGACAGCTTAACTAAATGCAACACATCAACTTAATGAAAACAGTTCACTCTTTGCTTTATATAAGCTTTGTCCAATTTGTTATACATAAAAAAATTATAGAAACCAACTTCACTTAGCATTTGTATGAGTGTTCATCCATTATTGTATACATGTGGGTGTGCTCTTGTTCTATATTTTTGCCACCATTTTTAAAACCTGTTTTAAACAGCGTGGTCAACTTTATAAAGTCAAAAAGCATTAAAGTTGGGAAAAAAGCGCTTATTTAAAAAAAGCCCACATTTTTCTTTAATGTTTTATTATATATTATATATTAAGGTTATATGACCAATTTAGTAATATACAAATTATTTTTTATATATTCACTTTTATTGTCTAGACAAATTTCTATTGACTCAAATTGATGTTTTTGCATAATAAATACATTTTTATGTTTAGAAGCAGCAACAAAATATTTTATCGACTGTATATTTAAACGCAAAGCTATAATTCTAAAAGACTACATGAAAAGTTTACGAAATAAATTGTTTTTGGTAAAACCGGTTTTCTTTGTAAAAGCCCTTGCAAATCAAGTTGAATTACAAATTGTAGGCTAAATAATGTGAGAGCAATTCAAATTAAAAACTAATTTTTCCAACTTTTGCTGCAAACGAGTTGGAAATTTCTATTACTGTAAATTATATGAAGTAATTCAATTGTTGAATTAGTTTTTAATTAGTATACTGAAGTGTAATTGGCTTAGCATTTTGGTCTCATTGTAGATTATGCCCTGATATTATACATGAATATTTGCTTACTGTAATTATTAAATGCATGAAAATTTTGAAACCGTTCAAAAGTTTTTGGAATTTTTGCGTGAAACTTAAAAAAAAGAAACTTAGATATAATGATTCAGTGGTTAATCTTTAACAGTCTATTAATGTAAACAATTAATCTTTAAGCAGACAACATTCTTCGCGTTCTATACTTGAAGTAGTCGATTTGTTTGCCATCTTGCTAGAACTTTATAATTTTTTTGGGAAAACTTAGTATTCATTGGGCAAATTTCGTGCAGCGGATTATTTTAAGGCGTCAGTCAGTTTAATTACAAAAGAGAGTAATTTGCCTCCATTGTAGAAAATAATGCCGATAGAGCTACTCGATCGCAATAAAAAATCTACTATATTTCCTGTTTGGTATATAATTTTAGATCGTTTTGAAGCTCCTGGGGAGAAAGTGCAGAAATTTTACATTAACTTATTATTCATTCTCCAAATTTAGAGTAATCTAGCTTCATCTGGAGTTCAAGATTATTACTATTACGATACTCTGCGCAGAAACCCTAAAAAATTCAGTCAGTTGAATTACAGGTAAATCAAATATAACCTTTTTCTCGGCAAGAACATTTTCATACACATATTTATTATTCCATTTTAGACACCCTAACAGTACAATTTTCTTGAGAAAAAAATACACACAAAAACCTTTTTGCAAACTTCAATTTCTTTTTAATAATTTGTCTATGAGTCAAACAGATAATCTCGCCAAAAAGTATTCTGCTGTTCTGGAAGGGGCTTGCTAATGCAATGTATTTATTTCCATTAAAAACTTACAACTCACTTTGTACAAAATGTATTCGAAATATTACATTCGCAGTATCTTTATCCATAAAATTTATTCATATATACAACTGTCCACAGACAAATATAGCCAATTAGAATTAATATGCACATTAATAAAACCTATACATAATACTTTATAAAAAGATATTTTTTTTTGTATTCCAAAGAAGGGAGTAGCCCTAAATCCGACACTAAATGTATGAAGAAATGATACATTTGCAAAACTTGCAAGGGCTTTTGCTAGGAACGATTGTTAGTACTAATGAAAGTTGCTAGAATTATGCATCTTTGTTGCAATGGTGTTTGTTACTACGTAGTACGTACCCATCCCACTATTTTCGAAGACCATTTCATTCTTAAAAAATCTCTTCAGATTTTTTTAAAACCTATTGAAACATAAAATTTTATATATCATTAACACTACTCGTTAGCACATCTTCAATATCTTAGAAATAAATAGTGTTTATTTATTAATACTCTTCAATATTTAGTTGTGTACATACAGAAAATATTATAAGATGATAACAATTAATAAAATGGGGATTATTATAAAAATAAACGGATACGAGTATATCGAATTGTAAACTAATCGTAAAGCATTTTTATTAACTTTACGCATAAAATAAACTATCATCATCATTTCCTGCACGGACGTATTTTTAATTTTGCATTTGGCATTTTATTGCAAAAATAATCTCAATTCATTTAAAAAAATTTTGTTCTGAAAAAATTAAAAAAAATTTTATTCAATATCACTGCAAATAATCCGTTTTAGCCAAATGAAGCCATCACTAGGAATACCACTACATGAAATTAATTTTTGAGCAAAGTGGGTCTCTGGAGGATTTTAGAAATATTTGAACAAACGAAGCCATCGCTAGGAACACCACTACATGGAATATACAGCCCAAGACCTCTGCTATAACGTAGTAAAGGCAGTATTACCCAATTGAGTTTGTGAATTTTTTTATAAATTTTCAAAAATTCATTTTTGAGCAACGTTGGTCTCTTGAGGATTTTAGATACATTAGGGCAAATGAAACCATCGCTAGGAACACCACTTTATGGAATACGCAGCCCAGGACCTTTACTATGACGTGGTAAAGGTAGTATTTCTGAATTGAGTTTGTGAATTTTTTTATGAATTTTCAAAAACTCATTTTTGAGCAAAGTGGGTCTCTGGAGAATTTTGACATATTTGACCAAACGAAGCCATCGCCAGGAATACCACTACATAGAATATACAGCCTCCGACCTCTACTATAACGTATAGATATACATATATCAGTTCACATTGCTTTTGCAAAAGACGTAAAAGATTTGTTGTAGTTGAAAGTCCTTTTATGAGACGCTGATAAAAATGAAGACACCTATAGGCTATAGCCTGTCCCATTATGGCGAACGTAAAACTATGCGTACGAAACAAATCACTCATTATTATCCTAAAAAGCGTCAAACTATGTTTAAATGTATGGTTCTTTTGGCTTTATGTTTGAGACGTAACATTTTTAAAATTTTTAAAATTTTCAATATTTAACAACTAAACTTAAAATAAACAACAACAACAAATTATATCTCAAAGCGATATATTATGATTCTAAAGTATGTATGTTATCGTTCGAACTTGTATATTACTAAACTGGTCATACAGCAACTGACTTACAAAATAATAAAACATTAAAGGAAAATTCGGTGGTTTTTGAAATAAGCGCTTTTTCTTGACTTTAGTGCTTTTTTAAATATGAAAGTTGACCACGCTGTTTAAAACAGGTTTTAAAAATTGCCTTAAACATATACATAGTAACAAGAATACACCCATATTTATGTAATGATGGATGCATGCTCATACAAATGCTGATTGTATTGGTCTCTTTATAATTTTTTAATACTTAAAAAATTGTCCAAAGTTTATATTAAGCAAAAAGTCAATTCGCTTTTGTAACTTATTGTGGTGTCTTTGGTTAGTCTGAAGTGTTTTATTTTCTATGGGCTTTTATTCTTTTCCAAGCCATCGGGTTCAAATCTCGAAAGGATCATACATTTTTTTTCTTTACTTTCCTCTTCTATTGTTTTATTAATTTATTTGTAATTTTTTTTTCTATTATTTTTATTAATTTTTTGGCAAGTTTATATACATACATACATATTTGATTGTAAAGTATATACATACATACATACGTAAATATGTTTATAGATGGCTACATTGGTATAAAATTATACTTTTGTACATGCCAACATGCATAATAATTTTTAATTAAGCTCTACATACTTATAAAGGTACATAAATACCTATATTTTAGCTACATAGGTACATAAGTTCTTTGTTTTTTCAAAACAAAAGAGTTTTTTAAGTTTTTGGAATTCATGCTTTTTATTTTCTTTTTATAAGGAGTGATTTTTTTTTATTAATTTATCACTGAATTTTTGCAAAACACACATTTTTTGCCTGTTTTTTAACGAGTGTGGACAAAAATTATTACATAATAAATGAGTTAAAAGAAAAATTATTATATAAAAACATTATCTAGTCAGAAGTTATTTTTAATAAATTCTTCTTACTACATAAAAATAAACGACTTTACAAGTATATTTGTGTGGTGTAATGTTGTTGGCTTGTGTTTACTAGACCGGCCGGCCTGGGTTCGATTCTGGAAAAAGGCATGTTTACTTTTTATAACCTTTTTTTTTTGCTTTTTATTTAAAAAATCGTTGATATTTATCAACAACTTTTTTTAGAGCACGTTATATCAAGAGTAGGTATAAGCTTAATAAAATTACACAAAAAAAAAATTTGTTGTGGCAAAAATTTTTCCCCGCTAAACTAAATTTTTTTATAAGGAATGGCAACGCCGCAACTGTATATATATATTTTAAATGCAATTTTAATATATTTAAAGCGTGTATATAGAAAAAAAATATTAAGATATTATTATATAAACATAGCGGAATCGATTTAGACTTAAAACTAAAAATCGACAAAAAATTGTGTTCAAACTAACAAGTCATCAAATTATGCGTTAAACCTGTTACAAGTTTGAACACCGTGTTCAAACTATGCAAGAGTCACTAAAGTATCCGTAAAAACTAAAAAAAGACATCAAAGTATGCTCCCTGCATATATATATATATATATATATATATATATATATATATATATATATAGATTTTTTATTTCGTTGTAATTAGCATTTTAAATTAATCCAATTAAAATTTTTAATTGACGTTTTATTTTATTTTTGGTTAAACCTTTTAATTATACACGTACATACATATGTACATACGTACATACATACATACATACATACATACATGCATACATACATAATTAGCCACTACAACCCTGTTTCAGAATTTCTGCTTAGCTTCTTGCAGCACCCAGGTTGTGTGCGTCAGTTATTAACCATGGGTACCGGGATCCACAGTTTAAAGTCGCCTCTGAATGACAGTCTTGAGAGAAGTTTTTTCATAGCAATCTATACTCCCAGAGCATTTGCCAGAAGACTGCTAAGAGGTAGTCGCTAAAAGAAATTTTTTTTTATATTTCTTATTTTTTTTTTGTTTTTTTTTTTTCAAGATGTCAGAGCTGGATTTTGAACCCAGATCTCTTGTCTAGAAAGCCAAAACACTAACCACTGGACTATGGCGACTAGCTTTTTAATTAATATTATAAAAAATTAATTTAAAATATTTTGATTTTAAATTTGGTTGTGCGAGAAGTGGTTCGAAATCAAATAAAAATGTAATTGATACTACAAACATTTTAATTGTAATTAATTTTTTTTTCGGATAGTATCACTAGGCCAATAACAGAAGCCATCCTGTTAAATTACAGCCAACTTTATTTTCTAATGCATCAACAAATTTTCCAATTGCGAAATGCTGGGGGAAAATTACGGCATCCGATATCGAAGGCCGTAATTTGTTCTCTGGTTCTGGTGTTCACAATATTGATTTGCTACATACAACGCTCAACGTTTGAGTATAGTTTTGGCTGTATGTTTTAAGTAATTTTTCTTATCAGGGGATGTCATTTACAAAAATTTTCTTTTGTTTTTAAAGCTTTTATACTTCCCTCTCCTTTTAAAACTCTCCATATAACCTTAAAATGGAAAATATGTTTCAACTTCTTTTAAAATATATTCTAAACATTCCATTTGCAAACTTAAACTTACAATTTATTAAGAGATTCTGTTTCTTTTTTTTTTTTTTGTCAGTTTTTAGACTTTTTACTAAAATTAGAGAATTATAATTTAATTTAGTTTTTTAAATACTTGTATGTACGATTATAAGATTATTTTAAAATTATTTGTTTTTCTTTGTTAAACTATAGTAACTGTTGGTTTTAAATTATTGTGTTGATGATTAGTTGATGTTGTTTTATAAAAATTATGCGTTGATTGCTGCTGTTGCTGAGGTTGCAATTGCGGCCGGTTAGCTTGATGATGATGATGGTGATGATGATGATGATGATTGTTATGATGATTTTCATTATTATGCTCATCATGTGTTTGTGTTTTTATTTCATTGGCCACCATTATATCTTGCAAACGATGATGATGTTTTGAATTTAAAATTATATTATTATGATTATTCTCTTGTTGCTTGTTTGTATTGAGGAAATTTTTATTAAATTCTTCTTTAGTTTGATTTAATGAATTGCCTTCACTTTGCCAATGTTTTAAAGGATCACCAATTAATGTTATTTTAACCGGCTTATACGAGGGCGTTTGTTTTTCCCAAGCAATTGATGCTCTCCTTGGTGTATGCCTTGGCGTGGACAACTGTTGGTTATAATTTGTTAAAGTTGTAGAAATAATAGTATGACGTCTAGTCTGATTATTGGCCAGGCAAGCAGGATTCTGTTGATGATATTGTATTATGGTGGTTGAATCACTGCATATTGCTGGGAAATATGTGGTATAACTTGTATACTCTGGTTTACTTCTAAATGGTAAGGAATTATAAGGAAGGAATAGAAAAATAAAACAAATTAGTCAAACTGTTTGCATTAAGCTTATAAAACATAAATAATTTGTAGCAAATTTTTTTCTAATAGCAGGAAGTTGAAAAGAAGCTGTATTTTTATTGCATGCTTTATAGGTTAAGATTTGTATTGCTTGTTTGGTTATTTTTTTTTATTTAAATACATACAGACAAGTACAAGTAAATATCTTAATAAAGTTGTTAATAATAATGTTAGTAAATGAAAGAAAAAAATTTACCTCATTTATCTATTTTAATATGCAGCATGCAATCAAAATGGGATCATATAGTTTTTATAAAACTTTTTTTTCTTTTCTTTTTTTAATTTAATACTATATAAGTATAATAGCTAAATTACACACAACTTTTTTGTTTCTTATATTAAGAGAAAAAAACAATTCCTTCAAAACAGCAATTGATTTGAATTATTATTCGCCAGCCAGATTTAGCCTATTATTGAAATCCTACAGTTAAATTGTTGAAATTAATATATTCACTGCTGTTTTCATATAAAATATTTTAAGTTTATTAAGGGCATATTAAGCCTTTAATAAACGTACAATATTTTTTATAAATACGGCAGTCAGTAATTTAAAAACAAAATAAAAATTATTTTCTAAAAAAAATTTTTTTAACCGCTACAAAAAAAAAACCTTTTTTATACTGTTTAGGTTTTTATTAATACAATAATCCTATCCTTTGTTGTTAACCTACTGTTATATTAGACAAATATTTGACAAAAAGAGTGCAAAGACGATTTTATGTAAAGCAAATTAACCACGCCCAGATTATGACTGAAGATTTTTCTTTGATTCTGAACAAATTTAGAAACTTTACTTTTAGCCTTTGTCCACATGTGCAAAACTTAAAATATAGAATAGTTTGTATGGGAAATACCACGCTCACTTGACCTATTCCGCCTAATTTTTAAATGATGATTTGCATTAGTCATGAAATCATTCGGACTAAATTCAGAAAGTTTACCTTTAACAATTCTCAAAACATATAAAAATCCAGAAAAACTTAGAGGCGATTTGGGGCTTACTTATCGCACACATGCATTTTCGGATGTTAACCAAACATTATTATATAAACCAATACCTAGTCTCTCCATAAGTTTAGCTGAATTCGGTACTCCCGTTTAAGTGTGATGCGGTGACATACGTAAGCCAAAATTCGTCTCCTCCATTTTAATATAGTATGTAAGTCGATACATTTCATTTCATGTACACATTTCTATAAAAATTATTTTAAAACAACTCATTATAATTGCCATTAACCGTTATTTTGCATCACAAGTAGAGAAGTAATAAAAATGTTTGTAATTTAATACCCTGAGTCCAGAGCTCATGTAATATAGATATATAAACAATTTTAATTTAATTTTTTTTAGGTTTTTAGCCCCAAATTTTTCAATTTTGCAATCTGTTTTCGGATATCTCGTCCAGTTTCGAAGATAAATAGCCGAAAGCTTATTGCAGATTTTAAAAATTTTGGTGTCAAAAACCTAAAATGGCATCATTAACTCGAGGTATATAAAATGGCGGATAGAGCACATAAACTCCCGCACGACAACGTATGTATATATATATTTCAATGATACAATTAGGGAAAAAGTGGTAGAAAACTACGGAAATTTATACTATTTGGTATTGAAATTGGGTTAAGTACGTTTGTACTTACTTCGTTAATGGTTGGTATCAATATTTCAATAACAAGTCGGTATCACTTTATTACCAACTGTTATTGTTTTGATAACACTTTGTTCTCTTCTTGTTACACATTTTTCTTTATTTAATCACGCACTGTTCTTATTTTGATAGCATAACCGTACTTTTATCAGTTTTGTTCTCTATTTGATACCATATTGTTCCTAATGTAATAGCAAATCGTTCTCAAGTTATTAACTTTTAGTATTTTTATACAATTTGTTCACGTTTTTACTACTGGTTGTTCTTGATTTCTTAACTTATGGTATTTTGTGACGTTTGTTCTTATTTTTATAAAACACTAAGTTTGATTTGATACCAAAAGTTAACGAAATATTGTTCACGATTTCGATTTCTACAGGATTTTGGCTGTTTCCAAAATAAACTATCTTGTTGGATTTGGTGTTTTGTCTGTAGAGGGTAATTTGTATCAGTCTTGTGTTTTTGCAGGCAAAGATCGTCCACTAATAAAAAAAGGCTTCTCGTAACGTCCGCCGTCAAATTTGAAATGTGAAATGTTTGTGTTAAATTTATATTTATAACTTAAAAACTATTTATTAAAGGTATAAATTTCTGTTCCCAAACACCAATTTTTAAAGAATGTAGTTCGAGTACTTAATTTCTTTTAAGTTTCATTATCACTACACTCATATAACACTTAATTGTTATTAAAACAAACAGTTCTTTTGTTTAAAATTCTGGTGCAAATATATATGTATTTATTAATTGAAGGGTTTTATGTTAAAACACAAGGATAAAATTGAAAATTTAAACGGTTAATAAAGCTCAATTCAAGGTCATATTGTGCATCAACATATAATTCGATTTTGCTAATAATAGGTTTGCTGTTGCTTACCGCTTGTTTTATGAATTGAATTGCTTAATTTGGTTTTTTTCACACTTCTACTAAAGTCTCCGCTGTCATCATTTTGACAAAGTGCTCATAACTAAAAAAATATACGAGATTTTTAATTAAAACAAAATTTAGTTTTAGATATTTAAAAATTGTCACTGGAGAAACTTATTTAAGCGTCATTTTGTAATAACGAATATTTTTAACTGGTCAAGTTTTACATACAGACATACATAATTGGCCTTTAAAAAAAACCCGTGTCTGGCTTACGGCCTACCTTCTCGCAGCACCCATGTTGTGTGTTTTAATTTCTATCCATGAGTATCGGGACCTATAGTTTAATGTCGACTCCGATCAACAGACTTGCGAAGCTTGTTCATGGCAATCAGTTACTGTCAGAGCTTCTGTCAGTTTTACATATGAATGCAATTTTTAGTGAAACTGAACTGTGCAGGCTGTGTGATGGTTTGCTGGCTAAAGGTTGTCATTTATAAAGAAACTAAAGTAATCAAATTTCAACCTCAATAATTTCCGCTGGAAAAACGTACTTTGTGGTTTAATAAATTATAGAAAAATGCAAAATATTTCGTTAAACAGAGTCAGACATTGGGAGAGTCAGACATTTGTATATCCCGGAGAGGTAGTGGAGAGAAAATTTACTTATAAAACACAAAAAAAAAAGTTATTTTCTTTTGAAAGATTTTGTAATTGATGAAGTTTCCACAGCCTAAAATGCTTTTATGGGCCAATTACAAATGATAGAAACCGATGTTCACTAAAGAAAATATAATAAAGTTGATCCTATTAGGGGATGCAAAGGCTACATCGATATTTAGACAACATCCATGTTTCGGTCACAAGCATCTATGTATTAATGAACGATATATTAGCGTTATATTTGCCAAACATTTACATCGTTCTTTGTACACTAAAAGTGCATCTCTATTTACCTAATGGCTAATTACGTTTATTTTCCTTAAAGTTTTGCGTTGTTTTGCGTTGACGATGCTTAGGATTTGGAGCAGAATGTCGTCGTGCGGGAATTTAAGTGCTCTATCCGCCATTTCATATTTTTTATTTATCTCGAGTTAATGATGATATTTTAAGTTTTTGAGCCCAAATTTTTCAAGTCTGCAATCCGTTTTTGGATATCTCGTCTAGTTTCGGAAATAAATTGCCGAAAATGGACTGCAGATTTTATAAATTTTGGTGTCAAAAACCTAAAGTAGAATCATTAACTCGAGAAATATAAAATGGCAGAAAAAGCACATAAACTCCCGCACGACGATATGTTAAAACTCATTTTAGTCTGTTGCATTCGTCCGGAGTTCTGGAAATAAGACTTATAATCTTACATGCAAGCAAATTTAATATATTCAAGACAGTGGAACGAAAAATTTAAGACCATAATTGAAAGCCAACTGACAAGCATGGAGGCAGGTGTGTTCTTGTATAGGGATGTATGAGTAGAAAAGTTCTTGGAAAACTAAGTTTTATTAAGAAAATAATAAATCAAGAAAATTTTATCAAAAAATTTAAAAGAAAATTTGTCTTGAAGTGCTGAAAAAATTTAAATTCGATTACACTTTTTTACAAGATAATGATCCTCCAATACAATACTTGATATGCTTGTAACATAATGTTGTAGCATAAGCAACAAATCTGTTCTCCAAACCGCTTTAATTAAAAACGATATTTTTATGAGCAATGTTACATCCCGTATCCTAATTCTGGCGGTGAATTTTATAAAATTATATCCAAACTTATTACAAGTAATGGTATCAATAAACCATGTAATCAATTTTACTAACCACTTTCATAAAATTAGCAAAGAACTCACGAAAACAAAGACTTGTACTAATATTATAAAACATATTTTTAATGTGGTTAAAAATAGCATATTTTGAGAATGCGAGTGTACTTATAATCAAACAAAAATTTGTGTCGAAAATTATGAAAATTTTAATACTATTGGGACCAATATTATTAATTTTGGAAATTGTGAAATTATATCGAATCGAAACCATTTCCACATTAAAAAAAATATTGGTTTCAACCCAATTGAAATTTTCAACTGTTTTATCTTGGAGGAAATTTTTTTTTTAATAATTTTTTAACTAAAAAAAAATTTGATTTTCAAATCAATTACTGTTTCGTTTAAATATACAATACGAGTATCTTACAACTATTGATTATCAATTGATTTCGAAATCATGAGAAACAATTTTTTGTACAAGTGTAACTTAAGTGTAAAATACAAATGATATTAATTGCGCACAATAATATTACAGCCAAGAAAAAATCACAGTAAAATACCTTTTGTTCCCCATACTGTTGTAGTCTATATATATATGTATATACATAATATATTAGCAAAGGTTTTAATATAATATTTTTGTGTTTTAAATTTTTTATTATTTTTAATACCGAACCATTGCAAAAGTGTTAGCATGAAAAAATAAATTAAATTTAAATTTATTAGTTTTATCTATAACAATAAAATTTTTATGTTAATGTTGTTAGAAATAAAATTAAAAGAAAAAAAAATAAAATGTACGAAAACTTAAAACTATTGTGTAAGAAATCAAAAAACAAATATTTGATTATTTGAGAAAGTTGTTTTTCTTTTTTCTTGTGTTTTTGTAGAGTAAAATATAATTTCCTTCAAACATGCAAACAGCATTTCTTTACTTTTTTATACAAAAAAAAAAAAAAAAAGAAAACTTAAAATACAATTTTATGTAAATTTTGGAGTTTTATGTGTAATTGAGTGAAAAGTTTGTAAAAAATAATGCAACAAACCGTTAAAATGTTAAAGCAAAAAAAAAAAAATACAAATTATTTGGTCTGCAAAAAACTAATGGCGTTTTCTTTTCTGGAAAGAAATATTGCCTCTAAAAAAAGTGACAATTTAAAAGCGTAGCCCATACCCTATTAAAAAGCACCCTGTTTTATGCCAAAAAAGAACATAAATAGTCTTGTTGTTATATAAGTATGTTCGGAGGTATCATGGTATCACAACAGTTGTAGCCTAAAGTTCTGACTTCAATTTATTACTTAAAGGAAACAATTTTGTTCTACTTTTGAATTGTGTGTGTATTTGATGTCGCACAACTGACGGTCAAAAGAATTGGTGACCGTAGGGGTATTTTCTATCACCCTAGCCAGAATTTCTGGCAAAAGGTGAACTTTTTGATGACTTCAAACATTTCAGGCTTATTGACTTAGAAAAAAAAAGTTTAGAGCGATTAAGTCGGAAAATGTTTACGGTCATAGGAAATCAAGACAACGTAAGTAATGCAGACTGAAATGAAGTCCAAAGAATTGTTGTTATAGATAGTGCAGATTGGGACAGTATATGTATCTTTACAACTCATTCAAAACGAGACTGTTTATATATGAGACTTATCATAAAAACATCACTGAATTTGAAAAATTGCAGTAAAAATTTAGAAAATTTATCCATTTGTGAACAAAACCAGAAAAACCGGTTTTTCAACTATAGTTCAAGATTTTGGAGGTTTTTCGCATATTTTATACTCGACAATATTTATCAGTTGAATATTATCTTTTGGCTGTTTTTCTTTTTCTAACACCGCGTAATTTTTTATTCTGTTCTAGCTAGTTTATCTAATTTGAAAACAAAATTCGTATAAAACAAATGTGGATGCCCCCGGTTGTCTAGTGAGTAATGTGCTAGATTGCTAGGACGGGGGCTGTGGGTTCGATTTCTATCAAAGACTCTGACCTGCGACACTACAACGAGTTATGGCCTTAATATAGAAATAAAAAAATTGCTTATATTTTTTTAGTGCGGTTTTCTTATAATAGTGCCCGAGTTTGGCTTCGAGCCATTGTTTTTTTTTTTTGACCCCTGTCTACTAATGCAATACATTGTGCTGGCCTAGAAAAATATGTGGAGAAGAGGGAAAGACGGCATACACCTATGATTTAAACTCACTTATATCATATCTGATATTATATACATACATACATAACTGGTCATTACCACCCTTTCATAGAGTTTCTGCCCAGCTTCTCGCAGTACTCATGTTGTGTGTGTCAATTTTTATCCATGAGTACCCGGACCTACAGGTAAAAGTCGACTGCGAACGACAGATTCGAGAAGCTTTTTCATGGCAATAAATTACTTTTGCCAAAAGACTGTTGAGTGGTAGTCGCTGAAAGAAATAATATTTTCATATTTATTTTCTTTTCAAGATGTCAGAGCTGAGATTTGCATCCAGCGCTATCGTCTTATTAAGCCAATACACTAACCACTAGACCACGCTGGCTACATATCTACATACTTATATTAGTCAGAAAAAAACAAAGGTCCTACTTTAAAAATGTGTACCGTTAGGAAATCACTTGCTGTTGATTAATTATTCAATGGCCAGTGTTATACCTTCTATTCTTAATAAAAGTAAATTAATAAAATTTCAGTTTTTTTTACTAAGATAACATAACTAAGTATGTACAAATGTTGGGACTTTAAAAATTTTTTTTAGGGAAAACAAAAAAAAAAAAAAGCTATCTGGGAGCGATAACGGGTGTTAGTGTGCAAATTTTTATTATTGAATTTACAATTATTTTGTCATTTTATAATTAATGTTAAAAATTTAAATTTAAATTTGATTTGATACAATTCCAAAATCTCTTTAAGTAACAAATTATAAAAATAAAAATTATTATAATTTCATACCTTGAAAGACTCTCGGTGCCAATAGTTAATGGTCTTGTCTAGAAAAAACAAAATAAGAAACATAAAAGAGAATTGTAAACATTTTGTTTAAGCGAATAATAACAATTAATTTTGTTTTTGTTTTTGTTTTTTTTTTTTTTTAAATTAAAAACAGATATTGTTTAAATTAATTATTAATGTAATCTTTTATATTAAACATACCCTTTCAGTTTGGGTGGCTGTATCCACACACTCTTTTATGGGGTTTTCTTGCACAGTATGTGGTGTTTTAAGTTTTTCAGCCTCCAATTTTTCAATGAGATTTTTTTGCAAACGTATTGTGCGATCACGATCATCAACTTGACCCTGTGTTTTGATAGACATGCATGTGGCGATAATAAAATGCGTTAAAAAATAAATCGAAAAAAAAAAAACAAAATGTAATGAAATGAAGTGAATATTATAAAAAAAAACACACAAAAAAAAATCCAATTAATATTTTTAATTTTTAATGTAAAGCAAGTTATACTATAGAATATATGTATGTAAGTATATATGCAGAGGATTAACATTATTGTTTTTTTTGTTTGTTTATAACATATAGAACATAATTAAAGAGTAAAAATAAAACATCATTCAATTGCTTAAAAATAATTACAAGAAAAAAACATAAAAGATCTTTTTAAATTACTATATATCTCTATGGCAATATGGAAGAATAGCTTAAGTCCAATTAATTTACTACTTTAAGGGCTCCATAGAAGTCAGAATAGTATTACACTGTTAAGTATTGTTTTGTAAATTTGTTGTCCAATACGTCCCTTATCAATATATTAAATTTTCCACTCTTTGTTCGAAAAAAATTTTAGTAATATTTAGACTAATTTGCAAATATTTAAAGAAATTTTTTTTCTGTTGGGATAAGCTATTCTTCCATAACGACTAAATGTTTTGGTTCTGTTTAAAACTAAAATTCAAAAGCGTAAATTTAACAAAAACTTCCAAATATCAAATGTACGTCTAAATTTAACAATAAAATTGTTACGAGTTCATAATTTATAATTCTTTTTAAAAACTTAACAGATCCTATAAACAAATTATGAGCTGTTTTAAAATAAATTGTATTAAAAATTTAAGAAATAGGAATACAAACTTTGAATTTACAGTAGAACAGAAAAATTAATAGAAGCTTTTAAAACGCTCATGATACGAGATTTTTGTAGTTCATTTAAAAATCTATATATTAATGAAAAATTATAGATATTTTTCTGTAATATTCAGTTAAAAATTTTATAAATATTTTTATTGTATACAATCTGAAAACACGAGTTCGAATTCAATTGGAATTGTTATTCATTTTTATTAATTAATTTCTTTTTTATCATTAAACGTCTTAATTAAATCAGAAATATATTCTATTAAATGAATTTATTGTTTTTGCAATGATTTCTCAATTAAAGATGAAAATTATATTTATGAAGGAAATCTACATTAATTGAACTGAATAAATTTTTCATTCCAACTACGCAGAGTCTTTAGTGATCAGAGTGGGCAAACAAACAAAACATTTCGCAAAAGTTTCAACAAAGTCATACACTTTTCAAAATTTTTTTAATGGTATTGTACATGAGCAAAACAAAAACAAATACTTTCTTTGTTTTTTGTTGTTTTTTCTCTTCTTCTTTTCTTTTTCTCTTCTTCTATCCTTTTTCTTCTCATTAATTCTTTGTTCTACCTACGCACATTTGAGTTAGTGTATTTGTAGTACTCAAAACAAAAACAACATACAAAATTAAATGGGACAATCTTTCTCACTGTTTCTGTTTTATTTTTGTTTTACTCATTGTAAAGAATACAACAAAATGAGATCAAACGTTCAGTTTTGTTTAATTGCCTACTCTGTTAGTGATCTGTACATATTCATAATAGTCATGAATTACTTAATGAACAGAACGAAAATCAGCATGAAAAAAAGGAATTTTCTCTCTGACACATTGTATGATTTATTATACGTAGAGCATGCAATTATTCGAAACTATATTTGATTAATACACTTAGCATTAGTCATGACGAAATGAATAGAAGGTGGTGGAAAGGCACATACATACATACATAGTTGGCTAGCTTCTCGCAGTACCCATGTTGGTTGCGTCAATATTTTTCCATGAGTACTGAGACCTAAAATTTAATATCGACTCCAAACGACAGACTTGAGAAACTTGTTCAGGGCAATCAGTTACTATCGGAAATATTGCCAGAATACTGTTAAGAGGTAGTCGCCGAATAAAATATTTTTTAAAATTTCTTTTTGTCAAGATTTCAGTGCTGTGGTTTGAACCCGACGCTCTTGCCTAGTAAGCCAATACACTAACCAGTAGATTGCGGCGACTACAGCGGCAAGGATTTTTTGTTTGTGTTTTTTAGTTTAAAATTCTTACTAGAATTCCGTCCGTTTTTTCTTTTTTTTATCGAATTTTGTTTTACCTTCTATAAATTTCTTACTGAGTAAAGTACTCGAACAGACAAAATTTGACAAGTACATCTATGCATAACTGGCAATTACAACCCTGTGTCAGGGTTACGGCCTAGCTTCTCGCAGCACTCATGTTGTGTGTGTTAGCTTTTATTCATGAGTACCGGGACCTATAGTTTAAAGTCAACTCCGAACGACATATTTAGGAAGCTTTTTAATGGCAATCAATTACTCCCAGAGCTTTGGCTAGAAGACTGCTGTGAGGTAGTCGCCGAGAGAAATAATTTTTTCAATTTCTTTTATTTTTCAAGATATCAGAGCTGAGATTTGAACCCAGCGCTATCGTCTCGGTAATCCAACACACTAACCACTAGACCACGGCGGCTACAATTTTGACAATTGCAAACTGTAAGAAAAAAAACCAAACCAACACCACCTTCTATTTTATTTAATCTTGGCACTATTAAGTCACTCAGCTATCATATGCGATTTAGTAGCTTTAAAATAGCCTTTGAAACACTGTTTAAACATGAGAGTTTTATTTTCGTTTTAAGTAGAAAACAGTTCTTGTAGGTACTCCTATTAAGAAGCTCAGATAGTGTAGAAAAATTTTCATTTTAAAAGAGCACCGGGGTACTTCAACGCTTCTTTTCATGCTCGGAAAATGTCATGATATTAGCAGACGGTACTGATATTTCATCCGCTCTGAAAACCATATAACAGGTTAATCATTTTTGAATGTCTTCATGGATGTAATGCCACTATTATTTAAAATAATTTAAAGGAGCACTTTTTGGAAATGCATTAATAGATTTGTGTTTGTGATACCCGACATTTACATTTCAAATTAGAAAACTGCACAGTTTATTTGAACTACATTAAATGGGAAACAGGCAGCAGCCAATAAGGTGTTCAAGTAATATTATAAGATTTTAAAAGCATGAGTACGCAGCATACGCAATTTTGCCAAGGACTTAATACATACACATGTATGTATATAAGTGGGTTGCCTATAGAAAAAATATGATATAACACAGACATCATAATAACGTTTATTATGGTAGTTGTCAACCTTGATTTTTAAGCATCACAATATGACATTTATAAAACCTGCACTTTACAATGAAAAGGAATACAAATACGCCTTTTGTTAAAGGGTTGGTAGGTAAAAGTTACTTCTTCTTATGACCTTTTAAAACTGTTCTTGTCGTGCAAATATGTGTCTCACTACCAACTAACTAAAAACATACTCGTAAAACCTAAAATCCAAATATATATGTCAGTAGATATGTATGTACGAATGTAAGTACAGTATGTACATATGTATGTTTTTATAATGTTTGACAAGTGTTTCCATATACTTATTTTAAACTAATTTTCTATGAGTTTTTACATACGGCCTCTTAACTATTAAGAGCAACATAAATTTCTGACTAAACTAGATGGCAAAATAAATATTATTATAAAACATTTTATTTGAAAATCTTATATTAAATTATATAGAATTATAAAGAAAAGCAAAAATGTTTAACATGCTGTGTGTGTCTGTGTTTTTTTTCACTGTTCAAATATTTATTTAAAAATGTAAAAATATTTTAAAGAGCAAAAGTTGAAAAGGAAAATACGAGTATATATGAGAAAAGAAAAAGAAAAACTAACATTTATGTACGAGTATTGTATAAAAAGGATAAAATTTATGGCAGTTCACAGGATATTTCGTTTATTATTTTGAAATTTTACCTTTCAAAAGTAAATTAAAATTGAACTGCAACTAAAGTTTAATTTTATAAATATTTTATAACTGTTTCTTTTTAATTTTGCAGAAATATTTTTTTTATTTCTTTTTGTAAAAAGAGTTCAATTGTTTTAAAATTGTATTTTAAGAAAATCAATATTTGAACACAAATTGGCAATCACAACTGAAGCAAAAGTAAAATTTCAAATAACGTGCAAATACCTGAAGATAAACCACCTGTCTTCGTAGATCCGCCAACTCCTGTATGGGGTCATCGGTTGTTGATGATGTCAAACTTGCCAAATCGATATCATCCAATAGTTTGCTGTCTAGGCCACAGGATGTAAATAGTTGTCCATTATCATTTTCAAATGGATTGAGAGTTTCGGTCTGTAAAGAACAAAAAAAAAAAAAAAAATAAAAAATATTTGTATTTAGTAATTAAATAGTGAAATTCGTATTCTATAATTAACTTAAGTGTTAATGTTTTGAAGTGAAGAAACACAATTGGGGAATTCAAATGGTCACTTTAAAGTCATATATCTTAAAACAATAACACGAAATACTATGATTGCTGTGAACAATCCGTCATAGTTCAGTATGTTATTTTTCATTTCAGTCAGCTGATATAAAAAAGTAATTATATTTCCAATGGCAGCTAGTTCGTAAGCGTTCAGTGGCTGCCAGTCAAATGAATTATAAAAACAAAATATTCTCGTTTGCTTGTAAAAATATATATTTAGAAAAGCAAAATTTTTTTTTTAATTTTTTAAAAAGTAATTCAGTGTACGGGCATAAGAGTGTGAAAATTCGTTCACCATCTTTTTACGCTTCGTACATTTTGACGGCGGCTGGTAAATATTAACGCCGGCTAACTTAATAGCTTTCGTCATTCAACTCTGAATTTTATTGCCCATTTATAACAAAATGATAAACAGAGCTTGAAAAGTCTTATGGTATAAACACTGTCAAGGCTATCGACCACAGAACACACGACTACAAAAGAAGCCAAGTAGCTAGCTACTTAATTGTAATAACGACTACAGCTACAAAATAAACATCTGTTTTGACACATTGAACATAACCTAAACAACACATAACAAACTTATTTTTTTTTAAGTAAAATTGTGAGAAAGCAAAAAACAAAAAATGTTTGAAGAAAACTTATTTAATTGTGTAACAACTATTGCCAAAATAGTCGAAACAACTGCTTCAATTGATGTAAAAAATTTAATATGTAAATGACAACTAAACAAAAATGTAAACAAAAAAGAATTTTTTTTCAGTGGTGCAACTTAAATTTTTTCGCATTTTTAATGTATACATATGTATATTCAATGTATTACGTTTTTTAAACACGTTTTTCATGGATCTTATTGTAGTGGCAGAACTAATATGTTTATTGTCGCCAAGAAAAATAGAAATTAGCCTAAGTTAGCTACGGGCTACAAAAGTAGTCGTGTGGTCGGTAGTTGTATTGCCACTAAAATAATTATTCTCATATTCACATATGAATTCTATTTTTGACAGCTTGTGGTAGATGGTCGATAGCCTTTAATGTGTTTATAGCATTATTATTTTTCTACTTTTTTATTCACAGCACAACAACAAATTTTCTAAACTATTGTACTTTAAAATTTTATGATATTATGACAATATGGCTTGATAGGACACCGCTTAAATCCCCCTTATATATAAAACATTTTCTGGGCAAAAAACCAAAAAAAACCAAAAATTTTAAAAATGAATTAAATTAGAAAAAAAAGAACTGCAATAAATGTTCAGTCAACACAAAATACCAGTAAATTCAATTTTGTTTATTTCTGTTATTTATTAAATTAAAAATTAAAAACATAAACATACCCTCGTCAAATAATTTCCATTCTGTGATGAAACAAAGTCCAATGAATTAAACAAAATCATACAAGCAAAGACAGTGGAGGGCGTATAAAGAAATATGAGTAAAATGGTGCAATTGATAAGACAGTTGTGGTAAGAAAGTGCCAGTTTAAAAACAAAAAACGAAACAAAAAATAAAACAAAACGAAAAAAAATTAAATGTACAAGTAAAAAAAACAGCAACTTACCTCCTGCAGTATTTTGCGTAGACGCAACAATTGTTTTTTAAACTGCAACACATCTTGAATCATCGCATTCCTAAATGATTTGTCATACAACATGAGATCGTCCGAAGAACTGTGCGTATCACGTTGGTGAAAACTAACCGCTGTCTGATGATGATGGTGATGATGATAATGATATTGATTTTGACCTTTACGTTGTAATGATGAATTTGTTGAATTGTTATTGGAATTGTTGCTATTGGTATTATTATTGGTAGACGATGCAGTTGAAGCACGCGAAGAAGCGGTGTTGGTACGGCGTCGTACCGTCAATGGTGATTTAGTGCTATCCGAATCGTCGTTGTTTAAAGTACAGTGTTGCTGCATACGCGAACGATTCAAGAGACGTGTAGCACGTGCTGGCAAATGTGCACTACAAGTAGAATAGAATTTAAATGAAATTCTCATTAATTTACATTTTAACGATACTAAAATTAGATTTTTTTCTTAAAATAATTGAATTTTAAATTAGTTTTTTTTTTTGTAAAAGTATAATAGGAAAACCTAAGATATGTTGAGCCTTCATGGGGTGCACTGGTTGAAAGTATACGTGAATCATCTACAACATGTTTGGCTGCTGTCAATATAAAGTTACTACGTTTTATATATTTTCTGGTATTTGCAACAGTTGACGTTGTTGATGATGACGCTGGCGATGGCGATGATGATGTTTTTGTTGCCAACGGTATATTTGTACTTTTGTTAGCAGTTCTTTTACTTTTACTTCTACCACTACTATTTTTACTGTGCTGTTGATTTGCTGTTGCCGCTGCGGCAGCACTGCACTCACTAAATCTATCATGGGTATTGGAATAATTTGGCAGGTTGAAAGCAGTACTTGACACTGTGCTATGCTGTTGTTGGGCTCTTAGTTTAATATTTATAGGCGAGGATGTTCTTGAACGTGTTGTTGCACTATTAAAGTTTGAAGATAAATAAACATTTTCGGAAGTTTTTAAATCTGTGCGTACACGTCTTGCACTGTTTGGCGATATACTGGCCATAGTTGTTGCAGTTACTGTTGGCGTTTGTATATATGACATTTTAGTTATTCAAAAAATATTCTTTTTTTTATTTTATGTTCACTTCATTTACTACCATATTTACTTATAAAAATTTTAAATATTTTTAGTTTTTTTTTTTTTTCTCCAAAACTAAATTATATTAAAAGCTTTCATAACATTTGATTTTTTTCCCACAGCTGTTCATTGCCAAAACTAAAAGGAATTTGTAGTCCTTTTTCTTTTTTGAGTTTTTCAATAATATAATATTTTCTTTTCTACGCTTTACAATGGTATGACACAATCAAGACTTGCGCACTACTGAATTTAGGTCTTAACAGTTTTTGTGTTATTTTAAGTACAACTTCCTACATGATAGCCAAAGAACTTGTTTAACTTAAGTTAGAGCAACATCGAATCTGAAATCCCCTATAGGCATGGTAAAGTGAATTGAAAAGGTACAAACAAATAGTGAAATCGATCAAATAATTTTAATTAAAAAAAAACTTTTGACAGTTCATGACTATTTAAACTTCTTGAGGGTAAACGCAAATCGAGTAAATTGGTTAATGCAACATATAGTTTTAAGTCTCGCAAAAATCTACGAGAACAATTTTGAACAAGCACGAGTATTTTAGTATAAATCGTGTTTTTTTTTTTTGTCTAAAACAGATCTTTTGATATCCTACGATACAGATATAAAAACTCACAATGAAATTTATTTATATAAATATATATAGACAGATATACTCGTACATATTTATATATTTCTCTTTGTGGCATTTCGAATTCCATACCACTTTATTTTCGTTTTAATTGTCTAGTTCGTTGGCAGTGTGAAACGGGCTTGTTTTTTGCTATATTTATATTGCCAATTATAGGGTATAAAGGAAAATTATTAAGCACGTTTTCTTGAATGTTGAATTTTTAAAACTTAGTACTTAGAGTTGCCATATTTAGTTCTCGGATTGGTATATTTTACCAACTGACAGTCTTTTCTTTAAGCTACCTTGTCTTAGCAGATTTCTGGCAAAAGCTCTGAGAGCTTCGCAAATCTGTCTTTGGGATTCGACGTTGAACTGCATTTCCAGTTATGTTATACCTCTACCCTTGAAAGATCAAAAGCAATTGTTCCATCTGTCATTGGATGTTAATTATAAGTGGTAAGCGTCTTCACTAAATACGTTAGCTGCTACATATCTTCCAGAAATAGGCGCTGTACTACTGATCATTAATTTTTGATGCCTGCTAAAGATAGAATAGAGTGAAAATGACAGAAAGCGGTTTATTGGGAATGGAAATCATGGGGCGAACGGAACCTCTTATTTTTAAAATTTAATTTTTTAAAATCCGCAAATTTTTATTTTTCATTTTTATCCTACGCTGGGATTTGAACCTGGGCTTTATGACGTTTGCAATTTTTCAATATTTTTGCTGTTAACTGTGCAGATTTTCATAATTTTTTTTATGTAAAAGAAATACCATAGAAATTCGATTCTTGCACGTAATGAAAACCGGGCTCGGTGCAAGTTTCGAGGTTATCGCAAGTACCGAGTATTAATTTCCCATACTAAATAAAAGGCACATACAACTGTTTAAAATATAAATTTAATATTACAATTAAAAACACTTAAGTTCAAAGCATTCGCACAACAGTAGATACATATTTTATGTCGAATTAAAGAAATTTTAGATTTTTGTTTGTTTTGTACAAAGTCGCTTGTTCAGTACTACACAGCTTCTTAGTATCTGGAGCAATATTTTCTATGCCATTATGACACCGTACCACCGTACCTCAGCTTAAAACTGATTCAAATTAAATACAAAACTTTATCAGCAGCATAAAACGATGGGGATTTCCCGAAATGTATTCAGTCTTAGAAAACGTAAACAAAGCAGCACGCAAGAGTAATACAAAAATGTTGCAAGTATGGAGTTCGAAATTTTCGGATGTCGCAAGTACTGTGTGCGTAATGGAAAATATGGTGAGAATCGAGGTGTGCAAGTATCACGTATGTATGTGCAAGAATCGAGTTACTACTGTATAAGAAATCTAAATGCAATTTGGCAAATAAAAACATGTCTACCTTAACAATTGTCATGTTAAATTTTGGATTAGAAAATCTGCCGACTCTAAAAATTATCATTTAGGGAACCTACAAACTTACATCTGGTTATTGTAGCATATTTCTCTCTTAGACAATGTTTAAAATTTTATATAAGATGTTACAAATCCGTAATAAAATATCTTGAAAAGTAATTACAAGTAAAGTAAATTGAAATTTTGGATTCTTCTATATTTCTAGAGGTATGTTCACATATGTCAAAGTGAAAATGAAAAAAGCGTAACCACTATTTTATTGAGATATTTCTCTCTTGTTCTTTTTTCTTCTTCTTTTAGTTGCTTTAAATTTAAAAAATTTAAATATCAAGTCGTGCGTTTATCTGTTTAGATAGTTTCTTAAGAAATATTAAAAAAAAAGAAGTTTTTTGTATAAAATTTTTCCACAAAACAATTGTTTCACTTTTTTATATCAAATATTTGACGAATACGAACATAGATTACGGCATGAAACTGCTGTTTAAGAAATAGTTTTAAAGTGACAATTAGACACCGTTTAGTGAGGAAACAAATGATAGATAAAAATTAAATAGAAAAATTAAAAAAATTAATATTAAAAGAAATGTTTTTAAATGAACGAACGAAAGACTACATATAGCCATTTTAGTATGAGTTGGGCAACACTATCCACATTTAAGTTGATTTTACAGAGTAGAGCCTTATAATTCTTCGACATGCTATTTAAAGTTTTATGTTAATGAGTGAAAAATACAAATTGAAATGAGATCATACGAAGAAAATTTATTATTTTAAAAAATTGATTTGCAGCTACAAAAAAAAAATTATGTAGAATTTGTAAAAAAAATTTTTTATGGCGTGTTCTAGGAAGCGATTAAAGAACAACATGAAATTATTATTTTTTTTTGTTTAATAAAAGGAAATTGCATTCAACACATAAAAAAATTGCAATTTGTTTTGAACAGCGGTAAAAAAAATTACAAGTTTGCTTTTAAGATTTGGGTTGGGCTATATGGCATTAATTGAAAACTTTGCTCCGATTTGAACCAAAATTTAAAAAAAAACACGCTTTCAGTTAAATGCGTATAACAATAACAGCACATTTTTGAATGAATTTGTTTAATCTAACAAATTCAAAAGTCTGACTCTACTCTCCCTATTTTGGTTTCGGTGTTGCACATCGGTCTGTACAAATTTAAAATAATTCCTCAATAATTTTTTAATATTTTGCAAACTTGTTTATTAACCCAATATGTAATTCCAATTTATCTGTTATTGACGTTTATTTCATATCTGGCTGTAACAACAATAATATGCGGAATTACAGAATAATTTCCAAATGACAAGGCTTTGAAAAGCAATACATTATTTGGCCTTTTTTTTGAGAGAAAATTGAAAACTAATATGCAAATTGCAAATTCATTGTCAAGAAATAAAAAAAAAATGCATTGAAACTATACAAGTCATACTATTACTATGTGTTTGATTTGTTACTTGTGTTATGAAACTAGCACCTATGCTGAAATAAATTTAACCACAAGAAAAACAAATAAATATTTGTGGTTTCTACAGAAGGCGTTTTACAACATATTTAATACGACACATTTCATTTATGCATTGACAACCACAAATATGAATTTAAATGAAAATTGATATCGAAACAGGAAACTAAATTAATTACCATGAAACTGCATTTCAAGCGACATTTGCAATATGAACGGTTGAGATTGCCAAATGATTCAAATGAAAATCATTTTTAAAAGAAAGAAAGAAAGAAAGAAGCCGATAACAACTACTCGGTTTATTAACATTGAATAGTTTCTTTAATTGGATTCTTTAAGATTCTTTAATACTGGTTTATTTTTCATTGTTTTTTTTTCTAAATGAATATCTACTCATGAGTTGAATATCTTGTAAAAGAATGTAATATGAAGGCTATAATGGTTGGCTGATTTAATGCTTTAAAACATAGGTAAACCGGCTTCAAACCTGAGATCGTTATAATCAAGATCAATGTACTTTTATGGCTCTATATTATAAACAAACAAGCAAACAAATAAAAAGAGATATACTGATATCACACATAAATAAATAATACAAGAAATGCACATACAATTCTTCTGTAGATTTGTTTTTATGTTTTTTTTTTTATTTGACAAAAAATGGAAAAAGAATAGACAATAAAATCTTTATTTAACTGACATGCTATTCAAACATAAAGTTTCAAAAAAAAAAAAAAAAATAATTTGAAACAAAATAAATACATTTGCGTTATAAATATGTCCGTAATATAAGTTAAAACCTATTATGTGTTTACACTGCAAATGAATTCTTTTGTTTTCTACATTCATTTCTCTGAATTTTCAACAGAAAAATTAAATGGTGTGAGATGACATTTTTATAATTATTAGAATATATTAGTTATGATCTCAATAACAGTTAAGAAATAAAATTTGGGGCTAAATTATCATATCTGTAAATAAAAATAGGGTCAGTTTCATTTGACACAACACTCAATTTTTTAATAACAAAAAGCAATACAATATCTGTCTGATAAAATCCTACCTTTAACTAACGGTAAATCTCAAATAATTTTCATAAATATTTTTTTGTTCTTTTCATTTCAGCTACATTATGGGGAAGCGCTGATTTGGCGCATGAATAAAATATAACGAAAAAAAGAAAATAATTTTCTCTACTAATTTTAAGAAATCCTACTTATTTTCAACAAATTTTCTATGACAGTATGAATCAAGTAATTGTAAATTCTAATTGGGGAAAAAAAATTTTTTTTTATTACAACAAAATATTTAGAAAATATTTTTTTTTATTGAGACCAACACTCAGGGGTAAATCTCTACTGATGCTGTAAATTGTATTAAAATTTATGAAAAGGAAAACACATATTTTTTCTTTATTATTATTAAGCGCTTTGTTTGAATATTTATTCGTTATTATATTGCAAAGTAACTAATTTCCAGATAGTATCAGGACGGCGAAAATAATTGACCCCAAGGAAGATTACAAGCTATAACTCTATATAATCTATAGCCCTAATAGTCTAGCACTCTATCCACTAGATTATTGAAGTACTCGATTCCTTTATTTATGTTTTACTTAAAATTTGCATATGAGCTAGAAATAAATATGAAAAAGTTTATAAAATATTAAGCATTATTTTTATTGGCAGGTACTAAAACACACTACTATATCAGTTGAAACCTTAAATGATAGAGATCTGATAGCATGGATGGCTACCAATCAATACGAAAAAGGAAAAAATTTGGTCAACTTTCATCAAGTGATTTTCTAAACTTCAAACCTTAATTTTTATTTTAAAATATAAATGAACGTTTTACATACACAGACAGTAAAAGTAATTCATTTTTGCGGGACTCAAAAAATTCAATGTTATTAAATGCTTAAATTTATATATATATATATATATATATAATTTTATGTAAAAAAATTTGTTTTTTTTTTAATTTCATTCAGAGTATATTTAGAAATTACAAAAAAAAATTATTAATAAAATTTAAAAATTAATAATTTTTCTCTTTAAAGCAAAAAAGGTTTTGAAATTAAAGGAAGTGTACTGGTATGTACTCGTATTCATATAATGGTACTATAGAAGTTATGTCACAGTGTATACCTATAGATTTTTGCTACTCTAAACATTTTTAATTACTTCTTGAGCAAATATTTCAGTCATTAGTAATGGAAATTTACCTTTTTTGTAATAACTTTTTTCTTTTTTTGGTTTCCTTCAACAGTAACTAATCTCGAACGTAAAATTTTTTTTTGATGAATATGAAACAACTTCATTCTTTTACTCATTAGAGTAGCCATATTGCGTTTAAATCTCAGGATATTTTACTAACTTACATACATGCTATATAGAAAAGATTAAAGAAAAAAAAAAACAACAATAAAAAGAAATCATATTATGCCTTCTAAAAGAAAGTAGCAAGCATTTCTTTCTTTCGATTTCTTTCCTTTCTAATATTTTTAACAATTATGGATTTCTGTTTAGTGTTTGCCTCAAAGGCATACACGAGCCTTGTGTTCGTCCTATATTAAATAGGATCGTATAGCAGCATTGAGCTGGAATGGCTAGATCTGTCTATAAAGTGGAGTAAAACTAGAGGGTTCAGGCTCGCACTGTGTGCCAAGCCATCAAAAATAGGCACTCCAAAAACTTCAAACTTCTGTCTGCCGGACCAGGGCAATCACAAAGAAAATGACATATCGTCAATGGAATTAAAAAACGCTGTAACTGACAAAAAATCGAAATTACGAAATTACGTTTTTTGCATCATTTTTATCACAAAAAAAATACGAGTCGATTGGTCTACGATGAAATTAAATTCACTTACGCCGTCTGCGAATTGAAAAATACCAGTGTATTTATTCTACTTTTATGAACGTTTTTTGGCTCTGGTGAACATTTAAGGTTTTGTCAGTTACAGCGTTCTTTAATTCCATCGACGATATATTCTACCTCTCAGAAGTATTCCTGCTACTTCTGCAGTGCGGGTTAAAGGGCAGACCCAACCTTTCAGCATTTTTACCGATCATCCAATGACCCGTAAACACTAAGTCTATTATACTTTAACTAAAAATAATCAGAATATTTTATAAACATTTGCATTTTGTTTTTGACAACTTGTTAGCGTATTCGACACTTCGACACACAGTCTGTCTAAAATTTTTCAGTTTGGCTAACAAGAACATTTCTGCTAGAGTTGCAATATACTTTCGTATTGTTGAAACTAAGACGAACTTTAAGGCCGAGGACAAGCAATGAGCGGCTGAGTGGTGAGAGGCAAAAATTAAAACATATGGATTACTACTGAAGTGGCCACGCAATGAGCGGCTGAGCGGTGAGCGGCAACTAAAAATTAGAAGAAGTTCTATTCCTGACCGGCACCGGTTAGCCGCTCATTGCTTGGCATCGGCCTAAGGACGCATACTATAAATATATATAAGTACGAGGAAAAACAAAAATAAGTCGGTATATGTATATTTAAAAAATTTTTTTTTAATGCAACAGATAGAGTGAAGTTCTGTGACTACCTGGCTCCCGTATTAACAAGTTGGGTCTGTGACATCCTATAATGGTCCGGAGCCCTGCTGTGTAGCACTGCTTTCTACTATTCGTAATCTGATTAATGAATGGAAAACTGGCAAATGTTTGGAACATTGGAACGCTCAGTCGGGTCTCAGGCACGTCAAGGCTGTGATTTGTCCGCGTTTTCCCATGTTTTATAGTATAGAAGGCAAGACCTAAAAATTCTAACGGATATCCTTACGGGTCACTGTAGTGTGAGAGCGCATTTGATGAGAATGTCAATCACAGGTATAGATGTTTGTGGTCTATAATCACAAGCATCAGAAAGGCAGAGCACATATTGTGTGATTGTGCAGCTCTTGATAGATTTAGGTGGATGTGTTTAGGGAAACATGTGGCCTGATTGGCGGATATATCTACCACTAAAGTTTCGAACCTGCTAGTGTTTATAAGGAAGGCAATTGGTCTGCTGAACAAACAATAGACTCAAAGGGATGTAATAGGTCTTATAGGTCGCAGTGCCTTTTCTTAGATATTATAATGAAATATTTATCTTTTATAGATATGGTCACTCTACACTAATTGTAAAATACAAGGTTTTCTTTGTTGTTATTTAAGTTGCAGCAGCAAAAACATTTAAAGAATATTCTCATCAAACGATAGCACAATAATTAACACATTTTGTAATTTTGTAAGTAAAAAAACTAAAAGAAATATATAAAAAACTCAATAATTCGTATGAAATCAAAAGAGCAGATGTATAGATTAAACATCCGTCTTCGGTGTATTTTAGAGTCACGATTTGAGTATATTTTTTATTTTGTTTTCATAAATAATTCATAATTCGTGGGAAAATTAATATCAAGTTCATTGACTTGTCTTTATAATAGAAAACTGTAATAAAATGTAATTTTCACGCACATGAACATGAGCATATACGAGTACTTACATCTGCACATAATTGTTTCATTAAAAATTTTCTAACATGTTGTAATGTCATTGATTTGTATACAGACATACTTATATATAATTTTTATAATATTTCATTAAAATCATCAAAGCATATAACTTTAGTGTAAAAAGAATGGTAAACATAACATAGATAAAAAATAAAATACGCATATATGTACGTATACGTATATAATTAAAAACCTAAAAATTGCTATTCATTTTAGTTAAAATGCATTAAACATTGAAAAGGTAAAAAACAAAAACATTGAAAACAGAAATTAATTTTATTAACACGCAACAATATCACTTTCACCATCGCCAGCATCATTATACTGCTGCTGAAATACGCAGATCTTAGTGATAACATCGCCGAAGTCATCATCATCATCATTCGTTATTATCTCTTAAATAATTTTGTTTAATGAAGAAATTTTTTTTAACTGAGAGCGGTAAAGAAACTGTAATTATATAATCATTTATCTCAGATTACCTAATGTGTCAATTAAATCAAATGGAATCCATTAAAAAAATACAAAAAATATTTTAACAAAAAAAAAAAAAAAAAATATTATAAATTTGGCTTGCATGTCGAGTATAAAAATAGGAAATGATTATATAGGCCAACGTACGAGTATTCTGTACAGAAAGATAAAATATTTGTATCATTTCTTTATATAATTTTATGACGCCACAACCACTATGTATTACTACAGATTTAAGTAGCCTTTAAATAGCAGCTATAATAGTAAATATAATTTCTTAAAAATCAAGCAATTATTTACATATACCATGTTACAGGGTTTAACTCCGCTCCGATACGTATGGTTAAGATTCATTTTAAATGTAAATTATTTTGAATTTATTTTCTTTCCTATTTTGCATTTAATTCGCTAGTTTTGTACAAAAAAAAAAATTCGTTTATTAAAATATTTATTTACTCGTGTTTTAACAATGTTTTCACAATATGTACTATGTTGGCGTTTGTCTTAATATTCTAAAATTTTAGAATAGTTGCTCCGAGTCTGCCTAATTGGTAAAGTCATTTAGATTGCCGGACACGTGCAGTGGCTGAGGTATTTGCAATTATGCAAGTTTTCAGGATACTGAGGGAACGATGCATTGAGAGTGAAATTAGGGTTTTTTTCTGATAGACAGGCCGCTATCGAAGCCCTGGCGTCGCACAGTGGAAAATTTGTGTCCTTATCGGATCAAAAATCTGTAACTTTTTTGTGTTTGGAGATAAAGTTCTGAAATTTTGCACGAATAATCTTAAGTAAGTGTATTTTCTATTATTCTGTAAAATATGAACCAAATTAAACCAAAACTTATTACAGAATTAAGGTAAGAAATTTATTTTTTGCATATAGAGATTACTTGTACATGTATTTGGTGCAAAATCGTTATTTTGTGGTTTCTTCATCAGTTTAAGCGTATCTTCATTCAAACCTTTTGCAAATTTGGCGGATGGTTTTCTTACACTTGTTAAGATGTTGAAAACATTAGTGGCTGATCGCGAACAATTTCGGTAGTGATGTAAACGATACTTTTTGTAGTCTTTATTGTGCGACTCTTGTGCGTCTTGGGACAGCTGACCGATAGGCAACACTGCATGTATCAATATTTTGTGGAGAGATGATGGCGTATGATACCAGATGTATTTTTTTATATACAATCTTGCTGTTTCCATTGCATATTCGCCAAATTTTTCAGAGTCTATTACTAAATCAGACGATAAAACTTGAAGATTGATGTGAAACTTTTTTATTAATTCTTCATCTACTCCAGTTATATCAGCAGATCGCGAAAAATTAAAAAAAAAACCTTCTAGTGATATTACCATCATTGCTGTTACCACTTTCTTGCATTGGCTTATCAATAATTAAATGAAATTGGGCGAATTGGGGGGGTCGTGGCATAGTGGTTGAGCGCGTGCATAGAAACTCAAAGGACCCAGGTTCAAATCCCAGCGAAGGAGGAAAATAAAAAAATTAATTTGCGGTTTTTCTAAAATTATAATTGAAAAAAAATAAGAGGTTCCCCCCCCCCCCCCACCTTCGAGAAATCCATCTTCACGAAACCGCTCTCTGGCATTTCCAGCCTATTCCACCAAGAAAACGAATGATCAGGAGTACAGCGCCATCTTCTGGGAAGATAACAGCTAACCTACATAAAAAAAAAAAAAAGATGCTCAACACTCACATTCAACGTCCAGATGGGGCAATTGCTGATGATCATTCAAAGGTAAAGGTATAACACTGGCCTTTGAGTGATCAAATTGACAGCAATTTGTCCCATTGACATAAGGCGCTTAACATGACTTCTTCACATCTATGTATATCTATATATTCAATATTCCAATACAATGCACTGCATTTAGTAGGGGATTACTCCTGAGTATTGGTCTTAAATAAAAAAAAAAAAAAAAAAAAAACAATATCGAACAAATGAGCAGACTGGATTTTTCCAAATAATATCACCTGTTTCTTCGCTTACAAGTTTAATTGGTACTAAAAATGTTTTAAATAGGTTTGCATCAGAAATTAGATAAGATTCCTCTGGAAACGATTGTTTACATTCTGATTGACCTCACGAGCCATCCCAACCCCATTTACAGTAGAGAGTTAGGTTTATTAAGCTTTTATTATCCACAGCATCAATCACTAAAATTATGGTTGAAGTGTGATCTTGTAAAGACTTAACTCTAGCATAAGCATTTGTTACTTCTAATAAATCTGGTGGAAGGCAGCAACTTTTTTTTGCTTCCTGAATTTTATAGTATGGAGGAAGAACAGTATATTTTTTTTCATCATAAGATTTCTTAAGTACATATATTCTGCTTTTGTCAAGTCAAGACCAATAAATACACTTAACGCCTCTAATTCATCGAAAGATTCACCCTTTCTTTTCAAGTTTAGAAGAAGATAACAATGCAAAGCTACTTTAGAAAAAATCATTTGTTCAATTATCTAAATAATTTAGTTTTTTAACATTACTGACTGTAACTTCTGTTTATGCACGAATATGCAGCTAATATTTTTAAAGTATTTTATTAATATATTAAGATTTAAGGTTTTATACATATGAGTGCAGAGCTAAGCAGAGCTCCTAATTAAAAGCCTTACCGAAATTTTTACATGCAGCCAAAACAGCATTACATCATACAGGAGCTGAAATTTCAAATGTTTTCACTAAAACCTGATCCGATATTTATAAAATCGGAATCTACACCAAATTGCCTTTCGAATAAGGTATATAACTCCTTAATTGTAATATGAGTTAGACTAAAAATTTGCTCTTAAATATGTTTTATTCTTATAGTAACAAATCGTTGTTGTAAAAAGCTGTGAATACGGCTCTTATTTCCAAGTATTACTTACTATTGACGAAACATCAAATATTTTCCTTAAATTATTAAGTTTAACATCTTAGTTTTTCGATAAAAAACAAATTATGGTGCAATTCAAACCTTTTTAAAAATGAATTATGGGCTGGCCTTACTCTACGATTTTCCACTGTGCGTCGCCCGTTGGAAATTCTTCCCTGGTTCTTCGTTGTAAGGAGGACCTGAAGCTCCTTGGAAATGCTTGTAGCATATCCTTGTTCTGGATTCCGGGTCATAGATATCATGGGGAATGAGAAGGCAGATGCCTTTTTTCGATAGCTTGGACTAGTGTGTGAACTTATACCCCCTTGTTTTACTCCAGCTCATAGACAGCTCTGGTTGGCTATAGTTCTTTTCTTATTTGAGTGATTTTAGTTTGGCCTGCAGTGGTATCAAAACGGTAAATTTTGATGTTACAACTAGTTTATTTTAGTTTAACAGAGTCAAATTGTCGACTCGTGCGATTTCAAGTAGTTTTATAATTCTGCACAAACAATTTATATCATATTTATAAATATTTTAAACTTGCGAATACACAGATATTCATTAACAATGATAGCACTGTGCGACAATGAATACTTTTAGAAAAATGTTCGGACTCGACAGTATAGGATCGATTGTACTACGAATACGGCCGTAACTCTGAAACAGGGTGGTAATAACCAATTATGTATGTATGCACTCAGTTTAGCCAGTTTGACTACCAATTATTTTTTATGGACCTCAAAAGACTTTGAAAATAATTGCACCACTAGAAAAAAGATGCCCTTACTTTTTGGCCAACAGCTATTTCAAACTTGTTGATATTGCTGAGCTATATTTGGCAATAATGTAGTGAAGAGTCTACTGAACACACTTTATAAACATTTATGGGCAAAAAGTCATTCTTTACTGCACTTTTCTTTTCAAAAAAATATATTTTTTTTTTCAGCATAACTTACAGAGACTCATAATTTTCCACTAACAATATATCAGAACAATGTTGCCATTGTAAATCGGAACAGCTATTGTGAACATATCAGTGCAATCTGTATGTGTTTAGGCATCCCAAATAGCATACAAAACCCACTTTGTACATTAAAACACAGAAACATTTAGTTAAATTATGATAAAATAAAAGAAAAAGTATAAGACTATTTGGCTTTAAATATTTTATTTAAATACGACTTAATTTTTCCTTTTTTCTCTATAAGTTAAACATATTTTTCTTAGACTTCTTTTATTAAAAAAATATATAAAAATTTACCACATTGGAGGTCTTAGCGAACAGAAAACTCATAATCATGTTAAACTAAAATGGTCATAAATTTCAGGAAAATTCCCATAAACTTTATTCACTGTTTTAGTTTTATTATTATTAATCATATAACTACTTATGGATCATATTTTATTTTGAAATAAAAAAAGTGAAGGGAACCCATAAAATCAACATGCCGTTAAATATAGAAAACCAAAAAAAAAAAATAAAGAAAATGCAAAAAAACAAAGAACTAAAATACCGACAAATTTAATTCATGCAAATGGGAATATTTCTTCTTCTTAACAGAGCAGTTTTTTATAATTTTTTTTTTTTCTTTTTTCTAAGTTTGTATAGAGTTTTTAAAGCACCATAAAGCGTGTACTTCTTTACTTAATAGTTTAACCAAATACAGAGGTAAGAAGTGTTTCCCTTATGACACAGTTTTAAAATTGAAAAGTAAAAATAAAAAAAAAAAAAATAAAAAGTTTATAAATTAAATAAAATGTAAGTAATTTGATTACACACTATCGAATTACCAACGATAAGCTGCTGGAAAAAATGTTACAAAGTTGTACTTTAACTGCCATAAATGTGCACTTACTTTACATATGTATTCGTATATACATCCACACAGGCATATGAACCTACATATCCATATATATGAATAAGTGTGACGTTTTTGTGTTGCTTAAGTTTAAATTTGCATATAAAAAAATAGACGGAAATTGTAACTTCCCATTGAAAGAATTTGTTAAAGAAATAAAACCAAGAACAAAAGTAACCTGAATATAGAACAAAACTAAAAATAAAACAGCATTTGCCACTAAATTAGTAATGAGTTCATATGAAGCTATCTTGATAGTTTCTCACATAGTTTGTCAAACAGTAATGCTCAATGTAATTAAAGGATAAATAAAAATACAAATCGCAGACTTTTTCACGCAAAGTTAAAAATTATTTCAGTAAAAAGTATTAAAAAAACCCAAAACCACTATTTTATGAAAATAGTTTGCGCAAATATCTTATTTTAATAATATGTAAGTAATAAGAAATAATATATGTATACATAGCGGTAGTAAAAAGTGTCATTAAACAGGCCTTCTAAGAATAAGTCATTATTTAACAGAGACAAGCTTTGCATTTCCAATTTCACGCTCATTCTTATCTGTCTTTAAGGCCTTCCAATAAACGCCTCACAAACTGGGATGTGTGAAAGGTTTTCTCAGGAATTAATTTTTTTAAGTACACTGTGCTAGTCGCAAATTTTAACAAGCTGGACACCCTGCTGCTAAAGCTAGTTCGAGCACGCTGAATGCAAGGGCATTGTTGTTTCGGTTACAAATATCGATGTTCACATCGTGCAAATTCCAATAATATATTATTCACAAACTTAAAAGGCCACTTTTTAAGCAAGATACAAAGCTAGGGTTGTCTATAAAATTTAAAACTTTCTTATTTAATGTGTGATATTACACAAACATTATTATTATTTAACCCTAGGATTGTCGGAAACTTTTTTTCATTAAGTTAACCTCTTGGTCTGACCAGACCACAATGAGAATAACTAAAAAACCCAACTAAATAAAAAGTAAATAAGTGTATTTTTATTAAACAGATATTCATTTCTTTTAACTACACGATTTTATTTTTCATTTTTAATATTATACAATTTATTATTTTTTATATTATTTTATATTACAGTCGTCAAAACTATTGTTTTTAGTTTCATTACCATGCTGCAAGCATGCATAAACCACAGCTGAAACGAGTTTTGCATTTTGTTTTTGTTCCTGTATTGCACATAACGCATAATGGCCGATAATTTTTAGAAGAGGTTGGGATTGGTACAGTTTTCAACTATCTATATATGTATATCTATATTATCTATTGCTGCTGATTTGTTAAATTCTTGGCGAATTGGCCTAATGTTTGCGATGTCAAAACGGATGAAACTCAGTAGTAAAATGAATCGTTTTTCAGACATTGTAACTTTATACACATTGTGATGATATGGTGCCCACAATTCTTTCACCGGCACCTTTGAAAATACCGGCAAACAAAACAAATCCAACAAAAGTATATATTTCTTCTTCGTCAGTTTGCTCCCATTCTATGTGTTCCTTTATCGGGTACTTTTTATTCAAAGCAATATAAACCTCTTGTGCCTTGCGGATGTTTCTTACCATTTCTGGTATAAAAATTTTTCTAAAAATTTGAACGGGGTTTGGCAGAAAGTATCACAAACTTCCAGTTTTCATAGCTACATGAATGTTGTGAGCGAGTTTTTTGCCTGTTTTCGGTGGTTGCGATATCCACATAATACCAGCTTGGCTTGAGTATCGCTCACCTTCATCGTGTTCCGAATTTTTCTTCAGCCTTTTCTTTTTCATCGTCCTCATCATCAGTATATTCTTCACCATTTTCTAGAATAAAATCCTAATTTATTCATCAGACGCACAATCTCCGCCAATTGTCTCGCTCTCAGAAAATGTTTCTATTTCATCTTCCTCACTACTTATTACATAGATAAGCTATCATCTTATCCTCAGCTCGTTTTTTGCAGCAGTTGTTAAACGCTGGAATCTGTCTGTTTATATCAAAAACATGTCAACGATATCTAATCCTGATATGCTATTGACTTTCAATACTTTTATAACTAAATATCTAAAACAAATATTCACAGACAGATTTGTTTTCTATTCTTGCAAATCAAAAGCACGAATGAAATGAACTATAAGTTTATTTAGCTCGCATGGTCAAAATAAGGCGATTACATTTTTTGAATGTTTGGCTCTACCACAAGTTGCTAGCAAACATTTTTCTTACAGAAAATTTTAACACAACACACATATTTACGGAGCGAATACGCTTATTTTTAGCCAAGTCGTTTGATTTTGCTTTACAAAACATACGAACAGCATGTAAACAATACTTCGTGGTCTGGACAGACCTAGAGGTTAATTTAATATACTAATTTTAATTAATTTTATATACACATAAAACTTGAATTTCACCCCCTAAAAATGCTCCGATCGATTCCGAATAAGTTTCATTCGATTCAGCACATTCCATTTATAGAATTCACGTCCCTCCTTTTTTGATTTTTTGCTACATATGAAAGAAATTTGTGAAATTTGGTCTGGCCAGACCAAGCTGACAATCCTAGGGTTAAGACAGTACGGGACCAAAATTTCAGAATGACCATTTGTGATCAACAAAATATTTTGATACGAACACTTTAATTTCAGAGTAAAACGTTTATTGTTATTTTAGCCCAACATTTAAAGTAGTAAAACATTGATTTATTAAATAAAATTACTCCCATTATTTTTAATATTATTAACGAAAATGAAAAAAACACTTTTCTTAAACATCGAATAAATATGCATTCCATTAGTATGACTATAAGCGATTAATTAAAAAAATAATAACAGATTTTAAATGTTCAATTTAACAGCCAATAAAGCATGTAATTATTGGAAATCATCATTAAAAATTTTAATACATCAGCATATTAATTTTTCTAATTAGTTTACTAGTGCTGTTGTATTTATCCGCTTGCTATGCACAAGTGACTGACAAATAACAAGTGCTGGTACATACAAACATGTACTTGTAAGACTGTCTGTAAAAATAATTGTAGCTGTTGTGTTTTTCTTATAATTTTTTGTTTTTGTTGTTGTTTTTTGTTGTTGTTGCATAAAACAAAAGAAATGAAGAAACTACATTATCATACATGCAGAGGTATATTCACAACATAAAAAAAAATAAAACAAAAAAATATGCAAATTAAATGTAAAATGATACACGATGAATGAACGGATGGATTAATGTATTGCGCATGCGCTCATAGATGCAGAACAAGTTTCATCCTCTGCTATAAATGTTGTATTCGGTAGTTGCCGTTGTTGCAGGTGTTATAAAAGCAAACGGAAAAAAATTTACCAAAACACTTCCAATAACAAATGAGCTTCTGCTTAACAAAAGCCATAACCGAATTTGGTAATGCCTTTGTTTTTGGGTTTTTTTTTTTTCTTGTTTTTTTTTTAACTCTTCTATTATATTTTTTTATGTAGTATATCTGGACAAAAATTTATTCCGACTCATAATAGCGATTGTAGCAACATAAACAAACAATAGCACTGTAATTGAAGAGAGTCATCATCTAGAATTAAGTTTTCTACTATAAACCAAATTTTTCTAACAACTTTTTAGGCAGAGCTTAAACGAGATCTTATAATCAACTTGCTGCCTTGAAAAAAGTCATGAATTATTCGAGTTGTCGAAAATTTCAGTTCATCAATCTAAGATTTTTTAATGCCAAACAATGATGTTCAAAATACTTTGCAAATTCCCTGGTTTATTTTTATTTTTTTCCGGATTTGTTAGACTAAATTTTATGGTTTATTGCCTGCAGGGTTCATTATTGTAAGCTAAGATTGGTAATATTTATAAAATTTAAATAAAATTAATTGATTTTTGTAGCATATTGAAATCATTCATTATTTGCAAACTCACACAGTAGACTATTATGTATCAGATATCCTAAATTTGTTCATATTTGATTAATAAAAAATGTTTCTTACTAATAAAAACGTTACAACTATGCATATGATAATAAGAAATAGATAATAGCACACCTTGTGAATACCCCAATTATTTCATTAAGAGGATACATACATATATGAAATTGCATGAAGTTTGACTGAAAGTCTCTCATAACTTTTGATTGAAGTTCACGTAAAAAAAATTTTTTTTTTCAAATCATGCATGGCAAGGTGGCACAAACGTCTGTTTTAGCTGCAATCAATACGATTTCATTTAGAATTGAAACACATAATTGAAAGTCAATTGCTTTTAAAATATAGAAATTAATACTGCTTAAGATATTTGTTTATGAAATTATTTATTGATTTTTTTTGTTTCGTCAGAATCGCTTTAATTAGATCAGAGTTAAATTGTGTTAGAAATTAATATTATTTTCAAAAGATTTTTGATAATCAAAGGAGAAAATATAGAACGTTGATTTTATTTTCGATATTTCGTTACTTTGAGTTATATCTTGCAAAAGTAATTATTAGTACTTTTCCTAAGGATTAAAACAAATATAAAATTTAAAAAAAACCCTTCAAGTTATAACACTATGGGAAAAAAGTGAGTAAAACCCTGTACTCTGTTTTTCCTATGGATCTCAAAAAATTTTGAAAATCACTGCATCACTCAAAAAAAGGTGTCCTCAGTTTTTGGCCAACAGCTAACTCAAACTTAAAGTTACTGCCTAACTATGTTTGGCAATAATTTAGTGAAGACTCTACTGAACAAATTTTAAAATATTTTTTTTGAAAAAAATAATTTTTTCTTGCACTTTTTTGCAAAAATGTAGGAAAAAAATTTTTCCTTTTTTTACTTTTTTCAGTATAACATGCAGGGACTCATAATTTATCACTAACAATATATGACAAAATTGTAGCCATTGTAAATCTAAACAACTTTTGTGAACATATCAATACAATATGAATTTGTCTAGGCATCCAAAAAAGCGTACAAAAACTAAATTGTACCAAAAAATATTATTTTTCACAATTTTTTTATTTAATTGAGCCAATTATAAGGTACAATTCCTAAAATTGTACAATGTAGCGTACACTTAACAATGGTTACATGCATACATACATAATTGGCCATTACAACCCTGTGTCAGGGTTAAAGCCGAGCTTCTTAAAGCACCCATGTTGTGTGTGTTAATTTCTATCTATGAGTACCGGGACCTACAGTTTAAATTCGACTCCGAACGACAGATTTGAGAAGCTTTTTCATGGCAACCAATTACTCCCAGAGCTCTGGCGGAAGACTGCTAAGAGGTAGTTGCCGAAAGAAATAATTTTTTCATATTCCTTTTTTTCAAGTTGTCAGAGCTCAGATTTGAACCCGGCGCTATCGTATTAGTAAGCTAACACACTAACCACTAGACCACGGCGACTACAATGGTTGACAGTTTTAATTCGAAACATCGATGTATTTTTTTCGTGAGCATCCCTAATCCAAACTTACTACGAATATCACACCTAAACGGATAAAATTATTTTATTGTTCACAAAAATTTATAAAAATTTTGTTAAATGGACTTATATTAAAAAAAAATATCACTTGAGTTACAAAAATACAAAATACAATTTAAAGTCAAAATCACTGCTATTAGTAACCAAATCCAAGACTCCCACACTAACAGATTGGCGCAATAGTACCTACCAGGGCACCCTCCAGCAATAAATTTTTTGATTAATTAAAATACTTTTTTTGTGATATTTTAATAACTTTGTTCGCAATACAAAAGTCTACCCAAAATTTAAACGAAATGAAAAAAAAAATCAATAGAATAAATTGTTCAATTTTTATTAAATCTGTAGTGTTTCTAAATAGTAGCCTACATTAGGGTTTAGAATTATTTTTGCTCATTTTTTTTTTTATTTTCATAGGCATTACATTTTGTTTTTTTTTTTAGATTCAAAACATTCGCATGATTTATTTAGCGGTGCGTAACACACATGAATTACAGTTGCCGGTTACAAATATTTTACATATTTTCGTTACATTCCAAAAAAAAAAAAAACACATAAACAAAATTAAATAAATAACTTTTGTATTAACATAAAAAAAAATTGAATTATTTTTGTTTTGTTTTACATTTAATAAATTTAAATTTCTATTATCCATTAATAAATATAATTCTTTTGTTTTTCTCCAAATACTAACATTTAATATATTTTATAATTTTATTGTTTTCTTTCTAATATTTTCCATTTGTTTGTTTGAACACGATTTTCTAACGAAAGATTTTGAGCGGGCTTTATTAATCCGCGTTTAAGGCACGTTTATACACAATAAGATCTGTTGTTAAACTGGCATTAATAATGTTTGCATTCGGTTAACAATTTAAAGTGAAACAGTATGGCAAATGAAACACTATCTAGTGAGTTCATTTTATGATAACCCAATAAACAATATTAGAGATTATTTGTAAAGATACGGTTTATTAAAAAAAAGTGCGAAAGTTTAGTTAACAATTATTAACCTTTGGGATTTTCTTATCTAAAGTGTTCAAATAGTACTCACTTGTAATTGATTTATAAGTGATTGTTATTAAACAATAGACGTATAGAATTTTAGACTTCTTATCAATACGAAATATTTCATTTATATTTGTTTATTTCCTATGTCTCAATCGTTCCAACATTACTTTGTCTGTGTAATTAATGAAATTAAAATGATATTGCACAGAATAGATTTTTATACCTTATTGCATGTGTATCTTAAACATATAAAAAGTATATAAAAATGTATATTTATTTGGGGGTTTATTTAATTGTTTGACGTCTATTGACAGTATTTTTATAGTATCACTCTGTAAGTCTAGCAGAACTATAGGCTACATTAATCACAAATTCCAACTAGGTGGTTCTGCAAAAAATCAATCATGCCCCAAGTTTAATATTAAATGGACTTTCCCCATATTCTGTCATTCTTAGAACTAACGCAGTAAATACGCATGAAAATTAATTGGTATTGAGAAAGTCTACCAGTACAAATCTCTCGGATTTGATTTTCAACAGAGACTTTTGTTTATCTTCTAAGTCACAATTTAATTCGGACCAAAGATATTCTTGTTGTCATAAGCGGCTTAAGTAAGACCTGACTAATAGGAAACTTAAAATAATAATAAATTGCTTTTTTGAAAACAAAAATTTTTATTTAAATTTTAAATTATTTGCTGCACGTTATAAAATGTATCAAATGCTGTGGCTTATTCAAAAATAAATAAATAATAAGAGTATTATTTCTCTTCCGCCGCTTAAGGGCCCCATATACGGCCACAGCATGCACACGCAATCAAGTGTCTGTGCCAGCGCTTAAATCCTGTATGGGCTTTTTGTGTGATTGTACACTTTGCTGTAATAATGTCAAACAGAGTTTGATATGTTTCTGATGGTGACATCTTACCGTTGTGGTGAATGTCGAATTTACTCAGTACAGCAGTTTTCTTAAAGTGAACAACACATACGTATTTCAATTTTATGAAAAAAAAAATGAACTCCAAAGAAAAAGCTTTTTGAAAAGAATTCCTTTAACTTTACTAATCCATGCCTTCCTTATTAAAAGTTCAGAATATTTAAATCGTTATTATTACAATACAAGCTATATCACTACACATTATGACTCGTCCTGCAAAATTTCTTTAAAGAAATAAATATTGCGCCAGTTTGATTGCATGTTATGTGGTACAAGCTTGGTTTTGCCTTCACTTGTTCGCGCGTGCCTGCCGTTGTCGTGTATGGCCTGATTTAAGTAACAAATACTCGGCTAAACTTTTGATCTGTGTCCAAAAAATTTTTGTTTGTTTATCACTGGGTAAATTGTTTTTGGTATATTAAAATTTAAATGTATGTATTGTTTACACCAACTCTCATTTAAAATAATATTTCTCATCATTAATTCACGTGTTTGTTTCATTACTCTTATGTTCCTATAACTCCACAAATCAAATTACTATGACGCATGCCAACAAGCACTTCGTCATGACCTTTGAAGCTTTGGCTTCAATCTGTAGAATTTTAAGAATTTTCAGTGTGGCTTTATGTTTTTTGTTAGGAAAAACTAAATGTATTGGAAATTATTGTACTTCAAATAACTTGAAATTGAAATCATAAAAATAAGTAACAATTAAGTGTGTTTGGCACCAAAATAAAAAAAACTAAATTATTAAATTCAAAAATTAAAATAAAACTAAAAAATAAAGTGGTTTTCTAAAAAAAAAAAATTATAGATTTTTATATTTTATAAAAATAAATTAAAAATAATTAAATAAAAAATTTAGGTAGGCGACGTCGCTGTCGATTTGTAATAGAATAAAGAAAACATGATCCTGTATTCTTAAGACTATATATAAGAAAGATGTCGTCCGACAAGATCGCCCACCAGAATAAGACCGAATAACTCACTCGATACACCATTGTTTGGATTTGTTAGAAAATATTTATTTATATTCCTTTTATTTTAATAATTTACATATATACAGTAATATACTTGTTTTAAGTTTTATAAATTTGTTTTTTAAAGCACTCTTTAAGTTAAATTTATTTGTTTTTTTTTATGTGGCAGTTAAATTTTAATTTTTTACATTTATCTGCTACTATTTTATAAAAAACAGAGTGATTTAAAATTTTTGTGTATATAGATTTAATAAAACTACAGAAAAACATGGTGGATACGTTAGTGAAAAATGCCGTGTTGTGTGAAAGCATTTTATAAGAAATTCCTGGTTAATTGGAAGAATTCATAAAAAAAATTTTCATAATTTCACTTAAAATTTTCGCGGAGAATTATCTAAACTACGTCTAAGTACTACATAGAAAAATAAAAAAAATCTTAATATATATGTATAAACGTTTGTACCGGGTACGTGTTACAAAAACTCAAGAGCCGCTGGACCGATTGACACCAAACTTGGACAATATATAAGTTTAGTCAGGAGCCAGGTTTCTCTTAAGTATAACAACGCTATTGTCGTAATATTAATTTTTTTTTTACTTATGGTACGATTTGGGTCAAATTCACAAAATATATTTATTAAACAAAAATAAGTATCCTTTTCTTTTATGGGCATTCAAAAATAAAAAATTGCCAATATATTAAAAATTTTCCTAAAACAATTTGCAAAAGAATTTAAGTTTCAATTAAAAATAAAAATAATTCAAAATTCCGGAAAATCCAATTTGTTTTAAAATAATGCCGACCCGATCTAGAGGAGGTAGAATGTTTTAATTTGAAAATAGTTTTTTCCTCTTTTTAATGCATTTTAAAAATCGAACGCAAACATTTTTTTCCAATTTGGATAGGAGAGCGTCTGTCGGGTCAGCTAGTATTTATATAAAAATTATTCTTTTATTTTTTTTTCCTTAGAAAACTGAATCAATTTTTAAATCTACATTTTTTTTAACCCTAGGATTGTCGGTAACTTTTTTTCACTAAGTTAACCTCTTGGTCTGACCAGACCACAATGAGAATAACTAAAAAACCCAACTAAATAAAACGTAAGTAAGTGTATTTTTATTAAACAGATATTATTTTTTTTAAATTACATGATTTTATTTTTATTATTATACAAATTTATTATTTTTTATATTATTCTATATTACAGTCGTCACAAATATTATTTTTAGTTTCATTACCATGCTGCAAACACATTGGTTTTTCACATGCATAAACCACAGCTGAAACAAGTTTTACATTTTGTTTTTGTTGTTGTATTGCACTTAACGCATAATGGCCGATAATTTTTAGAAGAGGTTGGGATTGGTACAGTTTTCAACTATCTATATGTGTATATCTATATAGTCTATTACTGCTTATTTGTTAAATTCTTGGCGAATTAGCCTAATGTTTGCGATGTCAAAACATGAAACTCAGTAGTAAAATGAATCTTTTTTCCGACATTGTAACTTTATACACATTGTGATGATATGGTGCCCACAATTCTTTCACCGGCTGTGTTGCACCTTTGAAAATTCCGGCAAACAAAACCAATCCAAAAAAAGCATATATTTCTTTTTCGTCAGTTTGCTCACTCTCTATGTGTTCTTTTATCGGGTACTTTTTATTCAAAGCAATATAAACGTCTTGTGCCTTGCGGATGGTTTCTCACCATTTCTGGTATAAAAAATGTTCTATAAATTTGAACGGGATTTGGCAGAATGTATCACAATGTTCCAGTTTTCATAGCGACATGAATGTTGTGAACGAGTTTTCTGCCTGTTTTCGGTGGTTGCGATGTCAACATAATACCAGCTTTGCTTGAGTATCGCTCACCTTCATCGTGTTCAGAATTTTCCTCAGCCTTTTCTTTTTCATTTTCATCGTCCTCATCATCAGTATATTCTTCACCATTTTCTAGAATAAAATCATAATTTATTCATCAGACGCACAATATCCGCCAATTGTTTCGCTCTCAGAAAATGTTTCTATTTCATCTTCCTCACTATTACATAGAGAAGCTATAATCTTATCCTCAGCTCGTTTTTTTTTTGCAGCAGTTGTTAAACGCTGGAATCTGTTTGGTTTATTCAAAAACATGTCAACGCTATCTAATCCTGATATGCTATTGACTTTCAATACTTTTATAACTGAAGATCTAAAACAAATATTCACAGACAGATTTGTTTTCTATTCTTGCTAATCAAAAGACGAATGAAATGAACTATAAGTTTATTTAGCTCGCATGGTCAAAACAAGGGGATTACATTTTTGAATCTTTGGCTCTATTTTCTTACAGAAAATTTTAATTCAACACACATATTTTCGGATGCTTATTTATAGCCACGTCGTTTGATTTTGCTCTACAAATGACATACGAAAAGCATGTAAACAATACTTCGTGGTCTGGACAGACCAAGAGGTTAATTTAATATACCATCACATAAAAATTGAATTTCACCCCTTAAAAATGCTCCGATCGATTCCAAATAAGTTTCATTCGATTCAGCACATTTCATTTATAGAATTCACGTCCCTCCTTTTTTGATTTTTTGCTACATATGAAAGATATTGCACGCACAAATGAAATTTGGTCTGGCCAGACCAAGCTGTCAATCCTAGGGTTAATGAGACACAGAGTACAAAAAATGAAAAATCTAAGTTTTTATTTAAAAAAAATTTTAAATAAAAATATGTATTGGAATTAGTTTTGAAGGGTTATTTGGTTACTGAGATATGTTTTCTTTCGAAAACTGAATCGCTATATATGTTTCTGTTACTTTTATTAAACCAGTTTTTTTCTGAAGCATGTTTCATTGCTATTAAATACTGTCTGTTTCTAATTTTTTTTCTTTTTTTCTTTTTTTTGTAGAATATAAAATAATTTGCTTTTATGGTTAAGGAATGAATGAAGTTTACCTGCAGGTTTGTATTTAAGTTTACAGTTGAAATTGTTGAGCGCTTTTGTTGTTTTTATTGTTCGATAATGTTTAAAAGAGGAACAAATACTAAATAAAACAAATAATCACAAACAAACAATGAAAAAAACAAAAAGAAAAAAAAATTATGAAAACAAGTAAAATGCCAACATAAATAATAAACAGGTTCACCAAACGACTACCAAGACTTTTGCAAAATAATATCGTTTTAGATACCAACAGCAATAAATGCCAAGTGATTGTTTTCTACCTGTGCATTTCCATCCAAAAACAACAAAATACCAATAGTACATACTAACTTTGGTCAAACACTTTGATATGAAGTGGTTTCCTAGCTGGTAAGTCGCACGCTTACTACTCGTATAATTTTCTTTAGCTGTTGCCTCTGTAAAACATGTTAATGAATGGTACTGTTGCTCTTGGTTGTTTGGTAACGAGGCAAAACAAAACCAGCAACAATAAACCATAGTGTCCTAGCTAACAGCAAACACAACGGTAAGAAATATGTTGCCATGGTGAAAAGAATGCGGCACTTGTATTTTAAATAGACAATCAAAATAAAACAAAAACAAACAAAAAATGGAACTCAAACCACCAAGTATTAGTGTTTGAAAGCATAAAAACTCTGTGGCATATTCTCATCTGTTGTATTGGTAAAAAAAAAACATAAAATTCAAAATCAGAAACAAGAAACAATAAATAAAACAAAAAGACAAACAGACAGACAGGAAAATTTCAAAGATGTTTGAAATTAACCCATGAAATTTCCAATAACTTGGTTAAAGCATTAAAACTCAATTTTACAGTTTGTGCCCGCTCTTTTGTAATGCCAACTTAGTACAACGAAGAAATTGTTCACAAGAGACGAAATAATTGTAAGAAGAACCTTAGGAATTGATACAAAAACTTGTACACATTTTTTTATTCACGTAACCAGTTTTTAAGTGATGAACTCTACTTATGCAGTGGAAATATGTTATGGAAAGGGAAACGTAGGTTGTAGTGTTTGTGCTTATTTGATTCCAGCTCAATATTATGAAATTATATTGCATTTTTCGTTTTTAATATAATTTTCTACTGCGCATCTACGTCACTAGTGCCTAAGTACTTCTATTGTAAACAGTTTTAATGAAACAATTTAAAAAACGACAAATAATATTTTTTTTTTCATATTTAACAGATAATAAAAGTCATCGAATTTGTAATTTATTATGTTATTTATTATATTTATTATTTGTTTTCTTAGGTGGAATAAGCGGCAATCAGAATTAAGGATTAGTAACAGTGCACTTATATATTGGTCCAGAACACCGCCTTCTATCTTTATCAATCGGATTAGATATTGGTATTTAGAGCTGCTCCCAGAAAGATTCAGAACCTTCTAAGGTATAAAAGGCCAGACTTGAAACTTCTAAAGGATTTTCCTATATATCATTGTAAATAGAGAGCGCATTTACAGACAATGACATCAGAGATAGCAAAACAGATACAACGTTTCAAACTTCCATTAAAAAAAATAATAAATATAGGAAAACAAAAAATCTTTTTTAATATGAAACCATTCTTAATTTTTTAAAGGGCAGTTTAGTCTGTGTACGAACTTACGCACGTAAAACCCGAAAGGAAATCATATGTTTTTAAAAATGAGAATAAAAATCATACGACAAATCTCTTTTTTTTTTTCTTTACACTTTTTGTATAGACAAAAACATCAGCTAAAAAAAGAAATTTAAATGCAGTAAATTGTGATGGTCAAGGAAAATGCGAAGGGGGAAAAATAGAAAATAGTGTTTGCGGATAATTGCTTTAAACTTACTGATATCGTAATTGGCAGGAAAAAAATTATTCCATAAACAAACTGAGCGGCCAAAGAACGAATCTTGCAATTTGATGGACAATTAACTACAAATGGATGTGCTCTGAGAGAGGTACGTGTAGTTCGCAAGAATAGGCGATGATTCGGAATCAAATCTTGTATTTCATCAGAGCACACCCCATGGAAGTATCGATAGAACAATGAAAAGCACGACGCATTGCATCGATGCTTCAACAAATCGATAGATACCGTCGCTGACAAGCCTGTTAGCCCTTTCTTGTACGCGGTCGAGAAGCCCCATAATTGACTTTGAAGCTCCGGCCCATACATGAGAGTTGTATTCCATGCTAGGTCCGATATAGGTATTGTAAATATCAAGTATGTCAGATGGAGTGAAGAATTTCTTACATGGTTTTAAAAAACCGACGCACTTCTTCTTCTTTCATCACTCGAAATATGCAGTCGTTCCAACTGACAAAACAATTAATTCTCATGCCCAGAATATCAAGAGGGCCTGCCTCCTCAATATTTACATAACCCATAGTCACAGATGGCAGGATTAACACAACGCCTATGCGTGATAAAACAACATTGGGTCTTGCGCGCATTAAATTCAATACCCCTGAGTATTGGTGTTAAAAAAAAGTAATTAAAAATTTTCACAAATTAAAATTATAGCAGTTTGAAATTTCATACGATTTCAATTACACTTAAGTTCGTTTTACAGAACATACCCGAATTCCAGGTTGAAATCATGATTGGATATTTTATGAGTCTTAAGATCCCAACTCCGGTATTCTAATGAGAATTAACATATAACAAAAAGGATGTTAATTCTCATAACAATAATACTAATAAAATAAAAACTTGCTTTTCATTATTTCAAATAATTAAAAACAAAAATAATTCTCGGGTCTGATGACAATTTTTTTATTAAAATTAATTTAAAAAATAAAAAATAATTAAAAAAATTTTTCTTATTGTCAAATATTTCGATTGCATGTTATGTTCGTACTCTCATGAAACGGATTTAATATTTTCTATTTCTGGTAAATGTAATCTAAATATTTTTTGTGCTTTTAATTTTTTGAACAACTAAGATATGATTGGACTTCCGTTTCTGTGTATTCCCTGCTTTTTACTTTTGTTTACTATCTCTTTTGTTTTAGAACACATCACTTAGGATTTACAAATTTAATCTGTTGCCTCATAAAGTGTTAAAATTCTTCTTTTTTTATTAAACACACTTAATACATATTTTAACTTTAATTTTTTCCCCTCTCTTTCTATTTTGCCTGTCTATCTTTTATTTTAAAGTTGGAAAGTCTTGCACGTTCTTATTAAAATGGAATTTTGTTGCAGTAGATAGATTTGAAGACAAAAAAAAAACATAAAACGTCTATATCTGATTGTTTGTTGCCTGAACCATGACAACCATATGAACTCATTCTCTGCAATGCAATGTTTTCTGGCAAAACTATTTTAACGGCACATTTACAACAAGTCTATGCAATTATTATCTCAAAAAGATCTAAGAAATATATATATATATATATATAAAAACAAAAAAATTAATTCATAACATCAACTCAAGTCTGTACGTGCCCTGAAAATAATTTTTTTTTTATTTTTTTAGTGCTAATTGTTGTTGTTAAAGCGCCAACATGTTACGATTTTAAAGAATGTTTTTATGGGAAAAAGTGTTTACTGGTTTAATATTTGCACATTCTCCTTTTGTTTTTGTTTTATAAATATTAACATTTTGAATTTAAATTTTTAAAACAAAATTAATTCTTCTGTTGCAATATTGCTGAAAACAGTGGCCGAAAACTACAAATTTTTTATGCAAAGTCGTTTTTATTAAGATTTTTATTCTAAGAATTGAGGGCGAATCATCATATTACTTTTATGTTTCGATGTAGCTACTAATGTACTTTTATGTTTCGATGTAAGGTACTAATTGTCTTTGATGACTGTTTGTCTCTCAATGAAAAGACAATGAGAGGGCAAATGTACACTGCAGTATTACTTTGAATATGGCCGTATTTGCCCTTAAAAGTAGCTTGAATATATCAACAGGATAATAGCAAGCACTGTTCCACTATGTTTTAAAAAATGAAATGAAAATTTAATAAAGAACTTTGGTTTAGAGCTTATAAAGCAAGCAAAAGGACACAAATCTGTGAACAGGGCCAGTTTATTACTTTAAAATGCAGAAACAATTTTTAAAGCAATCGATGTAAATCAAATCAATTACATGCTAAACATCTCCTATATTTGGTGTGAATGGAGTCAAGAAGAAGAAGTTTTCAATGTTTGTTTGTTCGCTCTTGTTGCCTTTTGATCGATCTAAAGCTTTAACAAAAAAACATTTTTTTTAAATTGGTTTTATTAAAAAAAGAAAATTTATTTTTTCTTTTTCATTGAAAGTTCAAAAATTTGAATTGCAATTTGAAAGAGTTAGAAAACTTTCAAATTTTTTAATTTGAATTTTGCAATTACACAAAATTTTTTATTGGCAATACTTGGAGCTGCCTTTCTAAAATTTTAAATGCACTTGTTTTCACATGAGCTCGACATACACACATACATACACACATACAAGGTATATATTTTCATTTAAGCTATTAACCTGGCACTTGGCAATTGATTACCTTTAAATTTGGAAACGAAAAAGAAAAACACATCTTTATAAAAATTTTAAATAGAGCCGGCCGGCTGTGTGTTTAAAACTGAACTTTGCATACCGGCACTTGCTCTTGGTCTTTAACGAACTGCAGTTAATTTTTATTGCCAAAAAAATCAAAACCATATAACTGTGCTGTGGTGGCCATGATTGTTATTGAGCCAATGGTAGTAAATGCAGTTGCAAATGTACAATTTAAGGCATTTTACTGCAGTCAGACAATAATGACTGAAGATAATGATTATTTTTAACATGATAATGATGATGTAGATTCATTGATTTTGTTGTCTGTTGTATGTACATATTTTGGTTGTTTTTCAACAGCAACAACAATGTATTGTCTCTGTTTATTTTGGTTAGTGAAAGGTCACTACTTAAACGTGTTATTTTTGGTAACCCAATACTGTAGTTTTCCTTTTTAATTTAAAAGTTTTGTTATATATTTTCTTTGTTTTTTTTTTTTTTTGTTTGTTTTTTGTTCGGTATTCGGTATGATTTTTTAATTTAATTTGTTTTTTTTCAGTTATTTGTTGTGGTTTTCTTATAATTGATTACATTTTTTGGTATGTTGTGGTATCATTTGAGATCTTCTTTTTACTCTCTTTTTTTTTTGTTGTTGAGATTTTTATGTCTTTTGTTTTGTTTATGTGGGAAGCCTGTAACTGTGAGAAACTGAAAGGTTATAGGGGAATGACATAAAAAACAAATACTTTTTATACATACATATATTTTCAAAGAAATTTTTTATGTTGAAAGTAATTTGGAAGTTGTACTTTTTGGTTTATAAGTACAATATATTCAATAAATGTCAATGATTGACATACATTTGTATCGGTCTGTGTTCACATGATGAGAGTCTTATATTTCTTATGTGAAAGAGGCGAGGGGTAAAGAAACGAATGCACTCTATATTGTACTGTCGATACGCTTTATACTATGTTCAGACTTGAACTTCTATTGAGTCAATATTCGGTTAATTGACAAAATTATTTTAAGTATTAAGGCATATGCACTTGAGCTTGTTCAATATTCATTTAACAGCGGGACACCAGAATTCAGCTCGCCACATATCAACTAGGGCTGTCTCACTGGCATCATTCAAGCCTATTCTACTTTTCTTTCATTTTATGTACATTTTTAAAGTAGAAATTAATATTATTTTTATTATTTGAGCTTAAGGTCGAATAAATATTTATAGTTCGATATTTGTATGGAAAATATGGTCAAGGAAAATAATACAAATACATTAACAATTTTTTATTAAACATTTACTTTATTTTAAATTATTAATTTTAAAAATTTACTTCAATTGACAAGTGAATTGTCAAATATCAACAAATTTGTTCGCTTAATTGTAATATGCTCACTAAACATACTTATGGCATTGCTGCAGTTTTATTTTACTCAATATTTTTAATAATTGCGTACTTATTGAGCAATAATTAATGAAAATTTTATACCGAGTATTGAGTTCAATAATATCATTTATTGGGATATTCTCTATAATGGCGCATGTCTCAACACAGAATTACTCTTTCATTTGTAATTGCACACTTGTATGCACACCATAGTTAATCAAAACTCTCAATAAATGAAACGCGTCTGTAGCACAATTCTGTACAGAAAATGAAGATTTTGATTACATTGATACACACAATTGCAAATAAGATATTCCAGATGGCTCGGTCTTAGATACATCTTTGGGGATGGGTGAACGTCAATATACTAATTTGTATGATGCATAGACGACAGTCAGAACAATTCGTCAGCAACATCAAATGTTGCAAAAATCGTGCACAAGTGGTTGAGCGACAATCTTACAGAGCCAGCTTGTCCTCGATCGAACATTGTATGAATGATGCAAGCCTGTCATCAATATTCTGTTTAACATCGACAACTTCAAGGAAGTGGACTACAAAATATCGTGCACGAACACCTCCGCGATGTTATCGACAACGGTTATTGCTATGTCTTAAAGACATACTTGATGACTATGTCGTGTACAACGATTGTGCCAACTATGATATTTTATTTATTTATTTAAGGATCATAAGCCCTTAAGGATATGACGTCAAAAATAAGCTTTATATAGTTTAAAGCCCGAAGATAGTTCAAAGAAAAATAAACCAAAATAAGATAATCACAAAAGAAAATAAGATTTTCATCGTGTGAACACAGACTAAGAGTAGCTGTGTTGAGAGCACTTTGAGAAAAGTTTAGTAATTTAAGGGTATCATAAAAAAATCCAAGAAAAATAGAGGTTGAATTGATTTCCAATACAATTTGCATTTAAAAGCTGCTTGTTTCTATTTCATATAAAAGTACTTGGTACGCATAAGTTACTTTGACAAATAATTTAATTAAAAAAAAAAAACAGAAAAATCTAGGAATACTAATTGTTTTAAAAAATAAATATGAAAATTGAACTAAAATCCAAGTGAAAAATTTTTAAGCTAAGTCTCAAAAATTAAGCTAAATTTTAGCTTTAAAAAAGCTAAAAATTTTTTATTTTAAATGAAAATAGATAATATGATAAAAACTGAATAAGTTTTATATGAATTTTTATTTTACCCGTTATCTTTAATATATTGGCATAAGACCTTACACGATTTATAAAGGAAAAACTATTTTATTTTATTGTTTTATTAATTTTTAAGAACCATTTTATGCTGTAGGCTTGGCAGATATTATATCCCTATTTTATTTTATTTAATTAAATTCGAAGTTAATTTGAAAGAGAAATTTAAATGTCTCAGTTATTTTAAAGTTTTAAATATCAAAAATAAAAAAATCATTACGCAAATAAATAAAAAATTATTTTTTTTTTAATATCTTATGAAATAAGAATGAGAAAATCTTTTAAATTTTGTACTGCAATCGATACTTAAATCCTACAGGGAGTTTTTTTTAAAGAAAAACATTTAATTCAGTTTGATTCCTTTAACACTTTCTTACATAAAATAAAACAAACCGAAATTGTTCAGAAAAGAAATTCGAAATATTCCAATTTCGAATAAAACTTTTCTGATTCGGAATACAAAACAATATTTATCAGGTTTAAAATACTTATAATTTGCAATAATGATATAGGTTTTCATTCATAGTAAAAGTTATCAATCAATACGATCTACTACGATCTACTTTTGTATTAAATAAATAATAATTCGTATTTAAACTTACGTGATATCCTTTTCAGTGTTCTTTTGTGAGCGATTCCTTAAAATAGAATTTAATTCTTTCATAATGCCACTGCCCTTACGATCGAATTCTGAAAATAATTCATTATCATCAATGTTATTTAAATCGGAACCACTGCGACTTTTAATTGAAGCTGATCTGTAAAAAGTATTTACAAAAATAAAATTTAATGCATTACTAAACTAAAATCATATACATATGTATGCTTGTATACAGTGCTACAAAATAGCGTGAATTTAATTAAAAATAAAAAAAAAATTAAATAAAAATACAAGAAAAAATTCATTTAAAGCTGAAATATTATATGAATTACTCACTTACCTATCAATTGAGTCCATACTACTGGCTACATCGAAATCCATCATTAGATCATCCGAACAAATAGACTCACAAGGCGATAGAGTATCTAATGATTCAGCTCTTTCCATTACGGCTTTACGCAAAGACAGTGGTGTTCTTAAACTCAGTTCCATGGCCTGATGTAGAGCACTGCGTGATTTATTAATGGAAGCACGCATCGAACCCATACTCTCCATTAATGTGGGAGTATCTGTTTTATCGCGACGTGAAGTACCACTCTCTGCTCCACCTTCTTGTGATTCCTGATTGAAAATTAAAGCTGGCTGATCGGCTATTTCATCATCAATCAAATTACCACAGTCGGAAAGTGAGAGCGAGTGTGAGGCATGTGTGGGTGTACCAGGCGATATGGGACTGGCCACATCCAATTCAGGTGAAATTTCATCAATATCTTTTTCTTGCAGTTCCTCATTCATTTTGTGTTTCTTTTGCTTACAAGCAGCCTCTTCCGATTCTGTACTACTCACCAAACTGTCTGTGGGTGAGGTTTCATCATCCAACAGAAATGTGCTGCCCTCCAAAGCCATTTCGGCAAATTTGGTTTCATTTAAAGTATTGCAAAGTGACTTGGGACGTTCAAATCTTTCATTATCCAAATCATATATAGTCAATGAGCTATTGGGTTTCGCATTATTATCAGTTTCATCATTTAGATTGAGCGTTACAGGTTCCGTGAGTGAGGCTTTAAAAAATGAAATTCCAGTAATTAAAACCTGGTTGGGTTTGGATTAGAAAAATTATTAACTTACATATTGTGCTTATTGGTGCATCCGTGTTTAAGGTGACCAAATCATCGTCATTCAAATCAAATGACAGTTTATTATTATTTTCTTTGCGTTCTTCTAACATTTTATTGTCCTGCTTATTACTGTCTTCACTGCTACTCAGACTTAAGTTGCTGAAATCATTTGCCGCCAACGACTCACCAGCATTACACCAAGACGATATAACCGAACTGTTAGGTGAAGATGTTTTACTGGAGCATGTATTGATTTCCTTAAACTGACGTTCCTAAAATTAAATAGAAATTGAACGAAAATTTTTTTAAATTCCTTTTTTTAAACACTATTTTTTGTTGGGCTTACTTTGTAGGCCTTTTCGGTAGCTGATCTATCCAAATGCAGTTTTTCCTCATCCACAGATTCACTATCTTCCTCTGAAGGCTGTCGGTTTATTAAATGTGCAATCGTTTGAGACTGTGGCTTTTCACAGGCTATAGTTTTAAATTTTAATCACTTTTTAATTCTGAATTTTCACTTTTAAAATTTCCTTTAAGAACTTACCCCTTTCCTTATTTTCTTTATGTTTGGCAACTGAATTACGCAGCTCATATGACTCTCTGCTTAGAACAGTATTGGAACGTATTAAACCACTTAGGGGCAAGGGAACAGTTTGGTTTTCTGCTGGTAGCTTTGGCAAAGCCAAAGGCTCAACAATGGAACTACTTTCACTGGAAAGTGAATCATCTAAATCTTTAACATCAAACCTATGGGGGCCTTTCATAACCATTTGCAAATTCCTGGGTCTACCGCGGCACAACTTTGGTGAAGCAGTGCGTCTAGCCGAACTATTACCACTGGATGTTGAACTGTCTAAAGCCATATCTAAACTGGCTATGCCCGAATCGGCAGATATTTCACGACTGCCGCTAAACGTACGTCTGGTGCTATTTGTCATATGCTTTGCTTGTTTTGCATCTATACGTTGTGATAAGCCCTGCCCCGACTGTGCCACCGTCAATGGATGACGACCTGTTGAGTGATCTCTTGTGCGTGTACCCGCACCCATAGCCGGCGATGAGACATACGAGTTGTTTGCTGGTGTTGTAGGTGTGGTAGCATTAATACTAATGGCTACAGCAAATTCTGGCTTTGGCAAGCTGACTGTTTGTAAAGTGAATTTCGAATATGCTGTTGCCATTGATGTTGCAGCTACTCTGGGTGTTGGACGTAATCTACATGAAATGTGGAAAATAATTGAATTTTTTTTAAGTGTTTTGTAGATGTGTGTGTATATTTCTGCTTACAAGTCTATTTTTAAAAGCACTTACATGACATTATTTTGGTATAGACCTGTTGCCACATTATGATTGGCACGGGCATTTATATTACTGCCGCTTATAGTAGTTGTTTGTACATGTGGCGGCTGTTCAAAGAATTGGCGTCTATCATACTCGATAGTGCTATTTTGTTTTAAATTGAATGTTATCGTTTTTGTTTGAGTGTTTTTTGGTGCTGCACCCGATTCCGTATCGCTTTCATTTGAAGATGATGTTGTTCTGCCAGCATGTGCACTCTTTGAACGACGTTTTACTTCAAAGAAAAAAAAAAAAATTTAAATAAAAACAACAAAAATTAATAAAAATATGTTCAAAGTAATAAAAAAAAATTTTGTTTTTTTTTTTTTTTTTGATAAAATTATTATCTAAAAAGGGAACGTTTTTAGTGAGGTAATGGTGAAGTCGAATAAATAAACTTGCTATTCTATTCTGTTTACTATTTCTTTGATAATGTAGATAATGGAGTGGTTATTAATTAATATACTATATTTATTTATATAATTATTCAACGTTTTAAAAATATGTATGAAACATTTTTATGCAAAAGAAATTTAATTTTTTCTGGCTTTCTTTTAATTCGATTTGCGAAAGTTAGCGACAGACAGGTAAAGTTTAAAATCATTAATCCGGCTGAGTTTCCCTTGCATGTGCTTATTTTTTACACTATTTCTGTAGCTTAAATATCAGGAGAAAAGCGCCACCTATTGGGAAGTAGCAGAAAAGATCTAAACCTACTTAGCGAAGACACTCACCACACAATCAATATGGAACGATGAGACAATTTCTGTTGATCATTCAAAGCTGAAGGTATAACTCTGCCTTTTGTATGATTCATTCACAGCAACTTTTTTCATTTCTAAGGCGCATAATTATAATAGAAAAATATATATATCGTCGCAAGAATTAAAGAACGCTGTAACTGACAAAAAATCGAAAATACGCGCCGATTGCTCCCAGTCCCAGATTTCTATGATGAAAATAAATTTACTTACGCCGTCTGCGTTTTGAAAAATACAAGTGTCTTTGTTCTACTTTCATACACTTGTCAGTTACAGCGTTCTTTAATTCCATCGACGATATGTACTATCCTTTCCAGAAAATTCTAATACAATGCACTGCATTAGTAAAGGTTTACCCCTGAGTATTGGTCTCAAATAAAAAAATATATCTTCCCAGTTATAGAGTATAATTGGGATATGGAAGCAAAATAATTGACTAATTAAATGCTACAGTATTCCAAGGATAATTACGTCGACAAGAATTTCAAAATTTTTTGGCAATTGTGCGTGGAAATTATTTAAACGAATACGATAAATTGCCTCTTTAAGGCAACTATACAAATACGCTTAATTGTCTATATACACTGCCGTCAATACATGTGAAAAGAAAGTAAACTTGGTAGACTTTATGTTAAGTGCATAAGACTCGGGTTCGAGCCTCAGGAGAGGTGTGATCAATTTAATTTTGTTTTTATCAGAAAACGCTTTAATTAGATCAAAGTTAACTGGTAGACTTTAATTGTAAGGTTGTATCAAAAAAGTAGTTTTAAAGTAAATTTAACGGACATTTTATGGTTATATAAACACAGTTGAGTTAAGCTGCACTTTTTAGAAAATAATTATTTTGAGTAATTAAACGAGGAATTTTAAGTGAAATTTCTCTTTGGGAAAAATATATTTGAGGCAATTAAACGAGTGGCGCAATTAAGCGAAAGTTATTTAACCGTGGAATTTTATTAGAAATTGGTAAGAAAAAGTATGGGAATTTAGAAATTGAAGTAAATAAAGTGAAACGCAATTAAGAGTGGGACAATTATTCGGGGAATACTGTATTTATCGAGTTATTTAGGTTTTTATTTCTTTGCCTCGTTCTTCTCTACCATATAAATATGTACATATATACGTTCCAAGTTTTATTTCTATAACATCAATAGGTTCTTAGTTATATGTGTGTTTTCAAGTGGGTTAGGTGAGCTGTCCCTTGTTTTTTTTTTTTAATTTTGACTATTTTTTGTAGAACACACCTACCAAGTGATATTTGTTTGTGAGTTAAGGATATAAATTTTATGGTCAGTCATGTATTTTTTGACTGTGTTTCCAAATTCAATTATAATTTAATACAATAATTCAATTATAAGTACAAAAATGTCTCTTTAATAAATGGTAGCATTTTATTAAAATGAATAATTGCAGGCCTTTCTCTAAAAATTAATTTTTTTTTTCTTTTTTTTTTAATAAAACTATTTGAGTTTTATCATATGCTAGAAAAACGTTCATGTTAAATGTTCTCCTTTATAATATAATTTAATGAATTTCCTTTAACCACTTACAGTTGCTAACCAATACTCCTTTAGAGTTATTTCCACTACCAGTGTAGTTATTATTCTCTATATTATCATGAGATTCCCTTTGTTGACGTGAGGTTATATCAGTCGAAGAGGGTCTATATGTGCCACGAAAACCAAAACGATTTCCAGCCCCTGGTAAAACCATATTTGTTGTAGGTGTACCAATACCAACAATACTTTGATTTGTTTGTATTGTGGCAGCAGCAGCTGCTCCCATTTTTTCGAAATGTACATTATTCAGTAAATCTAATTAAATTGAAACAGGAAAAAAGCAAAAAAAAAAGAATAAAAAAAAATTATTTTAAAATTTAATAAAAATAATAAAATAAACTAAACCACATACACAATGGCGTAATACCATAAATTTCAATAACAATAAAAACATACATGGTATATATGTACATTTATAGATAAACAAAGAATAACTGTATATTGGGTCATTTACACTGGTTTACTCACCTGCATTACCATTATCATCCCTAGTGAGTAGTGTGTCTGTGCAATTTTTATTGTTCGTATCTATCACAGTATCTGTTTTGTTATAACCACCATCTCCTTTATCATAGTCAACGTTTGCACCACCAGTAATAGTTTTTCCTGTGTTTTCATTATCGTTGGCATTACATTTATCCTGTTTCTTAGAATTTTTGCCATTCTCTCCCTTTTTCAATTTCTTTAGTTTCTTTGGCGTTGTTATGAGAGTCTTGCGAAAGCCAAAAGACATGGCTGTGCCCTTCGTTTGTATTTCACCTGGGTTGTTTTTCTTAGAGTTCTTTTTACTTTCGGCTTGACCCTAATAAGAGAGTGGGGATGAGCTTATTAAAATATATGTATTTTGAATAATATTTTATTTAATTTTTTTTATTTTCTTTTCAATTAAACCACTTAGTATGGACCTCAAAAAACGAGTCTATTTAAGAGAAATGTCTTTAAAATACGAATGCTTTTGTAATATGTTCAAGTGTTTATAGAAAGTTATATGGGCAATTTCAAAAATTTTCGACATTTTGATATTTTTTTTTCGAAATTTTTTTTTTGGATGACACGAATGACGCTTTGGTCACGTGAAGGGTAATATTTTAGCATACCAAAACAGTTCGCGTTAATCATTTATTGCAAACGGCGCGAAAGTTATGGAGGTTTTAAGTTTTAAATTTCTTTAAAAAAATTTAAGGTTAAATATATTGGTTTATTTTAATAAATGTTGTATGGATGCATGATGCATGCATTTCAAATTCATCAGTGCATTCCCAATTCATCAATGCACTGATAAAATACATAAAAATATCAATTAAAATTAAAATTTCTTAACATTAAAAAAGGCGAATTTTTGCAAAAATATGAATGTTTCACCGATTGTTATAATACGTGTTTATATAACGCATAACTAATTTGCAGAAAAACAATGTTTTAACTTGCAAATTTAAAAAATAAAAAAAATTATATAAGAATTATTTTTGAGGTTAGGATTTTTTTTTTTTTGATCTGTAAAATTTAAAATCATGAAAATTTTTTAATGCCTATTCGGTTTTATTATCAAGCTTAAAAAAACCTATCATTTGCTGTTAATCGCGGCGGAATCTATACATAACTGCAGATGTCACAAAGCAAAATGTGTTTGAAGAAAAATGCCACAGTACCCTCTAAATATGGACCGAATTCAACCGTGTTTATATATGATCTTTAGTTCACCGCCGCACTTCATTTCCAATACTTCACATTGATTTTAAACCACGGATTAATTAAAAAAAACGCGAAACAAAATCATGAAATTTCGCAAAATTTTAATTTTCTTTATAAAATTTTTGCGTTTCAAAATATTTTAACGCCTTCTTGACGTTGAGGTGCCATTCATTAAGAAGTTTAGATCACGCAATGCATAAAGCAGTTTTCAATATGATTGCAAATGTCAGGCGCGAAAAACTGTCATTTTTGAAAAATTTACGCCAATTCTATAAAAGTTTGAGGTCATCGTTCTCAGCAACTAGCAGCCTGACATCGACGTGATATCTCGCAAATTTTAGCAAATTATACCATCTTTTAAATAATGTTGACGAAATGCAATTTTCTTGAACGGCGCAAAAACGCTATAGAAAAAACTGCGAAAATTGAAAAATCGGAAAATTTTGGTTTCAAAAATGAACCGCTGTACAACTTTTTCCCAAATAGTAGTATGGGCATAACTTTTATAGTGTAAATATCTACTAAGTCTAGTGACTTTATTTTATATCAATGAGCATCGGAAGTTTAAAACTAAAAGTAGAAAAGTGATGAAATATGAGAAAACTCTTGTAAATTTCAAGCCTGTTTTTGAGTTTTTCAATATTTGAGTGCCCATAACTTTTAGAGATAAAGAACTGATGGTCTGAAATTCTGAATTTCCCAGTTTTCTAGTGTGGCCTACCATTCCCTTTTGACCGTTTTGGTCAATTCGAAAAACTGGAGAAATAATAAGCATCTGAACTCAGTTTCAACAAATGTTGAAAATTTTTGAAATTGCCCATATACATTTTCCTGAGAATTAATATCCGTTAAGGAATATGTATAACAGTGCCAAAACTAAAATACTTTTTGGTACCGCTACGAAAATCTCGTCAAAACTTCACCAAAAACATGGACCTTGAATACCGGCAACTAATGTTCATAACTAAAAAGTAAAAAATGGCACACTTGGGATACGTGAATGAAAGAAATTCCTGTTAGAAGAAAAACATTCAAGCCCTAATAAGATATAGCAAAGAACAGAAACTGTCTTCTTTTATTTGGGAGGTGCGTGGTATAGTGGTTAAAGCGTCGCACAACAACTCAAACGGCCCAGGTTCAAATCCCAGCAGAGGTGAAAAATAAAAAAGTTAGTTTGCGGTTTTTTTAAAACTATTATTTAAAAAATAATAGGTCCCTCCCCCCCCCCTCCCCCTTCAAGAAGACCATCTTTAAAGAAACCGCTCCCCGACATTCCACTCTATTCCACCTTAACCAATGTCAACAAAATAATGAATAATCAGGAGAAAAGCACCACCTATTGGGAAGTAGCAGGTAGCATCTAAACCTACTAAACCTACTTATTGAAGACACTCGCCACACAATCAACATGCAACCATGAAGCAATTGCTGCTGACAATTCAAGGTGAAGGTATAACACGGGCCTTTGAATCATCAATTCACAGCAATTTGTTTCATTCCTAAGTCGATTAATAATAAAAGGAAAACAAAATATACGTTCTGTCCTTTCCAATAAACAAAAAATCCAATACAATGCAATCCAAAACTAAGATTTACCCCTGAGTATTGGTCTCAAATAAAAAAATAAGAACAAAAAGTGAAGTGAGAGTATACCTCCTACAAACACAATCGAGAAATTTTTTATCAGTCTGAAAGTCACTGTGTGATTGGTTAGCGCTGGTTAATAGATAGGCATGAAAGACGGTGTACAAAAAAAAAAAAAAAATACAATCGCCTTTTAAAAGTAAAAAAAAAACAAAACCAGTAGTGTTTGAGCTTTATATTTGAAATTTAATTAAATTTAAAGAACGAATTCTTTTTGTTTAAAAGCACTTTCATCTTAAAGCCAACTGAGTGCAACGTTTTGCAGAACTGACACATCACAAGTAAACATAGAATTATATAATCACTAATATCCAAATACGGTAAACTTTTAAAAATTTATAAAACCTTTAGGAGCTACTCAATCGATATATACCATTGAGTTTTGATAAGCGATCGCTTGCTTGTTCCCCTCATGTCCTACAATCCAGCAAAATTCTATGGTGTTGTGATTCAGTATACGAGTATGTTCTCGCAAATTCTAAATGCCACTTTCTCCCCAATTTGTAAAATTCTACCGATTCCTAAATTTTCTACAGAAAAAAAATTATTGATTTTTTTTCCAATTAACTTGTTAATTGAAAAATAAATTTGTTTTGATTAATAATTTAATTGATTTAATTATCTTTTTAATGTTTTTTACAATTTTACTTTAAATACCTTAAATTAGTATTACAATCAGCATAATTGATAGCATTAATTTGTTTCCTGGTGGAATAATAAACAATTTTTTAATTAATATCACAAATATTTTAATTGAAACACATTTTTTTTCTGATAGAGAACGGATATGATAATTTTTTGCCCTGAGCTTAGAAATTTAGACAATGCACCTGTGCACTAAACACGTATTGACAGCAATTAAGTCACGGCACAAATTAAAATATTTTGAAAATAAATGTGGGAATACCAAAAAAGCAACAGTTTCAGGTAAATAATTTGAAAAAAAAAAAAAAAACACAATATTTTTTATAAAAGTCTAAAGGGGGGACAAACTGCTCCTTTAAGAATGTATTAAATAAATACACATGTACCAAAACAAAAGGTCAACAGAACTGATTGTTTTTGTGTCCCCAAGTATAATAATACAGATCTGAAACATTGTCTTATATGTCACGGTCATTTGTGATTACATTTTGGGAGAACAGCGATCGTATATATTTTTAGATTGTGCTTAAAGCCATAAAGACTGTGCAGTGAATATGGTGTAAGTGTGGATTTCTTGATAAATTTATATGGAACCACTTAGGCTGACAGACACCATTAAAAAGGCCTTAAGTCTATACAAATAGAATCGAAAGGGGAAACAGATTTTTAACTAGGAAAACAATAATATGCAATATGGAATAAATAACACAAAGAAAAATTTCAGTAATAGTAAGTACTAATTTTGATCACTAAAATTACTTTCATAGTTAACCCTGCGGAAAATTCTACGATAAGTAGTCTAAACGTACTTGTCACAAGACTTGTGAAAACGTAAGTAATGCCAAAGGCTTGAGGTAGAGACCGCTGAAATATCGACATATCATTTGACTGCTTTAAGGTGACTACAACAAACACTAACTAGAATTTATTCAATTGAAAGCTTCTGGAGAGCTTTCCAACACTAGTTTCATGATGTGTTTTTAAGAACACTAGTTGGAACAAGTATGTATTTTTGTAAATAGCAGTGAACCGGTTAGTTCAGGTTGGATTTAAAATCTATTATTTTTTTTTATTCATTTGGTACTTAATATAAAAAGCCTTCAATGGCCAAATACATATTACAGTGTTATATATACATAGTTTTATGTATATTATATTATAGGCTTCAAAATGGCGTGAATTGAAGACCTACTATCATATCGCCTTACAAAAGCCGTAAGTACTCTACATATAAACTGTTAGAATTTAAATCGGTCTACATCATTTAGGAACTAGTCATGCCACTAGTGTGGTGTCAGTTCATTTTAATATAGTGATGTTATAACTGTCAATTTATTTTCTGCTTGATTTAAAAATAATGGTTATCTTCAAAAGCTTTCCATCATACCACCTCAAATATATAGTTATAGTTTTCTTTAATCAAAGAAGACCCCGGCATTGACGAAATCAATCGATTTTAAGTTATTGGTGCTATATTGCATAATTTGGTTCTAAAATTTAAGAAACAAGATGGACCCATTTTTATGATTTTTAAACAAAAAGGTAGTAGGTAGGTCTGATGGCTAGTTAATCATATTGTGATCAACTACAATTAGCACAAGGTGCCGTTTTGATACCTGATGAAACTATTTGCGTTTCAGGTACAAAGGATGCAATACTCTCTAAATTTTGTTAGTGGTATAAAAACACCTTTTAAGAAGAGGAAGACGAGGAAAAAGAGGAAGAAGGGAAAGACAAAGATAAAATTCCAAAATATGATGATGACGATGACCAAGATATTAGAGAGAGCAGTGATGTTGATCCAAAGCCGCCTGCTAAATGGCACATGGCCAGATCATTAATTTAATTATTTAAATTATTTTGCTTAAAACTTTTCCCAACTAACATTTCAAAATCATATTTTTTTTTTTCATATTTTTATAATTTATTTTTCAATGTTTCTTCAAGACCAACACTGAACAAAATTGGTACATAAAAAATGAGAAGTAAATTAATATTAAGCTTAAAAACGCAAGTTTTGCAGCATTATGGTTGTTTTCTTTTCAAATGAAATTTATTGAAGAAACTGAGAAGCACATTATAGATCAAATAGAAAGCAAAAAAGTCTTAGTTTTATGGAAAATATTTTCAAAAAACATGAAAAACACATAATTTTTCCAACATTTTGCTTCATAAGCACCAAATAATTTTCTAAATCAATTTTTTTTTTTTAAATGTTAATTGTTATATAAACAATATGCTGAAAATTGGCATTTGACTACAAAGTTCGAAGGTCGATAAAAAAAAATTCAAAATAACCTAAACAAACGCTGCGATATTGGTCTTTTAACTTAGCCTCTATTTTCACCCTTCACTCTCAGAATCGACCTAACTTTTGCTAACCTGAATTGGTTCCACAGTGTTATAGGACCGAACCGAACTTATCTAAGTTGGAAAAAGAACTACAGCCAACCAGAGCTGGCTATATGGTGAAGTAAAGCTAGGCGATCCAGGCTTAAGCACTGTGCCAAACTATCAAAAAAGGTACCCCAAAAAATTTCAAACGTCTGACTGCCAAACCTGGGCAATAACAAAGAAAATTATCTATTGTCTCCCTCTCCGAAGTATTCCCGCAACTTCTGCAGTGAGAGTTAAAGGGCAGACCCAACCTTTCAGCGTGCTTACCGACCATCCAATGACCACATAATCACCGCTGCTCAACAGAAAATAGTGATTACCAGTATGTTATTTTGTAAGAGAGAAATTGTGCACAATTACTTACTCGTGCGCATCAATAATGCATGATTTTTACATGAATAAAGCCTCTAAAATGCAATAGGAATGCAGAATTTATAGCAACCAGTATGCGATATTTGAAAGTTTGCAGCATATTTGAAAGTTTTAGTATGAAAAAAGGAAGTTTTGTATGAAAAATATTATACTGCTTTCATTATTGCTTACAATTTAACTTACTGCCACCAAATTTTAAAAATTTTCTGCTTTTCTTAGACTCAGATTGACTAGGGATCGCCAAAATTTTCAGACTATACAATTTTTATTTGACATGATTGCTATTTCAGTTTTAATTTTGATTATAAATTTATTGATTTAAATAAGAGTTTGTTTTAGATTGTCAATGACGCTGTTTAATTCTTTTTCGACATACGAAATACAATATTATTCAGAGAGTCTTAGTAAGAAAAAAAAGTGGAACAAATTTTGTTTAAAGATTTTGATCAAATAAGGAAAATTATTGAAAATAATAAAAAAAAAATCAATATTTAAATAAATTTCTACTATTAGAAAATACATACATACCACCATTGTAATGTTAGAGTGCTTTAATTTGTGATGATTGAAGGTATGATTACAATTATTATATACAATAATTGGTATATAAGAAGAGTAAATTGGAATTTTTGTTTTTAGTCTTAAATATTGAATTTCTCCTTTCGTTTCACAAGACTGTTAATTTATGTCAGAAAGCAAAAAGAGGCTAGGCAATACCCAAAATAGCCTTCACCTTCATCTTGTTGCATTTACGTTGACCTGTGAAATTCTATTGTTTCAACAGAAGGCTTATAATGTCAAAGGAAATTTGTAAAAATTTCATTCACAAAATCAGTCAACCGAAGCTAATCTGCAAAAGAAATTTTTTAAACTCAAATATTCAAAACATGCGTTTTTTCGAGTAAGAAATCAATATTTCAATAGGTATTTCTTGATGTAACATTTGTAATGTAGGCTACCAATACTTATTTTTTTATTTTTCTTTATTTTTTTGGTAAAATTATTTCAAAGGCTTTATGGCCTTTATGTAAGAATAGTAATAAAAAATATAACAGTTTTTTGGATATTTTATTTTATTTTATTTATATTGCAATACGAGAGACGTCAATGTGGCGACACACGTCAATTTAATGCACTGCAAAACAACTGATGACTAACACTTCTAACTGGTATTGAGGTGAACAGATGGTGGAATCCATTTTCATACTTTTACCGTATAAATTTCAAAATAAAAACAAAACTAACAATAACAAAAGAAAATAAAAACAAAAACAAATACGTAGTGGAAAGTGAGTTTAAGGGATAATGCACTTGACACAATCCACATAAATTACAGAAGAAAAATAACGAAAACCCAAAAAGAAGGATTTAGAAAAGTGTATTTGAAAACTATTCTCAATGTATTATTCTCGTACGAGTATGTATACTATGATATATGCAAGTGGTATAAATTTTAATTTATACTCGTATATGTATATGCATATACTTTTGAAGGCTTTAAGCCGGATTATAGATGTATAGAGAAATAAAAAGTCTGCTTAAATACTTAAACAAAATCCATCAAGTAGGTTTTACCATTTCGTCTTCTGTGTCAAGTGATGATGATGCTATTGCTGCTGTTATTTCAAGTAATTCACTGTCGTTATCATTTAAAAAATGCTGCTGCTCTTGCTGCTTTATATCAAGCTCCTCGTATTCTTCTAGATCGATGACGAGGTTTTCACATTCATCCATCTTGTAGGTAGATTTAACTTATGTAGCCCACCGTGTAGGCGGGCCTTGTTATATTGAATTTTCAACCCTATAGCCGTTTTGTAAAAATTTTTTTTTCGTTTAGAATTTCAACAAAGTTTTTCTTGTTTTTTTCACTTTTCAAAATATTAACAAATTTTTAATAAAAATCTTCATTTAAATATAAACAATTAAGCAGTAGTAGTATTTGCTTTTATTTATTGAAACATTTCTTTTTCGTCAAATAATTTACTGCGTAGAAACACTTTTTTTTTTCTTTTTTTGGTTTTTTTTTTGACAAAAAGTCCTTGATTATAATCAACTTTTAATTATACTTTTTTAAAATAATAATACTTTTACAAATCTTTTAATAATTTTCAACTTTAACAATAACTTGAGCTTTTTTATTTTTATTTTTATTAATTTCTGCAATTTTACTTATTTTTCTCTTCCCAAAAGAAAAAGATTTTTTATTTCTACAACGACCGCCGTATTAACGTTTTATATCTTCTGTATATAAAATGTCTGTGACACTGGAAATTCTGGGATTTTTCTAAGCACTGCAATGTTTGCCTGTGTGGATTGTAAGATTTTCCATTAGAAACATGCGCATTTTAAAAAGACACATAAAACTTTAGGTTGACGTTTCAATTTAAGGGTGATTCTTAATAGTCCTGTATTATTAAAGCGACATCTGAGACTGGTTATTGAATACTACACAAGGGTTGTTGTCACAAATTGGTTGCAAAGTTAACACTTTTTTAGAACATAAAAAAAATTTCAAGACAGTTTACAACGTTAATTTTAATTTAGAAATAATCTTTAGCCAGCAACCTAGAAAAGCTTTTACAAAAGTGGTGTAAAAAAAAGAACCAATTTATTATAGAATTTTTATTTGTACACCGCAATGTATTTTTTATTCAACAACAAGTACTGGAGAAGTTTCAAAAACAGTTTCCCTAATGTTTTAATTATTAGAATAAGTAAAATTATTATTGTGACACTCAACTAGTTAGTTAAGGTTAGAGCTGAAACCTGTCAACGGTTAAAAATGGTGTCAATTAGACTCTTCCTATGACATCGTCATGCAAATCTTATTTATTTATTTATTTAATTTAAAGTAAATACAGTACAACAAGATATAATCTTATTTAACAGTACTGGTAAGATTTAGACAAAATTTATAAAAAATAATAGTTTAAAAAAAATTTTACTTTTAATTATGATTAAAGCATTTGAATAAAATATATATAAACGTAAATATCTTATGCATTACTACATGTTAAAAATTCTAAATATTGCGGTCTTGAAATGCTTAGCATTGCTTAATATTTGTATTTCGTTCGAAAGTTCATTCCAGAGACGGATTGCATTAATATAAAAATGTCTTTCCGAAATTTGTTTCCGGTATCTCATGTAGTTAATCTTGTGGCCTCTATAAGATCTTGAAAATATTAATCTTTCAAATAGATAATGAGGTTGACCGGTATAGATGACTTTGTGTAGGTATATAAGTGTACGGCATTTTAGTAAATTTTCAAAAGATATATTATAAATTTTATATGAAAATTCTGATATGCTACTATATCTGGTTCTCCCATATACATATCTCGCAATATTGTTAAACGTAACCTTCAGCCTAATCTTACTTATTGAATCGCAACTAGAAAATAATTCACTCCCATACAGCAAAGTTGGTATGATGTAGGTTTTTGCGAGTAGCATACGAACACTGAGTGGTGTAAAATATTGTGTCAGCCACATGAGCATTCTGAGCATGGCATGCGTTTTACCACAAACGGAATTCACGTGATTGGACCAGGTAAGGCTGTTGTTAAAAACCACTCCAAGATTTTTTGTACTTTGTACGGTCTCGATTGTTGTGTTATTAATTTTAATTGGTGGAAATGGTGGTGTACAGTTATATTTGCCTATTACTAAGGCCTTTGATTTCCTTGGATTGAAACAAAGACCATTCATCGGCGTCCATTTAAACACACTGGCAAGCAGCTAATGTATATTTGAACGTCATCTGCATACATATGTACTTATGTTGCAAAACTTTAGCTTAGATGGCAAATCACTAGAATAAATTGAGTACAAGAGTGGTCCAAGTAAAGAGCCTTGTGGCACGCCCTTTGATATTGAGCAGCTGTTTGATACACATATTGACTTCTGTCTCTTAAGTATGATGATATAAGTTTGACAGATGTATTCGAGAAATGGTACATGTATTTCAGTTTTTGCAGAGTATCGTATGTTTAACGGTATCGAATGCCCTAGAATGGTCCAATGTGTGTACTGATTTTAACCAAATTTATGAAGAGGGTAGGTACTGAGTTTCTGTATGGTTTATACTACCAAATCCGAAATGGCATGTGTGCGATAATTAAGCCCGAAGTCGCCTTTAAGCTGTTCTTGATATCTTTGTAAATCTTGAAAATGGTTAATCACTTAAAAATTAGGCGGATTAAGACAAGTGAGCGTGGTAACTACTATACTAATCAAATATTAATTTCTGCGTATCTGAAGAAGGGTTAAATGCAAAGTTTCTCAATTTGGTATAAAGGATGACTTTACAATCAGTAATAATCTTCACTCATAAAGTGGACGGAACTGGACAAGTGATATATTTAGAGCAGTTAAAGTTAATATTTCGAATTTGAATGTATGTGAATGACTTCATGAGCAAGGCAAATCATCAATCAGAAATTAAGCGTAATTCGACAGATGGACGTGGTACAACCTATACAAATTAAATATTGGTTTTTGTATGTCTTAAACAGTTTTAAAATTCGGTTCTTATATACAAAATATCTTTTTTTATTTCGTTTTTGGTTGGCAAAATAAGCACTGGCAGCTCAATTTATTTATAAAAAGGAAAAAGAGACAAAAATATTATAAATAGATCAAATTTATCACCGAAAACAACCTACTCAAAGTTGTTTTTTATCCAAATGTTTAGCTTTTCGTATTTTTTAGTTAATCTGCCCAGTTTTCTGTAAATCTCTTAATCTAAAGTGCTAAATTTAAACAGGCTGGTCGCCAGAAGTTATACAATTAACGATTTAAGAGATAATAGGCTTGAAGCTTTTAAATAATAATAGGCGTTCTAGAATTGTATTTGTAGCCAAAAAGTTCCAAATCAAGTTTAAAAATTTTTAGCGATAGAGTTTTAGCCTAGGAGAGTTACAGAATAAGGCCGCAAGTTCAAATCCCAACAGAAAATAAAAATTAAGAATACAAATTTGCGTTTTTTTTTTATTTTAATATTAAAAAAATTAGATATTCCCCTCTCCAAAAATTCCAATACAAGAAAAGCGGTCCCTGATATTTCACTATATTTCCACCTTTGGCATTGACATCAAAAAACGAACAATCAGCAGAAAACACCACCTACTAAGAAGTAGTAGATAACAGCTACCTACTTAGCGAATATGCTTAACACAGTCAACATCCAACAACTGATGGGGTAATTGCTGTAGAGCATTCAAGGGTATAGCACAGGTCTTTGAGTTGATCATCAAATTGACAGCAACTTCTCTTATTCGTGAGGCGAAAAGAAAACAAGAAAAAAGAAGAAAAAAACCTCCTATCATATCCTTTCCAAAGAAATTCAATACAATGCACGTGTTGGTCTTAATAAAAAAAAAAAGTTTCGTTTCTCATTTTCGTCCCCGATTTCTGCGACGATAATCGCCACGAAATACGGTGAATTTGGGAAAACGCAAATTTTATATCATTTTCCAACTGCGAACGCCAAATTTTCATTGTTTTTAAAATATTATTTAATAATGAAAACACTTTGTTTCTTTTGAAAACAGTGTTGATATTTCATCTAACTAATCCCAAACGTATTATTTAGTTTAATACATATATTAAAGGCCAATACTTGAATCCTTTTGTAGTTGATTGTCCAGTGAATCGCACAATGCACTATAGAGAGAAATCGTTCTTTAGTCGTGCCGCTCGTTTATGGAACGGGCTTTCGGAGAATGTTTTTCCTGCCAGTTACGACATCAGTAAGTTTAAATCAAATGTCCACAAGCACTACTCCCTCTTTCCCCCCTCCATAACATATTTTCCTATACCGTCCGCCTAGTGGCCGTCTCCTGAGTGCTGGCCTTAATGAAAGGAAAAAAAAAATTAAAAACTCAAAGTGCTTGTAATTTTTTTTCTTAATTTTTTTCCAAAAGAGACCTATAAATTTAAGCCCTAAGTATTGTTGTTACATATATACATACATAATTAGCCATCACAAACCTGTGTCAGGGTTACGGCCTAGCTTCGCGCAGCATTCATGCTGTGTGTGTTAGTTTTTATTAACGATTACCGGGACCTATAGTTTAAAGTCGACTCGGAAGGACGGATTTAAGAAGCTTGTTCATGGTAATCCATTACTTTTAGAGTTTTTTCCAGAAGACTGCTGAGAGATAGTCGCCGAAAGAAATAGCTTTTTCATATTTCTTTTTTTGTCGAGATGTCAGAGCTGGGCTCATGTCTTAATAAGCCAACACACTAACACCACTAGACCACTGCGACTTCAGGCTACAAGTATTGTTGTTACTTTTTTTATAGTAAAAAATACCCTTTCTGAGATTTTGCTGTGAATAAAAAATTAAAGAAGACATCGCCTACTCAAATCTAAGTATTTAAATGGTTCTAATTATTTGATCAAGAATGTAGGTATTTTATATAAAAATTATATATTTTTTTTTTCTTATCATTAGAGGCAAATTATTTTTGTGTACCTATTATTTTGGCCATATGTGTGTTGTACGATAATTTATAACTCTTAAGTGTTTTTTTTTATATTTTTAATTCTTTGTACATACAACTAACTGGAAATACATACATACCTCTTTATCTGCAGCCATTATATTTTGATTAGTTAATAAATATTTTTTATATTTCTTTTTATTGTTTAGAAAAGAATCAATTAACGAAGTGCCATCTTGAGTGATATTATCTGTGGATTGTTGTTCTATTTCCAAGTCTTGAATACCAGCTGCACGTTCACGTTTCCTTTTGTTTTGATGATACAACAGTAGTTGCGTTAAATAAGAGGGTAATTCAGCATAAAAATGTTGATTATTTTTATTACAAACATTATTAGTAGTGGTGGTGGCATCATTACAATTGGCAAGATTGATATCGGCATAGATTATGTTTTCTTTTTCTGTATTACCTTTATGACTACGATTGTTGTTATTTGTTTTATCATATTGCGTTGAGGAGCATTTAATAAACGTTTGATATTTCTCATTATCAACGTTATTTCTATTGCTTTGTTTTGTGTTAGCTGAGATAGAGTTGTCATTAGTTGAAGTAGACTTTAAGACGACAATATCGTCATAGACCTGGTTCATATTGTTGTTGTTGTTGTTGGCATTGTTATTGTTGTCTTGTTTTACTACTACATCATCAATTGCATCATTGCTTTTGTCATCATTGTTAACAAACTGCTGTAGCTGCTGTTGTTTTTCATTTTTTACACTTTTTGTAACTGTCCAATGGTCCAATGATTGTAAACAAGTGTTTTCTTGGATAAAGTCATCATCATCAGCATTAACATTGTCGTCGTTTTCTTGCTCTGGAGTATACTCGTAGTGTTGTTCTTTTTGTGGTGGTTGCTCCTTCGTTGTCGTCTTTTGGCTGCCACTTCTAATGACAACAATGTCGCCAACATTTCTTGTTGTGGTTGCTGTTGTTGCTGTTGTTGTTGTGGCACTCTTGATGGCATAGTAGTCGCATAATTGATTTCTATGCTCATCCTTAAAAGCAATATACTCAGAACTTTTAGTGATTTGACTTAAAATATGGTTTGCTGTTGCCAAATCTTTTTCAGATATTGCAATTGTTAAACCTGTAGGATTTTTCGATATACACTTGCCCATTAGATTCTATACTTTATTATGATGTTTTCTCTCATTCATTCATGCCTTCGTTGTGCCAAACTAATGATAATGTTTAAGGTGTTGCCCTTTAAAAGCTACCAAATTGCCTGCTATAAAAAGGCTTATATATAAGTAAGCAAAATGTAATTTTATCTCTACGAGTATCTCACAATGCAATCAGCCTCGTTTTATTTTTTGTTCGTTTTTCTTTTTCTTTATTTTGTTCACTTGTTTGCTTTTGCTTAAGAACTGATTTCGATTTGCTGCTGTAAATGGTTACATTCGGTTGTGAATTCATGTGTAATTTTCCTTGTTGTTGTCTGTCGTTGTTGTAATGTGGTTTAGACTTAAAGATTTTTTGGTTGACTAATAAACTTTTGTTTTATAAGATGTTGATACCACTGATGATTATGTTGCTATTGTTGTTTCTAATATTGCACAGCCATAAAATGCTTAAAAGACTTTTTGCTGAAATATTATTTGTTTAACTGAAATGAAGAGACAAAGGAATAGAAATTAAGAAAAAAAGAAGTTAAAAGCAAATGAAAGTTAGTAATACACTCATAGTAAGGTAAAGTCTAAATTGATAGCACCCTAAAAAATTAACACAGTGAACAAACTTTTTTACAGAGCCATCACATTCAAAAGTTATAGAAGGTACGCTACTCAAGTAACCAGTAGTTTTGTTGGTTTCAGTTTGAAATAAAAGCATTGAATTCCATTAATTCTTCTACGGAAACATAAATATCATTTGCACAAAATATGTTTAAATTAATTGATAATAACAAGCCATTAGCAACTTGCACTAATAATGCTACAGCTATAGTTGCTCGAACGAATGGCTTTGTAGAACAATTCACTGAAGCAGGAATAAAGGTGCAAATTTTCGGTTGCAATAACCCATCAGCAAAACTTATTTCCAAAAACAATTAGTCTGTCTGAAGCAATGAACACTAACTGCACTTTAAATAATAGAACGTTTAAAAGGTAAACATAACACGCCATACTCATAGAGAAGCAGTTGCATTTCGGAAAGACCTAGATGAGTAGATAAGTAGTGGATGATCACCGAACTACAACTAACATGTCAGCGTTGCCGTTTTGGTCCAATCGGTAGTTTTTCGTGTTTTTAAACCGTTTGGTAGTTTGGTTTGTTTGATGCAACTTTCCTAAGTTTTAGGTAGATTTTCATGCTGAAAACACTATTTATAATTTTTAAGTAAAAATAAAAAAACCTTTTATTCCAGTAAACAATTTGCATTACTGTTAACACTGCTGAAACATTTTTGGGGCAGCTATACAAAAAAAAATATTACATTCTATTACATAGGTATTTATGATTTAAGGTAGAAGTACCTATACATACCATGCGTTGTGCCAATTTTGTGTTTTGCACTGCTGTCAAAAAAGAGTTGAAATACTGAATTTTCGGAAAACAAATTATTGCCAATTAACGTATACGTTAATTATTTAACGTATAGAAGTTGAACAATTTTTAAATTTTAGATTCGTTGATAGTTGGACAGTTGACTTGCACTGTAGATTTTAACCGCTGTTAATGACATAACGTACTTCTACCTTTAAATGCAATTAATCACCTCTGTTAAAGAAAACAAACAATAGGTCGTATTCCAATTGGCGACGTCGTCGTCGTGTAACGATATTTTTGTAATAGATTAAAGGCAAGAGAAATATTTTTTCTTTATTCTGCTACAAAAATGTCGTCTGACGACAACGACGTCGCCAACTGGAATAAGGCCGAATATGTATAGGCAAGTTTTATTAATAAATAAATTGTAGATTTTTATCAAAAACACAGATGTCGATCCAAACTGAAAATTTAGAGGACGATATTCCGACAACCAAGTAGAAACAAACAATTACAGTTTGTTTCTAAAAGTTTCTACATATATTTTAAACTTTCAGTGATGAAAACAAGAATTTAACAAAATAAAATTTAGAGCCGAGGGGCTAAAAAGGATGGTTGTTCTTCTTACGTTGTATATTCAAACATCATTTAAAACTTAATGCCAAGGAAAAAACCAAGCAAGTATTACACAAATTTTGATTGAAAATCGGTACATCAAGTAAGTATGGCATGCTGAATTAAATTTATAATGTATTGCATTGCCCACAACCTAATGTTTATGTTAATGAATTAACTGCAGAATGTTATTTAGACTCTGGCCACACAATGTTGTCACGGTTGGACACAGATGGGGCTAATGTTATGTCTGTAGATGTTAGTGGCTTGAAAATGTTAAGAGCTGATACTGATATTATTATTATTATTTTAAAATTTTTTATATTATTGAGCTTTGGTAGGCTGCAGAGGATTTTGGTAGGTTTTTTGAAATTTTTTGGTAGGAAAAATATTTCTTCTGTGGCAACGCTGTATCATATCTACTCATAGGTCCCAGGACTCATAGTAACTTTGAAAAAGAGTTGTAATGACCAGTTAAGGCTTCGAAAATGATTCAAAAAGACCCTGACCAACTGATTAGGAAAAAGATCTGGGACAACCGGTTTCTGTAATACAAGTAGTATTAGCTAGAAAGAAAATAAAGGAAACTGTTTTTTCATTTGCCTTTTTAGATACTAATAATGAAATGGTATGAAGAGTCAATTACACTTCGGTGTTTAAAAGTTACAAACATTAACACAAACGTATAATACTCCCACTATTTATTGTGATCTACAATGTAGAGTTTAAGAATGAAAATGTTATATCATTTACGATTATTTCGTTGCATTCGTATTGTTTTTAAGATTTTATTGCATATTTTGGTTTTTGTGTGTTCTTGTAAGTATTAAAATGTCTTGCATTTCAATATTGGCGCCTTGCAACACACTTAAATACAGACATTAATTTTAAGACTACACAATAGGAAAATAGAGAGCTTTAGAGTGTAGCATAGAGATGCAGAGTGAGTATGAATTCAGTGAATTGTGTTTTATATTATGCTCGTAGTTGCATGAAATTGTTTACTTGTGGTAAATTGATAAGAAATATATGAACTTTGGCAACACATATAGACAAACACATGCGCAAGTATTGTTTTTTTTATATTTTTTTGTAGAAAAATTTATCGATATTTATTTGTTTTATGTTGGTATTGCATTTTATTTTAAGTATTGGTTTATTGTTATTTACCAAATATTTGGATTTGTTCAATTTTAAAATTTTGCAAACACACGCACACATACAGGGTGTTTTTCTTAATGGTTTACAAATATAAAAATGTATAAACAATGGCAAGCTTTTTCTTATCGAAATAATACTTAGTTCTATTTATCAAACTTCTCATGTAAAGGATGGTTAAATTTTAAGAGCCGATGATGATTTTGAATGAAACACAAATTATTATTTGGGAAATTATCTTCATTTCATTTTATTTTGATAACTTGGTATGGAACAATTATGTATGGAACAAAATATCAGCCAAATGGCCGCGGCAAACTCGGCGGCAAACCTCCATCTAATCGTCCAAATTTTCCATGACACTGAGACATAATTGAGGTTTTGTGCAGTTAATGTGCCCAGTTATCACATCCTTTAACTCTTGAATTATTGCTAGCTTGTGAATGTAAACCTTTTTTTTCAAATAACCTCAATGAATGAAGTCAAACAATGTCAAAATTACATGATCTTGTCGGCCAACTGACTTCGCCACAACATGAAATAACACGGCCATGTTGAGCAAAATTGCCATTGCTTCTTTAGCTGAGTGACTAGTGGCACCGTCGAGTTGAAACCACATATTGTCCACATCCAAATCTTCCAATTTGGGACATAAAAAATTCGTTATCCTCTCACGATAGCGAACACAATTCACAATAATAGTGGACGGCCTTTCAGCAACGCTATCGCGAACAGCAGGAATATTTTCTGTAGTACGAGCTGTACGAGCATGCACTGGTGATTTTACATTTCTTACAGACCCGATTTGCTCAAAGTTTTGCAAGATTTTCCCGATTGTTCGAACATTTGGACAATTAATTTAACCGAAAATATCACGAAGTGCATGATATGCAATTTGATTTGAACGACCAGATGCTTCGAGTGGAGAATCCACTAAAACAATACCTCCTCCTCCTCTGGTGAGAATAAGATCCAAGAGGTGATTCCAGTTAGGAATTCAAGAAATATATGATCTCTATTCATATTTTACTTAATTTTAAATAGAAAGGTTTCCGGCATAAGGTCTCAGTATGGTTATGCCAGGTTTTACGAACAAATCTTGGCTTAAAAACTTTAAGGGCTCTACTTATGCAGAAATAAAAGTTAAACGGCAATCATTTGAGCGGCCAATTGGCTGAAGCACAAATTTGTATTGAATTTACATTAAAAATTTTGTTCTTCGATGAAACTCATTTATGCTTGAATGTGTCAGTAATTAAACAGAACTGACGAAATTCAAATGAGGGTAATTCACCAAATTTTGTTGAAACACCATTCCATCTAGAGACAACTACTCCTTGGGGGAGTTATTGGTTCAATGTTTAACATGTCTTCGAAAGCCTTGATAGTCAGACTGCTACTGGCAATGATGAACGGTTTAAGTGCATAATTAGCTGGCATTAATCTTGCTGACATGTGATTCCAAAAGAACGGAGACAGCGTGGTTTACTTAAGCAATAGAGACTAATTTCAAGCAATGATCCAATAAATTGACCTCTATGATTATGTGATTTAAATGCATTTGATTATTTTTTTCATTGATTACATTAAGCCACTTGTATAACTTCAAATATGCTGTGAAAACTTTGTGAAAATTGCGCCTTGTATGTGCAAGTCATGGAGACTGCTTAACTTAACTCGTATTTCTGCATTAATTTCATTAAAAATTTCTGTTCAATAAAGTTCGTTTTATTGATATTAAAAACATATATCATTATGTTCTCCTAATTGCACCAGTGTATCTCTTAAAAAGACACCCTTTACATTCCTATATACACACACATATGAACAAAAGAATAAACTGAAATAAAACAATATTGTTTTGGTTGGTTTTTTTCTTCTGATAAGATTTGATTCTCTATTTTCTTCCTTTTAATTTATTGACCAATTTCTTTAAGAAAAAAAAAATAAATATAAATGAACTTTTAAAGTTAATATCTATTATCACGACATTTTAAAAGTCTTCTTATAAACCAACTTAACAATGTGCAAATAAATAATTTAAAACAAATGCTTATGTTTTATTATATTGCTTATTAAATCGTAAAACGTTAAATAAACTGCCTTACTACTAAAGCTAGGCTATATAGATCTTACGGCTTGTAATGTCCGGTAATTGTTTGAACATGTGATCAAAATTTTGAATTCATTTGTCGAGCTCAGTTCATAATAAGAACCGAATTGTTTACAACAATCAACTACAGTATGACAGCTGTATACCACTACAAACTAAGACTATTTTGTATGACTGTATTATGTTTACAAAGCTGAAAGATGTATAGGCGAAAAGATATGATGCTATAAATATATAAAAGCCTAGAACTTCTTCAAGCGGGGTGCGTGGTATAGTGGTTAGAGCGCTCGCACAAAAGCTCAAACGGCCCAGGTGAAAAATAAAAAAGTTAGTTTGCGGTTTTTTCAAAACTATTATTTAAAAAATAAGAGGTTACCCCCCCCCCCCCCCTCCACCCAGAAGACCGTCAACAAAGAAACCGCTCCCTTACATTCCACTCTATTCCACCTTAACCAATGTCAAGAAAAAAAAAAGAATAATCAGGAGAAAAGCGCCACCTATTAGGAAGTAGCAGATAACAGCTAAACCTACTTAGCGAAGACACTCACCACACAATCAACATGCAACGATGAGGCAATTGCTGTTGATCATTCAAGGGTGAAGGTACAGGGTTATCAGATAGTCTTCAATTTTTATCCCCAATTTCGAAAATCATATCCCAAAAAATCCCCAAAATCTTGATTAGTTCATCCCCAAAATTCCCCACACAAACTGAATTAATAATTTTGCATGTATGTACATATGTTTTATTTAATTCTTTCATTTTATTCTTCTTAAACCAACCTCTTGCTCGCTTCGATGTGTGTTTCGGATCGTTATTTCGCTGAAATACTGATCGCTGTGCCATTTCATATTCAGCATAAGACATAATGATGTCGTTTGAAATATTTTATAGTATACGCCATCTATTTTACCTCCATTCTAAATAAATGTCCTGTGCCACATTATGGAAAACATTCCCATATCATAAAGTATAAGTGGAGGAGTAATTGTGGCCGGACGAAACTAAAATTAGTTTGTTTATCTACGAAAGAAGTAATTTAGCTGTAAAAAGACCATCTACTTAATACTGAATTCCTTCGCAATAAAAACCATTAAAGAAGGTGGCAGAAATATAATGATATGAGGATGTTATTATTTATATGAGAAAATAAATCAAACCAAGAGCACATGTTGCAAAAATTTTATATGAAAGTATGAGTTTTAAACAATTTTATAAGCATGATTTGAAAATTGAAATTCTATTGAAATTATTTCATCGTGTTTATATATATTATATATATATTAATTATATATTATATATATAATTAAGTAGACGAACAAATTTTAAAAATCGTTGAAAAATTGTCGATCAACCCCAATAAAACCCCATCCCCAAATGAATATTTTTATCCCCACTTCAGAAAAAAAAAATCCCCAATTTGCGGAGAAATCCCCTAATCTGACAACACTGTGAAGGTATAACAACTTTGTCTCACACCAATTTGTCTCATTCTTAAGGCGCTTGATAATAATATAATTAATAATAATAATATATGTACCAGAGATCAGCAATGAGTACTGAAAAAGTGAGTATACTCGAATCATGATTCATAATTTCTTGTACTTATACGCATTCATACTCTTGTTAATGTAACGGATACTCTACTCTTCTCAAAAGTTTGAAGTACTCATCACATTTATACTTAATAATACGTATGATGTTGTTGACTTCAACTCTCCTTAACTCAGTGCATACAGATGAGAAAAAATAAGTATGATTCGAATACAAACTGTTGAGTGTTTGCTCTGCTTACTGCGTTAGTACAAGAGTAAATTAATGCTATAAACACATTCCTAACTACCAACCATTTACCACACGACTGCAAAAGAAAAAGTTTTAGGTTAAATCATGAATCGTGTTAAATAAATACTATGTTTTGGACTACGTAATTTATTATTTTTGGTCAATAAAAAGAAAATAGATATAGTATATATTATAATTAACATTCAAAATGTAAGAATTTACATAAGTGAAAAAGTTAATGTGTATAGGAAATATTTTAAAGAAATTAAACAATTTTTAATTATTTTTTTTATTTTTATAAGCAGGATTGCAAGAGTGAGATTAAGGAGAAAATCAGTGTCGGAGGTCTCCGATTAGTTCGGAAACATAAAGGCAATAGCCCAATATTGGCAATTTTCGTTCCAATAATCTATTTTAAAAATATTGATTATAAAGATGTAGTTTGTTAAGTATACTATAAGTTTTTACAATGTAAAATTTAGAAAAAATAAAAAATATTTTTCGCCTTATTGGCAAAATACATTCAATATAATTTGAAATGTATGCTTTTGGGGATAAGCATGTCTCTATGGCCATTTCGTCTCTGCTTAAGAGACTCGTCAGGAGACTTTTTCCCAAAGGTATAAGTATTTATAGTTTTGAATAACACCTTTGGGAAAAAGTCTCATGACGAGTCTCTTAAGCAGAGACGAAATGGCCATAGAGACATGCTTATCCCCAAAAGCATACATTTCAAATTATATTTAGAAAAAATTTAAAAATATTTTTTTTTTGTTACGAATTTCTTTAGAACCTATTTATAAAAAATTAAAAAATAATCAAGGTATAAATAATAATTATGATATAATTGTGAGTATCATAATATATTCTTTTTATCTTCTTTAATACATTTCTTATAAACTTCAACTTTTTCGCTTATTTTTGTTTATTATTTGCATGTTCATTTTTGTATACACCATATAAATTTTCTTTTGTATTGTATACGTCTATCGACTAAAACGGTAAATTTTTTTTCATATGATTCGAGTCACTCGAAACAAGTGTGAGTCTCATAAGTATTTTTATAAAATTATGAATCCAAGTGAGTATGAGTTTGATGTCAACATTTTACTCATATTTATTACAACCTTTGTTAATGAATCAACGTTGTGTGAGAATGAGTGAGTCAGAGTAGTTAAATTTCAACTACTTGTACTCACTTATACTTAAAATTTCATAAGTGCTTATGAATCGCTAAAAAGCGACTCATTGCTTATCTCTGATATGTACTATCCTTTCCAAAATTCCAATACAATGAAACCCTGAGTATTGGTTTCAAATAAAAAAAAGTTGACTCAGTTGGCTATTACTTTAAGTCCGCCATTGCTTTAGTGCGATTGTGAAAAATCACCCATCACAGAGGATTTAAAAGTAAAATTTAAAGAACATAAGTATGAAATTTTAATAAATTTAGAAAAATGATTAATGCTTAGGTAATGACTACTAATAAGCAAAAAAATTTACAAATTCTGACGTATAGTTTGCTGACACACGTTGGTATTAACGAGAAGAAACAGAAGCAATTGATAAATAATAAACAAAAATATTTTCAGTTTAGTGTTTAAATAAAAAGCTAGATGATAAGCATTAACACATACCAAGCACATATAACCCAACTACCAACGATGTCGTGGAATCTAGAGTTAAATTGTTGTTTTTCAAACACGGTTTGCTGTAAACATGAGTACTTATGTACGTTTTTATCTATACAAAAGCTTCATCTTTAGTCTGGATGAACATTCTTAACAATCTTGTAAACAAGTACAGTGAAAATTAAAATAAGTATTTTGAGAAAATTAGAAAAAAAACTTTATAATATACACATTGTCGGGAGAAAAATAAAGCAAAAAATTCTTAAGTTTTAAATAGTTGTCTTGACAAGAATTAGTTGCGTTTTTTTAAAGCTGGAGTCAAATGTCAATGACACATAAATAGTGATATCTGGTGTCTTTTACAAAAATGCCAGACCATTACAAATAATGAAATAATTTTTTGCACAACCTGTTGTGGCAATCGTTTACGATAACCATGTTGCATGTGAATATACGAGTATGTATGGATTTGTCAAGAAGTTTAGCCCTCCACTGTATCTCAATTTTTTATATCCTTGTGGTTAATGGTGTTGTGGTTTATATAATAAAAAGCAACACAAAAACAAAATAAAATACAGACGTGAATGTATGTTACAAAAAATGAAGACAAACAAAAAACTACTATATTGAAAATGATAAATGAAATAATATTTATGAGCTTGCTATTCACATATCTGGTATACATATATGCCTGTATTTTACATAATAAATATGAATGTTTACATACGTGTGTTTGTTTAAGTATATGAAGGTGTTTAATAGCATTTATATGATGTCGTTTGGTGTCAATAATTTTACATTCTTTAAGCTATAGAATTATATTTTTTTATGTACTTGAATTTGTTTTTGTTAAAAAGAAAAAACATTAAATATGTTTACACAGCAGCAGTCTAAAAGGCATAAAAGGACACTGTATTTGTATGTATGTATGGTGTCTAAGTGCATGTAATTCTTGTATTTATTTATGTTTAAGTGTGTGTGCGCGTGTGTGCATATTCCATCCTTTTTTCAAACTTTCCTACATACATACATACATACATACATAGTTTATACAGAGAAGAATGATGATGACGATGATAATAACGACGATATCAGTGGTTGTTTACTTATTTGGTGCCAAAGGCATACACTTCAATTTTACTTTCTTCATTGAAGCATTAAAGTGTAAACGAAACAACGCACACAAACGTATTTGTGAACGCAAACTTATAGAATTTAATGTTGGCTACACCCAACAAGCAAGATGGCTTGATTTCGCATTATAGAAACTGTTGCTGCCAGTGTTGTTTTACATAAAATCAGAAAATTTAATTAATATTTTAGTAAAAAGAAAAAAAAAATGAAAAATCCCCAAAATTTTTATTTAAATTTTAAAAAGATTTTGAATATGAAATATAAATAGAAAAAAAATTTCTTAGAAATATATTTTCTTTATGTTTATTAATGCTTCCTGCCTCACACTGACCCACATACCCATGGTATGAGTAACTGTACGAGTAATACATAAAATATTGACTCCATAGTCATTAACTTACAAGGGCAGTTCGCAATGGTTTTAGTCTAACAGTGAAAAACAAATATTGACTAATTAAAATTATATTATTGTTCAATATAATTCCCTGAAACTTTTATTAGTCCAACGTCAGAATTCCCAAAAACGACTCATATAAAAAATTATATACTCACTGACTTAATTATATGCATTAACCCAGTGAGTTAAAATTAACTTATTATCTTCTAATTGGACGATCATCAGAAAAAATAAGAAGAAAGGTATAAAAAATTTTAATCGACCCATCAAACGGTCTGATCTCATGTCACCATTCAAAATGTTCATTACCAACAAAACACTAAACTTAAAAGTACCTCAACTTTTCCACGAAAGTAACCAAATAAAAGCAGATCTAGTTGCTTAAGAGTTTTCATTGATGGCGATGAGTTTCGCATTAGAACCAACGATGAGCTGTATGAGCTCGTCGACAGTATTTGCGTTGTTCAGCGCATTAACATATTGTTCGGATGGAAAAATCTGCTCCAGTGGGAAAAGTTTCCGATTCGAAGGTCACTGGGCGTTGACGTAGAGGACGACCATGTTTACGTTGGAAGGACCAAGTTAATGAAGCCCTGTCATCAATTGGTGTGAGCAACACGAGAAAGCGCGCGCTTAGCAAAGACGCCTGGAGACTAGTGTTAAGGCACACCGAAACCCGTTGTAAGTAAGTTGCTTAAGAGATAACGTACAAAGTAGAGCTCCAACGAAGAACAAATGAAAATTATTTTAAAATTTTAATTAAATTTAATGGCGTCTTCTTTCCCCCCTTTCTTGGGGGGTGCGTGGTATAGTGGTTAGAGCGCTCGTACAAAAACTCAAAGGACTCAGGTTCAAATCCCAGAAGAGGTGAAAAATGAAAAAGTTAGTTTGCGGTTTTTTCCAAATTATAATTTAAAAATAAGAGGTTCCTCCCCCTCCAAGATGACCATCTACAAAGAAACCGCTTCCTGACATTCCACTCTATTCCACCTTAACTAGTGTCAACGTAAAACCAATGATCAGGAAAAAAGCGCCACCTATTGGGAAGTAGCAGATAACAGCTAAATCTACTTAGCGAAGACACTCACACTCACAATGAACATGCAACGATGAGGCAATTGCTGTTGATCATTCAAGGGTGAAGGTGTAACACTGGCCTTTGTATGATCAATTCTCAGTAATTTGTCTCATTCTAAGGCGCCTAATAATAATATAATTAATAATAATATACGTACAGTCCTTTCCAAAATTCCAATTCAATGAACAGCATTCTGTAGGGGTTTACCCCTGAGTATTGGTCTCAGATAAAAAAAAAATGACAGACCAGACTATATTTTTGCATTGTGAGAAAAAAATAAAAACGTGCAAAGACATTATTATAACGAAAAATTATCACTCTTACTAGGATTCGTTCCCGGATTTCCAGAGCAAAAGGAATACCTAATTATTTGCCAGAAAGTGTCAAAAGAAAAAAACATTAAATAAAAATTAAGTTCTGAATAATAGTTTTTCATTTGAGAATATCTTTTGAATGCAAACTATTAATACACCAAACGAGTGTCAACACTCGTTTTCAATGTGTTATTAACTTGTAGCCAATTAGAAAAGCATAACCAAGAGTGGTTTGAAAAAATGCCTAACAGCCTGTTCAAAGAACACGAATGGTTTTTGACACTCGTCTTGTTATATGAGAAACTCTAACAAATTTGAGTGTTTTTTTTTTGTTATTTCACATATACAAAGACGAATGTCAAAAACACTCTGTAAGATTGGGACTTATTACCAAATGAGAAAGACATCTTAGCAAACGATAGATTTCTTGTTTACTGGGCATATAATCATTTACACAACTACACATACACATATAAATACGTGTTAAAATAAAGAAATCTACAAAAAAGCTGCAGGAATCCTTTGGGTATTATATTTGTCAGTTTAAGTGAGTGCTATGATGCAAAAAAAAAGGGAAAAAAAAAGAAAATATCCCAAAGTTACAAATGCCAAATAATATTAATACACATACACATGCATACATATGTGTCATATTTGTACATGTATTATATTATTATGTTCAAAAAAAAAGAAACATAAATGTTGATGACTTTTCAATTAGGTTTTATGACTTTTCTTTTATTTAAAGTAATGGATACACACAGGGCTATGGTTATAAAAGAAATATATATATGTATTTCAAATATTTATACGAACATGGTATATACATGTGTGTGTATGTATGTTTAGGTATATAGGGTGATCCACACGGTTTTTACTAATAAATTCCCCAAGTTTTATTTTTAAGTAAGTATGTCGGTTGTAGTTTTTTTTTGAAATATTCACTTTTCGAATATCGAATAAAACTTTTTTTTTAATTCTAATTTTTTTATGAATAAAAACTATAAAAATACTTTCTAGACCATTTCATTTATTATAATAAGTTCAAGTCGCTCGTCATTTTAATTAAAATTTTTTGAATTTACGCCGAATATACTGTGTGAGCAATGAAAATGAAAATATTGTCGTTCCACAAAATTCCTAATAAAAAATTTATTTTTCATCCGATTTTTTTTTTAAATACGCTTAAAATATTGGTTATTAAATAAGCTATTTGGTAAAGGAATAAAACATTCCATATATTCAATATAACGTAGGAAAAAATTGAAATGAAAATGAAAAATTTTGAAAAAAACGTAAAAAATAGGAAAATTTTGAACTTTGAGGTGCCATATCTCAGCGATTTCTTATCAGATAGAATTTTCCAGCATATCGACGGAAAAGGCATTCAATTACCTTTCCATCGATATGCCACTTATCTCTTGGTTGGACTCCATACACCGAAAAACACAAAAGTACCGTTATCTAAAAAACGGTACTTAGGAAAAAATCATAACAGCGTTTTTCGTGCTCAGGAGGTCCCAATTAACTTATCTAGGCATGTGGCGTTCTTGGTATTTTTCCAAATTAAAAATTTGTAAACCTGTGTAATCTATCTATATAAATAAAAATCAATGTTTTTCGTTGGTCATCACATCACATGAGAACGACTGAACCGATTTTGACGATTTATTTCTAATGATCGTCGTGATTCAACTTGTTTTTTTCGGAAAGAAAATTTTACCACTCCTACTTTTACGCCTACTTTTTTCTATTTATCTCTATATAAAGATTTTTGTATATCTTCAGAAGGGTTACAGCTATAGTTTCAGAATTGGGTTTGAATACTTCATGGGCAAGACAAAGTGGACGAAATTGGAGAAGTGGGCGTGACACCCCCCATACAAGTTAAAATTTGATTCTCTTATAAACACGTAGCTTTACGTTGAAGCAAAAGTTTCTGAATTTGGTGTGATTGATTTCCTGACCATTAAAAATTATCATTATTATTGAGTTCAGTATATCTTGAAATCAGTAACAGTTAAAGTTTCTGAATTTGGTCTAAGTTACTCCGTAGTCACTAAAAATCATCAGTCGAAAATGTGGACAAACAATAGTGGCAGGTGTAGCGCAGCACGCCGGGTTTAAGCTAGTTATGTATGAAAATAGATGCATACAATTCTTAAGAGCAAGTAAAATAAATTTTCTCTCTGTAAAAGTATAGAAATATAAGTATTTATATCAAAAAGTTTTTTTTTATCAAATATAAAAAAAACTTCACACTACAATTATCGCTGTATTTTTTAAACAGATGTCGTCGAAAGAATGTAAGCATTTTCAACATGTGAATATCTTAATTGTGCAAAAATACTCGTATTAAATTGCAAAGTTTCTTCAATATCTTCATTTTTTAGTCGATATAGCTTCTCAAGATAAAATTTAAAATATAAATTGGTTATTTTGCAAAAAATTAACTAAAACCCGTTTAATAAAAATTAGTAATTTTCAAAGAAAATGATTAAACAGGACTCGGGCATGACTTTTTTTTCATACAATTTAACACATAAAAACGTTGGAGAATGCAGTCGTGATATAGAATCTATTTTATCTTGACAGCGATTTTTCTTATGCTCTCATTTTTAGAAACAAATTCTCTCAACAATGTTACCATACTTTTATTAAATTTCATACATTTTGTAAACAAACCCATTTGCAAGTTTAAATAAATTAATAAATTTCAGGATTTCTTAAATAAAATGAGTGATATTATAGAAAAAATAACTGAAGAAGGGCGCAAAATAATTAAATTATAAATGATAAATCCAGTTTTTAGCAAAAACTCTCATAAACTTAATTTTTAATAACTTTACATTAAAGAAATGTAAAAACCTTAAATGAAATTTCGTCAAATTGCAGCCGTCGTTTTAATTATGGGCACGTTTTCTGTGAGAGTTTGTTTTTGTTTGAAGTTGCGGTCGTGTTCTGTTTAGTCATAAACCGAAAACCGGTATTCAAGAGACTTCAGAAATTTCATTTTAACTTTTTTTTTCTTCTGTATAATCTTATTATCGCTATTAGTTTTTCAATATAATAATTTTATATATTAATTCTATATATCTATATACTCGAATTAATAAAGTGCTATGATCTTTAATAAGCACTGCAATTAGTTAGACATAATGAATTAAATTATTCTAAGTCTAAGTTCTTTAACTCTTTATTGATTATTTGATAAAAATAAATTTCAACAGTTTTTTTCACATTAGGCAAATATTTGACGAAAAAGACATAACAGTTTGATCAAACAAGTATCTAAATAATTATTGTATTTGTTTTTATTGTCATATTTTTTTAACCAATCTTTAAAGAATTGTTTACATAAAAAGAGATTTTTGGCATAAAATATTTTCATAAAATATTTTTTGATCAAATATTTTCCAAAGTGATCGTAGCTTACGGTTTGTACGCACAAGTGGCGGTTAAATAAGGGTTCTACCAGCACATACACTGCAAAATCGATTTAATTTGGCAGTGATCTACTACTCTTTATTATACTTAAAACACACCGTTTGTTAATAGAAAAACATTATCTCTTATGGCATATTTTTTATAAATAAATTATATATGTAGAAAGAAAGTAATTTTCTTAACCCTTAATTACATGATTTTTTTTTTAATTTTTCTAAAATAAACCACTAATAAAGTTTATTCAAAATATTATGGAAAAATATTTAAAAATTTTTTATTATTAATATCTTAAACTACACTCCAAGGGGTATAATCTAATGCCGAAATATAGTCTATGGCTAAAACCAGGATGTTATAATAATTAGGAGTTACTTAAATCGAGCTCACATATATAAGGGAGTAGACAGACTAGGTCCTAGATAATCAATAGTTACATAAGTGAAATTAAGATGAAGACTTTGCAAGAAAATCTTAAAATATCAAAAGGAACTTATTTTGTACTCAGAAATATCTTTATTATTGGTGTACATGGTCGCCCTTAACTAATTTACAAAGTTTTTTTTTTCAATTCAAGAATGTTATTATTTTTCTTCTTCTTAAAGGTAATTAAATTTTATTTAAAATAAAAATGGTCACCCCATGTATAATGTTACACACGGATACTTATTATGTGTTTATGATAATGTTTTTAATATACCCAAAGCGAATTGGCATTTATGGGTACGAGTATTTTACAAAAACCAAAGAAATTGAAGAAAAAAAGGAATGAAATTTGAAAATGTTATTTAAGGCAAAGAAACAATTCGCCAATATGATTATTAAAAGCCTTAGCACTTGCAAACTCTCTTTGTAGGCTTTATGGAGGTACATAGTACATACATACCCATGACTTTAATGCTATATTTTTAAAACATTTTCCTTTTTCTTCGATAGACCTTTAAAGAGTTATAAAGTTTAATTTGGTGTAATTTTTGTTTCTTTGAACTCCACATAATGGTCGTAATGGGTTGTTTCTTTTTCTTTTTCGTTGTTTGCAAATTCTCAGTACTTTTTCATTTAATGGGGTATTTTTGATTTTTTTTTTTTTTTCAATAAATAAAATAATGAAAGAAAAAATATGTAGTACCTATGCTACTCACCTAATTAAGGTTCAGACAACCTGAATATGAAATAAAAAATAAGTGATAAAAGCTAAAATATTATTATTTTGTAAAAACAAACCCCAAAAAAGGGTAAAAAAGGATTTATTTAAAACACCAGAAATAAAGACATATAGACGTCTTAATAGAAAAGCCTAGTGTTTCGAAACAAAATCAGTCTAATGAACTTAAAAACTAAAAAACAATACTCATGTCAGTAGTGCGATTCACTTTGAAATCTTAAACAAAATTTTTTGCTTGGAGGGGTCGTGGTATAGTTGATACAGCGCGAAGTTCAATCGCAGCGAAGAACAAAAAATTATAAAATAAAAAAATTTGCGGTTTTTCTAAATTATAATTTAAAAAATAAAAGACTCATCTATGTATGTATCTTCAAATTCCAATACAATGCACCGCATGAGTAGGGGTTTACGCCTAAATTTTAAATTTTATTTTCTATATTACATAGTCATGGTATATATTTAACAAATTAATTAATAGATTAGTTAGTAAACATAGTAAATGTATACTCATTAGGGCGGGTCGATTTGTTGTGACGCAAAAAAATCGCCCAAGGGATAAGGCGATATTCTAGGGATCAAGGAACCATACCTCCAAAATGAATTCTGATGTTGCTTATTTTGACCCAAAGGTTAAGTTTTAAAAAACTCACTTTGTCCAATTTAAATAGAGTCTAACTGTCTGACCGACCCCCACTCTTATGTAGGCATTTCATTCACAATTTTCCTAAAATAAAGAAGTCAAAAGTTGCTTTTTTACTTTTTTTCGTAATTTTTCTAATTCAAAAATAGTTATCTTATATAAGAACTATAGGCATTAAGGCTAAGGTCCACACCATGCGTTCATGCATAGATGCGTATGATAATTTTTGTTCATTCTATGCGTTTCTAAATTTAAGTTACATGAAATGCGTTTTATGAGCCATATTATTTTTTTTTTGAATCAGCTTTTGTGTTAATATTGTTATTATATAAAAACAATTTAAGCGAAGTAAAAAGTAAAATTGAGATTTTAAAAGAATTAATGAAATTCATTGATTTTATATCTATAATATTAATCGATAAATAGAATACAAATCGATAAATAGGATACAAAATATAAAAATTGTATTTAAAATTAATTTTTATGTATTTTTTCCTTGAAAGTTATTGCTACCTTTTTAAAGAAAGCTTTTTATTTTATTAAAATCCACTACACAAACATATGCATCGATAACATTTAAAATAAAATAAATTTGTCATCCATGACTATCAAAAACAGCTGACATTTTTTCATTACTCATGTGACGAATATAAAAGTAGAAATTAAACCTTCTCTTTTGCGTTGATACGTGTATGCATTCTATGCGTTTTGCTTTGTAACTTGTCACATACAATTACGCTGACAATACTTTTTTGCCAGATGCATAAAAAGGATAAACGCATGGTGTGGACCTTTAGCTCTACTTGCTTAATTCTGTTTATATTTATAAAAGTTATTGAATTTTTTGTTAAAGAAAAGATTAAAAAAACGCATATTAAAAAGTAAACAAAATATGGTATGAAATGTCATCGAATGTTTACAACCTATCTTCAGGAGCTATAAATTTAGTTTTATTCTATTATCGATTTGGCTTGTGCAAACTCTAAACTAATCTAATGTTTTTGGCCGACAATCAATTATATACAACTGTTTGGACAATATTACTTTTATGAAAACATTTTTTTTTTTAATTTTGTAAGATTTCTTACTTAGAACAAAAAAAACCCTTTTTATCTAATGTGAACATACCTTTGAAAATATCTGTGTATATCTGTAACCATTACTATAAACCTTTTAAACTACCACATATCAGTTTAGATTTAAACTTTTTGTTTGAAAGCTGACTTTAAAGGTCTTTTAAAATAACTTACATAAAAATATTCTAATATTCATGTACTCGTATTAAGTTGTTTAGTGGTTAATATTTTTTAGTTGATGCAACAGCAAAAAACTGTATGTCAAACTTATACTTACAATTTATTTAATATTGTTGACTGTTTATAAACTGAAGGTCTAGCCTGATTGTTTGGTTAACAAAAAAAAAATCTAATTTCTAAATGAACTTAAAATGTCACTCAAATTTAATAAATCTTACTATATATCGTCGTGCAGGAGTTTATGTGCTCTATCCGCCATTTTATACATCTTCAGTTAATGATGCCACTTTAGGTTTTTGACAACAAATTGTTTAAAATCTGCCATCCGTTTTCGGCTATTTATTTCCGAAACTAGACGTGATATCTGAAAATGGATTGCAGGCTGGAAAAATTTGGGGTCCAAAACCTAAAATAGCACCATCAACTTGAGATATATAAAAATATGAAATGGCGGATAGAGCACATAAACTCCCGCACGACGACATGTCTTGTAAAATATTTAAAAATTTGTTAAAAACAAGAAAAAAAAACTTTATTATATCTGATATAAAAATTACTCAAACTCTGGCTTAAACTTTTAATTTTTCTTTTTATTTTTACTCTGCACATCATAATAACAAAAGTTTTGAGTTTTTATTTCCTTTTATGACATTTTCTTGGCCTTTTCTCTTTGGTTAAAAAGACATGTTATTCGTTTCTGTGTATTCTTGTATGTTTTATTGTGGTTTTCATAATCATATAAAAATTTATTTTTTCTTTTATTTTAAGTCTATATTCCCTTGGTGCAGCCACACACATAAATTGAGTGTTAAGTTTGTTTGAATAGTGTCTAGATTTAGTTTGAAATTGTTTTGTTCCTGTCATTTTATTACGATTTAAATTGTTTAACTGCCAACTTTTTGTTTTATTATGGGCTCAACCTGGGGAAATAATTTTTAATGGTTCATATTTGAAAATGAAATGATTTGGGAAATAATTTAATTTGCAAAACAAACAAAAAAATGTATGTGTGTTGTAAGAAGTGGTCACCGTGTTATCAGTGTGTAAAGAAAATTATGAAGTCTTCCAAATATTTTACAATTTTTTGTTTCTTTCTTTTTTTTTTTTTTTTTGTTTTTGTCCTATTTTTAAAACAAACAAATTTTTTTATTTGATATTAAAAACTCGTTTTTTTTAATAATAAAGAGAATTATTACAAATTGATTGGGTTTAAGAGACTTGAACTGGTCTTATAGTTTGCAGGATCAGGTAGTGACTTTGGTCTAATCTATAAACTGAAAGGAAATATAATGCAGTAGGATAACTGCTGTGTTAGCCGGTTTTCGGGCCATTGAGAAGCACGCATTCAAACAATACGTACTACCACAGTTCTAAACAACCTGAGAAAATGGAAACTTTTTTTCATATTCTGTAAGATGCTGATTGGATATATTGAGGTCAAGGTATAGTGGATAGAAAGCTCGAACAGGAACTCAAACGACTGAGGTTCAGTCCCATCGAAGGACAAACATAAAATAAAAACTGACTGTTTTTCTAAATTATAATTTAAAAATTAAGAAATCCCCCTCTTCAAGAAATCCATCTTGAAGCCCAATAAACTTGTAACCATTTTTATAAATCACGAGGGATCAATAAACAATTTTTAAACTAAAAAAAATTGTTTAAATTCAAGCACAAGAAAAAATAGAAGCCAAGAAATTTACTATAGTTTCTAAGACAACACATGTTTAAGCGTAATTTCACTGGGCACCACCTTTAGCTATGAATACTTAAAAAGATTAATGAACTTTCTTCTGTACAGTGTTCGTAAGTAGTTAAATTGAATTATGACTTCATAAAATTGTTCAACTATTTTTAGCAAAACTTTCTGCATATGCTCTAAACCACACACACACACACATGCCATATATACGTACATACATATATACGCACTAAAACAGTTCTTTGCTTTTTCCAGCCGTTTATGCAAAAGTTATGCAAGAAAATCAACGTTACACACGGATATCCGTATTTACAACTTCTTTACGTTTAACTCAAGATTTTCTTTTGTAAAACTTTTACTTTTTGTTTGAGATTTTTTTATTGCTATGGTTGTTTATATACTGTATGTATGTATGTATGTACATACATACAAAATATATGTATATTTATAAATTTATTTTGTTTTTAAGAAAACTTATAAAAGATGTATCTGCTTATTTTGATCATAAAAATTTGGCAAAATCATTTGTAATTTAATTCATGAGTATGAAATATAGGCGTTGAAACAAAAACGCTTACAGATGGTTATCGCTTTAACGAATCTAAAGACATTTTTTAATACACACGCTTTTTTATGTTGTCTAGTATGTAATGTGTTAGCTTACTAAGACGAGTGCACTGGATTCAAACTAAAGTTTTGATATTTTTCATATTTCTTTCGGCAACAACCTCTTTGCAGTTTTCTACCATAAGCTTTGAGAGTAATTGATTGCCATGAACAAGCCTCTCAACTCTCTTGTTCGAAGACGACGTTAAACTGTAGGTATTAGTACTCATAGATAAAAATTGATGCACACAATAGGGGTATTCTGGGAAGCTAGGCCGTAACTCTGAAAAAGGGTTGTAATGGCCAATTATGTATTTATATGTAATAGAAATTTGTATTAAAAAGACTATAAGCTTTTTAAAAAATAGTTTCGTGGTCAATAAAAATCATAATTTAAAGACTATGATGAATTAAACAAGTGGTCATGGCAACCCATACTCAATACCCATTATCAGTTGTATGGTTCAAATAGCTTCACCACATACATGCATAACTGGCCAACCCTGTTTCAGGGTTACGGCCTAGGTTCTCGAAGCTCAAATGTTGTGTGTGTTAAGTTTTATTCATGAGTACCGGGAAATACAGTTTAAAGTCGACTCCGAACGACAAACTTGAGAAGCTTGTTCATGGCAATCAGTCACTCTCAGAGATTTTTTTTTATTTGAGACCAATACTAAATATTGATGTTTTTTCTTGAGAACAAATAACTTCATTGCATCATCAACATCAGCAATAAAACAATATGTGTTCCAATATTGATAAGTATGTGAGCGTATGCTTAATATTAAAATTTTTAATATATTTAAAATACGCCGGAAACTGAATATGTAGATTCTATATGTATAAGTATATGCTTTTATAAGTTTTGTACAGATTGAAAGTTGTTGTTGAAAAAAGAAATTTTTGACATACTTTTTTAAAACATTTGTTAGTAAATTTTTTTTGGTGTCTAAAATGTTATTCTCTAGATTTGTTAAGAAAAGTGTTCACTGTAAAACTTATGTTATTAATAGTTAATGCATTATATATGATAAAAATTATGAAATAAATGACTGAAATCTAAAGTTCTTACACATGGTTTTGTTTTAAGTTTTTACCTTTATAGAAAAAAATAAAAAAAAAAGATTAAATCTTCTAAATCCTCTTACCACCACACATGAATATGAAATTTTTCACAAAAATATTTTTTGTTTTCTTGCAAAGTTTACTTCCACTCATCATTAATCATAAGCTGGTGTTGTGAATATAAATTTGGATTTGTTTTCTTCATTTTAATTTTATTTTGGTAAAAAATTAAAGGCTTATTTATGAAATCTTCAGGTTAAGAATTATTTGCTCAAATTTCTTTTGTCTAATTTTTCTTTGAATAAATTTAAATATCTTGTGGTATTATTTAAATTTCCTTTTTGGTTTAAAATATTTTTAAATTAAAATTAAATGAAATTCAAATAAAATCTATTGACAAAATACACAGTCTAATAAGGCTTTTTGCAATTATAGGAAAATCTTTGTAAATCAAATAAAGAGAAGTGATTCAATGCAATTCATTTCAATTTAATTCAATTCAAAAATATTAATAAATTAAATGCATTTTCAGAAGGTGTGTAATATTTTTTGTACAAAAGGAAGCATTTGGCTCGTATCACAATATGCATTCATTACAATTGTGTAGATGTCTAGATGCCATCATGAAACCTCAGTTAACTCATATCAGGCTATGTTAGATTTGAATCCTTTTTTTTTCCTGAGAGTGGATGAATTGTTGAGAATTTTAAATTTTATATGCAGTATGCCATTAGGTTTTAATTGAGGAACAAGTAAAAGGGCAAATTACTAATACGCTAAGCATGTCGATACCACCACAGACTTCAGTCAAAGTCTGTAAATTGATTGATTTATAAAATTATTATTTAAGTAAAATAAACAAATTTATAACTATAGAAAAATACATCGGTAAACGCAAGTTTTCTATGAGCTTTGTTTGCATACTCACAAAGTAGTACTTTTGTTACTGCATTCGTTTGAGCATTAATTTCCGACGATTTAAATCATATACGAGATATGGACACCTTGGATAATTTCATATCCTGAGACAATATTTCTTTGCTATTGAAAAGTGTTTCTGTTTTTTTAGTATGGAAAGATTTTGGATGATAAATCACACCACCACTATCTTCAAATAATTTAATAGCCCGATATGAGAACTCAACTCCAACTCAAAAACTAGTTTCTAACGACTAATGTTCATATTCATATAAGAAAGTATTGCTATTTGCAGTTTGTGACAAATTGCTTTTAAGTTCAGTTTCATTGTTATTACATTATAATCCATTTTATATCATAAAATTCTGTTTCATTTGTAATATATTTTTATAAAATAGGCGTGGCATTTACTTACACTGGAACAAAAACAGTACGTTTGCATATGTTTAAATGGAGTGTTTGCCAATTCTTGTTAAGATTATGAAATATTGGACCGAAGAACGAGGTAGTATGTAGTGTTCGACGATCTGAGATGTTCATCAATGCCAGAAACACTTCACAAAATTAAAAAATTGGTGGTGCTTGATCTAGCTAAACTGGTAGGGATTTCAGAAAAATTGACGAAAAATTTTATAATTTTATGCGGTGCCGTGTTTGCTCACAATAAAACAAAAACATTTTCTTTAAAGATGTTTCCGTGGAGAGTTTGGTCATGAATAAAATAAGGCTCTCCCACTTTACGCCCGATGTAACTAAAATTTTAATATAGTAGAATGAAATGGAAGACCGAGACCGTGCTAACTGCAGGCAAGATCATATCTTGTGTGTTTTTTGGGCAATATAATTGGCCATTACAACCCTGTGTCATGGTTACGGCCTAGCTTCTCGCAGCACTCATGTTATGTGTGTTAATTTTTATCCATGAGTACCGGAATCTACAGTTTAAAATCGACTCCGAACAACAGATTTGAGAAGGTTATTCATGGCATTCAATTAATTCCAGAGCTTTTGTCGGAAGACTGCTGAAATGTAGTCGCCGAAAGAAATAATTTTTCCATATTTCTATTTTTAAGATGTCGGAGTTGAGATTTGAACCCGGCACTATCGTCTTAGTAAGCCAACACACTAACCACTAGACCGCGGCGACAAGGTGGGCAGCGCGTAAGGTAATTTTTAAGTGGATCTTCAAAAAGAAAAATAATCAACTGAGAGTATTTCGGCAACTTATAATAGCGTTTGAATCAAAGAAAAAATCATATTGTTTTGACAATATTTATTATTCTAAAGGCCAGAATAGCTGAACTAAATTTCGAGCAGCTTCATTAGACATCCTATTCGCCAGATATATTTATTTCTTAAAATTTTAAAAATTGTCTCTAAGATGAAATTGTTGCCAACGATAAACAATAGGAGACTGTAGTTGGTGGCTGTTTTAGATTTCTTCCACAGTTTTTCTTTAAAAAAAATGTATCCACGCTATTAAATATTTCTGATAACTGATAAAAGGAAGTTAAAATGGTAGAATATTCCGGAAAAATCTTTCGTATAACCTTTCTTAAATCAGCTAATTTTCATACTAAATAAGTCTGAAAAAGCCTATCTCCCTAGCATAGTTAACTGATAAATTTGACCACGTAAGACGGAAGGAATTTTAATAAAATGCAAACAGGCATATGGCATATGATATATCTGTGAAAACGTATGTATTTATGATGCTGCAGTCGTATAATATAAATTTACAATACAAATACAATTCTTAGACTTGTGTAAGTATGTGTCATTATACTTATGCATGTGTGTACGTACTATCGTCTAAGTAAATGTACAATGTGTACTAGTATGCATTAATCCATGTTATTCATGTGCATAACTTAAGGATTTACATAAAGTTTGAATATGAAATCTAAAATATCATATGTTCTGGTGAATAATATATTAATTTTATTATATATGTAGGTACACACGCATATGTTTGTAATACATCTCTACACAAATAGTGTTCTTTTAACCCACACACACATGTACAATATATGCATTTCTACTACCTACCACATACTATACAACTACAAGCATGTGTTTAATTTCAATGGCATGTAAATATACGAGTATATATAAAATACACACATATTTCCTAACAAAACAAGTAAAATATATGTTTTTTTTTATATAAATTTTTCGATAATGTCAAGTTTTAACTGAATATGAAAGCGATAAAGTCAATACAGATATTAAAGAAAATTTATTTGAAATAACAAACTTCTTAAAAGTAAAAAAAAATCGAACAAACCAATAAAAAGTGGCTGTATTTTACAAATAAATTGCTAGCAAATAAAAATTTAAACTAATTTGACTCTTAGGTTTCTTATTTTGTTATTGGCATCAATCAAATGTTAAAAGAAAAAATTAGTATTCTAATCAGAGACTACTACGTAGTCGCCGTGGTCTAGTGGTTAGCGTCTTGGTTTACTAAGGCAAAAGCTACGGGTTTAAACCTCAGCTCTGACGTCTTGATAAAAAAAAAATTTTAAAAAATTATGTCTTTCGGCGACTACCTTTTAGCAATTTTATGGCGAAAGCTCTTAGAGTAACTGATCGCCATGGCCACCCCAGCGGACAATAGTGTTTACCGATAAGTTTTTTGTAAGGGAGGAATTGTGAACAATTGCTTACTCGTGCGCATGAATAACGCATGAAATTTATATGAAATGAACTGCAAAATAACTCAAGTTTTTCACGCTGCATATTAAGATTGTCAGTTGCCAATGTTGTGTGAGATCTATGCTCTAGAACTTTCTCTATAACAAACACAGCTGAGCTCTCGTTGACGTCGCGTTGTACAATGCCTCGCGTTGTACAATGTCCCTTGAAGTGTGTGCTGAGCTTACTGTTTTGACTGTGCTGCTGCGGTCGTGGAATAATCCCGTGAGTTGTTTATTGAGATCTTAGGTAAATTACTTTTTTGTAGTTCATTGTTTGTTTGTTTGTTTTGTAGTCGCCGCTGTCTAGTGGTTAGTGTGTTGGCATACAAAGACGAGAGCTCCGGTTCAAGCCCCAGCTCTGACATCTTGTAGCAAAAAATATTAAAAATATAATATTTCTTTCGGCGACTACCTCTTAGCAGACTTCTAGCAAAAGCTCTCAGAGTAACTGATAGCCATGAACAAGCCCTTCTAGTCTGTCGTTCGGAGTAGACATTAAACTGTAGGTCCCAGTACACCCAACATGAGTGCTGCGAGAAGCTAGGTCGTAATCCTGACAGAGGGTTTTAAAGGCCAGTTATGTAGGTATATATGTAGTTCATTGTTTCCTTTAATTTTGAACTGTTTGCTACCTATGGACCTAAACAGGGGAAAAGGGTAAAAAAGATCGAATTTTTTCAAGTTATTTTGCGATTTTGGTCTTGAAGGTAGAGCTGCAAAACTGTCGATAGTCGGCCCCATCGATAGTTTCGATAGTTTAAAAAAAACTATCGATACTATCGGTTTTCTATTTTTCTGAGAAAATAAGAATCGCAATACAAATTTTTGGATATATTTTTACTAGGTTCTTCTAAAATCTAGTGGAGAAGTACAATTCAATTTGTATCGGAAGTCCAGTAAGTAAAACTCTATTAAAATATAGCAAGTACCATGTATGTATATGGGTTATTATTCGCTTTCAATTGTCTTTCATAATAAATGTATTAAATTAAATAAAAGACATACATATGTATACTATTGTAACATAAATTTTAATTTTATTACAAAATAACAACAAAAAAAACTCAAATTATTTGCCAAAAAAAAAAAAAAATTAATTAAAGCTGTTAATTTGAGATAATTTTTTTTAAATAACCGTTAACCGTAAAAGGCTTTAACGTTCAAAACGTAACACATACATTCTACATATGTAAATATCAAAATTCTAATTAAAAGGGATTATAAAAAAACAATTCATAAATAAAATTAGGTACAGAAGCGTTAAATTTAGGTATTTATAAGTTATACCAGGTTTACCCAATACTTTTTGTTAATGAACAAGAGTTTATCGACTGTTTTTGGTCTATGGTCTTAATTGGCTTTTCCGCTTCTCTGAAACTAGGGTGCGACAGTTTAAGGTGATCTAATAAATATGTAGTATTGCCTCTAGTTTTATAATATTTGCCACATAAACGGCATTTAGCACAATTTTTATCTTTGGTTATTTCAAAATAAGTCTAAACATCTGAATACGTCCTACGTATCTTTTTTGAATACCCTCTTCATCATCGTTGTCTACCTCAATGTTTTCGTTGCCAGTTTCTATTAAACACAGACAGACATAGATACTCCTATGGATGTGTCCATTGGACACATATGTACATACATACATTTAAATAGTATTGTAATAATACTTACTTTCTGATAGTTGTAGGAATCTCTTTTTAAAACTGTTTTTTATTTAAATATTCTTTATTCTTTCAAAAATACTATTAATAATACCAGAAACTTTTACTTTAAAACTTCTTTGTATTATTTTTGTGTCGTTAATAATTCGCCGTTGCCGTTATATTAAGGTAGCCGTTGCCGCTGAATAAAAATAACTAAGTTTAAATAAAATTAATTATCCTAAGGAGCTTAATAGGATAACACTTTTTTGAAATATTGACTCTATTTTATTTTACGTTAAATAAATGCAAATATATTATTTTTATTGACAAATTAGAACATACATACAAAAATTTACCGGCGGCAAAAAACCTGCGTTGAAAAAGTTTACTTTTAAAATCAAATAAATCAAAAATTCTAACGGTTTACAGCATATCGTCGCAAGAATTAAAAAACGCTGTAACTGACAAAACATTTAATGTTCACAAGATCCAAAAAACCTGCATGAAAGTAGAAAGAAGACACTGGTATTATGTGTTGAAGACTCGAGTTCGAGCCCCAGGAAAAGTGATAAATTTTTTTGTTTTAATTTTTGTTAAAAGACACTGGTATTTTTCAAAACGCAGACGGCGTAAGTGAATTTCTTTTCATCGTAGAAATCTGGGACCGGGACCAATCGACGCGTATTTTCTGATAAAATTGATGCAAAAAACGTATATTCGATATTTTCAGTTACAGCGTTCTTTAATTCTTGCGACGATATGAGCCTGAAAAAATTACTACGTTTTTGCAAAATGTTTGGGAGCCCATATAAAAAAAATTTCATAATTTAAGAGAAAGCTGGGAGATACGGGTCTTCCTCATTTTGGTCTTTTATTACGTAGTTGTATCCCTATATAGTTTTTTTTTCGAGGCTGTGATGTACTACTGCGACTAAAAGAAATCTCCATTGTATTAATTCCGCATCTTATGACTTTTATAAAATGCAAAGACTTTCCGGGATATGGTATTTCACATATTTTATGTGATGGCAAAATAAAAAAAATCATCGAAATGATTAATTCTTGATCTGCTTTTAACTTTCAGTGTTACCTAAAAAGCGAACAATATAAAGTTAAGAAGACAGAAAATTTTTAGAAAATAAGATGAGAAATGCTTATGGCAGAAAACTACAATAACTATAAAAATAAAACTGATAAATAATTTAATTCCAGATTTATAGATCGCAAGCATTTAAGGATGAATAAAATTTGTCAAAATTCTAATAGTTCATTATTGTTTTTTAAATTGCTCACTAAAAGGTGCTATTCGATTACACTATTCGATTACACTTCGACTTAATAAGGTAAATGGAAAAATTGAGCTGCCGTTTAGAAAATATTTAACTATAACTAAAGTGGTTAAAAATTCTTTTTTTATTTTTTTTTTAGTCATAACAAATCGTGCTTTAAAATGGCCTTTGAATAATGGTCCTTTCCATAAATTCCAATATAATTCACATCATCAGTAGGGGTTTATCCCAGAGTATTTGTCTCAATATTTTACATGCCAGCGTCAATCTTAACTTTGTTAAGATATAAAGCTTTTGCAACACCCCTACTTTTATATGGATTATGGTATTCCATTGCAATGCTATGGTATTCCACAACGAACTCATCCTGTTCTGGTATTTTAGCTGTCAAATACAAATCAAGTAAAAACCAACATTTTTACGCAGTTTATACCAAAGTTACTACTTCCAAAAGAACTCACTGACCAGCACAAGGCAACCGTTTTATTTTATTTCATTGGCATTTGTTTGTGCAGCATTGGATTTTTCTTTAAAAGTATATTAATGTTTACAAAAATTTTCTGTTTATAAAAATATATTTTATTATTTTAAAATTTAAAGTAGAAATATTTAATTCAATTACCATTTAAAGCAGAACAACGGAAAAAAGTTTTTGCAATATGTATTTTATTATTTGCGGAAGTTCCAATTACAAAACAAAAAGGACAAATGACTTCCTATGACTTTAATTGAGATACTTTTTTATATATTTTTTTCCTTTCGGTTATTTTTTTTTTATTTTTAAATATTCGCATAAAAATATTTTTTAGCTATTGCTGAAATCTACTGGTTGTTTTTTTTTACTCTATACACTTCTATTACAATGACAACTGACTGGTACTTGTGTATCATAGAAATGATGATGGTGATGTTAAAAATGACGCTGCTGATGTTATTGCTGATGTTGGTGATTGCGACGACGACGATGACGATGACAGAAAACAATGTTGAGTGTCATTTTTAGACTGAATTGTTAAAAAACACAAATGAAAATTGCAGTTAAAATAATAAAATATGAGTAGAAAATGGAAAAAAAACACAAAAAAATATAAAAACCAAATATACAAAAAATAGGAAATTTTTGAACTTTATTTGTTATTAAGTGAACTTTATTAAACAAAAAATGCTACCACAAATGAAATAAATTAATAATGAAATACTCGTAAAAAATTAATTTCTTTTAAGTTTAATAGTTAACAACTGCAAAAAAGTAAAACAAATAATAATAAAAAAAGAAATAGAGGGATTTAAATTAATCACTAAAATGCTTTCATTCGGTATATATAACACAAATTCTATTATTGGATTTCACGTTACAATCAATAAAATACTGCTATTAAGCCTTATGGTTTTCTATTAACATGTAGGGCTTTTTTAGATTTAAATAGAAATTTTTATAAAAAACAGGTAGAATTTTATGGGTTTTATCCTTTAAGCCATTTTCACAGAATACAGAAAAAAATGCTATATTATTAAATCTGAAATTGAAACACAAAGTGTGAATTAAAACAATTAATTTATATATGTATTCCAATCATTTGCCAGTCAAAAAAGTGCTTATAAAGCAAAGTGACAAATATATTAAAAATCTCACATTCGTATATACTCGTACAAAAGCTATGCTTAGAAAACATTATTTTAGAGATTAACAATAGCTGGTAACATATTCATAAAAAATTGTTCAAAACCTACTCTACTTGCCTATCCTTATAGGGTATTGAAATGAATTATGGAGTGTATACTTTAATGGTTACGAGTTTGGCTGCTTTAGTTTTTTTTTTAGTTCAATAACTTGTTTTATTTTTATAAGAAAAAGCATTTTTTATATTTTTTTCTGTTTCAAAATTATTATGCAACAAACGTTTTACTCGTAATTTAATGATCAACTAATTTAGGTAAACAAGACATCAACATATTGAACTGAAATATAAATGAAGCACTTACGTACTCGTATATTTGACAACTTTCTTTGTACATATTGTAGTGCCCGATGACTTAAAGAATGATTTTTTTTTATTCTTAATAAAACTGTTGATTTTAAAATATCTTTAGACTTACTCTCTAAAATACATTATAAATCTTTAATAAAATGAGACGATTGTTGAACGTTTTTAGTCTTTAAACTTGATGAATGAATTACAATTAACAGTCTTTTTAAATGTAGAGCACAGTAGTTGATATATGCACGCAAAGCTCTGCACGTGTGCGTAGAAAAAATAAAGGAGTAGAAGCAGGCATTTGAAAACACTTAAAAAGAAATATTTAGAATTTTGAAAAATCGGTCGTAGGACACGTTTACATCATTGGCCTTCCGAAATTGTATACATATATGGCATATAATTCGACACATAAACACAAAAAGTCTTCTCTGTTATATACTGGGGGTGTGTTTCTAAATTGTTGCTTTAAATCGGAACAAGCAAAGGTGTCTATCAATAACGGTAGGTTGTATAACTCTATCGATTTGTGGGAACATCAGCCTAAATGACGTGAATTTTATTATTCTATCGGTACTGCCATGGGAGTGCTCTGATGGAATAAAGGACTTGATTCGGGATAATTGCATATTTTTACGGACTACTCGTACCTCTCTTAGAGCACATATTTTTGTAGTTGATTGTCAAGTGTATCGCATAAAGCATTATAGAGAGAATTCGTTTTTAAGCCGCACTGTTCGTTTATGGAATAATCTTCCGGCAAAAGTTTTTCCTGTCAATTACGATATTAATGAGTTTAAGTCAAATGTTCACAAAAACTACTCCCTCCTGCCCCATTCCTATAACATATTTTCCTACACCAGCATATAGAGTAAAGGTCATGCCCTGAGTGTTTGCCACTAAACAAAAAAAAAGCTTTTATGTATCCTTTACATTAAAATCCTTATTAGGTATTTAAAACTAATTAGATAGTTAAAAATGTTATAACTTATAGAAAACAGTGTACTAGTAATCAGACTAAAGATACACGCATACACACCTCTAGTTCTACCACATACGAGTATCCTTATCTTCAAAAACTTCATAACATCTTCTAAACTGATGCATATGGATTTTTTTATTAAATATATAATTCAATCAAAGCCATTTGTACCGATAAGTTGTAATATTAATAATTGAGAAAAAAATCAAAATATAAAATGTCACACACTACACAGTCATAATCTTCTGATTCATCAGTTTTTCATTTCTGACAATGGTTTCAATTTATAAAATATAATACAAAATAAAATTATATTCTAACTCACTATTACAATCGGAGTGAATAAGACCATAAACTCGGTGTCGTGTCGCAGACCAGGGTGTCTGTTGAAAATCAAACCCACAACCCACGCACCCAGAAGTATAGCATACAACTCAATAGACTACTGCGGAACTCTGAAAATTTTTTAAAACAAGTATTCATTCCTAAAAGATATTCACACGAAAAATTATTGTTGTATTATTTTCAATTAACATGTTAATTAAAAAAAAAATTTTTGTTTTGTTTAAATAATTAATTGGTTTGATTAACTTTTTAATGTTTTATACAACTTTACTTTAAATCAGAGTAGGAAAATAAACTAAACGAAAAGTTTGATCTCATTTTGTTTTATTCTTTACAAAGAGTAAAACAAAAACAAAACAAAAACAGTAAGAGAGATTGTCCCATATAGTTTTGTATATTGTTTTTGTTTTGAGCACTACAAATACACTAACTCAAATGTGCGTAGTTAGAACAAAAAATGAATGAGAAGAAAAAGAAAAGAAGAAAAGAAAATAGAGCAAATTATACGAATGTAACGGAATAACAAAGCAAGCATAAGAGCGAAAAGCGAATTGTTTCGTTCGCGCTCCTCCCCATTGAGAAGGTATTTGTTTTGGTTTTGCTCATGTACAATACGATTAAAAAAAATTTGAAAAGTTTATGACTTTGTGGTAACGTTTGCGAAATTTTTTGTTTGTTTGCCAACTCTGCTTTAAATACCTATAATTAATATTACAATCAGCTTAATTGATAGCATTAATTTGTTTACTGGTGCAAAAATAAGAAATTTTTTAATTGAAACACATTTTTATTTTTTTCCGTGTTCTTGTAATTCATATTGCATTCAGTAGCACAGAATATTAAAATGACAATAAAATGAGAAAAATAATACGAAGCAAAAAGGAAAAATTACGAAAAGTAGAAAAGAAAAACGAAAAGTTTCCATTAAAAACATGCATGTACTGCACCTTTCTCTTCTTTGTCCACTCGGCAAGAAGCTACGTTTGTTTTGCGGACTATCGCAATAGAAAAGAGCGCTACCAATAAGTTATCTTGTGCATAAAAATGATTTTTGTATGAAATGAGCCGCTCTTAAGCAGCAGGTTTTTGTAACCATTAAGTAAACTTTACAAAAAATAACTACAAATTGCTGCCTTGCCGTATAACATTTTTGAAATTTTTACTAACCAACATAACGCGTTCATTATTGCTTACTGCCATCCCTAAATAAGAGCGGCAAGCGTTTTCTAGCTGTCAAGATTTCGCATGATCATACAATTTGTATGGAGCATCCCAAAATAACGCGGCGGCAACGCTTTGGAATTGGAAAATCCAATTTTGACAGAACGTTTAATAGTAAAAGGCAACTGAAATGTAAACAAATGGGAAAAAAAACAGGGTTGTGATATAAAGATATGTTATTTGCATAACCATATTTTAAGCGTAAAGCAAAAAATAAGCAAAATAGAAGATAATAAATATTAATATAAAATAAATAAATAAAATATAATAAATGTAAATCAAATAACACTATAAAATTTAGTTTATGTTACAAATACCAAGAGAGTAATGCAGTTTATTATTAAAATAGTCAGAATTTTTATATAAGCATATGTTGTTGTATTACCCTGTTTTTTAATGTTTTTACAAGACGTTGCCGCTTTTAATTAGGGATGGCTCTTAGGCTTTATTACAATATTGCCAGATTTGGAAATATACTACCAATGCAGTGGCAATGAAAAATTACCATCATTACGTAGATTATCAGTTCTCTTGTATGACGAAACTACTTGTTTCAAACAAGATTCGGCCGCGAACCGCGGATGAGAAAGCCAACCTCGATATTTGCTATTCGTATGAACATACTTAGTAGAAGACATTTTAAACAAATTTTGCCAAGAAAATTGATAGATTTGACAACCGTCTGCACAAGCCTTAAGAATTTTATCTATTCTTTTTAAATTTAAAAAATATTCTGCTTGGATATGCAACGTAATAACCCTATTTATTCAAAATATATATTTGTTAATTAAAAAATATTTAAATCATTAAAATTTTCTTATATATTCTATTATTAATAGGCGTTGTACTAATGACTTCTTCGATACAGTTCACTTAATAATTTGTTTACCATGTTATTACAATCATCCTTATGTTTTCTATTCATTTAGTCTTCATTATTAAATTGTATTTTCACATCATACGATAGTTTCTAATTTATTTAGTGTTCCTACATATGCTTACAATAAAAATAATTTTGAATATTTTAGGAAGCATTAATAAATATTTTCTTTTATACAACACAAATGCATGCTGAAATAATTATGACAGTAGTACTAGTACGGGTAAAAAATATTACAGATTATTGAGCATAAATTCATTAACGTAACGAAAAAAAAAGAAAAAAAAAAAACAAAATTATTTTAACACTTACAAGTATTAAATGTTTTCTAGTACTTGTATTCAAAGTACATTTGTAGTGTAATGAAAAGAAGTCATTACACATACAAGTCCTTTTCATATATGCATTCACATGCTTCATACAGCAGAAGCAATATTTAAATTGTAGATGATAATGCGTTAAATGTCTTTCTTCATAGAAAACATGTTTCTGTGCACATTGAAAACATTTGAGTGCTTATGAGTGATGCCACCATTAAAATTCATTTGTTTGATGTATTTTCTTGTTTCAATATTTGTTTGAACCATTTAAATTGTGTTGTTTTAATTACATATCATCCTTTTTCTTATTTTTATTACACTTTTTTAGTTTAATACCACAAAATGACTCATATGTATGTACATATGTATTTGCTATTATAAGTGTGCATATTAAGAATAATATGCGTTTTTGTGTATTTCATCCATTATTACTTCATTAAAATTGCACACAAAAAAAAAGAAATTCAAAAAGCGTTATTAAAAGAAATTTCACTTGAACTGTATTTTAAGCGTAAACCTATACTCAGTTGCAAGAAGTAAAAAACAAATTTTTAAGTATTAGGGTTGTACTCGTATGTAAACTCAGGGTGTTACAAGTATTTGTTCAAAGAAGTTAATTGAATAAAAACAGAAGAACCTCTGTTTTGCACTATTAAGTAAAGATACGCGTACTTAAGCTTCACATTATTTTTTGTTTGTACTTTCATGTCATCTGTACGAACAAGTAAACGAGTATCAAACAAGAAAGTAAGTAATCACGGTTTATATCTGTTTACGAAATACGGTACAGCGTAGTATATTTTAAAAATAAAGAATTTAAATTTTATATAAGTATATGACAGACAGTAAGTTAGAGAGAAAAGTTCCCAAGCCAAAAAAGTGAAATGTTTTTTTTTTAATAAAATAACATTTCAAGAGCAAAACAACACAACGGATTTATTCGATACCAGTTTCTTACTACAATATCTTTTGGCCTCAAAATAGGCCAATACCTTTTGGTGAATCACTTTTGGACCTAAAGCGCATTAAAATTAGATGTTTTCTTCTCTAATAAAAAAATGTGCCATATGTAAGACCACATTTCTATAATGTTGTCTGATCGTATTTATCCCTAGAATAGAACATGAACACTAAAAGAATTCAGCCATTTTATCTATAAGCAATTGTTAAGACGACTACCTCTTAGCAGTCTTCTGGAGTGCGTGGTATAGTGGTTAAAGCGCTCGCACAAAAACGGCCCAGGTTAAAATCCCAGCAAAGGTGAAAAATAAAAAAAGCTAGTTTACGGTTTTTCCAGAATTATAATTTAAAAATTAAGAGGTTCCCCCCGCTCCAATAAGACAATCTGCAAAGAAACCGCTCCCCGACATTCTACTCTATTCCACCCTAACCATTGTCAACAAAAAAAAAACGAATGATCAGGAGAAAATGCGCCACCTATTGGGAAGTAGCAGATAACAGCTAAACCTACTTAGAGAAGATACTCACCACACAATCAACCTGCAACGATGAACAATTGCTATTGATCAATCAAGGGTGAAGGTATAACACTGGCCTTTGAATGATCACTTCACAGCAATTTGTCTCATTCCTAAGGTGCTTAATAATAATATAAGAAAAATATACAAAAAAAATTCCAACACAATGCACTGCATATAGTAGGGGTTTACCCCTGAGTATTGGTCTCAAATAAAAAAAAGATCTGAGAGTAACTGATTGCCATGAAAAAACTTTTCAAGTCTGTTGTTCGGAGTCGACTTTAAACTGTAGGTCCCGGTATTCATGCATAAAAACAACATGGGTCCTGTAAGAAGCTAAGCCGTAACTCTGAAGCAAGGTTGTAATGGCCAATTATGTATGTATGTACGCAATTGTTAAGAAGAACCAGAAAGTTTGTTTTAACAAGAAAACCGAGTCAGCTGCTCCTGAAGACAATTGACACTCTTTGATTTTAAGCAGGGCGAAAAACAAGGTTTTTCTACCCTATACCCCTTTTTAATCCTAATATTGTTTAAAGAATAACATTTAAGAGCATTTTTAAAGTAAACGGCAACTTTTTTTTCAGAATAGAAATCAGACTACGCCAATGACTGACATATCTAGAGAATATGATGTATGCAGTGGTGATTTTTGTTCCAATTCATGTAATTATGTCATCATTTTCATTGAATTTTGAAGCAGTGGCTTCGCTGGATGAAATAGTACTTTGTTTTTTTTTTAATGGTGTCTGTTTGATTGAAATCAAATTGTAATTGCAATTAATACAAATCATTGTTATTGTAACCTCCAATGAAAAAGAAAAAAAATATTCCTTTAAAACATGTTTCCAATCACTCATTAATTTTTGTAATATTTTTTTAAATGCAATCAAAAATCTAATTACTATTCGTGACACTCTTCAAATCAATATATCGCAATATTGTAGTCTTCAAAGCTGGCTTTAAACAAGAGTATATACAAGGAACTATATCTTATTGGGTACTGATACAAGTGTCGGCTAATTAGGCAAATGTTTTCCAACTTAAGCACTCCTTTGCCACCTAATGCTCTATTAAAGCATTTTTTCCTTGAGCTCTAGAAAAATATTCCTCATTTTTAGAAACCTAAAAGAAACTGAACTGTTTTCCAAATTCAGCACTCCTTTGTCATCTACTGCTCTATTAGAGCACTTTTTTCCTTGAGCTCTAGCAAAATATTACTCATTTTCTGAAGCTCAAAAGGAACTGAACTGTTGAAGTATAAGCTTAGTATGAAGACTTACCTAGAATTTAACTGCTTACCCGTACATAAAATCAGTTTCTAATTAAATTAGGTAGTTATGCAAGGACTGCTTCCAAGTGAAAACTCGCCATATAAAAATCAAGTCTTCTGTACCCAACTTTTTAAAGGATAAAGCTTTTCTTTCTTACAAACCTACTTTTCAATAAGCTACAATTTTGGCCGATGTAAGGTAAGCCTTCTCGAAAGAATAGCAATGAATGGTTTGTATTTGTTCTCTCTCAGAATCCGCTATTTCCTACTATTAGTTCATATTAAATATATATTTTTTGTAAAAATATATTTTTTATTTATCCAAGTAAGTTAAATATATATATTTTTATTTGTATTAAACACACTTAACGCTAAAAGTAAAACAATAACGTTTTGGGAGCAAATTTAAAAAGAAGCACCTTAAAGTATGCCAACATTTTACTAAAAAATATTTTTTACTTTACTAAAAATAATGATAGAAAGAAATTACTAAATGTTATTAGAAAATGCCCTAAAAAATTTATAAATTTTCTTTTTTCTAAATAAACCAATCACTTTCTTTTAATGCTGGTGTAGGGTATTGAAAATCACAAGTACTAGGAAGTACATACATATTACTAAGAAACTGGCAACATATGCATGCATTGCTAACGCGCAATTAAATATTTTTTTCCTCTTGGTTTCTCTGTGTCTGTTGCAAGTTGCAGGTTTCTTATAATTTCGTAGCTTTTTGTGTTTCTTCTTTTTCTGTTTTACTTTAGAATGTTTACTAAACAAGCCATATGCCGCGCCGTTATTCATACTAATTACATAAAATTTTCCCCTTTCTTTAGGCAAAAAATTATGTGAAATTATTGAAGAACAAACGATACAGTATTGGGTATGATGAGCGTTATTATTAAAGGGCATATTTGCGTACACATTACACGAGTTAATTGTGTAATAACGGCTATACGTTTTAAGTAGAACATAATTCATATGGTTTGAAAAAAAAGAAAAGGAAAAAAACGAAACCCCACCATAATTATGAGTTTAATTAATTTTTTTTTCGTGATGTTGCTTTCATTCATAAAAATTGATACATGAAGTCATTAGAAAATGTGTAATAAATGGGGGAAAGCAACTGTTTTCATTAAACAAAAGTTATATTTACAATGTTGGGTTTTAAATGAAAATCATTTCATTTCATTCGAGACTTTTTTAAGAGCTTTTATTGTCTAAATTACTAACAGAAATCTTTGAATGCACAGTTCAATAAAATTCTATATAATAGAAATTTTCATAAAATTAATTGTGAAACACTTCATATATTTCAAGAGGTTCGCTCTTATTAATGCCTATACCCAGCAGAAAATTTTTAAGATTTGGAAGCAATAAATAAAATTGTAAGCAATAATGGAAGCATTATATTGTTTTTTATACATTGAAGCTTCCAAATATGCTACAGGATAAGGTATTATTTTTGATTTTGTATAATATTTGCTTACTGGTTGCAATAAATTTGCATTTGTATTGCATTTTAGCAGCTCATTTCGTATAAAAATCGTGCATTATTGATGCGCACGAGTAAGTGATAGTTCACAATTTATCCCTTACAAAATAGCTTATTGGTAAGCACTTATTTTCTGCTGGGTACCAGAACAGAATTACAATTTTAGAAATTTTTTTTTAATAAAAAAAAAATATATCCTTTTCTTTAGTTTGTAAATTTTTAGTACATTAGACTGATAATGCTTTAAATTTTCACTACGTATTCATAAACTCCATATATTTTATGTATGTCTACGAGCATTTCGTTCAAATTTTCAAACGATACTTAAAACGCTTCTGCTCATAGTATTGAGTTTAAATACGTTTTATAACACTTGTAGTGGATAACACTATATTAGTTATACAGGGTGTTCAAGAACTCAAGACTAAACGGGGTGACAGGATTGATTGGGTCAATTGAGCCATTATTCCTGACTGTGGTTCTAGAAACGTTATTTAGGGTTACGGTTCCAAAGTTTAATTGAACAAAAATAATAAAAATTAACCACAATAACCGAAAAATGGTTACAGTTTGACCAAATTTCCATGTTTTTCTTAAATGCCCATAACTTTCAAACTGCATGGGATAGATTGTTTTTCTGAATTTTCTCATGATGTTGCACAAGCGATTTAAAAATAATATCCGAGTGGGGTCTTGTGAAAAGGGTTGAATTTAATGCGCGCAAGATCCAATTTTGTTTTATATCAGGACTGTGCAAAAATAAAAATTTCATACACAATTATGCCTTAGCTAAACTCACATGTATTCTTACGCTCTTGCTTTCAGTCGTCACTGAGACAGCGACGAGTTAACATGCGTGGTGGGGCCACGCTGATTTATTGTTTGCAGTGAGAACAAAATTAATAGCAATGCACACAAATATTTTTTATTATAAATAAATTTGTAAATCCAATACATTATTTATCATAGAACGTTTAAAAATATAGTTTAAAAGTTTTTCAGCGACATTTTAATTATTTATATACTTAATTGTTAATAAATTGAATGAAAAAAACAAAACTTAAAAATTTTTTTTTGTTAAAAAATTTAAAGTACTTTTTATATCTTTATAGCAGAGTAGTATTTATAAATTGTTCTTCAAGTAATTAAATTTTTATATGAAATATTACATATAAATTTTAATTTAACAAAATTCATACAGTTGCTTATTCTGCTACTTACACGTTCAGCAGTGTAATTCTCATTTTCTCACCAACACAACTACATTTTTACTTTTGCACAGGCCTGTTTTATATATAAAATCCATAGACGTTGTGATGGTGTCTCAATTCTCAATATTGATGAGCCGGACTAATGCGAATGTGGTTCCGATTTGGTATTCTTCCCCTGGTGTGGAGTCAGTAAACCCTTTTGGGCGAGTCCGACATATCATGAGAGGTGACGACCTCCGCAAAAGAATAAAGCTTTTTCCCTTCCCGCAACAACAAAAAAAAAATGACACGAACTATATCGCATCTAAAACAGAACTGTATCGTGGATTTTATATTGCTATTCCAGATAAGGATTACCAAACCTCTTAAAGGATCCTTCTAAGTCATTCCGTGTAAATCTATGCTAACGGCTTTGAACATGGAAACAACATTGATAATGGAGTATTTATTCAAACGACTTTGATTTCCACGCTGTAGTAATGTGTTTCAAGCTGGCGCAGACGCTACTCATAATTGTGCATTGTTTTTAAAGCCTTTAAACGACATAATCGCTATTATCTTGTGGGTGCTTAAGCGACGATATGTATTATTATAGTGTGCAGCCGAATTGCTCTTCTACACTCTAAAACTTTTCCCAAAATTTAGGTTCACATTATGTCTAAATTGGTGTTGAAAACTTGTTATTGTCTAAAATTATATAAATTTCATTCTTAATTTTAATAAAAATAAAAAATTTACACAAGAAATTTAAATTGGTATTAAAATTGTTTATGTTTAAACAAGTTATGTTTAAATTTACTAACTAATGTTTAATATTAAGCAAATTTGTTTAAAATCAGTTACAAAATGTATAAAATCAAGCACTTTTGCCTACAAATAGTTTATAATTGTATAATATTGAGAACATTTGTAAAAACAGTTGGAACACGTGGTAAAAAAGCGATTAAAAAAAGAGAAGAAGCATTTATTTGCAATAAAAATTTCAAAAGAGTCGCGTCGTGTTCTGAAATTTTTTTAAAAATGAAATTTGCAGTGGCTGCAGCATTTATATAATAAAAAAAAGTGTTTTGTATTCAGCTGATGGTGTTTATTTTAATTTATAACTAGTTTATAAAATATATTAAAGTGTATATTAATTATTAAAAAAAGTGTTTGTTGCAAAATTTGCAGAAAAAAATGACAAAGTTTAAGAGTCAATCATATAAATTTCATCGTACAACATATGTATATATATATGTATTTTATATCTATTTAAAAGTATATATAGATAGTTTGTAAGATATATAATATATAATAAATTAAATAAATTTATTGAAAATATGTATTTTAGGCATTTTCATTTAAGGAGTGAAGAAAATAAATATATCAAAGGGGGGAAAATTAGACACAAATTGCCTAAAATATTTAAAAATTTTTGGTTTAATTTTAGACATATTTTGCTTAAAAACTAACCAAATGTCTAAAAAAAATTAGATGCCTAATTTTCGGTCGAAAACAGTCTGTAAAGTGTTGCCTACTATTATCGACCTTAATTTCAGCAAAAGTGGTTTAGAGTGTAGTTATAGGGATATCCAAGGTAATTGTGTGACGGACAGATTATTTATGCGATTATACTTCTACCATATGTGCATCTATATATGTATGTATTTGGCTGGTATATCTCTGACGGGATTAAATTTGTTTCATTGCTAGACTAACTCAATTTAGATTATATTGAAAGCAGACCAATCACTTGTTCATTTCATTTAATTTATCTACTCTCTCACATAATTGTGTTATAAGATTGTGCGTTACTATGAATGATTTCTGTCTACGTTATAGTTGAATTCAAGAAAAACACAATGATCATTTGCTAATGACCATCTTCTTATTTGTATTGCCTTTGGTTTAACGGAGCTAACGATCATTAATAACGGGCTTACAATCGAGCTTTAAGTGAATTTGGAGAAGTATTGCACTGAACTTTGGACCAGAGTCGCAGCATAGTTATTTCAAAGATTACAGTCCTTCGGTTTCTACGAGTGCCAATCATTTAAATATCTCTTTCAAAAATATATTTACTTATGTGATGCTAGATTTTGCTTAAAAATTGTATTTAATTAACCTTAACTGCAGTAATAATTTTAATTTATTGTATGTGCAGTTTAAAATATGTAGTTTTTTTATATGTAATATAATTTAAACGAAAACACTTCTTCTAAAACAATATGAAAATGATATACTCGTACTCAATACAAAATCAGCAAGAGTATGCAATTCAGACAACCACTTTATGCAAACACATCGATAAAAAAAAAACAACCACGGATTAATGTTTTTTGTGGGTACTCGTATTATAGCAATCACCTCATTTCATAAACCACAATTCAGTAGTTAGGAACCATCTAATGTCGTTTTGGCAATAAAAAAGGCATCGAAATGATACAACCAAATGTAATACCAGCTGCTAATCTAAAAAAAAAAACAAATAGTTACCAACTGAATTTGATCATTTTATCAATGACAAAAACTCAAATTTTAAAATCATATTAAAATATAAAAGAACACCAAATATGAATGAATGTCTTACAAATTTACTAGAAACTATTCAAGTGTTAAAATTACAGTAACAAAGTTTTAATTTATTTTTCATACATGTTGGACAAATGAAATTAAATATTATTTTCAATATAATACAGTAATCCCTCGATTTACGTCGTCTCGATTTACGTCGTTTCGATTTACGTCGTCAACTATTTTGTTCCTTCAAAATTCGATTTGCGTCGTCATTCGATTTACGTCGTTAAATTATTTATTCTTCCAAAATTTTATTTTGCGCCGTTATTAGATTTTTGCCGTCTCAGATATTTACAATCAAAAATATGGGAATCCCAGTTTTATTTAAAGTGCATTTTTTATGTTTTGGTGTTTTTTAAAATAAAGTAGAGTAAAATATGAGTTCAAGAAGTAAAATAAATAAAGTAAGTGCAATTCAAATTAAAAAGAAACGAAATGCAATTTCACTTACAACTAAAATGGAAATCATTCGCTGGCACGACCATGGTGAAAAAGCTTCTATTATTGCCAGTACTATGAAACTTCCACCGACTACAATAAGAACAATAATCAAAAATGCAGCTGAAATCCGTACAAGTATAAACGCGTCTGGAACTTGTTCTCCACTAAAAGAAGGCCAGCGTTAATAGAGAAAATGGAAAATGCATTAGTACTATGGATAAAAGATTTAAACAAGAAAAATATTCCAATAACAACGTTAGTTATTCAAGGAAAGGCTATAAGCTTGTTTAACGATTTAAAATTAAACTCTATTCAAAATAATGATCTAGCCGACTTTTATTTTACCGCCAGTGGAGGATGGCTAGACAAATTTAAAAAAAGAGCACAGCTTCATAACATAAAAGTTGTAGGAGAATCCGCAAGTGCAGACAGTGAAGAAGCTAAAAATTTTCCTAAAAAACTAAAAAAAAAATAATTGATGATGGTGGATTCACACCTCAGCAAGTTTTTAATGTAGACGAGACTGGATTATTTTGGAAACGAATGCAAGGAAGAACATTTATATCCAAAGAGGAGAACTTAGCAGCCGGTAAAAAGGTTTCAAAGGATAGACTTACGCTTTTGCTAGGGGGAAATGCTGCAAGAGACTTCAAGATTAAACCCTTGTTAGTTTATAAGTCCGAAACACGAAGGGCTATGAAAAACGTTTCCAAAGAAAAACTGCCTGTGATTTGGATGTATAACAAAAAATCTTGGGTTACTTCCAAGCTTTTTAACGATTGGTTTACACACAACAGCCCTTATTCAACCCATGGATCAGGGTGTTATTGCCGCATTTAAAAAGTACTATTTACGCCGAACTTTAAACAAATTTATTGATGCAATTGACAAACAACCAGAAAAAAATGATGCAAGTAACGACGTTGTTAGACAATTTTGGAAGAAATATGATGTAATGCAAGCAATAAATAAAATAAAAAAAAGTTGGGATGAAGTGTCAGCACCGACAATGAGAAATGCATGGAAAAACTTACGGCCTGAATGCACAGCTGAAGACGAAAGTTCCTAAAATCTTAACGATATTAACACGGAAATTGTAAACTTAGCCCACACAGTAGGATTTTCAGATATTGAAGACTCTGATATTGTTGATTACTTTAATTTGGAAGATGAACCACTTACAAACTCAGAGCTGTTTGAATTGACTAATTCTTTAAATCAACATGGCAAAACTTTTAGAAGCCTTTGACCACAAATTTGCAAATTTTTGAGGAAATTGATAAAGATGAAGAAAGAGTTGAATCGACAAAGAGAACAGTAAATTTATGCCTTAAATATTACCGAGATTTGTACGAAAAGAAAAAAACTGTCTTTATCACAGAAGCGAATTGATGCATTCTTTAAGCCTGATTTATTAGAAACAGCTGTGGAAAGTGAAAGTGAAAGAAATTTTGATAATGATGTAGAAATGTTTGTTTCTGATATTTCTGAAAGTTTATCTGATACAGATTTAAGCGACTAATATGCTTAAACTTTATACATATATTTCAACATATAGAAATAATAAATATGCATTTTTATTAGTAATAAACATATCTTCATACATACATATGTACATATGTTTGTACATATTACTTAAGTATTTAATTAATTTTCGTTCCTTTCATTTTATTTTATTTTTTATCAGTTTTGTAATTTTTTAATGTACATGAACAGGTATTAAATTCTTATGAATTGTTCTTTTTTTATTTTTTATTTATGTTATAATTATTATTTCTTTTGTTAATAAATGTGAATTTTATTCTATAAGACTATAATGATTTTATTTTTATTTCCTTCATGATTACATGTCATTTTGTAGTATGAGTAATTTTAATTTCGATTTACGTCGTTTCGATTTACGTCGTCATTTTTTGGAACCAACCAAGACGTAAATCGAGGGATTACTGTAGTTAGACAGCTACTTATTATATGGTGTAGATATGAAATGGTTTCTGTACCAATTGTAGTACAACGGGCAAAAGCATTAACAAATTGATGTCTTAATACTAAGAAGCAGTAATAATTAAAAAAAAATATATTGACAAACATTTTTAACGAATATCATATAACTCGTATTTTTAGATTCAATACATTGAATCGTAAACAAAATTTCTAGAATGTAAAGTTAAATTAAAATATTTCCCAACAGTATTTTATCATTTATTATTAATGCGGCAATAGCTTGATGAAGTAAGGTTGAAGTTGCTACTGCCATAAAGGAATTAGACAAGATATAGAGACTTACCGGCCTCCGTGTAACTGGGGAAATGAGAATTTATTCAACAGCGGCTATAGGAGCCCTGGTTGGTTTAAAACCACTTTACAATTATGTGATGAGGATTGTTGCATGTTTGGCAGGGAAGTCTGACCATTCTTCACAGGGTGGTCAGAAATCCAATTTCGAACCTGGATGCCATGACTTTGGTACAGTACTTTGGCAGAAGATTGAGAGTACAGGTACCAGACGGGGAGCATTTATCCACTGGGAGCTTAGTTCTTAGTAAGATCGATCTAAACTGGTAAACAGATGGCACAAAAATGGGCAGTGGAGTCGGTGCTGAAGTTCATGGACCCAACCTAGACCTGTCGGTCCTACTGGGGAACTCATTGAGTGTTATCTAGACAGTGATCATGGCCATTGTCATATGTGCTGAGTTCAACCTGAACAATTGGTTCAAGGGTAGCAAAATTAGTATTTCATCGAATATTACCCAACAAAAACAAGTAGAAGATGTTTCAGAATCATGGCATTTTCATTACATACCAAGTATTTCCTCATTTATTTATGCGGCAATAGCTTGGTTGCTAAAGGCTGAAGATGATACCGCCATAAAGAATCGCCTTAAGAACGATTACCTCTCATCATATGAGAACTAAACCTGTCAAGTATTTATAAGAAATGTTGCAAAAACAAACGTTTTAATATAGAGTCCACTTTTATAGGCTACCTGGACACTATGGAATAAGCGGCAATGAGGTTGCAGATGCATTATCTAGGAAGGAATCTATGACACGGTGTTACAATTATCAATCTTATTAGAGATTGGGAAGTTGGAAAATGATTGCAACACTGGAACACTCAAATAGAGACACGATAAGGCGATAATTACTCCGTAATTTGGCAGCAATTTTGATGTTCTGAAATATAAAAAACCAGACCTGAAACTCCTGAAGCATTTTCTATCTCGTTATTGTAGTGTGGGAGCTCATTCACAGAAAATGGCGATCACAGATGTAGGTTGTGCCTATAGCCATTAGAAACGGCGAAACACATACCCAGCAGAAATTAGTGCTTACCAATAAGCTATTTTGTAAGGGAGAAATTGTAAACAATCACTTACTCGTGCGCATCAGTAATGCATGATTTTTATATGAAATGACCCGCTAAAATGCAATAAAAACGCAAATTTATTGCAACCAGTAAGCAAATATTACAAAAAAAAAACAAAAATAATAACTTGTCCTGTAAAATACTTGAAAGCTTTAGTGTATAAAAAACAATACAATTCTTCCATTATTGCTTACAATTTTATTTATTGCTTCCAAATTTGAAAAATTTACCACTGGGTATTGTGTAAATGTGTTGGACTAGGTAGATTTAGACTGAATTTCCAGATTTGCTGGCTTTCATTAGGAAAGCAGTAGATCTGCTGAACAAAAAGTAGACCCGAAAGAACACAATAGATTTAATAGATCGCAGTAAAATAATTCATTAAAATAAGCATGAAACACACGATCTCAAGTTATAGAGTTTGCACTGATATTCAATACAAACAAATTAAATCGTTTTCGTCGACACATGTTAAAACGTTTTAAAATTTGGCGTTCATAATACGAGTTTCTCATTTCAAATGCGTTCAACGTAAATTAAATCTCTACACCATGTATTGAAGCCACCATTTTATTACATTGTTGTCATGTAATATTACTTAACTAGTTACTAGTAAAAGTTTGTAGATATTTTTGTCAAACTAACTGTTTGTTTAACCCTGAAATCTTTAAAGTAATTTCTCGTTTTGTAATGAATACGAGTATCACACTCAACGAGAATTTAAAATATTTTTTTATTACAAAAAAAAAAAAAATTAGTAGAATTCAACGAAGCGTTTTATTACCACTTTTAATAAAGACTCGAGAGCAGTAGATTTAAACGTTAGTTAATAGTTTATTCAGTAAGTAAATCTGAGATTTAAATTCAAACTGTAAATAAAATTGCTACAAAGAGAAAATAAAAACAATAAGAAGATTATACCACTTTAACAAGTTAAATAGTTCTGCTCCAATCTGCTCACAAAACTTTTATTAAATTAAAAGTAAGAAAACATATAAAGTGCAGTAAATAGTACATAAAATAGGGAACAGGTTTTTTTCCACAATAATAATAAAAAAAATTGTTATGAATTTATTAAAATTGAATCTATAAGTTTTAATTTCTTTTTATATAACCTTCCTTGATTTCGTTAGGACCTAGACAGAACAGTAAAACATCTGACCTTCTGTACTAAAGCTCATAGCAAAGTAAACGAGTCATAATCGATACTTGTGCTGAAAAGTTAAGTTAGTTCTTTAACCATCACCATCATTTTCATATTTTGTTCCCTGAATCGCTGTGGTCTAGTGGTTCGTGTGTTGGCTTACTAAGACGATAGCTCGGGGTGCAAACCTAAGCTCTGACATCTTGATAAAGAAAAAATATATAAAAAAAAAATAGGCAGGATCTGGCAAAAGCTCTGAGAGTAACTTATTGCCGTGAAATATCTTCTCAACTCTCATTGACTTTAAACTGTAGGTCCCGGTACTCATGGAAAAAAATTAACACACACAACATGAATGCTGCGAGAAGCTAGGCCGTCACTCTGAAAAAGGGTGATAACGGCCAATTATGTATGTATGCATGTATGTTTCTCATTTTACTTTTTTTTTTTTTGCTTTTTTGTCGTTTTCATAATATTAGGGTATTCAATTATTCGACTTTTTTCTTTGGTCGATTAATCGAGTGAGTAATTATTCGGGTTTTTTTCTTGATCGATTAATCGAATAAAATTTCAAAATTGTTCGATTAATCGTATTTTGTTTTATATAAAATAACATACCAATTTTGCGTATTATTAAAACATTTTATTCAAAAAAACAAATAATAATAACCAAAAACATAGTAATGTGTAGTGTAGAAAATGTAATGAGATCGTATATTTTACTTTCGAACATATTATTGGAAAACTAAACCATAAATAATTCATTAAATAATTTTAATATTTGAGATCATATATATAACGATTTAATATATAAAAGTAATAATTTACTACTTCGTGTGCAATAAAAATATTAAATAAGTAAATAAAAATAATTCATATTATGAGTTAAAAATTAGTTAAAAAAGTGTGCCCTTCTATTAAAGTAGTCTTTTAAAAAAAGAATGTAATTTATATATTTAGCTCTCAACCGATTGTTTTCTTTAGTTTTAATAAAACTCGATTTTAAGAACACTCTCTCGCTGATTGTAGATGTTGGAGAAATTGAGAGAAGTGCATGGAAAAGAATATATAATTTTTCGGTTCTGTTTTTGGTTTTTTCTAAATATAAAAAAATCACCCATTAAATCGTTGCAGCCTCTTTTAGGTTTTTTAAAATTTTGTACACTTTTAATTGCTTCATTGAATTGTGATAATAGATTATTTTCGTTAATTTCAGTTAAATCTTCTGCAATCATATCATCATCTGGCACATTTTGTTCCATATTTTCTAAAAACATTCTCAAAAACAATTTGTTTGCAAAATCTTTTATTTCAGATTTTGTGCAATATTTTAAAAAAGTGAAAATGTACCAGAATTTAGATATAAAATAATGTACTAAGTAGTTTTACACGTCTTTCATTTATTCGAATCTTAAGCCTTTCTAATAAATAATTTGAAAAAGGATTGTTTGCATTTTCCATTGTATTAATAACAAATTGTATAATGCCTTCTAAATCTATCAATGTAGCAGTATTTTACAACACTTAGGAAGTTTATTAATACCATTTATTATTTCTATAAATAAAGTATTTTTTTATATGGATTAATCGATTAATCGTAGGGAATTATTCGAGTTATTCGTTATTCGAAATTTGACTATTTTTAATTGTTCGAACAATTATTTGAACAAAATTCTTCGATTAATCGATTAACGATTAATCGTTTGAATACCCTACATAATATACTTATAGAATGGCAGGTTAGCAGGGTATCTTTTTAGCCGGTTTCAACCATCTGTTTTTGTATGGGACTGTTTTTTAAAGGAATACTTATATTGTATAGTAATACTAATAAAACTGTAATTGATTTTATTATTTTTAATTAAAAAGTCACATTAAATATTAAAAAATCAAGTTTTCGTACTCATTTAATGGATAATTGCATGTAATGGTGTAATTCCCTTCCGCAAACATTGAGGTTTTCTACAGTTTTGTATTAAACCGGTCTTAAAAATGTCAGCTCAAATTGATTACTACTATTGGTGTAGGTGATAACAATTCGTAATTTTTATAAAAGTAAAAAAAAAATTATGTACATACAGATGCATTATATATGAGTATGGGCATCAGATGCGTTTTCCTTTTTGTTTTTTATTTGCATTTTTTTTATTTTTCCAGTGATTTCCTCATTTTTATGACGGCAAAAAAAGCGAATCTTGTTTTTATCCCACAAATAAAATATAAAAACGATTGAAAAAATAAAACTGAGCAACACATAATACTTTATAACGTGTTCAAAAGTTTTATGGAGATACAAACGGAAAATCAACGAACGATAAAAGGTCACCAAAAACTTTTTTCTATTGAGACCAATACTCAGGAATAAACCCCTACTCATTCTGTGCATTGTATTGAAGTTTTTTTTTCTTTTAATTAAGCACCTTAAGAGTAAGACAAGTTGCTGTGAACTAATCATTTAAAGGCCAGTGTTGTACCTTTACCCTAGAATGATCAACAGTAATTGCGCCATCCGTCGTTGGATGTTGTGTTGAGAATCTTCACTAAGTAGGTAACTTTTCTCCTAATCATTTATTTTATGTAGATTCAAATGCCAAAGAGGAAATTGAGTGGAATGTCAGGGAGCCGTTTCTTGTGAATGGACTTCTTAGGCTGTCGATGTAATTCCTTTAATTAATATTTCCATATTTCTACTTTGCTGGTATTTGAATCTGGGCTGTTTAAGTTTTTGTGTGAATGCTCTAATGACTTTACCACGCACCCCTTACTATTACAAACGAATCGAAAAAAAAAACATATTTTTCAATAGCATTTTAAAGTAAACCAGTAATAGAATTACATTTAAGAAAAATGTTGGACGAAATTAGTAATATAGTAAAAAAACATAATCAAATAACAATATGGCAACACTGTAAACTCTTGTAAACATAAGCATGCAAATGAAAACAAAAAAGATAAAAGTGTAAACAAACTTTGACATATTTGGTTATGTTTACTTGAAATCAGACGGAGACTGCCATCCCTAAATAAAAGCGGCAAGCGTTTTTTAGCTGTCAAAATTTCTCATGACCATACAATTTGTAATTTGCAATTGGAAAATCCAATTTTGACAGAGCGTTTAATAGTAAAGTTGGTTGCAAAAGGCAACTAAAATGTAAACAAATAGGAAAAAAACAGCGTTGTTTTATAAAGATATATTACTTGCATAACCATGTTTTATTCGTAAAGGCAAAAAATAAACAAAATAGAAGATAATAAATATTAATCTAAAATAAATAAATAAAATATAATATAATAAAAATAAATCAAATAACACTATAAAATTTAGTTTATGTTACAAATACCTATAGAGTAATGCAGTTTATTATTAAAATAGTCAGAATTGTTATATATGCATATGTTGTTGTATTACCCTGTTTTTATTGTTTTGACAAAACGTTGCCGCTAATATTTAGGGATGGCGGTTCATCGTAAGCGCTGAGCGTTGGAAAACCTTCCTCTTGCCTCTTTCATTTAGGGATGGCTCAGAGAAGCAATAACAGGTATAAAAGGGGCCTTGACAAATACGATCACAAAATGACGCAAGTTTTTTTTAACTCATTCCTTTTTTAACAAGCTTTCTATAAATGAAATCTCTTCTTAATCCCTGCAAAATTTACTTTTCTAAATAATATAAAAATCGGGACGGTTTCAATATGAAATAACACTTCCAAAGATAAAAATTAAGCAAATTTACCATATGTTTGAAAATCTTCTAATATATAAAATTCTCGTGTCGCGGAGTTTGTTGTCAAACTGCTCCAAAATGGTTCGACCGTTTTTCATGATATTTAGTGTACAAATCGGGTAGGTCTGAGAATCAGTCAACATCTATTTTTCATACCCCTAAGTGTTAAGGTGACCCGCCCCCAAAGGAAAAATTATGCCTCACCTAAATAAAGTTCTGTCTTCTATGAAATTTTAAACTAGATATGTACCGTAGAACATACATGGTTTACGTTTTTTTTAGCACTCAGAAGGGCAGGCTATTTCTCCCTATCCCCAACTAACAAACTGATTTTGATTAAATTTTGTTTGTGTCTTAACACAACTTTAAATTAACAAATGTAAATTTTCACATCTATTTTTCATACCCCTAAATGTTAAGATACCCGCCCAAAGGAGAAATTTATGTCCCAACCAAATAACGAACCGACGTCGATGACATTTTAAACTATATATGTATATCTGCGTACCATAGAACACATATTGTTTACGTTCTTTTTTAAGAAGTACTACCTATTCCCAACTATCAAACAGAAGTATCAAATATGGCGGATAGTCATTTATGAAATGCAAACATTGATTCCTCATATCAGTGTTGACTTTTGCAGTTCGGTGAAGAGTTTCAAAAGTATTTGAACGAAAAAAATGTTCCCTAGATAAAATTTATATGGCAAAACAAAGTTTGCCGAATTAACGAGTGTTTATATACTTAGATATTGTTATACCATTCTAAAGGTCTGTCAATCTTCGACTGTGTTCATTAATTTAGAAAAGAGCTGTGACGGTCACGAATGACTATATAATCAAAATAATAATGTCTATTGTCACTTTATATTCAGAACAAATGTTCCTATAGATTAAAAAAAAGTAAAAACAACTTAATAAAAGTACGTATTTCCACATTTAAAAACAATGGCCAATTTTAGTTAACAATTAACAAAATGGCAATATGGAAAATATGCATATAAAAAGAAGCGAACAAATTAATGTTTAACGAACGACCAAAACAAAGAAAACACAAATTTAGATTGAACGACCGAACGACCAGAACAAATGAACGAAGTGAACGACCCGGATCACTTTTAATGACCGAACGGAAATGACCGATCATTTAAGTGAACGATTTGGCACAGCTCTAATTTAGAATCAGTCAATATTGAACTGAGTTATTGTCTGAAAACCGGCATTTTAACTATAATTCTTCATATTATATAAAACCGTTTCACATTTTAAAATTACAGCAATTTCAAATTTCATTCGAATTCGTTTTTCAGAACATACCCGATTGTTTCCTTTTACTGAGATTCCAACTCAGATTACCAGATTATTTAAAATTAATAAAAAAATTTTTCTTGTTTAATTATTATTTCCTTTATTCTATTATACATTATAGTCAGCAATGGCATAAATTTTGTATATATCGTTAGCTATAATACAAAAAGCCATAATTAAATAATATTTAAAATCAAGTACATATATAAAAAACAAACAAAGGAATTTAAAGCTAATAGATTACTGCTTTTCAAATTTAAATTGTATTTTACTGTGGTGAAACAGTATATTATATTTACTAACTGGGATATATATAATTCTCAGTTAGTTTATAATTTCTTTAACATCAGAGCTTATATTTTTAATACCATCTTTGGGAAAAAGTCTCCCGACGAGTTCTCTTAAGCAGAGCCGAAATGCTAATAGAGACATTTTTATTCCCATTAGCAATATATTTGATATTTAATATTAAAGAGAAATAATTTCAATGCTTAAAATTTTATTCAAATTACTGTATTTAAAAAAATACTCGTATTTTTTGTTAACTGCTTACCTATTTGTTGCCTTATTGTGTAGTATTGCAGAGAAAAAATCTTATTTTCTTTCGGTTTTTATCTAATTAATTACATAATTAGATAAAAATGATGATTAGACGTGAACTATTTTTATAATTAACTATTTTTTTATTTATTTTTTTTTTCACAAACTTATCAGGGGAGGCATAATATGAACGCTAAATGTTAAGCAAACATTTTTTTTTACTATTATTTTTCCTTTATTTTATAAATCTTTTACACCTTTTGTCAGTTCTATTATGTCTTATTTGTTTTACTTTTAAATAAATTTAATTCTTTTATTTGATATACATTCATAGCTTAGATTTTTCTTATTAATTTCTAATATTTTTATTTATTTTATAAATATATATGCATTTCTAAACAAAATCAATTTGTATATATACACTATAATTTTTTGTTATTTTTTTTTTTTTTTTTTGATTATAGTTTTATTGAAAGCAATACAATTATAATCACAATCAGTTTTAATAACAAAATAACGTCAACTGACTCATGTGTTTATGGCTAAACATTGATCAACTTTGAATTTTGCTCATTACTTTTTTACTATTTTTTTCTACATTTTTAATCTCTGCCGCAGAGTATCTTTTTGCGAAGCTCGTTATTACCACTAAATGTTAATTTTTTTTTGTCGTTCATTGTTGTCATATATTGTTTTTTTTTTATATAAAAATAATCATTTTCTCAATCATATGTATTTAGCAGTTGTAGCCGTTAAGGTAATGCAATTAAGAGAGCCAGTTTTCTTATCAGTTTCACGCAATCTAAGAGAATAATAAAAACAAGTAGAAGTACTTGTTATAATAATAAACAATAAATATTTGTATATAAAATTAATGATCTCTCACTCTCTTTTAATTAGAGTACTTTTTTCCATTTAAGGTACTCATGTAATGTGGTAATAGTAAATGACGTATTATAGACATTATTAACCCATTGTAGCACTTGAGAACAACTATGATTACTTAACTCATGTGAGTTCGATTTCCACCAGAGATTCTGGTCTGTATTATCATTGTATGGTATTTTAATTTACATAAAGTTTTATTACTTATTTTTAAAGTTTTATGTCATTTTATTAATACAGTTTTACTGTACCTACTGTAGTTTGCCTCTATTTTACTTTAGTACAGTGTTTCTAAATAAAAAGAAGAAGTAAAGAAAAGTACCAGCATTAAATTAATTTAAAGAACGCTGTAACTGACAAAAAATCGAAAATAAGTTTTTTTGCATCATTTTTATCAGAAAAAAAAATACGCGTCCATTGGTCCCGGTGCCAGATTTCTATGATTAAAAGAAATTCACTTACGCCGTCTGCGTTTTGAAAAATACCAGTGTCTTTGTTCTACTTTTATACAGGTTTTTTGGCTCCTGTGAACATTAACTGTTTTGTCAGTTACAGCGTTCTTTAATTCTTGCGACGAATTGTTGTTTAGTGTCAAATAAAACTATAGAATTTCTGGGTTTTCTCTAAAGCGCAATGCTAAACACTATAAATATAACACAATTCACGGTGAAAGCACTCTACGACGAGGTAGAGACGAACATGGGCATGTAGAGACAAAAGTCGCAATCTCTTCGCATACCTAACAATTACACAATGACTTGTAACAATAGGCACACGCCTAGAAATGGCCCTGTGGTCAAGTTTGATAAATTGATTGGGCGCTTCCTATCTATAAGTAGTTTAAGGCCAGAGACCTCCTCGGTTTAGTATCTGTCAGTATCGTATAGTAGATACCTCTGTCTTGTCATCAAGTTGAATACCAACAAACACAAATAAATTTACAGAGGCTAGAAGTGCTTCATCGACCGATAAATAAATAAAACTAATAAAAGAATTTGAAAAACATACATATCATTTGGAAAGATTGAAAAATCTAATAAGACCAGGAGATTCGTGCCCTGGGTATCATTTTCTTCTGACAAAAGTAACTTTAATGATTAGAATTTTAGCTCATATTTTTGATTTCTAATTTAATAGAAGTGTGAAAAAAGACTTGTATTTGGAAGTGCCGAACAAATGATGACCGGCTAAGTCAGTAATATAAATTTGTCAATTCATACCAGATTATAGGCAAGTAAGGAGAAGAAAATAGTTTTTTTGCTAAAGTATAGTTTCAACCGGCTTCAACTCGGCATTTGCAGCACAACACCAATACATAAAAAACACAACACCAATACATATTCGTTAGCATTTATTCAGCCTTTGGTCGATCGTTGTAGCGTTAATATTGCGAAATAACAGGTACTCGTATTATTTAATTATGTGTGCAATCAAATGAAAAAGTAAAAACATCACTAATGCATACAGAGCTGTGTATAGGTACACATTTCATGCCAAATTAACATTCATCCGGTGTGTAAAGAGAAGAAAAATTGTTCGCTTAAATATTGTTCTGGTGTGAATTGGGCTAATGTGTCCTTGTATATATATTTAATTATTAGCAGTATTAAAAATGAAATAAAAAGTTCCATAAAAATATTACATACATACGTACATAATTGGCTATTACAACACTTTTTCAGATTTACGGCCTATGTTGTCTTATAGCATCCATATTGCGAGTGTCAATTTTTATCCATGAATACCGTAACTTACAGTTTAACATTGAATCTGAACGATAGATTTTAGAAGCTTGTTCATGACAATCAGTTACTCCATAGCCTTCGTTAGAAGACTGCTAAGAGGTGATCTTTCTTTCAATATGTTAGTTATTGATTTTACAGAGACAGTGTTGCACAGTTTTATTATCTGTATGCAGTAGAGCTGCAAAACAATCGATAGTACTATCGATAGTATCGATAGTTTTATTTTTGGCCGACTATCGATGGTTTCACTATCGGTAGCGATACTATCGGAAAATTTTAAAAGTAAACTTTTTCAACGCAGGTTTTTTGCCGCCGGTTAATTTTTGTATGTATGTTCTAATTTTTCAATAAAAATAAAATATTTGCATTTATTTAATGTAAAATAAAATAGAGTCAATATTTCGAAATTTTTTAATTATTTTTATTCAGCGGCAACGGCTACCTTAATATAACGACATCAGCGAATAATTGACGGCAACGTAACTAGCTTCTTTTTCCTTATATTGTATATTATAGAAGTGCATAAACAAAAAAATAATACAAAGAAGTTTTAAAGTAAAAGTTTCTGGTATTATTAATAGTATTTCTGAAAGAATAAATAATATTTAATAAAAAACAGTTTTAAAAAATGGAGACGTTCCTACAATTATCAGAAAGTAAGTATTATTACAATACTATTTAAATGTATGTACATATGTGTCTATTGGTCACATCCATAGGAGTGTGTATGTCTGTCTGTGTTTAATAGAAAATGGCAACAAAAACATTGAGGTAGACAACGATGATGAAGAGGGTATTCCAAAAAAGATACGTTTGGACTTATTTTGAAATAACCAAAGATAAATATTGTGCTAAGTGCCGTTTATGTGGCAAATATTATAAAACTAGCGGCAATACTACAAATTTATTAGATTAATCGTGCGCACCCTAGTTGCAGAGAAGCGGAAAAGCCAATTAAGACCATCGACCAAAAACGGTCGATAAACTCTTGTTCATTAACAAAAATTATTGGGTAAACCTGGTATAACTTATAAATACCTAAATTTAACGCTTCTGTACCTAATTTTATTTATGAATTGTTTTTTATAATCCCTTTTAATTAAAATTTTGATATTTACATATGTAAAATGTATGTTTTGCGTTTTGAACGTTAAAGCCTTTTACGGTTAATGTTGATTTAAAAAAATTATCTCAAACAGCTTTAATTAATTTTTTTTTTGATATTTTGTAATAAAATTCAAATTTATGTTACAATAGTATACATATGTATGTCTTTTACTTAAATTAATACATTTATTATGAAATACAGTTAAAAGCGAATAATAACCCATATACATACATGGTACTTGCTATATTCTAATAGAGTTTTACTTACTGGACTTCCGATACAAATTGAATTCTACTTCTCCACTAGTTTTTAGAAGAACCTAGTAAAAATATATCAAAAAATTCGTATTGCGATTCTAATTTTCTCAGAAAAATAGAAAACCGATAGTATCGATAGTTTCGATAGTTTAAAAAAAAAACTATCGAAACTATCGATGGGGCCGACTATCGATAGTTTTGCAGCTCTAGTATGCAGTGAGTAGCAGTTTTCTTTGTTTTACACGCACATAAAGAGAGTTATTTTACGTTCACAACACATACAATTATGGTGAAAGAGTTTGGTGACGGTAAACAACTAATCGTTATAGTTAATTTCACATAGAAACTTGCAGCAAAATTTAACAGTAATTACAGCAAGACAAGTAAAAAACTTTCGGGTGTCCAAAAAAAATTCTGACTTTGCCATTAAGTTTGTAAGTACCAAATGCTACATAGAAGAATACTTTAATGAGTTCAAATGTAATTGAATATATTATTTAATTTTTTTATTTATTTAAATTAGTATAAGTGCAGTTTTAATATTATATCTAATTATTCCGAGTCGAGTGACTAAGACCTTTGCTCGGTGTAGTGTCACAGACTAGGGTCTCTGGAGGAAATCGAACCCACAACCCTCACATTAGCAGTCTAGCACACTACTTACTTGACCATTGCACAGTGGTTTATGTCTCTAAGGAAGGCCGTCATACGTAGTTTACTTAGCTATACTCATAAAAACGTATATGAATGTTTTTGTTTACGCTATTTAAGGGTCAAGTAGGGTAAAATTATATAAAAAAATCAACAAGGATAATGTTATTATAATTTATTTATCAAAAATGTTAGTCATCAATTAAAAAAAAAAAAATAATTGAAAACAATAAATTGTGTAACGTCAATTTAACACTACATTTTTACATTATTTTTAAAAACTTAACATACTTAACTCCTCAGGTGATAGCATAGATATCTTCTTTTGTGATAATTTATGCAAAGAAGAAATTAACGGATCGGAATTTAGAAGAAGTTTATGCAAAAGATCGGTGTTAGTAACAACACGAGACATTTTTCGCGTGTTTTCTCGCCTGAATTGCTTAAATAATTTATTACAAGATTCAGCGGCTTCTTTGAATAGCTTACCTATGGAACCTTAACAATATCAATTACTTCTGATCCATGAATTAGCTCTTTATGAACTGAAGAATTCAAATTATACCATTGATACGTACTAATAAGCATTCGCGCGGTCCCTAATGAGTCATCTTTAAATGCAAGACTAGATTAGACAATGTTTCTTTGCCTCCAACACTTTATGATAAGATGGCAATGCATTTGGTAATTTAGAAATTCCATTACTACGAAATACTGCTGTTTCATTAATTCACCTCGTTTATTACTAATGATACTTTGTTGGTAGTAAATTCCACACAAGTGTTGTTATATCGGCTAGAATTACTCATCAAATGGTTTATCGCTGAATCCTCTACCACAGCTAACTTAGCTATTCTTAGGCGTTTTGTTCTATTACCGAGCATTACATCCATGAAGTCCTTTCTATATATGTAGTACATTTGTGGTATGCTGTTTACTTTCTGCAGGCTTCAGAGTATGTTCGCTGAATATTGAAGGTAGCTCACAAACTTCGATTTTGTCATGCCAGTCACTATATTTAGTCACCATACACAAACGTGGTCGGTTAACTTGCTTACAGTAGGTTAAGAATCTTCCACAAAGGTTGTTTAGTTTAATTTTAGAACTGCCAATGTTTAAATGTTCCGCATCTGGGAGTAACTCACATTCTGTCGAACTTTCCTTAATCGACAGCCAAGTATCAAATACAAGCATTCTTGTAAAATAACATTTAATAACAGCACCATAAATATGTTTAAAATATTTTTCTTAAAAAAGTAGAGAAACATAATAACAATGGACGGCACATACCTTCAACTGGAGTATCCACTGTAAAACAATAGGTCGCAAATAATTTTTGCTTTAAAAAACATGCACTATAGATTAACTAGCACTGCTGATCAACTGTTCGGTGAGTTGCGACTTTATGCAGGTTTCAATGTGGTTGGTGACAAACTTTGGAAAGAACTGGGCTATGTCTGCGTACTATTAGTTAAAAAAAAAAAAAAAAAAAAAATTGAAAAATTGGTTTACAGTAAGTTGGCAACCCTACCATTAAAATTACTCTGCTAAAATTGTGAAGAAATACAGCATCGAAGCAAATCGTAAACATGAACTGCGCAGTGGGCAAATGTGTGAAAACTAACGGTAAAAGATATGTGAAAAATATGAGCTACGAATCTAATCGTAGAAACGTACACCCTCTGTACCATGCACAAACGCAAACAAACGCAGATAATTAGTTTTTAAATTGAAAGTAGAGCTATAGACTAACATTTTGATATATCGTCGTGCGGGAGTTTAAGTGCTCTATCCGCCATTTCATATTTTTTATATATCTCGAGTTAATGATGCCTCTAGGTTTTCGACCCCAAATTTTTCAAATCTGCAATCCGTTTTAGGATATCTCGTCAAGTTTCGGATATAAATAGCCGAAAACGGATTACAGATTTTAAAAATTTTAGTGTCAGAAACCTAAATTAGCATCATCAACTCGAGATTTAAAAAATGGCGTATAGAGCACTTAAACTCCCGTACGACGATATAACTGAAACGCGGCATACGTCGTCATCATAGTTAAAAGTTTGATTAAAAAAAAAAATTTTTTTTAATTTATGTGAAAATGGATTTGGCGTAAAACCACTTTCAGCAAAATATGTTTTGCATAAAAAATTAATAAATATATAATAATAATGGTACACACCTTCAACTTGAATATCCATTGTAAAACAATAGGTCACAAATAATTTTTTCCTTGAAAAACACGTACTAAAGATTAACTTCATTAGCACATTACATTATGGATAAGGAGAGTTGTTTTGATCTGTTCACTTCCAATGCACAAAAGTTAATGTAAAAAACAACTAATTGTAAATCTTTTTGCATGTTTTAGTAGTGCTACTAATAGTGAGTATTAGAACAAACTAACGGTGAAGAAATCGAACATTGTGATTTGACCTCTATGTCCTACTAGGGAACCACTGTGCATTGGGGCGAAAAATTGAATATTTTACAAAATTATAATTTATTGCATCCTTATATCGCCTAAAAAGAATTAAGTTTCTCGTTTAGTGAAGCGTTTGCGGCGAAAGTAACTCTTAATTTGTTGAGTGGTCATATTCGTTATGGTTATCTCGAGGCTCGTTGCTCATTACATCCTGCAGAAAAGTTTATTTTGCTGCTTCTGAGTGAATATAGCAATTAGCTCTTTCGGGTTATGGAGCACTGTTATATTCCAGATAATGAAGCTGCTTATGAGCAGGAGAGAGACAATGCGACGAATGTAGAGAATTGCGGATTGAGGCTCTCAGAGCTCCACTTTCTATGGCTGGTGTATAGAGAAATGAAAATGATTGTTCTATATTAAGGATGCTTTTGCTCAGGGCCTTAGAGAGTGCTCTGACAGAATATTGTTCTCCAAAGGATAGGACTGGTTTGTGGTTAATAGTTGCTCCTAACTTTTACAGATTATGATGTAATTAACGGTAGCCTGTTATGCTGGACCATTATTTTTTGGTGGCATTACAGGAGTTGCTAACGTTGAAATTTTGAAATTTGTTAGGGAGTCTCTCCAGGTTCGCTTTTTTATCTTTGTTCTCCTGTCATTTCTCTCTCTTTCTCTTTCTTTGTTGTTACTTAAAAATAGTCACAATAGACCACAGGTTACCAAAAATTTTTTGGTTGTGTATTAGTGAATAAGAGAGAAAATAGAAGTTGAGAGAATTTATTTATTAACAGTCATAGAAAACTTTTAGTAACATACGCTATTCTGGCATTAATTTTATTAACATGCATACATAAAATTATAAATGTTTGACTATATTTAGGGCATGTTTTTTATATATTTGCTGGGAAATAAAAAATCCATTTCTTCTTCTTAAAAAAATATTCTTTAAAAGTGTAGGTATATACATATATAACTGGGCTTTAAGATAATATATTCTACATTTATACTTATATGACAGTTTCGTATTTGTAGAATATAATTTGTTGCGTTGCTTGAACAAATATATTTTAAGTCGGAAAGTATTTTTATTATAATTAGGCCTTTTCCAAATTTTTTTTAAAAATTGCTTAATAAAAACACTATCACTAAATGATCTACCCTTTTTAACAAATTTTAAGCTTATTAAGCTTGAAATCGCGACTTTCAATTTAGGATCTAATTTTGGTTCATAACCTACTAACCAAGCTTTTATTGTTTCTAAAAAATTTTATTTTTTAACATAAAATATTTTTTGAGTTTAATCGATCAGTTTTTTTGAGTAAACCTGAAAAAAATAAAAGAGCGTAAGCAATACGTGTGAATGCTCTCTGCACAATTGTGCTATGAAATGGTAATCACTACAATAGACTATTTTCTAGTTTCTGGGCGGGGTATTTACATATATTAAAAACTTTTTCAACCTTAACTAACGTATGTCACCTATAGAATGTTCAGTATATTTTTTAAATTATAAACTTCATCTTTTGAGATAGACGCTGATTAAATAATCTGGTAGTAATGCGGCTTCCTTGTATACAGACGAGCATATACTTCAAAAATGTTTGCTTCATTAAGCAAAGATATAAAAAGACCCTTGAAATATTTTCTTATAGCAAACACCTCTACTTACATACGTGCATGTCACAAAAAGATACTTTACATGTTATTTTCATTTCAAAGCAATAGTAAATGAATTTTTAATCTTTCTATTCTACAAATGAAACGTTTTTGGTACATTTTTATGAGTACATATAAAAAAGCTGTACTTGCAATTCTCTATAAGCGTACTTTAAATATTATATAATAAACTTTATATTGTGGCAGTTGAACGTACATACATATGCGTATACTCGTATGACTCTCTTTGTAATTGCGTATACTGTTTCAGGAGTTTATGAGTGAAAAGATATTTTTATGCGCCATCATTCAAATGAATGTATTTAATTAAATGGCTTCATACTAATTAAAATTCTATTCATCAATTTAAATAAAAAGAAAAATAAAATAAAAAACAAAGAAGTAAAAAACCTTTACAGATTGTAGACTCTGTTAAGGTATATAAATTAAAATATTTGAAAATGGCATTATTTACAGCAATTGAAACGTAGTGGATAGGTTGTCTGCAAGGCGTGAATTATGTATCAGCAATGGTTATTATTTATTCTGGGCACACATCGAAAAATTTAATAAAAATACTTTAATGAGTCAGGAAGATATGGGATCTAAGGAATATTCTGTAAGTTTTAATATAAATTTTAAGTTTTTTTTCTTTTGTAATATGTTTGTATACAAATAAATCTAATTTACTCAATTGCTATACAAATAATATGAAAATTTTAATTTACTCTAGAAGTAACAGGTGTCGGGATGAAATATATTAAAAATTATACGTCTTTTATATGTTTTTTAAAAATTTACATGTTCTGTTTTATTTGATATTTGACACTGTGACAGAATTAGATTTGTATTCTTACTTTTAATAAAGAAAAAAATACAATGAGCGAATAATAATGCATATATACATACATACATACATAATTGGCCAATTCAACCCTGTGTGAGGGTTACGGCCTAGCTTCTCGCAGAGCCCATATTGTGCGTGTTAACTTTTTTATTCATGAGTACCAGGACCTGCAGTTTAAAGTCGACTCCGAACAGCAGCAGAAGCTTGTTCATGGCAATCAGTTACTCTCAGAGATTTTTCCAGAAGACTGCGAAATATTTTTTCGTATTTCTTTCTTTCTGGATGTCAGAGCTGCATAATATATTATTTGCTAAAACAAATATGAAAAAACTTTGTATTTCTTTGCCATTAATTCCATAACAAAATTATTACCGGCTTTGAATTAGAACTGCATGCGTCAATGACCAATTCGCTGGTGTTTTAGCAGTTCATCAGTGCGGTGAAACGATAGAAGTAAGTTAAATTCTCTGTCTATATGCGATAACAGCTTAAAAATAATATTTTTAAATATTCCCAAATTTTTGTAGTAGACTTATTACACAACAAAACTACATTATAATACTTTAAAATATAGTTCTACCTTGACTTCTATGAAGAACCCAAAATTATAAATTATTATTGGACATATGTCGACTTAGACCGCGGCCACGTAATGAGCGGTAAGCGGCAGAGCGTCGAGTTTGAGCCGCAAGTGTCTTATTACAAAGCGTAATTTCTGAGCAGTTAGTTGTTAAAATGCCATATTTTTATTTTTAAAATTTGGTAATCTATCTTGCCATAATAGCGGTCGGCCTTGTACAGATTATAAGCTCCGCATTCATTTTTGCATGTTTATACTTCGCCGCTCAGAAATCAACTCATTGCGTGGCCACTTCAGTACTATTTCATATTTTTTTTAATTTTTTGCCGCTCATTGTATATTCATGGAAATTACATTTTAAATATCGCTACTTTTCAATCAAATTCCAAATAAGTATCAGAAAACTATGGTAGTCGCTTTATTTTATAGTGGTTTGTCACCTATTATTACCTTTGGTAATCACTTCTGTCGTTGAATAGTACGCTTTCTCAGAGACCGCGGTATAAGATGTCTCTTTCAATGAGTTCAAGTTAAATTCGGGAGTACCGCAAGGCTGTGTTCTATCTTCTACTCTATTTTTAATTTTTCTTAGCGATCTTCTCTTTCTAACTTGAAATCCTATTTACCCTTTCGAAGTAGTAAGTTGGCGTCAGTAATCACTTCTGTCGTTGCATAAAAAGCTTTCTCAGGGACCGCGCTATAAAATATCTCTTCCAACGAGTTCAGGTTAAATTTGGGAGTACAACAAGGCTCTGCTCTATCTTCTATTTTATTTTTAATTTTTCTTAACTATCATTTTTTACTAACTTCAATACCTTTACATTCTTTCTCAGATGACAGCAACACTTATCACTCATATTCCATTTATCGTAGCCCGAGCCTTTAAGAGGTTGGAGTGAGAAGTTAAAATATTAAAGACACACTTACAAATGACCTGCAGACAATCTGTGAGAGATATCGCGCTAACAGGTTCGAATTTAATGCGCTCAAAATTCAGTGTTGTTTTATCACGCATACGCATGATGTGATGAGGCAATCTTGTCACCTGTGACTACGAATAATGTAAATATTGAGGGGGCGGATGCTCATGATGTTCTAGGCATGAGAATTCATTGTGATGCAATTAAAAGAGAAAAAAATTACAGAGTATTTTCGAATTGTCAAATTAATAATAAATAAAAAGTACCAGACGCAATTAAGCGGCAACTTTCCCTAGTTTACGCGTAATTGTCACTTGTGCATTTCCTAATCAAAGCGAAATACAGTTTCTCTTAAAAAATTTTATATAATTATAACTGCCTTAGGCCCTACTACCTGTTTCGCCATAATATAACGGCAGACTATTGTGTTCAAGGCAGTTTTTATTCAATTTTAGTTATTCCTACAATGAAATAAATTAAAATCAAGTTTTCTTAATAAATTTCTAATATTTACTTGTGTATTCAAAATTTCTAATAAAAAGTGCACTCAAACTAATCATTTGCTTTTAAGAGTGTTTCCATTTAATACTTATTAAATTGAATTTTGTTCTACTCTCAAGCATTTTTCAAACACATATTGCAAATTGTGCACATAATAATGTGGAAATAAAGAAAAAATAATGTTCAATAGGATACAATAACATACAACGCATGCAATTTTAAGTAGAAAGATGAACTGATTTCAAATTGGCTTCATATTGCATTTTATATTTTCCTGTGTCTAACCTAAAGGCAAATGTACAAAAGAGATACACCCATAAGTATAAACACATATGTACATACGTACACTTCCTTCTATTTATAGATTTTTTTTTAGTTTTTAAGAGAGACACAAAATCAAATTTATAGCAAGAAACCATTTGGTTTATTACTGGGCGACTTTCAGTTACCCTACAAAAATACAATCTAAATGACAATCTCTTATTGTAGTACAACGCGAGATACATATTATTGTGGTTAAGTAAGGAAGTACGAAAGTATATTTCTGGATTTGTAAGTCCTTATGTAAGTTTAAATCAAACTATTGTGATAGCCTGCGTACAACAATACTTTACCTATAGCTGGTAAGATTATATTCATCTTGTATATAGTTATTGCAATTAGATTTGCTTTCACTTTATATATTTGGCTTATCACTCATATTTTCATAGGATTTCGACAAATTCAATAACTTTTTCAAGTTTTTTGATCTGATTTGTTCAGCAACGCGACTTTTTGTGGCACTAGTATTTTAGATTATGAAATATTAAAGTTTTCAGATGTAGCACGGAAAACAAAACTAAACAATTCGTCACATTGAGATTTGAAAATGTATTCAGGACACACATGTATAGTCAATGCATAGAAGACGTATTCTGAACGTCAATTGTTACTGGACTATCAGCAAAACTCTCTGACTTCATGCAGTCTAACAGGAAATTAACGAGAATTTTTAAATCTTTATGAGTATTTTGGAATCCAACTGATAGATATATACCTCAAGTTTATTTTATGACCAAATTTTCATTTCAAAAAGTCAATCTTTGCGGTGGGTGTATGTTGTAGTCCCTGTGGTCTAGTGGTTAGTATGTTGAATTACTAAGACATGGTGTTCAAACCCCAGCTCTGACATCTTGAAAAAAAGAATTATGAAAAAAAAATGTTTTTTTCGCCGGCTCCCACTTAACAAGTTTTTAAGTCTGTCGTCCCAGTACTCGTGGATAAAAAATTAACACACACAACATGGGTGCTGCGAGAAGTTTGGCTGCAACCCTGACGCAGGGTTGTAATGGCCAATTATGTATGTAGTTATATATGTATTTTGCTTATCAACTTGCCGTCGAAACTACATCTCGTCCGAAATGGGATCGTTGTAATTTATATATAAAAAGCTTTTAAATATGATAGCACATCGTTCATTTTTGAGAAATAACACCAAATGATATCATTCGCACATAAACCACTACATACTCTGTATTATTACGGGTATTACTAGCAATGAGGTCTGTAAATTGTACAAACAAAAACTGAACCTTAAGGCTGTATATGTAACTCGGTGACTTCAAGTAGTCTACCAGGAGGAACTCGGGAGTTTGAATACCAATTTATTAGGTAACTAACAGGTTTAAATCTAGAAATGAAGTTAAAGTCAAACTTCCGTTCCAACAATTTCAGGTCTGTGGTCACCATATAAACATTCATCCATATTTGTAAGCAAACAGTGTTGATTAATCGCAAAACGCGCTTTTTCTTACTTTTTGACAAGTCCCACCAAATGATACCATCATCGTATAAGCCGCCACATATGGTGTATTTTTATTAACTCAAAGAAGCCTATAGAATCTGCTATGATGTTTGTAAAACAAAACTGAAGGATGACTAATTTCGAAAGACAGTCTGTAATACATAGCAGTGCTATTCAAACATCAATCTTTTCCCAAAGAATTTCCAAAGAAATGTCAAAAAGGGACAGTTCAACTGAAGTAATTTTAGAAATGCTAAACATTCTGCCACTACCTATTCCGCCTGTTCTGTTGTAGGGTGTAGTAATATGAATATGTGCTCGTATTAAGGTTAGTGGAAAAATACAATATTTCGTTTGCTTATTTTCGATTTTAATGCAACAAAATTGCAACAAAAAAAGTAAATAATGAATTCTGCCTAAAACGGATACACACACTGCTTACTTTTGCAATAAATTCTGGATATTATTTAAACCACTTATAAAGATGAGTCATGTTCTAAATGCGTGCCTATTTTTTTTACTAAGTTTTAATTAAAAATCTTCAAATTTGATAGACTTCAACTTAACTCAATTTCATACTCGCTGTACAATATTTTGATGCTCTGTAATAGAAACCAATTACATAAAAACAATTTAGTTAAAATAAAAATCCTGTAAAATATAAATTAGGGATAACAAAAAAAAAATTTATGAAATTTTTTATTTGTTTCGTCAGAAACACTTTAATTAGATCAAAGCTAAGTTCTATAAAGAACTTAGATTTTTTGGAATGAATTTTTTGATAATCAAAGGAGAAAATTATGTCCGTAACATCCAGTTACGGTAATATCATCAGAGTTCTTTGTGTATGAAATTTTATTTACTTTTCATAAATGTTAGAGAACAAAAATGAGTATAATTTTAGGCGTTTTTAATTTATTTTCTCTATGTATTGTTTCAGTTTTGTTGTTCTTAGGAAAACCGGGGATTACCTCTGCTCATGCGTTGTCCTAGTGTTTCATAAATATTTTTTAGGGGATGAGGAAAAAGGGCGTAGTGTTGGTGGGTCTCTGATTTGAACTTATTCATATTGTAATTGATAGGAAAAACATTCGCAGGAAGATTCTTCCATAAAAAAAACTGTGCGGTTCAGATATGAATTTTATCTTTAAATTAACACTCAACAACAAAAGAGTGTATGCCGTAAGAGGTAGCAACAGTACGTAAGAATATGCGATTATTATTATTTAAATAAAAATTTTTCTAAACAAAAAATTAAGAAATATTTAATACTAGACTAAACCCGGGTTGCTACGCTACATCTACCATTACCATTTATCCACATTTTTCGATTGATAATTTTCAGCGAATACGAAATAATTCAAATTTAATCCAAAAACGTTAGCTGTAAACGATCTCAAGAAATATAGAAATCAATAGTTAGTTTATATTGTAGGTACCACGCCAACTTGTCCGACCTTTTTTCTACTGATAATTTTTATTGAATACGAAATGAATTACACCAAAAGCTTCAACACCTTTCAAGATATAAGGAAATCAATAATTATTTTGTATTTTTTTTATCTCTAAAGCGAAGTTATTTTTTTAATGTTTACCAAAGGATCGCATGGAAAAGATTTAAATATTAAAATAAGTGGTTGTAAGTGAGTTTTTATGCTACTGAAAACAAAAAAATAAATAAATAGAAGGTTTAGTGGGCAGATACATCATTAAAAATTCATAGAATTTCTGTTGCAATCACTTCACTTCAGACCGAAGTCAGAAACTTTTGCTTTAACCGTTCCCAAGATTTGCAAGAATCAATATTTAGTTTGTACGGGATGATTTGCCCTTACCCTGAAGTCATATAGACCCAATTCCGAAACTTTAACCGTTTTTAAGATATACAAAAATCAGTATTTAGTTTCTATAGGAGATGCCACCTCCACCTGTCCAATTCCGCTCACTTTCTGGCTGATAATTTGCCCTCATTGTGAAGTCATTCAGACCCAATTCCGAAACTTTAACCGTTTTTAAGATATGCAAAAATCAGCATTTAGTTGTTATTAGAGGTACCACGCCTAGGTCCAATTAAAAGAAATATATACCCTATTGCACTTTTAGTAGTTGAGTTTATCTATATTCCAAATTTTAATAAAATCGGTTTAGTAGTTTAGGTATTATTGACCGACAAACAAAGAGATAAACAGACAAACAGACTTACAAAGAGATTTATTATATAAGTATTGGTATACTTATATATATGAATTTTCATTTGTTAGAGATCGATATATAAAATTGTAATATTAAGTACAAAGATAGGCCTCAGCAGCTGAAAGGACTTGTGACTCCTCAAATAAATAAAAGGTTAAGAAATGAATTGCAACGCCCTATAATTGAGTGCATCGAACAAGTTTGCAAAACGAAAATGTGTCAAAAACAATCACTCTTACCACAAACAAATGCAAGTCATTTGTGGCACAAGTTTTATTATATAAATATTGTAATGTAAGTATGTACAGGCCTTAGAGGCTCATGTTAGTACGATTTGTTACGTTTATATATGTCAGTAAGAATAACGTTAAAAAAACATAAAAACCCATTCGTTCTGATTTTTATTTTTTTTTCCACACATTACAGTCGGACACTCATTGCATGTTTGAATTTTATATGGTGAATCGCAAAAGGGATAACTGCTATTCTTAATTAATTATTTTTTTATCTCTAAAGCCAAGTTATTTTTTTAATGTTTACCAAAGAATCGCATCGAAAAGATTTAAATATTAAAATGAAAGGTTGTAAATGAGTTTTTATGCTACTGAAAGCAAAAACAGGAAATAAAAATAAGGTTTAGTGGGCAGGTACATCATTAAAAATTCATAGAATTTTTGTTGCAATCACTTCAACAAGCATTCAAAAAAAATTCCCATTATTAGAAAAAGATTGCCTTGTATTTGGCATGGTCCAATCCCACATGCAAATGTGTTTGTAATTTCAATTTTTCTTTTTTTTTTCTAGATTTGTATCATGTTGCAAAATATTCAGAAGCCATATAAGCATGTCTATGCACATAAGTATTACAAATACATATGTTCATTTTATTTGTACATATGTATAGCTATATATGTATGTATGTATATAAATTTGTTTGTAAACATCGTTTTATATTTATACTTCCTTTGCCGGTCTATAATGAAACATCAATTCTATTGCAGACTACACTTAATATTCACAAACATTGTATATATAAAAGTTAAGATACCTTTAGTCTTTTGAATAGCTTGAAAACGCATTCATATTTTGAGTGCAAGATATTGTAATTTTCAACACTGTAACCAACAGATATGCGATAAAATTCTTGTTGACTATTGCTAGAGGAGATTATGATGAGAAGGTATTCAATGAAAATATCTCATCATATTATTTTACAAATAAAGTGTTTGATTATTGAGGGTAAAGGGGAAAAAAAGTTTTTTTTTGTATAGTTAACTTTTGTATGTCTGTACGATATTATTATTTTATAATTTTATATAGACCCACTTTTAGGCAGCATTCTTCCTGTGCTGGTAATTTAGATTAAAAAATTAAAAAGGAAACTAGAAAATTATTTTATTGTTTTCTTTTAACCCTAAGACTTTATTTACTTTTTATTATTGTTTCCAAAAACTACGTGTACTTTTAGGCGTTCTTAAATTTTTTAATTTATTTGTTTCAGCTTAAGTTTTTTTTTTTTTTTTTTTTTTTTTGATTGAGACCAATACTCAGTGGTAAACCCCTACTGATGCTGTGCATTGTATTGGAATTTATGGAAACGACAGTAAATATTTTTTTTATATTATTATTAAGCGCCTTAGCAAGGAGACAAATTGCTGTGAATTGATTATTCAAAGGCCAGTGTTATATCTTCACCCTTAAATGATCGACAGCAACTTCCTCATCGTTGCATGTTGATTGTGTAGTGAGTGCCTTCACTAAGTAGGTTTAGCTGTCATCTGCTACGTTCCTATAGATGACGCTTGTCTCCTGATCATTCGTTTTTTTTGTTGATGGTTAAGGTGGATTAGAGTGGAAAGTCAGTAAGCGGTTTCTTCGCTGATACACTGCTTGGAGGGGTCAGACTCTAATTATTTTTAATTATCATTTCGAAAAAACCGTATAACTAAATTTTTAATTTTTCACCTTTGCTGGGATTGGAACCTGAACCTTTTGAGTTTTTTGTGTGAACGCTCTATCCACTAAGCCACGCACCTACTTGATTAATTAATGAATTAATATTTTAAAAAATTATATCATCAAGTGTCATCAGCCGCAAGTGTCTAAGTTCGACTTTAATATTTAAAGAGTATGGCCTATACTTATAGGCACGCAAAAAGTTTACTTTAAAGTTTTTAAAGTTTGTTGTCAACTGTAACTAAATGCCAACTAACAAATTCACAAAAAAGCTGATTCATATAATTAATTTTTATATTTTATAGTCTATTTGAAAAGTGAAATATTTTTGAAGTGAATTGAGAAAATTATAAGACGTAACAGATGACGTTACTTGTGAGTCACACCTTAATGTCAAGTGTTTTGCTCAACTTAATTCAACATTCATATGTTTTCAGTCCAAGTTTAATCATGCACAGGTACATATTTGAGCAAAGCGTTAATGTTTTTGGCTCGAAAATCCATTTCGTACATTTCGTAATTTTTCGTACAGCCAAATAGACCAAATGTGTCCACAATCGGGGGAGTTGTGCACAAATTTCAATAAACCAAGTTTGTGGGAAAAAAAAAAGACCAGTGCATGCTTGGTCAGTTCTTTTTGCGGAAAACATTGCTTTTGTTACTGATAGTGTGGCAGTCGTCAACTTTGACTACCTGAACATAACTGCTGCAAATTTTGAATAAACATTTTAACTTACACTTTTACAAGGTTCAACTACTCTTCAGCATACCACAACCACTATATGTACTCCCTGAAGGGCCGCACCCAAACTATAAGGCAGGACTATCTCAATCCCAAAAAGATGCCATCACACACACTTCCAGAGATCAAAACCAACTCCAAACAGCACCCGCTCCCAGGCATGCACATGTCCTGAATCGAAATGTTAGGTCAGTCCCCTTTAGCGATACGCAGTGAGTTGTATAGACCAAGAACTAGAGCTGGCAAACAATCGATAGTACCGATTTCTCTAGCTTAAAACCATCATCGCTTCAACAATTGCAACAGACCAGATTTTTTCAAGTTGCAATAACTTAACTCTCATTGTACATATTTTTAATTGCATCTCCTTATAGAAACAAGCAAAAAAAAAAAAAAAAATCGTGATAAAGAAAGCAAAAATACTGAGGTTGATACTGAAGCTATACAGTTGAAAAAACAAGCAGAGGTAATTCGGAAGTTTGGAAATTTTTTCTAAAAGCAAAAGATAAAGAAAATGCACAATGTCGGCTGTATTCGAAAATTTACAATACTAGAGGCAACACATTAAACATATTTGACAACCTAAAACGTTCCCATCCATCTCATAACCAACTGCCGAAACAATCAAACACAATCCAATATTATGTCAAAGTGTCTATAACCTATAAGAGGGATTCCGAATGGAAAAAACTACTACGTACTGCTTAAATGAGTTTGGTAGCCAATGATTTACAGTTATTCAGTATAGTTAGGGACACATGTTTTCGAGAATTTAGTAAATGCTTAAATCCCCGCTACATGTTGCCTTCAAGAAACACTCTGAAAAATGTGATGATGGTAAATTTGTTCAATAAAACCAAGAGTTAATTGCAAACTAGGCCTAATAAAGTCCAAATCTGAGCCATTACAACAGACTTGTGGACTTCAAGCGAAAAGGATGGCTAACTTACCGTAACTTGTCACTTTATATGAAACAAGTTTGTTCTTAGTATGACTGTGTTGTCTATGTGCTTACAGGAACGTGAAATTTAAATTAAATTTCAAAAAGAATTCGATACTGTCGATAATATCGATAGTTTTTGAACCAACTATCAAAAACATCGAATGGCGCGACTATCGATAGTTTGCCAGCTCTACCAACAGCTATCTGCCTATAGCGAGTGCCAGGCCACTCAGAGCCAGGTTGAACTCCATATGATCCGGGAGTTTTTGTTACTGGCTTGAGAATCGCCACGCGTATTGGTAAAAGCCCAATATATCCATAAAGAATGGCTGTTTGGCACGGTTTACGGGCTGGTGGCATCATTGGGCCGTACCTCAAACATGAAGTCGGCCAAACAGTTAATGTAAATGGTGTTCGCTATTGCAAGATGACTGCAGACTTCTTGTAGCCAGAAATTGCGGATATGAACCTAGACGATATAAAGTTTCAACAGGATGGTGCCACTTGCTATGCAGTTAGAGAAAGGCAATAACCACTTTATCTCATGTTGTGATGTCCAACATGTTGTGATGTAACCAAGAAGAAAGTCTGTTTAATTAACTAATTCAGTATACAGGACTACGTTTTCTAAATTAATTTTTTTGGATGCCCATTTAAAGGCCAAATTATTTAAGTGAGTTATCTTAATTTTCAATTTCAAAAAATCGTATAAATTATGCTCTCATTTAAAATGTTTTATCATATTAAAATTGTTTTTAAAGTCTCTAAACGACCTTTGGAATATGTCAAGCAGTGTTGTGTTTCATAAATAAGCACTACAGATTATTCTGTATAAAGTCATTGAATAACATACAATCTCTATTGAAATTCAAATTAAAATTAAAATATATCGCATATTTTACAAATAATACTGTGTTATGAATTAAAAGAATTTTGAATAAGTTTTCTTAAAGGGTCCTTTTCTATAAAAAAACACAAATGTAAAGAAAACTTTTGAAAAATTAAAGCAAAAAGTTTTTTTAAAATCATCACATTTGCTAGTGTATATTAAACGATGTATTTCTTTTCTTTTCCCTTAACTATGTAACAGATGTAAAGAAATAGAGAAGTAACACGCATAATTGTGGCACAATAAACCATATTTGTTTAAGAAACAACTAAAAGATGTTGTTCGTACAAGGACATCTTTGCGCCATTGCAAATATATAAGTAAGTATTGCATACCTGAGTGAATGCATTGGTGTTTTTGTTTTTGTTTCTTGTTTCATATTGTAACCGTGTAGTGTGTTGCTTATATTTTACGGTTGTTAATGAATATATTTTACGTACTCGTATATTTCTTTATAGAAATTAACAAATCTTTTATTTAACAAATCTTTATATTTATGAAACTTAACATTCTTAGTTGGCATAATTAGCATATTACACAGGGTTTCCGCCAGGAAGGTGTACTACTTTGTTTGGTTATAATTTTTGGTTAAATAAAAGGGAATGGATCTCATGCTGATAAATGTTTTATTTAATGTCGGCAATTCTGTATGGAATACAATATCAAGTAAATATCCGCTTCTGTTAGCCTCACAAATGCGAGCCCTTTTGAGCACATTTTTCATTACATTCTCACATATTTCACGCGGTTTTTCAGTAATTTCCAAGAAGTCCATCTTTACGAACCCGCTCCCTGACATTTCAAGTCTATTCCAAAAAAAAAAAAAAAAAGAATGATCAGGAGTACAGCGCCATCTTCTGGGAAGATAACAGCTAACTTACATAAAAAAGATGCTCACCACTCACATTCAACATCCAGATGCGGCAATTGCTGTTGATCTCTCAAAGGTGAAGGTATAACATTAGCCTTTGTGTGAACAAATTGACAGCAATTTGTCCCATAGACATAAGGCGCTCAACATCTATCTATCTATATCTATGTATACATATGTTCAACATTCCAATACAATGCACTGCATTTAGTAGGTGTTTACCCCTGAGTATTGGTCTTAAATAAAAAAAAATTTAATTACGAATATTATCTTTGAGTTCCTCCAGCGTTTCTGGTTTGTTTGCATAAACCTTGCTTTTCAGGTATCTCCACAGAAAGAAGTCCGGAGCACTCAAATCAGGTGACCATGGAGGCCAATCAACATTTCTTGTTGTGGAAGACCTCTCGCAGTAAATACACTGTTTACCTGGCTATATACACTGTGGCAACATCTTGTTGACACCACATGTTAGTCAAGCCCCAAGAATGCAGTTGTAGCGTTAAACAATTTTCAATCATATCACGATTTCGTTACCCATTTATAGCTACCGTTACGCCGTTCTTAGTTTCAAACAAATCAAGTATAATAATTCCTTCTGACCAAATTGCACAACAGATTGCCACTTTTAATGGATGCAAAGATACATACATACCAGAGAATGACATGAGTTGATTCGATTTTACTGCCTATTCATATTATTACTGCTTTTGTTTTGTTTTTATTCATCAACAGTGGCAATTGTATAGCTTGTAGAGTTTACTTTTGTAAATGCATTGTTTATTCTTAATCTTTTTTTAGATACCATTAGCAATAACAACATACAAAACACTCCTGTGTATACAAAACACTCAAATGATTCATTAAAGCTCAACTAATAAGAGGTTAAATCGTTTGACTGAAACAGTTTTTTTTTTATAATTTTTTTAATTTTTAACCGTAGTAATTTGTTTCTTAATAAATGTTTCAAAATAAAAATGAGAAAATAAATTTTTAATTATCTTTTTATTTAAAATGAAATAAACATTAACTGATTTTTTATTTTTAGAAATAGAAATTGTTCATTTTTAAGAAATAGAAAATTTAGTTTTGTTTATAATATTTATTACTTTTTATACATGCGTTTTAGTACTAATAAATAAAAAATAAAGTAAATAAATAAATAAATAAATAAATAATAATAAGCAAATAAAAAACAAGTAGCATATTTTATTAAAAATATAAGAGAAACTGCATTATTTTTCATTACAATCGTGTTGTGCTCGTAGTTGGTTTCACATATAAACAGTGAAATACTCAAATATACTTACTGCTTTTGTGATTGGTTGGAGTGTTTAGCATTTGCAAGCAACTACAAGCATTTTGTAGCAAAAGACATACATAATTGAATCATGCAATAGCAGCATTCATTTAGTTAGTGTGTATTGCTAGCTCAATATTCATTTTTAAAAAAGCAAAAAATTGCCATTTGAGTGCGATTCATGTCAATCTCTGATACATACATACATAACTGGCCTTTACAACCCTGTGTCAGATTACGGCCTAGCTTCTCGCAGCACTCATGTTGTGTGTGTCAATTTTTATCCATGAGTACCGGGACCTACAGTTTAATGTCGACTCCGAACTTGAGAAGGTAACAGATGAATAATTTGAGGGTTTTCCATTATCCGGAACTGACTGTTCTGTTTATTCGCATATCCACTCATATGAAAATGTGCCTCGTCACTCATTATGATTTTTTAATGGAAAAAATTATTGATTTTGATAAAATATTTTAACGATTAAAACACATTGGTTTACCTACAATTTTTTCATAATAAATTTTCCTCGTTTCTACTTTACGACTGCCATACATGAACTGTCAAGACTAATGTTTGCCAAAATGGCGACAAAGTACAGTAATATACCTTCCCGGTGGTCACCCTGTAAGTATTATAAAATGCAGTCCTTTTACTATATCGTCACAAGAATTAATAGTCGCCGTGGTCTAGTGGTTAGTGTGTTGGCTTACTTTAGACGATAGCGATGGGTTCAAATCTCAGCTCTGACATCTTGAAAAAAAGAAATCTGAAAAAATTATTTCTTTTGGCGACTACCTCTCAGCAGTCTTCTGGCAAAAGCTCTTAGAGTAATTGATTTCCATGAAAAAGCTTCTCAAATCCGTCGTTCGGAGTCTACTTTAAACTGTAGGTTTCGGTATTCATGGATAAAAATTAACACACACAACATGAGTGCTACGAGAAGCTAGGCCGTAACCCTGACACAGGGTTGTAATGGCCAACTATGTATGTATGTATGTAGTATGTAAATGACAAAAAATCGAAAATACGTTTTTTACATTATTTTTATCAGAAAAAAAAATACGCGTCGATTGATCCCGATCCCAGATTTCTACGATGAAAAGAAATTCACTTACGCCATCTGCGTTTTAAAAATACCAGTGTCTTCTTTTTACTTTCATACAGGTTTTTTGGCTCTGGTGAACATTATGTATATTGCCAGTTACAGCGTTCTTTAATTCTTGCGACGATATAGTCTTTAGAATTGGAAATATTTAGAAGGTGGACACAATCTAATATTCGTTTTTCTTATATTTGTTTCCGTATTAGTTAGTTTCGTTTTCCATACACTGACTGTAGATAAAATGTCGTTTTTGCTTAGACCAAAATTTCCTTTTGTATTTCATGTAGTAAAATTGTTTTTTTTTTAATTTACACAAAATTTCAAATTAAATCAAATCACTGAAAAATATTAAAAATATTTGTAATACATAATAGTTCTTATTTGGTATGAATTGAACATTTTTAATTGATTTTTATTACAATTCCAAATAATTTTAATAAAAAAGTTTTAACTTGTTGAGTTACATATTTGTATGTTTAATGGTGTTGTTCTAGAACTTGCACAAATTAAAGAAAAATGCAATTTACTTTTTCCAACGAATTTTATTTTTAACAAATATGTGTAAATATTAAAACATAAGGAAACCCACACCAAGAACAGGGATCACAGAGCACGCATGTGACGGTCACTCCGGCAGTACTAATATTATTTTAATTAATTTAAATGTTTTTTTATTATTAAAAGAACACTGCATAGAGAGATTGAATTGTGTTAAATGTTACTGTCAAAATTGTATTAGTTTTTTGTTTAGATCTTCTTCATGATTATTGTACTGAAACTTGGTAAAAGGAGATGATATCCAGATAGAAAATTACATACAAAACTTTACTATTAGAATGTAGGTGGCGCTGATGAAGTACTAAAGAGTACAGAGAATGAATATGTTCTCAGCTTAATCATATCGTTTTTTTTTTTGTGTTATTGTACTACAATTGTAATACTCAAGGTTTAATTGTGTAGTTTGGTGAGGAATTTACAAGAAAAATAAGAAGAAAAAACTTGAATAGCGGTGAATGTTCAAGGCTAGAAATATAGAATCAGTCGTGTAGTGATAAGTGAATAGAAAAGAAGTCTAGTTGCAAAGTCAAGTATATGCTTCTGTGTATGTGCCAATAAAATATTTGAAGCGTCAGTGAAAAAAGAGGGAAGAGTATTCAACACGAGGGTATTAATTTTCAGAATTCTTTGGGTACGTATAACGTGATTGTTACATTACATCTTGTGTATGTGCAATTGGGAATTATGTCCATCTGTAGAATAATGTCATATCCTGTCCTTGGATAGTATTTTGATATCCAATGGGTTGTTGTCATATTGATTCCGGTGGACATATTCTTTTTTTTTTGTACCATAGGATGTGAAAATTTGAACCCCTAAATTAAGAAAAATTATTCCTAAAAATTTAGGCATAAATATAAAAATAAAGGACACTTACGGTGCCATCTGTGGTTGGAAACACACTCGCTCACGACCAAAACGGTTAAGTGTAGACTTAGTGGTTTCGGGCTGAGGTAAATATTTTGAGAACAGTGGCATATTGCTAAAACGGGAAGACTTAAAGTCGTGAAACCTTTGGCACGTGGATGGGACTAAACACATTCAGATCCGAAAATTCATGAAAAGATAGACTAAATAAAAACCGCTACACGACTTAGCCCATTAAACCACTAAGCAAAGAAAACACGTGTCCATTTTTCAATCAATTGATTTCCTGCAATTTGTTTTAAAAAGCAAAAATTGAAGAGACTAAAAGTATTGCTATTTCGGAGGAAAATATATTTATATTCCTGGTTCCCAAAGGAAACTCGTATGTATATAGATTGATTCAGGTAAAATATATGTATACATATAAAAAAAAATATTTTACATACATATAATATTAATAAGTTCCATAATATTAAAAAACTTTCAAATTTATTGAATTTTGTATATGTGTACATCATAAATTCATAATCCCACGTTAAAAAAAAAATAAAAAAACGAATATTTTTAAACTGAAGAAAAAGATAAAAGTCAAATAAGCCAATCATTGAAGACAAAAAAATATTTGTAAGCCTACAATTCAAATAAAAAAATTAATTAGTAACTATTTGTAAATTATATTTAAGAAAAGTTAGCCTATAGTAATTTATTTAATTGTTCTCACTTTATTCATTCTAGTATACACATACTATGTATGTATTAAAAAAGCATTTTTTTCAATAAATCAAAATTGTTTATTTGTACGTAAAAATTACATGCATGTTCAATAGATATAAAACAAAAAAAAAGTAATTCTTGGTAATTCTGAAATGAATTAAGTAGTTATTTAACTATGTCGAGCTAATTGGTTATAAGGTAAGATGTGAATCCAAGAAACTGGTGAGTGAGTGATTAGGTAGGGGCTTCCTAAACATATTTTATTTATAGGGTCTACGGAAGCAATGGATGGCACGAATTACGCCACATGGGGAGGGCCACCCAGCGAGACAACTACACCAAAGTCTCCATAATGTCCAATATTCATAGCACCACGCCTTAGATACCCAATTTTGTTGCATGTGTCTGTCCGTTTATATAATGGTCATCCTCCTCTGATGTGTCTGTCCAATGTTAAATGTAAAAACGGTACGAATCAAAATAAATTGTAGCCAACCCGTGGACAAGAACCACCCCGATTCCGACGAGCTATTGCCGTGCCTAAGACCAGTCGTACCAGTCCACTACAAGGTTGTCACACGCACACACAAAGTTTTATGCATACATAATTGGCCATTATAAGCCTTTTTCAAAGTTACCGCCTAGCTTCGCACAGCACTCATATTGTGTGCTTCGATTTTTATTAATGACTACTGGAATCTAAAGTTTAAAGTCCTCTCCGAACGACAGAATTGAGAAGCTTGTTCATGGCCATCAGTTACCCTCAGGGCTTTTGGTAGTCGCCGTAAGATATGTTCGTTTATATTGCTTTCCTTAAAGATGTCGAAGCTAGAGTTTGAACCCCGAGCTCTATACAGAACCCATAAAAATTTTTATAAATTAATAAAAAAAAGTATGGGGCCTTAACCACTAGTACCAAGTTGATACCATTTGATCCTATTGACTTATGAAACTCTAGGAGGTCCGCGACAGTGCAGATTACTGGTGCATTACGGACCACCCCCAAAAAGGCACTCTTTGTTATGCTGAGGTGGCATCCGTCTAGGATTCTTGCCAGGCAGCAGGCTAAACTGGTGGCGGTAAGACTTAACGCACTAACTAATTTTTTACCCTGGGGCACTCCTCTATTCTTTTAGAGGAACCTCGGATACGGGACAATATCGATTACACCTCACCGAGACTGGAACTACACAGAGACTTCCGCACGATGATCCCAAGTAGGGATGACTGGGCCTCTGGCGAGGTCATCCCCTGTGGATCGGTGGAAGTCTACACTGATGTGGAAATTGAAAGACAGACATTTTTCAATTCTATTTTGCTCTTGCCTAAAACTTTTACCATATAGAACTTAAAAGTTAAACAGAAGAAACAAAATCCTGTAGAGACATTCATGTACTACATTCTTCATATTTTCATCACTATTTCTACAAATTTCGTCTGTCTGTCTTTCAGTTTTTACATTGTAAATCCCGACTAAGAAACTGACAATTGCAAAGAGCCTCATAAAACTAAAACGAAAACAAATTCAAGACTTTTGAACTATTTTTTATTAAATATAGAATAATAAGAAAAAACTGTATTAAGTATTTATTTATTTCTTTATTAACTGTTATTTTTATAAAAATAAGATCCTGCTAGTTGTCAAAAAATTTCGATTAAATTTAAAATTAAATTTACTTGATATGAGTTTGTTGTAAATGCACTATTACAGTATTTTTATTTGAGTCGCAGCTGGTATTTCCCGGAATAACACGTACATTAAAAATTTAACAATTCTTAACAAAATATCTGTATGCTATAATTTTGTACATGCCTGTACTATGCGAGTGTTCACCGTTAGCTAAGAGGTGAGAAAGTTTTCGAAGCTCACCATAATTATCTACATTAGAAGACATCGTCACAGTGCATACAGTGATGAAGGAAATGATAGCTCAAAAAGTTTAAAATCAGCTGTGTTTTATTGTGGCTATCTTATTATACACTGTGATATTGTGTGTGCAAGAATTTTGTTGTGTCTATCTTGCTGTGTGTTGTTCTTATTGTAGTTGTTGGAGTTTCATCACTGTATACACTGTGACATCGTAGACATTCAATTGTAAAAAATCACTGGCTCTGTAAAGACAGCGGTTGAATTTTAATAATGTTACGTACCACATCAAATCGTCGTGCGGGAGTTTATATGCTCTATCCGCCATTTCATATTTTTTATATATCTCTAGTTTGTGATGCCACTTTAGGTTCTTGACACCAAAATTTTAAAAATCTGCAATCCGTTATCGGCTATTTATCTCCGAAACTGGACGAGATATCCGAAAACAGATTGCAGGCTCGATATATATAAAACTCGAAACATATAAAAGATATTAAATTACAGATAGAGCACTTAAGCTCTGTTTTCTGTTACCAAAACCAAGATGAAAAGTATTAATTGCACCTCCAGGATTAAAGAGTTACTAATGAACCTACACGAAATTTAAAGAAAGTTTTCTTAAATTGTTTTTGATATTTTCTTAATACACAGTTTGTAGGGTATGTTGTAAATAAAGATTTATTAAAATAAGAAACAAAATACCAAACATTTTTGTAATAACATTTGATGCATTGCAGTTTTTACTTAACGCTTTTCATACAATGGGTGTTGGCTGGCTGACACTGACTACAGAAATAGCTGGCAATAACAGCTATGCATTACATGAAGGGAAGGCACATTAAAAATTGGTAGAAGAGAATTTACGACTTTGGGTTATTTGTTGTCTCAATATAACGCATAAGTTATATGGGAACAAATATGTTTGTGGGTTTTTCTTTGAGAATAAATTTATGGAGTTTTTTTCTGTTTATTGGATTTACTTGGACCACAACTATTATTGTTTTCTTATATGAATGTTACATCTACATGTGTATGTTGTTAAGGCACGGAAAAACTTTTTCCAGTGCCACAACATACATGATGACTTAATGTACCTCTGTGCTACTCTAGTTTTTTTTTTAATATTTTCCACTACCCTGGCCCATATGTTTTATATTTGTTTAGAGTTTAGAGAAACAGCCAATGTTTGTCTACATTAGTGTCTGCACAGACGTATTATGTTTGTCTGGTTTTACCCTACATTAAGTAATAAACTAATGTTACAAGAATAACAAATTTTAGACAATGTAGTAATTCAGAAAAGATTTTTTTTAATGAGGCCAACATTATTGCAATACATTGTGCTGGTCTAAGGCTAGAGTGAGGACTCTTTTTTTATTTTTTTTTATTTAAGACCAATACTAATGGTAAACCCCTACTAAATGCTGTGAATTGTATTGGAATTTTTTTGGAAAGGACAGTACATACATTATTATTAAGCGCTTTAGGAATGAAACAAATTGCTTTGTATTGATCATTCAAAGGTCAGTGTTATACTATACCTTCATCATAGCATGTTAATTGTGAGGTGAGTGATTTCGCTAGGTAGGTTTAGCTATTATATGCTACTTCCCAATAGGTGATGCTTTTCTCATAATCATTCCCTTTTTTTGTTTACATTCGTTAAAGTGGAACAGAGTGAAATCCTCCATTGAAAAGTATCTTTGTCGACATTTGATTTAAACTCAATAATCTCGTAACTGACAGGGAAAACTTTCGCTGAAGATTGTTCTATAAACGAACAGTGCGGCTAAAGAACAAATTTTCTCTATAGTGCATTGTGCGACTTATTGGATAATCAATTACGAAAGAATATGTGTCTTTGAGAATATGAGATTATTCGGAATAAATGTTCCTATTTCATTAGAGGTCCTCTTACGGCAGTACCGACAGAACAATGAAACGCACACCACATTGCTGCGATGCTCCAATTAATCGATAAATAGGTAAGATACCCTATCGCCATTGATAAGCATCTTTTCTCTTTCCTGTACGCGGTCCAGAAGTATCAAATTAGACTTTGAAGCAACGGCTCATACATGAAGGTTGTATTCCATTTTGGGTCACATAAAGGTCTCCTAAATAATAAGAAAGTCAGATGGAGTGAAGTATTTCTTGCACTGTTTTAAAACACGGAGGCACTTGAATGCTTCTTTCGACACTCGAAATATGTGATCATTCCAACGGCCGTCACAATTAATTATTATACCCAGAACAGCAAGACCGTCCGCCTCTTCCATATTTATATTACGCATAGTCACAGATGACAAGATTGCATCATGAGCACCATGCCTATGCATAAGTTTTGCTCGAAATAAATTCGACACTGTAAGCGCAACCCAACTCGGAGATTATTTGCAAGTCATTTGTGAGTGTGTCATTCATATCATACTTTCTCACTTCAAACCCGAAATGCTCGGTCTACGATCAACTGAATATGAGCGAAAAATGTTGCTGTCATCTGCGAAGGAGTATATGGGACTTGAAGTTAAAAAGAGGCGTCTCTGCTAAGCGCACGCCTTCTCCAGTTGGTCACACCAATTGATGACAGGGCTCCATCTACCTGGTCTTTCCAACGCCGACGTCCAGTGACCTACGCATCGAAAACCTTTTTCGCTGGAGCAGATTCTTCCATCCGAACAACATGGCCGAGCCAGCGCAGCCGCTGGATGTTAATACGCTGGACAACATCTACGTCGCCAAGGAGCTCATACAGCTCATTAGTAGTTGGTCCTAATGCGAAACTCATCGCCTTGCTTCAGTGGACTAAAGATCTTGCGAAGAATTTTTCTTTTTTTTCCCTCCTGGATAACATTCTAGCACCCGCTAGCTTGTTAACTAATGTATGCGGCGATTGTCCAATCCCCTGGACTTTAAATTTTGGTTGTGCGTAGGGCTTGAAACCCACCACTTAAAAACAGTCTTCAATGAAAGCTAAAACCAAAGCCTCTAAACGAAGAAGATCGTTAAGAAAAATAAAAAATAGAGTAAGTGCAGAACTGAGCTTTGCGGTAATCCCCAATTTAACCTGAACTCGTCTATAACCATTCTTATAGCACGGTCTATGAGAAAGTTGGTTATGAAAAGACAAAATTGCTTACCGACACCAAGGTAGCAAGTTTAGAAATAAGAGCCTCGTGCTTGACTCTAGAAAATGCCTGAGAAATATCTTGCTTTTACCAAATCTGTGAATAGAGCCACTTCACCTCATAGAGAGGAGTGCCGACAAGTCGCCAGTTGAGCGGCGACTGCGAAGGCCATACTGAAGTTGCTTAGCAAACTATTGGGCTCTAATAACCGTACAAGCTGATGATCTATCATACTCTCCATAACTTTGGAGTGTGTTGAACATATTACTATTGCGCGAAGATCACTGTTTCAGGACCAATGCTGCTATACCAACCGGTTTTAGACTTATATTTGTTGAAGTCTGTTAAAAGTGTCATGCCAAATTCGTTGCAGCCTGTTGAATTAACTTATTGTACCAATGTGGCAGATATTTTGATAAATTTCCTTTGCGGCAAAATTGCATTCCGTTGCATTTTTTCTTCGCTGTCTTATGTTTTCAAATAGCATGTGCATTAGCACATGTTGTTTTAGTTGTTTTTACTTCTGTTTTGCTGAAGTTAATTTCCACAGGGAATGCATGCTTTAGTTTAACAAGGATGTAATAATTAATGAGTGTAAATAAATCTCTTTTAATAAAAGAAAAATGTCATTAAACAAATTTAATCAATAAAATGCAATTTAGAAATTGAAAAAATAAAAATCAGTTACAAGTTAACTTTATATATGAAGCTTTAAAGTTTATGGCAAAAAAATTATGTTAAAATTTGTGAATATGAAGGAAAGATTCTTACAAGTTTTCCAAAGAAAAACTTTAACAAACGTATGTTTATATAACAAACTAAATAAATTTCAAGTAAGTTTTAAATCCAGAATAATATTTTAGTAGTTAATGGATATGAGGCCAATACTACTGAAATTATAAGGAAAACACTTTTTTTAAAAAAATAGCTCACTCTAGCTAAAAAAAATAACTAGTGTTTTATGTGAAAAGTATACTCTTCAATGGATATCATTAAGATGTCAAATGAATATGTGCTTAAAAAGTGGAATTACAGACGTACACCTCCAATATAACATAACACGTAATACTCAAAGTCAAATTTTCTTTTATTTTAAAATTTCATGCTAAACTTATTTCCATTTGTATTTTATTTACATATCATTCTTAATAAAATTTAACTTTGATCTAATTAAAGCGTTTCTGATAAAACAGAAAAAAAAGAGACTTAAGATTTTGTATGGTTGCGTATAACCCTATGACCAGATCTACATACATACATATGTAAATACACAATTGGCCATTACCACCCTGTTTCAAAGTCACGGCCTAGCTTCTCGCAGCACTCATGTTGTGTGTGTTAATTTTTATCCTTGAGTACCGGGACCTACAGTTTAAAGTTAACTCAGAAGTACAGATTTTGAGAAACATTTTCATGGCACTCAATTACTCTCAAAGCTTTTGCCAGAAGTCTGCTAAGAGGTAGGCGCCGAAAGTAATATTTGTTTCTTTTTAATGTTTCTTTTTTTTTCAAGATATCTGAGCTGAGGTTTGAACCCAGTGCTATCATCTTAGTAGGCCAACACACTGACAACTAGACCACGGCGAATAGTGCTACGAGTACTTAATACCTGTTTTCATTGAGCAAATGCTTAAATAATAGCAATTTGTTTCTGTATTCTAATATATAAAAATTAATATACATTTTGATGTCACCACTAACCGCGGAAACGCTTTAATCGATTTTAATCAAAATTTCAGGGTACGTTAGGGATAGTCTGAGCATTTTTTATGTGAAGTTTGCGTGAAATCAGACCATTGGTTCCTTAGATATGACATTTAGATTTTCTTATATATTCTCATACAAATTCAATGTTAAATCTTCTCATATTATGCTTATGCTTTTGGGGGGTCATGACATAGTGGTTGAGCGCGTGCACAGAAACTCAAAGGACTGAGGTTCAAAGCCCAGCGAAAGAGAAAATAAAAAAATTAATTTGCGGTTTTTCCAAAATTATAACTTAAATAGACATCAGTCGAAAGATGTGTACAAATGGTAGCGGTAGGTATAGCGCAGCACGCCAGGTTTAGGCTAGTTTTATATAAAATGACCAGAAGCAAACAAACTAAATCTAATTTTATATTATTATTTTATACTAAACCTATCGCTATCATTTGTCCATATTTTTCCACGCTACTTGTCTAATTCTTGCCACTTTCTAACTGATGATCGCTCGTACTTGACCGTGGAGTCTTTCAGATCAAGTTTACAAAATTTAGCTTTAATCATTCTTGCATACATAACTGGCCCTTACAACCATGTGCCAGAATTACGGGCATGCTTCTCACAGCACTCATGTTGTGTGTGTCAATTTTTATTCATGAGTACCAGGACCCACAGTTTAACTGAAGATTTGAGAAGCTTATTCATGGCATTCAGTTACTTTTAGAGCTTTTGCCAGAAGACTGCTAAGAGATAGTCGCCGAAAGAAATTTTTTTTTTATATTTCTTTGCTTCAAGATATCAGAGCTAGGGCTTGAACCGGACCATTCTTAAAATATACAAAAATCAGTATATAGTTTGTGTGGGAGATACTACTAACAAATCAAATTTTGAAAAATCCACTTCAACAAAATCAGTTTAGTCGTTTAGGCGTGATTAACCGACAAACAAATAGAAAAATATACAAACAGACTTACAAAAACGTTTATAATATACAGGGTGTTCCAGAACTCAATGTCAAGCTGGAACGGGTTGACAGTATTGATTGTAACCATCATGAGAAAAGTCAGAAAAAACTATATCCCATGAAGTTTAAAAGTTTTGGGCATTTTTAGAAAAACCTAGAAACTTGGTCAAACTGCTACGGTTTTTTCTTCGGTTATTGTGGTAAATTTTATTTACTTTTGTTCATTTATACTTTGGAACCATAACCTTAAATAACATTTCTAGAGCCAAAGTCAAAAATAATGACGCATATGTCCCAAGTTTTCTAGAATTAAGACTATTTGTCGAATTTAAAAGGAACTCCTTCAAAAAAAAAAAAAAATTAAAATGCCTAGGCAAGTACGCATCAGTATGGTAAAATGGTTTGTTAGTTTCATACTAAAAAAGGAGTGAAAAATTAAAAACCTCAAGTACCTCGATTTTTGCTAACCCATATTACTTAGTTCAAAGGTTTTTTATTGTTTTTTTTTTACGTTTCGGTTTGTCGTATAGTTCTGGGACACCTTGCTTTCAGCAATCGATAATGTTAAGTAATTCAAAAAAAAAAAAATAAGTTAAAAAAAAACTTATTTATAAATTGTTATGAAAGTAAGATGTGCGTCACTATAAACTGTAACACATCAAAAGTCAAATAAAAACTGACTGGAGTAAGCTAGAGTTAAAAATAAAACAGTTTTATTTTGCATTTTTATTACAGATTTATATTCTGTATTATTTTATTTAAAAATTAATTTAATTTTATAAAATTTTTTATTTTATTCATTATGCCATTCATAAGCAATGTTATAGTGTTTTCGGTGATTTTTTTTGGTACCAGCTGTCCATTTATATCGAAAACTAGTAATGGTTTTGGGAACAGATGTACTCTTCTTTAGTTCTCTTTTGACCAGAGCCCAATATCTTTCAATAGGCCGCAGCTATGGGCAGTTTGGTGAGTTAGCCTCTTTTGGAACAAAAATAACATTATTTTTATTATACCAGTCTATTGCGCTTTTACTGTAGTGACATGTTGCCAAATCTGGCCAGAAGAATGTTGATATGTTGTGCTGTCTTAGAAATGGGAGCAACCTCTTTTGAAGACACTCTTTGATATAAATATCTGAGTTTATTGATCCCAATGTAACAAACGATGCACTTCTGTTGCCGCAGCTACAAATAGCCTGCCAAACTAGGAACTTTTTGGGAAATTTTGATAGTTTTTTAGTTCGGAACTCTTCAGAAACATTGCCTCTACTATCCGCTACATAAAACTCTTGGCCAGGAAGCTGCGCAAAGTCTGCAAAAACGTAAGTTTCATCATCCATTACACAACATTCGAACTTTTGAAAAAATTTTTTTTTGAGGAGTTTTGCTCTTTTTTTTGCTTCAATATTCTTCTTAGCATTTCTATCCGGAACTTTTTGGACTTTAAATGTTTTAAGGCCAGCTTTAGCTTTAACTCGGCGCACAGAGAAATGTTTGGAAGGGCCAGCAAAAGCTTCTCAAACTTTTTGGCTTTCGCATCGTTCGTTACCAGTTTTGCTTTACCTGTTCCAGGCTTGCTTTCAATTTTTAGGTCTTTGTTGAACTTTTTGACCACTCTGGAAACACATTGCCTGGTCATGTGGACTTCCCTAGCAACTTTTGTATAACTCCAATATGGTTTTTTTGAATTATTTGAATAATTTTTTATGCACTTGTCTTTGATTATCCATTGTGAACTAACTAACAAGTCAAATTTGACAAACTGATACACTTTAAAATCTGACACATTTTTCAAAGATATTATGATTAAGAAAAATAATTTTGATTAAAGGTGAAAAAAGTTATTAAGAAAAATGGGTGTTACACTTTATAGTGACGCACATCTTATTTGCTTGTAAGTTTTTTTTTTTATTTTTTTTTTTTTTTTTTTTTTTATAAAGTGCAAGATTAAAAGGTTTCGAGGTTATTATGATTTGCATATAGCCAGTATGAGTAAAAAGCATATCGAGAATTCAAAGCAGAAATAAATAAAAGCAGTAATAAAAAAGGAACATTTTAAAAACCTTTTTACTTTTAATCATTATGTAATATACACGAATTTTCATAAAAATAAGAATAATAATTAGGATTTTAACTGGCATACACAAGTTACTAACACATCATTAATATGTATATATGTACATCCATACATATATACACTTACACTTATACAGGGTGTTAATTTACTTTATATTACTGTTGATTTTGTTTTTATTATTAACACTTGCATGTAACGTGAATCTTTTGATTTGTATGTCATGTGTTAACCCATTAACGCCCAAATGAAAACCAAGAACAATTTTTAAAATTCAATATTTATTACTAGTACATCACAAAACATTTCTTACAGTACAGTAAAAGAAAAAAACCAAAAAAATATTCTGAGTTGTGTTTTTTCAGGTGTACTAAGCTTAGTACAGCAGCACTTAATATGCTATAGCTCAAAAAATTCTATACGAACTAAACTGTTTTATATTGCTTTTATTAGAATGTGATGTTATCAAGTAAATAAACTGCTATTTAACGTTCTTCAAAGTTAACTGATGTAAAATAAACTACATAACCATTCACAATCTCACAAGAAATAAATCACTAGCCAAAATGGAGATTCCCATAATTGATATTTTTCAACTATGATATGATAAGTTGATGTACAACAGCTACGTGGATGCTGCATGTACTCTTATTGACTGACAAAAAGCGTTTCCCGAGTAAAAAAACTGCATTTTATAATTTTTACTTTAACTTTAACTTGTGTACTATATACATATAGCACAGCGGGCGGAAATGAGTTAATACGAAATTGTGTATATGTGTACGTATGTGTAATAAATTGATATTTGTATGGGAGTGTATAAGAAAGCAAAAAAACAAGAGCAATTATTACTCATACGCGCTGTTGATTTCAAATAATTTCTTTTTAATTCGTTTTTTGGCAGGAGAGAAAACAAACATACAAACATATGTACTTCACGTCATATGAAACAGTATTTTTTTTGTTCTCTTCTTTATTTCTTTATTTCAAACCAAAATTAAATAAATAATTATACACGCTACCGTACAAACAACAGGGTTTTTTAATTACTTACTAAAGGAAAACAACAAAAATATTATGTAAAAAAAGATGTAACAGCAGCAGCATTTAACAAAAAACGACTTAAAAAGAAACATAACGAACCACCCATTTCGTTGAGAAGTCTTGACAAGAAGCATATGCACAAAATTAATTGACATTTTGACAAACGATGAAATTGTATGTTTGCAAGTCGTGATTTATGTACTCGTATTATATACATACATATGTATGTACGTATATCGTATTAATGTTAATCTGACATGACAATTGTCACTTAATTATCTAGAAAATATAATAATAATGTTTTAATATAGCAGTACATATTTGCCACAATACGAGTACATACATATGTACGCATGCACATACAAACATTACACACTACACACAACACACACCAACGCATTTATATGATACTGACGCTTTTATGCAAATAAAATAAATTTGAAATTAATCTGGATTTATACGTTTGTATAGGGGTGCTCCTATCCTACAAATATATATATATGAACTGTAGAAAAGTGAAGTAAATTTTTTTTAAACCTTTTTAGCTTCACTGCTTCTATGCAAGTGTATATTTGTCAATGGAACAGCTAAGTGGCTTTGGTTAATATAGAAAAATATGCAATCGAAGTAATTTTGTTAAACTTGGGAATATGTCACCAAAGTTAGAAATATTTTGTTAGAAAAAAGAATAAAACAACTGACTTCGAAGATAGGGATTTTTTCTTGGCTGTAATATCCAGTTTACAAAAAAAAAATATTTAGAGAAATTCGAAAGTACATATCAGCAAGAGATAAAAGTTATCTTATTTGAGTCATAATGTAAGCCCATGGTAGGAAGAAGTTTTCAAACAATATTTTACACTTCAAAAACCTAAATTTGGTTCACTGGAAGCTCTGACGTTGATTCTGCACAATGACTGCTAGGTTTGCATACAAGGACTCTCAGTATGATAGTCCGATATATTTAACTCTGGAATTAAATAAAAAACAAACCATTTAAAATTTATTTAAAATTAAAAGAAACTCTTAATTATTATTTAAGTAACACTGTACGGTATGTGATGAAAAACTATTTCGTTAGAAATTAAAATTGTCATATAAATGTTATCTGTTTTAATACGTCCAAATTTAAATATTCAAAATAATTTATTCTATAAGTCCTATATTGTATCTTATAGCTCTGGCTGCTATGCCTTCCTTAATTGCTGAGTATTTGAAGAAACTATTGTTCGTGTATTTTAGTTAGACCTTTGGTTTTTTTTTTTTGCTTATAACAAGTTAATACTCGTCACTTACTTACCCCTTAATTCTCACGCAATCAAGATCTCCAATTAAGGAAGGCATTTGTGAGAAATAATGCAAAAATGTAGTCGCCGTGGTCTAAGGGTTAGTGTGTTGGCTTACTAAGACATGAGCCATGGGTTCGACACCAAAAAAGACATATGAAAAAAAATTTTTCTGCAACTACCTCTTACCAGTCTTCTGGCAAAAGCTCTGAGAGTAACTAATTTCCATGAACAAGCTTCTCAAGTCTGTCGTTCAAAGTCGACTTCAAACTGTAGGTCCCGGTACTCATGGATAAAAATTGACACACATATCTTGTATTTTTTTTTTTTATTTGAGACCAATACTCAATGGTAAACCCCTACTAAATGCAGTGCATTGTATTGGCATTTTTGGAAAGGACAGTAAATTATTTTTCTTATAAATATTATATTATTATTAAGTGCCTTAGTAATGAGATTAATTGCTGTGAATTGATCATTCAAAGGCCAGTGTTATACCTTCACCCCTTATATGATCAACAGCAACTGCACCATCGTTGCATGTTGATTGTGTGGTGGGTGTCTTCGCTAAGTAGGTTTAATTATTATCTGCTACTTCCCAATAGGTATCGCTTTTCTCCTAATATTTCGTTTATTTTTTTGTTGGCTTTGGTTAAGGTGGAATAGAGTGGAATGTCGGGGAGCGGTTTTTTGTAGATGGTTTTCTTGGATGGAAGGGGGAACTCCTTATTTCTATTTACCTATTTTATTGTTGTTAAATTGAAGTTATAAAATATACTCACCTGAACTTAAAAGAAAAGGGAACAATTGGAATTCCTTTACTTACCTGAAGTGAAGGTTTGGCATTAAATGCATATACAGACTTATATACCTGTTTAAATTGGATTAACAGTAGCTGTTATTTTCCTGTTTGTTATTTGAGCACATATAAGTAAATTAATATAAGAATACGTACATAGTATATGGTGCATACCCATACAAATATTTACATAACTAATCCCTTAATCCCTACCCCCATTTACCATACATATCTATCTACATACATATGTATATACATACATATACAAATATATGGTAACACACATTAATTTGGTGTCTATACCAACAATACACCAATATAAAATATTTTAAAATTTTAATAAGCAAGGTAGGAGTGGGAGTAGTCATTAGGTTGATATGATACTTATGATTCGGAAGTTATATCACATTGAAGTTTAAGTCGATTTCACTTTTGATCGTAATCGATTTAGATTACATACCAGAATATTTATTCTTTAAACGAAAACTGCTCAAAAACGCAGTCTGTATAATTTTTTGTACTTACGCTATCAAGAAAACTATAATGCACGATTTAGTCTGTGACTAAAATACACTAATTTTTTTTATATTCTTTAAGAGAGTTTTTCAGAATTTTCTTGTATTAAAATTAGATTTTAAAGTAAACTTATTTTTAAAATAAAAGCAGCGATGTAAAACACAATTTTTTTTTCCAAAAACCCTCTATAAGTTTTGATATATTTATTATCACGATAATGGAAACACGATTTTTAGACTATAAGACACAAATTTTTGGATATTTTTCTTTAACCTTCTTTAGACACTTCGCCAATATTTTCAAACCGTCATATTCAGCATCTCAAATCGTACATTTTTTATTGCTTTTTCTTTAATACTTTTTAATCTTCTTTATTTTTTTTATTCCTCTAAATCAGTGATGTCCAAAATTCTCTTTCCCTATCACGCGTGATAGGAAAACAAATTCTGCTTGCGTCGAAGTTAAACACGTACATAATAAAAAGAAATATTGTTACTCTTGCTCTTTTAAGATTTTAGCTTCTCTCCAACATAGTGCAGGGATGGATAGTGCATATTTTTTGTATCATTTTTATTTAACTGAAATAATTGTTCATTATTTCCTCCAAATTTATGTGTCCTCGGTATAAACAGAAAGTAATTCGAACATTCCCATTTCTGGTAGAAGTAAACAGAGTCTTTTCTCTGCTTCATACACAAGCGGAAGTGTGTTTATGTAGTAGTGGACATCACTGCTCTAAATCAAGCGAAAGAGAGTTACATTGAAGTCACAGAAAACGAAATAATGAAGTTTGTTTTCAAATCCTTCTCCAAAAAACACAGTTATAATCGCAACACTTTAATCAATCAAAAACTCAACTTTTTTTTAGTTATTTTACTGGCATTTATATTGACCATATACATATATACATACATACATATTTTTAAATATATAATGTAGTATACTAAAGATATATGTATCTTTATATACAATTTTATGTGAAAATAACGATTTGTTTTAATTAGATTGAAATAACTGATATTTCTGTTACTGATGTGCGCTGCTTTTAATTTATTATCACAAATTCATTTGTGTAATATACGGCAGAGATATTTAGATTTAAATAAAAATGTTTTCAAAACTAATTAATGTGGAAATTTAATTGAAATGACAATTTTATTTCCGAACACAAAAAAGAAAAAAAATAATATCATTCATTAACATTTTTGATATTCAAAATATTCCATAAACTATCCAATGCGATGACAAAATTCTATCACAAATCGACAGTTGATGGTGGTGTGTGGTGTATGATTATGTCTTTACGCAACCATAACATTGATTTCATTTAATAATTTCGGACTAAAGTTATATACTTATATTGTTAAAATAGTGCCATGGCCACACATCAAACTGCTGCTTCAAACTTGCAGATTAGCAGGTTTGCGATTAACAAGACAATCGCATCACACGTATACATATGTACGTCGATGTGAATTTTGAGAAAAATTATAATAATTTAGATTTTCACTACCGTCGTTGCTGGCATTTGATACTTCAAACTTAACTTTTTTTTTGACTTTGTAGCGACAAAACAATTTTTTTCTTCTTGTTTTGGGGTGTTAAAAAATTGATGAAAACAATTTTATTCTCGAAAAATATTAATATTTACATACATACATACATAACTGGCCTTTAAAACCCTGTGTAAGGATTACGGCCTAGCTTCTCGTAGCACTCATGTTGTGTATGTCAATTTTTATCCATGAGTACTGGGACCTACAGCTTAAAGTCGACTTCGAACGACAGACTTTAGGAGCTTGTTCATGGCAATCAGTTACTCTTAGTGCTTTTGCTAGAAGTCTGCTAAGAGATAGTCGCCGAAAGAAATATTTTTTTTGATATATATTTCTTTACTTCAATATGTCAGAGGCGGAGTTTGAACCCGAACTCTTGTCTTAGTAGGACAACATATGAGTAGTAACCACCAGACCATAGCGACTAAGATATTAATATTTACACAACCTTTATCCGACACAAGATGAATTATAATTCTCATGTGTCGGGGCATCATACTCTCTTGTATTTTGGGACTTTTCGACTGCGTACAGAAAAGAGGAAGGTGATTATCAGTTAACGGAATCCAAAGCTATCAAATTATTGGAGTATCAATATTTTATTGTTCTTTCGGTACAACAACAGTAGCTGATTTTTCAAGTAATCGCATATTCTTTCATACTACTCGTACCTATTACAGAACACATTCTTTTGTAGTTGATTCTTAAGTGCATTTACAGAGAATGTTTTTTTTTTAATCTAAGACCAATACTCTGGGTTAAACCCCTGCTAAAAGCAGTGTATTGTATTGGAATTTTTTGGAAAGGCCAGTATATTTTATTTTTCTTATATTACTATTAAGCCCCTTAGGAATGAGACAAATTGCTGTGAATTGATTATTCAAAGGCCAGTGTTATACCTTCACCCCTGAATGATCAACAGCAATTGCCTCATCGTTGCATGTTGATTGTGTGGATGTTTGTAGACTGTATTTGCAGACATTAGGAACAGCGAAAGAAGTATTTTGTGAATATGGGGTACTCGATGGTTAACGATGTGTTTTAGAAGACACATGGGGGACTTTTACATCAATAAGATTCCAGACAGGCTGACATTCGTTAGTCAAGCAGTGGGTTGACTCAAAGACTCAAGAGAACGCAATAGGCCTTATAGGTCACAGAGTCTTAAAACTGTACAACGGTCTAGATTAAATAGTTCAAAATCCACTCAACCTATAAACTAAACATAATGCTTATCAGCAAATACTCATTTGAAAGTTTTAATAAATTTCTAACAATTCATATTTATATTCCCATAAAACATGCTGTAATCAATATAAACTATATATGTATGTATGTATGTACTTAGAACAGTGGCAATAATAACCATATACAAAAGTATACAAATATCACAAAAGTTTGGTAAAATAAAATAATGTTTTAGGTAAATGGCTACTGTAAGAGTTAAACAAACTTGTAACCAATAGTCAAGCAAGCCAGTAAGCAAGCAAACCGACAGGCCAGTTGGTAAACACATAAATAATGGACTTGCCAACAGATTTTGTTAAAAAAAAATAAAATAAAATATGAAAACATAAATACATTCTCATAAAATAGGCAACAAGGACCAAGGATTCACAGTTACTATTTTGACTGTGGAATGAAATGGAAAACTTTTTTAAATAAATAATAAATTATAATGTAAAAATGTTGTTGTTTGCAGGAAAAAAAAACAAAAAACAAAAAAAATAAACCTCAGCTTGAAATGTAAGTGAAACTTATTTTTAAAGAGAGCAATGACATCACAGTAAACATTTAACGCAAAACCAAAAACAAAAACAGCAGAGACAACAACATTACAGAAGCAATTGTTGCAGCAGCACTAGCAAATAAATTCAGGAAATACAAAAATGTGATATTTTATTAAAAAACATTTTGCACCCTACACGAATTGTAAAGTATAGTATGTACGGGTCTACGGGTTAATAAATATTTAAATAATAAACAAAGTGAGTTATTCAAAGTTATTCTTTTAGTTTGCTTTTAAGTATGATCCATTCTAGAAACGGGTTCTATAGTTTGGGTACTGCGGTTTAGTTTTTATGCTCAACGTCGGAGTTCTTTTTTGAATTTAACGTCTCGCATCACTAAAACAGCTTTAATTCGGTTGCCTTAATTGAAGAGCGGTCATTCTGTGGTTAGCGCTGTATTTGTATTGACCATTTGGAATGGCGATTGGGGATCAGAACTCTTGACAAGTAGATTGCATTACTGATTTCCCTTTCGGTATACCAGGTTTTATAATTTTTTACTTGTTGATTCGCAATTGATTCAATTAGCAGATTATATGTTCACTGTAATCCTTTCTATAATGTAATTGATATCTCAAATTCATTTAATTCGTTTAGATTGTACAAAATTTTGTATCCCAATTTCGCTGTTTGATTCTCGTTTTGCTATTTTTTATGATATTACATCTTAATATCGTCGCAACAATTAAAGAACGCTATAACTGACAAAAAATCGAAAATACGTTTTTTGCATCTTTTTTATCAGGAAAAAAATGTGCGTCGATTGGTCCCGGTCCCAGATTTCTACGATGAAAATAAATTCACTTACGCCGTCTGCGTTTTGAAAAATACTAGTGTCTTTGTTCTACTTTCATACAGGTTTTTTGTCTCTGGTAAACATTTAAGGTTTTGTCAGTTACAGCGTTCTTTAATTAATTAATATTGTATTTCCATAAATGGTATGCCCAAACATGGTGTCATACTCTATTCTCAAACGATGACCTCTTCTAAATAATCAATAGTATGCTAAACAAGACTCGGTTAAACATAATAATAATCCACCGGCATCTTTTAGAAGCAGCCTATTTTTTCCTTATATATGAAAAGGCAGACCAAAAGCCATGCTCAAATAACAACTTCTACAATATCCGAATGAAGACGAGTATATTGCCGACAAGAGTAGTTCTAATCCTTACCGCATCTACCTGATCGCGTTTGAAGAGCTGTAATCTAGTTCTAGTCGGTGCCACACAGCTGCCGTTTCTTTCTCCTCAAAGCAGAGTCAACACTCAGTTTTAGCTAAGGGACGTATCTTATTGAGATGATATCTCAGATAGTCACTAATTCCAATAATACCCGACCTCTGTAGTCTATTGAGCCCTCCTCCGTATGAGAAAGTTTCTACCTGGAGCAATTTTGGAGTGCTTTTCCCATTTATATATTTGGACGCTTTATATTGGTAAAACCTTTAATTTCCTTCTATTGCTTGCTCGTAAAGATTCGCAGTCATTTATCTTAATATATTCAAGTATAGGCGAAAAAAATTTGACTTTTTTACGATTGAATAGTGCAAAACATGGCTTCGAATCAGCAATAGATTGTTGCGCTTAATCGATTATGAGCATACATAGCACCCATTTTTATACCGCTTTGATATATACAAGCATCTATGCATGATATGTCCATCTAAAACCATTGTGTCCAAATACATATACTCTGATATTTGCATTTATCGCAAACAATTTTGGAAGCTCTTCCAATATCATAGTGACAGATCGTTGATTCTCTGTGAAAACAGCAGACATTGTTGACGGCGACTCGAATAGGTCGGTGTAAAGCCAGAAAAGTTCACACATTGTAAATATGGCTTAGAGCAGCTCTCATCTTAATCAACTTTACTTTACTATTTTGGTAAATTTTTTCTTGGATTTTTTTATCGTTCTCCTCTGTAAGAGCCCTTTTTGGCATGACTTGCTTAAAATGTCTGCTAAGCTATGGCCGCCTTGTTTAAACCTAGAAAAATACTTCTTAAGGATTGAAGTTCTTTTTTTGAAAAAAGCACTTCGACTTATTTTTATTGTGGCGAAAAAGCATTGCTATATTTCTTACTTAGTTCTCATAATAACCGCAATGGAAGTACCTCTTCTCTCCAAGCAATTATATTTTAACGCCGAATCGGAACGGAAAATGTATTTTTTACAGCATAGTACTTATAACACAGTGCAACAGTAAAAAAAAATTTTATAATGGAAAAAGAAGGGAGGAAATAATTTTCTCCTACATTATTGCAAAAAAAAATGCAAGAGAAAATTATTTTTTGCACATAAAATGATTTTAAAATTTGCTTAGTAGACTCTTCATTACATTATTGCCAAACATAGTTAGACAGTATCTTTAAGTTTGAGTTAGCTGAGGATTCCTTTTTATGAATGATGCAGTTAGTTTCAAAATCTTTTGGGATTCATAAAAAAAAATGGTAGTTAATCTCACCAATATATGATAGCACAATCGAACCTGTACTGTGGAGTTCGTCCATTTTTCCAAAAGCCTTCATTTGTCGCATTGTGTAATCAGCCGTTAGTTAATGTTATGAAAACGGTTGATGGGGTGTAGGTATCTCTTACCATCGCACTAGAGCGGCCCACAATGTCATGCTTAATTAATATGAGACAGTCGTTGTATCTCTTTCTTTACAATAATGAAAGTTGTTTTACTTACTTGCAGACCAAATGTTCCACAGCTGTTAAGCATTCGAACGTCATGTAACGTCATCTATATATTAGCCTATGAACTTTTCAGCCCAACTGTTATTTTAAATCAAAACAGAACAAATGAACCTACATAGTGGAGACGCTCAAAACTCATATTAAACATTCACCGACAGATGGGGCAATTAATGTTGACCATTCAATAGTGAAGGTATAACACTAACCCTTGAGTGATCAAATTGACAGCAACTTGCCTCATCAACAAAAAGGCGCATAATATAATATCTATCTATATAAAAAAAATCTATTTATTTTCAAATTCAAACAAGGGTTTACCCTGAGTATTGGTCTTAAAAAAACCAACTAATTGACTTCATGCCTCTTTCTAGAACGAGTACAGTGGGTCATCTAAAGCCTAAGCGTTTGTGTTGACTCTGAGCAATATACATTCTCCGATTTACTTACATACCTGTCTAACAAATGTTAAATAATAAACAAAACAATTTAATTTTCCGCTATCTACAGTCCATAAAAATATTTTCTTACATAGAATTCGGTAAATAATTAATAAAAAAAAACTTGCCATTCTCGTGCTGGTGCTGCATAGTTCTGAAGGTATGTTATATCGACAACAAATAAAATCATTAGAATTTTTAGAATATTTTTTTGAAAATTTCTACTATGCTTAAAAGAAATGTAATTATGATTCAAAGAAAAACTTAAATTAAAAAAAAAAAAACTTAATTAGAAAAGCACATTAAATTCTAAAACAGCACTCCAACTAAAATTCACACCGTAGTGTCTGGGTTAATCCACTAAGGCCAACAAACTTTCTTACTTAACTTTTATTTATTTATGTTTTTTTAGTTTTTTTTTTTTATTTTATTTAAGTTTTCAATTTAGGTGAGAAATTTTAGTCACCCTCTCTCTCTCTCTGTTTTTTTTTTTTTTTTTTTTTGTACTGCATTTTGTGATCTCTAGAGTAGCTTTTTTTCGTTTACCCATAAACACAACAAAACTGGCAACAACAAAAAAATCTATAGAACTTTATAGTTAAAAAACTAGGGCCAAAGAGAACTCAAAGGATTTCAGACGTCATGTTAAAGTATTTAAAAAAAAATGAAAAAAAAGGGGAAAAGAGAAACAAAAATTTAAAGCAAATAGCGGAAATAACTAAAGTTTTATTTTGTACATATTAGCCAACGTATTCACAATTCAGTTAAAACAAATAGAGGCAACTGCTGACTGTCTGTCAGTGGCGTTGGTGGTTATACTTTCGTAGTTGCAAGTTTTGTTGTTGATATTTGGGTTTTGGACTCAAAACACTGGCACAATCATGTGACACAGTTCAAGTCCACAGAAAGTTTATTCTGTAATTGCAATGGGATTTACACGCGTATTTTCTTTTTTTTACAAATTTTTTATTTTTCTTCCTTTTTATATTTTATTTCGTATGATACTCGTATAGACGTGTAAAAATAGACAAACATATGCAACTAAATAAATAAGTACTTGTATATAAAAGTTGAGGTATTGTTTTAAATGCTCGGTACGACAAAATGCATTTATTTTTTTTTATTATTATTTTAACAGTTTAATTAAATGGTTTTAGAATTCTCACTAAAAATAATAAATAAAAAAAGAAACTACTCACAAATTTTGTAACTAAAAGATGAAGTAGAATTACTTATATTTAATAAATATTTGATGTTAGAAAATAACATTTATTTTACGATTTAGCATGCGATAGTTGAAAAGTTGAGAAAATTAGGGAAAATGTTATACTCGTATGATTATTTTAGACACCAAAAAATACTCCCATAAAATGATATATTAGTTGAGTTAGACTTGCAAGGTGTGCATGGAATTTCTTGTCATGGCCACATACTCGTATCTAAGAAGGATTAAAGACATAATTTCTATGCCCGTTAAGTAAAAAAAAAATAAAAAATGCACAACAATCCCCAATTTGCATTACAATTTAGGATTCAAAAAAAAATATTTAAAATTAAAATTTGCTATTCCCAAAAGAAGTTAAAAAGTTTTCAATCATTATGCCGTTTTCAGTTTCAAAGAAATAAGCTCCAATGATTTGTCATGACCAACTGCACACCAGACTGTCACTTTTAATGGATACAAAGTTGACTGATGAATAATTTGAGGGTTTTCCATTGCCCAGAACCAACTATTCTGTTTATTCAAATATCCATTCAAATGAAAATGTGGCTCGTTACTCATTATGATTTCTTCATGAAAATCGTAGTTGTCAGATGCGAGCTATAGCATAAATGGTCCTCTGGAAATGAATGTTAAATGGAAACAAATGTAAATATTAGTGCAAAATTTTTGTCTTTAAAGAACAAGCTCCTGAGCACGGCGTCGAATTGAGGTTGATGGATTGTTTAGAACACTTTCTTGAACAGCACGAATTTTTTCAACCGATCTTGTCGTATGTTGTGGGCCTTACTTGAGTCTATCAGCTGTAGAGGAACTGCACGTTGTTTCTCCCATAAATTTCACATAATTTTTTCATCGCCACAGTAATCGATGAATAATTTGAAAGTTTTCCGACTATTCCGTTTATTCACATATCCTTTCAAATGAAAATGTGCCTCGTCAGTCACTATCAGTGTTACCAAAGCCTTTATTATTTTGTAACCAAACTTTAATAAAAAAGTGACCAAATTGGAAAAAAAGTAACCAAAAATATTGAAACCATTTGTAAAAAAAACTTTTGCCTTCTTTCAGTTTAACGTCCGCATTGAAATTTACCAAAATTAATCAATTAGTTTACTAGAATGTGTAAAAAATTACTAACAAAAAATAATGCTACATGTTTCAGATTAAATTAAAATATGTATTGGAGGTCAAAACGGCACCTTGTGCTAATTGTAGTTGATCACGTTTTTTGGATTAACTGGCCATTTGACCTACCTTGATCATGTATTGAAGGGTAATATGTTTTAAAGAAACTGTATCAATGTTTTTAAGAATTGTGCTAGACTTCAGTCTGACATTAACAAACCATTGTAAAATATGTATCAAAAACTATTTGTGGATGACGACGCTTCCCGAGAAAATAAGCTTCTTGAGAAATATTGATAAATGTTTTGGTAACAACCATTTCATATATGTATGATGATGTGATTCCTTTAAGATGTGCTATACTTATTAATATAAACTATATTTTTTAATCACATTTGAACATTTTGAGCAAGTGGATATTTTAATCAGAATATTACATTTCTAATAAGTTTTCCTTTCATTAGCCGATTATACGGATACTACGCTAGTCAAAGAAGTATCGCAGAAGTATACCAATATAGTTATATATTGTGCCTTTAACCAATAAATAATCGCAGTTTTAGATCTGTTTTATTTTTTACTTCTACAATTGTCTTTAACTTTACGATACCATAAATCCTAATAATAAACATTAAAAGAAATAAATATGTTTGTTGAAGAGGATTTATATTTATTAATACTACGAGAATTCCTCTAAATATTTAATTTCTTCTTTGAGAAAAAAATAACCAAAATAAGAAAAAAGTCCACATGTACACATTGAAAAGAAGTATCCAATTTTGGTTAAAAATAACCAAAACGGCAACACTGGTCACTATTATATTTTCTGGAATATCACAGTAATGGATGATTGATTTTGATAAAATGTTTTAACGATTAAAACACGTGAGTTTATCGAATATTTTTGTATAATAAATTTGCCACGTCTATTCTTCGTGAATACCAAATATGAACTGTCAAGACTAATGGCGGAAAAAAATTGGAATACCTTCCCGGCGGGTACCCTATATAAAAAATTAAAAATAATACCTTTCTGTGTAGCGTTTTTGCAAGCTTTAAAGTATGGACAAACAATATAATGCCACCATTACAGCTTAAAATTTTATTCGTCACAGGTGTTGTTAAAAATTTAATTTTTTCGTGGTATAGTATAGTAGTACAGTAAAGCCTTTTTTATTTTTAATTATTGACTTGGACCATTATATTATGCGATCTCAGTTATAATTGTATTTTTTTTTAACCAATACTCAGGGTTAAACCCCTCCTCATGCAGTGCATTGCATTGGAATTTAAAGATATGTATTATGCGCCTTTTTTTTTGTTGGTGACAAGCTGCAGTCAGTTTGACCACTCAAGGGCCAGTGTTATACCTTCACCCTTTGTATGATCAACTGCAATTGCCTCATCTGTTCGTGGATGTTGAATGTGAGTGGTGAGCGTCTTCGGTAGATTAACTGTTTTGGTCCCAGAAAGTGGCGCTATACTCCTGATCATTCGTTTTTGGTGAAATAGACTGGAAATGGCAGGAAGCGGTTTTTTTAAGATAGACTTTTTGGACTTAAATTATATTTTAGAAACACTGCAAATTTTATTTTATAATTTTTGCCCTTCGATGGTATTGAACCTCGGTCGTTTGAGTTTCTGTGCGAACGCTCTAACCATTATGCAACGACCATATGAAAATTTTTAAGGAAGTGCATTCTGACTCTTATGCTAATGTGTAGAGGTGTATCAACCTGATGTACTTTACATAAGTTGATATTAAATTAAGAATAAATGTAATCACATGACTCTATGCAAACCAAATATTTAAAAGAGTAGTTGTTTACAATATGATTTGCAGAATGTGAATTTGAAGATTGTGAGCAAAATACCGGATCTTGGCTTTGTTTATATAATACCTAGAGCTTATACTTTGTTTTTAAGAAGAAATAGTAACGATTTGTTTGACATTATTTGGCTGTTTACGTAGATATTAGGCTGTTTTTAAAAATAAAATAGTTAATGAAAATGCATACTCTGACAGTAATCAATAGGATAAAACTACAAACAACGAACTGTTTTTTTAAAACTACTTAAAAGATCTTAGATTTTGAATAAAAGTCTTAGATAAACTTCGTACTTAAAATTTGAACTAAAATAAGAATGGTAGCAATTACAGAATATAAACTGTGCTTACATAGATAAGGTACATTGTGTTAATGTTGTATGTGAGTATTAAAGGTTTAGATGGATGTCTTTGAGAAGAAAGATATATGGTCGCCGTGGTCTAGTGGTTAGTGTGTTGGCTTACTAAGACATGAGCCCTGTGTTCGACACCCAGCTCTGACATCTTAAAAAAAAAGAAATATCCAAAAAATATTTCTTTCCGCAGTCTTCTGGCAAAAGCTCTGAGAGTAACTAATTGCCATGAACAAGCTTCTCAAGTCTGTCGGAGTCGGAGTCGACATTAAACTGTAGGTCCCGGTACTCATGGATAAAAATTGACACACACAACATGAGTGCTGCGAGAAGCTAGGCCGTAATCCTGACACAGGGTTGTAAAGGCCAGTTATTTTATGTATGTATGTATCCATTAAAAAGTCAGAGCGTCTGGTATTCATTAGAAAGACAATAGTTGTTCCTAACAAACCACAGATTCGAGAGGCCTAATTGATCTCATAATATGCTGTGTTTTCCAACTGTAGTCGCTCTAACTTGAACAATTAATCACAAGCAAGAAAACTTTTTCTTTTACTGTCATTGTATAGGTACATACATACATATGGGCATACAACATATGTATATAAAAAAAATAATTATTTTTTTGTTTTTTTTTTTATGTAATACAATATGAATTACATGATGGGAAAACAAACATCATAAATATGATTTTAGTTATAATTCTTTTAGGACACCCTCTGTTATTTTAACTTTTAATTCCATTATTATTTTTTTTTCTTCGTTTTTGTTTCGAAAGTGTTAATTTTTTCAAGTCAAATGTAATTCTAAAAACTTTTTTTCTACATTTTTAACTGATGTCGGGAGAAAAATTGTAAAAAATAATAAAAATTCTAACTGAAAAGTGGAAAAAAATTATGAAGCACAGTGCAAAAAAAAAACTAATCAAATAAGAAACACCAAAAATAAAACACTAAATAGTTGTTCTTTTTTCTATATTTTTATTTCAAGTATCCTGCCAAAAATAATAAATTTGATAGAAAAAAAAAAAAAAAAACACCAACCATTTTATAATGAATGTTTTAGGGGCAGTAAATGAAACAAAAAAAAATTAAAAAAAAACAAAGAAAAAATATTTTAAGCAAGTAAAACAAAGTCTAAGAGAATACAATAATATTTATTACATAGAAGTTAAGAGTCATTCAACAGCATCATTATTAAATCGTTTTCATTTTTATATATGACAGAGTTTTTACTTAGACGACAAGTTTTTCTTTCATCTTTCATCCCTTTTTTTGTTTTCAATTTCTTTGTAAAGTTTTTTGTTTGTCATATAACTTGAAAAGTTGAAACTTAAGATTTTTAAAATTTGTATTATACACACGTGTAGTTACCGCAGTCTAGTGTGTAATATGTTGGCTTACTAGACGGGAGCTCCGACATCTTGAAAGAAAGAAAAATGCACAAATATTACTTTCGGCGACCACCTATTAGCAGTCTTTGGCAAAGGCTCTGAGAGTGACTAACCATGATCACGCTTCACAAGCTTCACAAGATTCGACGTTAAAATGTAGGTCTCCCTACTTAAGGATAAAAATGAACACAAACAATATGGGTGCCGTGAGAACCCAGGCTTTAGCTCTGAAAAAGGTTTTTAATGGCCAATTCTATACAGTATTGGACACATAATTTAAACATAAATATGATCAACCATTTGCTCGTTTCTTTGTGTTTTAACGTGTCTGTTCCGGGGGAAAAATAAGTTTGATCTCTGATATTGGGTTTTCTCAACAAATTAGACATTATTTAGTAAAAGTGTTATTTTTAAGCTGGACACATAATTAATTTTAATATTTTAACAATATATTTTTAATATAGATTAAAAGCATGTATATTATTTATTTATTTCTTTATTAAGTCTATAGATAACATGTCCTTACAGACTAAGCAACAATGTACATATATATAATTTAAATTAGGAATTAAAGTGTAAAATAATTTTTCTTTTCAAAACGACATTACTCTCAGAAAGATCTATAATATTATAACATTTATTAAAATTCAAACAAATGCGACGAAATGGATCATTATTTGCATACACAGATCTATAATAATTTAAACTTAACAGCTGAAAGGTACGAGTAGGTCTAACTGGAACACTAATATTAACTTTACCAAGCAGGACTTCGGAATCAACGTCACCTCTAATTAGTCTAAGCATAAAAGAAACGCTAAGCATAATTCGGCGACTCTTCAAAGTTGGTAACTTAATAAGACCAAGTCTACTTTCATATGACGGCAGCTCATAAGAATTCCAACCAAGGCCTCGTAAACAAAATAATAAAAACTGCTTCTGTACAGATTCAATACAATTAATATGGATGGTATAGTAGGGATCCCATATAATCGAACCATATTCTAGTATTGGACGAACTAATGAAGTGTATAATTGCTTTGTTATATAGGGATCCGAAAACTCCTTAGCCCATCGTTTCATGAAACCAAGAACACCATTAGCTTTGTTTACAGTAAGTGCTATATGGTCACGATAATTTAGTTTTGAGTCCAACAAAATACCAAGATCCATAATCTTATCAACTTTTTGCAATGTATTACCATTTATATGATAGGTAGATCTCACCTCGTTTGTTCTAAAGAATGATATGTGTTTACATTTCTTAACATTTAATTCCATTAAATTTATTTGGCACCATTGAAAAATTTTGTCGATATCTGACTGCAGAAAAATATAATCTTGAGGGTATTCAAAGTCATGCATATTTTTACATCATCAGCATACATTAAAATTTTCGAATATAAAATAACTGATGGCAAATCATTAATAAATAACGTAAATAGTATTGGTCCTAAATGGCTGCCTTGGGGAACACCAGAAGTAACTGTAATCTCATGCGATAAAACATCTTTAATCTTTACTTGCTGAGTTCTATTGGATAAATATGATCTTAGCCATTTCAAGGTTGTATTACTAAAACCCATATAAGATAATTTATGAAGCAAAACATCATGATTTACTTTATCAAAAGCTTTAGAAAAATCAGTGTAAATAACATCAGTTTGTCTCTTACGTAAAAAGCCTTCATGTATCATAGATGTAAGTTCTAAAATATTAGTAGTTGTAGAACGTGATTTGCAAAAACCGTGTTGACATTTAGAAAGCACCGAAGATATTTGATGTGAGAGGCTATCGGTTAAAATTTTTTCAAGAAGTTTGGGAATAGCATTAAGTTTAGCAATTCCTCTATAGTTTGATACTTCCATTCTACTACCACTTTTAAACAATGGAATTATAAATGATTTTTTCCATACAGCTGGTAAATAGCATAATTCTATAGACTTGTTAAATATTCTGGTAATTGGATGGCACAAGGATTCAGCACAATTTTTCAAGACACAAGTGGGTATTCCATCAGGACCGGGATTACAAGAGTATTTTAGAGACTTTAAATTGGATAAAACAGTTAAGTAGTCAATAGATGTAATATGTATGCCAGATGAATGCGAAACTTCAAAAGGATATTGTGAGTTCCGGTTGTATATATTTGTAGAATATGTTGAGGCAAAGAATTTAGCAAACAAGTTACAAATCTGCAATTCATCATCAATAGTGTAGGAATCATATTTTAAACATTTAGGGTAGTAGGATGCTCGACGTTTAGAATTAATGAAGGTATAAAATGATTTTGGATTAGTTTTCAATCTGAGTCTCATGCGAGCAATGTAATTATTGTATGCCAATTTATTTATATTATTATATTCACAGCGAGCAATTGAATATTTTCTGAAATCCACCGCAGAGCCAGATTTTTTATAGATTTTGTAAAATTTATTTTTCTTATTTTTAGCTCTAGATAAGTAGTTATTATTCCATGGAGGACCACTATTAAAACGAGAAGTTATTTTGGGAACAGTTTTAGATAAACAGTGTTGTAAAACAGAGTAAAAGTTCAATACAATATTGTCGATGTTATTTTCAGATAAAATCGAATTCCAATCAACATAACAAGTAATTAAGTTTTGCAAAATCAGTGCGAGAAAATAAATATACTTTCTTATTATTATAAATGCCTCCATTAAGAGTGTATTTTTTCATGTTTACGTAAAGCTCAATATTTAAAGTAGGATGATGATGATCTTCAGGATATGTAATTGGAGGAATTCGCCGCATACATACGTCCATTGGCACATTGATAAAAGCAAGGTCCAAAAGTTTTTCATTGGCATTTTGTATGTCGTTAATTTGGAAGAGACCAAAGCTGCACAGTGATTGAATGAAATCATTTGATGCTGTTGGAATTAAATAATAAAGTTCGTCAGATATGTTCCATTGTATATTCGGGAGGTTAAAGTCACCAAGAACTAAAACTATATCCGATGGCTTAGATTGTTGCAGTACTGAACTAATTGCCGATATGTGCAATTCATAAATATTAGAAGGAGAATTAGGTGGGATATAAGAGCATGTAATGAATAAATATAAATTTAAAAGATTAATTTTGACAGCAATAAATTCAATGTCTTCATTATATAATACTCCAATACTCTCACAAGAAAATAAATTTAAAACTCCAATAAGAACACCTCCACCAAGTTTATGAAGACGATCACATCTAAATAATTGGTAATTAGGACATAAAATTTCGGCATTATGAACATTATCATTCAACCATGTTTCAGTCAAGACTATTATAGGGCTGGTAAAATCAAAGCTATTTGCATAAAGGGTAGTTAATTTAGTGTTAAGGCCACGCACATTTTGATAAACTATATTTAAAGTATTGTTAGAAGATGAGTAATACTGCTTATCAACACGTTGCTGATTTGATGGTTTTTTAATTAGTTTTTTGAACGAGACTCAGTAATGTTTGGAAGAGTTACATTATCATTACTTATACTTTTATATTGGAATTCTCGAACAATTGTATTTTTAGGCCAAAAATTTGAGTCAACGACGTGGTCAAAAACAACTTCTGGTACAATAATCTTAAATGATGCTCGATTTCTTGCATTAATTTTAAAAATTTTGATATCATTGTGATAGTCTTTACTAATTTTATTTTTGATGAAAAATTCTACATCGAGAACTGAGGTTTCGACGGCAAAACGGGATGCGAAAATTGTCTTCAAAAGCGGTATAACTCTTAGTGGCTTAGGTCTAGATGAATCTTGGTTAACTTGTAAGGCCTGATTCATTTGGCGGGAAGTTGTAGGAATTACAATCTGTTCTGCGTTTGAAGGTAAATTCGGAGAAAAAACCATTAATTCAGAAGGATTGTCATTTGATGAATTGTTAAAGCCAGAATTTAGAGGTTGAACAGAAATTTGAAGCTGCTGAGGTTGATTTAAAATATTTTTGGAAGACTCACAAGTAGTAACAGCTGAATCTAAAGACAACGGGTTGTGAGTGATGTCAACTGGGGTTATGGAGGAGTCATTTATTGCAGGAATAACAATTTTCTTTGGCTTAATTTGCTTATCCGAGGTTCCAGGGGAGTTAGAATTAGATGACTGTTTAGCAGTTGCCCTGCGTTTTGGCTTTGGAGAGGTTATGAAGTTTTCCAATTTCTTATATTTTGAGAAAAGTTCCTCATATTTGTCTAGTTTAGACTGTAAAGCCAAAAAACTATTCTTAATATCATCAAAGTCCTCTCTATAGTTCTTAAAGAAATTGTAAAATTCAACTCCAACAATGCGACAACTAGGACAAGACCATTGTAGATTTTTAGATTTATCACCCAAAGCGTCGGCATCGCGTGCTCTAAGACCGCTGCATTTCAGGTGACAAAGACCCAAACACAGCCAGCACGACACCATGCGATCCTCATCATCATCATATTGAGGCAACAGGTCCACCGATTCATAAGAACACAAATTGTTTACTACTTCCTTCTATTGTAGTCACAATATCAAAAATGTTAAATGTTAGTCCACATTACCCGCAATTAATTTTTTAATATTTTTTTTTGATAAAACTAGAAACAATAGCTAATCTTTAGCTCATTTCACTAGTAGGTTGAAAAAAATAAAAATTTTATTTTTGTTCAAAACAAAAAATCAACTGGTTAGATGTCAAAAAGCCAGAATTAAACAAGTCTCTGCACTTCAAAATGAATCAGGTCTAGATTAAGTGAGTTCGACAAATACAAAACATTTTAGGGTAAATATACGTATAGTTGTCTGGAAAGTTCTCTTAAAATTACAAAAATTCTTTTTTTTAATTTTATAAGGGGTTTTCTAACTGGGATTTCCGAACTTTAGTAACGGTCATTTTATTGAAACTACATATCGTCGCAAGAATTAAAGAACGCTGTAACTGACAAAAAATCGAAAATACGTTTTTTGTATCATTTTTATCAGAACAAAAATTCGCGTCGATTGGTCCCGGTCCCAGATTTCTACGATGAAAATAAATTCACTTACGCCGTCTGCGTTTTAAAAAATATCAGTGTCTTTGTTCTACTTTCCTACGGGTTTTTGGCTCTGCTGAACATTTAAGGTTTTGTTTGTTAAGGCGTTCTTTAATTCCGTCGACGATATGTAGTTTCAATAAAATGACCGTTATGTTCACTCGGGTTTTTTCAAATCACCATAGACGAATACAGCAAACAAAAAAGTTGTTTTATTATAATAACAGCGGGTAACTGGCAGTAGTTTTCATCGAAAAATCAATAAATGAAATTGTCAAATTTGTTACTATACCATGAGGTCCAAGAGCATTCAATTCACACCACTGTGTGGTATAGACTTTATGAATGGCGGTGCTTTCGGCCACGCCATCACAATTAACGGCGAGTGACCTAAATTGGATAGCCAATAACGTCATGGGGTTTCAATAGAATGGCGTTACGAGCCGAACTGCATATGCCATATTCAATTTTCGGCTCGAGCAATTTGAGAGCAAGATCTGGCATCTGAGATCGTTTGACTTACGTTGCTGATGTATGCTAATAAGCCAAATACCACAGCGGTGCTCAAAGCCAATATAACACAGGCCATCGACAAAATTCTCCCTAATTAATGGAAAATAGCACATATCGAATGAGCTGCATTAACAAAAGCCGTGACTGCTATTTGAACAACACCCCAGCAGAAAATTGTTCAAATTTCGAAGCAATAAATAAAATTGTAAGCAATAATGGAAGCATTATATTGTTTATGTATACTTAAAAGCTTACAAAGATGCTATGGGATAAGGTATTATTTTTGATATTTGCTTACTGGTTGCAATAAATTTGCATTTCTATTGTATTTTAGCGTCTCGTTTCATATAAAAATCATGCATTATTGATGCGCACGAGTAAGTGATTGTTTACATTTTCTCCCTTACAAAATAGCTTACTGGTAAGCACTAATTTCTACTGGGACATAATGTCATCAATAGGTTTTTCAAACGAGTAAAAAATTTAGATGATATCTCACATGTCCTTTGTTTTGTATAAATTTAAAAATAATGAAATACCCTTTATACTTAGTTAACTTAGTACTTTTTTATTTTAGAAGATTTGCGAACACGTACATATTTAAGCTGTTAAGTTTTTTTTAATATTTCTTCTTGATTGATTGTTTCCTTGACCAGCACAATCTACTGCTAGAGCAGGGATCATCCCCTGATTGCTGGCCTCAATAAAAAAACAAATAATAATAATTTTTTATGTTTGACAAAAAAAATGGAAACAATAATCATATCTATTAGCTTTTAATCTTAAGAGAATATCCCTATTTCATCAGCCAGCACACAAAATTAATTGGAAAACTCCTGTAGAATTTCTGTTTTTACTACTGATAAAAATCTAAATTAAATAATATGGGAAAGCTGCCTATACCTACCTATATATTATGGCTATTTTCTCATGATCCAGAGGTATCATCCGAAAGTGCTCATTTCCAACAATACAGCAAACATATTGCTCTTGAATATGCCGATCACTTGAAGAGGTTCACTATTTTCATTACATTGAAATTAATTTTTTTCTAGAAGTAATTAAGTTTAGTTGCCGTGGTCTAGTGGTTAGTGTGTTGGCTTACTAAGACATGGGCCCTGGGTTCGACTCCAGGCTCTGACATTTTAAAAAAAAAGAAATATAAAAAAAATATTTCTTTCTGCGACTACCTCTCAGCAGTCTTCTGGCAAAAGCTCTGAGAGTAACTAATTGCCATGAACAAGCTTCTCAAGCCTGTCGTTCGAAGTCGAATTTAAACTGTAGGTCCCGGTACTCATGGATAAAAATTTACACACACAACATGAGTGCTGCGAGAAGCTAGGCCGTAATCCTGATACAGGGTTGTAATGGCCAATTGTGTATGTATATATGTAATTAAGGTTATAGTTATATTATTTTTTAAAATGGTAAAATATTTTATTATGTGGATTTATAATAAAAAAAAAATGTTTCAATAATTAATAACTGAATTTTTGTAATTTTTTTCCACAACTAATATGATTTTCAACACAATTTTTTACGCTATTTGAATAGGTTCACTATCATTCATTTAAAAAACTAAAGAAGAATATAATTTTTTTGTAATACTTTTTATTTTTTAAGATTTCTTACAATGTTTTAATGATTTAATGATGATTATATCCTCCTTCATTCGATATGACTTCAAGAGTACCATTTGGGAGGAAGCTATAAAGGTTTTCAATTAATGATAATGAAATTTCGGTCCAAGCTTTTTTAATTCCTCCAATTAAAGCTTATTTGGTTTTGTATTGTCTGCCGGACTCGTAGACTTTGCGAGAAAGCAAGCCCCATACATTTTCTATAATATTTAAGTCAAGGGAATATGGTGGCCCCAGCAACATATTGACATTTTTGCTTTAAATCCACGCTTTTACAACCCTGTCATTATGTATCGGGCATTATTTTGTTGAAATATCCAGGGAATTGGTCTAAAAATAGTAAAAAAAATATGGAAACGTCTTTTTAAGTACTGTTTTATAGTTGTTCGAGTTCATTTGTGATGTGAGGAATTGAAGCTCACATGAGCCATAATATGAAATTGCCAACCACACCATTACACTTCCTTTACAGCTATTGAGACGACTAAGGTCGCATTCCTCCTTATGTTGGTAGTGGAAATAGTAGTTGTATTCATCCGGACCTTCCAAATTAAACTTTTTTTCATCTGAAAAGGCAACACGATACCATTCATTTTTATCGTTCATGTGTTCTCGTGCAGAATAAGACCGTGTCGCTTACGAGCAGCAATAAGAGATGTTTTTTTTTTTTTAATTTTCAATGTCTTTAAATGTTCAGAACTTCGAATAACACGTCTTACAGTGTTTATACTAGCTGGGATACCTAATTTTTATCTAATTTTTGCAGCAGAATCGCTCGAACTTGAGGCAGCTCTTATAATAGCTCCGCTTCTGTTGTGGCTTTTTTTTCCGCCTTTTAATATTTTTTCCGTAATCGGACTGATTTCTTAAAATATTACATTCTGGCTGCGACCAATTTTTTTTTAATTCCTATGACTTAAGGCAGTTTCATTGAATGTTTTAATTTTACCTCTTCCTTCTTCAGTTAATCGCTTGCTGCGCCCCATAAAAAATTTAAAAAATTTTGCAGTAACTCACAAATATTTAAAATTTTAATTATACTGTCGATGGTCAAAAGCAAACAAATTTTATTCCTAGTGAACATATTCAAGTGACACCTGTTTTCGCAACATTTTGAAGTAAAAGTAAAAAATACCAAATTTGTATTCATTGTATCGTTATTATCTCTTAATTTAATTGAAAAAAAATTGTTTTCCGAAAGTTTATATAAAGAGAAATTTAAATAAAATAGCAAATATTAATGAACCTATTCAAGTAATCGGCAGTGTATATGCCATAAAATAGAATCTTTGCCAACCTACTTAACAATATTTTATAAAAATAAAGCAAATGATATATTCTTCTTCTTCTAAGCCTGGATATCAGCATTTGAACAGTTATTAGAGAATAGCTGCCTCGTAAGTGTGAAAAGGTTATGAAAGTTCTTATTTAATTTCTTTAATATCATGAGGTTTTCTATTGATTAAAGACTGTTTCATTAACTTTAAAAATATAATTCTTTGTGCCATTACGATTTAGACTTCTGTCACAGTAAATAAATCCATATTTTCCTACATACACATATTTTTTAAACACTCACAAAACTTTTGTGATATTTTTAGTCAAAACCAAATACGGCTTTCATTATTTCTTTAAAGAAAAATAAAATGCGAAATTTCTATTACTGAAAAAACATAAGCGTGTAAATTAATAAAAACTCAGTATGGAACATCTAAAAAAGTATTCAAAAGTTTAACAAAAAATTAAACAAAAATTGAATGACAAAATCTAAAAGAAAACGGTTGGTTTTTTTAACATGGTTTTCTGTGTGAGTATTTTACTCTTTTAAATACATATTTCCTTGTTTTTTTCGAATGTTATTATTTCTTTTCTAAACAGTTTTTTTTTTTTTTTTGTTTTTTGTTTTTTGTTTTTGTCATATTACTTTTTCGAAGAGGATTTTAACAAGTTTTCATTTATTTGGCATCCATCGATATTGTTTGAATATGAACCTCAAAAGCCTGAAAAGCAACAGACCTACCGCCCTTTCATCTTTCATTAAGTTTTTTATTTTTTTGTTTTGTATAGAGTGTTTGTTTTCACATCAAACACTTCTATACATTTGCTGAAACATTGTGTTTTGTGAATACAGACCAAATGGCTTAAAGCACAACCTATGGTACCTTTTTTTCTTTTGTTATTCCAACTACATATGTGAAGGCCATTTACAGGCTATGGTCTATTAGTTTGACTATTGTTTAAAGATCATTTCATACCTCACTTCACTCTTTATTTCTAATATCACCTATTAAGCCCAGACTCAAGACTAGAATTTTGTTTGAGCTAAAAGTAGGCAGTCAAAATACAAGTCGATTTAAGGAGATCAATAAAATCTAATCAATATCAAGAACATAATAGTTATTTACTTAAAATTTAAATTTATTTACTAAATACATCGAAGAGCGTGAAGCATTATTGCTGCTTCAATTTTTATCACACGAAGGACTGCACAGATTGGTCGAGTAGTCAACCTGTATTCTATCAAAGAACTCTGATGAGACTTTTGCAGCTGAAGTCGAAGACATGTACCTGTCTTTTGACTGAGAAATCATTGCAGAAAACCATCTACATTCATTTAATAGAAAGAATATTAAGGCCATCTATGGGGGCAAGTGTAGTTGATCCATCAAAGGTGATCAAATTGTTGACAGCGACTTGTCTCCGTCTCATTTTTAAGGCGCTTAAAAAAAACAAAAAATAAACAAAACAAAACTATACAATTTTCTATTCCACTAAAATGCATGCATGAGTATGAGTTTTTTACACTGCTGAATATTAACGTTTTATAACGAAACAAAATTAATAAAAAAAATAACCAATCACTCTGCAGTTCGGAATTGAAGCCTACAATGTTGTTAACTTAACATTTTTATGCGAGATTTAGCTTTTCCAAAGTGATTTGATAAGATCACACCAATCTAGCATTTAGCATACTTCAAAGTGTATTTTTTTTTCGAATAAAATCTAGCATTTTTTAGCCTATTTTAGCTTTAAGTTACTTTTAATATATTTCAAAACTTTTAAAATATTTGAAATATATACAATAAAAATACTCTCGAAAGTTTTAAATTATTAGATCTTTAAAAATGCTATGGGGGGGGGGGGGGGGTGCGGTGCGTGGTATAGTGGTTAAAGCGCTCTCACAAAAACTCCAACGGCCCAGGTTCAAATGCCAGCAAAGGTGAAAAAGGAAAAAGTTAGTTTGCGTTTTTTTTTTTTTTTAAATTATAATTTAAAAATAAGAGCCCGCCTACACTCTAAGAAGACCATCTACAAAGAAACCGATCCCCTACATTACACTATTCCACCTTAACCAAAGAATACAAAAAACGAATGATCAGGAGAAAAGCGCCACAACAGCCGATAGCAGCTAAACCTAATAAACCTATTTAGCGAAGGCACTCACCACACAATCAACATGCAACAATGAGGCAATTGCTGTTGATCAAGGGTAAAGGTATAACACTGTCTCATTCCGAAGTCGCTTAATTATCATATAAGAAAACAAAATATATGTTCTGTCATAAATGTACTGTCCTTTCCAAAAAAAAATTGTATTGGTCTCAATAAAAAAACAAAAACAATTTTAATAAATTCGCATTAAAAATAATAAAATAATTGTTGAATATACAAATAGAAGTACATTAAAAACGTGTTTATAAATGTCTACCATACAAAATTTACCTCTTAATGAAATAAAGCTCCCTTTATCTGGGGAAAAACCCTCTAATAAGACAATGTTGATCTAAACTTTCTTCACATTAAGTTTTACTGCTTACATTTGAATTTTGGCCCAGCACTTTTCTGCTTTCTCTAAAGTACGTAACTTAAACGATACCGTATAATACCTGCCCTACATCCTTATTTCTAAAGTTTTGGTAAAAATATTTAGTTAAAGTCTATGTTATTGACGGTTTACTGTTAACAAAACAGTACTTACAACAAAACCCTGATAATAACAAGAACATTTAAAAAAAACTTAACATAATCCACAAAAAACTAGAAAAACAGACAAAAAACACAGCAGTACTAACTGCAGTAACAGCTCGTAACTTGTCTATTTTTATCTGTCGGCTTAATCTCGCACATTCCTTTGAACATTCAATTTCCCAAAGTTTTATTCTTTTTTTTATATGTCCCAGTATGTTTTTGTTAACACTATAAATTTGGCCAAAAATCTATAAAACTATGGAATGGTCATTGTGAAGGCCTAACTCCTGCGCATTTGTTGCGTTGAAACGCAGAAAATAGAGACGAGGAATGTTTAAAAAAAAATTTAAATTATAATTTTTCCCAGTTGTGTTTTTTAGTTGAAAATACGAAACAAAGAAACAAAATATTTTTAAGCCATTCGCGGATGAATATATTTATTTTTTCTAATCTGAATATGGTTTATAGTTTTACCTTTAATTGCATATGAATAGAAATGCTTTGTTGAATGGAATGCATGCAAGAGTTCGGTTCTAAAAATTTTTCCAAAGCTTTGTTTGTTTTAGGGTATTACATATTTATTTTGTCAGTGTTTTAATAAAAATTGATTTTTTGGAACAATTTAATTGAATTAAATAAAAATAAATTTTAATCTTTTTTTTTCCTTTGTTTTTTTTTTTTTGTTTTTTTTTTTTCTTTTGACTCTCAATTTATTTCCGTGAAACCATATTGATAAATTCCATAGTTTTTGTATTTTCAGAGCAGCTACTTTGAATGTAACACTGATTTTGTTAACTGTGAGTTTTTACTGGGCAACAGTACTTATTCTACGTTTCACAAAAGTATCATAAATGCCAAAAAAGAACAAAAATAATGTTTTTTCGAAATCTCCTTGCAAAAACACTGTATATTAGAGGGAATACGGAGAAACTTTTTTTAGAGGTACGATCTAGTGTACATTTGTATATGTAAGTCGTCATATAAAATGCAAAAGAACGTTTCATCGATTTACAGGAGAAACAAAAAACGTTATAAAACTTTTTAGTTTTTTCGTTATACCTTAAGCCTGGTATTGTGTTCAAGATTTCGTACGAAAACCTGTCAAATTGTTGTGAAATAATGTTGCTAAAGTAGTACTCTGTTCTTTCTTCTGGCAAAATTTTTATTTAAAGATTTAAAAGAGCCTACAAAACCTTTGTTTTTATTTTAATGAGCAAGATTTGAGGATACACGTTTAACTATTTTTATCGTCGTAAGAATTAAAGAACGCTGTAACTGACAAAAAATCGAAAATACGTTTTTTGCATAATTTTTATCAGAAATACGCGTCGATTGGTCCCGGTCCCAGATTTCTACGATCAAAATAAATTCACTTAGGCCGTCTGCATTTTGAAAAATACCAGTGTCTTTGTTCTACCTGCATGCAGGTTTTTTGGCTCTGGTGAACATTTAAGGTTTAGTCAGTTACAGCGTTTTTTAATTCCATGGACAATATAACGGTGGTATTAAATTGTTCGGAGTATATTGGATATTCGAATTACTAGAGGCACTCTTTTGAAATTTTTACATATAAAATGCACGATATATCATTATAATTTCAACTCACTGCACTCACAACAGCTGGATTGTTAAGGATTGCATATGAAGTACAAGTCTTAAGAAGAAGAGCTGAAAAACAAATGTGTCTAAACCTTTTTCACAAAATTGAACATACCACCAGGCTTTAGGCATTTACAGTCCGATCTTAAAGTATGATATATCAATGTTTTTGACTCAAGAAGTCCAATGTTTTGCCCTTAGAGGCCACTGACCTCAAGTATCTTGTTATAGTATTTACCCACCATTTATCCATCCATTTGGGTGGTACGTACATATCTTGTAAGGTGGTAGTCTCTAACGTACACAATTATTTATTATTTTTTTAGAATATTGATTATGAGCCCCAAATAGACCTTGATTTTAGTTTAATACTCTTATGTATCCCTTATTTCTGTAATATGTTCTATTATATTATTCTGCTCATATTTAAAAGATTAAATATGAATACGATTGTAAATGAAACATATGATTTCTACTACAATTCGAAACCAAAATATTCTTTTTTTTTCTGTCACCCTTAGGAATTAATTTTTTCTCTTTTTTTTCAATTTAATAATTTTTTTTTTAATTTAGTACGTTAAACTTATTTATTTATTTTCCTTTTTTTAACTGCATTTGGTGTTTCATTTTTTCTTGTATTTGTACTGGCATTCACTTGAACAGCCAAAAAAGAGTATTTGTGATTTGCATTTCATTTCAATTTCCTTAAATTCATTATTTTTTAAAACAAAGCGAATGCCATTGGTCTTTGTTTCTTCATATTTTTTATTTTTATTATAATGTTGTTGTACTATAAGTTAAAAAAATCTCATTTGATTCTTTCATTATACATATTTTACACTTAGAAAAAAACTTGTTGTCAGATAGCAATGCTAATATAGGTTTTACTGTAAAAGCAGCTTTAAAAACTGCCTGACATGAGCCACCTGAAATTGTATGGCGAACTATATTCTATGGTTATCTCCTTAAACGAGAAATTATTGAAACTCAAGCAATTTGATTTAATGAGAAAAAAGCGAAGGAAGCACTGGTAAATAGTCATCAAGTGAAAATAACGCAGCGCCTTGTAAACATTGCATTAATCTCTGTCTGAAGTGTAGTATTCCTTTTGACAATATGAAAGAATATGCTTATGAAACTAAGCAGCTAAAGTTGAAATCAAAACTAAGTATAACACAATATCACAGAATGCAAATCAAATTCCTCATTTGAGAATTATTATTGTAGTATTTTATTTGGGGGGTGCGTGATATAGTTGTTAGAGCGCTCGCACAAAAAATCAAACGGCCTAGATTCAAATCCAAATACAAAAGGTGAAAAGAAAGAAAATTAGTTTGCGGTTTTTTTCAAAATTATAATTTAAAAATAAGAGGTCCGCCCCCCTCTTTCCCCTTTCATTAAGACCATCTACAAAAAACCGCTCCCTGACATTCTACTCTATACCCTCTTAATTAATGTTATCAAAATAAGAATAATCAGGAGAAAAGCGCCACCTATTGGAAAGTAGCAGATAACAGCTAAAACCTACTTAGCGAAGGCACTTACCACAATCAACATACAACGATGAGGCAATTGCTGTTAACCATTTAAGGGTAAAGGATACAACACTGGATTTTGAATCATCAATTTACAGCAATTTGTCTCATTCCTAACTCGCTTCATTATAATATAAGAAAAAATATATATGTACTGTTTCCAAAACTTCCAATACAATGCACAGCATTTAGTAGGGGTTTATCCCTGAGTATTGGACTCAAATAAAAAAAAACCAATAAGCCCAACGAAGTTTGTCACATTTTAAATAATATGTAAATTTAATGAAATATCAGACATCACTAAATTAGGGATATAGAACTCCAATGGAAACTCGATCAAACTGCTGTCTCTGAAAAATTCCAAATATTTGCTGGCCCCCAAATAGTTTCCAACCGGGAACTACTTGCCAAATAATCATTTTTGAAATTAAAAGATAGAAATGGTATTGAATTACTAAATGTCTATGAAATTACTTAACGCACACCGTTAGAAAATCACTCTGTAGTAATCTTCAAAGGTCCACAAATCTAGATCGGCCATGACAGTGTAATACCAACATCAAAGTAATACAGATAAATAAATACCAAAAAGAAGTAAAAAAACGTATCCACAATTGAAACTGTTAGGAGTGTAAGGATAATATAAAATTTTTTGTTTTATTCAAGGCCATAATTTAAATTTTCTTAGAAATTTTCTATTCTAAACTTTCTACTTTGCAAAGATAAACAATGAGGATTTTTTTTTATTGAGACCAGAACTATCAGACGACCCCTACCCATGCAGTACATTGTGCTATTCTAGTATTATATATTTTGGAAGGAGAAAATAAAGATTATTCAATAAATGAACCATAATAATATGTGATTACTCGAAATTAATGTTCCTGTTTTATCAGAGCACCTTCCCTGGTAGTACCGATAGAATAATGAAATGCACATCACATTGCGCCGATGCATTAACTATTCCATAGAGTTGGATATCCTACTGTCATTGATAAGCAACTTCGCCCTTTTCTGTACTCGGTTGAGTAGCCTTAAGATAGATTTTGAAGCACCGGCCCATACATGAGAGTTATATTCCATCTTGGGTCGGATAAATACCTAGTAAATATTATGATTACAGATTGTATTTGTACTCGCACAAAGGCTTTGTGCTTCGTTCATGACAGTAGACCATGTATGTAAATAAAAGTTGAAAGAAAGAATTTAAAAAATTTTTCAAAGTAATCCTTTGAAGTTATAGAAGATATATGTATATAGAAAAGGGTATATAAAATATCGAATTGTATTTCTTCAAGTGCATAATTCCTTTCAATAAGAGATTTTTTTTGTTTGGTTTTGTTGCAACAAATACTGCATAATGTAAATGAGTATTCTAATTACAACACATTACCATTTGTGCCTCTTTGCATGTGTATTATTGTGTCTTATGATAATGCTAATAATTAATATATTCCCTGTTTTTCGCTCTCTCTCTCATCTCTTTTCTAAATGTGGCCGTAACAAAAACTTTTCATTTATTTCAGTTTCATTATTAGTATTTTGTTTTATTTAAAATATTGTTTTATTATAATGGTGCATTAAAATATTTTTTCGTTTTTATTTTTATTTCTTTTAATTTTTTACCTTTAGTTTTGTTGGCAGCTCAACACCCAAAAAATCATATCAACAGACAGACAGGGTGTTAATGCTAGTTTTGGTATGAAGGCCAGAAATTGGAAACATAAAATTTTATGTGAACATTTGTTGGTCGTCTTGTTTTTTTATTTCACTGTTTCTTTTTTGTTTTTTTTTTTTTTGTTTTGATTATTTTTTTATTTAAAATACATATTTATACTCCTCTCGCTTTTTCTCTCTTTTACTCTTCTACTTTCCGTTTCCTTTGGGATTGTTTGGGTATGTTGATTTCCGTTATTTAAGTATCGACGTTTTTTTTTTCATTTTTTTATAGATTTGGTTTAGACAAGAGCATGTGTAAAGCAGCTATTCAGCATATGGTTGTGGATTGTTAAATACAGTCAACTATTCTGTTTGACTATTACACCTATGAAGGTCTTTTCTACAATTTTTTAACCCTTTTGCCGCAGATTATTTTCTTTTTTATTTATTCCATTTAATTTATATTCGATTTTGTTAAATTTTCTTTTTTTTCTTTCGACTTTCCTGCTGTCAAGTTAAACTACTTATGGCCTATAATGTGTGGTAATGTTATGGCATTTTCATTTCATTTTCAATACTCTAAATAAATGGATTTTCCGACAGCGTTAATATTTAATTTAATTGAAAGGATTCTGTGAATTGGTAATATTTTTTTTTCTTTGATTTTGAACGAATAAAAATAAATATGTATTACTTTCAATTTGAACAAGTAATGGCATTTATTTAACATGCAAAACAAGTATTTTTCAAGAGAATTCAATTCGTCAAGGGCGATTGACTCCAAAAATTGTTGGACATGTTTTTTAAGTTCTATAAATAGTTTTTGTGTAAAAATATTTTGCATTGATTGACGTGAAATATGATATAAATATAGCGACGAATAATCTAGAAAATGTGTGAGTTAAATAGCTGATGTTTGGTCTTCAATATACCGTAGCTGGAGTTGAAAATATATGTTCAGTTTGGCTAGTGTACTATTTCTTTACGGATATAATTTTCTCCTTTGATCATTCAAATATTCATTGCTAAACGAAATATACGAGTATATAAAATTCTTTATAGAATTTAAGTTTGATCTGACAAAACAAAAATTAACAAAAAGAAAGCTTTCAGAAAATAAAAATCAAAAAACCGAAATAAGAAAGATAAATTAGTACGCGACCTAACGAAGTATTAAAGTAACTGATTATCTCTTAATTTGTGATGAATTTAATGAATTTAATAGACATTTGAATAAAATAGGACAAAAATTATAAAAATAAAATTTGCAGTTTTTCTAAATTGTAAACTAAAACATAAGCCCCCCCCCCCCACCAAGAAACTGCTCCCTGACATTTCCAATCTACTTCACCAAAAACAAATGATCAGGAGTACAGCTTCATCTTCTGGGAAGATAACAGCTAACCTACCGAAGACGCTCGCCTCTCACATTCAGCATCCACCGACAGATGGGGCAATTGCTGTTAATCATTCAAGGGTGAAGGTATAACACTGACCCTTGAGTGGTAAAATTGACAACAATTTGTCCTATTAACAAAAAGGCGCATAATAAAAGAATAATAAAATAAATCAAATCAAATTCCAATACAATGCACTGCATGAGTAGGGGTTTACCCCAGAGTATTGGTATTACGAAATGGAATGATAAAATTAAAAACAAAAAAAATATGTAGCCTGTCCCTATCCTACATAAAGACAGGAAAAATTAATCACTAGACCATGTACTGGATGTTTGTACAACACTGATGCATTTCAGGAATGATCTTGTTAAGTACTTTTCATATATTAGGCTGTGAGGTTTAATTATTATTTGAAATTTTCTACTTTAAATTTTTTTACTCTAATTTTTTTTGGAAATTCTAATCAACAAAAAATTCAAATTTTGTTTTCTAATCATTTAAAAAAAAAATTTTTTTTTGTAAATTTCGATCAAAGAAAAAATGATAGAAGAAAATTTTTTCAATTTGTATAAAGAATTAATAGAGACAACATTGTGTTACGGAAGAAAAAAAAAAGTTTTGTTTTAAATATTGAAATTTTTTAAATTTGTCTGCTGCATAATAGCAATTAAGAAGAAGAAAGAATTTTTTTTATCGATTTCACATCTTGTTTTAATTTTAAATGGGATCTATCCGGGGATTTTTTTTTTTTTTTTTTTTTTTTTTGGTGAGAGGGGAAATGCATTTACGCACTTAGGTGGTTGTTGCCACCCGTCGTGCCGGACTCCACGCAGTTATTGCGTGCCTACCGGCTAAAACCCCTCTCTATATCACCCGGCTCCATCCTGGGACCGTCAACTTATGACATTACTTCAGGATGGAGCCTTATAGTCCGGTCCATTTGGACCCTACAGTGCAACCGACCTTGCAAGGTCTCTCTCCTTCCCACGCAGGATCCCCCTCGCAAAAAAGGCGATCCTTCTCCATGCAGCAAGGTTTCCTAACATGACTCCCGTGATGGTATTGGGAGTCAAAATGCCAAGATCCCTCTCCAGTGCACGCCTCTCCAACATCCACTTCTCACACTCAAAGAAAGTGTGGAAAGCGGAGTCGGATTGTGCTCCACAGTAGACGCATGTGGGACTTACGGCCTTTCCTATTTTAAACAGGAAAGACCGAAAGTGCCCATGGCCCGTCAGCAACTGCGTGAGGTAGTAATCTACCTCACCGTGCTGACGATTTAGCCAAGCGTCCACTTGAGGGACAAGGGCGTAAGTCCACCTTCCGCGTGTCTCAGTATCCCACCGTAACTGCCAGTCACGGAGGGACTGAGACCTTGCCACAGATTGTGCGCCTTCTCTTCCAATTTCGTCCTTGTGTTGGTGGACGAATTGTCGCTCCCTGGCGAGGAGGTCGATGGGTATGACCCCGGCGACCACCAAGACAGCCGGCTCCGATACCGTGCGGTAGGAGCACGCTATGCGGAGCGCTGCTCTCCGTTGCACTGCCGCCATGCGCTTTCGGTACTTTTCGACCGTGAGCGCATCAGCCCAGACTTCAGCTCCATACAACATCACAGACTCGGCGGTGCTCAGCAGCAAACGTCTTTTACAGGGAAGAGGGCCCCCAATGTTGGCCATTACCCTGCTCAACAACGTCACTACTGAGGCCGCTTTGTCCGCTCTGCTGGATATTTCGCTCCAGAAGGTTAGTCTGTTATCCAAACTAACCCCCAGGTAGCGAACGGCGTTCTTCGTCTGGACTGTAACTTCTCCTACCTGCATGCTTCTAATGAGCGGGATGCGCTTCTTAGTTCTATCCGGGGATTGGAATCCCAGGATAGGGTGACATTAATTCCCGTGTACAACAAGGAAGGAATTTCTAAAGATTTTTATATATTTCCCAAATTGTGAATGAGGAGAATTTCGCAAGGAAAAGAAGGGGATATGCATAAGTATTAAAGGAAATAGAGAAAAATAAAGAAGGAAGAACAAAGAATGAATAAAGAAAGAAAGAAAAACTAAAAATGAAGAAAACAAAACAAACAATAAAAGAATTATTCTAAAAAGTGCATTTTTGTATAAAATACATTATAAAATGTATCTTTGTCAGAACATACATATATACACATAATTGTCTTTCATACATATACATACATAAATATAAAATAAAAAAATTAAATATATATCATTCACACCCCTCACGCATACTATCACACATACACACTTATATATGTATATATAAAAAGTTTATAATATAAAAATTATAAAACAAATTATTATATGAAAATTATAAAAAAAGTGAAAAAAAAGAAAAAATGACAACTAAACCAAAGCAACTCAAGATCTCAGGCCTGACATCGAGAAGTTAAATGTTTATTGTTTTTTTTTATTTTTTTTTAGCTATTTATGTTTTTGTTTTGTTTTATTTTACCCGATTAACATAATATAATATATTGTTTTATTGCTACCTATAAATTTTTTCTTTTATGCTGATTTAAGTCGCGATTTAGAGTCTTTCTTTGGGATAGTATAAACGACCTCACCCATTTTCCATGAGCACAGCTGGAGTTATAGGTAGCACTCACTGCTTAAATATAAACTCTTAGCTAGGCAATCGTTACAAGGCAGAGATTTATCACTACCGATACCTGTCTTGAGCTATATATCGTCGTGTGGGAGTTTATGTGCTCTATCCGTCATTTTATATTTTTTATACATCTCGAGTTAATGATGCCACTTTAGATTTTTGAGCCCAAATTTTTCAAGTCTGCAATCCGTTTTCACATATGTCGTCCAGTTTTGGAAATAAATAGCTGAAAACGGATTGCAGATTTTAAAAATTTTGGTGTCAAAATCCTAAAGTGGCATTATTAACTCGAGATATATGAAATGGCGGAATTTCAACATTTACTCCTTGTTTTTTTATTTCTAACACTGTAGTCCAAATTTTTTCTAAGATTAACGCTCCAAACCCAAATTTCTGATGAGAAATAAACCCATGACTTTTACACTAGCAAACAGACTAGCGTACATACGCAATTCTGAACATATTTGTGCACTTTTCCACACAAACTAAAACAAAAAACTTGAAGCGTTAAAGCTATACAAATTTATTTCTAATTCTCTTTTCCTGATATATTTAAAGTCTAGTATTTAAAATTGTTACTGTCTTTTAAAAATTCATACTTTACAGATAAAATTCATAATAACAATGAAAACACTTTCTAAATGAAATAAAAACTGCATTCAATTTATTAGCCATGACTGGAAACTAATAATTTATAAATTTATCAGGTACCTGATTAAAACTTTTAACTTTAAAAGCAACGAAAGTTTCGTAAGTTCGTAAAAAGAAAAAAAAAATGATTTTAGACAACAAAATAGCAGACACTCTTACATGAACTACAGACATCACTTTAAAGCATAAGAAAAAAAACAGAAAACGGAATAAAAAAACTCATTCTTTTTAACTTTTAGTTAAAGAGCTGTTCGTTCAAAAAAGACTAAAAAAATTCTTTAGTTTTTTCTTTAAATAAAAAAAAAAAAATAACAAAAAAACAACATTAACTTACAATTATCAAATATCGTGCTTAAAAAACTTTAACCTTCTTTTGAAACAGAAAGAAGCAACAATGTCCAGTTGCCACCTTTTATGTTTCTCGTACTCTCCTCATATACTTGTCAGTTACCCGAATTTTCTTGTTTTACTTTGAAAAGCTTGTATTGGTACGCATGAGTTGTACTTAAAAAAACAAACAAAAATATGGATTCATTTAGAATATACAGGCCAAGATACACGGAAGTAAAAACAGGCAGCCAGTAAAAAACCAGACAAGTAAAAAAATTTTTAAGAGATCTCAACACTACATAAACAGAAGTAAACTTTTGTTTATGACAAAACTAACAACTAAAAGCATCAAGCGAGGGTAGGTAAGAAATTTGAAAAACAACAACGTAGGTAGCAAATTGCTGCCCCTAAACTTCTTACACGCTTTGTTTCTATCAAGTATTTCAATAAGAAATAAAAAAAACATCAAATTAAATTGAACTCAAATATTATTAGATTTTCATTGTAGCTCGCATTAGTGTATCTCTGCTGTTTGAACTAAAAAGAGCGCCCAATTAAATGAACTATTAAGCACTAGTCTATTACGCATGCATAGCAACAAAAATTTAGAGCTAATCGTACAAAACAAATTTGAAACTTTAAACTTTAAAGTAAATTCTTAATTATTACACTCGGAGGAAATGGCAGCCTTGAACTTACAAGGCACCCTTGAGCACACATATCGGCACGTTGTGAAATTATTACACTACCCCGTACTAAATTTTACCACTCTTTTCGTAAAATCTCAATCGAATTTCGTCAGCTATACTAATTTTTGTACGAAAACTTAGTACAAACATCGTACAATTTAAATTTTACTTTTTTTTAACTTTTCGAAAGTTACATAAACAACACTTTTGGTTTTATTTGAATTTCTGTATTCAAGTTAAGTGTCTTATAGTCAATTTAAATAACCCTCGTAATTTTAAATACCTTTCTTTTTCCCTTTTTTTTTCTTTAAATATTATTAACAGGAAGAAAAGAGACTAAGAAAACAAAACACACACAAAAATAAAACGAAAACTAAAACACTACAGAATGAAAGTAAAAAAAAAAGTTAAATTACAAACACATTCCTTTCAACACATACACAAGTCGAGAAAAATAGAGAAAACATGTGCTAAACTTGCACTTCCGGTTGATACGTGTATACATCCGTTATCCAAAAAGATGTATAAACAAAAGCATACATTCACAAAAAAATTATATTTTTGTGTATAGGTACGTGTGTTTTTATGCTTGTAAGTGTTTGTACTTATACATGAAAAACATATCTAACATACAGTATTACAGTCATCCACCACCTAGAACGCATACTACTCGAACAGTTGCGATTAAGTAAATAGAAATTAAGTTTTATTTTCTAATTGTAGAAAAGAAATATATCAATTGTTAGAAATTTCTTAATATTTCTGTTTTTACGAGTCCCTTAAAATAAAGGCTGTCCCAGAATTAACGCAAAATTTAAATTCGCTGATATTTTTCCAGTAAATTGTTGAAAAATCTGTAAAATAAACAGTTTGACAGCTAATAGTTTAGGGCTAATGAAAATGAAGCCTTATACACTCCAACAACGTACAATATTTCAAAAATATTGAAAATTTGGCTGTCGAATTTCGAAAATAAAATATAAAAAAATTATAAAATAAAAACAGAATGTTAGGAAAACTGAACTAAAGTTGTTTTCATATCATTATTGGAATATACAATGTAGGTTTTCTTTGAATATAAGAAAAATAATAATAAGAATTGTATTTTAACCTCGTAAACTTTGAAAAGGTTAATTGAAAAATTTAGGGAGGCTGGTCGTCCAACAACAAGCCGTTCAAATGTCAATAACGAAGCAATGCTTGAGTAAAAACCCAGAAACATCAATTCGGTGTCGTAGAAAATAACTACAAATTTCAAGAAATACTTTACAGTATACCAACTATACTCACAAAAGATCTGTGCCTACATGCCTATAAATTTCAACAACTGAGATCTAACGGTCATGAACTGAGAACAGCGTTCGTAAATTAGATTATTAATCATCCACAAAGGGACGCTAATTTTTCAAACAAAATAATGTTAAGCGGTGAAGTATTTCTTCACAGAGATGATTTTATTCATTACTAAAATTGTCATGTTTGGTATTCGGAAAACCCACAACGCCTCACTGTTCGATACGGCTTTTAGGCAGGAGACATCATTGAATTATACACAATAGGCCGTATTCCACTTGGCGATGTCGTCGTCGTCTAAAGACATTTTTGTTATAGATTAAAGACAAGAGAAACATTTTTTCTTTATTCTATTACAAAAATGTCGTTTGACGACAACGACGTCGCCATCTGGAATAAGGCCGAATTGAATATTGTTGAAGTTTTTTAAAGTGTTTCAAATTCAGATTCTTATTAATCTGGAAAGAAAAATTTCATTACTTCCCAGGAATTTTTAGTTTATTGATTTATTGTAACACATTGTTATATTAAAAAAGAAAAACATTGAGAAATATTGATTTTTACGGAAATATATGTACAAAATACATCAAAAAAGTTAGTAATTTTAAAGCACAAAAATTCACTGAATTTTACTGTCTGTTTCCGTAAGACAAATAATTCCAAACGATTGAAAATTTGTATCAAAAACTCTCAATTCTGAAATATTTTAAAGCACTTTTCATATACATTTTTAATTGTTTAAAAATACTTACCTTACGAAAATAGGAAGTTAAACTACATTTTATAATTTAAATATTGTAGAGCTAAAGAACGTTTATTTTGATATTAAAATATTAAAATTTGTGAATAAAACTGTAGCGCAAAATTATTTCTAATTCAATAAAATCGTTAACATATTGAGCACTATTGAGCCAATACCTAAAAATTATCATTGAGAAGTATTGAGTATTTAAATGTATGGAAATTTTAAAACTCTAGATCTAAAAATTTTTAAAAGTATTACCTGCAAATATTTTCTTTTTTGCAGTGAAACTTATCAAATTTCTACTTATTTATGTTTTGGAATTTCTCATAATGGTGCTACTACTGCGTTGGAAGTTTATCATTTTAACCTTGCGTCGTTTAGATCATGTGTTTTGAATAGCTGTTGAAATGTATGAGTTTGAAACTATAAGTCTTGTGATGTTAAGCAATTAACTTTTAATACAAAACCTTCACTGCCTCCACATTGTCTATAAAAAGTTTAATAGATATTTAAAAAGATTATTTTTTTACGTTTTTACACTAAGGAGTAGCAAAATATTGATAGAAATAAAGGATTTTTATTTGGAACAAGAAATTTTTTTAAATTAATTAAATTTTTTAGGTGTTTACCCTTACAAAAAATATTGATAATTAACAGACATCAACTGTGCGGAATATACATAACGCTACATAGTTATGCACACATAACACACACATCCACCCGAACATATATTCTTGCAAAACATGTACGTCTTTATTTGCAATTGTTTAAAAAAATTATTAAAAAAACGTTTCCAAAGGAATTATTTTTTATTTCTGCTGTTTTGTTCTCTTTTTTCGGGTGTAAAATATTTCTTTCATTTCCTGACTAAATATTCACTTTTTCAATATTCTCTCAAAATGTTTATTTTTTTTTTTTATGTAGTTCTAGTTTACTTATAAACATTTGGAAGTCCCCTGACTGCTCTTATCAATATGTGATTTTCAAAATGTTTGTACATCTCAACAGAAAGACATTATGCTCTCTTCCATGAACCCTACATATTTTTCTATCTGAATAATCAGGTTTGAAATATTTTGAAGTCTTTGTAGTCGAATTGTAAAATACAAAATTCAGAAATATTTCCAAAGTGTAAGTCTGCTCAGTTCCTCAAGTATATCAGTTTTTTAAAACGGTGCAAGAAATATTCCACGCCAAGACCCTTGTCCCGTTATCTTGTTCGTTATCTGTTATATAGAAAGAAAAACAAAGCTTCTTATCAATGACTGTAGGGCATCCAACTCTATCGATTTAATCGGCACATTGTGACGTATATTTCGTTGTTTTATTGCTACTACCATGGGAAGTGCTCTGATGATATAAAAGCATTAATTTCAAATACTGTAGAACCTGTTTTTATGCAGTAGATAGGAACTGCATGAAAGAAAACGCGAAAAAAAGTCGCGGAAAAACAGGTTTTACTGTAATCGCATGTATTACCCGTAACGCTCACAGAGCACATCCTTTTTTTAGTTGTTGGTCCAACGAATGCAATGCCGTATAGGGAAAGCTTTTTTTTTAAGCTGCACTGTTTGTTTCTGGAAAAATATTACAACGAGATTCCTTTGGAATTAAAAAAAAGTAATTTCTGATGTAGGGTATCTTATAGACAAGGTGTACCGATGTAAATTATCTCACTTTTTTTCTCCTGAATTCAATACGCGAAATAGTCAATAGTACAGAGTAACAGTAGAAAAATTCAAATATAAGAAACAAAAGATAAACAAAATGATGATGTTATGTTTGCCATTATTGTTGTTGGTTTAAGAAACAAAATAATGGAAAAAGAAAACTGCATAAACCAGGTAAATACTCAAAAGTGTAGAAGAAACTTCCTCTGTGCGAGAGACACATACAATTTTCAAGAATTACCAATGCCCCTGCATTGCATTACTTATCCACTGACGATTAAGAACAAACAAAAACGAACGAACACTTAGAAGAAGAGCCAACTTCTGAAACACATGTCAGTTTTATTTTCTTTTCTTTTCTTTTTTTACATACTCGGGGTAACAATGCGTTTGCATAAGCAATGGCCCGTTATTCACTCAAGATTTTTAGATTCAATTTTTTCTAAGCTTTGTCCGTTTGCTTTGTTTTAGGCATCATCCTGTGTTACTGATAAAAAAAATCCATAAAATTATTAAAATAGAAAAGGAAAAATCTATTACATTTTGAAGAAAATGTTTTCTCTAAGGAATGTTTTGGGTTCTACCGTTGCAAAAATTATTATTTTTTTTTTTTATTCAATTAAGTTTGTTGTTTGAAGGATGAGTGGGCAATGATATTAAAAAATACATCCCATTAACAAAGCAATGCATAGAAAATAAGAAAATTGCGAAGATATTTTTACTTTCTAAAAATAAAGTAATCCCTTGATATACACACAAGTGCATATATCGCACAGATCGGTCAAAGGTATTAATTTCTCGCACTAACTGAAAAAAAATTACCATATTAAGCAGGAATTAAGTTAAAGAAATTTTATATATACATACTTATATGTACTATACATAACTTTTTATGTATTTTATATAAATACTGGCAGAACCTGTGCGCGCTTTGTCAGGCAAAATAAAATATAAAGTTTTCTACATAAGGAATGAAATTTAATCATTCTCATGATATTCTTTAATTTATTATTGCAAAGGCCTCAACTTGACCTGGAAAGAAAGAAATCTAAAATATCTCCCCACGTTTCGTTGCTCTGACGAACGTTAAAATGTCGGCCAGTGCCAACCCCGAAAAATCCCTATGTGATAACTGATAGTCACCAAGTTACCTCTTCCTACTGTGCCTCAATGCTGCACAATTGCCCAGTATGTGCTCTGATGACTCGATCGCCTCGTCACAGAATCTGCACATATCGCTCGAAGCGATTTCTATCTCATTTAAGTGTCCATTGACTCTGCAGTGCTCGGTCAGAAGGCCCGTTATTATTCTCACATCATTCCTAGAGAACCAAATGCACGACACAAGACTTCACCTATTATAGTTACTGAGCTAAAGTTTGTAAAGCCTAAGGCAAGTCTGACCCAAGAAGAACAAGTGTATCTCCCTGTATTCTATTTGCTTAGTATGCTTTTCCAAGCTCCCCTTCCTATTCATAAAAGTGATGTAGCCCCTTCCTTGCAAATTCATTCTCAAAATAAACAAAAATCATTACTAAATTTGTGTGGATGTTACCACACCCATTTGTCCAATTTGGCTCACTTTCTGGCTGATGATTTGCTTTGACCATGAGATCTTCAAACTAAATTTAGAAACTTTAGCTGTAACCACAGTGAATAAGAAGCACGCTGACTTGTACCATTCGGCTCATTTTCTGACTGAAGCTTTTCATTGATTGTGAAGTCATCTAGATCAAATTCAGAAATTTTACTATTTACAGTTCTCTAGATACACAAAAAGCTTTTACTCTCTTTATACGTTTGGTTAACACCAGTTCATGAATTTAAGCTGCGACATACATAAGCAAAAATTTCCTCTATTTTTACTGATATATAAAAATTATATATAACGATCGAAACGATTCCGCTGACACCTTTGCATAGCGAAAAAATACAATCTCTTTAGCTTTAAAAAAATTTGTTTGTTGGTTTGGCTACTACTTCTGACAAAACTTTACTCGTTTTTTATTTGTAAACCTCTTGTCGAACTAAACGATGTTCGGTACAGTCCACCGATTTTTGTTAGTTTTTATTTAGCAAAGAGTTTATTTATAATTAATTTTTGTTTTTTTTTTTTTCTCATCTAAAAGGTTTTCGTGGTGTCATTGAATTTTTGAGCATTATTGCCGACCGATATGGTGCAAATAAACTCTGTGTATATTTCAAGTTGAATGATTTCCTAAAAATTTTCATTGCATTTGTAAACTTTGCCAAAAAATAAAAAAAAACAGTTTTCAAGTCAATTTTTTTTTAAGAGTTTTTTTACTGAACGCCATATGTCAATGAGACAAGTTGCTGTCAGTTGATTACTCGAAGGCCAGTGTTATACCTTCAACCTTGAATGATCAACAGCAATTGCCCCAATTGTCAGTGGATGTTGATAGTGAGTGGTGACCGTCTTCACTAATTAGGTTAGCTGTTATCTTCCCAGAAGGTGGCGCTGTACTCCTGATCATTCGTTTCTGGTGGAATAGACTGTACATGTCAATGGTTATCTTGAAGGGGGGGACCTCTTATTTTTTTAATTATAATTTAGAAAAACCGTAAATTTTATTTATAATGTTTGATTGAACCTCGGTCGTTTGAGTTTCGGAGCGAACACTCTAACCACTATGCCACGAAAAAGGTGTATGTCAATAAATAAAATTGTTTGTGTAAAGGTAAGATTTAACAGCTGTTTGTTTTTAAGTTACTTAATGCTTGGCAGGTTATTGGCAATAGTCTAGCCAGCGTATTATGAAAAACTCCTTGCTAACTATGTGCCAAATTTTTATTATCAATTCGGCTGTTAATATCTAATAGCCTGTCCCACGATGTCAAACGTATTCTCAGTTAAATCGTTTGCATTCCCAGTAACAGTTTTCAGTACGACAAGTCTAACGATAAATACCTCTAATGATAATATAAACGCTTTAATAAACATTTTAATCCCCCTATATTTACCTATTAAGTGAATGTGCGGCTTTTGATAGAATTAGATGGATGTGGTCTCACTGGCGAACATATCAACCACTAAAGTTTCGGACCTGCTAGTGTTTATAAGGAAGGCATTTGGTCTGCTAAGCAAACAGTAGATTCAAAGGGACACAATAGTGTCCAAATGACACAATGCAGTCTTGCATTTGTGCTGAGTCTGAACCAGATAATAATAATAAAATAATATTTCTTAGGAACCAATCAAGTGACTAGTTTGGTATCCGTTCTTTTCTCTATAGGTATGGTATAAAATTTAAAAAAAATAATGTATATTAGACATAGAAAAAAAACAGAAAATATATAGTAAATAAAATAAATTTCATGTGTAATAACTGCTTGAATTGATGGAAAAAAACCCTAACTTCGTTGAAGTATGTGTGTGTTTAGATGTCCAAAAATGTCCATAGAAGAGCAATGGATTACAATAGTAAAAGAAAAATTATTTCGCTAGTAGTTAATTCGTTGAACTGTTGATTCGCCAAAAACGATATTTGATAATTTGTAAATATTTTAAGACTCAAACGTAGGACTGATTTTCTAAGAAACTATAGAATTAAGGAATAGCAAAATGGAAGAACAATTTTGTATTTTGTCACCATTACAATAACTCATACTCTATCACATACAAAAAAGAAAACAAATCCTTTGCTCATATATAATATGTTTTTAAGCAATATATCGCTTTTCCATAATGGATCATTTCTTCTTCAGTTTGTTTTAAAAAAAAATCTACTGAGAAGATTATTATTTTCCGGCTTCAATTTACTATTCCATGCAAATAAAGTACGTATTACTTACAGAGGAGAGAGGCAGAGTATTATTGCTTACTTGAGAAACTCTCGTCAATTATTTTAATAAATAAATTGAAACAATTTATTTCTTCAAACGATTTACCAACACTTCCAAACAAACTCAATAATCATTGTCATCATGGTTGTTCTTATACTTGTGCACACATCCAGCCGGAGCTTATGATAAATGCCAACCGAAATGATGTTGTAAAAATAAATGACACATTTACTAGAGTGAAAAGAAATAAACACTAATATAAACACACACACACAAATGTCAGTTTTGGGACATTTTTCTTAACTCTCTAATATAATTGGTGAAAACGTATTGCGCATGACGTACATTCATTACAGCCATGGTAAGAGTTTTATTGTTGTTTTAAAAGAAACTTGAGCTTTTTTTTTGCGTAAGTGACCTACCATAAGAATGAAAATATTATTAAGGAATTGAGTTGTTTTGGATTTGAAGGAAATATTTAATTTGTGCCAAAAAAATTGGAAACAATTTTGTTCCATTTTTTTAAAGATCAAGTTTTTTATATTTTTTTTTTACAAAAATTTATAAATTTTTTTTAATAAATCTATTGAATGTTAAATTTTACTAACAGCATAAAAATATGCTACAATTTTTATTGAAGATAAAATAAAAATTATAGTCTGGTATCTTTTACCAGTATTTTGCTAATATACAAAGAGAAAATTGTCGCATTATTATCCGACATTATATGAATTTAAATTTGACAACAGGGCGCTTAAACTAAAAAATAAATACTGTGGCGTAATAATTGGAGTCGGTAGTACAGTGCGATACTATAAAACTGTTAATTTAAATTAAATGGCGCATATGCATACTCGTAAAAGATCAGTAAGGCTCAATAATTGACTTCCTAATTATCTTTAAATGCCATCTAAAAACGAAAATCATTTTCTCAGCAAAAATTGAAAGACATTTAAATTGAAACTTAAATGATGATTCTTCTACATTTAAGTCTCATTTAAGTTTTGCATATAAACATATCGTGGTGGGGGAGTTTATGTGCTCTATTCGGCATTTTATATATCTCGAGTTAATGATGCCACTTTAGGTTTTTAACACCAAAATTTTTAAAATCAGCAATCCGTTTTCGGCTATTTATCTCCGAAACTGGACGAGATATCCGAAAACTGGTTGCAACCTTGAAAAATTTGGGGTCGAAAACTTAAAGTGGCATCATTAACTCGCAATATATAAAAAAATATGAAATGGCGGAGAATAGAGCACATAAACTCCCGCACGACGTTATTTTTACGCCATGTTTTTTTTATGTTTTTCAAATAAAAATAAAACACTCCACAGTGGTTTTCACTTTTTTATAAAAAAAATGGGTATATTATGAATAAACTGGTTTTTAAATTAATATTTTTTAATTATATTTATTATTAATTATTATATACATATCTTTTTCGAATCAAATTCGAATATTTATTAGATCTATATTATACTTATTGTGTAAATTTTAATAGTCTTTAGATCCTAATACTGGTATTCTTAAGGGAATTAATATCCGTTAAGGAATATGTACAACACTAGCAGAACTGAACTAGTTTTCGACCCAGCTACGAGAGTTCTTTCTGTTATACATATTCATATTTTTACACGTATGTAAGTATATTCCAATTTAAATCACAATCTATTGGAAATAGAATATGTGAATTATATTTGAATGTTAACATTATTTAACAAATTAAACCTTTTGGTAAAGCGTGCGTAAGATATATTAGCGAATAAAAATAAAATCTTCTATTGAAACCATATCGTAAATGAAACTCTCCTCTAAGTCTTGTTACGTATTGATGGGTGTTCAACAAAAATTTTATTTTAAGTTAAAAACGAAGCAAATTGTTGATTTAACAAATTATTAAAATGTCACACTTTAACACACTTTTTAAATGAATGGAAATTTTAAGTTCATTTTATTAAAAATAAAAATTTATACACCAGTTCTGCTAATTTTAACTCTTAAAAATTATTAAAAATTTACTGCCGTATTATATAAAAATAGTGTATGTTTATTAAAGTCTTAATTCACACGTTTTGCATAGAAATTTTTCAAATAACCCCTTAATAATATTATTTTTGAATACCTACCTTGTTCCGTGTCCAAAATGGCCCTCAACACAAAAGCTGATCATTTTGAAAAATGTCGCACATTAGCACTGGTATACAAACAGACATCGTCGTGCGGGAGTTTAAGTGCTCTATAGGCCATTTTTTAAATCTCGAGTTAATGATGATAATTTAAGTTTTTGACACCAAAATTTTTAAGATATTCAATCCGTTTTCATCTATTTATCTCCGAAACTTGACGAGGTATCCTAAAACGGATTACAGTTTTGAAAAATTTGGGGTCGAAAACCTAAAGTGGCATCATTACCTCGAGATATATAAAGAATATTAAATGGCGGATAGAGCACTTAAACTCCCGCACGACGACATATTGTTACGAAGAAATATTTTTATAAAGTAAAATCATCATTTCATTTTTTTTAAATTAGTGTTTCGTTACTATTTCTAGCATTTATGTAAGTTATATACAAAAGTTATTACAATAACAATATACACGAGGAATATTCGTGTATGCTTAATATTGTATAGAATTAAAAGTTGTAAATGTTGTTGTAGAAATATGTAAAAGCTGATATATAGAAACAATAGAAATTACTATAATAAAATATTAGAACTATAAATAGGGCTACACGTTAATATATTTAGTTATTTGGATTCAAAACGTTATAGAGTGCAAATAAGAGCATTAAAGTTGAAGAGTATCGGAGTTTTTGCACACATACATAATTGGCAATTACAACCCTGTTTCACGGTTACGGCCTAGCTTCTCGCAGCAGCCATGTTCCCAGCAAAAAATTTTTAAGACTTGGAAGCAATAAATAAAATTGTAAGCAATAATGAAAGTATTATATTATTTTTTACACATTAAAGCTTTCATTTGGACACAGGATAAGGTATTTTTTTTTTTTATTACTGGTTGCAGTAAATTAGCATTTCTATTGCATTTTAGCGGCTCATTTCATAAAAAATCATGCATTATTGATGCGCACGAGTAAATGATTGTTTCCAATTTCTGCCTTACAAAATAACTTACTGGTAATCACTATTTTCTACTGAGTTGTGTGTGCTATTTTTTATCCATGAGCACCGGGACCTACAGTTTATGATCGATTCCGAACGACAGACTTGAGAAGCTTGCCAGAAGAATGCTGAAAGGTAGTCGCCAAACGAAATAATTTGTTTCTTTTTTTTTAAAGATGTCAGAGCTGGGGTTTGAACTCTGCGCTCATTTCTTAGTAAGCCAACACAATACTAAACGACGGCGACTACATCGGTGTTTTTAGTTTACAATCAGAAGAAGTTTATTTCAGATTTACTGCGAGATGTCCAGATTTACACATTATTTTACTGGTATACAAACATATGTAAGGGCATGTGAACAATATTTATTTGTTACAATTAATGCAAAAAGTCTATTGCACTCAACAAAAAGCATGCAAATTATTTTGACAAATTAAAACAAACCTTGACGTTTCAAATAAAAAAAAAACGTATATATTACGGTATATGGGCAATTTCAAAAATTTTCGACATTTTGATATTTTTTTTTTTCCAATTTTTTTTTTTGGATGACACGAATAACGCTTTGACCACGTGAAGGGTGATATATTAGCATACCAAAACAGTTCGCGTTAATCATTTATTGCAAACGGCGCGAAAGTTATGGAGGTTTTAAGTTAAAATCTCTTTAAAAAAAATTTAAAGTTAAATTTATTGGTTTATTTTAATAAATGTTGTATGGATGCATGAAACTCATTTCAAATTTATCAGTGCAGTCCAAATTCATCAATGCACTGATAAAATACATAAAAAAATATCAATTATAATAAAAAATCCTTAACATTAAAAAACGCGAATTTTTGCAAAAATATGATTGTTTCACCGATTGTTATAATATGTGTTTATATAACGCATAACTAGTTTACAGAAAAACAATGTTTTAAATTGCAAATTTAATAAACAAAAAAAATTATATAAGAACTATTTTTGAGGTTAGAACTTGTTTTTTTGATCTGTAAAATTTAAAATCATGAAAATTTTTTAATGCCTATTCGGCTTTATTATCAAGCTTAAAAAACCCTTTCATTTGGTGTCAATCGCGGCGGAATCTATACATAACTGCAGATGTCACAAAGCAAAATGCGTTTGAAGAAAAATGCCGCTGTACCCGCTAAATATGGACCGAATTCAACCGTATTTATATATGATCTTTAGTTCACCGCCGCACTTCATTTCCAATACTTTACATTGATTTTAAACGACTGATTAACTAAAAAAAACGCGAAACAAAATCATGAAATTTCGCAAAAGTTTTATTTTCTTTATAAAATTTTTGCGTTTCAAAATATTTTAACGCCTTCTTGACATAGAGGTGCTATTTACTAAGAAGTTTAGATCACGCAATACATAAACCAGTTTTAAATAAGATTGCAAATGTCAGGTGCAAAAAACTGTCATTTTTGACAAATTTACGCCAATTCTATAAAAGTTTGAGCTCATCGTTCTCAGCAACTAGCAGCCTGACATCGACGTGATATGGCGCAAATTTTAGCAAATTATACCATCTTTTAAATACTGTTGACGAAATGCAATTTTCTTGAACGGCGCAAAAACGCTATAGAAAAAACTGCGAAAATTGAAAAATCGGAAAATTTTGGTTTCAAAAATGAACCGCTGTACAACTTTTTACCAAATAGTAGTATTGGCATAACTTTTATAGTGTAAATATCTACATAGTCCAGTGACTTTATGTTATATCAGTGAGCATCGGAAGTTTAAAACTAAAAGTAGAAAAGTGATGAAATATGAAAAAACTCTTGTAAATTTCAAGCCATTTTTTGAGTTTTTCGATGTTTGAGTGCCCATAACTTTTAAAAATAAAGAACTGATGGTCTGAAATTTTGTATTTCCCAGTTTTCCAGTATGGCCTACCATTCCCTTTTGACCGTTTTGGTCAATACGAAAAACTAGAGAAATAATATGCATCTGAACTCAGTTTCAACAAATGTTGAAAATTTTTGAAATTGCCCATATACATATAAGTATATATGTATATACGTATGTGCAAACAAATATACTTTTTATGTGCGTATAGTATGTGACAAAATTTAATCAAGTCTTTTGACATATTGACAAATAAAATTACCCTGTTAATCACTTGTTAAATATTTCTATTAATATGCATACAATTTTGATTTACACTTATTTATAAAGAAATAAATAAATAAAAAAAAAAAAATAATTCATTCATGTTGTAATTGATAAATTTTTCCATTTCTGTTATTATTGTTATTGTTTTTTTCTTCTTTCTGTCACATTTCAGTTATTTTTAGGCTTTTGTTATATGAGTATGTTTAAAAATATATATTTTTGTTTTTATCAATTTAAGGGAGAGACTTTTTTTATTTTGACTATAATTTACAAATAAATGCTAATTGGCTGGTAATTGTTTGCTAATGAGTTGTATTATAGACAGACTTTTTTTTTTTTGAAAATCACAAACGTTTTATGTTTCTTTGATTTTTGTTAAAAAAAAAGACAGATATTTTCTAAGAATAAATAAAGAATCAAAAAGGAAAGTGAAAAGAAAAATCTGGTTATTTTTTGAAATATTCCTCTGAAAATTTCTCTTAGTAACCTTTGTTATAAAAAAAAAAACAAAATTGGAACTTAAACAAAAATTCGATGACATTTTTTTTAAATAATTGTTGTCCTTTTCATAATACATATTATACTGCGAGAACTCATACATACACATGTAGGAGTATTCTTTTTTCTTCATTGATTTAGTATTGTCTTTGCCGTTATGTTTTCTTAAAGGTACTCAAAGAAGTTTAATGCAATTGGCAAAAAATATTTTAAAAAATTATTAAATTGCTTTAATTTGATATTAATTACATACTTATGTATTCATACATACATACATAACTGGCCTTTACAACCCTGTGTCAGGATTACGGCCTAGCTTCTACGGCCTAGCTTCTACTAGGCCGTACTTATGTATTCTGTTAATTTAATTTAGAAGCCCAAAAAATCTAAACTTTACATTCAAAGCTTTTATTTCACAACATTTCATTTGAGTTTTTTGTCTATTCGTTTTAACCGCTAATTTTTTGCATTTTTTAATGAAACCGAATGAATCTAAATTCAGTAAACTTTTTCCAAAGAGTATTCACAAACCAACAAAACCACAGTTTGAAGTTTGATAGGATATCTGATGTGTCGGTGCAATACGCTCTGCTTATAGACCAACTCAAATAGCGCGGCTCTAACGCTTTACAATTAGCAAATCCAATTTTAAATTTTTAATCAAAATAATTGTTCTATTCCATTGATGTCGATTTTGAATTTCCATTCAAAATTTTATTATCCTATGAAGCCCTTTTCTGGCTGAATGGGTACGTAAATAAGCAGAATTGTCGCATTTGAGAGAGTCATGGTATAGTGGTTGAGGGCTCGCATAGACAAAATTATAAAAATAAAAATTTGCGGTTTTCTAAAATTATAATTTAAATACAAAAAAAAAAAAAATAAATAAATAAGAAGGTCTCCCCCCCCCTCCTCCCTGAAGTCCATCTCATTGACATTTCCAATCAATTGCACCAAAAACCAATGATCATAACTGCAGCGTCACCTTTTGGGAAGATAACAGCTAATCTAGTAAAGAGGTTCACCATTCACATTCAACATCCATCGAGAGATGAGGCATTTGCTGTTTGATCATTCAAGGGTGAAGGTACAACACTGACCCTTGAGTGGTCAAATTGACAGCACGAATTGAATACACGAATATCTATAAAAAATCTTTATCAACCATCTTAACATTCTAATACAATGCACTGCATGAGTTGGGATTTACTCCTGAGCATTGGTCTTAAAAAAAAAAAAAAAATATTTGAGTGAGGAGAATCCAGAAGCTTTTGTCGAAACACCATTAAATCTACAGAAAATTACTGTTTGGTGCGCTTTATGGGCCGGCCTAGTCATTTACTCATATGTATGTATTCCAAAACGATGATGGTCAGAATGTTGCTGTTAATGGTGAATGATGTACGAATATGATTCCACATTTTTTCGTACCTCAATTACGTGGCATGCATCTTGTTAATATTTTTATTGATTTAAACTTGTGGCACTCTATAAAAAAGACCCATTATATAAACGGCTGTTTAGTATTAACGAAATAAAATTTTTAGTTTTTTCTAGGGATTGAAAAATTGAAACGAAATTAATTTGTTTTTTACATTCTACCTACTATCTATGGTCCACAGTATTATTATTTTATTTATTTATTTTTTTTTTTCAACACAATTACATTAGAATTTTTTATTTTTTTTAAATATTTTTAAATTTATTTTTATTATTTTCCTAATATTTATTAGTAAAAGTTAAGTTATATGAACAAAAGTTTAACTTTTCATGCGAGTTATTTTTATTGTGCTTCTGTGCTACAAACACTGCACTGATTAAATGAAAAATTTATTATTTTGAATAATTACCAAAATTGATGGGAGCCATAAACCTGTCAAATTCTGAATGCTATTAGTGTCACGTACGAGTATTATAGTGTAAAATGTATTTAAGTCGAGTTTAAATCATATTTACTACCATACCTAATAATATTTTAAATTTATATATTGTACATGCAATGTATGTATATATACTCGTATATAAGTATATATTATTATAAGTTTGAAATATATTCAAATGATTACGACGTAAAGTTATTGTTAACAAGACTTTTTTCATGTAGTCGCCGTGCTTGACTTACTCAGACGATATGTATATGAAAAATTATAGCAACAAGCACTCAGGGGATGGTCCCTACTAATGCTATACAAGGGGAATATGAGAGGAAGGGGATAAAAGGCTGTGGATCTTTGATTTAAACACACTAATATCGTATCCTCTAGTCGCCGTGGTCTAGAATTTAGTGTGTTGGCTTACTAAATGATAGCGCTGGGTTCAAATCTCGGCTCTGACATCTTGAAAAAAAAGAAATATAAAAAAATTTGTGCTTTCTGCGACTACCTCTCAGCAGTATTCTGGTAAAAGCTCTGGGAGTAATTGATTGCCATGAAAAAGCTCTTAAATTTGTCGTTCGGAGTCGACATTAAACTGTAGCTCCCGGTACTCATGGATAAAAATATACACACACAACAAGGGTGCTGCAACATATCTGACACAGGGTTGTAATGGCGATTCTGTTGTCACAGCAATATTGATGATATGTATGTATGTATAAATACATGCATACATACATATTTGCAACATAATTTAATATTAATAGAAATAAAATATTATTTAAATTATAAAATTTTCTATAGACCATAGATACTCGCATAAGTATGTATGTATAGTTTTCTACTGTGTACTTATACCATTAATATGATTATTTTATTTGCTATATGGTATAATTAGTAATAATTAATATATTCTGTTTAACATGTTCGAAGTGGGAAATCAATCATTTAGAAAATAATTCAAGTACATACGTTCTACAAAGAAATATATTATTTTCGAGTATTATGATATGTTTTCTATTAAATAAGTATTGATTTTTAAATTGGCAAATGGTATTTTGCCAAATATATTAAAGAAAATCATTTATTCATTTTTCATAAGAGATTTCCAGTTTTTGCCATTTATCGTTAAAAAAGAAAAAATAAGAATTGATATGAATGATATGATTACTCGTATCATATGATATGATTTTTTTTTTTTTTTGCTTTATTCCTTTAAAAACCATTAAGTGGAATTTTATCAATAAACTGAATTGTGGATCCCATTATACCAGGAACAAATGTGCATTTTTTTACTACGAATAAAAGTTGTATTTCTGTAAAATAGTGTAAATGATTAAACCAGCTACCCAGCAGAAAATTTTTCAAATTTGGAAGCAATAAATAAAATTGTAAGCAATAATGTAAGCATTATATTGTTTATGCATACTTAAAAGCTTACAAAGATGCTTTGGAATAAGGTATTAATTTTGATTTTGTATAATATTTGCTTACTGGTTGCAATAAATTTGCATTTCTATTGCATTTTGACGGCTCGTTTCATATAAAAATAATGCATTATTGATGCGCACATGTAAGTGATTGTTCACAATTTCTCCCTTACAAAATAGCTTACCGGTAAGCACTAATTTCTGCTGGGTATTAAGAGTGCCCAGAATGTGAATGCTCATATGAACATGGTTTTGAATCGTAGAGATATTATTGATGAGTTCAGCCCAAAAGTAATAAGAATCGTTTTTTAATACAATATATCTTACTGGTAAGCACAAATTTCTGCTGGGTGGTTAAACAACTGGATTAATTAAAAAATTAAACCCATTACAAGTTAATCGTTGTTGAGTGTGGATTCTGGACAATTGTTTTCTCCAACTGTTTGATAATCCTAGTATTGATGCTCAATTTAATAAAGACAACTGTTGACATTTAAGCGTTTTCTAAAATTGTTTTAAAAACTTTGTTAGTCAATAAAAATTCTGAAATTAAATTTTTGTTACAGATCTAGTCCTCGAGTTATTTTTGATTTGGCATTAAGTTTACAAGATTAAAAACCAGAGTGGGCAAACAAACAAAACATTTCGCAAAAGTTACAACAAAGTCATACACTTTTCAAAATTTTTTAATGGTATTTTACATGAGCAAAACCAAAACAAATACTTTCTAAATGAGAAAGAGCGCAAATGAAACAATTTGCTTTTCGCTCTTGTGCTTGCTTTGTTATTCCGTCACATTCGTATAATTTGCTCTTTTTTCTCTTCTTCTTTTCTTTTTCTCATCTTCTTTCCTTTTTCTTCTCATTCATTTTTTGTTGTGCCTATGCACATTTGAGTTAGTGTATTCGTCGTACTCAAAACAAAAAGAATATACAAAATTAAATGGGACAATCTTTCGCACTGTTTCTGTTTTATTTTTGTTTTACTCATTGTAAAGAATACAATAAAATGAGATCAAACGTACAGTTTTGTTTGTTTTCCTACTCTGTTAAAAACATTCAGAAAGTTACCACATTTCAATTTTATTATTGAACAAATTAGTCTGAAATTATTTTCCCAATGTTTTTATCAAGTATTTTTTAAGATTAATTGGCGAATCTAGAAATTCTGGGAAAGATTTTTAGAGTAATTAGAAGATAATATTGAGTAGTTATCAGAAAGAGAATTGGAATGTACTTCAATTTATCCAAAAGAGAGAAAATGGTCGTTTAGCAACGGAAATAAAAAAAAAAAAAAAAAAAAAAAACAGTAGTAGCTGCAAAATTAGTAGTAGTAGTACTGGTTATAATAGTGTTGATAGGAATAGAAGTAGTAGTAGTAACAGCACTGGTAGTATTAGTACTGATTATGTAAGTACATACTAGTAGTAGTAGTTTTAGATTAGCATATCATAGCATTCATAGCAAATCATAGTATTGAGCTAATGGTAGTAGTATAAATAGTTGTAGTAGTAGTAGTAGTACTGGTAGCGGTAGTAGGTCTGTCTAAAAGACATACTGGAGGATGGGTACACGATAATAGACTATCCTGCACAATGTATACATGATAACTAGAGCAATTCGTTAGCGACATTTTCAAACAAATATCACGGCCCTTAAGAGCATGGTCATCATATGACACTTAAAGTAACTCTCTATTATTATTATCTTTAAAATAGTCTGAGATAGTTCATTATATTTGTTTCTGTATAGACGTAACTACTTATAACCACTTGTTAGCGTAAAATTAAATTTATTAAATTAAATATTCTATCGAAATTAATTAAGTACTAGTATTTAAGTACTAAATACTGTCTACCTTTAGTATCTTCAAAATCGTAAAATGTTTTACCATTATTTACAACAGTCATAACTGGCTAAGTACCTTCAATCTAATTTAAAAGTGCCGCAATTTGTTTTGAAATATTATTTTAATAATAAAATTAATATCTTAAGCAACCACTAAGACTACCGTGAAGAGGTAAAAGACAATATAACAAAAGCCCATTCCTATCGAGTGCTGATAAGTTAAGATTCTTTTAAAATTTATGATTAAATAAATTAATTTCATTTCTTTTTCATTTCTAATTTAAATACAAATATTTGATGTCATTAAAAATTAAATAACAAAAGCAAGAAATACTTTTAAATTTTTAGGGATTTTTTTTTTCAATAAATTCAAGAAGTACTTTAATGAGCCCTTAAGTAGATACTGTTCATTTTTATCAATTTTTAGTCAATTGTTATTGTCTAATGAACACAACAAAACCAAAACAGTAGAATAAAATGGAATGAAATGTGTAAGTATGTATGTATGTACATTGTATATATACTTGCATATAGAAATATTTTTATGAATCGTTTGTATGTCTGGTACTTGAGCACATTTAATCGTTTCTGAATTAGTCACATTAAAAATCGATTGCCATATATTTATTTGAGTGTCAATGTAATATGCTCATACAAGTAAGAAAAAAAAGAAAAGATAATAATGGCTAATTAATGCCCTACTTTGTTAGCTGAATGTTATATCCAGTCACCAACAACAATTTTATCATGTTTTTTATGATTTATTTTTATTTTTCGAAACATAGATTCACGTGACTTGATGATTTTATTTTTCTCAAATTGTGATTTACATACATACTCGTATATATGTACATATCAGGTTATTGTTTATCGTTCGCTGAATACATGTTCAAGACATATGTATGTTCATATTAAAGTATGAGAAAAGAATATAGCTTAACAATACTTTCTTATGAAATTCTTGCAACGTGTAATCATTAGAGTTTTTGTTTTTTCGTATCTAGTTATTAGAGTAAAATAAATATGAAATTTAAAATATAATAACTTAAATTCTGTATGAAAATTCCTAACAATATTGATGTTCAGTAAACAATAATGAAGTACTTCTCTTTATTTTTATTATTTAAAATTGATTTATGAATTTATTTGTTTCGTTTGAGTGAAACAGATCAATGAATTTGAAAAAAAAAATATTTCATTTAATTTGTTTGATGCCTCAGGTTTTCCTTTTTCAATTTAACGAATACAAATTGTTTATACGAGTCATCATCATCAACATCATCATCACCACCACCACAGTCTATTGTTTTGCAATTAAAGTTTTATTAAAAATGTCATGACAAAAATATGGTCAATATTTCCATACTGCTATAGTATACAGACATACAAATATATAAATTTTTTTTGTGGTAAAAAAATTAACAGCGAGTAATAAAAAAAAATGTTATGAAAGCTTAAGAGAAGCAAACTCAACTACATGATACCCTATAACAAAGCATTCCTTGCATATCGTCGCAAGAATTAAAGAACGCTGTAACTGACAAAATATTTAATGTTCACTAGAGCCAAAAAACCTGTATGAAAGTAGAAAGAAGAAACTGGTATTTTTCAAAACGAAATCTGTAACGGAGACCAATCGAAACGTATTTTTGTTTTGATAAAAATTATGTAAAAAACCGTATTTTCGATTGTTTGTCAGTTACAGCGTTCTTTAATTCTTGCGACGATATGTATGTATATATGCATGCTTCATTTGCCAAACAGGTGAAATACAGTTTAGGGAATAGTGTAGTATTTAAAGCGTTCGCTTAAAACACAAAACAGCCCAGATTCGACAAAATTAAGAACAAAAATTTGTGCTGCAGCCGTAGTTTTACTTTAAAAAAAAGAGGTTGCTCCCTTCCAAGAAGTCTATCCAAAAGAAGCCGCCCCTGTCATTTCACATTATCCACCTTTATCATTGGCACAAAAATGAGAAAGCACTACCTACTGGGAAGTAGTTGATGACAGCTAAGCAAAAGATTTTCACCACTTCGCAATACACAGTTAATATCAAGCCGTCGTCTCTATCCAACGACAAATGGGGCAATTGCTGTTGATCATTTCAAGGTTGAAGGTATATCACTGGGCTTTGATTGATCAACTGAATGCAACTTGACCCATTGACATAAGGCGCCTATAATGAAATGCAAAGCAAGCAAAAACATTTTTATTAGATACATACATACATACATAACTGGCCTTTACAACCCTGTGTCAGGATTACGGCCTAGCTTCTCGCAGCACTCATGTTGTGTGTGTAAATTTTTATCCATGAGTACCGGGACCTACAGTTTAATGTCGACTCGGAACGACAGACTTGAGAAGCTTGTTCATGGCAATTAATTACTCTCAGAGCTTTTGCCAGAAGACTGCTAGGAGGTAGACGCCGAAAGAAATATTTTTTTCATATTTCTTTTTTTTTAAGATGTCGGAGCTGGGTGTCCAGACCACGGCGGCTACGATTTTTTTTTATTAGATAGTAATTTCAAAAAAGTATCAAAACAAAGTTCTTTTTTATTATTTATTGCATTGTATGAGTAGGGGTCATTCTCAGAGGACTGGCCTGGTGAAAAAAAATAAGATTCTTTTTTACCATATTGTGTAAAAATTTTTGTTATAAAAATGTTTTCTTGATTGAAACAGATTGCATTTTAAATTAATTGAGTTTCATTCTTTCTAGAAGAACAAAATCCATTATACAAATAAGACATCATGCATTAGTTTCTAATTGTAAATTTTTTATTACAGCAAATCGGCTTTGAAATGTTTTATCTCCCATATTAAAAAAAAAATAACAACCCAATATTTGTTAAGAAAAAACCTTGGAAGTAGGTATTATTCTTATAGAAGTTAACATATGTGAATAAATAAATCAAAGGTAAATCAGACAAGAAATTTCAATAATTTTAAAGATATTACTGTTGTTGAAGCGCTACACGTTTGACGTACCAATCATGGTACTAACAAACATGTCGACTAACTGAACGAACAAAATTTAAACATTTTTTCATCACAACAGTATGCATTTATAACAGATAATATCTTACAATCAAAATTCATACAAATTTTAAAAGCAATTTTGCTTACTGTGTAGTATGTGATTTACTCCACCTAGTTCGTTTCATTTATTCTTTGTAATTCGCCTTTTCACGCATCCCTCGCATTAATTAAACATGTGATGTTGAAAGAGAACTGCCGATAATAATACATACCCAGAAGTAAATACGTTTGTGAGGAAAGTCCAATTTTTTATGGATAAAAGAACGATTATGAGAATAGTTGTTGGTAAACAAATTGATATGAAAAGAGAAACATTAACAAACAAAAAAAAAAAAAACAACAAAATACATATGGAAACGCATTGAAGTGGTGATAACTAGAACAAAATGTAAAATCGTTAATTATAAATCATAAAAAGGGAATATATTGTGCGTTAAAATGAAATTGGATATTTCAGAATTAATATATTAATGCTTCTATGTACATACAGGGTATATTTATTATAATATAGATATTGAAGAGTAAAATATTTAAAAATATAATTTTTGTATAATTATGCGTTTTATCATTATTCTTAAACAATGACCACCAATTCATCTAGGATTCAAACGAGGATTTGCAATGCATTAAGACAAAAACGTTATTTATCACATACACTGGCGAAGATTTCTAAAGGTCATGATACACTATACTACACAGTCGTACTATTAATTCACAAGAAAATCTTATCGATTTCTGTCACACTTTTAAAAGTCGAATCAAAATGGCAACATTAGTGCCACACCATCAAACAAAATAAGATGCAAAGCATATGCCAAGTTGCCTTTTGCTAAAATCTTATAAAATGCAACCCTGATTGCAAAGAAAAAAAAATTTATGAATTTTTTAAAAAGATAATGAAGTCGGACAGACTTGTCAAAAAATCTGTCATACAGATGCATTTTTATGCCGCACTGTTATACTTTTTTAACACACACGATTTATTTGACAAATCGTACGACTGGATAGGATAGTTTACCATGGCCTAAACCATCACCGCTATGGTCATCCATATTGTAAAAGTCAACTAATTTTTGTACTTCAGGATATTTAAAACAGATGACAATTATAAGAAAGCAAGAAGAAATAGAGAAAGAGCGAATATGTTAAAACGCTTTTCATAAATATATTTTTATGAGTTTTGTCGATAAAATCAGCATTTCATTTGAAACCAGAAAATCGCCATAAATCATCAAATCTGGCAACTTTGGTCGTTGGTGTTTTTGTCGTTTTTTTTCTTTACAAAAGGCTGAGTATGAAAGTTTTAATGATGACGTACTTCTATCATACATATGTATATTGAAGTTAAAAGTCTCTTGAAAGATCAATACTACTAACAATAAACAAAAATTAAAATTGCTTTTAGCAAAATACAAACGAGAATAAATAACAGGGATGGAATACATTAAATACTATAAAAAATAAAAACTAATTTTTAAAATATGTAAGTTTGGATGTTCATTTTTGTGCTTAAGAGTTTATCGAAATATTTGGAGTTTTAGGAAAAAATAAAAAAGAAGATTTAAAATAAAAAGTTTATTACTTAACTTTCTTATATGATTTAAACCAGAGTGGGCAAACAAACAAAACATTTCGCAAAAGTTTCAACAAAGTCATACACTTTTCAAAATTTTTTTAATAGTATTGTACATGAGCAAAACAAACACAAATACTTTCTAAATGAGAAAGAGCGCAAATGAAACAATTAGCTTTTCGCTCTTGTGCTTGCTTTGTTTTTTGTTGTTTTTTTTTCTCTTCTTCTTCTCTTTTACTCTTCTATCCTTTTTCTTCTCTCTAATTTTTTGTTGTACCTACGCACATTTGAGTTAGTGTATTTGTAGTACTCAAAACAGAAAGAATATACAAAATTAAAGGGACAATCTTTCTCACTGTTTCTGTTTTATTTTTGTTTTACTTATTGTAAAGAATACAACAAAATGAGATCAAACGTTCAGTTTTGTTTATTTTCCTACTCTGATTTAAACAGTTAATTAGTCTGGAAGAAAAATAGTGCTGCCACGCGCTACACAACTCAGCTTTATTGTATGAGAAATGTCTTGGTAGTGTAATTTCTTAATTTGGCAGCGTCATTTATCCACCAAAATCATGGAATTTCACTCTCCGCTGGACTATGTACATTAAAGACTGTGCATTTTTTTATTTGAGACCAATACTCAGGGGTAAACCCCTACTAAATGAATTGTATTGGAATTTTTAGAAAGGACAGTACATATATATTTTTTATATTATTATTAAGCGAATTAGGAACGAGACCAATTGCTGTGAATTGATCATTCAAAGGCCAGTGTTATACCTTCACCCTTGAATGATCAACAGCAATTGCTATATTGTTGCGTGTTGATTGTGTGGTCAGTGCCTTCGCTAAGTAGGTTTAACTAACTTTTTTCATTTTCCACCTTTGCTGGGATTTGAACCTGAGCCATTGGAGTTTTTCTACTAGCGTTCTAACCACTATACCACGCACCGCCCTATTTGAAAGAAAAAAAATAGAGAATTATCTTAAATATAATTTTTTTGATTTTCGTAGTCGTAAACATTTGAACCTATTTTCTTGTAATTGGTACAGTACCTTCTTGTATGTCTGGAAATTCCAATTATTTATTTATTTGGTTTTATTCTTCTTTAAAATGGTAACAAAGTCTGTAAATTTAATTCAAATATCTTCAGAATCAGTACAAGTTATCAGTCAAAAGGTGAGTGGAATTGGATAAATTGTCATACTACATCCCATGCGAATTAAATGCCGATTCTTTATACATACATATATCTTGAGAAAATTATTGGTGCAAGTTTTAAAATTAGAATTATTAACTAAAAAGAGATTTCTCTGATGAGACTACCGTAGCTGGAGTCGAAAACAATTGTTCAGTTTGGAACTATCCTTTCACGGAAATCATTTTCTCCTAGAATTTCAAAAAGATTGCAAAAATCAAAAATTCTTTACAGAATTTAACTTTGATCTAATTAAAGCGTTTCTGGCGAAACAATATTAATTAAAAAAAAAATTGATCACTTTTTCTGGGGCTCGAACTCGAGTCTTCAGCATATAATATGAGATTTCTCGATGTTTCTCTCTTCTAAATCAAAAGAGCAGCTAAGAATGCCATGTACGCATGTACGAAGAATGCTAGGTTTAGGTTTGTGTGTAGATATTCTAATTGATTTTACCTTTGAAATCTGAAAAATGTATAACTCTGTATAATGTCATCGGCATTAAAAGCGAGTGAGCTATAGCATCCTTAATTCCAGATGTGTAACTTCACTCAACCGTAAGAAGATGGTATAATGGTTAGAGCGTTTGCGTGGTAAATTAAACGACCGTGGTTCAAATCCCAGCGAAGGAGAAAAATTAAAAAAATATATTTGCGGTTTTTCAAAAATTACATGTAATTTAAAAATAAGAGGTTTCCTCCACACCCACCTCCAAAAATCCATCTTCAAGAAACCGATCCCTGACATTTCCAATCTATTCCAGCAAGAATTGAATGGGCAGGAGTACAGCGTATTTTACTTACCTGTTTTAACTTCACATAGGTACTTAAAACGATTTATTAAACAATTTTAATTCACTTGAATCTTTTTGTTTCATTCAATTTAACAAAACGCTTGATACTTTTAAAGATCTGCTATTGTAAAGCGATATAACAAACGAAATAAAATAGAGAAAAGAAGTGATTGTTTATTTAATCTGTGGACTCATTGGATACATGCCAATAACTATTTCTATATTACAAAATTTCCATCTCTGTACTCATTTTTATATGTACATCTGTATGTATGTATGCAGGCCTGCCAGATGATTTCAATCAAAAATCGGCAAATTTAGAAAAAAAAATCGGCATTATTTGCACTTCACGCAAAAAAAATCGGCAAACTAAAATTTCCCATTTTAAAGACAATAAAGTATGGAGTAGTTTTATTAACAAAAATTAAAAAAGTAATCAATTTGTCAATTTGTTTATTATTTATACACTTCATCAAATTTCAAAAAATTATTTGTGTTCATAAAATCCGTTAAATAAATGTTATCATTTCTTAAGATATCGGATATATCTATCCATTTTAAAACACAAATATTTATTCTTTTTTATTTTTCTTATAAAAATTGGTCACTTGAGTTTCTGTCGCTTGAAAAATTGTTTGGTCTTTCAAATTTGGTAAAAAAAAAGTTTTTGTTATTTTTTCTTTTGTTTTGATTCTTTTATTCTCCATAGTTGATAAATTTTCAAACAAAAATGTACTAACCGAACACACAAAACATACATACACTTAATTTTAAATAAATGTAATGTTTTTGTCTCTTTTGCAGAAGCGATGAATTATTAACAGTTGTTTCTTTTTATGCAGCAAAAATTTCAGTTGTTGTAAATTATAAGTACTAAAACAACTAAATTTACGTATTTTAGTTTTTACGACCAAATCGGCATTTTTAAAGCAAAAATCGGCAAATCGGCATTTTGGTAATTTTAAGGTAAAAAATCGGCAAAATGCCGATAAATCGGCAAATATGGCAGGCCTGTATGTATGTTCATATGAGAGAATCTACTTAGTTCTGTATGAAAGTGTGTAATATGTTTGCGAGAGAGTAGGCCTGATGTACAACTATTTTGTTGCGTTTGTGTAGGCAATTTTACTGATCAGTTTTTAACGGTTCACTTGGGCGTACTTGGGATTCTTAGTTTTGCAAGTAATAAATATCAGGTATGTACATACATATGTTACGGGTATGCACATACTCGTACATACATATTTGTACTTACAATATAATTGTGTTTGATATGTTTGCTGTACAAAAAAAATTTTCTTTTTTGTTTTGTTTTTATTTTTCTTTTATTTTTGTTTGGTTTCGTTTAAAACGTGCTGAGTAAAGAAACAGTAAATCATTAGTGTGAGAAACGTGAAAACGGCAACACACACGGGCGATCAAGTTCAAGTTTTGTTTTGTTGATATCTACCTACCTTTGTCTTTTTTTTAGTTTATTGTTGGCAAAAATTATTTTTGTTGCTATTGTTGTTATTACTTTTGTTACAAACGTTCCATTTTGTTTTTTTTTAATTGTTCTCTAAAAGTATATAAAAATTTATAAATTTTTTTGTTATTTGGATAAAATTATCGTTGCTGAAGTTATTGATTATATACAAAAACAATTTTCATATAATAAAGTAGTAAAGTGTGGTCAGTGTTAATAATTATAAAGCAATTATTGTTGATTTGTTTTTAATAAAACAAACAATTAAACAAAAAAAAAAACCATAAATATTTATAATTTCAATAAAAGTTATTAAAGTATGCTTCTTAATTAACACAAAAATTGAATTTAATTAAAAATTCTAGAAAAGAAAATTATCTATACGAATTATTTAACAATTATAGTGTCAAAAAATACTCATTATCCAATATAGTTAATTTTGCCAAGCCAGAAAATAAAAATAAATATTTAAAAAAACAAGTTAAAAATAGCTTAAGGCCACGGCGAACAACGCATATAAAAAACATATCAATTAAATCATCCCAAAACTACATGTTTGTTTATACGTCAGCCTTAAAACGACAAGATCCTCAAGCATACACTTACTTACATACATACATATGTATGCATGTACATATGTATGTATATATGTATGTAGTAAATACAGCACCCTATACCGGCTACATAATAGATACACAATGATCACACTGGTCTGGTCCTACAAAAATTTACCCCCAAATGAATTTTGAAAACAACAAAACAAGCAAAACAATATGTTGCCTCTGTTAATAAGAGTAGTGTGATACCGGTAATGGCCATGACTAGTGATGATCAATCTTAACGAGTGGAAATTTTATACATTTTTGTTTTGTTTTTTGTTTTATTTTTCTTTTCATTTTTAAATTCTTTAACTAATTTCACAATTTTAAAGCTAAAAATTTGTTTAAATTTGTTCATCACGCGACGTAAAAAAACAAAATCCATTAACAAAAATTAATGTTCTTTTTTACAAATATGTATAGCAAATAAATATGTACAATGTACCTTAAAAAAAATCAAATCTCCTTCTTAATAAATAACAAAAACGTGCAGAAATTAAATATTTAGTAATTATTTGCGATTAAACTCCCAAAAGAATAAAAAAAATATTTGTTTTCTGTTCTTAATAATAAAAATTATTTATATTGTAGTTTGACTCCGCATAAAAAAACAAAAAAAAAAAAATATTAAAAATTGAAACTCCAAACATTTTCAACTGTGAACGGTAACAACGAAAATAATTCTAACAACCAACCACATACATACATACATATATACGATAAGGGTGAGTAATTTTTGTTGTCACTCAAATTCCTTCTAAAGTTTTATATGTTGTATACATGGTCTGAGTTGCCATATAAATTTTAATAAATTTCCATAAAACCAATTAAATTTTTGTGTAAAGTCCGGATTACGAAATAAATTTTCCTAAAATACATGTCTGCCTATGCACAAAATTTGGTTCAAAATGCTCTTGACAAAATTGTGATAACATTAACGAATATGTAAAAAAATTTGTAAAAATAAACTAAACCATCTACACATATTTTACTTTTTCAACTATACTTATACACTCAGAACTTCAAATTATATCTTGACCTTTAGGCCAGTTATAATATACTTCTACTGCTACTTCTATCAGATTTATAAGTTAAAGATTTTTTTACTTTATTCCATTTCGGGTAAATTTTTGCTGATGGTAGGTAGGTAGGTAGGTCAGATGGCTAGTTAACCAAACCGTGATCAACTACAATTAACACAAGGTGCCGTTTTGATACAATTACAGAACCGCACTGAACTCCTTTAAGTCCGACAAAGAACTACAGCTATAAAGTGGAGTAAAACAAGGGAATCCAGGTTTGACTTCTGCGCTAAGCTATCAAGAAATAACACCCCAAAAAACTTTAAACTTCTGACTGCCAGACCTTGGCAAAAACAAAGAAAATGACCCGAATGTCTCCCTCTCTGAAGTATTCCCGTAACTTCTGCAGTGAGGGTTAAAGGATATACCCAACCTTGCAGCGTGTTTTCCAATCATCCAATCACCCGTGTACACCTCTATACGCTTAGAGCAGAGTCCTGCACCGATTATATTCAGGCCAAAAGGTCTTAGAAACAGCACAGGAAGTGATGGAACTCCATCTGCTCTGTGCTTTTTCACGGAAAAATCTGAATATCTTCTCCTTAATGACGGTCATAGCTCGCCGTACAGCAGCAGAGGCGCTCCTATCAAGCCAATTTGCTCCTTCATTCCCCATGATAAGCCTGTGATATCTTCCCTACTAGGGAATTATACCCTGGCGCACCCCCAATATCCAACTTTTGGGGGGCTACTTTTTTTTTATTAAGACCAATACTCAGGGGTATAACCCTACTAAATGCTGTGCATTGTATTGGAATTTATGTGGAAAGGACAGTACATTTATGACAGAACATATATTTTGTTTTCTTATATTATTAAGCGCCTTAGGAATGAGACAAATTGCTATGAATTGATCATTCAAAGGCCAGTGTTATACCTTCACCCTTGAATGATCAACAGCAATTGCCCTATCGTTTAATGTTGATTGCTGCGAGTGCCTTAGCTAAGTAAGTTTTTAGCTGTTATATGCTACTTCCCAATAGGTGGCGCTTTTCTCCTCATCATTTGTTTTTCGATGTCAAAGGTTAAGATGGAATAGAGAGGAATATCAGAGAGCGGTTACTTTGCTGATTGACTTCTTGGAGAGGGGGACGGACCTCTTATCTTTAAATTATAATATTGAAAAAACCGCAAACTAACTTTTTCATTTTTCACCTTTGCTCGGATTCGAACCTGGGCCATTTGAGTTTTTGTGCGAGCGCTCTCACCACTATACCACGCACCCTGCACGTAATTCATTTAAATGGGAAGAAGGTGGCTCCAGAATTTAACTATGTTTTCCAAAATATTGTCCCAGAGGACCAACTCCCTCAGCCGGACAGCACTCTAAATCAAAATCGACATAGCATGGAGATCTACAGGCAATAAGTACACAATGATACCTATACACTCAGTCCTGTGTACTCTTTCTAGTCTAGTGACAATATTGCTATTTGGAAGAGCTACCCACCACACTAAACAACCATAGGTCAAAATTGGCAAAACCACCTGATGGTACAGCCAGAGTCCCCAGTTATGGCCAAACATAGATTTGCAAGAGTAAAAATCCACACAGGCCTTCTTCTTCCTCTACATGCAGCCTGCAATCAAGTTTTGAGCCCAATATCACACCAAGATATTTGACTTAAGATGAAGGTTGAAGAGACTGACTACACAGAGTGTATAGTTTGTATATCCTTATCCATAGTATTTTAAAGATGGTACAACACTGATAATGAGTTTAAAGATTTCATCTACATATCGTTGGTCTCAGGTAGAAAGGCCCTAACTCAAATAATTTAAAATTTACAGGAGGCGGTAAAAATACAACAGATACTGTAATTATTAATATATAACTTTTTATTAAATGCTGTACAATTGCTTGTAATAACGTTATTTTTAATAATATTGTAACATTCTTTGTGAGGAGCGGAATATTTCTAAAATGCATTGAATTTACTAAAAAAAAGTAAGTTTTGAAAAAATGCGAGTTAGGGCCTTTCTACCTGAGACCAACGATATATTCAAATCAATACAAAATTGTCAAATATTTACGGATGTTATCGATAAAAAAAAACTGCAAATTTGGCAACACTGGCTGTTGTTTATTTTATTTATCGAAGTTTTTAGAAATTTTTTTCTCTATAATAACATTAAATGTGGTTTTAAAGTATTGATATACAAAAAAACTAATTGTTACTCAATATTTCATTACAAAATATAATAGAAATACATACGAAGATACATATCACTGATATACATAAGTATGTACATACATATCCATGTCCCTTGTTTGTATTTCACAATAAAAAAACACACACAGTTTTGTTTAATTGTAAAGATAAAAACAATTAAGGGCTTTAATTACTGTTAGGGAATGATTTTATAATAAAAACAAAATTTATTAAAAACTTATAAATAAATTTATTTATCGATGTTTAGAAATTATCTAAAATTGAATAGAAAACAAAAGGAAAAAAATATGGTGGAAAAATAAAATAATTCACGTGCTTTTTTCAAATACACATGCACTCAAACTTACATGCATACATACATATGTTTGTACATATATCTCAATCCCGTCTAAGCCAGATTATCTTTGCGATTATTTTTATACTAGCAAAGCTTGATATTATCAAATCTGTAAACGCCCACACCTTCTAAATTCAAATGAAACTTCACTGAGTTAATTTGACACATGGAAAGATTATTTCTCTTTTGTTTTATTGTTTTTTTTTTGCTTTTCTTTTCTACGAAGTGAATAAAAAGTTCAATGAACTTAAAATGGTTTTTACCCATAAAAAAAACGGCGCATAGAATAAAATGAACACCAACAAAAACATATAAAAATGATCCGCTTCATTGCATTCGTTATACAATATTAAATACAAACTTGTAAATTTATACAAGAACCAAATACAAAAGTGCGCAAATTGTACGAGGGCTGTTCGATAAATCCATGGTCTTTGGAAATTATAAGAAGTTAGAATATATTTGTTAAAATTTGAAAGCAAACACTATGCCATGGGGTAATATTAGAAAGTATGTTTAAGTGAAAAGTGCATTGGATCTATGTAAACAGCGTTAAAAATCAATATTTAATTCGTCTTATTCTTTTCAGTATAATTAATGAGCACTTACTTCCACTGGAAGAAACCCAACTATTTTTAAATATTTTTTTATTTTCTTATTACAATGTAATACCTTTTAAATGAAATTATAATTAAACAGAAGCAGTGTAACGTATTGTATTAGAACAGTATCTCTAGTAGAAATCGAAACAACGATCCTCACACGTGGCACCGGGACACAATGCGCTAGTGTAATGGCACATCCAAATTTTATTTCCTTTTTTTGTTTTTGCACGCAAAAGCTTTTACTGCTTGAGCCTAAACATTTACAAAACACTTCTTTAAAGACCGCTTTTAAGCATTTTAAAACTCTACATTCGTATGTACATACAAAACTGGTTGGTTTAAAAACCCACAGTCTCAATTACTATACGCAATTTAATTTATTCTAACTGATCTGTTGACGTCATTTGTGCTATTCTTTCATTTGAAATATTTAAATTAAAGGTACTTCTAGTTAATATGCGTAAAGCCTGTCTATAAAGAATTATAAGTTTTTTAAAGGCAAAGAGAAATATCAAAATTCTAATGTAAGGATCACGTTGAATATAATCTTTCAAAATAAGCCATTGAAAAAACATCACAAAAAATCAAAGCGCTTGCCACTAGATTTTTATGAGTGTGCATTGATTTCAAGATTTCTTTGGCATATTTGAGCAACTGTTTATAAAGAAATTCAAATTCTTTTGAAAGTAGAACTGCAATTTTTGTTTTGGTCGTTTTGACAGTTCTTTATCCTCAGCAGTAAAAAAAAGCAACGTTGCCTTAGTTAATGCTGTATTTGCTGTAATCTCAAAGGCAAACTATTCGTTAATTTTTAAATTCTATTCCAACATTATCTTATCGGCAATTCAGAGTGTCAAGCATTAAGCTGAAAAAAAGGAAGTAAACATTCAGGAGTGTCACAGAGTTTTTAAGAAATTAAAAATTAAAATCATTTTTTTTTGTTTTGGTTACAAGATGCAGTATCTCTTTTCTAAAATTGGGTTTTAAACAATGGAAAATCCTAGCAAACAGTAAAAAAATCAAGTGGTTGCAAATTTTTTGAGTAATCAAAATTGCTCTAAAATCTTAAAAAAATAAGCAACATTCTCACGTAACTAGCTATACATAACTTGCTTACCTTGTTTTGGCGCTAAGTTTATGGCACTTAATGGAAATCAACTCTGAAAGTAGTGATTTCAAGTTGTGTACTTTTAAATGTAATCCTGACTTCGACATTCAATAAATTTATAAAATTGTTTGTATAAAAATAACATAAAACAAATGAGCTATTAAGGTTAAAAGGATGAAAAAAAAAACAAGTTAAAATTTCCATAAATTTGGGAAAGAGCAAATGGTCAGAATGTGAGTATCATAAGCAAGAAATAAGCAGCTCACTGACAAGAGTTAGGCAAGTATTTTACCGTTATTTCAACGAGCTGCTAACTTGTTACTTTGCATAATATTATAAACATATTCAAGGCTACCGAACATCGCCTACAAACTGTCAAAAATATAATACATGTGTGCATATGACAACAATTATTTTAACGGCTCACTGCGGCGTTAAACAGCTACCGACTACACGAATAGCGTTGTAGCATAAGGCTGTTAATTTTTATACGTTTATACATTTTTTACAACAAAAAAGCATTTCTTGGTGTTTCAAAATCATTTGTCATACAATTGACAACTTAATTCCCAGCAGAAAATTTTCAAATTTGGAAGCAATAAATAAAATTGTAAGCAATAATGGAAGCAGTATTGTTTATTCATACTTAAAGCTTCCAAAAATACTATAGGATAAGGTATTACTTTTGATTTTGTATAATATTTGCTTACTGGTTGCAATAAATTTGCATTTCTATTGCATTTCGTGGCTCATTCCATATAAAAATCTTGCATTATTGATGCGCACGTGTAAGTGATAGTTCACAATTTCTTCCTTACAAAATAGCTTATTGGTAAGCACTAATTTCTGCTGGGATTGTTGAATGTGTTAGCTTAAGCAAAGTGTTATTGGGCTGAAGTACAATTAATGCTACTAAATTTCAAATTTATACACATTGAATAAAACTACACATGATGTCAACTGATTGAAGTACGAAGTATTGCATTTTCGGCAAAAACATCAAATTAAAAGTATGATGGGATTTGTTGATCGCACACATTTTAAAATGTTTAAGCCTACTCAGAATGAGTTTTCTGTTTTTCAACAGAAAATATAACTTTTAAAAAATAATACGACGAATATGGCGATTTGTTTATTAAAAAAAGATATTTTTGCTAATTTTAAGACACAAGATAAGTAAAGATAAGATTTATTTAGTATTTTTTTTATTCAAATCAATACTCAGGGGTAAGCCCCTACTAAATGCTGTGCATTGTATTGGAATTTTTGTGGAAAGGACAGTACATTATGACAACAAAATATATATTTTATTTTCTTATATTACTAAGCGCCTTAGGAATGAGACAAATTGCTGTGAATTGATCATTCATAGGCCAGTGTTATATCTTCACACTTAAATCATCAACAGAAATTGCCCCATCGTTGCGTTTTGATTGTGATGAGTGCCTTCGCTTAGTAAACCTACTACCAACAGGTGACGCTTTTGTCCTGATCATTCCTTTTTTGTTGTCAAAGGTTAAGATGGAATAGAGTGTAATACCATATATTTATACATTCAATTACATACTCTCAAACATTCAAACTTTAAAATGCTAAAATTTTTACGTATTACGATGTCTAAAGAAGCTAAAAACGTTTTTGTTTTTAATTTCGTACGAATGTAATTCCTGTGAAATATATGAATAATACGAGCATGAAATAATATTTAGATATTTAAGCATTCGAATTGAAAGTAGTAAAATCATAAATAAATTTTTTGACAAAATAGTGGTCACGTTTTCTGCCCAAAGTTTTGTCAATGTGACTTTAGCTTTATTTTTACTATTGTGTATTAGATTTGCGGAAAATTATTTCCAAAAAGATTATTTGTGCCCATAATTATGAAAGTGGTCTAAGTCAAAATTTAAAAAAAATGAGTTTATCAGTTATTTCATACCACATTAGTTTAAACTAAATGTATTCAATGTAATTTTTACGAAATTGTCAAAAATGAACCATTAGATAGTGGTTGTAATTTCAAAATTATACCACGAATTTTTGGTATCGAGTCATTCCTTTCTACCTAATGACCGATAAAAAAAGCAAATTACTTATACAACCCTGAGCATTATTATGAATTGATAGAAAAGTGCAGAACAAGAAATACATTTTCGATAAAGCGAATGTCTCAGCCGGATTTTATTTCAACGAAATCACTAGAAGAATCAATAACAAGAAGAGAAAAAACCGCGGGCGAATCTGTCTCTTTGGCTACAAATTCAATAGATGAGATTCTTGAAAAATGAACCTTATAAAATGTTTTATAAAACTTCTTTAGATGATTCTAAATTTCACGTTTTGGATCTTTCACCTAAAAGAGGAAGACCAAAAATATTAAATTACTTCTATTATACACCACCATTAGACCAGTAAGAATAAAGAAAAACATAAAGATATTATGAGTTTACTACCGTACATCCCAGCAGTTTTTCAGGAACATTTTAAGAATCTTAAATACTAGAAATAATGATAAAAATAAATTACTTTTTAAAAATAATTAATTAATGTTCACGAATTATTTCAATCAAATTATTGTTTTAAATAAAACTTAAAGTTCTTTATTGCTTTAAGTAATTTATAGGACATTCGGCTAATTTTGAAAATGGTCTAAGTCAATGCAAACTTTAAAAACAATATTATCGTATGAAATTCGCACAAAATTTCATATTCATAATAAATTTCCATTACTTGAGACTAATAAAATTATAAATAAAAATGTTGCATAATGTAAAAACATCAAAATCATTAAATATCTCGAAACAAAAAATATATGACTTAGACCACCTTCATAATTATGGGCACATTTATGATAAAATTCCATGCTATTAAGCATTTTATCTAATTTTTATGCATATATTTTTCTCCTACAAATGTTTTGCTACTGTAACACTCAAAGTTCTATTTTTTCGTATTTCTTTATTAACAGTTTCAGCATTTTTTATATAAAAAAAAAATATTTCACCCCCGTATGAAAACATTTGTGATTTTTTCAAATCGAATAGTTATTAATTAAGGAAAATGTTTTTTTATATTAATATTTTGTGTTCCTTCGATAATTGAAAGTAATTTTTTTTTAATTTTAATGCAAATAAGCGCGATTTAGTAAATTTTTTTTTTCAATAACATACAATGTTACAAATTTGTAAAAAAAATAAACAAAAAAAAAAAAAAAAAATCGGTAACAGTAATGTAAATAACGGAAGTATGTACATATATTTTCATTCACTTTTTTTGTTTGCTTTATTTTATATTTACACATGTGTATACAACACATAAATAAAGATATATTTTTTTTTACTAACAAATCTCAGCAATTTCAAACTATTTTTTATTACAATTAAAGTTTTTTTTTCGTTCTGCCTATTTTTTATTATTAATAAAAATATATACAGATTGTGGTTGTTTCCAGCAGTTAACAGCTTCCATTTAGACAATTGTTGAATAAAAAATTAAAACAGAAAACAACGAAAAAAAAGAATATCCCAATAAACATTCTCATCAAATGCAAATGATAAAACAGAACTGGGGCATGGCGTTTTTTCCATACAAATTGACACATAAAATCGCTGGAGAATGCAGTCGTGAAATAGAATCTATTTTAGTGATTAAACAAAACTGGGACATGACGTTTTTTTCCATGAAAATTGACATATAAAAACGCTGGAGATTGTCAGCGATTTTTCATATATTCTCAATAATGTTACCACACTTTTATTAAATTTCATACATTTTGTTATCAAACCCATGTGTTTTTTGTTGTTGGCGCAAAGAAAAATATGAACAAAAGAAAATCGAAAAAACATTTACAAGTTAAAATAAATGAAAAAATTTTGGGATTTATTAAATAAAATGAGTGATATTATAGAAAACATAATTGAAAAAATGTGAAAAGATGATTAAATTATAAAATATAAATAGAGTTTTTAGCAAAAACTGTCAAAACTTAATTTTTAATAACGTAACATTCAAGAAATGAAAAACATTACATGACAGTTCGTGAAGTTGCAGCTGTCGCTTTAATTATGGGCATATTTTCTCTGAGAGTCGTTTCTGCTTGAAGTTGCGGTCGTATTGTGTACAATCATTAAGACTAATATCAGAGTTTGCTGTATGAACTCATACAAAATAAGACAAAATTTACACATATTCTTGTGTAGCTCATAATAGCTTCTAGTTTCTCCCTTACTCTGACGCATAAACGGATTATACAATAACAGGGATTTTATATCGTTACTAGCAAAGAGCAGATACTTTTATTTTTTAAAATCAACAAAATTTTTTTTAATTTTAAAACCAACAAAATTTCTATTTTCCACATCTGATCATATCGCTATTGTGAAAAACCTTATTTCTAAGAAAAACGTTCAAAAATGTGTACGACTGTCTTCTGTCTACAGGTAGTTTTTGACTTTTTTAAATATTTGTTTTACCCCATTATGGATTAAATACGGTTTTTACAAATAATTTAAATAAATTCTGCTTTAAAACAAAACTAATCTTTTCAAATCTGTTAAATAATGTGTTCAGTTCTTAGCGGTCTATATCAGGTACTCCTTTGGTACTACATATTTATGTTTTTAACAATTCTTAGAATAAGTACGCTTAGAATAATTCTTTACAATTTTTCCACAGGGTATAACTATATTTCTCGTTCTTTTGTTCAACTTTCTTTGAAAGTAACCAGGATATATGTTAGAAGAAACATTCATATTGTAAAACCACTCATTTCATTTTATTTCTTTTTCGGTGAGGTCGTGTACCGAAACTATATATACATATATATATATTTTATTGTTATAGTGTTGGAGAATAGTGCAAGTATAGGAAAAAAATTTTAAAAATTTTATTATAAATTTTTCAAAGCATTAACTGATGTTTTCGATAAAAAAAATTTGAATCTGTCAAAAACAAATTTAAAATATTATACAACAAAAAAAAAAAAAAAAAATTATAAAAAAAATAATAATAAAAAGACCAACACAACAATTTTACTACATTGTAAAATGAAATTGATCTGAAGTATTAACAAAAATATTGTATATAATTTCTGGTTTTAAGTGGTAGTAAAATTAGTAACGGATGATTTTTATTTTTGGAGCTGTCATTTGTTTCATTACTGTATACACTCTGATTAAAATTTACATTTACAACTTAATATACAATATGCTGCTAAAGGTGCTTTAACACTATTCTACAACTCTTAAGATTTTCATTGGATTTTGTCGAAACAAAATCTAATGGTTTTTGGTCTGATTGTCAAAAAATCCAACGTAAAATGTTTTTATTACATTTTGCTTTTACACTATCACATTTAAAATAAAATGATAACAACAGCTGCTTGTGTTTTTCTCTTTCTCTAAGTATGGAAATGTTGATACGGCAATATTTGTTTTATTAATATTTCATAATATAAGTCATATTTAATTATTTTTTACAACAAGTATTTGTAATTTATTTTTTGTTAAAGAGAAAGAACTTGAAATGTTAAATATATTATATATTTTTATAGTTATTTATTAAAAAGGGAATAAACAAAAATATGGCGAATAATTTTAATCCATACTACTGTCAAATTTATATCTGTATTTTTTGACAATTCATTACATATAAACTTTTTCATTTTACTTGAGTTTTTGACGTATCGTTATACTCAGTGGGTTAGTTTAAAACCCCCTTAAGTTTTTAATATTATACTCTAATAAATCTAAAAAAAAGTCGGCATTGAAAACAGCGCCAATGCTTATTCTCTACTAACCATAAAGGTATTGCTACTTTATACTTAATTTTTGGAGCATAATCAGGAATAATTTTAACTTCACCCGAGTGCTTTAATTGCAGATGATAAAATTTACAATGTAATTGTAACACTTCATGCTTTTATTATAATTTTTTTTATGGTTATACCTATTATAATTGAAGGATTTGGAAATTGACTAGTGCCCCTAATACTAGGGCTCCAGACATAGCGTCCCTCGAATAAATAGCATACGTTTTTAAATTTTACCCCCCTGCATGAACTTCACTGCTAGTAAGTAGTATAATGGAAAAAAGGAGCTGGTACAGGATGAACTCCCCTTTCTTCTAATAATGCCCATAGAGGAGCAATATCTGCAATTTTTGCCCTCCTTCTCACCAGAATTTTTTCAATTTTAGGTTTCGTAAATATTATCAATACAGAAATTAATATGCGAGCAACAAGAATTTATTTTGATCGAATATCCCTTTTGGTTTGATCAGTAGTAATTACAGCTCTACTTCTTTTATTATCACTCCCTGTTTTAGCTGGAGCAATTACTATATTATTAACTGATCGAAACCTAAACACATAAGTTTTTGACCCAGCAGGAGGAGGAGACCCTAGTTTATATCAATATTTATTTTCATTTTTTGGTCATCTAGAAGCTTACATACATACATACATACATAATTGGCCATTACAATCCTGTGTCAGGGTAACGGCCTAGCTTCTCGCAGCACTCATGTTGTGTGGGTTAATTTTTATCCATGACTACCAGGACCTACAGTTTAAAGACGACTCCGAACGACAGATTTGAGAAGCTTTTTCATGACAATCTATTACTCCCACAGCTTGTGCCAGAAGACTGCTGAGAGGTAGTTGACGAACGAAATAATTTTTTCATATTTCTTTTTTCCAAGATCTGGTGAGAAGTTTACATTTTAATTTTACCTGAATTTTTTAACATCTTTTTCAGTTCTATAACAGTTCAATGCAAAAAAATCCCAAATTTAACAACTAAGCGGTTAAGTTTTTGTAAATTTTATGCTTTTTGTTTTTTTGTTTTTGAAAAACTGCCTGTTGGGTTGTTACGAGTATTTCTCATTCAATTCATGATAATAGTGGTGAATTGATATGCAAGTATTTGCATTGAAATAGTTTTCCAAACAATTTGTGGCTAAAGAATACGACAAACTCATGACAGTTTTCAAGCCAGATATTCTTTTGAAATAATTTTTTTTCTTTTTTTTTCAGTTCAATATTGTCAGTTTTAGTGCGCAATTAAATCAAAATCAATAAAAATTCAAATAGTTTTGGTTAATTTTATGGTAAATTGTTTTTCCCGTTTTTCTTAATATTATTTCTATATATTGGCTGTGATTTTTTTCTTCATATATAAAGGAAAAGAGAAAATTAAAAACAGCACTTCCAAATGCAGATTTTTTCTTAAGATGCCTTTTCAAAATTCCTGTGTTTAAGTGCACATTTCTTAATAACTCTTCGTAAAATTTTTTTAGACGGTAAATTATTTGGTGTAGGCATACGAGTACTGTGTGCTTTTGAGCCATGTGTCTAGATAATGATTTAGAATAAGTTTATATTTAAAAGTAAGTTTTTTATTTGTTATTTTTTTAATTACTCATAGAGTTATTAATCATTTAATATCATAATTCAATCATTGCATCATATATTATTCTAAATATTTTTAGTATATAAGTACATATGCATTTATTTTTTTTTTTATTTTCAGTTTAGACACTCCAATGTCTGTCCGGTGACGGCAAAAAAAAATGTTTATCTTTAATTATATTCAATAAAATTTAATTTGTCTACACAATTTATTGAAGTCATATCAACAATGAAAAATAATGATAAACCACTTCAAAATTTATTAGGGGGGTCATATCTATCTAAACAATTTAAAACACATAACCCGGGGTCTCCACGAGATATGAAACGAAATATTTTTATATCTGCGTACGTCAAATTCGATAGCGGATATAATTTTGTTACGTGTAGACTGCGAATCAGCTATCATAATATCTATTATGATATCGATATCATAATATATATTATGAAAACAATATCATGATATGAACTGTCAAAAACAGCTCATATAGAGAAACAAAACAAAAAAACAAAAAAAAAAAAACTGAAATTGAATTTTTTTAATTCAATAAAAAAGCAATAAAATAATAAAAAAATAAAAAAATATATTAATTAATAATAATTATACACAAAATTATTTAATTTTTATAAAATTTTCCCTTTATTTTTAAACAAATTTCCAGTAATAAAATACTCCGACATGTTCTTTCTTTCATTGCTGTACAAAAAAAATGAAATATTATAATATTTCAACATCAACGTGTTCCTGTTGTTAGATATGAAGAGAAATATTAAAATGGCATTTTATTTTCTCTGCCGACGTTTTCTTTCATATTATATCAAAGTTGATATCAGGTGTAGACCCCGGGTAACATGGGTGCTGCGAGAAGCTATTCTGTAACCCTGAAACAGGGTTGTAATGACCAATTACAAATGTATGTATGTTATGTACATACTTCTATGAATTAAAGGAAGGTTTTGGACAATCCTAATTTAAAACGTTAGTTTAGAGATTTAAACATATTTCAGTATAATTTTCTTATTGTTGACAACGTCGGTCCCCAATTAGTAGTCCATCACTTCGAATGGGTACTTTTTTAATCACAAAAAAACCATTAGCACCCAAACTGTACATACATACGTACATATGCGTGCCAGACGTACCAATAATAAAGTTAATTGTTTTCTGATTAAATTCTCTGCACAGATGGAGGATTTTATACAGACATTGCAACTCATATCACAGTCTTGAATAAAAGTTAGTATTTTCTGTTTTATTCAATTTCGTTCTATTTCATTTAAATATTTTAAAACTGAAGAGAAATTTTTCTAGAACAATATAAATTTGCATAATTAAATTTAATATTTGGAAGCTTAATTTTAAGACATATGCTAAATGTTAGCATATTTTTAGGACTTCTGACCCTGTAATACCAGTACTTTTGTGAGTTATATAATTGTGGTATAATGTACTAGAATACATGATTTTTAGGTCTCGTAGTGTTAAAAATCTTTTAATTTGTTTATTTCATTTTAATTAATAATTTACTCGTAATATACAAAAAAAAAAACTATTTTAACATCATCGGTCATCCACTACAGGAATATAAAATTTTTTTTTCTTGAGACCAATACTCAGGGGTTTACACCCCTACTCATGCTGTGCATTGTATTGGAATATTTGAAGATGTCAATGGGACAAGTTGTCGTCAGTTAATCATTCAATGGCCAATGTTATATCTTCACCCTTGAGATGATCAACAACAATTGCCCCATCTGTTGATGTTAATTCTTTGTCTCTTGTGAAGTCGTGAGGTTCTTTACTAAGTTGAACTGTAGGTTTTAATCCTTGTTTAGTTCTGTCTATTACTTCCTAGTAGGTGGTGCTTTCTTCTGATCATCTGTTTGATAATTCAAAGGTGAAGAGGTTAAAATGTCAGGGGCAACTTCTTTTTAAATTTACTGAACTTGATAGGTTCAATAGAATGTATTTTATTGACTATTGAATAATTAATTAAAACAATTTGATTTTATAAAAAATTATATACTGTAGTTACATTGTGCATTACTATTTGAAAATATTGCCAAATTATTTACATAGAAACCCTTTTATCAATTTTCTTTAATTTGAGAAAAACGAATTAAATCTGTTGCATCAAAAACAATATCGAGCGAAATGATAAACACCAAACCAAAACCAATCTGATCTGGATCTGTGATATGGTTAAAAGGAGTAGTTTTTTTTATTAAGGCCAATACTCAGATAAAAACCCTACTGATTCTATGGATTGTATTGGAATTTTTTAGAAAGGACAGTACATTAATGACAGAACATATATTTTGTTTTCTTATATTACTATTAAGGGCCTTAGGAATGAAACGTATTGCTGTGAATTGATCATTCAAAAGCTAGTGTTATAACTACACCCGTGAATGATCAACATCAATTGTCTCATCGTTGCTTGTTGATTGTATGGTGAGTGCCTTTGCTAAGTAGATTTAGTAGGTTTAGCTGTTATCTGCTACTTTCCAATAAGTGTCGCTTTTTCTCCTGATCATTCGTTTTTTGTTGAAATTTATTAAGGTGGAATGTCGGGGAGCGATGAATACTCATTTTTCAAGTTAATCTGCCTATTGCCTAATTTCATCCTTTATGTAATAAATAAAGTATATTAGTGGATAGTTTGCTACTCACATACCACCAGAATCTAGTTTATAGAGTGTGTAGTACCCGCCTCCATTAACCCATTATCGCCCAAATAAAAACCAAGAACAATTATTAAAGTTCAATATTTATTACTAGATTTAAACAACATTTTTTACAGTACAGTAAAAGAAAAAAAACCAAAAAAAAATATTCTGAGTTGTGTTTTTTCAGATGTACTAAGCTTAGTACAGCAGTACTTAATATGCTATAGCTCAAGAAATTCTATACGAACTGAACTGTTTTATATTGCTTTTATTAGAATGTGATGATATCAAGTAAATAAACTGCTATTTAACGTTCTTCAAAGTTAACTGATGTAAAATAAACTACATAACCATCCACAATCTCACAAGAAATAAATCACTAGCCAAAATGGAGATTCCCATAATTGATATTTTTCAACTATGATATGATAAGTTGATATTCAACAGCTACGTGGATGTTGCATGTACTCTTATTGACTGATAAAAAGCGTTTCCCGAGTAAAAAAACTGCATTTTATAATTTTTACTTGAACCTTAAGTTGTGTACTATATATAGTATAGCGGGCGGAAATGGGTTAAGCAAAAACATAGAATAAATGAGAAATTCATAAAACAACATTTCCTAACAGAAAATTTTTAAAATTTGGATGCAATAAATAAAATTGTAAGCAATAATGGAAGCATTATATTGTTTTTTATACATTAAAGCTTCCAAATATGCTACAGGATAAGGAATTATTTTTGATTTTTTGTAGTATTTGCTTACTGGTTGCAATAAATTTGCATTTCTAATGCATTTTAGCGGTTCATTTCAAATTAAAATCATGCATTATTGATGTGCACAAGTAAGTGATTGTTAACAATTTCCCCCTTACAAAATAACTTACTGGTAAGCAGTATTTTCTGCTGGGTTGCTGTTAAAGAAAAGAAGATATAATTCGCATTGAAAAAAAAATGTGTTATATACGAATTATTCTGCTCCACTGTGCCTACAACAATGTTATCATATTGCTTCCGATTTCAGAATAACAATAAAACAAAAAATTATATGGAAAAACAAATACATATTGTCACACAGGTATTTGAAATCAATTTATTTTGAAAATTATTTATCAGTTAAGAAACCAAAGCAAAAACAATGTAAAATATATATTTAAAGAAATAAGAACAAAAACAAAAACAAAATTATATACTTAAATCAACAATTAATCATTTTGCTGACAACGAAACCCATTAATAAATACTTTATTAATACGTCTAGCGTGATGCTTATACTTGTACATCATACAAAAGCGAAAGTTTACTGAAAACACAAGTATTTGTTATTTAAAAATGAATTAAATTAAAAAAAAAAAAACATTTTTTTTTATACTAAAAACTTTTACTAGAGTTTTGTTTGAAAATATCTGTAATAAAGGGAAGATTTTAAGGATTTTGAAAAGGTTAACCAATGAAACCAATTGCTAATAAAAGTATAAACTTAAGCTTAATAAAATTAATAATTCACTCGTTAAGTATAGCAATAAACCGATAATATGATGCTGATTAAAAAGTTTTACGGAAGTGACTAATACAGACAAAAAAAAAAAAACAATAAATTTGCTTAAATGCTTCAGTTTGTTGTTGTTCTGTTAAGGCGTCAGTGTGTCTGCTTTCATCTTTTTTGTTGTTTTTTTATTTTTGTTGTGTATGTATTAACTGAAATAATAAAATACTTTATAAATGGTAGAATGAAATTCTCATAAATTAGCTGAATAAAAAAAGCAAAATATTTATATATTTTCATGTGGTTTTAAAAATGCAAATTGGCAAAATGAACAAAATAAAAACGTATTAACGAATGAATTTTTTGTTTGTTTTTATAAGAATGTGCTTGCATGTTTGTTTGTTTAATTCATTCAAAGAAAATGGGCGTATTTGGGCATGTTTACGCTACAAGTGGTTCTCACTGTAACTCTGTATATTTAAAATTTTAAAATTAACGCTGCGTATCATATCACAAACAGTCACCTATTGTTTTACATCTTTTTAAATATGGAAAAATTACTCTTTTTTTGGTGAAACTTGATTTTTTATATTGGTGTGTACATATGCATGTAAGTGCATATGTACCCAGTTGGCACAATCGTCGTGCACGACATTGTCGTCAAGTATGTCTTTAAGACATGTCACTAACGGTTGTCGACAGCATCGCATGATGTTTTGTAGTAGATTTCCGAAGCTGTCGATGTTTAACATAATATTTACGACAAGCTTGCATAGTTCATACAATGTGCGGTTATCGACAAGCTGAGTGACACTGTCGCTCAGCCAGTCATTCACAATTTTTGCGACATTTGTTTGAAAATGTCGCTGACGAATTTTTCTGGGTGTCGTCTATATTTCGTGAAAGATAGTGTATTGTCGTGCACCCATCCTCGAGCATGTCCTTAAGTAAGAGCCAATTGGGTAAGTACCTAAACATATGTATATGTGTATGTGGGTATAGAAACACAGGTAGTACTTAAGTAACTAAAGACAAAATGTTTTATTCTTATTTTTATGAATGTTTTAAAAACAGTATTGCCAACAATTTTTACTAGAAAGGAAAGTCTAATTATTAGCTGGCGTTTTAAAATAGAAGTAAATTTGTTTGAAGATTAACTTCAGTATTCAGAAAAAAACAGAAAAAGTATACTTGAAGTTTTCTTTAATTCAGATTTTCCATAGAAAACTTTTTTTTGAACTTTCTTTACGTACATAATTGGGCTTTACAACACTGTGCCAGGGTTACGGCCTAGCTTCTCGCAGCACCCATGTTGTGTGTGTAAATTTTTATCCATGAGTACCGGCTCCAAACGACAGACTTGAGAAGCTTGTTCATGGCAATCAGTTACTCTCAGAGCAGTCGCCAAAAGAAATATTTTTTCATATTTCTTTATTTCAAGATGTCAGAGCCGGGGCTTGAACCGGCGTTCTCGTGTTAGTAAGCCAACACACCAACCACAAAATAATAATACAGAAAATATTTTTTAATATTGTCTTTAACAAGGTGACCCAAAGTCGGTAGATGCTATAATTTATACAAAATACATTACATGTCAGTTCTGCTTGGTTATTTGTAAACTAACAAAACAGTATACTGAGCAACCGCCAACAAAAGTAAAAAGAATAACACAAAATGTTTGCTACCACTTAAAATGAAAGTGATAGTCGGGGGTATAGTGGTTAGAGCGCTCGAACAAAAACTCAAACGGCCCAGTTTTAAATCCCAGCCAATGTGAAAAATGAATAAGTTAGTTTGTGGTTTTTTTAAAATTATAATTTAAAAAATAAGAGGTTCACCCACGCTCCAAGAAGACCATCTACAAAGAAAGCGCTCTCCGACATTCTAGTCTATTCCAACTTAACCAATGTCAACCAGGAATGATAGGGAAATAGCAGATAACAGCTAAACCTACTTAGCAAAGGCACTCACCACACAATCAACATGCAACGATGAGGCAAATGCTGTTGATCATTCAAGGGTGAAGGTATAACACTGGCCTTTGAATGATCAATTCACAGCAATTAGTCTCATTCCTAAGGCGCTTAATAATAATACTATAGATGTACTGTACCTTCTAAAATTACAATACAATGCACAGCATTTAGTAGGGGTTTACCACTGAGTATTGGTCTCAAATAGAAAGAAAAAGTATTAGAAAAATACATACAGATAAAATTTATCTTTTGGAGCTGTCATTCGTTTTCCTAGTGTGTGCACAAGCGACGACAACAATAGACTATCCTGCACGACTGGCTGAGAGATAAATTCACTGAGCTTGTCATTACCCTCACATTGTATGAAATTTGCAAGCGTCTCGTCAGTGTTCTATTTCTCATCGACACCATCAAGGAAATAGACCACAAAATGTCGTGAACGGACACCTTCGGAATGTTGCCGACAGCCGTTAGTCTTGAAGACATTCTTGACGACAATGTCATGCCTGACGATTCTTAAATCAAATCGTTTTCTTAATACTACTCAGTTGGCTCGTCATCTTTTAAATATTCAATTGTATATTGAATAATATTCCTTTTTTCTATCATCATTTATATTTTAGGTAAATCAAAAAAATTTTCTTTAAATACGAAAACAAACGTATTGTCTCTAAAGATTATTATTAGTACTAAGTTACTAATTAGTCAAGAATGTTAGTTTCTGTGTTTGAAATACCTTTCACTTAAATGTTATATCATTGAGTTGAAGAAACTACATGCAAACCAAATCGAAAACATTGCTGTTATAGAATTTATGAATAGAAAAATGTTATGCGAACAACTAATATACAAAATTTGAGCACTATTACCTCTTTCCTCCTTCTCATAACATATTTATCTAGACCAGCACAATGTGTATGCCATTGGATGAGATTCATAGCAGAGTTAACAATATGTGTAATGGTTATTGTGTTCCATATGTATGATTTTACGATTTCACAAATTCACCGTATATATTTTCGGTTTAATCGCCAAGCTTGTCGGCCTTTCAGAGCTGTTGAAAATAGTTTGTACTCTAAACTATCAATACGAGTATTATACTAGAAATTACACTGCCCTCGTGAAACTCTTTACATTTCTTTATTTTTTGTATTTTAGGGATTTTAAATTGCTTATTTGACAACACTGGGCACCGGTATATACTTTTATGTCAACGAAAATACAGGTTTTGTTTTGCCGTTGCAACCAACTCTCTTTCAAGCAATTGCAATACACTCATGCTGCTGTGCCAATAATACCGATGATGTGTGTCAGTAAAATAAAAAAAAAAAAATTTTTTTTCTCAAAACTGCCTTTTACTTTAATTTTCAATGTAATTTTACGTTTTGCTGCACATAATTTTTAAAACATCAAAACCTGTATTCAACGGCACAATAAATTTCATATACAATGTAAACGGGAAAAGATATAATTATAAAAGAACACAAAGCCCCTTTTAACTGCCACATAAGATAATGAAAAAAAAAAAAAAAACATACACGTGATTACAGATGGATAATGTCAAGTTCAATGTCGTTTTGTTTGTTGGTTGTTTGGTTGGTTGCATTTCTTTTTAAAACATAATTTTTTATTATCACTGGAAAACGAGTTTTATAGCTGCAAGAAATTCTACATAAATTTCTTGTGGGTACGGAAAATGGTAGGTACGAGTATGCAAACAACACAAGCATTTAATACTCGTATATGATCATCACAGTGCGTACTTGTTTTTATTTATGAGAGCATATGAGCATACTCGTATTTGCCATTGTTAGAGTTTTATAAAACAGTCATCATTAATGATCGACTGATACTGGTTTTTGTGTTCAGTTCATGTGATCTTACAAGGTAAAATGTTTAAAATTGATTTTTTTTTAATTCACAAATTAGTGAAAGGTGTACGAGCACGTGAATAATTTTTGTTAACGGAATAAAAATTTTTTCAAAGTCACTGCTTATACTATAGGCATGATGTTGTTGTTTTGTCTTTTCTATTAATTTATCACACCCTCTACGAGTAAGTCACGAATTTTAAGAAATTTAAGAAAAAGAACAATAAAATTGGGTTAAAGTTGAGTTAAAGGTGATACAGATACGAGTACAGAAAAATGTTTTACTAAACCATACTCTTAATAAAACGTGTTACAATAATATATAAATACATATTGTACAAGTGTGAAATACGTGAGAAATATTATATATTTTTTTTCAAACATATAGGTATGGTCGAGCATAAAGAGAATAGAGTTAGAATTAAAAGAGAAAACAAAAAGATTGTAAACAAATATTATCAATGTATTTATTATTCGAAATATTTTTTAAAACTACAGTGACATTAGGCAAATATATGACGAAAAAAAGACTAAATTTTTAAATTTCATTTAAACACTTCATTTGAACACTTCATCGTGCGGGAGTTTATGTGCTCTATCCGCCATTTCATATTTTGTATATATCTCGAGTCTGCAATCCGTTTTCGGATATCTCGTCCAGTTTCGGAGATAAATAGCCGAAAACGGATTGCAGATTTTAAAAATTTTGGCGTCAAAAGACTAAATTGGCATCATTAACTCGAGATATATAAAATGACGGATGGAGCACATAAACACCCGCACGACGATTTCTTTAACATTATTTGAAAATAAATTTTAATTAAAAAGAAAAATAATTTTCCCCATATAGGCAAACACATTTAATATACTTATAAAGGGTAAATAAATTTTAAGGACTGATGTTGATTTTAAATAAAACACTAATTTTGTAGGAAATTATTGTCACTTCTTTTTAGTATGATAACTTGGCATATTTCACTTATGTATGGAACAAAATATTGAAAAAACGGCTGCCGCCACCTCGGCGGCACACCTCTATCCGATAGTTCAAATTTTCCATGACACTGAGGCATAATTCAGGTTCTATGCCGTTAATGTGTCGATTTATCTCTTCCTTTAGCTCTTGAATTGTTGCTGGCTTATCGACGTATACCTTGTCTTTCAAATAATCCGAAAGACAAAAGACCAACGTGACAAATCACATGATCTTGGCGGCCATTTGATATCGCCACCACATGAGATCACCATGAGCCATAGAATTAGTTGCAAAAAAGTTGTTAGTTGTGTGGCAAGTGTCACCGTCCTGTTGAAACCATATATCGTCCACATCCATATCTTACAATTCGGGCCAAAAAAGATCGGTATCATCTGATGATAGCGAACACCATTACAGTAATTGCCTGACCATCCTCATTTTGGAAAAAATACGGCCTGATTATGTCAGCAGCCCATAAACCGCACCAAATAGTCACTCTTTGTGGGTACATTGGTTTTCGACAATCACTCATGGATTATCATTCTCCCAAATGCGGCAATTGTGCTTATTGACGAATCCAATGAGGTTAAAATTTACCTCATCACTGAAGATAATTTTCACAATATGCATTTTGATGTAAACTCCCATTTTCATAATAAGGCTGAATAACTTTAACGCGTTGCTCGATTGTGTATCTTTTCATGGTTCAAATTGGGTTACTCTTGAAACGAGAAATGTCAAATGAAATGCATGATTCACATCCAACATCGGCCCTTAAAATTTAACCATCCGATATATACATATAAGAAATGTATTGCTTTGTAAGTTGTTTTGGTTGTTTTGTTTGTTTTTTTATACACAAAATGTAATATGATTCTCATTCATTTCATAACTTTTTGAACATATATAAGTATTTATAGTTTTGATAACCATCTTTGGGAAAAAATCTCCTGACGCATCTCTTGAGCAGATACGTAATGGCATGCTAATCCCCATAAGCAATACATTTCTTATATAAGTATGTATGTTTAATAAATTTTAATAAAAAAATATTGCGATATTTAATTAATCAAACTTGAAGCAAGAGAAAATTAAAAATAAAAATGTTTTTTTGCATCTAATAGTGTTTACGCTTTTTTCGTCAAATATTTGCCTAATAAGAACACAGCTTTAAAAGAGTTTTATTAATTTTTGTAAAAATTCTTTTTTAGTAATAATAATAATAAAAATAGCATTAAATTTATTTAGTTCCCTTATATATAAACATACACATTAGTTTTATCATTATTAATTAATTCTTAAGGTCTTTAATGCGTTTAACCCACACTTCAAAACGTGCAGTCAAATAAATGCACTTCAGCAAACTTTATCGTTTGAACAATTATTTGGAATACTTCCTTACTGACTACATATGTGTTGTTATGATGTCTTTCAGCTGTTTTGTTGTCTCTGCTACTTTTGATTTTTTTATTTTTAACAAATACTCCACACGATGAAATCATATGACATGGCATTAAATTTTGTTTTTTGATAAAACACTTTAATTTGTATTTTTATATAGAGATTTTAAAATCCATACAAATCCTTTAAAAATTGTTGTGCAGAAATATTTGCCTGTTTTACTATCTCTCATAAAGAAAACTTTTTTGTGCTTTTTTATTACCTGCCTTTAATGAACCGTAACTATTGCTATGTTTTGTATAAATGGGGTAAATATTTGAGAATCTATAATGCGTTTGCACTACCAACCCTTATGATTGCCTATTTTTTTTTTTTTTTTTTTTTTTTTTTTTTTTTTTTTTTTTTTGGGGTAAGGGGGTAAAAATGTGGTTACACATACACTCAAGGTGTTATGTCGGATTCTCCTTGCGGCATACCGACTAAAAAACCTCCTTTTCTTCCTCCCCTGGGAATCGATCCACCCCGGGACCGCGTCTAGCATTACTTCGGGGTGGTTCCCTGATCGGCCGCCTTAGCCATCGCCCGCATTGCCAGCTGGATCGTTTGTCTCCATTTCGATTATGTTTGCATGATCCAGGTGAATCTTTTTCAGCCGCAGTAGTTCTTCGCAGTACTTACACACAGCTTTCCAGTTTGCTTCGTTTCTTATCATCTTAGGAACTAGATTTTCCACAGTGATGCATCCTATTTTAGTTTCTAGTTCCTCTCGCTTTCGTGTCCATCTGACACACTTGAAAAAAGTGTGTTCTGCGTCATCGATCTGATCATCCTCTTCGTATAGGCAGTAAGGAGTGCTGCATTTGCCTACTGTGTGTAGATACTTTCGGAAGTATCCGTGTCCCGAAAGCATTTGAGTCAGATAGTAGTTCACCTCTCCCGCTGTCCTTTTAATCCAGGTTTCCAGATTTGGAATAAGTCTGGCTGTCCATCTGCCTTTAGTTTCGGCTGCCCACCTCCTTTGCCAAGCTTGCATAGTGCTGCGCTTGATTTGCTCTACTTCGCCTTGTGCTAGAGTGCTTTCCTGCTTTCTGAGCCATATCCTCCTCCTCTCTTGTATTATAAGATCAATGGGGACTGTTCCGGCTATGACAAGAACCGCGGCTCCCGAAACTGTGCGGTATGCGGATGTTATCCTCAGCGCGGATGTTCGTTGAACTGCTAGCAGAGCATTTGCTCTCTTTTGCCACCTTATTGCTTCTCCCCACACTTCACATCCGTAGAGAAGGATACTATTGCTCGTCTCCATCAAGAGCCTGCGTTTGTTCTGAGTAGGGCCACCTATATTTGCCATTAGCCGACTTAGCTGCGCTGTTATTGCCGTCGCTTTCATGGCTGCGTGTTTTATCTGGTTTGAATACGTCATCTTTGGATCCATCCTTATGCCCAGGTAGGTGATACATTGTTTGGTACGTAGCGTGAGTTCTCCAACGTTGAAGCCAATCTCAGTGGGAATACGTCGCCTGGTGAGTAGGATCAGTTCAGTTTTCTGAGTGGCCAAACTAAGCCCACGTGAGTCCATCCATGTCCGGGTTCTGATCATCACCTGTCTCAGCTTTCGTTGTGCCTCCTCCGTGTCTCTGGCGCTAATAATTGCTGCTAAATCATCCGCGTAACCGACGAGGAAAGTATCCTGTGGCATTTCCATACGCAGTATGTCGTCGTAACTAATATTCCACAGATCCGGTCCGAGAATAGAGCCCTGTGCCGCACCAGATGTGACCTGAATATTCCGTTTGCCATCACTTGTGTTGTAGATTAGTTGTCTTTCGCTAAGGTAGTCTCTTATTATCCGCCTCAAGTATACTGGCACCTGAAAGCGGGCCTCCAGTGCTTGAAAGACATCCTTCCACCTAAGGCTATTAAAGGCATTTTTCACGTCCAGAGTAGCTAGTAGTATTAGTGGTCTACTGAAATGGTTCCTTCGTTGCGCGTCTTCAAATGCGTGAGCGACATCCATTAAGGCTCCTACGGTGGACTTACCCGGTCGGAAACCGTGTTGCCTTTCCGATAAACCTCCCTTTGCGTCTACGGCCTCCATCAGTCTGGGTTTGATGAGCCTTTCCAGTAGCTTGCCAGCCGTATCCAGCATGCACAGTGGTCTGTAAGCTGATGGAGAATCTGGGTCACCTTTTCCCTTACGTATAAGCACTAGTTGCTGGACCTTCCAGATTCTAGGGAATGTGCCCTCTATTAAGCACTTATTAAAAGCGCCCAGAAGTATTTCGGGGCATTTATGTGCAATCTCCTTTAGCACTTCTGATGGTATACCATCGGGACCTGGCGCCTTTCCAGGCTGTAGCTTCGAGGCAGCTGCGATTAGTTCCTCCGTTGTGAATAACGGGATGGCCGTATCTTCCGTGGTTGCCATTTCCTCTATTGGGCTTTCATGCGATGGGAAAAGTGATCTAATAATCCTAGTCATTTGGTCATCATTCATTATTGGGGTGGAGTTTTTGGCGCAGAGTTTTCCCATGACAAGTTTATAGCCAGTTCCCCAGGGATTAGAGTTAATGTCCTCACGCAACGACTCCCATAGTATCTTCTTGCTATTAAAAATTTCATGCTTCAGGTTCCTCTTTGCCGCTTTGTAGGTGTTCATCTCATTTTCAGCGTTTCCTCGCCGCCTAGCTCTTGTTAGTTTCCTCCTACATTTTAAGCACTCGCGTCTTGCCCTTGCGATGTCTTCATTCCACCAGTGTACCGCTTTTCTCTTCTGTCTCGCCGTTCTGATTCTGGGCATCGCTTTGTCACAGCTTTGTTGTATTATTTCCGTCAGAACCTCTGCAGTTCTGGAGGCGCTTAGCATTTCCCGGACCGCGTCTTTCCTTTGTTCCACTTCCATTAAAAGTATCTCTGTGTTTAACTTTCCAGCGTTCCATTTGCGTGTCGTCGTATTCTCTCGCCTCGTGGCTTCGCCTCTTACAGCATGTATGCCGAAGTTGTACGATATGTACTGGTGGTCGCTGCCTGTGTAATTCTCCAGTACTCTCCAGTCCGTTATCTGGCGCAATGTCCTTTCTGATGCAAGGGTAACATCAGGTATAGTGCCTTGGCATCCGGGTCGCCTAAAAGTGGGAGTGTTTCCATTGTTTACTGCAACCAAGCCAGTTCTGGCCATCATTTCGACGATTCTCCTGCCTCTTGCATCAGTAATCTGCATTCCCCAGTCGACAGCTCGGGCATTCAGATCTCCGGCTACTATGAAATGGCCTCGTATAGTGCGAATAAAGTCCTCGATACCGCTCAGTTTTCTTTCAAAATCTTCGATGTTGTCGCTCGGTGTAAGGTAGCAGCTAACAAGGGTAACATCTTTGATTCGCACCCATGCGAAACAGTTTCCCTTGCCGCTTTTAGCGGGAGTGCAATAGTTTGTTGCTGGAATCCATACTGCTGCCGTAGCGGTATCGTCCTCAATCCATAGCCCGCTTTTCCTGCTGTATTGCTCGCTTATAATGGCGATGTCTGCTGTTTCCTCTATCATGATCTGTGGTAGCAGCGCGTCTGCCACTCTACCCCTGTGCATATTCAGTTGGAGGATCTTCATGATTGTCTGTCAGCTTTGCAACTTCTCGATCCCGGAAGATGATCCGTCAATGTCTTACCCTGTTCCGCGCAGATACAGCACCTGACCGGGTTTGTACACTGTTTCAACATGTGGCCTTCTTCGCCGCACCGGATACATATTCCCCTTGCCTTCCTGTCGGGTCCTCGGCATTCTCTTTGTTCATGCCCGAGTCCAAAGCACTTGAAGCAGCGTTTGTCTTCCTCGCGGTATTTCAGTCTGCAGTTTGTCCATCCGATTTTTATGCGCTCCGCCTTCAACAGTTTTCTCGCATCGCTTGTTGGTAGTTGCACAAATGCTCTTCTTTGGTCCCATGTACTTAATTTTGTGAGTCGAGCCGTTATGTTCGCATCTGTTGTTCCAGTCATCTTGCACACAGCGGCAATAACGTCTTCTTCGGTGGAGGTGCAGTCTATATCTCGAATCTCGATGGTTATCTTCGGTTTTAGGTCCTTTACTTCCGCGGCTTCCTTCAGGGATTTTCTTATGGCCTCTGAAAACTTTCCCACTTTGCCACCCTGCGCCACTTCCAAAAGTAACGCGCCGGTTCTGGTTCTGCGAATCGAGCGTACTGTTACGTCCGCTTCTTCGGGTTTCACGGTGGCCTTCAGTGTCCTCAGAACATCTGCGTAGCTATGACCTTCAGCTGGTTTAACAACCACTGCGTTTGATCTCTGTTTGGGCATCCTTTTTCGGGTTTTCTTCTTAGCTGCCAATTTTTCTCCTTGGGACTTCACCGGCTGCTTAGTGCCGGTTTCCTTTCGTATGCCTTCCGTCTTTCCGCCGGTTGCCCTTTGGGAGATGTCCCTTTTAGGAGTCTTCTCGTTTCGCTTCTTTGATTCAGCTGTGTTAGTAGCTAGCAAGCTATTTTCCTGTCCACCGACCTTATGTTTCTTACCAATGTGATTCTTGGCTGGGCTGGACGCAGGTCTTTTGCTTGACATTAGTACGTCGCATTTCTCATCGCTGGTAGTCTGTTCCGCTTTTCCAGACAGGCCTCGAGTTCTTTTACGCGTTCTCTGTGCTTCCTCGGCTAACTTCCATCTTTTCCTGTGATCCTCTATTACATCTAAAAGTTCATCAAGTTCCGATACGCCATTCTTGATGTCCATGCTGATGTTCTTCTGTTTCATGAGGGCTAGCCTCATCTTGTTTAAAACTGCTTTGCATTTTTGCAGGCTCTGTTCCTCGGCCGTTCTTGCCCTGAAAATGAGCTCCTCTTCCAATGCCATCGGAGAAAGTGCACGAGTTTCGGGTTTTCCACAGTCCACGCGAGCAGTCTCGCTTTCTCCGGTGGGATTATCAAGCATGACTTTGGGGCTTCTACCGACTGCCCCAGCTTGTTCGGTTTGGGGTGATCCTCTAGTCTCTCTTCCCTTATTAAAGGGTGGAGTATTCGTCGCTGACTGCGTGCTTCTCAACCAATCACGGATATCTGTTCCGGTCACACATCCTTGGGAAGTTTTGAGCATTTCGCCCGCTTTCCCGCACACCGTCTCTGGAGAATTTTGCGACAACATTCTTCTTTCCTCATGTGTAATTTTATTTACATTCATATTTGGGGGTGTTCTCATCATCTTTGTAATTCGGGTCCCCGCTCCGAGCCGCTATCCTTCCGCGGATTATACAGTTGCCTCAAACGATCCCCGTGGGTCCCTATGCAAGCAGTGAGGTCCACGCGAGGGTTGACACAGGACCTCATGAGTACCTGTGTTCAGAGCCAGGATCTCGGCGCTAAGTAGGAGTCATCTCAACTACACCTGTACCGTCAACTCAACGACGACGCGGTTGGAACGTACCCGAAGCCTCGCCACAGTTTTAACGGGACGGAGGCGGCTACAGCATTAGCCTGGCAGCCATTTCGGCAAGATTTCACTCTTGCTTACTGAGGTGCCAGAATACTGCACCCGTCAGCTCGTAGCGTCAGGATCAAAACGTCCATCAAGTATCATCAGCCTCGTGCAATAAATAAAAGCCGTCCATCATCGTCAGCCTCATCAGGTGTGATGAGTCTGCCCAGCTTTTGGTCCACGGGTGGTATTTTATTTCCCACCTTCCCTGCAAATCTAAAAAGACCTGCCGAGATTTCCCCTATCCGCCACCTGGGGACGCGTCCGATGGAAGGCTGGGAGAACTCCACACGGATTATGATTGCCTATTACTTTTTTTACTTATTTTTTTATATATTTTTGTTTTGCATTTTGAGGACTTAATAAATCAGTTTTTGCGTTTTGACACATTCCACTAATAATAATTAAATTATTATTTATATAGAATTATTAATAAAACAAATTTGATATATTCGAACATAATAGACTAACAAAAGAAATGAAATCATTTTGTTGAAACAGTTAAACACTATAAAGACAGATAATGATTAATGATGACAAATTAATACGGAAAATTATAAAAATGAACTGGAAAAAAAGTATAAAAAACTAATCATGTCACACGTAATTATAAATAAAATCTTCTTTTAATACATTTTATTTACTTTTATCAATACAAGACATCAGCAAAAGACGCGAATTTGCGAAAGATAAGAAAAAGTGTGAAACTTAACAGTGACATGCTTAAACACTTTAAATGCATTTTTAACGGCAAGTACTTAATAACTTTATTTAACGTATTAAGGCTGTCAAAGAAAATTTTAAAATAATTATAGAAAAGTGAATGCAAAGTCCCAAAACCATTAAGCAAATGTGGAGAGTTACTTAAATTGGAATACAATAAAAAATTATTTAAAATCGTTTTTGTTGGTTTAATTCTCTAAACTCCAAATAATTTTGCCCTTTTTTGTTATATAAAATGTTAGAGCTTGACACATTCACGGACAAGACGGGAAATGCCGTCAGAAATTTTTTGTACTAATGGGACAAGACGGTAGCTGCCGCGGCAAAATATTTGTGATGATTTTTCTATGTGCCATAAAACAAAAAATAACGGCAAGTTTGCAAACACATGTTGTAATACATCAGCAGAAGCAGGAGGAGAAATACCTTCAGTTTACAGCCAATGCCCCACAAAAGGACCAAGTGAAAATTAACGTTCCGCGAACGAGTTAAGGCTTTTAAATAATAATAATTAGTTTACTGACATTTTGCGTAGCTTTTAGTCATAATTTATTGTTGTGTCGAAGATGCTGTAATAGTACCTACAAAAGTTCGCCACTCCGATTTCCTGGTATTTCACGTGCATAAACATTTTATAAAATTTGTAAAATGTTTTCCAAAAGTTAAATTGGCGGTGTAATATTATTATATAAGTAAATAGTTTTTTATTCATTTGATGAGATTTAGTTCATTCAAGTACCTAAAATAATTGCAATGAAAATTTGCAATAATTAAATTTGCAAGCACTTCAATGGCATTCGCAGAACTAAATATTCGGCTATTGATTTCTTTGAAAAAAAGTTTTTAATTAATTTAACACGTTCAGCTAAATTAAGGAAATTTCTGTATATTTTAGACCGTTTGGGAGAGTAGTTATGATGTTGATGATGGGTGATGGATTCAATCTATCATTAAATTAAAACCTTTTCTTAACAACAATTCACGCGCAATGTGAAGAAGTAGAAAAATATCAACAGTCCAAGGGATTTTACTTAAAGCTAGTAGAATGTAGCCTAGATATAGAAACATTTTTGACTAAATTTAAAAATTAAATGAAATAGACATTGCCACCGATACGGAAGTGTAGGTAGAATGACTATTTTCTGCATTCAAACTCATCTGATCCGATTCGATAGCATCAATGGTGCCAGATTTTATGAAGGTTCTTATATTTTCAACGACAAATGCAGAATATTTTTTCATATAAGAGTTACCATTTGAAGTTTTCTTGTATAAACTTTGTGGTATTATATAAGAATATAAACATTAGAAGCAGTATGTTTTTGTAAATGCATATGGCCATTAATCTACATTTAACATCGATGACTTTACTGCTCTGTTACTGCCATACTCATTATTTTTGTCTTTTTTTTTCCTTTTTTTGTACTGACTACGGCGTACTTGTAAGATTAGAACACGTAAAACATTAATAATAACAATATGGATTTTCGTTGTCGTTGTCAAAATAAAAACCAAATCAAGAACTGTGAAAACAAAAAAAAACAAAATTAATATAAAATAGAGAAAAAATTTACAATTCTGCGCCTAGGATAAGAGGAGCATGTGGCAGCCTTGTACTAACAAGGCACACTTGAGCACACATAGCGGGTCGTTGTGAAACTCTGTGTCTAAGTTTTCTAAGAAAAGTAACTCAGCTGGTATTTCAAATGCACCTTATAATCATGGTAGTGCCTATGTGACCAGTTTCCTTTAAATTCTAATAGAAAGTTGTCAGTTGACTAATAATATAGTCTGTAAAATTGGCTTAAAATATACCGAAGCCGTGTAAACTGACAATTTTTGCTACACAGCGTTGCCAGAAAAATTATTGTCAGACATTAATCTGACAATATAATGGCTGTCAGATATTTTTTCATATGGAAATTATAAATCTATATATATGTAGTCGCCGTTGTGTAGTGGTTAGAGTGTTGGCTTTCTAGACAAGAGCTCCGGGTTCAAAACCGAGCTAAGACATCTTAAAAACACTCATTAAGAAATACGAAAGAAATATTTCTTTCGGCGACTACTTCTTAGCAGTCTTCTGACAAAAACTCTGAGAGTAACTGATTGCCATGAACGGGCTTCTCAAGTCTGTCGTTCGGAGTCGACTTTAAACTGTAGATCACGTTACTCATGGATAAAAATTAACACACATAACATGGATGCTGCAGAAAGCTAGGCCATAACCCAGAAACAGGGCTGTAATGGCATATTATAATATAACCAAATGCGGAAAAAATCGAAAATCACTAGGTGAACTCAATTTGGGCTCACTGGACAGATTTTCGCCTGAAAATTCATTTCTTTTCTTAATCATCAATTTCGGTCATATTTAACAAGAAAATCGTACTTTTTATAGAAAAATAATTTTAATAAAAAAAAGCAATTTTCCAAACTTTTCTTTTCTTTCTCACAATACCTATGAAATGAAGTTCGAAGATATAAATTTGATGTGGTGCTGTGCTAAGCAAATAAAACCAACACATACGCAAAATATGAAGCACCAGTTTGATACTCGTATGTGGCCATACCGCCTAATAATAATAAATTTTAAGGTTTTCTGTAATCTGAAAATAAATATTTTGCTGCCCATTTCCTATTTTAAGTTTTGTAAGACTTGGCAATTGTCTAAACAGAGGTTAATAAGAAAATTTTTATTTTTTAAAGGTAATCTCGTTAAGCATAGCATTTATATTGTAATTGATTTTTGCTTATTTTCTTTGAAAACAAGAAAGAAACATTGATTTCCATATTTCTTTTCTAGACCATAAAAACAAAAAAACGAAATTATCATTTTTGTTATTCTTCTTATTTCTTAATGGATTTCTATGGATTTATTTTAAGCTACTCGACTCGTAAAACATGACAAACAATTTTCAAAGCTTAATATTATATTGACATGTTTAACAAATTGAAAACTTTCTTTATATTGATTTGTTTTAATTATTTACTTTATTGTTATCAACTAAGAATGTGTAAATTTTTTTGTTTGTCTTAAAATTAACTTTAAATTTATCAGTTTTTAAAATAATATCACCCGCACAATTAGCAAAACAAAAGTCACGAGATGGTGGTATAATTTTTGCTTTTGTTTTTTTTTTTTTTTTGTTTTGTTTTGACAATTTAGTTTGATTTTATTTTCTTGTTTTTATAAGATTTATACTCTTTATTTATTTATTTTCAACCGAAAATATGAAATGAAAATAAATTATTTGCTACTGGCAAAATGTTAACCTTGATTTTGGCTATAAAGCTGAAATTGTAAAAATATAGTGAAAAAGACATTAATGTCGTCTATTCGTATATTGGTTACACTCAAAGAATTGCGTTTAAAATATTTTTAAATAAAATTTGTTTTTTATTTTTTTGTCAAATACACTTGAGTCTCAGTCTGGCAAATGAACGAAATGACATCAGCAGTATTAATTATGAAGGCTATTAAAAAGTAATTTAGAAATAAAAATATATAAAAAAATAAAGTTATAATTTCCCTTAAAAATTTTGTCGTTTAAATTATAATAATTACTTAAAAAAAAGTAGAAGGTGTTCCAATATGGTAACAATTTCATTGAATACTAAATAATAATTTCTTAGAACGAACCATCATGAGAACCACATGTTAAACTCATTGGTTATTAACCAAAAATGGATATACGGTTTTGCTAATAATAACTAATTTTATATTCAAATTTCATTTATTGTAATTAAAATCTATCTTAAGCCTCCTCTATCTCGTATGTATGTATTCTAATTATGACAAAATGTAGCCTACTTGCTGTTGCCTATAGCATTAAATATGTACATACGTTGATGACAGCAAGCAGAAAGGTAGCAAGTTGTTAAAATTTGAATACACATGTTTACACGAAGACACCTATTTTAATGACGGACCAGCAATACCCTAGACAAAAGTCTTTGCTGCTGCTTATGCTAATTAATATTTTTTTAATGTGACAAAAAACTGATTTAGAGGGGTTTAGACGGTAATACGAGTCGTACGACATGTCAAATTTTTGTGTAGAAGAGAATGAATAATATCGTGGAAACTTGATGTGTAATGAGAGCGTACGACATTGAGAGAAAATACGAACGAAAATTTGACAGTCGTACGGCTCTCTCTCTCTCTCTCTTCATACATAGTTGGCCATTACAACCCTGTTGCAGGGTTACGGTCTAGCTTCGCGCAGCACTCATGTTGTGTGTGTTAATTTTTATCCATGAGTACCGGGACCTACAAATTAAAGTCGACTCCGAACAAACAGATTTGAGAAGCTTTTTCACGGCAATCAGTTACTCTCAGAGCGTTTGCCTGAAGACTGCTAATAGGTAGTCGCCGAAAGCAATAATTTTTTCATATTTATTTTTTCAAGATGTCAGAGCTGAGATTTGAACCCGGCACTATCGTCTTAATAAGCCAACACACTAACCACTACACCACGGCGACTACTTTCAGGGATGCATTTTTATGTTTTTGTTTGTTTATATTGAACGTATTCACAATGCATGTAAATTTTGTGTGCATGTGTATGTGCATTTTATATGTTTGTTTTACTTTGTTTTGTTATTTTACCAACCATGTAAACGCAAAAAATATCTGTTGTAAGATATTTACTCTCCTTTTTAAAATACGGATGAAATTTCATAATATTTTCTCTTTGTTTTTACGTACTACTTGTATTACCGTCTAAACCCGCCTTTAGTGACGCCAACGCCATATGAAATACTGTGGGATCTCTAGAATAATAATCGATCTTCATGTCAAAGTACTTAAATATCTCATTTAGTAATAAATGCTATTGAAATGCTTCATCACGGCGGCTCCTTGTTGGCGTAGGTGATCTGTAGGTCCGATCGGTTGTCATTATAATCTATTCCAAAAGACTAGCAGCAATTGTATTCGATTTTTAAGTAATTGTGAAATCATTCCTTGTCTGCTGCTAAAAAAACACTGTGTATTGTATTACTTTTACAGATAATATTTACATGCTTAACACTACTGAACAGTTTTTTACCCTTGAAACACCTCTTGAACTCTAAACTGGCAGACCACCACACTGCGGTTTACTTTACTGGGCACATAATAACCCTCATCTATTGATATTAAAAAAAGGGAAAAACAGCAAAATATTTCACGAGTGTCATAAAGTAAGAATTTTAAAAATTTATAAAACTGATAAATATTTAAGGTTGAGTTGGGTCATTTTCGAGGCTGAACAAGTTCTTTTTTTATTTTTAATTATTTATTGCATTAGTAATACGAGTACATTGGTGTGCTCCTATGAGCAACAGTAGAAAACACCTTAACTATACTCTTACTAAATATTGTGTATAAAAAAATATTGACTCTTAAAAATTCTGTTTATTGGGAATGTTCTGAAAATCACTTTATGTAAGAGTGATTTCATATTATTTCATTAATCATATCTGATTAATCACTGGCACTATCATTTATACGATTTTTATGTCTTGTTGTGCTGGATAACTTAATGAAAATAAATATAAAAAAAAACCAATTTCACAATTTGTAAATTTTCAAAGTCTGGCAACTTTAAAAATAGTTTTGAAGAATAAAATCAAATTGTGAAAAATTTAATGTGTTTGAAAATTTTGGGATTTTCCTGTATGAAATTATCATTTGTTTTTTGTACAAGTAGATAAAGAACAAAAGATTTTATATGTTTGTTTCCCTTTTTTCGCCGAATTGTAAGTACAATAGAGTTTAAAAGGGCAAGTGATGTGATTTCGACATGCATTTACCTGCTCGATTTTAAAGGATTTTGTGCTCAGAACACCTTTTTCGTGATTTGAAATCACTCTTACAAAAACTGATTTTCAGAACATACCTAAAAATTATTTTCTTGTTTCAAAAAACTCTTTGTATTCGAACTCGTATATGAGGTACTACAGTACTTCTACTTGTAAAACTATTGTACGGAAACTCTTTGTATACTCACCACCTAAAATATAAAAATCTCAGCTATTATTCATTTGGCGAATTGTACTTTTATCTGCATTGAGAATTTTTAAGGCTCTCATGTAGTTTTTGTAACGCTCTTATGTAATTTTTGAGAATTTTGCAAAATTTTAGGATTTTTGGAAATTCTAAGAAATTCGCCTTGCCCCATAACTTCGTGGCAATGACCACTGAAAAGCATATATATTAGCTAACTGGTTTAAAATAGGTTAAAAATATAACCAATTTATTAAAGCATTTTGATATAAACACGGGGATAACTTTTTTTAGGGTAGAATTTATTTAATTTTAGAGTGGTTTTAAATACTAGTCCCATGATATGGTTTTAAGAACCATAATTAGAACAAGTTGTATTGTAATTGGCAGTGTACTCTATAGTTTAGGACACATCTGAAGCGTATTAAAAAATACAAAATTGTGCCAATTGGCAAATAGACCCTTCCCAGAATATCGCCTGATAATTCCTCTTCATATAAGGTGTTAGAACTCGAACCAGTCTCTATTACTTTGTGTTTCAATCTGTTAGATTTAGCCATCAGCTAAATTATCCATATAAATCTCTTTGCAAGTCCTTTTGGTTGTTTTCCGGTCAATCACGCCTAAACGTGAAATTTGGAACTACCGAAAGTGCAATAGGACATTTAGTCTTTTATATCTGGAGACTTTATGATACAGTCAGAAAGTGGCTGTGGTCGAACAAGTAGGCGTGGTACCTCCCAAAATTTTGATTTTTTTTATATCTTCAGAATGGTTTAAACTAAAGTTCTAAATTTATCTGAATGGTAAAGACAAATCGGGAACAAAAGTGGGTAGAATTGTAAACGTGGGCGTGGTACATGAAAACGGTTTAAGGTTTCTAAATTTAGTTTGATCAATGATTTCATGTTTAAGGAAAATTATTAGTCAGAAAATGGGCGAAAGTGGAGAAGTGGGCCTGGTACCTCTCATACAAGTTATATATTAATTTTTGTATAGGGTGAGAATGATTTTCTAAATTTGGTACGAACAACTTCGTTACCAATATAAATAAAGCTAACCTATGTTGGATTTTTGGAAGTTGCTCTCTCTGTAGTTATTTATTTTAAAATTTAATTTAATTTAAATACAGGTAGCGAAACACTCCCGGGTTTAGCTACATACATACATACATACATAATTGGCCATTACAACCCTGTTACAGAGTTACTGCCCAGCTTTTCGCAGTACTCATGTTGTGTGTGTCAATTTTTATCCATGAGTACCGGGACCTACAACTAAAAGTCGACTCCGAACCACAGATTCGAGAAGCTTGTTCATGGCACTCAATTACTCCCAGAGCTTTTGCTAGAAGAGTGCTGTGAGGTAGGCACCGAAAGAAATAATTTTCTCATATTTCTTTTTTTAATATGTTAGAGCTGAGATTTGAACACGGCGCTATCGTTTTAGTAAGCCAACACACTAACAACTAGACTACGGCGACTACATGTTTAGCTACCTAGTGTTTATATATATTCATATGTATGTACAATGTAAATATACACACATTTGTATGTACATTTTAATAATTAATTGCTTTGGTGTTGAGTTTTATTTCGCTTGTTTTGTATTTATGTAAATATAAGTATGATACGGGTGTATATGCAAATATGAGCATTTGTCCTGTAATAAAATTTAAGAGATTATGTGCATGCCAGATAAAATTTACCTCTTTATTACTGTTATAATTTTTATGAGCGTATGTTGTTTAGATAGCTATGCACATGTGACTGAACATAATATGTTCCCTATGCCAGGTTTAGACAAAAACATTCAATTACACTTCCAATGTGTGAATGTATTATATGTGTGTAAAAAACAAATAACACAACCCACTAACATTTATACGCAAAATTACATGCAGGCACTCTAATAACCATTTAAACACACTCCGATTTTAGGCGCCTAATTGCATGAGGGGTATTAAAAATAAATATTAAATTCCCTTTGCTAATAACAATAATACTACCACCCATTTAAACATATGCCCACACATATTCAAACACCCATGTATTCCCACTTGCTAAAATTTACGTACATACATACGTACAAATGGAGGTAAAATGAGTATAAAGCCGAGAAAAGAAACACAAGTAAAACAATAATAATAAAACCGTAAACGAGGAGTACTCATGTGAAAGTGTATTAGACAGTAGTTGCTTAGACACTTTGTTGTTGTTAGTGCGGACTTAATATTTTAACTAAATATGTGTATGTAAGTAGTGGAAGAGAAAGATTTTTGCTGTTTATGAGTTCCTCTAAAGCAGGGGTGAGCAACCTTTTTAATCAACGGGCCACTTTAAATTTTAAAATTTTTTGGCGGGCCGCACATAAATAGTAATAATTTACAAAACTCTATTTATAATAAAAATAAGAATAAAAAAATATAAAATTTAATGCCAAAAAAAAAGTATTTGCTTGAAATTTTTAATGAGAAATTTTGCACTGTTTTTTCGATACAACCTGATCAATATCAGCCGGAATTGATGAGGTTGGTACACATACACAAGTTTCTAATCGTGCATTACTCAGTCTTGATCGGTGGTAATTGGTCGGTGGTCGGATTTATAAACATTCTCGATGTTTACTGAGAGAAATACATTTTTTACATCAGTATTATTCTGCATGTCCATCACTTCCCTTTGAAAGTCTTCGGGAACTGTATCCACATCGATAATTAATGGTTAGGAAAACATTTTCATGGAAACTGCTCTCTTCTCAGTTTCTTCGTAATTGAAATTCGTTGATTAATGTGTCTATATATTATGTGTATTTTTGAGAAGCAGCAACATTTGTTTGGCGGGCCGCATAAATAGGTTGAAAGAGTCGCATGCGGCCCGCGGGCCGCGGGTTGCTCATCCCTGCTCTAAAGCATGAGTATGTGTTTGTTTATCGACTTAAATTCTCTTTTGCTTGTCTTTTTGTTGCTGTTGTGTTCTTATGAAAATATAATTTTTTTTTTGGTGCATAAATCAATGTGTTTTCTTTAGCAACAAGTTCATATTGATTTTGTCGTTCGTCGTGTTATAATCGATATTTTTTCTGGTTTTAATTGTTTTTCTTCTTGTTTTTTTTCTCTATTTCTTTGAATTCTATTTACATTTTCTATCTGTGGTGTCACATTGTGTGTGTGTTTGTGTGGTTGTTTGTGCGGGTGCATATTTAACCGGTATCCTTTACTATAAACATTAGTTGTTATAATTGTTGCGCGGCTGTGTAGTGTTGGCTGGTTTTGTTAAATATTTTATTAAAAATATAATAAAAAATAAATAAAAATCAAAACACAAATAGAAAAAAAATCCATAAATTAAGTAATATAAAGAAAGAAATATAAAATATGAAAAAAAAATTATAAAAATGCATAAAATATAATAAAAGATAATACAAAAAAATATCCTTTTAATAAAAAAGGAGAATAAAAAATAATCAATAATTTATATTCATATTTCACTAGTGAACTAACGTACGAGATGGTGGTGTCTGTTAGTGTTTTAATATTCAAAAGTGTATAACGTTGGCGTATAATTTTTTTGTTTTTCTATTTAATTTCTTTATAATTAATTTGTTTTTGTTTACAACAATAGTATACATGAGGTGGTGCTAAACAGTGTACGTTAAGGAAAGTTTTCACATAATAAATTCGGAAAAAAAGTAAAAAAGCAAAAAACACATAAAACTTATTTTATTAAATAGAGGAAAACATCTTAATTATTACTTTAAATGTAAAGGGTATGTATTTTCATATAAGTTTTGAAGTCATAAAAAAATAATAATAGAAATATACAATTGTATTACATATGTATGTACTTGTGTTCAGTCTGTGCCAAAGTGTTACAATATTTACATTTAAATTTTGAACAAATTTACAATTACAAAAATATTTCAATTCTCAACGGCATTTTGCCATTTCAACAAAAAAAAAAAATATTTGCTACGTTGCAAGCGCCTTACCAAGTATTGCTAATGTGGCAAACTAATACCAAAAACAACAAGATGTGTAGGCTTGATATGTTTGTAATATGTACTTGCAAAGGCGTTTGCAGCAAAGAGTGATTACAGCTATTATTTTTAAAAATTTTTTTATTTCAATAACAAAATCGTATAAAAATACCTTCTTCATATCGTCGCAAGAATTAAAGAACGCTGTAACTGACAAAACATAAAGAAAAGTCTGTAATTCATTAATTTTAATTTTAATCTGTGGAAATATCAAAAAATTTTAAAATACCTATTTGAGAAATTGCATCTTTCCTGTTCTCATGCGCTTATTACAAAAAAAAAACTTAACTTTTTCTTATTTAAAAAGGTTTGTTTAAAAGTTTTATGAAATTTATATATGGAGTTATATACTTATGTTAGTCGTCGTGGTCTAGAGATTAGTGTGTTGACTTACTAAGACAAGAGCTCCAGTTCAAGCTGTCAGAGCTGGCATCTGGAAGCAAAGAAATATAAAAAAAAATATTTCTTTCGGCGACTACCTCTTAGCAGACTTTTGGCAAAAGCTCTGAGAGTGACTGATTGCCATGAACAAATTCCTCAAGTCTGTCCTTTGAAGTCGACATTAAACTGTAGGTTCCGGTACTCATGGATAAAAATTAGCATACACAACGTGAGTGCTGCGAGAAGCTACGCCGTAACCCTGACCCAGGGTTGTAATGGCCAATTATGTATGTATGTATGTATGTATAAAATGGCGTATAGAGCACCTAAACTCCAGGACTGCGAGAAGCTAATCATGGCACGGGGTTGTAATGGCCAGTTATGTATGTATATATGGAGTTAAAAATTGAATTTATCTTACAGAGTTACAAATTAATTCTATAGAATTTGTGAAACATATTAGACTTGATATCCTTGCCGTAATTGTATAGTAGTAGTCACATCAGAGTTCTCAATCATCAATTATTTAACTCAAATTTTTTGTAGAAATCATATATTGGAATTATATTTTTTCTATATACATATATACTTGTAATGAGCTAGTCCAAGTATTATCAAACACAACATATTCTATCATAGTCTACTTTTCTCATCATTATGGCATTTTTGTAGTTGTCATCTTAATATTCATGAATTTTTAAGTCTGCAGCAATACAGTTTACTCCTATTTAAAACAGATATTTTTACAATCTGCAGCAACTTGCTTACCACTTTCAAAATAAAATTCCAAATGAATTCAAAACAAAATAAATATAAAAACTATATTTTATTGAAGAATAATATTTGAATGAAAACCACTTTTATTTCTGAAAATATAAGCTCGTTTATTTAAAATCAACTTTAAAATACAAATTAATGACACCCATAACGGCTTTTGTAATGAAAATTTCTTAATTTTTTTTATAAATATTATTGAAGATATTTGGTTGTTTACCTCCCTTTCTTCTCTAATAAAAAATTAATAGGTTTTTAAATTGTAAGCATCACTTATTTAATTTTTATTATTTTAATTTTTGGGACTATTTGCTTAGTGGTTGAAATAAGTTGCATTTTACCGGCTCATTTCATATAAATATCATGCATTATTGATGCGCACGTACATACATATTTATACATACATATGTATGGATCGGTATAGGCATAGACAGAGGTGTATGAAAAACTAAAGTAATTAATGTCTCGAGATATTCTCGTGCTTTTCACAGTTATAAGCCAACACCAAAAAAAGAAAGAAATATTTTCTATTTATTAAGGAGCAAATATCGATTTATAAATTCAGAAGAAATCAAACAAAAAATAACAATTTAACGCTCAAATGACGTATATTTTCTTTAGAATGTTACGAGAGAGGAAACAAAAAAACAAAAAAACAAACAATTAATGTTTAATTTATAAGAATGTATTATTTATTTAAGAAAAACAATACGTGTTGTGTTTTATTTTATTTATTATTTGTTATTGTAAACAATTAAAGAAGAAGAAAAAAAAAATTATAATTTATTAACACGCTGCCAATAAATTGAATTCAATTCAGTTTTTATACGTTGCGGTCATTTTGAAATGAAACAAAACACTCTTGCAGTGTTAACGAGAGTACGCGTAAGATTTTTGTGTATGTATTAGAAGTGCATATGCTCGTCGGGCAGAGTGCGCGTTATGGTATTATACAAACTAATACATATATAAGTAAAGAATAACAATACAAGAATATGTAAAGGCTTTGATGATGATCATATCCCCAGTCAGCATTTTTGGTCAATTATGAGTCTTTTTTGACTCTTCTGGGCGATTAAAATAGTCACTTATGAGCTCATTTATGAGTCGAAAATGAATGTTTTGTCGGGAGAAAAATGTACCCTTGCCGCGACTCCCCTGAACGAGTCATTTATGACTCCCCTGAACGAGTCATTTGTGACTCCCCTGAGCGAGTCATTTGTGACTCCGCACACTAAACGAGTTTTACTTATCTTTTTATTATCTTTACAATAATAAAAATATTGTATTTTGTTTAAAAATGTAAAAAAAAACAAAAATAATTAATTCATCAATCTCAACTGAAGGAATTCTTTTTTTTATATGTATATTATGGGCCTTTTTATTGATGAGACAAGTTTCTGGTGGAATAGACTGGAATCTAAGGAGCGGTTTCTTGAAGATGGACTTCTTATTTTTTTAAATTATAATTTAGAAATACCTTAAATTTTATTTTATAATTTTTGCCCTTTGCTGGGATTGAACCTCGGTCGTTTGAATTTCTGTGCGAGCGTCTTACCACTATACCACGACATCACAATAATTGCATAACTCTTATTTTTTCAAATAAAATAAATCCCATTGTAACGAAATGCAGAAGAAAACAATAAAATACGACGCAAAATAATTATAAAAGCAGTCGTATTTCGAACGTCTGCACGATCATTTTATGATTCCGCACATTTAATCAGTTTTTGATCACCTAAGGGAGTCTTAAATGACTCATTTTGGTGATTTATGAGCAAGCAATCTTCTAATTGCTGACAGGGTTCTTTCAAATAAAATAAATCCCATTGTAACGAAATGCAGAAGAAAACAATAAAATACGACGCAAAATGATTATAAAAGCAGTCGTATTTCGAACGCCTGCACGATCATTTTATGATTCCGCACATTTAATCAGTTTTTGATCACCTAAGGGAGTCTTAAAAGACTCATTTTGGTGATTTATGAGCAAGCAATCTTCCAATTGCTGACAGGGTCAGTGTGATGTGATGTGATCTCTTTAAAGATGTTTTCGTTGCTTAATTGATCACATAAGGGAAGTCGCGTGTTTTTATTAATAATTTGATGATGATGATGGTGGTGGTGATGTTATAAAATAAAATAAAAAAATGATGATTATTATGGGTTGCGTGATAAATGTAATGCGTGACTTTAATAAAACAATAGGGTGTTATTAATTTGCTATATTTTTGTGTTTTCATGCGCTTTATTTTACTTTCTGTTAAGTAAACATTCTTAATGAATATCAATATGTTTTTAACAATTTACTTAATTTCTTTTTATCTTTTCTTTTTTATTTGCAGTTAAATTTTGTTGTGTCATACAGCCGCCTAAGGATCACATTAATGTCGAGACTTTTCAAAGATCAATATTGGAAAGTTTTATTAATTGTAGGACCATAAATTTGGTTCTCGTTTGGAAAAAGTTGCTTTTCTTTTGAAAACAGCATTAAGTAATAACCGATTGGAGTAAAGCCAGGTTGTTTTCTTAAACGAAAAATTCCCTCAAAATGAGTTTTAGCGGGCAAGGTTCAGCGAACGATAATGTTCGAAAATTATCCTTTCTGAGCTTCAATACCAAAAAGGTAAGTTTTTTTATAATTCAAAATTTTATTTTTTCTATTTACACATACATACTATGTATGTATGTACATATGTATCTATGTATGTATGTTTTTTTTCAAATTTGGTAAAAAATATAATGAAATTGATATTTTAATGACCATAAACAAAATTAATTGATTGCTTTAGGGAATTTGTGATGATTATTCAATGAGTTTTTGTTATTTGTTACCTCTTTGTGTGTTTCTTTTTTTGTTTTTTTTTTTTTGTATGTAAAATAATGAAAGCAAAAAAAAAATAAATATTTGACTACATCTTTACAAAAAAGTGAAATTTTTTACAGAATACAATAAACAATGATTACAATGGACTTGTGCTTCTTAGTATGTCTAGCCCTTTGTATTCTTCATACTTTCCTTTAATGATATTAATTGCGTTCGCTCGCTCAAAGCCTTCATCATTTTCCTTTTTATACTTATGTGTGGGTTTACTAGTTCATATTTGATATTATGATACACTTTTTTTGTAGAACATATATAACATTTTAAAAGGTTTTAGGATTTTTTGAGAGAATTATAATTTTTTACTTTTTAATAGAAAATAATTTATTTAATTTTTACTCCTTGCATAGCAATACTTAGTGCCATAATTATAAGGCAGTGTTAATATGCATACACAATAATATTATAAAAACAACTTAAATAAACCTTAATTATAACTTGTAAATAAAATTTTAATATCAAGAAGAAAAGCTTAGTATAAAATAAAAAAATATTATGCATGTACTTATACATACATTCGTACAGTATTCCATGGATAATTGCCCCACGCTTAATTGGCTTTCACGCTTATTTACCTCAATTTCTAAATCTCCATATTTTTTCTTACAATTTTATAATAAAACTCCACATTAAATAAAACTTTCATTAAATAAGTTTGGCTACCCGATTTATATACAAAATTAATCAAAAGTTTTTTGAATGAACGATTATTTGTTGTAAACGTCGACGATGAATACTCTAATCAACACATAATTCCTGAAAAATTAAAATTAATAACACTAAACAGAGGTAATAATATTTCCTTTTAACAAATCGCTTAAAAGAATTGCTTCCACTGCTCTATCAGTAGAAGGAGTGGAAATTCCCCTCTTCGATAATGTGAAATACTTAGGAATTACTCAGGATAAAAAATTGACCTTCAGACAACATATTTTACAATCTTGTGTCAGATATGGGAGAGCCTTATTTCCATTACTGAACAGAAGATCGGCTCTTAATCGTTAAAATAAATGTGTATACGACCAATTAGGACATATGGTTGTCAAATTTGGTCCAAAAGCTGTGCCAAAAATGTTTTCCAAAAAGCTTCAAATAATCCAAAATAAATAAAATAAATAAAAAGCTAGGAGGTACTCCACAGATAGAGTCAATAGAAAAAATAAGCAAAAAATGCTTGAGGTTGTAATCAGCACACTGACACAAAGATTCGAAGGTAGAAACAGATCTTCAAAGCATGTTTTACTAAGAAATTTGTAATTTTAATATCTTCCTCACCTTCACTGGTGAAGATGACGGTAGCATTAATTTAAATTTTCTTTAACTTTTAACAAGGTTTTTTTCCTATCTTTTTCCTTCAAGTGTAAATACTTTTTATAATTGTATAGTTTTTAAAATTAAAAAAGATATTATTTGTTGCAATACCTATTTTTAAATAGAATCTCAAAACTCTGTAGATACTAAAATTTAAGACATTTTTAAAACTGTAAAGATGATAGAGTAATATAGAGAAAGAGATAGAGTAAATAAATAATAAATACAGTAAACTCGCGAAAACGTGAATACCCGGAGGCATGAACGACTCGGAAACGTGAACACTTTTATGTTTGCATTGAGTACTCTAAAACGTGAACAAGGTGAAATAGCTCTAAAACGTGAACAATTTTTTTTTTTTTTTGAATTGGATTTTAAATTTTTTTTTGTTTTATTTCATATTCAGCTATCTATTTCAACAAAACATGCAGATGTGTAGTTAAGAAATCTTAAGGAAAAGGCCATACTTAAGATGGCTGAAAAAAACACATATTAAAAAAAGATAATAAAAAGTACTATTTAGGAAAAAATCCGTCTTTTAAAAGGAGTTTATTGAAGACTGAATTCTTTTGCTACTTCCATATAAGTATTCTTAACTCTTTTTTGTATTATATATTTTTTTTTAATTATAGAAACTTTAGTAGTAGAAAACTTTATATGTACATACATATATGTATGTATACAATTCGTTTGAATTACAATTTTTTTGTTTTATATACACGAAAATGTAAAAAATGGCAAAAAAGTTTGAATAAAATTTTATATATTTTTTTTTAATAAAATTTCCAAATCTGATTGTGTTTTAGCCAATATCTATTGCTAAAATGCATATTTTTGTTCTAAAATCTTACCGATCGAAAAGGTGAACAAATTTGAAAATGTGAACACCCTTGGTAAAAATTAGTTCACGTTTTCGCGAGTTCACTGTAACTGCGTTATTCGCTTAATTACCTCAAAATATATATTTTTCCCCAAAGAGAAATTTCCCTTAAAATTTCCTCGTTTAATTACCCAAAATTATTATTTTCTTAAAATTGCAGCTTAACTCAACTATGTTTTGTATAAGCATAAAATATCCGTTAAATTTACTTTCAAACTACTTTTTTGATACAACCTTGCAATTAAAGTCTACAAAGTTTATGTATAAGTATAAAGTTACTTGCTTTTCACATGTATTGACGGCAGTGTATACAGGCAAATAACCGTATTCGTTAAAATGACTTCCACGCACAATTGCCCAAAAATTTTGACATTTTTGGCGAAGCAATTATCCGTATAATACTGTCATTTTTGGAGAATAAAAGCTGCTGATATAAAAATGTTGGCCTCCGGTGAGCGTTTGTGTAAAGTATTACTATCGGAAGAACATGATTAATATGCATTATCTAAGAGTGCAGTTATGGCCCCTCTAGTAACTGTATGGTAATAATCATATGATTCATTCTTATGTTTGTGACTTAAATAAAACTCCAAAAATCTTTTTAAATCTTTTTGATCTGTTGTCTCAGCATCTTTTTGTTTCCTTGTTAAAGCATTTACATTTTTTCCCTGCTATTTATACATAACTTTTTGATTTCAATTTTTGATTTGTATGCAAAAATGTTTATTTATTTTTTTAAAGGAAACCGTTGTTATTATTTGTTTAGGAACATTTGCATTAAATGTACAAACGGATTATAACCAGCAAAAACGTGTGTTGTTCTGTGTATTTGTTTTTGTTGCAAATATTTTGTTTGCAAGAGTATATATTTCCTTTGAGTCGTAATAAACCATTTTAATGGTTAAGGGCACATCAAAAAGACGCTACATGTTATATACTCATACACATTTGTTTATTTAAATGGAGATTATATTGGACACAAAGATTTGGCAACGACACATGTAATAGCTTTTCTTTTTTTGCAACATATTTGGCTTTTACGGCATTGAATTCATATAATAGGGTATCCCATATTTTAAAGAAAAACTTAAATATTTTAAAATACATTTTTTTTATTTTATTATGACATGAAAACTTTAATGTTAAATCATAGGGTGGCCAATATTGAAATATATTTCATAAATTAATTATTCATAGTTTTTGTTTTTTAAAGGGATACTCTATAATTACCTATATAAGTTTGGTACATAAAATATACATGTATATACGTTTCTTGTATGTACAGACGTACTGTATGCATATTTACATTTGGCCAGTAGTTTACTAAATATTTAATTTAAAAATATAATAAAAATATTAAAAATGAAAAAAGGAGGAAAAATCAATATACATGGTCAAGGTTATTTCTGTCTATTTTGTTATTACATTTTGCATTTATTGTATAATGTGAACGACCAACCGATGATAGACGAATTACACACCTGTAATACAACAAAAATAAAAACACTAACATTAACAGTAAAAGCAAATAAATATACATATACGAGTATGCAAACAAAAATATTCGTTTTTTATTATTATTTTATTATCAATTTATATCTCCATTAACCTTTACTGGTATATTGATTTATAACACCGCGTTGTTCTTTTTTTACAACCGAAAAAGTCATTAATATTTCCTTAAACAATAGGAGATGGGTGGCAGACAATTTTAATTATTAATCTGTTTTGGTAGATTAAATTAAAATGTGGCCTAAACGAATTAAGAAAACAGAATTTCAAATAACAGTGGTTTACACAGTACAAAAATCACAAAAACAAGCACAAGAACAAAAGTGGTAAAACTATAAAGCATAACAACCTTTTTATATTTCGTTTCCATTAGTTGAAGGTATTAAATATGTATAAGTAGAAGTATATGCATAGGGATACAATAGATCGTATAGGTCGCAGTATCTTGCATTTGTGCTGGGTCTGAACCAGATAATAATAATAATAAGTACATGCAACATAATTCGACCACAGTTTACCGGATTTGCAAAAATAACATTTTAAAGTTCCTTTTCTTTGTAACCCATAGTTCTAGCATAAAAAGAATACCTAAAAATTCAATTAAGGACGTTACGTTCATTTTAGTGGTTCAATTAGCCGTGAAGTACTATATTGCAATATCCGTAAACACAGCCATACTCTAAACATATTTTCCCTTATTGATTGTGCCACCAAACATTTCGTTTTTTGTTAATTTCGGTTTCGTCATTAAATGTTAACTGATTGTCATGAACAATACTCTCAAGTCTATCGCTCGGAGTCGGCATTAAACTTTAGGTCCCGGTACTCATGGATAAAAATTGAAGCTAGGCCGTAACTCTACAACAGGGTTGTAATGGCCAATTATGTATGTATGTAAGAAATTTTGTTAATGAGCTCTAAAATATTTATTTTTTAAAAATTTACATTTTTCTGCACTTGAGCTTCTTTTTTTCTATTTCTTCGTTAAATATTCTACTTGTCAAACTGTTTTTTTGGCGTGGTGTAGTGGTTAGAGCTCTAGCTTATAACACCAAGCAGCCCAGATTTGAGCCACAGCACTCAAGAATATTAAAAACAAAAAATTTGTGCGGCATTTCAAAGTTTTAAATTAAATTAAGAATATATATAAGAGTTTCCACTCAACCCCCCTCCCAAGAATTCTATCACAAAGAAAGCCTACCCCCTGACATTCCACTCTAACTACCTGTGAGCTGTCAAATTAAAGATCAGGGAAAGCGCTCCCTACTGGTTAAATAGGCAGAACTAAAAGAAAGAAAAAAACCCATGAACAACACCTTAGCCAAGATCCGCACCACAACAAACAAAAATTAACATCAAGAGATTAGGCAATTGCTGTTGATCATTTCAAGAGTGAAGGTATAATAACATTGGCCTTTGAGTGATCCGCTGACAGCAGCTTGTCTCATATAAGACGCCTAAATGGAACTATATGAACTATATCTTCAAACATTCCAATACAATGTACAGCATGAGTAGTAGTGTAGTGTAGCCCTCTGAATATTGGTATGTTTTGCACTATGAAAACAAGGTCGTATGTCATAAAATCTGCTTAAAATCAATTTAAAGAAGGTCGTAGAGCCGAGTATTTACACAATTATTTTTTATGCTAAAATCGAGTTTTTTGATGGCTTCAATGCTACAACCATTTTTCTTTTAAGCTAAAATCAGTTACAGTGTAAAAACATTATAAAATATTCAATCATTAATCACCTACATAGTAGGAGATTTACATCTGAAATAATTTTAAATTAATTTAAAACTTTAAGTTTAAAAATAAATAAAACAAAAACCGCTTAAATTTTTCCAAATTTATTTTTTTGCTGTAAAATCTAATTGTTCCGGTTAGAAATGGCATACCGCAGCTGGCCTCAAAATCTAACATTTTCTAGAGTATGCGGCCGGATCCCAGCAATGGCATTACGATTGTTGGCCTTCAAATAATCAGTTATCTTGAACAGCGTCCTACAGAAAATAGTCTAACGGTGTCAAATCGCAGCTTCTTGACGGCCAATTAACATCACCATTTCGATTAATTCAACGGCCATCAAACGTTTGACGCTATAAATTGATTATGGCCTGAGATGTTTGAAAAGTTGTATCATTCTGTTGGAATCAAATATCGTTCACCTGGTACAACGGCTTACTAGTTTTACACTAATTTAGTAAATTACTCCTATTTATGCTCTCAATGGGGAAAGCATTTCAAGTAACTGTTTGAATTTTCGTTATCGCTGCTTTGTTTATGTCCCCATTAGTATTTAAACGTGGGTTCTAATGTCCAAAGAATTCGAATTTTAACGAGTTGTAGTTTACGAGCATATACATACTTTATACTCGTATACATACAAGTGTTTTAATTAAACTATTTTCTCTAGGGTTTGCAAATGAGTTGGCTATATTATTTTAAACAACAATAGTTGGTCGCATTACGCATAGACGTGTGACCGTAATTACGTGTGAAAATTCACAAATAAAAATCCTTTTCAATTATTTATAAATCCTCATAAATGAGGAAGTTTTTTTTTAAATATTAACTCAACCTTTTTGTCTTATTTATTTTTGTCTATTAACAAGTCTTTAGGCTGCAAGGGACAGACGTATGAACATTTAAACACACAGACACCTACACACAGACACAATCATACCATATTCATATCATACAAAAGTTACATTTGGCCTTGATTGGCCTTGACCGTGTAGTGCAGATGTATATGCAAAGAGTTGTATTGAACAAAAAGTAAAACAAGTCAAAATAACAAGATAAGAGAGATAACCAAAAACATACATACGAACATACGTACAACATAGTACAATACTTAAACTTGCTTTTACAGAATGTATGCCAAACATTATTAGTGTTTGAAAGTAAAACAAAATTCTCTTCTGCTGTTACTGTTAACAAAAGTTAACAGCAACAGCAATTGTTAAAAAAAAGCTCTCTAACGTTAAAGAAATCCTAAGTAGTATTTGTAAGTGTTTAAGCTTTTTTGTTTTTTGTTATTTGTTTTCTTTTTTTATAATTTAATTAAATTTTATAAGAATAAGCACGTGCTTAAATGCTTGCATGTACGAGTACGAGTACGAGTATATAATAAAGCCCAGTCATAAGGAAGTTGTTTTTGTTTTTATTTTTATTTTTAAATAATTTTCTAACATTATGTTCTCTTGTGTTTTTACAACCTTAAGGAAATATTTGCATATGTGTGTGGGTGTGTTGAGAGTAGATTATTATTTTTGAAACACTTGTTTTTGCATAAACACTGCAACAGTAAATATTTTACAACTACAAAGTGTTGCTATTTTTGTATTTCTCCGAATAAAGTGCTTGTGGTAGACAAGTTCCCCTGTAAATTTTCTTTTCGTTTCCTACACTTTTCATATGTACATATGTATATACATGTACAGTATACATACATACGTACATACAGAAAAAAGCATAAAGTTGTGCGTAAATAGTTTTTTTCATTTAACCTTGCAAAAGAGCTATGTCTTGCACATAATTACGGATAATACGAGAAGATCCTTTTTGCAGTATTAAATTTAATCACTGAAAATTTGAAACAAATGTTTGCGTTTAATTTAAAGGTAGTGATGATGCAATAATTTCTATTAATTGCGCATTAAAAATATTAAGATATTATAAATACATGTCCTATATTAACTTGTCTAATTGGTAGTTTTGCAACAAAGGTGCAGTTATTTTTTAGTTTTTTTTTTTTTTTTAATTACAACTTTACAATTCGCATCAAATTTAGCGATAGCAATAATATGCGATAGACTTGCATGGACATGATATCACGATAAGAAAATAAAACTGGGAATTCCCATTTATTTCTTAAGCCTATTATTGCGTTGAAAATTTCTTAGGAAATACTGTCAAATTACACGCAAAAATATTTCATACAAATTATTGGTGAAATAATGTTGCAAAAGAAATACTTTGTCCTTGTTGTGACAAACAAGTGAAAATCTGTTTTCCAACAAGAAAAAGAACTTTAACTATATTTATATTTCTGATGGCTCGTCTATTAATTACTGAGCTCCTTGAAATCCACAGACAATTTGAAAAAAATATTTCTTTCGGCGACTACCTCTGATTGCCATGAAAAAGCTTCCCAAATCTGTCGTTCGGAGTCGACTTTAAACTGTAGGTCCCGATACTCATGGATAAAAATTAACACACACAACATGAGTGCTGCGAGAATCTAGGTCGTAACCCTGACACAGGGTTGTAATAGCCAATTAAATATACAGTGCGAGCTCGATTTTCGCAACTTGAAAAAATCTGGCCTGTTGCAATTACCGAAAAAGTTGCAATTATCGACCACTTTTTATTGTACCTAAAAATACCCCAGTTTTAATAAAATGAAACAAATTATTTGTAAAACACAATTTTTCATTAAAAAAAAAAACAAAAAACTAACTGTTAAAAAACAGTCTTCTTGTTGAAACATTGGCGTAGCGAGCAATTTTTGTTTTAAAATGTGAAATTATACAAATATGTTAGCCCACGCATCTGTGTAAACATACATTTGCTGCAAAAAAGAGAACTGATGCGTTTGTATTTGTGTTTTAAAACGTGTTTGGGACAGCACTAACGTGGGAGAAATTCTATTGAAATGGGATTCTTTGATTAAATATGATTAATTTTATAAAACTACGTTTCTGAACAAAAATGCAAACAGAAATCACTGTAAATATATAAAAAAAAAAGTGTTGCACTTATTGAGACTCATTTTTGAAAATCGTTGCACTTATAAAGACTGTAATGTAAAAAATTTGCCTGTTGCGCTAATCGGGGTGTTGCGTTAATGGGGGGTTGCGAAAATCGAGCTCGCACTGTATATGTATGTATGTATCTATTTTATTTTCCAAGTCTACTTTTTAAAATTTTGATTTTTTGTAGTTGTATTATTATAATATAAGCTTACCAATTAACAGTAGCTGGAGTAAAAATAACATAAGAAGTACAGATCTTAGAAACTAGAGTTGAAAAACTGAAGTGCTATGTTTAGAATTTTTAAATTTAGAATTCAAAATTTGCTTATCTTCTACGTTTCGTAACATTGCCCCCTTTTATTACTAACTTTATAAGGTTTCTTGATCATTACAAATTATCAGTCAAAAAGTTGGCTCAATTAGACAAGTAGTCATGGTAGTAAATATTAATGTTTTTTGTCTTTAGAATTGTAATGGTAAACGTTTTGAATTTAAATTCCAACATAGATCTTTTTGTAAGCACAAGTTTAGTGTTACCAACCTTCATAATTCAAAATAGGACAAAAGAAAACTGTCCCATAGAAGTGTTTGTGGAGAAGTCAGTTTTTCTGACTGTTTGATGCTAATATGGTATAGAAGTACTATTGGGTAATATTTTCGAAAAGGATGCTGGAAGAAACGTTATCGTTAGTACAGAACACTATGGAAGTACGTTAATTTTGTTTTTGTTTTAGGAAACAATACAACACAAGTGACTTTAGTGTTCTTAGACTGGGCGCGTATTATGAAATTCTTGCGATTTCTATTTTAAACTTTGCCGAAATTCAGAAAGTTTAGTCTTACAAATTTTGTGTTATAGTTCTCGATTTTACATATTGTTGTTTGCATTTTTTACTGCTACGAACAAGGAACAAAGCCACTATGCAAGTACAACAAAGTCTTCTGTCAGCGTCTTTCCCCTCTCACCAACTAGAATTTTCAAAGAAAAAACTTTCCGGTTGAGTAATTTCTTCATTTGGGAATGTCAGTTGGCCACCAAGATCATAAGGATTGTCTCTACACGGACATATACCATTATATACTACATTGGCAATTAAAGCTCTTTTTCAGAGTTGCGACCAAGCTTTTCATAATAGAAGTTAAATGTTAATATACAATCAGTAAACTTACCATTCTAACTAGTTTCTACTGTAGGATAGATATTCTTTGAACTACGCATACAGTATGTACATACATACATAGTTGGCCATGACAACCCTGTGTCAGGGTACCGCAACCTAGAATTTAACATCGAATCCGAACGACAGACTTCATAAGCCTGGTCATGGCAATCAGTTACTCTGAAAGCTTTTGCCAGAAGATTGCTAAATTTTATTTTATTTCTTTCAAGATGTCAAAGCTGGCGTTACTAGTAAGCCAACACACCACATACTAGACAACGTCTATACGAATATTCCGTGTCGTGTACACAATTATTATAATGACACAAAAGTCTTATGGAAAGATTTTAGTGTGTTTTATTTGACTTTACTTGTGAAACCTAAACAGCAATAATCCTGTTATTCACGATATGGGGCAATTATAGTCGAATTTTATTGGCAAATGCCGTCATACTCAAACTACGGTTACAATTTAAGAGTAACGCTGGAGGTTTAAAAAGAAAACGTTTTTGTGTATCAATAGCCAATTACTTTGAAGGAATTTAAAATTCAAATTAGAAATGCTATTTTGCTTTTAATATTTAAAGTTTACAAAAACTTCAAAACTAAAACAGTTTCTTTGGTCTTGACCTACTCAATCTAAATTAAGTGAACTTAGTCGTGCAAATATTTGTAGTCTGTATTATGAATGGCTTTTTCAGTTGCTTTCAAAAAGGTTTATTTAGAGATATTATAATAGAAATATATTCTTTTAAATTGCTTTATTTTGAATTGAAATTTATTTTTTTTTTTTACTTTGATGCTGTTTAATGGATGTTTTTTTATTTTTTTGCTGAAATGCATTTCTTTCGTTTCTCTATATCTTTTATTTTGATTAAAAATTACAATAACAAAACCAGCTACAGGTTGAAAGTTCATGAGCATTTTATTTATTTACGTCACTAATTTATAATAGACAAATAAAATACATATGATATGGCATACCTACATACATAAATAAGCATACTTTATATTGGTCTCACTCTCTCTCTCTCTTCCTAATTTCGCTGGCATGCACACACTCACACTGTTAATAATATTACTACATATGAGTATAGCTTTTCTAGTGGGTGCAAGCGAATGTTTAGCTATGAGGTGAAGAAAATCAGCGTTGCCAATTTCTGTTTATTTATACAAAAACCGGGACAAAAAATCTTTACTAGAAATATTTTCGAAGAATAAATTGTTTATGTACTCACATCTGTCCATCATTTTATTTTATTAAAAAAAAAAACACAATTTTGTTGCTCTTCCCTAAAAGCTACTCTTGATGACACAATTCGATAATTAATGAGGTCAACATACTCTTTAGATGTTAAGAAACCTAAATTAAAAGACAAAAAATCCTAAAAAAAAACCTTTTTAAAATATTACTAATGAATGTAAATATATGTGACCTTCTCGAGAAAAGGGACCTAGTGTGTCAAAAAACGGGTTTAGACTTAAGTGTGGATTCTGGTACCTAAAAGGGTGTAGAATAAGATGAAATGAGTTATATGTCTGATAAAAATTATTGATCCCATAAAAACGTACAAAACGAACTTGGCAAAATCGATAAAAAAAGAAAAATATTTTCCTTTTATGATTTTTTGGTTTTAAATTGTTTTTTTTTTCTTCAGTCTCCAAATTTTTTTGGAGCTTTGACTTTTTTTTCTGTGTTTCATGATCCGATACTTCAATTTGACAATTTCAGTTTTATCTTTTTTCGGCACTTTGACTTCAGCTTTCTTTTTTTCGTGATCCGGTGCTTCGATTTTTTTTTCTTGTTTTTTTCGCTTTATGTTCACTCGGTTTAGGATCTACAAAACCTGTTTCTGTGAATCAGTACATAAGACCCTGACATTCTCATATAAATACCATTTGCAATCTAACAATAAACCGCTAAGGTGTGTTTACAGTGAAAATGCGTTATGAAGCTTTAAATGCGTATTTCTCAAAACTTAATTTTCACACACTAGATCCATTTTCTCGGATAAGGTCAAATTTACGTGGCAAATGAAAAATATGTACATGATATGAAAATTTTTTTCTTTTTCAACAAATTAGTGGAATAGTTCACTATACTTTAGTTAAACAACTGATTTTGATAATTTTTTGAATTGTTTTTCCAAATCACCATGATCAACTTCATTTTAGCTATTTTTGAATTTTTGTTTTTTTTTTTGTTTTTTTAATAATGATTTAGCTTTAATTTATTTTAAACTCTGGTTATACTATGTAGTACTCCTCAGCATTAGTATTTCGTCGTGCGGGAGTTTAAGTAATTTATGTGCCAAAAATCCATTTTGAGAAAAATAGCACAAAAAATTCTGATTTGAAGGATGAAGAACAAAACAGACACTACTTATCTCAAAAACTGGACGATATAGCCGAAAACGGATTGCAGATTTAAAAAATTTGTGGTCGAAAACTTAAAGTGGCATCAATAACTCGAGCTGTATAAAATAGTCGCCGTGGTCTAGTGGTTAGTGTGTTCGCTTATTAATGCGATAGGGCTGGGTTCAAATCTCATCCCCGATATCTTGAAAAAAGAAATATGAAAAAATTATTTCTTTCGGCGACTACCTCTCAGCGGTCTTCTGACAAAAGCTCTGAGAGTAATTAATTGCCATGAACAAGCTTCTCAAGTTTGTCGTTCGGAGTCGACATTAAACTGTAAGTCCCGGTACTCATGGATAAAAATTAACATACACAACGTGAGTGCTGCGAGAAGCTACGCCGTAACCCTGACACAGGGTTGTAATGGCCAATTATGTATGTATGAATGTATGTATAAAATGGCGTATAGAGCACCTAAACTCCAGGACAACGATTTGTCAATAAAATATTTAATAGCGTTTGTTCTGTTTTAATAACTTTAGGGTAATATAGGGTTTATCACCTTCTAAACATAAAAAGCATTACACTCCAAGCAATAAATTAATTTTGTGTAAATAATAAAATTTGGGAGTATTTGAAGATTCTTTTTAGATGCAACTTGTCCTGTTAACAAAAAGGAGCATAATATTTATAAAAAAATCTATTTATTTTCAAATTCCAATACAATGCTGTGCATGAGTAGGGGTTTACCCCTGAATATTGGTTTAAGAAAAAAAGATTATAATTCAAATTCTGGCAACCCCAAAGAAAATATAAAAACAAACGTAAATCATAAGTTAACAAAAACAAATCCTTGAATATTTTTATAAGCGGCTTATAACAACAGCTGCTAATAAGGAGCCTGCGCAGAAGCTAAACAAAAACAGCTTAAAATATTATGACAGTTTTTTTCCACAATTTGTATTTTTTATTTTTCTTTTTTTTTCTCTTTTTTGGTGTATATAAACATACATTCATATGACGGTCTATTAAAATGTTGCACAATTAATGTGTAAAACAAAGTGTAATAGTATACCCGTAATAACACTTGAAATGTTAATAAAATTATAATATATTGTAGTTGGCTTAGTATTAAAATATAAATATTTTTTTTATGCAAAATTTGTTAGGGAAATAAGTGTACATAAGTGTGTGTCTGTGTGTATTGTAATCATAAATACATAAATAAATAAAGCGCCAAAATGTCTAATAAAGAGACTAAACACTAATACATATCAACAGGAAATAACATTACAAGAGTAAAACACAAGATAACAGCTGTCTTATAACATGGCTAAAAGCAAAACAATCAATTTGTTTAAGTATTGTTTACATACATACCTTTATGCTGTACTAGTTATCGTAACGTAAGCCCAAGTGGAAAGTACTTTAAATTTATTAACGCACCTAAAAATATTCTTTAATTTCATTTATAAGACAGTAATAATTTTATTTCTTCTCTGTCCATAAACGAAGTGATAAATCTCTAAAATAAATAAATAAATATAGGAATACATTAATAATAATTAAATAATAACGAAACAAAAAACTGAAATTAAACTTAAGTTATAAAAAAAATTATAATAAAAATTAAAAAGAATTTTATAAAAACACATCACAATCAAGGTCGTTTGAAAAAGAAATTCTTTCCTAAAGAAAAAAAAAAAAACAAAAGTTTTATTAAACATAACCTTTTTTTGTTGTTGTTGTTCTTTGTTTCAATCATACAGTCTATGGCAGAAGGACAATAATAGATTGCATATACAGAGCAAAAAAAAAAAAAGACCTTGAGAAACTAAAATAAGCAAGATAAAAATAATACAAATGTTGTGTTTTATAGTTTGAAAGTTAAATTCATTGCTAAAATTATAAATAAAATAAAATATGCTGTTCAATATTATTAGTGAGTACAAGTGTTTTATAACATTTTTTGTTTTTATTTTTATATATTCTGTAGTAACAATGGCAGTTACATGCAAATTTATTTTCGCTGTTTCACTTAGTATAGTATATACAATCTGTGTGTAGAGATTTTATGATTTTTTTAAAAGTATTTTTGGCTACATACTATAAATATTTTGTATTGAGTAACAGTTTGGAAGAGATTGATTAAAGTGGCAAGGGGAAAAACAAGTACTAAAATGGTATTGAAAAGGGAAAATGTGTTTTGCAATTAAATTGAAAAAAAAAATAATCTAAAATTGTAAATGAGTATGAGGAATGAAATATTTAGATGTAAGAGTATAATTTGATATTTGTGATGAGGCTGAGATAAATGCAATAACTAGGCTATGCCAGTAGGACTTTGGGTCTGGTAAAACTACCACCAAACATATACTCACGTTACGCTAAATGCTAAAAAAAGATTCAAGGACAACAAATCTCACATATAGCATATATTAAACGATTAAGTAAAACTGTTAAAAACCGTCATCTGCAAAGATGACAACACTATGCAACTGTGATTATAACAGACACAAGAATATCAATTAATTTTTTTTCATTTGCCACTTGCACTGCAGCAATTTTTATTGTCAATGTGTACGAGTATTATCCAGACCGTATTACAGCGAATAATTGTAAATCTTTACCACTTTGAGACACTCAAACAGAAAGAATCTCAAACACATTATAGTTGTAGACCGAATAGTATTTGTGCCAATTGTACATCAATATTACAATACTTTTGGAAGCTCAAATAGAAACTAACTGTTAATGTGTTAGCATAGCATAACGACTTATCGAAACGCAGGTAAATTATTGAAATAATTATTTTTATTATTGTAAGCGAAACTAAATTAACTGCTGATGGTTATTCCTTTTGTAGCAGTGGTTTGTATTGTTCTGTTGCATGGACTCAGGTTGTAATGCAAAAGCTGCTTTTAAATGAGAATGCCTTCCGTAATAAGCTTTGTGAGGGGTAAATTAACATATTATCCACTCACTTATTTTTCGTACTTTCAGCAAAAACTCAAGAAGAAAAAAATATGTCACACATAAGTGATATGAGTTTTATGAAAATTTTCAGATTTCTATACATGAAACAGAAATTTCTTAAATTTTATTGTTATATATAAAAATTTTTTTTTGGGGAGGGGGGGGGGGGGCTGGGGGTGCGTGGTATAGCGGTTAGAGCGGTTAGAGCGCTCGCACAAAAACTCAAAGGGTCCAGGTTCAAACCTTAGCAGAGGTGAAAAAAAAAAAAAAAATTAAAAAGTTAGTTTGCGTTTTTTTTCAAAATTAGAATAAAAAAAGAAATAAATATAATCCCCCTCCCCTCCCAAGAAGACCATCTACAAAGAAACCGCTCCCCAACATTCCACTTTAACCAATGTCGACAAATAACGAATGAGAAAAGCGCCACCTATTGGGAAGTAGCAGATAACAGCTAAACCTATTTAGCGAAGGCACACTCACCACACAATCAACATGCAACGATGAGTTGATCATTCAAGGGTGAAGGTATAACACAGACCTTTGAATGATCAATTCACAGTAATTTGTATCATTCCTAAGGCGCTTAATAATAATCTAAGAAGAAATATATATGTACTGTCCGTTCCAAAAATTCCAATACAATGCACTGCATTTAGTACAGGTTTACCCCTGAATATTGGTCTCAAATAAAAAAAAAAATAGTTGTGGGAAATAAATTGTTTTCAGACTGAGTATACGACATTCTAATTCTTAACATTTATGCCTTAGCAAAATTAATACGATTCAGTTCTTTGAATTACCGCCGTCCTATGACAACTACCTGTATGTTAAATTCTTTACAAATTCATACAAAAATGTAATTATTTAAGATTGATTTTTTGCAATAAGTCCACTAACGACTTGTAAGCTCTTGTCTCGTTGGGAATATTTCTAATAAAAAAAGTTAAAAAATTTCTAAACTGCTCTCGTATTACAAACCTTAGGAAGTGATTTGAAATTTATCTATTTGAAGTACTCAATTAGATGGTGATAAATAACACCATTTAGTGAAATCGTTAATTAGTAGAATAAAAACAAAATAATTGTTGGATTAACAAACTTGCGTGTTTGTTATCTACAACCATTTTATTATGAAAACAAATATAACTTCAAAGGAAATAATGCTTGAAATATTATACGCCTATTAAGATATCATAATTGTATTCAAAATAACAAAAACAAATATCAGAAACTAAAACAAAAATAGTGATAATAAGGAGAATGACGTTGAAAAACACGTGATGTGTTGACAGAACGTCAACTAAATTATAATAAATTATAAAGAGAAAATCTATATTTCTAGTACATATACAACTTCGAATTAAACAAATTTGAGTTGGTGTTCATTTCAAATACTTTCAAGTAACAGAGGATTCTAATAAAACTGCCATAGCCAGAGTCTAAAACTTCTTCTGCCGCGTTGTTTTGTATACGTTGCTGCACTAATCTTATTAACCTTTTAAAGAAGTCATTGAAAAGAATTTTTTTTAATTCGTACTGATTTCAACTATTTTGTATTTATTCATCAATCGGCTTAAAATTCAAAGAATTAAAAGACAAAACAATTTATTAGAGACTGCACAAAATTTTACAAAAAATTAAAATCAAAAAGAAAGAAAACTAAAATCTTCTTCATATTTTATAAGTCAATAAAATAGTCTACAATCACATAATTTTCTGTGAAGAAATTATTTTAATATTTAGTAACTTTCTGTTTTATATAATAATAACAGCAATCTGACTACGAAGCATTTACTCTAGAAACTTCTTAATAAATTCAAATGAAATTTTCTAATGCTTTCATTAACAAGAACAATAAACAACGAAAAGTTAGTAATTTATAGGCAGACAAAAGTTTTATTCGTAAATGAATCTCAAATTCCTGTCAATGATCTGCGAAAGTATTGCTGGGGTAAACCCCTACTTATGTTGTACATTGTATTGGAATTTGTGGAAAGAACAGTAAATATTATTTCTTATATTATATTCTTATTAATTATTAAGCGCCTTAGGAATGAAACAATTTGCTGTGAGTTGATCATTCAAAGGTCAATGTTATACATTCACTTTTGAATGATCAACAGCAATTGCCTCATCGTCGCGTGTTGATTGTGTGGTAAGTGTCTTCGCTAAATAGGTTTAGCTGTTATCTGATCATTGATCATTTGAATGGTAACAGCAATTGTTACTTCGTTGCAAGTTGATTGTATGGTGAGTGCCTGTGCTAAGTAGGTTTAGCTTTCATCTGCTAGCTTTTTTGCATCATTTTTATCATAAAAAAGTACGCGTCGATTGGTCCCGGTCACAGATTTCTAAGATAAAAAGAAATACACTTACGTCGTACAGTATCTTCTTTCTACTTTCATACAAGTTTTTTGTAAATGTTTTGTCAGTTACAGCGTTCTTTAATTCTTGCGACGATATACCGAAAGTATTGTTAACGATATTAAGTAGTTTTAAGAACATTTAAATTGTTTATTCATATTCTACCTATAAAATTGTGTATTAATTTGTTTGTTTGATGAGAAGAGAAATATACGAGTATGTATGTATGTCGGTTATAGAAATTTTAAAATGCAAAGTACATAGAGTATATTTATTTTTCTGTACTATATGTTCAACATGGTAACAGCAAGGGTCTCCAAATTAGGTCCAAATAACTTCATAATTAACACATACATACATACATAATTGGCCTGGCTTCTCACAGCCCCCAATTGTGTGTGTCATGAGTACGATGTTACAGTTAAACATCGAATCCGAACGACAGTCTTAAAACGCTTGATGATGGCAATCAGTAACTCTCAGAGCTTCTGCCAAAAGATTGCTAAGAAGTGGTTACCGAAAGAAATACTTTTTTTTATATCAGAGCTGGGGTCTAAAACCGGAGCTTTCGTCTTCGTAAGCCAACACACTTCATACTACTCTACTGCGACCACAACATAATTAACACATATTATCAGTAAAAAAGAGAGCGGAGTCGGATAAGTAGGTGTAGTATTATATCCCATAAATAAAATTAAGCAAACGTTTCAAAATTTGATCCAAACAGCTTCATCAAATCAAATCAATTGGTATCTCCCATACGAACAAAATATTGACAACAGTGATAGTGAAAGTGTCGAAATTTCATACAAAGAACTTCGTTGCCAATATAAAATATCGTCGTTCGGGAGTTATGTAGTCACCGTGGTCTAGTGGTTAGTCTGTTGGCTTACTAAGACGATAGCACCGGGTTCAAATCTCAGCTCTGACATCTTAAAAAAAAGAAATATGAAAAAATCATTTCTTTCGGCGACTACCTCTCAGCAGACTTCTGACAAAAGCTTTGAGAGTAACTGATTACCATGAAAACAAGTTTCTCAAGTCTGTAGTTCGGAGTCGACTTTAAACTGTAGGTTCCTGTACTCACGGATAAAAAATTAACACACACAACATGCGTGCTGCGAGAAGCTAGGCCGTAATCCTGACACAGGGTTGTAATGGCGAATTATGTATGTGAGAGAGTAAGGGAGTTTATGTGCTCTATCCGCCATTTCATAATTTTTCGTAGATCTCGAGTTAATAATACCACTTTACTTTTTCGACCCTTAATTTTTCAAGTCTGTAATCAGTTTTCGGATATCTCGTCCAGTTTCGGAGATAAATAGCCGAAAACGCATTGCAGATTTTAAAAATTTTGGTGTCAAAAACCTAAAGGGGCATCATTAACTCGAGATATATAAAATGGCGGATAGAGCACATAAACTTCCGCACGACGATATGTTGGTTATCAAAAAATGGGCGATGATGGATTTTCTTAAGTGGTTTCATAAAGAGTAAGCGTGTCAATTTCCATGCAAAACAAATTTTCAATTAAAACGCTTGTTAAAAAACCCTTCAGATTTATTAATACTGAAAAAATTTTGCAAATGTTTAAGTTTGAAATAAAGAAAAAAAAAATAAATTCTTGAGGAAAAATAATATATTTTTTATTTGAAAAGGTCTTTAAATTTTTACACTTCACTCTGTGTCCTCTATGTTACACTGTAGTTGTATTTTTAATTATTTATTATTTCTAGCACTTCTCATTCATTTCTATTGCCTTTAATTAAAAAAAATTGCCATAATAAATTAAAAATTAAAAAAAAAAGAAAAAAAAATGTTTACATACCATTCACCTATAAAGTTCAATAAAAACAATAGAATTTTTATTTATTTTCTCAATTTAATAATAAAATTGAATGTCATGGTTACACCTTAAAACATACTTAAATAATTGTGCATGTGTTCAATGAGTCTTACACACTTTTATTTAGGGATCTATGAAATTAACCTGTAAAGGACTATACTTATACATACTTATACTTGTATTAGTAAATAAATACTTACGAGTATAGGCTACCTAAAGGTTATTGTATAGAATAGACGAGCCACTCAAAATGTTGTTGGCAAATCTTGATACTTAGCCAGCTATAGTAAAGATCCAGGTAATTACAAACATTCTTGAAATTGACTTGTATTCTATCATGCATACAAATGTCTTTTTAAACAATATGTACAATATATACACATACATACAGGCGAGTATGTATGTATGTATATGCAACAACAATATTTGGAGACATATGAGCATCAGTATGTATGCATTTCTATGGAAAATAAAATTGAATTTCTAAAATTCAGTTCACTGGTATGCTAATGTGTATGGTGGTCATAGACAATTTAAATTGATAGATTTCTTTCATTGCACAGATAAATATTAACTGCAGAAGAAATCTGGCTGAATATGGCTGCGCATTTATTAATTATGATGCCATTTGTCTGTTTCAGTCTTAGCACTTTTGACTTTATATTTGTTTTCTTAATATTCTGTTTATTGGGCTTAATTGTTATTATGGCCGCTTAACAAATTTGCTTCAAATACCTCTGCCGAGGGTGCTGGAAAACAAAAGTATTTGGATTTTCTTCAAGCACACTTCAAACAAAATTCTTCTTCATGCCTCTCTTAAAATAATTTTTTTTATATAATTCTAAAAAAATAGTGAAAAATAACATTTTTTGGTACAATTTGGTCTTTGTAAGCTGTTTCGGATGCCTAGACACATTCAGATTGTATTGAAATGTTTACAAAAGTTGTTTAGATTTATAAAGGCTACAATATTGTCATATATTGTTAGTGAAAAATTACGAGTCTCTGTAAGTTATGCTGTAAAAAATAACAAAAATAAAAATTTTTTCGTACATTTTTGCAAAAAAGTGTAAGAAAAATAATTTTTTAATTTTTTGCACAAAAAATATCTGAAAATTTGTTCAGTAGGGTCTTTACTACATTATTGCCAAATATAGTTAGGCAGTATCTTTAAGTTTGAGTTAGCCGTTGGCCAAAAACTCAAGACACCTTTTGTTTAGAGTGATACAGTGATTTTCAAAATTTTTTGAGGTCCATAAAAAATTGGTAGTCCATCTGACCGAACGGAGTACAGGGTTTTACTAAATTTTGGTAGTAAAATCGAACCTATACTGTGGATTCCGTACATTTTTTCCACTGTTGCACTGTGTAATTATTTGTTTATCGTTTTTGGGTTGAGTCGTCAATATGCCGCTAGCACAAGGAACTCATATGACATATTTCGTAAATCAAAATTAGAAAAAATTTTACATAAGCCACACATTGTGTAGAACTCACCAACTCCTACGAGACAAAATCAACTTCAGTCATATAAAGTGTGATTTTTTAAGAGCTGTAGGAGCGCTTAAAAAAAACACATAAAATTTAGAAAAATTAATAAAATCTTTATTTGAACAGATAGTAAGGTCCCTATAATTTAGTGACGTGAGTGCGCCTCAAATGGTTCATCCGTTTTTTTGAAAAAAAAAAAAAAAAAATGAAAAAGGAAAAAAAAATTAAATTGAAGCGGACTTGGCTGTATAGACATGAGCTTTAACATAGCTCCACAAAAAATAGTCTAAAGGCGTTAAGTCCCACGATCTAGGCTGCTGATTGACCGGTCCCAAACGTGAAATAAAATGTTCACCGAACTCGCCTCTCAATTAGTCCATTGTTACGCGTGCTGTGTGGTGTGTGGCACCGTCTTGTTGAAACCACATGTCATGCAAGTCAAGCTCTTGCATTTTGGGCAAAAAAAAAGTTGGATATCATCTCACGGTAGCGCTCACCGATGACGAACCCATTATCCATTATCATTAACACTGGCCGATACAGCTGCGATATATTCTTCATTTCGCACTCTACGTAAGCGTGTTGGTGGTTTCATGTTCAACAATGTAAATTTGGTGCGAAATTTAGTCACAATATCCCGAAAAGCCGCTTCAGTGGGTCGATTAAACTGACCATAAAATGGAAGATGCGCGCGGTGAACTTACTTAACAGAGCACGCATTTTGATAATAAAATTTAATAATTTGCAAGCGTTGTTCGTTTGTAAGACGATTCATGGTTAAATTATAGACCAGACTGAAGATGTTTGATAGTGAAACAAAACACGAAACGTGCGTCAGCTGTTTAAACCAGTGTTGCCAAAAAGATAACAGCTGAAAATCACCCTTTATGATGTTTTTGGACAACTGCTTTAAAAATTCATGTATGACACCAAATAAAATTCAAAAACTGTCATTGTCCGTTCTTGTCGCGATGATTCATTATAACATTCGCCACTGGGTAGGTCCCTAAAAAGTGTGTTGTTTATGGTATTGCATATATGAATGTACAGTGCACGCTCGCTAATGTGAACTAATTAAAACTGGCGTTGTTCACTTTTACGAATTGTTCACATTTCAGAATACCGAAAATTTTAAAACAAAATTATACCATATTGTAAACAAAACTCAGTACGTACTTATGAATTTTTATATTTTTAAAATTATATCAAATTATAATTAAATTTGTATATATTTATGCGTATGGATATGTTCATAACTACTCATACATATACATATGTACATATAATACATGCACATGTAGACCTAAAACGGGGATCCCGCAACTAATAAACACAGAATTTTATCGTTTCATATTAAAAAAAGAAAATTCTGTTCAAATTATAGGGCTTTTTACATTTATTCATATTTTAGAATAGTCAATGAAGCAAAAAATATGTTCACATTAAGCGGTGTTCATATAATGCGGTGTTCACATTAGCGCGCGTGCACTGTATGTACATTAGGGGGGGTCGTTTTTTTTCGGACAAAGCGTATATCGAAAACGAAATCTACGGAAAATTTTAAGAAAATTTCTCCAAAAAAGCATGGGTCTAAAATAAATTCGTAGCTCCCGAAAATCAATTTTAAAATTTTATGTCACGTTTTACACAAAAAATCGTTTATTTTTTCAATATCTGAGTGATACATTCTTATGTGTTTTATTTGTTTATTATTATATGAATTATATATACAATGGTGGCATGTATTACTTATTATAGGGTTATTCAATTATATTATAATACGATTTATATATAATAATCGATCGGTTGTCCGTTTGGTCATATTTTAAAAAATAATTGCAAACGGTAGGGGTTTTACAACAATTTTCCTAGATTTCGTTTTTGCTATACGCCTTGTTGACTTTTTTCCTTCCATACAAATCGACCCCCCCCTAATGTACATACATATGTGTGTTACTACTGGAATATATTTTCTTTTTTCCTTTAAAGCGATAAACAATTATGGTCAAAAACATCAAATTCTCTTTCCCACTTATGGTCTGTAGCACATAAGTCTTTACAAAATTTTTTCGTATTAATTTTCTCTTATGAATGGCTCATTATGATCAAATTGATGTCTAAAATAATTAATTAAATGTGTAACAAAAAAAAAGTTGAATAAAAATTGTTATTAAAGTTTTATTTCCCTATAAATTACATAGATTATGTATCGGCATATGTATATAAAGTTATCGATATATATGTATTTATATGACTATGTTTTTGTATATTGTAAAGTTTTTAATAGATTTCTAATCTGTAGCAATATTTTGATGTACTGGCATGACAGTTTTTTTCTTATTTTGCTAACCAAAAGAAAACTGTTTCTTTTCCATTATTTTTCATACACAAACAAAAAAAATGTCTTGAAAAATAACTTTTCATTGAACAGAGAAAGGGAAATGTTAACAGCAGTTGTGCTCAAAATTATAGGTAAACATTTTTTGAAAAAATTAGATCTTTAATGAAAGCATTACATTCGTTTATTTGAATATAACTTTACAGATTCTCTTTATTGAAATTTCTTTAAAAAAAAGTAAACAGTTACTTTATCTGCATTAAAGCTTTTATTACAGGAAAGATATAAGTAGAAATTAAAATGTTTAATAACAGTTTAAGAGGCTTATAAAATAAGAGTTTAATTCTGTATTAACCAAAAATAAAAACTAAACAAAAATATATCACTTCATCTTAAAATACTACTATTTTTACGCGTCAAAAAAAAGTAAACAGAATCTATTAAATGGGCAAGTTAGGTACAGAAACTAAAAATAGGTTAACTTTTAATATTTGGTTTGTTTTCCTTTTGCATCTAGCACCGCTTTTAACCTTCTTGGCATTGATTCCACATGGTTTAGCGTAATGTCTGGAGAGATTTTGTGCCATTCTTCAATTAAAATTTTTTTCAAATTGTCCTTGTTGGAAATGGCTCTTTGCCTGATTTTTCTATCAAGGTGCTCCCATAAATGTTCGATAGGGTTAAGGTCTGGAGACTGTGGGGGGGGTGATTTAAGGTCTTAGGCGTTCGGTATAACAATCATCGACGTATGTTTCGGGTCGTTGTCTTGTTCAAAGACTAATTAAAGATTAATTTCAAAACTAACTATTCAAGCCTTCAGCAGGAAATATTTACATTTTATGTTCACGGGTATAGTTTACGGGGTATTTAGTTAATTGATTACAGAAAATCATACAAAAATATTGCCTATATTTACAGTATGTGGTATTTTGCCATATTTTCATAAAGTTTTTATTTTTGACAAATTCTATACAACGAGTGGATGTCTGAGGTCAGTTTCTTTCATAATAATTAGTTTTTAGTTTAAAAATTAAATTAAAAAAAAAAAATAAGAGGTTCCCCCCCCCCTCCAAGAAACCATGGTCAAATTGACAGCAACTAGTCTCATCACCAAAAAAGGGCGCATAATATACAAATATCTATGAAAAAAAATCTATCAATTATCTTCGCATTCCAATACCATACTCTGCATGAGTAGGGGTTCACCCCTACTTAAAAAAAAAGATAGTATGAAAAGTCCGTGTTCATACAACCTTAGGAAACTATTCACTTGAATATCATATTCATATTCAGGGCATAAATACTAGGTTAGGTTCAATTTTTTTTAAATATACTGGTACATTGACTACAATACGTTCATAAGTACTTACATGTGTATATGTACATGGCTGACTAAAAGGTCATTTTGCTCATTACTGTACATAAGTATATAAGTAAATATACATATAAATACATACATCTGTATGTACATATATGAGGAATTCAAACATTATCTACTCTACAGTAGTATCGTAAGTTTATCGATTGTATGTAAGGTGTGCGTCACTATAAAGTGTAACACCCATTTTTCTTAATAACTTTTTTCACCTTTAATCAAAATTATTTTTCTTAATCACAATATCTTTGAAAAATGTGTCAGATTTTAAAATGTATCAGTTTATCAAATTTGACTTGTTAGTTAGTTCACAATGGATAATCAAAGACAAGTGCATACAAAAATTATTCAAATAATTCAAAAAAACCATATTGGAGTTATACAAAAGTTGCTAGGGAAGTCCACGTGACCAGGCAATGTGTTTCCAGAGTGGTCAAAAAGTTCAACAAAGACCTAAAAATTGAAAGAAAGCCTGGAACAGGTAAAGCAAAACTGGTAACGAACGACGCGAAAGCCAAAAAGGTTGAAAATCTTTTGCTGGCTCTTCCAAACATTTCTGGTCGCGAAGTGGCCCGGCGCGTGCAATGTTCGGAAAGTTTTGTGTGCCGAGTTAAAGCTAAAGCTGGCCTTAAAACATTTAAAGTCCAAAAAGTTCCGGATAGAAATGCTAAGAAGAATATTGAAGCAAAAAAAAGAGCAAAACTCCTCAAAAAAATTTTTTTTCAAAAGTTCGAATGTTGTGTAATGGATGATGAAACTTACGTTTTTGCAGACTTTGCGCAGCTTCCTGGCCAAGAGGTTTATGTAGCGGATAGTAGAGGCAATGTTTCTGAAGAGTTCCGAACTAAAAAACTATCAAAATTTCCCAAAAAGTTCCTAGTTTGGCAGGCTATTTGTAGCTGCGGCAACAGAAGTGCATCGTTTGTTACATTGGGATCAATAAACTCAGATATTTATATCAAAGAGTGTCTTCAAAAGAGGTTGCTCCCATTTCTAAGACAGCACAACATATCAACATTCTTCTGGCCAGATTTGGTAACATGTCGCTACAGTAAAAGCGCAATAGACTGGTATAATAAAAATAATGTTATTTTTGTTCCAAAAAACTGCCCAGAGCTGCGGCCTATTGAAAGATATTCGGCTCTGGTCAAAAGAGAACTAAAGAAGAGTACATCTGTTCCCAAAACCATTACTAGTTTTCGATATAAATGGACAGCTGGTACCAAAAAGATCACCGAAAACACTATAACATTGCTTATGGATGGCATAATGAATAAAATAAAAAATTTTATAAAATTAAATTAATTTTTAAATAAAATAATACAGAATATAAATCTGTAATAAAAATGCAAAATAAAACTGTTTTATTTTTAACTCTAGCTTACTCCAGTCAGTTTTTATTTGACTTTTGATGTGTTACAGTTTATAGTGACGCACACCTTATATTAACATTTGATTTCTATTACCAGCATCAATTAATTTCATAAGTTTATTATATATTATGAGTACAAAAGAAGAAAAAAAAAACTTTATTTACGAAAAACACAAAAAATAATTGATAAAAATTACAAAACTTTTTGGCGCCAAACAAAATTATTTCTAAAGAAAAATTTCCTTTTTTTTCATATATTTGACTTTCCCTGGTAACAATTCAATGTTTTCAAAAATAGAATTAAATGATAATGAGCACTTAATGGTGTTTTATATGTAATTTTATATCCATTCAATATTCACCTGTGATAATAAGGAGGTGATGTTTACTTAATGGAACAGTAAATCTACAAGAAAATAAATTTCATGTGTTTGACTTTCAAAAAAAAGAGCAGTAATTATGGTCATGCGTTTACTTTTTGTAAAATATTTGCTTTGTCTTGAAATTAATTGATCTGAAGTATAATGTATTATGTTGTCATAGAAATTAAGGTACACAAGGTTGTCGGTCTCTTTTTTTTAAGCACAACAATCCACCTACATTGGTAAATCCAAGTAGTACAACTCAAAAGAAACTTTTACTTATACTTTGCATAATACATGCAAGTACACAAATAATGTTTTCAATACAACATTCAATGATATGCATTAGACTAATATATACATACATTCAGATTTGGGAAGTGGTGTAGTGTAGTGGTTAGAGCATTCGCTTAGAATACCAAGCAGCCCAGGTTCGAGTCCCAGTACTGGAGAAATTAAGAGCAAAATTTGTGCGTCATTCAAAGTTTTAATTAAAAAAAAATATATATAAGAAGCTCCTCCGACCTCTAAGAAGTGTCCATCCTTAAGAAATCCTCCCCCTGACCGTCCACCTTATTCAAATCAGGGGAAAGCGCCACCTACTGGGAAGTAGTAATAGACAGAACTAAGTACATACATACATACATACATAATTGGCCATTACAACCCTGTGTCGGGGTTACGGCCTAGCTTTTCGCAGCGCTCATGTTTTGTGTGTTAATTTTTATCCATGAATACCGGGACCTACAGTTTAAAGTCGACTCCGAACGATAGATTTAAGAAGCTTTTTCATGGCAACAGAACTAAGTAAGGATTAAAATCCTACCATTCACTTAAGATACTCACCACTTTACAGCAGGCAAACAATTTAACATCAACAGAAGCGGCAATTGCATTTCAAGGGTGCAGATATAACGCTGGCCTTTGAGCGATCAACTGACAACAACTTGTTCTATTGACATAAGCGCGTTTATAATGGAACTATTTCTTCAAATATCCCAATACAATGCATAGCATGAGCAGGGGGGTAAGCCCTTGAGTGTTGGTCTTACCAAAAATTCTTTTCAAGTTTTCTGCAAATTACAGAACAGCAATAATTTAAAGTTTAATTTGTCAATTGTGGGCATCGTAATATTAAATATGTGAGGTGGTGAAGAAACAGCAATAATTGTTCTTTCTAAATGTGGCCACGTTTGTTTAATTTCTGTAATTAAGGGCTGCAATATATTCTAGTTAAGCATGCACTTGTCTCAAAAAAGCAGATGACTTGACCCTTTGCCTTCTTTCAATAAAATTTGTATATACCAGTCTACTCTTGTTGTTGTTCTTTGATTTTGAACGCAAAGACTTGTCTTATTTGCGATAAAACATCGCCAAACACTTTATTTAACCAGCTTTCTTTTCAACACTGTTTCTTGTTCTATTTTGAGCAACTGCGACATCATGCAACACACACCTCCAGCCGACGTTCATGCAATACCATTTTGTAAATATTCTCTTACAGTTGTTGTCGTTAAAACTCATGTGGTTGAACTCATGTTGTGTTCGTCTTGCCAACCGTGTGGCCACGTTTAAAGGAGGAGCAGACCCCTCAGTTTTAATATTGCTTGAACTAAGACCTTTTAAATTAAAGTATTGTATATGACATATTAACAAATTCAAATGTGTTTGAGACAAAAATTGCGTATATGTTTACGTTTTATTAATTTTCAAGAGAGCTAAATTTGTTTGTCAGACACTGAGAAGTTGTGATAATAAGCAACATAAACTTATTAATGTTTATATTTCATTTAACTACATTTCAATTCATTTATAGCATTTACAAACAATTTATTTTATGAATTGTTTTAATAAATTAGTTTAAATTTTAAAATTAAAGGTTTTTAAAACGAAAATTTTTACTAATTTCATTCAAGTTGTGAAAAACAACACAAATGAAGAAACCAATCTTATCTCTCAGTGTATTTTTGTGTGACTCTCTATGTGAAGACCACTGCTTTAGAGCTTTATCGTTATGAAACTGAGCCTTTCCAACATTAATTTATAATTTTCTCTTTCTTTTAGACTGGTGGAAATGAAGATCCGAATGAAGTTCTCTTGGACTCGGAAATGGAAAAAGTTTTCGCTGCTCCAAGTTCGTTAAAAGAAAAATTTGATGTGAACACATTTCAAGATACGGTACATCCCCTTGGTGCTTATAAAAGTAAAAATGGTAAGAATCTCTAAAAGAAACATATTTTATTTAAAGAGAAATCACACGAATTAAAATTATTTTTTAGCACATCGTACAAAGAACGTAAACAGTGATTTAAATATCGAAGAAGATTCAGAATATGAACACAATAATGATGCAACCAATGCACAAAATTATGATGATATACCAGAGGATTTTCCTTTAGTTTCTGAGCGTGCCGGTCATGGTGATCATTCTGTAAGTATTTTTATAACAAACGAATCTTTTGCAATTAAATAATTTAATTGTTAAACAATAATAAGAACGCTTTTTAACATTTTATTTTGATTTTATACGAGTAATTAAAAAAATTTGTATTTGTATAGGATAATTCGGCTGATGAAAAACACGTACAATTTGGTAAGAAGAAGGCAACTGTTGTTACACCCCCTAGTTTAAGCTATGATGAACAACCCAGCGATAATATACACGAACGTAAAAGAAGAAAAAGGTAAAATTACCCTAAAAATAAAATATAAATACAAAGAAAATAAAAGCCGGTCAAGAAAATTAAGCAAACTTGGTTAACAAAACTTTCTTTTATCTTTTTTTTCTAAATCTTTTCCATTTTTTTTTGTTTTAACACCCTTTTGTTATTTATTTTTTTCATTTGATAACAAAAACACATATTTAGCCGCCATCAGTATTATAGACAACGTAAATTTTCCCATCAAGACAGCGTGGAAGCCAAAAAAGTTACTGAGGAAAACGGCGATGCCGGCAATCGCAAAATATCAGCACCGGAAGATGCCACTTTGGAGGTAAGAGACGTGTTTTTTTATTTTAATTTTATTTGTGTGTCTCTGTTTCCTTAATTATTTAGATATATAAAAGCATTATTTGTTTGTTTGTTTGTAAATATTTGTTGAAATTGTTCCCTCATGTTTTTTTTTCTTTTAATTAAAATCATATTAAAGGCACTTCCGAAGGCCTCCCAGGTTAATAAATTTAATAAATAATTTTAGCAAATTTAAAAGGACATTTTTTTAGCTAATTTGTTTTTTTATATTTAATTGTTTTCTTTAGGAAGCGGATCTTAATGAATTGAGATCACATCGTTCTGATGATCCACGTGCCTTGAGGAGGCATAAAATTCATCATTCATCAATTAAATTGAGAGAATTACCACAAATAAGTGTAGCTGGTTTGCAGCAGCCAAAAAAGATATTCGATCATAGTCCACATGAGGTAAGTGACAACAGCCATTACTATCGACAGATGCTTCAGTATTTGCATTTCCATAAGACATGTATTGCATTACTCATCAGAAAGGCGTCATACATATTTGTTTAGATGGGTGATATGTTTTTTTTTTTAAATATGGTGTTGGCATTGGAGCTGCATAAGTTTAAATGTAAATTTCGCGGTTTTCGACATCAATTACACAAAAATTGAAGCAGAAACTGTCTAGAACAGTATAGCTCAAAACGATATGGTGATATCATGGCTGTGTTTCAATTGAAGACAGTGTAGAGGATATCGGTATATCAATTAGACGCCACGACATGCAACTGGGCATCATTTGGTGATTTTAGTTAAAAGCAAGCGTAAGAAGTGTATTACTTAAGCTTAAACTCTCCTGAATTGCGACCTCGAAGAAGACTACTTTCAATTGGAAAAACCCCCATTTCCAATGCAAAGAATACGTAAATAACAAGAATTACGGCTTCTATGGCACACGAAAAGTCAACGCATCTTGAGGGTTGTTATCACCCTTATAACACTAAATTTTTTTTCATTGAATTGCTATAGAATTGGAAGACAGAAACAATAAATACCAGAACGAGTGTAATATAGAAAATGTAAACATATCGTCGTGCGGGAGTTTATGTGCTCTATCCGCCTTTTCATATTTTTTATATATCTCGATTTAATGTTGCCACTTTAAGTTTTCGACCCCAATTTTTTCAAGTCTGCAATCCGTTTTCGGATATCTTGCCCAGTTACGGAGATAAATGGCTGAAAATGGATTGCAGATTTTAACAATTTTGGTTTTAAAAACCTAAAGTGGCATTATTAGCTCGAGATATATAAAATGGCGGATAGAGTACATAAACTCCCGCACGACGATATACTTATACTATTTTTTTGTGTTCACTTTTTTTTTCCAATATTCCCACTTTTTATTTTGAAAAAAAAACGCTACCGTGATACCAAAAATACCGAATAACCCTACATAGTTAGCATCACTATAGTGTTTTAGGTTCTAAGTGTCAATTTTAATGTAAAATATTTGAAATTATTTTTGAAATTTTATATTTATATTTGAACTGTTCGTCAAATCTAAGTATATCATTACCAAAAAAATTTAGTGTCATAAAGGCTTATATATTTCCCTACGAAGCAAACAACTTAGCAATTCGTAAAAATTTACGAATTTTCGGAAAATTTTTGTTTTTTTTATTATTGTTTTTTGGAATTTTCAATATGCCAGTCTCGCTTACATCCGCACATTATTTTATTAATTTTTTTTTAACTCGGCGGACCAGAGTTATGTTAAACAACTTGTTAACGAATCTTATTCCAATATGAAAAAAGAACAGCATATACTGCAATAATTCACAATTGAAATTCCAATTACCGCATTTCCGGGTGGTTTTGTCTACCGTTGTGGTACTTTGCACTGACCCGATTTACACCACAAAAAAAAAAATTGCAAAAAAACTAAAGTTTTTACTTTATTTAAACACTTTGCAGTCAAATAACATCGCGCGACGATTAAATAATAAAACAAACGCAAACATATACTTTTTAAAGGCTTTTACTAACAATATATGAATAGTCAGCTGATAAGTTGACAGCTCCTTGTAGACAAACAGCTTTAATTTTAAAATATTAATTTCAAAACAAATTTTGAAAAAATAGTTAGTATATTTGTGTATACGATTATATTTGTGACGCCTTAAATGATTCTAAATTACTTGCCTAGTGAGTACAAGTACTTTCCAATTAGGCAAATATTTGATGCAAATAGTGTAAACAGTAGTTTATTTGACACTATTGCATAGCAATTTCTTAAGTAAGCCCAAAAATAAAAGATATATTCTAAATATACAGATATATATTAAAATTAATTTTAATTAAAATATTTGTAGTATCAATTACAATTTTAATTGATTTCGCACCAACACCCGAATTTATCAAATCAATTAAAAGAAAAAAATTTGAAAATCAAATGAAAAGTTTAATTGACAAAAACTTTAAAAATGTTATAGTTTCAGTTAATTGAAAACAATATAAAAATTTGTTAAAATTGTATTGAAAACATTAATGCAAGTATTCATTAAAAATATTTTAGGTTTATTGAGGGTATATTTGACAAGTATTGCATAGAAATTTGTCAAATAAACCCTCAATAAACCTAAAATATTTTTAATGAATACGGTCATAAATATGTAATGAAAACTTGGTTTCTAGATTTCTGACAATTTTCTTTTATCCATCACGCTTTCAACAGAGTTTATTAATCAATTTAACGCATAATTGAATGAATGAAAACAATTAATTGATATTAAAATTAAAATCAATTAAATGTTTAATTGAACATCAAATTTGAAGTATATTTTTCTGTCTAAATTACTGGCTACTATTTTGGCGTCAAATATTTGCTAAAAACATCAATCCTCTGTATATATCCCTAGTATACGAGTATTTGCTGAAAAAATAAAAATTTTGTTAAAAAAAGGATGCTTATTTTAATGTTTACTTTTTATTTAGATTTTTGTGCAACTTGATGAACTTATTGGCTCAGGTGAAGATCGAGAATGGAAAGAAACCGCCCGTTGGATTAAGTATGAAGAAGATGTACAGGAAGGCTCTGATCGTTGGGGTAAACCACATGTTGCCTCATTGTCCTTTCATTCGCTCTTAAATTTACGTCGTTGCTTAGAAACCGGTGTAGTATTGTTGGATTTAAATGAAAAGGATTTACCAGCTGTGGCTTATCGTGTAGTTGAACAGGTATATTAATTTAAAAAAAATATTAAAAAGAATAATAAAAGAATTAAACCATTGTTTCATTGATTGATTGTAATTATGTGGAAATAAAATATTTTTTGCTTCTATTTTTCTTTTATGCTTTCTTACCAAAACTATGCAGATGGTCATTGATGATTTAATTAATACCGATGATAAACCATCTGTATTACGTTCCCTGCTGTTACGTCATCGTCATGTTAATGAACATCAAAGTGGTTTTCCATTTACAAAACGTAAATACAACAGTTATACCAGTTTACAGGTAATTAATTCCTCTTTTCTTTTCAAATTTTTATTTTTTAACTCTGATCATAAACAATTGTTAACTCAGCATATTACCATTCATTAGCTTTTTATTTTTTGTATTTTTGTACGTATTTGTTGTCAACAAACTTCGCTAAGTACTGGTGTACAAGCATTATTATTTTTTGTATGATTATAATGATGATACATAATAAGGATGTATGTATCTTCTGATGTATATGTATAGTACGAGTATGTTGGCATAACTAACAAATTCCTTATGGATTTATTACTCTGTATTGCTATACACTTTTGTTTGAATTTAAAAGTATTACAACGATTCAAAGTTAATATATAAGAAGTTTGTTCAAAAACTTGGTTGACTTTTGTTTAGTTTATACATGTTTATAGAACACTATTTTGGCTTATTTTTCAGAAGTTTTTTATACATTACATACCATGCATAAATGAAAAGGCTGTGAATAAAAAATATATATATATATATTGAAATACATGCTTAGACTCACACAGATTTTAAAATTTTCTATTTCAACGGATGGAGTAGTATAGTGGTTAGAACGCTCTCATATAACTCAAGGCCGTCTAGGTTTAAAACCCTGCACAGGAGAAGAATGACGACCAAAAATTTGCGATGGTTCGAGATTTTAATTGAAAAAAAAAGTAAGAGGTTCCCGCCCTCTCTAAAAAGTCCATCCGTAAGAAGCCGTTCTCTGACTTTCTACCCTATCCAACTTTAGATTGGATAATCAGGAGAAAGCGCCACCTATTGGCAAGTAATACATGACGAAACTAAGCAAGGATTCTTTCTTAGAAACTTAGCAAGGATCTTCACCACTTTACAATACATAATTAATGTCGACGATGCGACTGTTGATATTGATGATTTCAAGCGTAAAGATATAACACTGGCCTTTAAGTGATCAACTGACAGCAACTTGCTTCAATGATATAGGAGACGCTTAATAAAATGAAACAAACAAAAATTTATCTATCACTCTTTCATTCCAACACAATGTACGGCATAAGTAGGGATCTACTCCCCTGTGTATTGGTGTTAGTAAAAAAAAAAATATCTAAAGTAGTGCAGAGAAAATTGGCCCAGGCACCATTACTGCTCTGAAGCAGAGAATTTTGTTAACGCTTATGCGATAAAATTTTAATTAAAAAGTTAATTGATATCGTTTAATTCTCCCAATTAATTTTATTAATTGAGACACATAAATGAGTATACGTATGTTTGAGTGGATGTTTTCTTGATTTGCTTAATACAATTATGATGTTAGTTGAAAATAAAAACTAGAAATTAGTAGTAATTTAACTGTTTTTAAGCGCAAAACTATAGTAAGAAATTTGAATGGTTGTATCAATGTAGTACAAATTTCCTTTTTTCCCTATATTTCAATATAATTTGTTGTCGTCTTTTGAAAACTGCAATAATCGCCTTCGATTGACTTATCATGTTTGCCTACTGATGAAGCATGTTGCTTAACTCCTTTACTCTGTAAGAAAGTACGCCAGAAACTTTAACTAATTTCATGCATCGTTATAAGGAGCGTTTCCTCGAGATCGAACTAGAGTATATTACATGCCCCTCTTGATTACTGTATTTCCAGACTTGACTTCGATAGGCATTGCGGGCTGAGGATTACTGTATGACCGTATGTGGATCGAGGGCATCTACTACAAAATTTTGATATCAAGATCTATACCGATGGTTCCAAGATAGGTCGTGGTGTTATATCGGGTCTTTTCTCTGTCTAAGGAGAAATTAAAATCGCTACTAAATTGCGTTCACTTTAACTCTAACATCTTTCAGGCAGAGATCTCCTCTATTACACAACCCTGCTTGCGCTGCTGTCCTCTAAAGACGTCCAGTCTCGCATTTGTATTTGCGTGGATAGCCAAGCCTCTCTCTTTAGATTTGGATCGTACATTACTACATCTCGGCTAGTGAAGGAGTGCGGAAATGCACTACAACTTTGTGCTTTTTCACTGAGACCACCTGAATTTGGATTTGGGGGGAATGAATGGGAAGATTAATTGGCTCGAGATGGTTCTTTTTTAAAGATATTTCGTTTTGCTCCGGTATCACCTTCACTAGGGTCTTTCATAGGGTGGCGCATGCCAGATGGATGGTAATTGCAGATTGGATTGCTTTTGACATAAGACGTACTAGATCGCTGTTATGTTACAGTAGGAAGAATCGTTTCCACATTTGTATCTGTACTTACTGGACAGAACAGTATAGTATAAGAAGCACTGTCACAGGTGTGGTGATGTGGAGAAAGCATTTGAGCACTTCCTTTACAATTCCCTGGTCCTCCCTAAACGTAGTCATAATGCTCTGAGTTTGGTGTTAAAACAAGATATTTTATTTATCTGCTGTAAATCCGACAGACGTTCTCAATTACTTTAATTTGACAAACTGTAATGAATGTCCCTCACGGCAAGTGCTATAGTATTTTTGAAAACGGCATCGTTTTAGGTTAATTAACGCATGTGTAGAGCGGCGACGTTAACCAACCAACCAACTATTAAGGTCTCTGAAAGTTTCGTGTGTTGATAAGTGCTCAGCCCTTATTGCTCCTATCCATACAGTTCTATGAACCTGCTTTATCCCAAATAATATATACCGAAATCAATTGTACTTTAGTTTTGTACGCCAATAATATCAGACCCCAAAGCGTTGCAACGTCTTCTCTAAGATTGACAGAAGTCTTTAAGCATTTAATTATAATATGGAAATCTTTGATTTAATAATTTTGTGTTTGTTTAATACCAATATTGTGAGAGCATTACTGTTATCCTTTAAAATGAAAAAGTCATATATTTTTTGAACAAACGTCTTGTTTTATTTTCATTTTTATTCAATGCTTTTACTAGCTATCCATCATTAGTCACATACAAATATACATCCATCCATACATCCAAACATACATACAATACGTACTACATACTTCTGTGCAATATTTTTGAGTTGTTTTATCGTTACTCATCTCTGTCATACTGATATTTATAAACTTTTGTAATATTACTCGTGCATAAAAACTTTTTTATTAAATTGGCTTTCAAATTAATTGGCTTTTTTTGTAGTAATTGTTGTGAAACGCAGTGTTTTTTACTTTCATTCTTTATTTTATTATTGGTTTACAAATATTTTGTTTCTTTTTTCTTTTGATAACTAAAGATTTAAAAATTATTTCGATGAATTTTTATTTATTATCACAATCGAAAACACACAATATTTATGATTCAAAACAATATTATTTCGTTCATTAAGTCAGCATTTATGCAAAAGAAAATAAATGTTCAGATTTTAATTTATACATTCCCGAGCAAAAAACAAAAAACTTAAAGCTGTTCTAAAATCAAAGCATATTCATTGAACACTAAAGACTTATACTTATAAGACCTGAATGCATTGTGGAATGAACTCGATTAGCAATTTTACCAGTCATTTTGCCTGAATAAGCAGCAGCGTTCCTTTCTTAGGAGGTTGCATACTATACAGCCACCATTTAACACGAGTTGGTGCCATCAGGTAATGCTCCTGTCTACGTAGCGTCCAAAGGCGGGCGACCTGCAGGGACCATGGGCTACCTGATTCCCGTAGTAGCAGGTTAATTAGTCTTAGTCTGATCTTGGAAGAGACCACCTGGAGAGATCGTCTTCCTACATCAAGTGCCAGGCAACTCAGCGTTAGGTTCATTCCATATATCCTGAAAGCACAAGTGCCTGGTTGAAAGAACACCAGAAAAAAGCCTATTCGTACCCCTTGGGAAATGCTTGATGTACAGTCAAATTTATTCTTTTTTTTCCGGTACATAAGAATTGAACAGTAAAAAATACAACGTTTTTAATACATTATATGCTCTGAAATTAGAACTGATATTTTTTTTGCCTTTAACACTAAAAAACCTCTCTTCATAGATTTTGTTTGAGGAAATTAACTCAAATCGAAAAACTGAATGAGTAACCGATTGAATACTTATTGAGACATGAGCGAAAATTCAAACAGCGGCGATCAAAATAACGTTAAAGTCATACGAGTTACTTCAAATTATCGTGCGGGAGTTTATGTGCTCTTTCCGCCATTTTATATATCTGCAATTCGTTTTCGGATTGGAGGCTTGAACAATTTGTTGTTCACTCTTATTAGTTAAATTTAAAATATATTCAAATAAAATATGTATGTGCACATGTATGCATATATATCCAGGGGAATCCTATGATCTCTAGCCAGTACACATCTTCTTACCTATCTACTTAACATAAGGGGAAAAAACGCCGCTCAGTTTATACACTGCACAATTGCCGCTGGAAAAATATTATTTGGAATGCAAAGTCTGTGGTAAAAGAAAAAATGTTTCATTTCTTTTACAGATGATGCAAAGAAGTGCGAGCTAAGCTTGAACTATGCTCTCGTAACTCAACAAAGTTAGATATTTCATTGCTATTAGATCTTTCCAGCAAAGCAAGTGGTATAAGTTCAATGTAAACTAGAGTAGAAGAAAGAGCACCATACTTTGCCTATTTTTTGTCTAACACCTTAAAAAAAAAAAAAATTGGTAATGCTTTGTTTTCAGTTCTATTATAAATTTCCACAAACATACATACTTATGTAAGTATAAATGCATTTTGCATATACATATGTATGTATTTATGTATGTATGAATGAGCTCATTAAAAAATAAAGTAAAATTAATGCTTCGAAGAGGTCTATTGTCATAACAACGGTACGAAAAATAAGAATCATTTGCCAATTTCACAAGACCTCTGTAGGTAACGTTGTTTTAAAGTATAATAGTATGTGATTGTTGTTGGCAATTTAATGCAAAAAACGAAAACGATACAATCATACAATTGTTTTCCATATGTTTTTAAAATGTTGTATTGGTTGCCATGCTATTAATGTAATGTGAATGGCAATTATTGAAAAGAAGAAAAAAAACAATATATACATACTAGTGTTGATGAAGTGATAGGGTGTATGTGTTGTTCAAAATAGTCCATTAAAATGCAGACATGGATCATGTCATTTAAATTGTTTGGGCAAAGACTGTTCGTTTATTTACGAAGCAGTTTTTATGCAATAATGTTACTTACTTGGCACCTCCAAAAAAAGAACAAAAAAACTATTCCGTTTAGTACTTACTAACATAAACTAGTTTTTAACCTACCAACCGAATGTACTCCATGGAGTACTAACTAAAACGAAATAGTTATAAAATTATCCTATGTGGATACTCCATGGAGTAGTAACATACGTACACTAGTTTTTAGAACACTCTCTTAAGTAGTACAATGCTGGATTACATAGTCCTCGCCTAGGATATTGCAACGTTAACTCGAATAACTTTTTTTCATACATTTCGGTTATGGTTGGACTAGTTTTAGTCTATATACGCGTGTACGGAGTAGCCACATTTACTGCAGGGGAAGATTAATAAAGGCTAGATACGTTTACATATTTTCTGCTTCTTATTTGGTTTTTGATATTTTCAATACCACATACAACGATAGAAAATCTTGTGCATTCGGTTATTACGTATTTTTAAATTTGTATATATAAGTGTATAGGTATAAATATACAGTAATTAGAAAATAAAATGTTTACTTTTATTAAATAGTTCTATAAAATTGTAATTTTTAGCTTCACAGGAGAGAAATACAGTATTCCCCGGATAATTGCCCCACGCTTTATTGCCTTTCACCCTTATTTACCTCAGTTTCTAAATCCCCATATTTTGTCTTACCATTTTTTAATAAAATTTCTACGGTTAATTTACTTTCGCTTAACTGCGTTATTCGACTAATTACCTCAAATATATTTTTCGCAAAGATAAATTTCACTTAACATTCCCTCGTTTAATTACCCAAAATAATTATTTTGTTTTTATAAGCATAAAATGTCCGTTAAATTTACTTTCAAACTACTTTTTTGATACAAACTTACAATTCAAGCCTACCAAGCTTATGTATATTATGTAGTTACTTGCTTTTCACATGTATTAACGGCAGTGTATATATTCTATTAAGCGTATTCGTTTAAATAACTTCCACGCATAATTACCAAAAAATTTTGACATTTTTGCCGAGGCAATTATCCGTGGAATTCTGTACTCACATTTTGCTGGAATTCGTTGACTGGTTACTACCTAAGGCTGTAAATGGCTTCAGAAGCAACATAGTTCTAACTGAACGCCCACCCATGATTTTGGATAATGAGAGTCAACTTCCCAGATATACCCGTTCTATCTTGGCGAGTTCAGATATGGCTGGTCCAGTATCCTCAATTGCTACCGGGAAAAAATTGTTCCCGGTACACATAATCGTTGCCCTACCTTTCACCAAAACTCTCGTGTCACCGAGCATTTGTTCAACTGCCCTAGCAATTCCATCATCTTACGCTCAGTGGATCTCTGGCTACGGCCAACTGAGGTGACCCAATTTCTCCAGTTGCTTACCACCTGACAAAGAGAAATAAATTCTGTGAATAATTTTATTTACTCGTTTATTTTATATTTCCTATAGAGAGGAACTTCCAACGGCTGCAGAGCTGTTACAACAACAACAAAAGTGGCTTTTGAATAATTTCCTAACGATTTTTGCACAAGCAGCGTCCAAATTTAAATTACCGTGTTAAATTTTTTGAAAGAATTTGTTTTATTATTCTCACGGTTGAAGAGAATATACAGAGAATTTGCGAATTCGTGTATTTTTTGTATCGAATCGAATTACTCAAAGTACTCGAAATATATTCAACCAGATGATTAAAAAAAAACAATATACTAAATGCTAGATATACATACACACATACGTACATACATACATAAATGTGATACATTAAGGTATTAGTGGTAAATTGGAGACACAAGGTCAGGTGTGTTGCAAAAGATACACTCGCCCTGCAATATACAACTTCACTCTTTATTAAAGTTTTTTTTTTTGTAAAATTATTTTGGACATACATATGTACTTGCCACATGCATAATTATTTTCATTTAATCATGAAGTCTTTGCCAAACATTTCATAGCATATTTACTTCATCGGCTTTATAAAATACAAACTTATTTGAGCCGCCATTTGTTAATAACAATACTTTTTAAGATTTTCTTCTGATGCTGTAATACAAAATTAACTAAAAAAATATATATATTTTTTTTAATTTATTTTCTTTTTCCACACCACACAATATTTTTTGTTGTTGCAAAATTTGGAAACAATATTATCAACAAATTTAATAATAATGGTATTGCTTCACAAAAATTATGTATTTCCACTTTAAAATTATCACTAAAATATAAAAAAATTAACTAAAGTTGCTCTGGATGGGACATGATCAACAGCAACAACATTTACAACCGCCACAACAGAATCGTCTGCATGCAAATGCACATCCCCGACGCTCTGTTTGTGAAACTCTGAGTGCACCACCAACAGCAATTGTAGTTGAACCAAATGCAACATCACGACGTCATTCAACGTTATCGTATTTGGGTGTAAATGTCTAAAAGCTAACATTTTTTGTTTCTATTACTAAATTTTTGTTTGTAGTTTTAAAAGTTTTCAAAATTAATAGAAAAAAAATGAGAAAAAAAAATGTTTTTTAGATGCTTTACCTGCTTCTTGTCTTTTTTTCCCAACCACCAATCACCTTCTGTCAAAGTCAAATGTCTTTAAAAGCATGCCATTAATTTTTTTTTTTATTTTTCAGTTTGATGTTCAAGTTAATAAAAGGGAACATTTAAAAAACCATAATAAAACTGGCAAAAATTAAAATAAACCTGTAATTGTTATTGAAATTATGAAGAAATTTTTGTTTCTTTAGAATTATGAGTAGGGATGCCAATGGGAAATAATTTTTACAAATAAACGAATTAATGAGAACACAATTTGTTTGTTACCTCACCATATTGTAGTCCCAATATCAAGAACTTGACATACTTATATAGTATATATTCAAGGTGTACTAGAATAAATGCTGGATTTGAATTTAATATAGGGTCCGCCATATAACGTTTTTTTTTCAACTAGTGCTTATTTCGTGAACGGTAACACTTATGTCTGATTTGACAGATACATACTTAGTTTTGTCCATCCGCTGAACGAATCTGGTTGTGTATACGCTTGAACAACGCTGGGAAATATTGCGACATTACTTTGAAAATCATGGTAAGGAGCAATTAGTGGCCTTAACAGTCAACGGCGATCGTTATCGGGCCATGTTGAATGAATTTTTGTTCACAAAAATTGAAGAGGAGGATATTGGCAACATTTCGTTTCAACTGGACGGCGCTACGTGCCACACAGCCGAAGCTACACTCGATATTTTGCGCTCTGTTTTTAAAGATTGTATTATCAGCCGCAGAGCTGATGTCGTTTGGTCACCTCGAAGCTGCGATTTGACACCGTTGAACTATTATTTGTGGGGTGACGTCAAAGATAAGTGTTATGCCGACAAGCCAGAGACAATTTACGCTTTAAAGGACAATATTTGTGAAGCCATTGGTGAAATACAGCTGCACACAATCCATAATGCGCTTAAAAATTGGACCGATCGTGTAGGCTACTGCATGGCCAGCCGAGGCAGTCCTTTCAATGAAATTATCTTCCATTACTAACCGGAAGGATTGTACTTTCAAATAAAAAAGAAATTTGAGAAAATATTCAGTAGCTTTTTTTTATAGCATTTTCAAACAAAAAAAAAAAAAAAATTATTTGGCCGACCCTTTATAAAAGAAGTTTTCTAGTCTTTAGATTTTTATTTTTTCCATTGAATCGTAATCGTACAAATGATACAGCTTTGTACAAAGCACACTTGCTTTGAAATTTTTCATAACCTTTCTGCATAATTGTGGCTCAATTTCGTTAACACATACATTTACATAACTGGCCATTACAACCCTTTTTTCAGGGTAACGGCCTAGGCTTTTACAGCGCTCACATTATGAGCATCACTTTTATCCATCAATACCGGGACCCACAGTTTAACATCAAAATCGAACAATAGACTTGAGAAGCTTGTTTACGTCAATCAGTTACTCTCAAAGCTTTTGCCAGAAGACTGCGAAGAGGTGGTAAGCGAAAGAAATATTTTTTCATATTTTTTTCTTTTAAAATGTCAGAGCTGGGGTTTGAACTCGAAACTCTCGTGTTACTAAGCCAACAAAGTACATTGTAGACTAAGGCGACTACAATTCAATTTCATTGATGCAGCATTGATGTTTAATTTCCTCTTATAATACATGTGTGTTTGTGGAGTTGTTGATACAGACCTTTGATTTGTAATAAATGATGTTAAAAGATATGATCTAGAGGACCAATACGGATCACCGAAACGAGTGAGAGAGATACAAACTGAATTGCTGCATTGGCTGTATGGAATGTTGCATCGTCTTGCTGAAGTCACAAAAAATATGTCATCGACCACTAGGAATTCTAGATGCTTAGCCAGTCTTCTTTTTAAAGAAATATGGTCTAGTAATACCTTCTGTCCAAAATCCCCAACAAGCCACAAAAAATTTGTGGGTGCAATGATTTTTCGTCGATAAAACGTGAGTTCAACGAATAACAAAAAATACAATATTGACGACTAGCAAAGCCATCAAGATTAAAATGAAGCTTAGATTCATTTAAATCGAAAAATCAGCATTAACTTTCTTATGCTTAATAATCAATTCCATGAACTTTCTATGTTTGTTATGGTCATTAGGCTTCAGTGGTTGTGTTAAATGAATTTTTTATGCATGGATACGCAAATCTTCTTCTTCTTTTTTTTCCACAATATTTAAATGATGGTCTTGGGATTTGATCAACACATCAATATTGACGTCTTCAACTGACCAACACATCTGCATTTTTTAATTAATCTTTTCACAGTTGTTGAGGTTAAAATGCTATTTTGACCACAAAATTTGTAAACAGAGGCCGCCACACTTTCATTAGTCTTGGATTAATATTCTATAAGTATAATGAGAACTTGTTGTTGTACAGCATAACGACCGAGTTTTCTAACCTCAAACTCTGAGCTATCAAATTTTCCTTCAGACTTGCCAACAACCCACTTCAAAAATGACAGCAAATTTAAATCCTGCGTTTATTTCGGTACAACTTCTACATATAAAAAAAAACATTTTTTTAGACTATAAATAAGATCCAATTTGCAAGTGATTTATAAGTAGTTTTGATTTAAAAATTTCTACATGATCTTCTGAGTAAGATCCAAAATACTACTTTTTATATAATTTAAAATGGACTTTCTAATCTAGTAAATCGCTGGGTTCTCGAGATCGGAACATCCTAATTGGCATCTCTAAGTACTTATGACATTTTTGTTTTCATTTACTAACACACTACGAGCAGTAAACAATTATTGAATATTAAATTATCGTTTTAATGCTTCATTATTATTGCTTTACTTGCCTTTCTCAAACATTAAAAACTGTCTATAAAAGACGTTTACTGTGTAGTATTATTTACTATTTTACAACAATATGATTTCCTCAGGACTTTAATATAACTTTAATAGATAATATAATTAGTTTTTTTTTTAGAGGATATTAAAACTTATATTTTAGTGTTATATTCTTGTTTGTTTCTTTATGACAGCAGGTATTTTAGGCAAATATTGAATTGATTCGTGCCATACCACTTTAATTTTTATTTATTACCCTCTTCCAACAGAATGAAATATTGATTAATACCCATATTCAGAATAAACCAAAATATATTTAAAATGTATTAAGAAAAATTATAGAAAATTTTAATTAAAAAACATTTTAAATTTATATTATTTGTTATTCGTAAATACGGTTGTAAACCTGTTTATATATATAAAATCTTGTACTTGTAGGTTGTTCGGCTACTTACCGTTTCGAGACTTAACACGGCATTACTGATATTTCAACCACTAAAGGATGGTTGAACCAAAACACATGATGTTATTTGTTACTAAAGAAAAAAATTTTCAGAGAATTATCTGAATACTTATTATTTATCATGGTAGATGGATCTATAGAAATTTTGTGTTCACTAGTTCGGTGGCATAGCTGTAACCTATGGTGAAAGCTTGTAATGTCATTAATATGCCGAATTATACCACCCTTTAGGCCTTGAATTGTTTTTGGCCTATTCAAGTATACTTTTTCTTTTAAGTATCTGCGATGAGAGAAATCCAACGGTGTCAAATCACACAACGCTACGATATGCCTTTGTTTCGTTGGCTGTGTGGCAGAATCTAATTTTTTTTGCACTAGAATTTCTTTGTTATTTTCCGCTAGCGAACACCATTCATGATAACTGCTTGGTCGTTCTTATTTTGGAAGAAGTACGGCCCGATGATGCCTTCACCCCATAAAACGAACAAAACAGTCACTCTTTGTCGATAATACATCGGCTATTTAACATACTTACATACATAATGGGCCATTACAACCCTGTGTCAAGGTTACGGCCTGGCTTTCATCTTGTGTGTGTTAGTTTTTATGCATTCTCTTCTGCTGGTTAACGAATCCATTGAGGTGAATGTGTGCCTCATTGCTGAATACGATTTACTTTCTTAGGTCAGTATTCACTTCTGTCGGTTCATCCCACAACTATTCAATGCATTGACGACATCTAAAATGGTCATTAGCTTTCAGCTTTTGAGTCAATTGAACCTTCTAAGGATATAAGTTAAAATCTTTATTCAAAATTCTTATCAGTGATCGCCGTGAGATATTATATATTGACGGCTCTTTTGTCTCACTATCGCGAACAACAACAATGTTTTTCTCTGACCTAATTGGGCCAGCATGCATAGGTGTTTCCACAATTCCTACATAACTGTTTTAAAGAAATTTTTTCATAATTCTCCCAATAGTGAACACATTTCGTCAACTATGCTGGCAAAAAAGTGCATGAATTGCTTCCACAATCTTAACTCCTTGCCCATCATGGTTGAATATGTTAAATTATCATGCAGGGGTTTATGTGCTCTATCCGCCATTTTATATATCTCGAGTTATGATGCCAATTTAGGTTTTTGACACCAAAATTCTTAAAATCTGTAATCCCTTTTCGGCTATCCGAAACTGGACGAGATATCTGAAAACGGGTTGCAGACTTGAAAAATTTGAGGTCAAAAACCTAAGGTGGCATCATTAACTCGTGATATATAAAAAATATGAAATAAAAAACTTGACTTTAAGGTGTAAGTTACAAATAACCTCGTGCATTATGCTTGGACCACCCTTTAAAAGCAATAACTTTATTTCATTTGTTTTTGTAAAAAAAGTTTTATTTTTTTGCCGAATTGGTGGCGCATATAATGGCTGTTTGGCTTTAAAAGACACAGTTCGAGTTGCTTCCCTGTACATGTGCTACAGCTTTACGAATGAGCACAGTATGGTGTCTCGCGGAATATCAGTAAGAGAAAATATGTATAATCCGAAAAGGTCTCAGAAAAACGACAAGGTGCACGATAAGTTTGACGGATAAAATCATTATTATTTTCAAGCGTTGACCCTTATGTAAGTCTAACTAAGAAATAATGGAATGTCAAGCCAAAAGGCAACTACCGCGCCGTTAAATCGGATTATCATGTAAAGCAGTGTTGCCAACTCAAAGTTAAGAGATTTATAAAGAACAACCGCTATTTCAATATTTGTTTGATATTTCTTTTACTGCAGTCGTTAAATATTTTTATGGTTTATACGAGTACTATATACATATGTATATGGTATTTCAAAAATATGGGTATAGAAAAATTTGAAATTCAGTTGTCTTTTTTATGTATAAGGTTGACAGAAAGACTACAAATCTACGTACATACCTATGTTTTTGGTGCTTAAGGTAGGATTTTATTTATGTAAGTTTGAATGTTCAAACTTTTATTATTTTTTTTTTTTACATTTAGAGAGATTTTCTATGGCTGAAAATGTGTACCTTATTTGTAATCTTTTGTTTGAGTTTTTTTTTTCCATCAATGCCAAGATCACTTAACCTTCGCAACACAATTAAGTATTGAGTAGAAAAAACAAAAATTATTGTTAAAAATGTTAATGCTTTTGTTTAATATTTTCCATTTTGTACTTTTTGTTTTTATATATATCCTATTGACCTGTTGACCTTACAAAAAAAAAGACAATGAATGCATAAAAAAATATTTTTTAATAAAAGAAAATTGCACGCTTGTCTAGTTATGATAAATGATAATTATTTTTGTTTTTTGCTTTTTGATTATAGAAAAATATTTTTTGCATGTTTTTCTTTTTTCCCCTGCTTATAAACGTACATACTTAGAAATTGTAAACGGTTTTCTTTTGTTAAAGCCTAACTGTCTGACATTGTTCGGCATGTTAAATTGAGTTGTTTATTTAAGATTTAGAAAAGTTAGAAAGTTGCTGTAAATATTTTTATAATTAATCAACTCTCTTATCTCTCTCTTTCCCTCTCTCTCTGTATCATTGAATTTAGAATCTTTCGGGTGATGATAAAAATAAAATTAAAATAATGCCTGCCTTGGAAATTGGTGGTAGCAAGAAGAGCAACGATATTAAAATAGACATGAAAGATGATTTGTACTCATCATCTCAAGAGGATCTAAAGAAATTACAAAATGATACCATTTTAAAGAGAATACCACAGGGTGCTGAGGCTACAACAGTTTTGGTAAGTGAAAAATAGCAAAAACACAACACACCGTGTGGGTTTTAATTTAAAACAATTTTTTTTTTTTTTTTTGGAACCTTTTAAGGTGGGTGCTGTCGATTTCTTAGATCAACCGACCATAGCATTTGTACGTTTAGCTGAGGGTATACCAATGCCGAGTTTAACTGAAGTTCCCATACCAGTACGTTTTATGTTTATACTTTTGGGTCCGACCACATTGGATTTGGATTATCATGAAGTGGGTCGTTCCATTGCCACTCTAATGGCTAATGAATCTTTTCATGCCATAGCCTATAAGGCAGATGATCGTAAAGATTTACTTTCAGCAATTAATGAATTTTTAGACGATTCTATTGTTTTGCCACCGGGTAATTGGGATCGTCATGATTTGCTGCCTTTTGAGGAGTTGAAGGCCAAAAAAGACTGGATTCGTTTTCGTAAAAATAAGGCTTTACAAGTTAAAAAAGAAATGAAAGATAAGGCCAACATGCAAAAGGAGGTTTTTAAAGCTGCCATAGAAAAGAAACAGGAAGCCGGTGATGGCGACGGGGATGGTGATGGTGATAAGAAAAAACCCAGTCCTTTAGAGAAGACACATCGTCTTTGGGGTGGTTTACGTAATGATCTCAAGCGTCGTTTGCCCATGTACAAAAGTGATATATTGGATGGTTTAAATACGGAAACCTTAGCAGCCACCATTTTTATGTATTTTGCTTGCCTTTCGACCGCCATTACATTTGGTGGCTTAGCTTCGGATAAGACACATAATCTTATTGGTATATCGGAAACATTACTGAGTGCCTCTATTGTGGGAGTTATATTTCACAGTTTAGCTGGCCAGCCTTTGGTGATTATTGGCACAACGGGTCCACTGCTTTTATTCGATGAAGCTTTGAATAATTTTTGTAAAGAGAACAACGTCAACTTCTTAACAATCCGAGCCTATATTGGTATTTGGCTGGCTGTAATATCAATATTAGTGTCCGCCTTTGAAGGCAGTGTCTATGTACGCCTGCTTACCCGTTTTACACAAGAGATATTCTCTGCACTTATTACTTTAATTTATATTGTAGAAACTCTTATGAAATTAGTATCTGTCTATAAAAAGCATCCCTTATTAGCTGATTACAATCTACCACCCCCCAGTTTAGGCCTTTTTAATACAACTCTAGACTTTGAAAACACCACCTCGACAGAAGTCAGTGTGAATGGTACATCATCAACGAATGCTACTGCTGTAAATATAGAATATATTTCAAATGAAAAACTTAATATGCCAAATACAGCTTTATTTTGCACTATACTTACATTGGGTACATTTACTGTGGCCTATTACTTAAAACTATTCCGTAATTCCCATTTCTTGGGACGTAATGCTAGACGTGCTTTGGGTGATTTCGGTGTACCCATTGCCATTACAATATTTGTAATGGTTGATTATTTCATACCAGCTGTGTACACGGAAAAATTAAGTGTACCAGAAGGTTTATCACCCAGTGATCCTACCACGCGTGGTTGGCTAGTTAGTTTGGGTCCAATAGACACTTGGGTACCATTTATGGCCGGCATTCCAGCAATATTGGTGTACATTTTAATATTTATGGAATCGCATATATCGGAATTGATTGTTGATAAGCCAGAACGTGGTCTTAAAAAAGGTTCCGGCTTACATTTTGATATTGTTTTACTGTGCTGTCTTAACACTTTCTGTGGATTCTTTGGTATGCCATGGCATTGTGCGGCCACGGTACGATCGGTGGCACATGTATCCGCACTGACAATTATGTCAAGGTAAGTAAATGATAATTTAAAATAAAAATTAAAATAAAAATATAAGGAAAATTAGCAGAGAAATAAAGTCAAGAAGTAATAAAGCATCGGGACTATTAATAAATTATAAATAGATGTAAATAAAATCGGTTACCTTCGGGTTCATCAAACCCGCCTGTTAAACAGAGGGTTAAATAATCTTATGTTTTTTAATCTTGCTTTTACTTGATTCTTAATTTTTTGTTGTTGTTTATCTCTATTAATGTAGAACTCATGCCCCTGGTGAATCTCCACGTATAATTGATGTTAAGGAACAACGAATTTCTGGTTTTTTCGTTTCATTAATGATTGGTCTTTCAGTAACAATGGCACCATTATTGCGACTTATACCCATGGCTGTATTATTTGGTGTATTCCTTTATATGGGTATTGCATCAATGAGTGGTGTACAGTTTTTCGAAAGGTAAATCAGTGTAAATATAAATGCAATATGTATGGATATAAAAATTCCGTGAATAAAATGTATTCGCTTAAATGGTACTTAATTTTTAAATTCTGTATTGAATATTTATACATCTTTTTTCTTTTTTATTATTATTTTATTAAATATTTTATTTAAATCTCTTGTATAGTACGAGTAGTTTTACGAATTTCTCTTTTTTTACTCTGTTCTTTATTTATCTTTTTTCTTTGTATAGAATACGTTTGTTCTTTATGCCAGTAAAGCATTATCCACCCACACCGTATGTGAAGAGAGTTCCCACATGGAAAATGCATTTGTTTACCTTCATACAGGTTTTATGTTTGGCATTACTATGGGCTGTGAAATCATCGAAAATCTCTTTGGCTTTTCCATTCTTTTTAATTATGATGGTACCCATAAGACAACGTTTGGCAGCTTTATATAAACCCCAAGAAATGCAAGCGGTAAGTAATTTTAAAATTTTTATTCTTTTTTTTTCACATTTAGCCTTGTAAAGGCTTACTTGCTTACTTACCGAAAAGCAAAAATAAAGCAGACTTACCGCATACTTTACATACGAGTATGTTTTAATTTTTTAGTACGGCAGTAAATTATTAAAATGGTTGTATGTATTAGTACGATGTAACTGGTTTAGAATTAATAGGAGTATTAGCTAAATATCGCTTCTTAAAACTTGAAAAAGCAATGGGGAGCATACCTATGAATGCTATTTTACGTTTGTGGAATGAATAGGTTTTACATAGACAATAACAAAGAACAAGAAATCCACTTCTTAAACGATTATTTAATTTATAATTTTTATTGAAATAAATAAAAGTGTTTGAAGCCATTATGTGTAGAATACAACATCGTTAAAGTGTCCGGCACGGCTTCACTTTCAATTTTCAATGATTTTACTCATAAATCTTCACTGTAAATGATTTTTGATGAAAGGTAAGGCCAGTTCAGTTCTTTTTGCATATATTAGATCTCATGTTTATTGCTATTGTCCCAAATTCGGAATTTTTTTTTTTCAATTTTGCTGACTCAGAAATAGGCCCTATTGCTGAAGATGATTATCGATAACCCATTTGTGTTTCTGTGAGTAATTATTGTGTATAAAATATTTATTGTTACGGGCCTAGCCACCATTAACGGCTTGATAACAAAATGATGGCCGTTACCAACAGTTTGTTAAAGCTCAGAAAAACCCAAAAAAAAAATATTTCATGCTTTTGGAAAATTAAAGGTAACTTAACTGCTGATGTATTATCCTGCTATGGAGACGTACCGAGAAGCTGGAAATAAGCTCTTACCATAATTGAAAGGATATTTTAATTACTTCACGCGAAACTAAATAAACTGCTTAAAGTTATTCCTTACGTAGAACCAGTTCGAAATAAATATTTTGTATTACTTCCTGGTTCGCCGTAGTCTAGTATGTAGTGTGTTGGTGTGCTAAGACGAGAGCTACGGGTTCAATACCCAGCTCTGACATCTTAAAAGACAGAAATATGAAGAAATATTTCCTTCGGGGACCACCTTTTAGCAATTTCTATCAGAAGCTCTGCTAGTAACTCATTACCATGAGCAAACTTCTCAAGTTTGTTCTTCGGATTCGACGTTAAACTGTATTTCCCATTACTCATCGATAAATATTGGTGCACATAATATCGGTGCTGGAAGAAGCTAGGCTGTAACTCTATAAAGAATTTGTAATGGCCACTTATGTATTCATGTATTATTTCCTTTACGTGGAAGCAGGTGGTAATGCATTTGCCAACTCGCCATATAAACATTATTCCTTCCATAATATACTTTTTAAGGGGGTTTTTAGCTTCTCTGGCTAGCAAAACTACTTAATAGCAAACCCCAATTTTATTGCGTATAAATACACATTCGCCCCTATCGTGTTTGGCGTAGTTGTTGTCGTATTTCGACATTTTTATCCTAGATTAAAGAAATCAAGAAAAAATTTTTATCAAACTTTAACAAAAATGTCGAAATACGACAATATTAAGCCAAACACTATGAGAGTGATTTATTTATATATTTCTGTATAATAATTAAATTGAAATTTGTATAATTATTTTTTTTATATAATTACATATCGTCGTGCGGGAGTTTATGTGCTCCATCCGCCATTTGATATTTTTTATTTTTTTCTCGATTTAATGATACCACTTTAGGTTTTCGGCCCAAAATTTTTCATTTTGCAATCCGTTTTCGGATATCTCGTCCAGTTTTGGAAAAATTGCCGAAAACGGACTGCAGATTTTAAAAATTTTGACCTCAAAAATCTAAAATGGCATCATTAACTCGAGATATATAAAATGGCAGATAGAGCACATAAACTCCTGCACGACGCTATGGCAACATTTTTCACTTTCGCCTAAATTTTAATTTTCCATTCTCCAGATAGACAATCGCAAAATAATTTTTCATAAATTGAATATGAAAATGACGAATTTTAGTTTTCCAGCAATTCAGAATTGACTTGACTTGACCCTCTGTTTAGCACTCACAATTTTTTTATGTAGAATAGAATAGCAATACTTTCATCAATTATAGTGTTTATTTTAATATTTTTTTTTATTTTTTCTTTCATTATTTTTTCAGCTGGATGGCAGTGAAGCCAAGGCAGATGAAGATGAACCCGATTTTTACGAAGAGGCAACCATTCCTGCATAATATAATTAAAAAAAAAAACAAAAGTAACACTATCTATAGTATATAATAAGTTATTGCACAAATTCTAATAAATATTTATAGAGATAAAAATTACGATATAATGCTATTTGTTTGATTGTTAATATATTCTAAATAGAGTCTACTTAATGTTAAAAAAATATATATACACACATACATACATAAATATATATATATTTTTTAAGTACTTAAACATTTTCTTAGTTACAAAATAATATACAATAATGTAATGTAATTGAAAATATTTTAAATTAAAAAAAAAAAAAAAAAATTGTAAACATAATAGCATACCTTTGCTATTATTTGGGGTATTCACAAATTGTGGTATTATGTCATATTGTCATAAGCTTGTTACTTTTTCTTTAAGTACAAATTTTTGTTTACTTTTAAAAAGATTAATCTTTATGACAATAAGACATAATAGCACACTTTGTTGATACACCAGTTGTTCCAAAAGAAAAAATCTAAAAAAAAAATAAAAATTATTTTCTTAAATAAATAGAGAAAACAAATACTAAAAATCACATATTTTTGTAAAACGAACTAAAGAAAGTATAATTTCAAATTGAAAGAAAATATAAAAATAATGGTGTTTACATACCATAATGCTCGTCTATAATTGATATACAAAACTGTACCATTTATTTGGTTTTTTATAACACTGTACACAAGTAAGTAGTTATGTTTGTATTAATTTTTTGCATAGAAGTATGTTAAAATTGAAAAATATTAAACAAAAGCAATACTTGGGGTATTCACTAGGTGTGCTATTTATTATATCGTCGTGCGATATAATACTATTTTATATATCTCGAGTTAATGATGCCACTTTAGATTTTCGATCACAAATTTTTCAAGGCTGCAATCTGTTATCGAATATCTCGTCCAGTTTTGGAGATAAATAGCCAAAAATGGATTGCAGATTTTAAAAATGTTGGTGTCAAAAACCTTAAGTGGCATTATTAACTCGAGATATATCAAATGGCGGATAGAGCACATAAACTCCTGCACGACGATATCGTATTTTAATAAAGTTGTAACAATTTTATTTTGTAATAGGAAAAATTTTTTCTTGATATAAAGCAGCAGGTTTATGACAATATCATACAATAGCACAACTTGTGAGTACCCCAATTATAAATCCAAGAGTTCAATATAGTAAAGAAAAAGAAAAATTAAATTAAAACAATAGCAAAATAATAAATAAATATTAATACGAGTAGCATATAGAAATATGAAATCATTGTTGTGATTGAGTACTTACTTATCAGGTTGGGAACAATACAAACTCATATTCTTTACATGTAACTCACAAACTCATGTACTTGAAGAGCCAATAATACAAAGAAAAAAATATTAGCAAAGTAAATGACAATTGTAGAAGATTATTTTTTGAATTTGTGTATATGCCAGATTTTAAAAACAACTAAAAAAAACCAAATAAAGCTTTAAATAGCAAAATCATATTTTAATACCAATAAACTTTCAAAAGTAGTGAATGCCATATTATTACAAATGCCAACGTTTACAAATAATTGTTAAAGAAAAGAAAGACAGCCGCCAATCAGTAAGAAATTTTAAATCATAATAATGTTATTGCAAACTAGAATTTACCTTGACTTAGGATGAGCTATGCTGTAATAAAAAGAAAAAAAAAATTCTAGAATCCTTCTAAAATTCCTTAGCTGCTATCCAAGTACCTTAAATTTAAATAATTTTTCTTGAAAATGTTTGTTCATACTTAGGTATTTAGCTAATAGTTACTAATAACAAAAAAAGACTTTAAAAACAATTTTTTCGTTTATTGAAATTTTGAGCAACCAACCAACCACCCACCCTTCCTCAGTGCTTAAATTAAAAAAAAAATTCATTTTAGCAAATAATTTCTTTTAAATTTTATACTTAAACGTAGTTACTAAAGTCTACATATAAAAAAATATATAAGTACATATACTTATATACTTTAAATTTTGTTTTAGTGATATTGAGTGTCAAACACTTTGCAACTTTCGTAATCAATAATATTGTAGTACTTAAAAACATACATACATTATTTATATGTAATAATACCATACGTAATAATAAAAATAATAAAAAATATCTTTAAAAGAAAAACTTATTCTTATATATTTTCTTTTGTTTCTTTTTTCTTTTTTCTAAAGAAGCGTTTAAATAATTAAATATCGTAGTTTAGTAATATTCGATGTAATTCTACACATTATTTTAAAATTTAAATAAACAATAAAGTGTTAATTAATTATTACTGTCATATGAACTTTTAAATAAATTTTATTGAAAATTTCAATTTAATTTGGCATTTTATTTAAAAAAACCAAACAGACTTTCAGATTTTCAGTTCTTACTCTCTTAATAAGTTTACTAAAAAGCAAAATTATACAGAAACTATTTAAGGAGTAAATGTCTGTCGGATTCGTATTAAAATAAATACTCTGTTAGTTAGACATATAAGTACCTTAAATCATCTTTATTCTGTCACAAAATCCCGTCTGCATTATACCACCTAAGGTGTGCGTCACTATAAAGTGTAACACCCATTTTTCTTAATAACTTTTTTCACCTTTAATCAAAATTATTTTTCTTAATAACAATATCTTTCAAAAATGTGTCAGATTTTAAAATGTATCAGTTTGTCAAATTTGACTTGTTAGTTAGTTCACAATGGATAATCAAAGACAAGTGCATACAAAAATTATTCAAATAATTCAAAAAAACCATATTGGAGTTATACAAAAGTTGCTAGGGAAGTCCACGTGACCAGGCAATGTGTTTCCAGAGTGGTCAAAAAGTTCAACAAAGACCTAAAAATTGAAAGAAAGCCTGGAACAGGTAAAGCAAAACTGGTAACGAACGACGCGAAAGCCAAAAAGGTTGAGAAGCTTTTGCTGGCTCTTCCAAACATTTCTGGTCGCGAAGTGGCCCGGCGCGTGCAATGTTCGGAGAGTTTTGTGCGGCGAGTTAAAGCTAAAGCTGGCCTTAAAACATTTAAAGTCCAAAAAGTTCCGGATAGAAATGCTAAGAAGAATATTGAAGCAAAAAAAAAGAGCAAAACTCCTCAAAAAAGAATTTTTTCAAAAGTTCGAATGTTGTGTAATGGATGATGAAACTTACGTTTTTGCAGACTTTGCGCAGCTTCCTGGCCAAAAGTTTTATGTAGCGGATAGTAGAGGCAATGTTTCTGAAGAGTTCCGAACTAAAAAACTATCAAAATTTCCCCAAACGTTCCTAGTTTGGCAGGCTATTTGTAGCTGCGGCAACAGAAGTGCATCGTTTGTTACATTGGGATCAATAAACTCAGATATTTATATCAAAGAGTGATTTCAAAAGAGGTTGCTCCCATTTCTAAAACTGCACAACATATCAACATTCTTCTGGCCAGATTTGGCAATATGTCACTACAGTAAAAGCGCAATAGACCGGTATAATAAAAATAATGTTATTTTTGTTCCAAAAGAGGCTAACCCACCAAACTGCCCAGAGCTGCGGCCTATTGAAAGATATTGGGCTCTGGTCAAAAGAGAACTAAAGAAGAGTACATCTGTTCCCAAAACCATTACTAGTTTTCGATATAAATGGACAGCTGGTACCAAAAAAATCACCGAAAACTCTATAACATTGTTTATGGATGGCATAATGAATAAAATAAAAAATTTTATAAAATTAAATTAATTTTTAAATAAAATAATACAGAATATAAATCTGTAATAAAAATGCAAAATAAAACTGTTTTATTTTTAACTCTAGCTTACTCCAGTCAGTTTTTATTTGACTTTTGATGTGTTACAGTTTATAGTGACGCACACCTTATGTCTCATTAGAGTAAATGTTCGGTTATATAGGCATATAAGTACCTTAAAGCACGTACCTAATTTGTCCCAAAAGCATCTTAATCTGCATTATACTGACTATGTCTCATTCGAGTAAATATTCGGTTATGTAGGCACATCAGTACCATAAAGCACATGGCTATTCTGTCCCAAAAATGTCTTAATCTGTATGATACTGACAATGACTCATTAGAGTAAATGTACCAAAAGCATCTTTATCTGCATTATACTGACTATGTCTCCTTAGAGTAAATGTTCGGTTATGTAGGCACATCAGTACCTTAAAGCACGTCTTTAGTTTTTCCCAAAAGCATCTTAATCTGCATTATACTGACTATGTCTCATTAAAGTAAATGTTCGGTTATGTAGGCATAAAAGTACCTTAAAGCACGTCTCAAATTTGGCCCAAAAGCATCTTAATCTGCATTATACTGAATATGTCCCATTAGAGTGAATGTTCTTTTATGTGGGCATTTAGTACCTTAAATAACGTCTCTAATTTGTCCCAAAACCAGGATACTGACTATGTCTCATTTAAGGTATGTAGGTAGGTTAAATGGTGATCAACTACAATTAGCACAAAATGCAGTTTTGAAACCATTGCTGGACTAAACTGAAATCACTTAAAATAGGAAAAGAACTACAGCCAACCAGAGCACAACAAGGGGGTCTAGGTTCGCATAGTCTCCCTTTCAGAAGTATTTTCGCAACTTTTGCAGTGCGGATTAAGGGCCGACCCAAAATGTAGTATGTCTAATTTAAACTGAATTTGAATTTTGATAATTAGATCTCTAACATGATGGCCATCTCTGGTGACTCGATTCAAAACCAGTTAACTAGATAAAATTATCAGACGACCTCTGAACCGTCTTAACTATATTAGGATATTTTAGGTCTCAGTGTATACACTTTGATGAAACTAATGACAACTTTACAAAAGTAAAACAAAAAAACAACAAAAATATATGAGTGTACTCATACTTTTGGTAATTCTTGCTTTGCTATCTTTTTTATTTAAAATGGTAGTAGGGTTGTTGTGTTATTGCTGTAATTTTTGCTGGTCTTACGTTACTGTAAACACTGGCTTTTAAGGCGCAGGTAATGTTTACTAATCATGTTACGGAATTGATCCGATCTTTGTTCTACTTAGTATATCTATATTTTCGTATTACTAAGTGGAAATCAAATCTCTTTGAAGTGAGAAACTATGGGTATGTTCGTAAATGCAGTAGTTGTGCATCATTGTTGCATCACAATAGTCACACTTTTATAAATGCAAAACTTGGCATTACCGATTCAAGTCTAATCTTGTTTTATTGCAAATAATTGGCATCAGTATAGTTTTTGATGCAATAGTGCGTTGTATTGGCTGTTACGTATAACATTTGTGTAACGAGTGATTTGTGAACTTTCATGGGCTTTCCAAATTGAGATTTTTAATAATAATAGCGTTATTTCATAAAACATTTTATATATATTTGTTTGCAGATTACTCACCTAATGGGCATTTTGTGCAATTATTATGAAGTTTTCGCACATCAGCGACAAAAGAAAACATACATAACTGCCGCTGTATGGCATACATTTACAGAATTTAGGAACGTATCTTGGCTCATTATAATTTGTAACAGTTATATGTCCATCTTATCAGGTTTTCTAGATATAATACTGTATATAACATAGGCGGGTCAATTATTGAACCCATTATCATTTTGTTGTAAGTAAGTTAATGTACAGAATTATTTTAATTAGGATATTTTTTTTCACTTACTCTTTAAAATTGTCATGTTTAATGCAAAAGCTCAATAAAATTTAAACATTAAACCTATAATATAGGCGGATCAATTTTTGGACCCATTGGTTTTAGACTTACTAGATTATTTGGTGAGTGGGTTCAAAAACAAGATAGCTTATATTTTCTCAAATAAGTAGTCAAGTTGCCTTAAGGGCGTTTGCCTCTTATCGTATGACATCTAAACTTGTCAAGTTGGCAAGCGCTTAGAAGACTGATATGCTAAAGTGGCTCTTAGATACGACATACGGCAATAATTAATCCACAAATTTTGCTTAAGTCTGAAGTATAAAAGAACAGACTTCAAATTCGGATTTTCTACAGGTCATAGTTATTGTATGAGACCGCATTTAGCGATCACAGATGAAGATGTTTGTTGAGATTACAGACATCAGAAACAGCGGAACATATATTGTGTGATGTTCTCTATAGAATAGCTCTTATAAATCGCAGTGTATGGCAATATTGCTAGGCCTAAATTGAATTAGTAGTCGCCGTGGTCTAGGGGTTAGTGTGTTGGCTTACTAAGACGATAGCGCCGGGTTCAAATCTCAGCTCTGATATCTTGAAAAAAAGAAATATGAAAAAAATATTTCGTTCGGCGACTACCTCTCAGCAGTCTTCTGATAAAAGCTATGGGAGTAATTGATTGCCATGAAAAAGCTTCTCAAATCGGTCGTTCGGAGTCGACATTAAACTTCAGGTCCCGGTACTCATGGATAAAAGTTGACACACACAATATGAGTGCTGCGAGAAGCTAGGCCGTAACCCTGACACAGGGCTGTAATTTCCAGTTATGTATATCTATGTAAATTGAATCATAGTAATAATACTGCATTACATTGATCTACAAAGAAACCGTTCTAATCTTAACAAAAAGGAATGATCAGGAGAAAAGTGCCACCTATTGGAAAGTAGCAGATAACAGATAAACCTATTTAGCGAAGGCACTCACCACACAATCAATATGTAAAAACGATGAGGCAATTGCTGTTGATCATTCAAGGGTGTAGGTATGACACTGGCCCTTGGATGATCAATTCACAGCAATTTGTCTCATTTCTAAGGTGCTTAATAATAATATACGAAAAAAATTCCAATATAATTCACAGCATCAGTAGGGGTTCACCCCTGGATATTTGTATCAATAAAAAAAAATTATTTATGCAAACAATCAAGTATACTTATCACCTTGGGTTGTATTTTTAACACAGAATATTTTAAAATTTATTTTCGTATTTGGGAACTTTGCTGCCTGCTAATGTTTAATAATATTACAGTGTGCGATATTTTTAATTTAACATTTTATTTAGTTTAGCCATTTTAAAACAAAATATTTGCATGTTTTCAAAAAATTATTTAAAATTAACTGAAAAAACCTCATTACCGACATACAGAAACATTGGCTGTTATTTTAACAGTTCCTACAATTCCAATTTTAACGCATGCCCTTATGAAATAACGGTTTTCTGAGTGCTTTTCTTTGTTGTTTCAACTCATTCTCTCTTTGAGAATTTTTATTTTGCACTCAAGTTTTGTCCCAAAAAGTTTTCTTATTGAGTGCATTATTTAGCCTATATTTTAACCAAAATTTCTTGTTTAATGTGTGTTTTTATATTTTGCGATGCGTTTCTTATATTTCCACATAGCCGAAGGACATTTACTTCGTGCATCATATGATGATGAATAGAGCATACAAAAGCAACTACAACACTAAAGAATAAAAAAAAACAAGAAATAATCAAAAACGATTCGTTAAAAAAAATAAAAGCTTAAACCTAAAGGCATACATTTAATAGAGAGTAGAAATGAATACTTAACGTAATGAAAGGTGAAATACTAAAGTCAGTATAAATCGTGTCGCTTAAATGTCTGGACGTTGAAGCTGTACATTTCGAATATGTAGTTTGAATAACGATTTTAAAGAATTCTTATGTTAAGAAAAGGAATTTTATAAATTACCAAAAAAGGATGAAATTAAAAATAAAATATTTTGATAAAGAATTTAAAATAAAAAGTGAATAAAATTGTCAAATAGAAAATTATAAAAAAGTAAAAAAAAAAAAAAATTAATAAAAATTAAATTCCTCTAAAGAATAGCAAATTCTTCTAAAACCTACTTTAGCACATCGTTTATTGTCGTTCGGTCAGTCGGTCGGATATTTACAAACTCATTTGTTTTATGATTTTTGGTACATACTTATACAATATAATGAAAACTTTACAGTTCGTTTCGTTTGAAGTTTAGTCAGTCGGCCGGGTGTAGTGTTTATTAGTTGAACCTTTCGCTATGTTATAACGGTAAAAATATAAACAAAAGACGGGAATATGTCGCGTTCATTTAAAGAGAATATAAAAACTACGCTAAATAATTAGGTGCACGTAGGCTTCAATAACGTACAGCTAATAAAAGTTGTCTGCAAGTGCAAAAAAGGGCCACAAAAACAAAAAACCTTAAAATTTTCAATTATATGTGAATGATTACAAATTCAAGTATTTGAGTGTAAGTTTTTAAGTTTTCTTCATATTTACTAACAGTTCAGTCATAAGAAGTGTTGCAAAAAACAACAAAATATGTATCAAGCAAGTAGTTTTGCCATCGACTTATTTATAATTAATTGGGTCATTATATTAAAAGTAAACATAAAAAAAAGAAAACTGTTCAGGATAAATAGCTGCATTAGATTTTCGGCTTTACAAATTAAAGCAAAATATTTGCATAAAATAGCAATAAGAAACAACAAACAAAAATTCTACAAATGACTGATTTTTTTTACATTCTTCTGTGCCATTGACTTCTAGAATTGTTGAAGAAAACATTTTGAGGGTTTGTTTTTTTTTTTTTTTCTTCAAACTATCAAGTTTTTTTCTTGTGTTTTCTTAATTTTTTTTTCTCCTTTTTGGCACCATTTGTCAATACCATTACAAAACCGTCTGACCAGAATACAAACTTTGCTAACAATTTAAGTGTATCCTGGCTATTGTCTATTTTCCTTTATGCAGCCTATTGTTATTGTTTTCGGACGCCGCACTGCTTTTATTTCGATGAGTTGATAGTATGGAAACAAAAAAAAAAAAAAAAAAGAATTGAAAACTGATGGGAAGAAATACAACACAATGTGTGACAAACGATTGACAAGTTGCTCTATAGAGTTCATACAATAATATTTTGATTGATGGTTGTCCTTAACACTTACGTGTTTGTTTGTATTCAATTTAAAAATTTATCTTTCTTTACTTCTATCTCTCTCTCTCTGTCTCTCGCTCTCCCTGTCCCAGTCTATCACAATCTCGTGACATGAGGAAATTCACACACACACACACACACAATAACACACAATAATCCACTACCCCAGTGTAAGAAATATTTGGCAGTAAATCTAAGGTATGAGTTCTTAACATTGTTTGAAGGAATTAATTTCTCCTTAAAAGAAGGTTGCAAATGATTTGTTTTTAAATGGCTGCAGTTAAGTTTTTGGCTGCATATACTTTTAAGATTGGAAATGGTATTAAACTACTTTGTGAGGCATCCAAACCACTTTAAAGCATAAAGTTTTACCAACTTTGATAGGCACTATTGAAAAGTAGAAGAAAATAAGCGTGTTATTAGATATTTTATGTGTTAAATAAAATTTGTGTGTCTTAATTGCGCGGTTCTTATAAATAAAAAGCAATTGCATTCAAATGATCGTGTCTTCTTATATGAAAAATATTTCAAAATTTTAGTAGTTTTTATACTTTTTTCATTTTTTTTTAAGACCAATATTTAAAGGTGAACCCCTACTCCTACAATGTATTGTATTGGAATGTTGAATAATATTGATATATGTGACCAGGTTAAGCGCCCTTTATCCATGGGACAAATTGCTGTCAATTTGATCACTCAAAGGCCAGTTTTATACCTTCACCCTTGAATGATAAACAGCAATTGCCCCCATCTGTCGGTGGATGTTGAATATGATTGTTTTCACTAAGTAAGTGGTTCTATAATATATTCCTAGAAGGTGTACTCCTGATCATTCGTTTCTTGGTAGAATAGACTGGAAATGTCAGGGAGTGGTTTCTTGAAGATATACTATTAGGGCCTTGAGTCGTGGTTCAGTGGTTGGAGCGCTCGCACAGAAACTCAAACGATCGAGGTTCAAATAACAGCGAAGGAGAAAATTTAAAAAAAAAAATTTCAGTTTTATGAAAATTATAACTTAAAAATAAGAGGTTCCACACCACCAAGAAGTGCTTTTTATATACAGAAAACGAACGTGTGCAAAATGTTTTCTTACCTAAAAAAGAATAAAATAAACTGTACGACTTTAGTTTTGTGGATTGAAAATTTTTTTAATAAAAAAATAAATCTTAAAAAAATTTTTTTTATTTTTATGTACAGGGTTTTTTTCTAATAAATACTTTTTAATCTCTATTGCGATTCAATATTATAAATTGACGACAATCGCACTGTTTCTTTCACTTAACAACAGAACTGTAAATTTTGCTACTCATTAGCTTTTATTTACGATATTTGAAATATCCAATATCAGCTGTTGTCATAAACTAACCACAAAACTTATAATTTAACCATGAAGAAAAATAAAGTTGTCGATTATTGCAAAAGTGTTCACCGTATAGTTCATTGTATAGTTAAAAGTTACTGAATCACACTATTGCTTTACTGTACTGCAATACTCTATTGGAGACGGTGTTAGGCTGCTAGTGTAAATGGCGTGGATTCGATTTTCACCAGAGAGTGTGGCCTATTATACTACTATACCTTGGCAAAGTGTTTAGAAACTATTCTTGTATACTTAAAGGCTTATATTGTATTGTAATTAAAAAATTGTATTCTTATATAAATATTTTAGTATTTAATTCTTTGACTTTCAGAGCCATTATTACCAGTTACCAATAGAAGAAGGTGGATAAATTACTTTTTATTTATTTTTCTTATTTATTTTATATAAATTCTATATAGCGTGATTAGGCTTTTACCAAATGTTTTTGAATGTTTACAAAAATGGCGATAGGCAAAAAATTAAATGAATTAAGCATCATTACTATTGCAGCCAACAATGCAACAGATTCGCATTCGTATATGCCAGACAGGATCATTAAAATTTTTTAACGCTAACAACTTTCTAAAACATAAGAGATTCCTAGAAATCATTCTTAACACAGTTCAAGTACCGCTTAAGTAGCCGCAAAAGTGTGCTGCATCCCTTGATGTGTGTGCTGAGCTTGCTGCCTGTGCTGTTGCGGTCGGTGCGTGATCGTGACTTGTTTATTGGTAAATTTTTTTAATTCATTGTTTCCTCATATTTTGAATGGTTTGCTTCAAGGGAAAAACAGTTAAAGAGATAGAATTAAATTTTTTTTTTTGCTATTTTGCTCTTAAAGGTGAAGTTATTTTTTTAATTGTATATCTTCAAAACTTTTGTTCTTTATAACAAGAGCTAAAACTTTACCTCAGAGAGTAAATCAATATTCAAAAAGGTTTGCAAGGTATGACATGTTGTCTATTCGCCATTTCTCGGATCAATGATGCCGCTTTAGGTTTTCGACCCCAAATTTTTAAAGCCTGCAATTCGTTAATGGATGTTTCGTCTAGTTTCGGAGATAAATAGATAAAAACGGATTGCAGATTTTAAAAATTCTGGTGTCACAAATGCGGATAGAGCACATAAACTCCTGCACTACGATTTATTAAATTTCACCATTAATTTTGTGAAATAGAGGCTTTCATTCTAATTTAAAAGCTCGAAATGTATTTATCAGTTTAAATTATGTACTTTTATTTATAAATTATTTTACTCATGCAGTGCTTTCATTGTATTGGAATTTGAGGATAGATAGAATTTTTTTTCATTTAAATTTTTGTCAATAAAGATCTGAAAAAAAGGGTTTTTGACATTTAATTTCCCAGATAATTAAAAAATTCCTGCTATTGTCTTTGACTTAATATACGTACTGTGAAAGCAAAATTTCGTTTTTTCTAAAGTTTATAATGCGTTTCCGCAAACATGTTTGGGGACAAAATACGCCTTTGGCTGAGAACAGGTTGTGATGCTAGACGTTTTCGCTGTATTTTTCAAAATAATAGAAGCAAGACACTTCAAATTACCCAATTTGCTTCAAAAAGTCAATCTAAAAAGTAACAGCTGACTGGCATTCCATACTATTCCACTTTGAACTTTGACAACAATAAACGAATGATCAGGAGAAAAACGCCAGCTATTGGGAAGTAGCAGATTACAGCTAAATTTAGTTAGCGAAGGCACTCACCACAATCCACATGCAACGATAAGGCAATGGCTGTTGATCAATCAAGGGTGAAAGTATGACACTGGTCTTTGAAAGATCAATTGACAGAAATTTGTCTCATTACTAATAATAATATACGAAAAAAATATATTGCAATTTCTAAAAAATCCCAACACAATGCAGTGGGGGTTTAAACCTGAGTATTCGTCCCAATAAAAAAAAAATATACAATGCTCTTATGATTATAAGTACACCAATCAACATGTACTCTGACAGTATATTCACAAAATTATTCAAACAACACTTCTAACACACATTTCTTACAACTCACTCCAGAAAAAAAAAGAAATAAATAAAAATGGAATATATTTGTTTCGTTAAACGCTTTAACTAGATAAATTTATTTTTTTTAATTAAAATTAAAGCGTTTCTGACCAAACAAAAATTATTTTAAAAAAATTATCACTTTTACTGGGATTCGAACTCGGATAGCCAAACCATATAACAGAAATGGAAAATGTTTCATGGAACACCAAGTGAATTTTATACTCCATAACACCTTTTTGTTAAGCAAAACAACTAGGTTAGGTTTTTGGATCTCTTTCATCCTATAACAAGAGTATGCTTCTGGTGAATTAATTGGTGATTTAACAAAAATAATTCTATTTGAGGTTGACTTCATCAATATGTTCTTCTTTTTGATTTCATTTTAACAGTATTGAACAAAAATTTAAGACAAAATCGTCCATTTGATTGTGAGAAAACAAACAAACAAAAGCCAAAACAAAAGTTAAAAACCGATGGAAAACAAAAGTGCTTTCGTTTGCAAATTCTTTTGTTTGTTTTTTATATATTAAATGTGATATAATTCTCATTTGGTTTATAATCTTTTCAACATAAGAATTAATAGTGTTGATACCATTTTTAGGGAAAAGTCTCCGGACGAGTTTCTTTAGCAGAGACAAAATGGACGTAGATACTCGTATATGCTTAAGCATAACCTTAAGCGTCACATTTCATATTTGATTGTGTTTTTTTCAACAACCTACTTCAGTTTACGTAGTGTTGTAGTATAAGTTTTAATATTTTTAAAGAACAAGTCATAACCAGTTTTAACAGAAAGTATTTTTTTTACGATTCGTTACATAAATCTTTATTAATTTACTCCCATATTTGTGAAAATATTTTCAATTAGTAAATTATTTATTAAACAAATGTTGCATAAAATTCGTTTTAGAAGCCAGCTTTAAATCAGATTTTTATAATACAATAATAACAAATAATAACAACACCAAAAATGAAAACAAATATGTTTTTATTCCTTTGAAAACTGTTTTTCTTACGTAGTTTAATACTATTGTAGCATACGCTTAAAACTTTATGTGCTTTTAGAGGTATATCAGTTTGAATGTCAGTGCTACAAAGTGAATTGATAGACACTTTGATTAACGAAAAAATGCTTAAAGCACACATACACACCCATATCCACACTCACACAAATACAAAAACAACAGTACTGTGATACCAACGAAAAGAAAAAATAATAATAAAAAAGATCATACAAAAGAATGATGATGACGGCACATTGACTGTATCAAAATGGACTTTATGGTCAAAAAAGGAAAACTAAAAAAATAGAATAGAGAAAAAAATGAAAACAAAAAAATCAAAAAAGAAATAAACCAACACTCATAGAGGAAAAAAAACCCGATACCGAAAAGGGAAAAATGAACATACAATTGTTACGAGTATATGTGAAGTTGTTGTATAAGCATAAGTGGTAACAATGTGTTGTAGTCAGAGCAAATTGTCTGTTGGATTTCGATTGTATCGAATGGTTGCAATAGCATGTATAGAGCTTAAATATGTACATATTAATGCAGCAATTGTATATCAAATACAATTGCATAAACCCACATACACACACACATGCATACATTTGTATAAAATATACAAAAATATCGTCACTATAAGTGCAACTCTACGTAACTGCATAAACATTATAAATCAAGTTTTTGATTGATTATTCTTTTGTTTCACGAAACTACGTGCAAAACCATGATTTAGTGTTTCTACAACCACAAACTCACGCCACTATAATGGCATGTATTTCTTAAAAAAAAACATACATTTTATGTACCTGTTCACACTCTTGTATGTAAAACATACACACTCAAGTGTTTTAAATTTATTAGCATTTCTTGGTGGCTTTCTCTGTTGATTTAAAGAATGTTACTTCTGAAAATAATTGTACGAGTGATTTCTTAATAATTTCTTCTGTATGTAAAATATTTTTATCATGTTTATAGTCTTATGCATTTAAGATGACGACATACACTTATAAAAATTCAAATTTTATCGAAAAGAGATACACAGATAGACAGAGAGATAAGGAGAAAGGGAAAGTTTAAAATGAGAAGAAAAAAAAAACTGGTTACCTTTTGTATGGTAATGGTGTGGTGTGTAAAAGAGTACAACGGTGCGTATGAATAATATGAAAATAAAATGCCTTTTACAGTCACATGCAGATACAAGTACACTTGGTTAACGAGATGGTTGCATATGCAATAGGCATTATAAATGAAAAAGAAATAAGAAAACAAAAATTTTATATTTTTGTATTCGATAGCTTTGTTTTTTTTTGTTTTGTTTTTTTTTTTAATATTTAACTTATAAAAATAAACGTTAAAAATTAAAACAACAAAAATAATCTGCATAAAAAAAGTGCACACACTGAATATTCACTATATTGCTGTATTGCTAACAATATTCTTGTTGCTGATATTGTCATTCTCGGTGCCATTACTGTTGTTGCCATTATGTTTCTCTTGCTGTTGGAGTTTCTTTCAAATTTTTTTTCAACGTGCTGCTGTTGTTGTTGTTGTATTACATTACGCTTCTGCATAAATAAATGTGCCCCTATGGAAATCAAAGTGTACGTTATGGCTTAATTGGAAAAAATCGTGAAAAACAAAAAATTAAATCTACAGAAATAAACATAAATATATGCAATTGCAAAATTTATACACATAACTTGTTTAAATGGAAATACATGCATACACACATGCATATATATGTATGTACGTGTTGTATACAAAAATAAAAAATATGCAAGATAAAAATAAATTTATTAAAATACAAATATACCTACAACACGTAAAAAATAACATTTATTAAAAGTAAACAGCGTTAAAAGAGGTGCATGTGTATACATATTTAAATTATTTTAAAGAAAATAAACAAAAAGTGATGAACTGCATATACACACATAATACCAGTACACAACTGTTAAACGGTTGATAAAATTTAATGTAAGTATTCTTAAAAAATATATTTTTATATAAATTAATTTAAATGTTAATGCATATATAAAAATAAATATAAAAAATTAATATTAAAAAAATATAATATAAAATAAAAATATAAAAAAGAGAAGAGCAACATAAAGGGCTGATATTTAACTTTGATTTTTATTTGATTTACTTCCTATATAAATTGTTTTAATTAATAGTTTTATTATATATTAAAACCACTTTCGCATTGCAACACTGAGTAATATGGCATATGGTCAAGTTTTAGAAACAGTTAACTAACCAATATTTTTAGTTTTATTTAAATTTAAATTTTCTTTTATGAACTATTAGTCCAAATAGATCTATATTATAAATGCCCAGTAGTGGCTGATATCAGCAAATTAAACTCACACGTATACTTACGCTCTTTTCTTTGATCGTCAATCAACCAATAGGAAATCAGCATGTTGAGTGGGAGAGACAAACTACACTTGTAGAACTTCTATGTCTTACATTTCGTCACTCTCACCAATACTACTACCTTGGGCATCAATGATCTTTAAGCAGTGGTGCTGGCAAAGTTCTGAGTAATGTAATACTTAAAAGTCGTTATTCAATAGTGTATACGTTGTTTTTTTTACTCGAAATTGTATTGGAAAATATCTGTGAAATTATTATTTTTCTTATTACTAAAATAAAATTGTAGTCTAGTGGTTAGTTTGTTGGCTTACTAAGACGAGAGTTTCGGGATCAAACCATAGATCTATCATTTTGAAAAAAAAAAGAAATATAAAAGAAATATTTCTTTCGGCGGCTACCTTTTAGCAGTCTGTTGGCAAAAGCACTGAGAGTAACTGACTGCCATGAACAATCTTCTGAAATCTGTCGTTCATGGATAAAAATTCATGCACAATGAAACAGGGTTCTAAAGGCCAATTTATGATACTAAATAGGGCTACAAACATTAGCGTCATGTCTCGGCGTTAGTTTTAGAACAAAAAAATTCTTTTACGACTCAGCGCAGACTTAAATTGATTCGTCTTTGACTCTTTAGTTGATATTTTACGTTGAGTAGCATGTTTCCCCCGGGAGATAAACACAAAATGCTGCTGGCGATTCTTCCGCTAGCAGCAAAAACTTCCGGGTCATATGGAGTTCAACCTAGCTCTGAGTGGCATTGCGCTCGCTATAGGCAGAGAGTGGTTGGTGATGCATGGCTCCCCGTGTGCTATCGGGTACTGGGCTGACATCAGATCAGGCGGCTGCGTACCTAGGACAGTACACAGGTATGCATATTTGGTTCCTGTTTGGTGTTGGCTCTGATCTCTGTAAGTGTGAGTGGCTGGCATTTTCTGGCGTTCTTAGTTACTGATCTGAGATGTCTAATCTGGTACTACGGGCATCAGGACGCCCCCGATTTGCCTGTGCTTCCCTGCCATTCGGAGAGTGAGGCAAATCAGCCAGATGGTGGTGGTGGTGGTTGTGCGGCCATTCGGGAAGTACACTTAGTGCTTGTTCTATATGCTGGATAGTAGTTTAACCTCCTCAACAAGAGGGGTTGCTGCTATCCAGGAAATGGTAGTAACGAAATTGTAAATCCATTGTCCTTTGGCTTTCTTCTGACCGGCTTGTCTTAGATATGCCCGAAATTATAGAGTACCACTTTAAGTGGTGGTAGTCAGACGAATTGTATTTGACAACGGGTGGCATGTGATATTTCTATGGACGGTGCGCATGTGAAATCGACCTATCTTCGAGGAGCATGAATGCAAAAGTATCCTAATACAGTCAAATTGGGATAAAAGCACACCGTTTAAATGAAAAAACTCAAAGGCCCGAGATTCAAATCACAACGAAGGAGTAAAATAAAAAAAATTAATTTGCGGTTTTTCCAAAATTTTAATTTTAAAAAATAAGAGGTTAATAGGGGTGTACTCCTGAGTATTGCAAAACAAGTGTTTTTACTTTTGTTTTCTATTAAACTCAAAAGTATTTAATTTCGTTTGAAAGGAAATCCGTTTTAAAAAAACTGCTTAAAAGAAACAAATTTTGTATTAAAAAGTAAAAAATCGTATGAAAAGAACTCAGCTTAATTACAAATACTTACAGGCATTAAAAATATATATCGACAATAAAAAGTGTAACAGTTTCTTACATTTTCAAAAATTTGCTGTTAACTTTTTCAGAATTTGACGTTTTCTAAAACATATGAATTTGTTTTATTTTTTATACAATAATATTTTAGGAGTTCGTTTAAATGAAATAATTTTGCATTTATACAAAGTTCTTTTAAAAGGAAAATTGCGCTTTAAAGAAATACAAATGCTGTTTCTTCGTATTTTCTTATAACCGAATTCGACTGTTTATGTAATTGTAGACTGATATTTGCAAATTACCAAAGAAAACGACCACATAAATTTTTTCTGATCATTTCACATTATCACAGAACAAGATTATGGATTATTCAAAAAATTTTAGGTAGTTGTCAAGTCGACTTTAGCAAAAATTTGTAGATTTCAACTTTTATATAAAAAACTCTCTAATTATAGAAAACTTTTTTGTGTCGGCCGTATGTGATTATAATTCATACTCAAAAGTTAGTTTTAACAAATAACTCGCAATGATTAATTAGTCCGTCAAGAAATAAATTAAAGCCATGTAACATAAGTAATAATTCTTAAAATTAGTTTTTTTCTTTTCCTCTTTCTGTAACTCGTATTTTATTCATACCGTACAGGGACTAACATACTATTTCCGGTTTTGTTTTTGCAATTGTTAATAAATTTAATATTTTTATACAAAAAGAAAACTTTCATTATAAACACACACATGTATGTTTATGTATTTGTGTCTATATGCTGGTATACAACAATTTTTTGTACATTTATAAAATATAAATCATGTAACATGTCTCAGATGTGCATGTTTATAAATGTGCTTAAAACCCTGTCTATTAATAGGGAAATTTGTAAAAATTTACAGCAGAAGGCAAATAATTGCAAAGAGTACATACTGGAAAGTAAATAAACATTTAAAATAATAGTTATGTTACTGATATTCGTATGTAAGTAAGTAATAAAACAAGGAAAATAAATAAAATTAAACGTGACAGAGAATCAAATATAAACTGCTGTTTTTATAATGAAAAGTTAGGAACAAAAAACTTAAAACTTTGCATAACTGATCAGAGAATCCAAAAAATTTAAAAAATTGTACGTTGAGTAAGAATTTCCACATATAGGAATAAAAAGCTTAACCAGTACGTACAATGAGCTGCGAATTTTTATTATAAATAGGGCTGAAATGTATATATCGAGTCTATGAATTAATTGTAGAAAATTAATAAATTTTATGTCTAACTTATGAAGCATTTTAAATAAATAATTATTTCTCGAATTTGCTACTTTGTGTCAGTCGTTTATACATTTTAGGAGTGCATTGCACTGCATGTGTTTATCTACTCCATCTAGAAATGCACTGTCCTTTTTGGTTTGAAGCTACACTTGACCGTTCACTATTAAATAAAACGAACGTCATTAATCACAATGTCCTACCTTTTCAGTACATGAATAAATTTTTTGCAGTGCTTAAGAAATTGTGAAAATTTGGTTTTATCCACATTTTTTTCTGATCTTCCACATGCAGTACATAGTCCTGGCCTAGGCAAATAGGCGGGAAAGGGTTTGGACCTTTGATTTAAACTCCTACTTTAAGAATACGAACCGTAAGATTGATTATTCAATGTCCAGTTCTATACCTTCACCAACGAATAATCCTTTGTACAGAAACTGTATTTTGCATATTAGTTTTTAGACGATTGAATCAATAACTTTGGTTACAAATGCTTTTTAAGTCTCCAACAGTTAAGTAGGTATCATGATTAGTGTAACGGAAATTAATGACAAGTTCGTTTTCTTTTCTTGTCTGCTTAATCCTGAATGTTTTTGATATAGCTGTTGAGAATATACATTTAAAAAATATCGATAGAGATGAAGTAATGTTCGTAACATTCAGGGTTTGGCGTAAACCTGCAAACCTTCCTGACGACTGCTACTTCTGCATTATGAAAATAAGCGGAATTATTGCTAGAAATTTAAGCAAACGGTCATATCGAAATCTACTGAAAGTCATTCATTCAAGGAAATATAATAAAAGATCATATCATAGTATTCAAAAAAAAAAATTTTTGTTCACAGTTCTATTAATTTTTTGTACTATTTCTTTAAAATAACAATACTGTTTATTTCAAAAAGTAGATTTGTTGGCAATCTCACAGTAATTTTTTTCCTAATCAGAAACAGGCAGAAGCAGCCAATAACAGAAAACATTAAAAGAAACAAGAGTTGGGTGGACAAGTGTTATATGCAAAATTAAAACCTAATTTTGGGATATATTTTCCTGGTAAATTACCTATTACCAGCATTATTTCTAATTAATTATCCAGAACTGTGTATAATTTACGAATGTGAATTATTATATTACCAAAAACAATACAAATATATACATCCGTACATACTCGTCTGTTTGTATAATTTTTGCCCATCTTAAGAACTAAACAAAAATATATAAATATATGCCAAAAATATATCTAAAATATATGGTTTTCATGTTTTATTTAAACAAACACATGTTTAGCATATACAATCACCAGCCCAAAACAGCAATGGCAACACATTATCACACATAAATATTTTGGGAAACCATATTCGTATAGAAAGATGAGTATTGGTTTTACAAAAACCCATACAATACAATATAATATAAAATAGAAACATATGTTAGATGTATGTACGAGTATATGTATTGGATATTAAAATTTATTTGTTCTGAATTTTGGCACATTTACAAAATATTACGAATTGTTGTGTGCGAGTGTATATGTTACTCTATACACTGCCAATATTTTATATTTGTTCGAATTTTAAGGTCCTTTTTCCTGATTGCATTTATGACACTTCGTTAGCAAAGAACCATTTCTACTTTTTTAAGAAAAAAAAGAAAGTAAACTGAACTTTACAAGATAACTTAACTTTTCTTTATAAATATTTCTTTTACATTAAGTTAAGGTTTAAATTAAAAAAAAAGTTATAAGTAATGAGAAACGAAGAAAACCGTATGCATAGGTATGCGTTTTAAACCAAAATCCAAAAGTTCGTACAAAAAATAGTACTATGCACTATTTTTTATATTGAGGCTACAATATCCAATGTTCTCACTAAGTTGTAGATCTTTTGCTTAAATACCAAATACAGTGTAGAAAAACGTTATGGCAGAAGTGTTTTCATGCACTTGAAATAGTGCAACAGAATTAAACTTAGCGGATATGGTGACCACATTAGACGAATTTTAGTTTATTTTTTACAAACATGTAGCCAAGTTATCTTTTACAATTCCCCGGGAATTTTTTTTTGCTACTCTCATTTTTCTCATATGTAAGAAAATTTGATTGCAGAAACTGCAAGCGATAAAATATTCACGGTGAATTTTTTTTACAAAGTTTTTGCCAGTATACTGCTAAAAGGTAGTCGCCGAAAGAAATATTTGTTCATATATCTTTCTTTCAAGATGTCAGATTTCAGGCTTGAACCTGGAAATCTCAGCTGGTAAGCCCAAAAACTAACCACTAGTCTATGGTACTAAACAAATGTTTAGTTTTTATTTATTTCCTCAAACAGACTATGAAATTAAAAAAGAAAAATTGTTTGCAAAAAATAGCTTTTCTTAAAAAAATATGCTTTAATCATCTTCGTTGCAAATAGTCTTGCAAGTGTTGCAAATGTAGCAACAATAACAAATGTAGGCATACAAACAATATGCTACGATTGTTTGTTTGCAATATTTAAAAGGCCGTTTGCAACGCAAAGTGATTCCAGCTAAAGTTTGTATTAAAAAAAGTATATGTTTGTATGCTTTCAATATATTCTTAAGATGTAAACAAATTATTTTAAAAATAAATATAAACACGTTGTTCCAGAATGGCTTTCAACAACAAAAATTCGTGAAAAATCCTAATTTGTGTTTAAAAAGTCAAATCATACATACATAGATAGATAATTGGCCATTACAACCCTTGTCAGTGTTACGGCCTAGCTTCTCGCAGCACCCATGAGTACCAAGACCTACAGTTTAAAGTCGACTAATAACGATAGATTTGAGAAGCTTTTTAATGGCAATCAATCAGAGCTTTTGCTAGAAGACTGCTGAGCGGTAGTCGCCGAAGGAAATAATTTTTTTATATTTTTTTTTCTAGAAGTCAGAGCTGAGATTTGAACCCAGCGCTATCGTCTTAGTAAGCCAACAAAATAACCACTAGACCATGGCGACTAAAAATCATAGTAAAATTACCAATAATAGTTTTTTATGCATTTAAAATAAAAATTTTGGCTTTTAGCCTATTCTCTAAATCTAATGTCTAGAAATGCAATTTTTTGTTTGTTTTTTAGACCAATACTCAGTGGTAAATCCCCACTAATGCTGTGCCTTGCATTGGAAAGTGAAAGTATGTGGATAGATTATATTACTACGAGCCTTTGATCATTCAAAGGCCACTCTTGTGCCTTAATCTTTGAATGATCAACAGCAATTGCCTCATCTGTCTGTTGGATGCTAATTATAAGTGGTGACAGTCTCCACTATGTAGGTTATCTGATGTCTTCCAGAAGATGGCACTGTACTCCTGATCATTAGTTTTAAATGCCTGCCAAAGTTGTATAGAGTGGAAATGTCAGGGAGCGGGGGACCTCATATTTTTAAACTTTAATTTTTAGAAAAACCGCTAAGTTTTATTTTTTGTCCTTCGCTTGGATTTGAACCTGGGCTGTGTGAATCAGTATGCGTGTAATATTAAAGTCTAATTGAGCGTAAAGATTGTGACACTGTGAACTAGAAGAAGGAGATACACTTTCAAGATATAATCGTCCCTGTATTTCCAAATAATGTCTAATCTTAATATCTGTATTATTAATTTTTTTTATGTTCTTTGCCTCTTATTACGAGTATTTTAAACTGTGGTTCAATATAGATTATCACCAAAATACTAGATATAAGTTCATATATAGTTTGCTTGGATTTATATTCATTAAAGAGTAAAAATTTTATTGTAATTTCAATATTTCTTATAAGTGTTCGCTCCTTTGCCAATAACTATTTGTGTATTTTTATATAAAACAATTAAGTTGTTTTTCAATTTTTGTATGTACTTTCTTCGAAGAGCATAACACTTTTTCCTATTGTTGAGAAAAGAAGAAAATTTTTATATTTTTAATTTAAATTTTAAAATTATTACAGTTTTTCCAATTTTTCTTTATCCACACGTAGTCGTATGCAGATCATAAACACTTTAATACACTTTTACTTGTTCTAGTTTAGCTTCTTGTAACTGCATACAATTTTCATATGACCCTGAACTTTTTTTTTTTCTTATTCTTGTTCTTCTTTTTGTCTATAAAATGTTTAAAAAATTTATTATTATTGCTATGAAACCAACTGCAAAGTACTTACATACACATTCATACCTTCATATATAAAAAAAAAGATATAAAAATGAAAGAAAATTTGAAGATTTATTAGTGTTGTAAAATTGAACAAAAAAAAAAAAAAAAAAAAAGAAAATAAAATTAAAAGAAAAGTAAAGGGAAAATAAGTTGAATTATAAAACAGCCGTAATCATTAAATTTGCAATATTTCACATGAAACTTGAAAATCATTTTTACTTATTCTCATTAGAAAACGCCAGCAATCATTTTCATCAGCCGTAGAAAGGCATGAGAGGGTACCACTTAGAATATTAAAATGTTTTATGTACTTTCTTTTTACGAATTTGGTACGTAAAAGTACATGTTTTCTGATTTCGGCTGATGGTAGTTTTTGTTTAATTTTGGTTTTTTTTTTGTGGTGTTCAATTCAATTTTCCTTTTTTTATTGGCATTACATAACAATATCCACTTCTTAACGAATAAACTACGAGGGCAGTAATTTAGTGAGTTTTTCCTTTTTCAAGAGCCTGAAAAAAATAAAAAAATAGATTTGATAAAAAATTTCGTTTGGGGGCTACCTCTTAGCAGTCTTCTGGCAAAAGCTTTGACAGTAACTGATTGCCATGAACAAGCTTCTCAAGTCTTTCGTTCGAATTCGTCATTAAATTGTATAAATCATGATCAGACTGTAAGAAGCTAGGCTGTAACTCTGAAAAAGTGTTATAATGCCAAATTAGGTAGATGGGTAGTATGTATGCCTTCAAAAAAACCCTTAAAATTATCAAACTACTCTCGCATATAAAATATAAAAAAATTAAAATGTGTTCGTACAAATACCATTTCTATAAGTATGTCTGTTCAAGTACTCATATCTAGTTGCTACGAGTACTGTGAAGAAAAAAAGAACATTCAACCTTAAAATTTAATTTTACTGCCCTGGTTTATTTCTTTAAAATTAAGTTTTTTTTTTATATTCGTAGAGTACTTTCACTTTTAGCTGTATGTTGGCTATAAAAATTCATATTCTTTATAAAAATATGAGCTTGTTTTTTTTGTATTTGTAAGTATATATACATATATTTTTTTTATAAGTACTTAATATTACATGTTGTTAATATGTGCAAATTGTTCATTTTCCTTCGTTTGATTTTTATTTTTCTGTAATTAACTTTAAATTTTTATAGTGGGTGTGTTATAAAAATTAATTTATAAAATTTAAGAGCATTTTTTAAGATAAAATACTTATATCTTAATGTATGTATGTATGTATATACATATATATTAGGGCATGTCGATTTAATAATTGCCCAAGCAACAAGGAAAATTGTATTTTAGTGATCACAATAAGGAACTTTTTTTTTTTTTTTTTTTGGGACCAACACTCAGGGGTAAACTCTTACTAAATTCAGTGCATTGTATTGGAATTTTTTGGAAAGGACAGTAAATATACATATTTTTATATTATTATTACGCACCTTAGGAATGAGACAGATTGCTGTGAATTGATCATTCAAAGGCCAGTGTTATACCTTCACCTCTGAATTATTAACAGCAATTGCCTCATTGTTGCATATTGATTGTGTGGTGGGTGTCTTCGCTAATTAAGTTCAGATGTTAACTACTATTTTCCAATAGGTGGCGCTTTTCTCCTGATCATTCGTTTTTGTGTAAACATTGGTTAAGGTGGAATAGAGTGGAATGTTGGGGAGCGGTTTCTTTGTAGATTATCTTCTTGGAGGGGGGACCTTTTTTTTTAAATTATAATTTTGAAAAAACCTCAAACTAACTTTTTAATTTTTCATCTTTGCTAAAATTTGAAGCAGGGCCGTTTGAGTTTTGTGCGAGCGCTCTAACCACTATACCACACGCTCTTACAGAACCCAAAGAACCATACCTCTAAAATGCACTCTGATGTTTCTTATTTTGATCCAAAAGAAAAATTTTCAAAAATCCTACTTTGACTCATTTAAATTGGCCCACTCTAAATGTACTACTCAATACAAAAATTTTAAAAAAATCACAATTTTTGGCTCTTTAGATGAAACAATCGACGGAATGGCTACACAGTAAAAACAATTTACTAAATTAAGTAAATTTACTTGTCAAATAATAGAAACATATTACTCTTCTAATGGATTCCAAAAAACAAATAAAAAAAAATAATCAAAATCGAGTTTTCCACTAAAGAAATCAACAATTTAAGATTCTACCAAAGTACACTTTTTTCGTATACGTTTTAGGTATTTAACAATAAACTATTCAAAATAACAAAATTCAGGAAAAGGGAATTTGGAAATCTCAATGTGTGTTTTCGATAAAAAAAGAAAAAAAAAAAAACACTACTTATGTTAGCCAACGTACATCGGAAACTGTGCCATATTTCAAATTTTCCAAATTACACCAGTACGTATAAGCTATATTAGTTTTTTTATAAAGTATACGCCCTCTTATTTTTTTATGTTAACCAAACGTTTACGGACTTTTGGCAAAAAAACTAATTGAAAACATTTAATTTGATAGTACTTTCAAAGTTAGTGGGTGTCGGTCATACATTTGGACTCGATTGGGGCATTTTTAATGTTTAAAAGTGGGCCTTTTTAAGCTTTGATTTTTGGATAAAAAAAAGGAACATTAGAATTCATTTTAGAGGTATGGTTCATTGGGCAAAGTTTCTTATTTTTATTCAAGGAATACGATTTTCCTTGTCACTTGGGCTATTTTTTTTGCGTCCCTACAAATCCAACCGCCCTAATGTATATGGGCAATTTCAAAAATTTTCAACATTTGTTGAAACTGAGTTCAGATGCTTATTATTTCTCCAGTTTTTCGAATTGACCAAAACGGTCAAAAGGGAATGGTAGGCCACACAAGAAAACTGGGAAATTCAAAATTTCAGACCATCAGTTCTTTATCTCTAAAAGTTATGGGCACTCAAATATTGAAAAACTCAAAAACAGGCTTGAAATTTACAAGAGTTTTTTCATATTTCATCACTTTTCTACTTTTAGTTTTAAACTTCCGATGCCCACTGATATAAAATAAAGTCACTAGACTTAGTAGATATTTATACTATAAAAGTTATGCCCATACTACTATTTGGGAAAAAGTTGTAAAGCCGTTCATTTTTGAAACCAAAATTTTCCGATTTTTCAATTTTCGCAGATTTTTCTATAGCGTTTTTGCGCCGTTCAAGAAAAGATGGTATAATTTGCTAAAATTTGCGCCATATCACGTCGATGTCAGGCTGCTAGTTGACCTCAAACTTTTATAGAATTGGCGTAAATTTTTCAAAAATGACAGTTTTTCGCGCCTGACATTTGCAATCTTATTTAAAACTGGTTTATGTATTGCGTGATCTAAACTTCTTAGTAAATGGCACCTCAACGTCAAGAAGGCGTTAAAATATTTTGAAACGCAAAAATTTTATAAAGAAAATAAAAATTTTACGAAATTTCATGATTTTGTTTCGCGTTTTTTTTTAATTAATCCATGGTTTAAAATCAATGTAAAGTATTGGAAATGAAGTGCGGCGGTGAACTAAAGATCATATATAAATACGGTTGAATTCGGTCCATATTTAGAGGGTACAGTGGCATTTTTCTTCAAACACATTTTGCTTTGTGACATCTGCAGTTATGTATAGATTCCGCCGCGATTAACAGCAAATGATAGGTTTTTTTAAGCTTGATAATAAAACCGAATAGGCATTAAAAAATTTTCATGATTTTAAATTTTACAGATCAAAAAAAAAAAAATCCTAACCTCAAAAATAATTCTTATATAATTTTTTTTATTTTTTAAATTTGCAAGTCAAAACATAGTTTTTCTGTAAATTAGTTATGCGTTATATAAACACGTATTATATCAATTGGTGAAACATTCACATTTTTGCAAAAATTCTCCTTTTTTAATGTTAAGAAATTTTAATTATAATTGATATTTTTTATGTATTTTATCAGTGCATTGATGAATTTTGACTGCACTGATGAATTTGAAATGAGTTTCATGCATCCATACAACATTTATTAAAATAAACCAATAAATTTAACTTTAAATTTTTTTAAAGAAATTTAAAACTTAAAACCTCCATAACTTTCGCGCCGTTTGCAATAAATGATTAACGCGAACTGTTTTGGTATGCTAAAATATCACCCTTGACGTGACCAAAGCGTCATTCGTGTCATCCAAAACAAAAATTTCGAAAAAAAAATATCAAAATGTCGAAAATTTTTGAAATTGCCCATATTTATAAAATTTATAGTATTTTATCATCAACGTAGTAAAAAAAAAGTTGCACCATATTTGATAAAAACAAATTAGTTTCAAACAATGCAAAATTTTTTAATAATTTTTAAAAGCTGCAATAATAAAAAAGTAAGAACAAGCACGATTTTACTAAATAAAAATTTTTTTTGTCCAATGGCAATAGTGTAGTCGCCGTGGTTTAGTGGTTAGTGTGTTGGCTTACTAAGATATGAGGCCTGGGTTCGACACCCAGCTCCGACATCTTAAAAAAAAGAAATATGAAAAAATATTTCTTTCGGCGACTACCTCTCAGCAGTCTTCTGACAAAAGCTCTGAGAGTAATTAATTGCCATGAACAAGCTTGTCAAGTCTGTCGTTCGGAGTCGACATTAAACTGTAGGTCCCGGTACTCATGAATAAAAATTTACACATACAACATGAGTGCTGCGAGAAGCTAGGCCGTAATCCTGACATAGGGTTGTAAAGGCCAGCTATATATGTATGTATGTAATGGCAATAGGCAATCGATAGTTGATATTCCATAGAAAGCCTTACTTGCCCAATAAGTTATAAACATCTCGATAAACTAACTACTTACTACTTAAGCAAATAAAGGCTTATTTTTTTTCGATAGACCCCCAAATTAATCTATTAAATTATAACAAAAAAGTATACAGGCGCCGTCCAAGAAGCGGTTTTATTTTAGATGAGCTAACAAAGCCACAAATTTTTTAATTTTTATATATAAAATTTATGAAAAACATCTTACAAAACAATCTAGTTTGCGTAAAATACTCGTTTATAAACATTTAATCCCAAGCCAAGTATGTGGAAAGGTGCTATGAGCTCTAAAATATTAAAAAATTAAATACTTATGTAGATCCAAATCATGCCTCTAAAATTTCCTTTTGTTATGTGGTATGTTAAACTAAAATTGATATTTTATAATAATATTATAATAGTCTAAAATTAATTCAATAAATTTTGATTTAAATGCAGAAAAATTGAAATCAGTTATCAAACAATCAAATCAATAATGTCACAGTAAAAATCATTTATAAGCAGTATATGTATAAAGAATTTAAAATACAATTATTTTAACATTATAAATACAAATCAATCGGAAAACAAATGAAACATAATATTAGCCCAAATAAACTATTAATCACGATAAAGACAACATATGTATTGTCTTGGTGAATAGTATAAAATTAAATGAAATAAAGCTTAAAGCATACATATATATGGGAGTATGTATGTACATATGTAAATATGTACTTACATAGATGTGTATAAGCATATATGCTATAGAAGCGTTATCATTTATAAAATAAACCAAAAACAAAATGAACATTTTAAAACACACATGAACATACACTTCTATGTTTGTATACGAATTGTTATACTCTTTAAGTTATCTGACAAATAAATCAATAACGAAACATCATTAATTAAATTGTATACATACACAGCCGTATGTACGTATATATGTATGTATACATACACAGCACACACACATTATCTAATAAATGAAAGGTATTATTAAAACAAATTTAATTTTGTTAATACCAAAACAAATGTCTTACCCACACTTTTACAATTTCCAAACCACCCACAAAATACACTCCCTGAAAACTTAGAATACCACCTAATCCTGCGTTTTACACATGTCATACGAGCCGAGCATAAGGTAGTACATACAGCCAGGTTAGTCATAAACATTTACAGAATTTGTTAAAACGACACAATGAATCAAAGAAATTAATTTGCCAAATAATATGCATACATTAACAAAATCAAAATTGGGGTTTTAGGCATTTAGAAAATTTCCAAAAGGAGTTTATTTTAATATCCGGACTTCTTTATTATTCTTTTTTTTTTTGTTTTTTTTTTTCTTTTGATTTATTAATTAACTGTCACCAACTCTGTATGCTTACAGGTTGAGTTATTTTTAATATTATTTTAGTCAGATAAAACAAAAATGTGATAATTTTGAGTTAAAACTTTATATTACATATTCGTTTTCTCTTTAAACATCTTGAATTATAAATTTATCAGAAATTCTTTTACGAGGGTAATTAGATTAACTACGATATATATGATTTTTCTTTTACTTTTTCTTCAAGATGAAACCGTAGACTATCGCAATTTCAAGCAAAAACGACACTCAGAGCAAACAGGACGGCTGCAGCTTCACGAGCTGTCATTTAATTTTATACATTTGTTTTATGTACAAACATACATACATAATTGGCCATTAAAACCCTGTGTCAGGGTAACGGCCTAGCTTCTCGCAGCACTCATGTTGTGTGTGTTAATTTCTTATCCACGAGTGCTGGCACCTACAATTTAAAGTCGACTCCGAACAACAGAAGCTTGTTCATGGCAATCAGTTATTCTCAGAACTTTTGTCAGAACAGAAGACTGCTAAGAGGTAGTCGCCGAAAGAAATAATTTATTCAAGATGTCAGAGCTGAGATTTGAACCCGGTGCTATTGTCTTAGTAAGCCAACACACTGTTTGTAAAGCTATTAAAAAAATCAAGTTTATGAGCATTCTTTCTGAAGCCACCTCAGTTCTTGTTTGAGTTAATTGTCACAAAAATCAGTTTATGCTTGCCTGCGAATCAAAGACCATATCTGAGTTTATCAGATTCAGTTTACACTTTTAACACATCTAAGACAACAACAAATATTTAGCCTCTTAGAGTTCAATCAAAATGAGAACATCCTCTTTGGTCCACTTTGGTGCCATTGCTGGAAAATAGTTTTTTTTTTAATATTTTTGTTTTAATTTTGTATTTCTTTTTTGTATTCTTCGTTTAAAGTTTTAATTTATTTAAAGTTGTCACTCAGATAGACTCAGATAGTTTAATTAAAAATCAAATTTAATTTTTATTATTTTTGATAGAACATTTTCTATTTTAAAAATCATTGCTGTCTGAGTTGTAACTGTTATAACCTGTTGTAATCCGATGAGAACTGAGATGGTGTAAATATATCTTAAGAACTGAATTCATATTTTATAACTTACTCATGTTTACCCACTTCTTCGATTATTTTTTCTATAACATCGCCTTTTTTATTTAACAAATCACAAAATTATAAATATATTTAAACTTTCAAATGTTCTTTGATTTCTTTGCGACAAAATTATATGAAATTTCATAGTGTTGTAATACTGCTGAGAAAATTTGTGTCTCAAAATGAGATGATAATAAAAATCGCTGTAAAAATAGAATAGATTCTACTCGACGACTACATTCTGCAGGGAATTCAGCCTCCAGTTCTTTTTCATGATTTACACTATTTTCGGTGTTTGCAAGTTTCTTATTATTTCTTTATTTTTCTTTGCTTTGTGTTATAATTAAGAAAAGAAAAGTATTCTTAGTATGAAATAAACTGTTGCTATAAACCTTGGAAATATAGGAACTATATGCGTTGTATAGTGCATAGAGCGCTCGCACAAAAACTCCAACGGCCCAGTTTCAAATGCCACCAAATGTGAAAAATTAAAAAAGTTTGCGTTTTTTTATTCAAAATTATAATCTAAAAATTAGAGGTCCTGCCCCGCTCAAAGAAATACATAAACAAAGAAACTGCTTCCTAGCATTCCTCTCTATTGCACCTAATTAATGTCAACAAAAACGAATGATCAGAAAAAAAGCGCCAACTAGTGGGTAGTAGCAGATAACAGCTGAACCTATTTAGCGAAGGTACTCACCACACAATCAACCTTCAAAACTATGAGGCAAGTACTGTTGATCATTCAAAGGTGAAGGTATAATACTGGCCTTTAAATGATCAATTCACAACAATTTGTCTCATTCCTACGGCGTTTAATAATAATATAAGAAAAAATATAGTATATGTACTGTCCTTCCAAAAAAAAAAAATAAAAAAATTCCAATTCAATGCACATTGGTTTATTGGTTTTAATAATAAAAAAAAATAAATTTTCGCAGCATTTGCGGTCTTATTTTTGTCTGTACATTTTATTTTGATACTTCGATAACGACTATAAAATATTGGGTAAGAGAATATTAGAATGGCCATACAAGCTGCCAAGACGAACACGTTAGTGTTGTGCTGTTCACGTCAAATAGGATAATATGCAGAAACAAAGATTTTTTTTGTGATCGGTTTGGTTAATCATAACATAACCCTTTCGGTGGATTAAGGTTGTAAATGAGATTCACTAATAGATTTTTCTAAAAAAAAACCTTATTTTGCATTCCTACTAGCCAACGTCTGGTCTCTCAGTAAATTAACCAAAAAACCAACTCTTTGAATTTCTTTCTTCCTTGGTTTCAGCTATTGTGAAGTTTTCATAGTTCGTTCTAAGGCATAAAGCTTCACAAAACTAATATTTATTGCACCAGAACATGGCCTTAGACTTTCTTAAAGTGGTCGCATATCGTCGCAAGAATCAGAGAACGCTTTAACTGGCAAAAAATCGAACATTGCACGTTTTTTGCATCATTTTTATCAGAAAAAACTACGCATCGATTGGTCCCGGTCCCAGATTTCTAAGATTAAAAGAAATTCACTTACGCCGTCTGCGTTTTGAAAAATACCAGTGTCTTTGTTCTACATTCATACAGGTTTTTTGGCTCTGGTGAACATTAAATGTTTTGTCAGTTACAGCGATCTTTAATTCTTGCGACGATGTGTACTTTCATTCAACTGCAATTGCTGAAACTAAGCAATTGTCGAAACCTACTCCTCTTATAATATTTCATATATTTTCTGTTTTTGCAGATTGGTATCACCATAGAGAATCCTACTAAACCACTCGCTTTTTGTTATGCAGTCTAAAGGTTCGGAATTTTTATTGGAATTATTTCTTAGGCCTTTTTAACTTGAAAATATTTTTCTTTGTTTTTTTTTTTTTAATTTGCGCTGAAATATACAAAATTATCTCTTTTCATTGGCTTTAAAAACAAACCAAATACTGAAAGTAAACAAGAAACTTCAAAGTGTTATGAAACTGCCTTCGTAGTTGCGTATCAAAGCTGTTTGATGGCATGCTCATTACATGGAATTGATTAAAAAAAATAAAAAAATTAGTGCACGAATCAACCACTAATAAATCTTCAGACAAGTTTAAATTTCACACACGAATACACACAAGCACATAAAGACAAACACGCACGCATTTGCACTTATACGCTCCAAGCATTTTGCAAAAGTGTACACAAATACAAAAACAATAAGCAAAAAAAACAAAAAAAAAAAAAAATAAATAAATAAATACTTGGTAGAGTAAAACGGAAAAAAAACATGCAAGAAATCCTTTAAATAACAAAAACACAACCCATAAGTACAATTTTATATACAGAAATACCCACCAGCGTAAATACTAGTGAGAATCGTCCAAATTTGTGAGGACATGTACATACGAGTGCATGTATGTAATCTGGCAATGAATAAAGTGTACCACCACTGGAGTACATACAACATTGTGAGTACAGGTATTCAAAAGATGTTGATGCATATGATTTAGTTCACGTGGTTAAAGCTAAAATTTTATTTTCTTGCTCTTTTAGTGAATACCGCTAAAAGGAAAATTCTTAGAAGAGAACCACAAAAATCTATACACAACCTATAGATACAGAGATGGGAAAGAAGAAATTCAAAAATATATTTGAAATTATATTCGCACAGCTCTCAATTTCTTAATGAAATTTGTATCGACCCTCTTCAACTCCTTAAACATAAAACCACCAAAGCTATCGTCAAGTTTCTAATCGTTCAAAGAGCAACATTATAACCCCCAATAATAGCATGATATGTTCAGTCATCACATTTTTTCTGATTAAGTTTTCTATTTAAAAAACAGTAATAAATATGAAATATTGTAGCATATCGTTCGCACATGCTTCAAAGATTTCTTTTGAGTGCTGCTTTTATAAATAAATACATGAAAAAGGCAAAAACCAATTGACGGCTTAACCTTTGTTGATTTAGTCGATATTTTTTGTTTTTTGTCTTATGAACAGTTTGTATCGGCATTATAACAAAAATGGGTCACATGCTGCCTGTATGCCATATATCGCATACAATGATCCAATCTAAAAGAATGAAAAATATCTGGTTACTTTATATACATATTATATAGTTTTATTGAGCATTCCTGTCTGATTTTCTAAATAAAAATTTCCAGTATTTCCGTTGTGGTGAAGATGAAGCTCCTCTTCTTCTTTCAACCGGCTCATTGGCCAGATTAGAGGCTTCGTAGTATGTATCACTCCCTTAAACTTTGCTGAAAAATTTGATAAAGTTAAAATGGTCCTTATACCACAGAACGTAAGCTCGACAGATGTACAACCTCAACAGAAGCCATCGCAGTCTCTCCTGCATGCGTGTGCAACTTTAAAGGATACTGTACATAATAACAGAAAATAGTTCAATATTTATTGTTAAATAAGCTGGAAACCCCAGTTCGTACCCCAGTAAAATTGCTATATTTTCAATTAATTTTATTTAGTTTAATAGAGTTTAATACGAATCTACTTAAGACGTTTCTAACCACTAACGAATATAATCCAAATAAGTAATTTCAGAAAAAAAACTGTTGAAAAAGATTAAATATTCAATAGAAAGTCTTATTTATAATTGAAATTTTTTTTTAAATAAGTAGAAGCCCAGCGTCTATAAAACAGATTAAGAAAGTATTGAGGTGCAAAGCTACCAGTAAAAAATAATGCATAAAGTAAATAGCTGAAAACATTAAATAATGTGAACCGACTAGTAGACTGTGAATCCTGTCAAAACTACTAATTAAGCATTCACTTTAATTGCAACAAGCATTTATAACACCGCCCTACATCAAAATTATGCGGGCTATCCGTCCTTCGTCTTCGATTACCACTCGCTACATACATTTTTAATAGTTTGTCTGTAGCCTAAAACTTCCTTTAGTGCAAGATGTTATTCGATAAATCTCCTAAAAGTCAATGTTACAGTTTACGCGATTTCGAGTATATTAGGGCTTAAAGTAATACTGAAATGCTTAGTACCGCCGAGAAGTTATGTAAGACACTAATTCAGATAGAGGTGTTGGGCTTCAAAGCCACACTTCGACACAATTTATAAGAGCAGATGTTCATCAGCCGATGTAGTAAGTTTCCAACCTTGGCTTCAATTTATTTTCGTCAATTTAAATTAAATAAAATTCACTAATTTGCAATAGATATTAAATTCTACATATATTCTTCCATAAAAATCTAATCAAATTTATTAATCTTCTTTACTCCTACACAGAAAAAAAAAACGTAGTAATGGCAAATAATTTTAACCTTACCGCAAATAGAATTTACATTCGGATCGTTCCCAATAGCAGTTTGTATTTGTCGCAACTACAAAATTGATGTTAAATTAAATACAATTGAGCAAATGCAAAAATGGTTTTAACAAATGCGATTGTCTTTGTCCCAAATGCAAATTGACAAATGCAAAAACTGTCCTACCAAATACAATTGTCTTTGCCCCAAATACAATTCCACAAATGTCAAAATTTTTTTAAATTTTTAGATTTTATTTATAAACAAAAATAAAATTAAAGATTTTTCAGGAATATATAAATACGTATGTACAATGGATTGGTAACTTAGTTTTAATTATATCTAAAATATTAATATAATACATAGTAAGGCAATTGAGAGCACAATATAATAATACATACATATATAATATTATATAACATATATAAATAATATAATATACATACATTATAGTACATAATACATAAACTATATTTATATACAGACTCCGAACGACAGATTTGTGATGGCAATCAGTTACTCTCAGAGCTTTTGTCAGCATATTTTTGAGTGGTAGTCGCCAAAAGAAATGATTTTTTCATATTTCTTATTTCTTCAAGATGTCAGAGCTGAGATTTGAACCTGGCACTATCGTCTTAGTAAGCCAACACACAAAATACTAGACCACGGCGAAGATATACTCCTATAGAAAACTCACACATATTTGCTTTTTTTTCACACGCACATATTTTTAATACCGCAAACAAAACTCAAACAAAGGAGAGAAAATGTCTAAACAATAAAACAAAACTAACTGCGGATTGCATTTGAAAATACAAGACTACTGTTACCATAACAGCAATCCGTATTTGGCGTAAATAATTTTTCCATGTAACCTCAAATAAGAAAACATTTGATTTTAATAAATTGCTGTTGACATGCATTTTTAAATGCAATTACATTTCACTTAAAGAAAATTCAATTTGGATCAAATAATTTTGCTCTTGATTTTGTCAACTTCAATTTTGTAGTTGCGACGAATACAGTGTATTCGCCGAAATTCTTTGTGGCAAATAAAATATCATTTAAATCAAATACTTTTTATTTACGACAAATACAATTGCCTCAACTGCAAAAAGTATTTGCCATAACAACACTTTTTTTTTTCTGTGTAGTTTAACAAAACCCAATACGGTATAATCTCAGAAATTCTAATCCTAACAAATTTGAACCGTCCAGAAATTAGAACCCGCCATTTCAATGTATTGAATACCCTAAAAGTAGAACTACAGTTTCTATTTTCTTGTTTTTTTTTTTTTTTTTGTATTTTCACCACAAATTATTTTTCTCGCTCTTTCAAATAAAATAAAAAAAGGGAAATCACAGTGGTGTGTACAAGTCGGCCATAAGGGTGTGAAATTTAATTTGCTTGTAAAAAATTTGGTCCGTTGATAGCGGAAGAACGATGCTTACAGAACTAGTTGTATTATAATTTTATCAAATTCTTAAAAAAAAAAATTCTCAGAATATCTGAATAATTCGAATTGCCCGATGCACAATATGGTTCTAATTTGTGAGATTCTACTGTACTCTTTTTGGTTTTTTTTTTCAATATTTAAGTTCCAAACAGAAAATTAAATGCGACAGCGTAAATTTCCAGATAAATTTCGTTCAAATTAAGTTTCTTGCTTTTTCAGAAGAATAAAAAGAAATCAAAAAACATTATAAAAAGTATATACATATTTACATATACATATTTAATGTAATAGGTTGGCCTTATCTGGCATAGAATACCTCAAGAAATTTTATTTTAAATCTTGCGTCTTTGTGCGCGCATGTATAGTTTACAAGTCATGGCATTAAAATAGTAAAAAATCTAAAATAAATACAAAAGATTTTAACGTCATATAATCCTGAAAAACGAAGTCTTAACGATATTAAAATATATACTTTAATGTTTATATACGAATATACGTATATGTGTATGTGTGTGTTTGTATATATATAATGTTATTTTACACTGATTTCCAAGGACGTATCAGGGCGTTCTTTAAAAGATTAATGATTATTAGCTTGTTTTATTATTGTTATACAATGAATATGTATGCGTGTAGATACATACATACATACATACATACATGTGTATGCCTGTGGGTTTGTGAACATTTTGGTATATTTGTTAAAACCTACAGCAAATACTTTATGTAAATATACACACTTTTATTTAGATACTTATGTATGTATGTATATGTGGATAAGTGTATGTATAGAAATGTATGCTGAAATAATGTTGACTGTGGAGAGCAAAGAAAAGCCAGCATTAATTTTATAAAACGAACTATACAGGGCAACCTAAAATATATTTAAATCGGTACTTGTGATATCAAAACTTTTTTGTGTGGTTTATAAATCATAATCTCTTATAAAGGGTTACACACAGGCTATCACAAATTAATTTAAGCTTTAAGCTATTTCAGGCTAACTTCACACAGACCGGGTAGCCTAACTTTTAGAATGCTAGTGTGATATTTAGAAAACTGACTAGACCAAAGACCAGGACAAAAGTTTTTTTTGTACACTATCTTAGTAGTTGTTAGATTACAACAATGTTATTACAACTCATACAAATGGTATTTCTTGCGCTTTAAATGTTTTTTAAATCTGCTCATAATCTCTAAATAATATTCGTCGAAAATCTAGGATAGTAAATGCTAATGAGGATACGGTTTCTTTTGTTCTCAATTTCCATTTCGACATTAAACACCTTAATTAGATTTCCTATTGACAGGAGTAAATTACTTTGATGAACGAAATGTATACAAGTCGAACTGAACATGTTTTCGATGTAAGCTACGGAAGTCTCTTCAGAATTTTTTGTGAATTGTTGCTGACTAGTAATCATAGTTCATTAAACAGTGTGGCTTACGACTTCCTACGACTTATAACACATTGCCTTTATAGGTTAGAGTAATGTAAGAAACTATCAGGATAAGGTTTTCTCAGAGTCTTCAGATACATATTATACATCGAATATCCATGATATTTACTATCCAGGAAACTAAATTTCATCGGTTACATTTTTTTAATTGACCGGCCGTTGTTATCTTAAATTCATTTTAATAGAAAAACAAAATTTGTAATTTACATACACCTTGAAAAGGTAAATTTAGGCATCATTTCCCTTGGCAGCACGTGTAAAAATTACTTGTGAGGCATGTTGCACGACTTATTTGATCAAGCCCGTTTCGCGCCATTCACTTAAAGCACTCTTAGCCAAGGCTCTACGAATCTGCAAACGTTCCGAAACAACCGAAGGAGTGATTAATTTATACTGTTGAGCTTCTTGGTACAATTTTTCGTATGTATTTTTTTGTGGGGCCATTCTTAAAATTTCTATTACTCGTAGTCGTAGAGTTCCGAGTTCAAACTCTAGCTCCGACATCTTAAAAAAAAATACGAAAAACGATTTCTTTCGACGAGTATCTCTTAGCAGTTTTCTGACAAAAGTTCTGTGAGTAACTGATTGACATAAAATAGCTTTTCTACTCTGTCGTTCGGAGTCGATTTTAAACTGATACACACAATGTGGGTGCTACAAGAAGCTAGGCCGTAATCCTGAAAAAGGGGTTGTAATGGCCAATTATGCATATATTGACAGCAACTTGTCCCATTGAGATAAGGCGCTGAACATCTAAATATCTATCGATACTTTCAAATTCAAATACAATGCACTGCATAAGTAGGGGTTTACCCCTGAGTATTGGCCTTAATAAAAAATAAATAAATTATGTATTATGTATTGGACAGTTAAAATACAAACTTTTTTGGCCGAAAATATTAATAAATAATTATGTATTAATGTATGTATGTATGTATGTATGTATGTATGTATGTATGTATGTGTGTATGTATGTATGTATGTATGTATGTATGTATGTATGTATGTATGTATGTATGTATGTATGTATGTATGTATGTATGTATGTATGTATGTATGTATGTATGTATGTATGTATGTATGTATGTATGTATTAAAATTATATTTTTTAACTTAACTAATGAGCATTAATTTTAGATGTTTTTTATTCTAAATATTAACTTTTAACTGGAAAAAAAAATTCTTCATAATGTTGCTGTTCCTAACCATTACAGATGATCGACGTACCACTACACTGGTGATAGGTACTTCTTCACAGCTGTTCATTATGTATGTATAAGATTTTGAGAATATTCGAAGGCAACCATATTTAACAGCCCTAGAGAAACACATACTCCACACAGGTATACAAATTCGTCATTTGCTTAGTAAACTGGCAAATGCCTACCCTGCTTTTTGTATGCACCTTAGATTGTACTGTTTAACTCCATCTCTGGTGGAGAGTATATTGTCCATATTTGTAAAGATGTCGGCATCTGCTATATTCTGGCCATTTAAAGTGACGGCCGTATGGTTGGAAACATTATTTTGCAGTGATCTTTTTTTATAATATTGAGCTTTAATGTCTGTCATAATTCGTTTTATATTCACTGCCTATACTAACGCGAAGGCGAGACTGACAGTAAAATAGACTGCCTTCATATAAAATATATCTTTTTTTTTGTTTACCCTGCTAATAATATTTTTTTTTATTGGAGATTTTTATTACAACAACTACTATTTCACTAGTTTATGGCCAACTAGGCAAGTTAACACACCCAATAACCATTTTACAATATAGTATTCTTGTAGATATATTTGTTGAATATGTATGTATGCGTGTATACATATATACAGGAATACTTATAAAACAACGCCAAAAAGAAAAAAAATTACATTAATATTCTTGCTGATACATTTCAAATCATTTGTCTAACTTTGTAAGTTAAGTAATACATTCGTTTTTTGACAAACTGACATTTGAATTAACGTGCATATATTTTGTATTTATAAATACATATTTCACAAATAATTTATATGCAAGACGTAGTCACTCATCATCATCATCATCATTATTAACAGACTTATTTTCTTTATGCTGCTTTGTCTGTTATTATAAATCTTATAATATATCTTTGCAGGTATTTGGTTCATTTGATAAATAAATGGTATTCTAATCTGATTCCAGAGTAAAAATAATGAAAGTTTACATTTTATATTTTTAAATTTTTAAATATTGACAAACATTTTGTTAAAAATGTATCCTTAGGTGTCAAAAAATAGCTGGATGTCGGGCTAGTTATTAACTTTTTGCTTGTTAAATGCATACTTTTTTAAGTTTAATAACTTTTTTTTTTAATACTTTCTTTTTGTTTTTATTTAATTACGAAAAAAGAAATATTTTTAATAAAAAGTTTCCTTTAGACAAAATGAAATTTTATAAAATTTTTTAGAGAAAATAAAACATTAAAAAAATGGATTAAATACCGTAGAACATACATACAACCCTGTGTCGCAGCACTCATGTTGTGTGTGTTAATTTCTTATCCACGAGTGCTGGCACCTACAGTTTAAAGTCGACTCCGAACGACAGTTTTGATAAGCTTTTTCATGACAATCAGTTACTCTCAAAGCCTTTGTCAGAAGACTGCTTAGAGGTAGTCGCCCAAAGAAATATTTTTTTCATATTTTTTTTTTTTCAAGATGTTACAGCTGGGGTTTGAATCCTGGGCTTATGTCTTAGTAAGCCAACACACTAACCACAAGACCACGGAGACTATAGATACTGTAGAAACTGGTTGAAAATTTAATTTTGATAATTTTATAATAAACTCTAACCTTAGAAACTGGCCAAGATAGTCGAAAACAGATTGCAGATTTGAAAAATTTGGGGTCGAGACCCTAAAGTGGCATCATTAACTCAAAATGAACAAAATGGGGGAGAGAGCACTTAAACTCCCGCACGGCGATAAGGCTACTATTCACTACTATTCCCAGATATTTAACCTCTTTCTTCTGCAAAACTCCCAGAGCTAATATTTCAAAATTCCTCCATTTAGGGAATTTCCACTTTCTAGTTCATGTCACTACTGTGGTCTTACCCTGACCCCGTTGATATACACCATGTCTCTCAATAATGTCATAGAGAGCGTGACGCTAAGAACTGAAAAATTTTTATTTTTTTTTTAATTTTAAATTAAAATGCTTCATAACAGTTTCTTTTTAGAGTTCGTTTGACAGTGTAGACTTTCTTAAGTTCTCCAAATCTTAATAGAACACGCATTATTAACTCAAACCAGATGTTGTAACCTTGCTAAGTGAAATTTTTTTTTATTTTTAAGGCCAGCACTCAGGGGACGGCCCCTACTGTTGCAGTACAATGTGCTGGTCTAGGAAAATATGTTATGGGAAGGGGAAAAGAGGGAGTAGTGTTTGTGGACATTTGATTTAAACCTGTAGATATCGTAATTGGCAGGAAAAACTTTCGCCGGAAGATTGTTCGACAAACGAGCGGTGCGGCCAAAGAACGAATTCTCTCTATAATGCATTGTGCGATTCGCTGAACAATCAACCATAAATGGGTGCGCTCTGAGAGAGGTGCGTGTAGTCCGCAAGAATATGCGGCCACCCGGAATCAAATCCCTTATCTCATCAGAGCACCTCCCATTGTAGTATCGATAGAACAATGAAACGCACGCCACATTGCGCCGATGCTCCAACGAATCGATAGAGTTGGATACCCTTACGTCGTTGATAAGCACCTTCGCCCTTTCCTGTACACGGTCGAGAAGCCCCAAAACTGATTTTGAAGCACCGGCCCTTACATGAGAGTTGTATTCCATCCTAGGTCGTATAAAGGTCTTGTAAATATTGAGAAGGTTAGATGGAGTGAAGTATTTCTTGCATCGTTTTAGAAAACCGAGGCACTTAAATGCTTCTTTCGACACTCAAAATATGTGATCATTCCAACGGACATCACAATTAATTCTCATGCCCAGAACATCAAGAGCGTCAGCCTCCTCAATATTTACATTATCCATAGTCACAGATGGCAGGATTAAATCATCACCACGCCTATGCGTCATAAGACAACATTGCGTCTTGCGCGCATTAAATTCGACCCTGTTCGTGAGACCCCACTCAGAGATCATCTGCAGGTCTTTTGAGAGTGTGTCATTCATATTCTGCCTTCTCACCCCGATCTCAAAAAGGCTCGGCCTACGATCAAATAAATATGAGTGACAAATGTTACTGTCATCTGCGAAGGAGTAAATGGAATTTGGGGTTAAGAGGACAAGATCGTTGAGGAAAATTAAAAATAGGGTAGGAGATAGAACAGAGTCTTGCGGTACTCCCGAATTTATCCTGAACTCGTTGGAGGAGACACCGTCTATAACCACTCTTATAGAACGGTCCCTGAGAAAGCTCGTTATGAAACGACAGAAATGGTTACCGACGCCAAAGGCAGCTCGTTTAGAAATAAGAGCATCATGCCAGACTCTATCAAACGCTTTTAAGATATCTAGAGCAACAACTTTACTTTCACCAAAACGGTGAATAGATCCACTCCATCGCTCAGAGAGTAATGCCAGTAGATCACCAGTGGAGCGACCGCTACGAAAGACATACTGACGGCCGCTCAGTAAGTTATTGGACTCTAAATACCTCATAAGGTGATGATTTATCATGCTCTCCATAACTTCGGAGAGTGTTGAACACACTGATATTGGGCGGTAATTTTCGGGATTGGTAGCCTCACCCTTTTTGGGGATTGGCGTTATGTTAGCAACATGAACTAGTTCTTCCTTTTTCAATTCTTGTGTTTTGTTTGGATAGTTAATACTTGTTTATGAAGTTTAATTATATCGAACCACATACATACATACATAGATAATTAGCCATTACAACCCTGTTGCAAGGTTACAGCCTAGCTTCTCTCATATCGGACCACGTCCTCAGAAAATTCCAAAGAAAGAGGTACACGAATACCTATTAGATTTTATAGCGTTTTCCTAAAATTTAGTCTCCTTTTCTATTTTTTTTTTTTTTTCAATAATTTGTTTGTTTAGTTGTGCGTAGTGTAGCTCAAACTTTCCTTTTTTTTATTATTTCTCTTTCTTCAATTTGTCAAAGACATGCATGTGTAACATAGAGCAGATTTTTTTTTTGTTGTTGTTGTGGTTGTATATTCCTTTTCAACTTTTGAAATTAATTTAATTCAATTTTCACTTTTTGAAAAATTAAATTTTTCATAAAATTTATTCGTTAAACTTTGTTTTGCATTTAAAGTACGAGTATGAGCGTTATGACACTACATGCGAGTAAAGCAAAAAGTTTGAAATTTAAATTGGAACACGTCTTCTTATATAGATTATATTGAAAGCAAAAAGAAAAATAGAAAAATAGAAAAGAGTCATCAAGGCCGGATACGTGTATAACAAATTTAATATAAAAAATAATTTAAAGTTTAAAGTTTGCAGAAAACACAATTATTTCTTTTAGAAAAATATATGCAAAATTAAATTTGATTACAATATCCCCTACTATTCTTGTACAGAATATATTCTTTTACTAAAATTATTTGAATTTTATCATTTATTTATGGTGATAAATGATACGAGTGAGAGGAAACAAAAATTAAAAGACCCTGGTCAGATGGTTTCCTCAAGAAACCATTTTCATATCGCTGTGCGAAGGTTGGCAGCGAAATTCGAATGAAGTTTGATGTATTATTTGATATGAGTTGAACGCTAGTATGTAATCTATTTACATGCTCAATAGGTCTAGCGGTGTATTGAAGATTAAGTCTATGACCCAACAGCACAATGTGCTTTAGACTGCACAAGTGGACTGTATGCACAAGTAGTCTAGTAAGGGGTTTTATTGGCGACAAAAAGTGTAGCCTTTTGTGTTATGCAAATAGAATTTGAATATGAGCACAAAACTTTAAAGACAAACTTTTTTTAGTAGAAAAGAATTCACCATTACCAACAATTTTTTATTTAGATCAATACTCAGAGATAAATACCTACTCATGCTGCGCATTGTACTGTAATGTTAAATTATGTATATCAGGCAAAGAACAGTGTTATACCTTACCTTCGTTTCTGGCGGAATATAGACTGGAAATGTCAGTGAGCGGTTTCTTGATGATAGACAACTATTAGAGTAGGAGTGGGGAGGGGAGAACCTCCTCTGTTCGAACCCCAAGCGGTCATGTTGTCTCCTGTTCAAAGGTAGCCACATCCCTTAATTGTGAATCATTGCTAGTAAAGCTCATTTCTTCAAATTCAATTCGTTAATAAACTCACAACAACAACAAAAAAACAATAATGCAAATGTTTCTCTTTGCTTGTATGTACATATATGAACGCAATGTCAACGGCATACATTTTAAAGCCTAGATTATTGTTAAGTGAGCAAGCGGTTGGTTTTTAATCCTAGTTTTCTTTTAAACGTTTTGGAATTCAATTGAATAGCAGAACTATTTGATATGACTGATCAACACCTTAAAACCCTTTTAACTTTGGACTTTGAAAGAGGCGTTGTGTTATAAAAACAATCCACTTAGGCTGTCTAAAGACTGCAACCAATTTCTGCTTCAGACTTTGATTCTTTGGTTAGTTTAAGATACTTTGTTAAACAGAGGATAAGTTAGACTTTATACCATAGTGGTTTTGTTTTTTATTTCCGACTGCCCAGAATGAAATTCCTGTATATTGAGTGCCGAGTTTTCCAAAGATTTCAAGTTCTCGCTATATAATATAGATGATATAAGTTAGAGAAGATTATTTAATTGAAAAATAAATATTTTCAATATATTTTATTAAAAACAAAAAAATATTTTTAGCCAATATTAAATAACGAAATGGCTATATTGTCTCTGCTCATCACGTCTCTGCTCGTCAAGAGACTTATTCCCAAAGTTGGTATTGAAACTATAAATTCTTATGTTGAAAAAAATTATACACTAAATGAGAATTATATCCCATTGATTATATAGAAAACAAACAATAGAATTAAAAACACAATTACCCCAATTCACTAAATGTTATATTGTTGTAGATTATAGTTAAATAAATAAATAAAAAAAAATAAAAACAAGTTTTCCAACTCTGGTGTATTGACACGACATTTCGAAAACATAGGAAAATTTGTCGTACATGTTGTAGTAGTTTTTGACATGGAAATTACCAACAACATTATGTACAATAGTTGTAGTTTGTCATAGTTTATACCGATCTACGACAACTATAACATTTTGTGAATTGGGTAAATATTTTCCTTTTTTTTTCAAATCAAAATTCTATTTTTCTATTTCACAACAATCAGCCCTCAATATTCTTAAATATTTTTAAATTTAAATTCTATTAAACCCATAATTCTTAATCCTATTTGTTCATCCATATCATTATTAGATTTTTTATATTCGTTGTTGGATGACCGTCTATATATTATTTATTATAACAAATGATATATTATTTGTATGTTTTTACTTTAATACTGCAAAAAACTTATTATTTTATTATATAATTGATAGATATTATATATACGAGTACAATATAAAATACACCATATATAAACATATCCTATATGTGCATGTACATACAAATGTATGTATGTGTGAATATCTTAAACAAACACTCATTCATATATCACACTTAACTTGTACGCTTTAACTTAACATTTGAAAAAATTCCAATAACAGGGAAAAAAGTGAAAAAAATATATCGTCGATGGAATTAAAGAACGCTGTAACTGACAAACCCTTAAATGTTCACCAGAGCCAAAAAACTTTTATAAAAGTAGAACAAATACACTGGTATTTTTCACTTCGCAGATGGCGTAAGTCAATTTATTTTCATCGTAGAAATCTGGGACCGGGGCCAATCGACGCGTATTTTTTTCTGATGAAAATGATGCAAAAAACGTATTTTCGATTTTTTGTCAGTTACAGCGTTCTTTAATTCCATCGACGATATACTCGTACGATGGCTTAATTTAAAAGGGGCCTAAAGGGATTTTTGGTAATATTACAGACAAATGGAACAACTGAACAAAGTTCGTTAAATCTTAAATTTGACAAAAGATTTACTGCACACTCAGAAAAAAAAGTGGTAGAGAACTACCGAAATTGACACTATTTGGTATTAAAATTGAGTTAAGTCCGTTTGTGCTTACTTCGTTAACGATTGGTATCGATTTTTTTTTTCTTTTTTTATTAACTTATGATATTTTTATACAATTGTTCATGATTATACTACCGGTTGTTCTTGATTTGTTAACTTATGGTATTTTGTGCCATTTGTTCTTATTTTAATAACGCATTAAGCTTGATTTGGTACCGAAAGTTAAAGAAATATTGTTCTCAATTTGTTACCCTTAATTTGATACCCTTGGTTAATAATTTTAGAACGCCTTTCGTAGTTTCTGTTTTTTTTTTTTTTGTTATTAAAAATTGCATTAAAACTTTTTTGCATTTTTTTATCTACAATTTTATGAATTTTATTAAGTTTTCTCATTTTTGTGTACAACATTACCACAATTAAAATCGAATTAAGACCTTTTTGTGTTAAGCCACCGCTATACATTTATTTGTAGTGGAAATCTACTGCTGTGTGCAACATAAAAATAATATTTTTTAATAAAAAAAAAAATCAACATCAACATCAAGAAGAAAAAGATGCCCTAGTATTTATACACATTTGGAACAATAAATACCTCAAGGCAAAAACAATACCTTCTCGCATATAAAAAATACTAAAAAATATTAAATAAATGGAAGAAAAAATAACAAGCAATATATATGTACGTACATATGTATGTTACGTTGTGAATGGGAAAACAGAGCTCTTAAGAGCACACACACACGCACATATGTGTGCTTTAAACAAAAGCCAAATACGTACATACACGCACAGTAAAACCAGAACATACAGGCCCATACAACAAACACATACGAGTTTGTATATTTACTATATGGGTTACACAGTTGTATTCTGAGGTAATATGAGAAAAATGTTCCATACCCTTGGAAGCTTTTTTTTTTCTTTTCTTCTTTTTTTTATTGAACAAAATAAAATGATGACGAGGACAATGATGAGAACTGAAATAAAAAAATAGAAGAAATTTAAATAAAAATAGAAATAATAAGTTTAAATGCAATATATTCGTTTAAATAGAATTTCATAACAGCATCTACATATGATGTAAAAAAATAAATTCAAAAATATTAGTCAGTTATGATATTTATATGTACAGTACACAGTATTCTAAACAACTGTGCGTATACATACCATACATATGTACACTTTCTTCATAATATTTCAAAACTATTTACACAGAGATAAATAAATAAAAATTCTTTCAAAAGTTCACTTTGTGTTTGTGTTTAATAAATTTAAAAAATGTATGTTTTTTTTTTAAATATATGAAAAATCATGTAAATCCACAGAACCTATGAAAAAACTAAGATATAGAACTGCAAAATCGTTTCACTTACAGACCACTAAATTAGAGACGCACTTAAATAAGGCAACGCTAATGCTCTGCAATTTTGACAGCGTCTAAAAAAGTGAAGTTAGTTGTAAAACTATGATTTTATTTGTCACTTAATGCAATATTAGCTATTTTTACATAAATTTTTAGTTTTTATTTCTCTTTATTTTGTTTATTTAAATGTTTTTATCAAATAAGATAAATAGACATTACTGTTATATTTTTACAGGCCATAATAACAACATTACGTTACGCTTTACGTTCTAATTTAGGTTGGTGTGTTAAGAAAAAGTGCCTCATTTTGAAGTGAAGGAAGCAACGTTCATGACTTTTTGCTGTTTGTTTCAGATATATCGGCAGAAAGTTCAAAAGTTTGAGTTCAAGGAAACTGCAAAATTGCCTTTTGTGTTGGCCCTCAAATCAAAAGGTATCTCGATTTTACAAACTTTAGTAGTTCCGTGATAGATATTAAAGGAAAGCGCTTAGAATGAATTTTATTTTCCAATTTCCTCCCACCCGGGGAGCCAGAAAAGGCTGCTGGTGATTGTCTCCATCAGTGGCCTGTTTTCTCAGGGGAATATCGGGTTCGACCTAGCCCTGAGTGGTCTGGCGCTCGATATAGGCAGAGAATGTCGGTAATGGTGGTGCACGGCCTTAATTGCCTCGCGTACTTAGGGTGCTTGTCCCTTAAGTGCGCGTCCCGGGCGTTTCTGGCCTTCTCAAGGACTGACCAGAGATGCCTCAATCTGGTACTACGGGCATCAGGAGCCCCCGGTCAACCTGAGATTCCTTGTCATTCGGGAAGTGAGGTTAACCGGCCTGATGGTTTGGGTGCGGTCCTTCGAGAAGTACACGTAGTGGTTGTGGTAGTGCTAGGTAGAAACCCCTCAGCAAGGGGGGTATCACTACTCAGACAATGGTTGTGCTAAGTTGCCAACTCGGTGTTATGGGCTCTCTTCTGAGCGCTGTGTCTTCGGGCATGGTGAGATTAGAGGGTACCGGCATCGGGTGGCGGTGGTCGGACGCATTGAATTCCACTACCGCTCCAGCAACGGGCGGCGTGTGATTAAGTCTACGGACAGGTGCGCATGTAAAATTAATCTACAGTTTCCAATTTCCTCTGAAACGATAAAGATGACATGTTGTCACATATCCAACAAGCTAAACGTTTGTATCAGGATGCCTGGTATACCCATATGATGGCGGATCAATTACAATAATTAACATATTTACCAATTATATTTAATAATTAATTAGAAACTTGCTTTATTTTCGTTGTTTATAATCAAACTTGTGATGCTTTAATGACTCGATATCTTCTTCTTTTTAAATATTAATGCTAGCAGTCAGGGGAGAACCTCTACTCATGCAGTACCCTGTGTTGGTTTAGGAAAATATGTTATAGGAAGGGGGAAAGAGGGAATATTGCTTGTAGACATTTGATTTAAACTTACTGATATCGTAACTGGCAGGAAAAATATTCTCTGGAAGATTGTTCCATAAACAACCGGTGCAGCTAAAGAACGAATTCTCTCTAAATGCATTGCGTGATTAACTGGACAATCAACTACAAAAGGATGTGCTCTAAGGAAGGTACGAGTAGTACGTAAAAATATGCGATAATATTGAATAAAGTTTCTTATTTCGTCAGAGCACCTATCATATTAGTAGCGATAGAACCATGAAACGCACACCACATTACGCCGATGCCCCAACAAATCTATAAAATTGAATACCCTACTGTCGTTAATAAGCAGCGTCGTGCCCTCTTTTGTACAAGGTCGGGAAGCCCCAAAATAGACTTGGAAGTACCGGCCCATACATGAAAGTTTTATTCCATCCTAGGTGGGATAAAGGCCTTGTAAATATTGAGAAAGTCGGGTGGAGTTTTAAAATGAATGCTTCTTTCAACACTCGAAGTATGTGATCATTCCAATGGAAACCACAATTATTTTTCAGGCCCAGAACCTCAAGAGCGACCGCCCCCTTAATATTTACATTACCTATAGTCACAGATGATCACCATTATGCCTATGTGTGATAAAACAATAAAAACTGCGCAAACCATTTAAAAAGATGCCTATTGTATACAAATATTCATTGATTCTGCAATGCTCGGCCAAGAGCTCTAAATATAATAATAAGACATATATACATACGTAACTGGCTTTACAACCCTGTGTCAAGATTACGGCCTAGCCTCTCGCAGCAATGTGTTTGTGTCAATTTTTATCCATGAGTACCGGGACCAACAGTTTAATGTCGACTCCGAACGGCAAATTTGAGAAGATTGTTCATAGCAATCAGTTACTCTCAGAGCTTTTGGAAGAAGTCTTTGCTTCAAGATATCTTTGCTTCAGGATGTTGTTGTCGAATATAATAATAATGCACGACTTAAATCTTTCGATCACATTTACTAAGTAGAAGTTTTAACGTGTCTGACAAAAAAAAAAGCTTCTTTTCGCATTCTACAGAACGGTTCTGGCCCCATTAGTAATATGGGAGCCTAACTTACTTAAAAATTGCAATTTATTGTTTTTTTTTCAATTGGGATAAAAGAAAATAAAAAAACTGTGCTATACTGTGTTGTTGTAGGAAAATTTACTTCTAACTGATAGCCATATACATACATTACCACACAATATAGTACGTACATATGTATATATCGGATATAATGTATTAGAATCTTTATGTGGTTGGTTGGTAGGGCATTGAAAGTTGCAAATAAGTAAAAAAATTATTTACATATGTGTATACCTATGATCACGTTTGGGTATTTATGTCTGTTTCTGTACACATGTGTATCATCTATAAATTCTCTAAAGAAGCTTGTTCCTTTATTTCGTATACAAATATTTATCTTGCGTATATGTCTATATACATACATTCATATAAATTATGAGGTTTTTCTAACCGATATACTCATATACATATGTGTGTGATATTTTGGTGGGATGCCGCTGCTGCTGTTGCTAATAGCATTGTCGTTTTCGCTAGTTTGCCTCTGACATCATGTTCCTCTTTTTCTTTATTCTTTTGTTTGGTAGAAATACATATTTCTTAAAGTTTTATTTATTTTATTTATTTCTTATTTTTTGTTTTTCTTTTGCGGGCGTCATTTTACTTTACATATCATCAATCAAATATTTTTCTAATGATATACACTTGCAACCCTCACAAAAGAATGGCTGAAGAATAAAAAAAAATGTATACACTCGTATATGTATATTAATGATGTTGCTTTTGTAACCATTTTGGCGTATCCGGTGATTTAAATAGAAAAGTTATATATTTTTCTTAACATTCATTATTCATTCACACATTCATTTACTTTATGTACCAAACATGTATGTACGTACATACATACTATGTGTATGACCTTGTTGTTGTGATTGAGCATAAGTTTATTGTCTATATGACATGATTTTCTTGTCATTATTGCGTATCTGTTTTGAATATTATTAAATTTCGAACAAAGTTACAAGCATACATACCATGTATTTGTCTACATATGTTTGTAATACAAACTTTGTATGTACATACTAGGGTATTCAATTATTCGACTTTTTTCTTTGGTCGATTAATCGAGTGAGTAATTATTCGGGTTTTTTTCTTGATCGATTAATCGAATAAAATTTCAAAATTGATCGATTAATCGCATTTTGTTTTATATAAAATAACATACCAATTTTGTGTATTATTAAAACGTTTTAATTAAAAAAAACAATTAACCAAAAACATAGTAATGTAATAACTTTTTAAAAATTCATTAATTTTAGTTATAGTGTAGAAAATGTAATGAGGTCTCATATTTTATTTTCAAATATATTATTGAAAAACTAAACCATAAATAATAAATTAATTAATTTTAATATTTGAGATCATATATATAACGATTTAATATATAAAAGTAATAATTTACTACTTCGTATGCAATAAAAATATTAAATAAGTAATTAAAAATAATTCATATTATGAGCTAAAAATTAGTTAAAAAAATTATGCACTTCTATTAAAGTAGTCTTTTAAAAAAAGGATGTAATTTATATGTTTAGCTTTCAACCGATTGTTTTCTTTAGTTTTAATAAAACTCGATTTTGAGAACACTCTCTCGCTGATTGTAGATGTTGGAGAAATTGAGAGAAGTGCATGGCAAAAAATATATAATTTTAGAAATCATCCATTAAATCATTGCAGCCTCTTTTAGGTTTTTTGAAATTTTGTACACTTTTAATTGTTTCATTTAATTGTGATAATCGATTATTTTCATTTATTTCAATTAAATCTTCTGCAATCATATCATCATCTGACACATTTTGTTCCATATTTTCTAAAAACATTTTCAAAAACAATTTGTTTGCAAAATCTTTTTTTCAGATTTTTTGCAATATTTTAAAAAAGTGAAAATGTACCAGAATTTAGATATAAAATAAGTGTACTAAGTAGTTTTACACGTCTTTTATTTATTCGAATCTTAAGCCTTTCTAAAAACCAATTTGAAAAAGAATTGTTTGCATTTTCCATTGTATTAATAACAAATTGTATAATGCCTTCCAAATCTATCAATGTAGCAGAATCCTTGCCTAGCTCTGTAATAGCGACATCAAGTGGTTTAAGGGCTTTATTCAAATTTGATAAAACGTAAATTTCCATATCTGTAAAAGTCGTCAAACCAAAATCAGATAGAGCGTAATTTACGTATTTACAAATACGAAGAAAATTTGCAATCATGGTAGATAAAGACGACCATCGATGCTTTACATCATGTACAAGACGAATTTCTTTTTCTTTTCTTGCAGCATAACATATGTTTGCAATTTCTTTGGTTTTTCATTAGATTTATTAAATATTTTACAACACTTAGGAAGTTAATTAATGCCATTTACTATTTCTATAAATAAAGTATTTTTTTATATGGATTAATCGATTAATCGTAGGAAATTATTCGAGTTATTCGTTATTCGAAATTTGACTATTTTTAATTGTTCGAACAATTATTTGAACATAATTCTTCGATTAATCGACTAACGATTAATCGTTTGAATACCCTAGTACATACTTACATTTATCATATTTATCCCATATTCATATAAGTATATCGCAAATATTTATATTTTTTGTTGTTTCTTTTTAGGGATTATTTAAAGAATTTTGCAAAAAAAACAAAAGAAGTCATTTGTTTATTTTAATATTGTTTGATTATGACTTATTCTCTGGTTTTTGAAAAACATTAAGATTCTAAGTTCTGTAAAAATATATACAAACGTATGTATGTATGTTTTTATGTGCATATTTAATGATTATTTTTAGAAAATATTATTTACTTATTATTCTATTTGAAGTACTAGTCAAAGATTTTCTCTTTATGATGTTGAAACTGATTTTATTTTTTTTATTTTACATTTAATTTATTCTGCCATAATCCTACTTGTTTTCGCTATAAAGCCTTATGCTATCGTAACCAAGCCCTACTCAAATGTGTGTTATATTCGTATGTTAAAATAGTAAGACAAAATTTAATACACACAGAACAAAATTAGAGAGAGAAATTAGGTTTATTTAGTATTTCCTAATGTTGCATCTTTTCTTTGAGAGTTTGCAATTGTTGTCTAAAGTAGTTCACAGTAATCCACATAAGTATGTGCATGGCTTAAGTAATTCAATTTTTTAAGAGTAGCAGTAAAGGCATTGTACACCTGCCGCGGTTCCTTAGTTGTTTTTACAAATGATTTAGCCGATATTTGTTATTAATTGTACAATCAAGTTGTAATCAGAAATGTTATTAGAAAATCTTTCATTAAATTATATTTTGAATTGCAAAGTGGAAAAAAATGCTTATACTTACATACTTATATAATATTCGGTCTGATATTATAATAGAGTAGTAGGTGTTGCCACTGTAGAATTTTAACAAAAGTAATGGAAAAAGAGATACGGCAATGATGTACAAACTGATTCCGGCAACTATGTTTTCTCTTAAAAGTTTTTCTTTATATGTATTGTTTTATAAAATTACAAAAACAAAGGAAAAGGAATTATTTAAAATAATCTTTTTAATAAATGAAAATACCTTTTTTTTACTGATGAAAGTAGTTTCAAGCACTTAATTATGCCTAAAGGCAACAGAAATGTCAATTTCGTTTATGCAAATAAAAGTGCTTTCAATTCGAAAAATTAATTCGTTTCTGCAGAATCAAATTACGAAATGAATTCCGTTTCCGAATAGAATTGAAATCTGTGACAAGGCTGATTGGCTTATTTTTATATATAAGTATGTAGATAACTTTTTTGGCTATAATGCTCACAATTTTTTATATTGTCTATTAACACTTTATTACTTAATATAAAGTGCTCCTGGATTAAACTAATAAGTACCTGTTTGTTGACACTTTGTATCAGAACGACTAAAATTTTTTAGTACTCGTAGGTTTTATACAAATTGTTTAGTAGTATAAAAGTGGTATTTTTCTATTTACAAACAGGCAGTAACATAATTAATTTAGCCTCCTAATTTTAATGGTCTACCGCAAATATTGATCATTAATTATTACTTCTAGATGTTATTCGTATTATTTTACTATTGCCTTTAAATTACGTTTTTATCAGCTATATAAGTATGTAGTTTAATAATTTTTTCCCCTTCCATTAATAATATTTACGTTTTTACTAATTTGTCATAATTAAGTATTTATTAAATTAGTTTTCTTTTACTCTAGAGATTTAATAATAAAACAAAATGGGGTTGTACATGTAATATGTATTACTATTGATTGATTTGAAACAGTGCTGTTCAAAAAAGGAGTACAACAAATTATTACAAATTTATTTATTTTTCTATTACAATACAAGGCTTAATAACACTGGTTTACACTAAAAATGTACATTTGATGAGATGTGATTTTTCTTATGTATTTTATTCCGCTGAATTCAAAAATCAAGGTTAAAAATTTTTTTATGGAACAGTTTTTGAGATATGGTCCATTTCTCATTTTTTCGACCTTTTTTCACTTGACAAATTATATCTCGAGATAGATATGTCCTATTGGGTCGTTCTTGGTACCAAATGGAAGGTATTAAGATGACGAACAAACATGTATAACTAGATTTTTGATCTGTAAAGCGGTTCAAAATATATTGATGAAAATATGACACATTTTCAAAAAAATCATATTTTACAGTGCTTCTGTGCCGATGGAAAAGTAGAAATCGTCGAAAAAACATCTGGTTTCTCTTCATGTACGTGAAGATGATACTTCTACGCAAGAACTAACATCAACCAGAAGAAAATAGACCGAAAAATGACAAAGGTATAAGCTATTGAGTGAAACAATCCAAAATATTTTCCAGTTGTGATACTCATATTGAATGTATTTGGCCATTGTGGCGTATGATTGACGTATGTATTAAACCCAATAAATTGTAAAAAAAAAAAATAAAATATTCGAAAAATATGGGATTTGATTGTTTCACTCAATAGCTTATACCTTTGTCTGTTTTAGAAAAACCTTTGAAATAGAACATTGAGCTAAACGTCGTTTTATTCAAAATCCCACATAAATATATATACAAGTTTTACAAGGTGTGATCGTTTTTATTTTTTTTTTTGTTAAGAACAATTCTCAGGGGTACACCCTGCATTGTATTGGAATTTGAAGATAAATAAATTAAATTTTTTCATTCCAGTGTTAGACCTTCACCCTTTAATGATCAACAGCAATCTGTCCGTCGATATTGAATGTGAGTGTTGAGCGTCTTCAGTAGATTAGCCGTTATCTTCCCAGTAGATGGTGCTGTACTCTTGGTCATTTGTTTCTTGTGGAATAGACTTGATATGTCAGAAAGCGGTTTTGGGAACATGAACTCCTTAGGGGGGGGGGGGGGAGGGGGCGGTGGGTAACCACGCCCAGCCGAATTCATTTTAAAGAATAGATTTTTTTCAGACATTTTTTTTTAATTTCGCGCCGATAAATATAAATAACCGCACTTTTGCAAAGAACGTTCAAAAACAAAAAACATGGTAGGTACCGTATTGCGAATTCGTATACTTTGACCTCAAAATATTGTCTACTGGAACGCTATTTAAGTTTATATGCTATTGGTGCATGAAAAAAATATATATTGCTGAAAATTTATTGTTGTGTGGTGTTACTTTACACTCTTCTTATATATACGAATCTGGTTCAATCGTTAAAAAAAAGTACTTCTTATTCATCCCATTCAATTCAAAGAAATTTTTTTAAACTCTTAGTGGATAACACTTGTTATTAATAGAGTTTTTTTAACTATTATTTTTTATATTCAAAATGAATTACATTTTTTGTTTTGTTTGTTGTATATGCTAATTTTTTATTATGATTTATTTTACAAACAGTAATTAAAATTATCTAAAACAAAAGTTTTCCTAGCTGACCTACATACACAAGTAGGAAATGGCTTTAAACAATTCTTTTTTTAATTGCCTGTTTATAATAAATTTTTATAAAAACTACCATTGAAGTTTTGTTAAAAAAGCAGACTTTATAATTGAATATGCAATTTCGATAAGGGCACATCTCGCACATTTTGGGAAATGTTTTTTTTTTTCGTATTAATGAGTCTCAAATGCTTCCATGAACGAACTACATACATACCGTTGGTCTTAGGAAGAAAAGCCTTAACTCGCATTTTTTCAAAACTTACTTTGTTTAGTGAATCCAATGCATTTTAGAAATATGCCACTCCTCACAAAGAATGTTTACAGTATTATTAAAAATAACGGTATTACAAGCAATTGTACAGCATTTAATGAAAAATTGTATATTAATAATTACAGTATCTGTTGGATTTTTACCTCCTCCTGTAAATTTTAAATTATTTGAGTTAGGGCTTTTCTACCTAAGACTAACGATATATACATAATTGGCTTTTACAACTCTGTGTCAGGATTACGGCCTAGATTCTCGCAGCCACTCATGTAGTGCGTGCCAACTTTTTCTCCATAAGTACCGGTACCTACAGTTTAATGGCGACTCCGTATGACAGACTTAAAAAGCTTTTTCATGGCAAACAATTAAATTTTTTAATTTTTCATGCAAATTCCATAGAATATAAGCAGCCTGGGGCACCTGTGACGTACATGAGCAATAGAAAATTATTTTAAAAGCGGTAATATGTTATTTTTTATTTTATCACGGGTATTAATGGGAGGATAATAAAACCGCAATATTATTATTTTTCCAACAAAAATATAGTTTTTCTTCTTCCTAACGATCGTTCTAATTATTTAAGTTAGATCCAGCACAGTTGCAATACACTGCGACCTATAAGATCTATTACGTCCATATGAATCTAACGTTTGCTTAGCAGACCCACTACCTTCTTACCTACCATATTTATTTAAATCTATCAAGGGCCACACACTCACATAATATGTTTGTGTTCCGCTGTTTCTGATGCTTGTGAGTACACTGCACAAACATCAACGCCATTCTCTATAAATAAAAATCACTAAATCATTATGTTGTAATATCAATATCACCATAATAATTTAATTCCCTTTCTTTCAACTGTCTTTGCTCCCATATTAATAAATTTAAAAGAAATTCCTTAAATATATATATATATATATATATATATTTATATATATATATATATATTTTGTTGCTTTTATATTAATTTATGAATATTTAATTAACCATTACTATTTGTCAAGTACAAAAGGTAATAAATAATTAAATTCTTAATTTCATTACAATAGCTGATTAAAATTTTAAATTATAAATAATTAATTTAAACAAAAAACATGACTCAAAAACTATTACAGAATATTTACTAATGTTTTTTTTTTCAATATTAAATAGTTTTATTGATTTTGATCAAATATTAATATTTAATTTATTCATTTAAAATAAAATATCGATGAATAAATAAATATTTTTTGAAGAATTCAACATCAATAAATTTGTAAGTTTTTTTTCTTTTTAATTGATTTATATGGTAATGAGGACATACGAGTACTGTGAATTCCTTTAGGAGACTGATATTTTAAAAGTAATAACAAAAAACAGAATACATAAGTAGTTTTGTAAAGGAAGAAAATAAAAAAATATTGCTTAAGATATAGTAGTTTCTATATGGCAAGTTTACACTTGTAAGCAGCCTTGTATTACATCCTGTTTCCATGTAAAGATTAGTAACCAGTTAAGTTCGTTTCATTTATAATAATTTAAAAATTATTCGCTTATTTCCTGTTTTGTGTTAAAGCTAAATAGTAAGCTAATACAGTAGCAGTTAATATCCTTTTGAACATTCAGAAGTGTGAAATATTCCCAGCAGAAAATTGTGCTTACAAGTAAGTTATTTTGTAAGGGAGAAATTGTAAACAATCACTTACACATGCGCATCAAGAATGAATGATTTTTAAATGAAATGAGCGGCTCAAATGCAATAGAAATACAAATTTATTGCAACCAGTAAGCAAATAGTAAAGGGCTATCCATTTTGCGGTTTCAAAAGTAAACATAAATAAAACACATATAAAATATTTTTTTCATGATATTTCATGACGCCGTCTTGTTGAAACCACATATTCTCCAAGTCGTATTCTTCAATACAGGCAAAAAAAAGTCGGTTATCATATGACCATAACGCTTCGAATTGAAGGTGACAGTCGTTCCATCGTCGTTTTCGAAGAAGTAAGGTCCAATTACACCTTCGGACCAAAGAGCGCACCAAACAGTGACTTTTTCTGGCCGCTCTTCAATTACTTGAGTATTCTCAGAACCCCAAATGCGACAATTTTGTTTATTAACATACCCACCGTGTGAGAAATGTGCTTCATCGCTGAAGAAAATTTTGTTCGAAAAATTGCCGTCCACCGCCTGTTGTTCAAGCACCCATTCCACGTATCAACGACGTTGTGAATGGTCAGCTGGCTTCAGTTGTTGCGTGAGCTAAACTTTATATGGATGTAGGTGTAGATTTAAATACAAAATACGCCATAATGTTCCGTAAGACTGTCCTAATTCCTGAGAACGACGAGGAATCGACACATTCGGGTCTTCGGCAACGCTTTCACTTACAGCAGCAATATGTTCAGTGAAACGATCGAACGCTGATGCACAGGCCTTACAATATTTACAACCGCTCCAGTCTCTTCACATTTCTTCACAATTTTGCAAATTGTTTGTAATTTAATGTATAAAAAACAATACAATTCTTCCATTATTGCTTGCAATTTTATTTATTGCTTCCAAATCTTAAACATTTTTTGTTGGGTTTTTGGTGGGTAATGTTAGATTGAATTTTAATGTATTTATTCATTTTATTTTTAGTTCGAGCTATTAATTTTAATAAAATTTTCACAAAATGAGCTATTATATAATGACAATACGACATATGTAATACCACACTTTTTGAATACCCTATATATTGAGTTGGTAAATAAGTAAATGCGGATTTTACTCATTGATGGCATTAGTTGAATTTTTAGGTTAGATGACGTAATTGAAATATCAAATATATATTGTTATTTGATAGTCGGTACTTCAGCTGTCAATCAGTAACAACAATTTTTTGATCGGTTGCGTGGTTTTTGTTTGGCGTCTGTTGAAAAATGGAAAATCAAAAGGAATAATTATACAACATACTTACTGATGATCTGTATTAACTAGGACCTTATTTGAACCAAATTTTAATTTTACTAAATAAATTTTATAGAAAATCGTTACAGCTATTTAGGTGTCTATGGACCTTAAACATATAAAGAAACAAATAAACTGATTAACACACGTTCTCATTATTAATATAAAAGGTACCAATCCCAAATCTATTGTATTCAATTCAAGTCAATTTCTACAACTTAAGATATGTTGTTATGCATTTTAACAATTAATGAGAACTTGTGAACTCTTTTATGAATACAAAACGGTCTCAGCTGAATAACCTTCTCAAGACTGTCGTTTAGATGCGACATTAAATTGTATTTCCCCCTTCTCATGGAAAAAAATTGAAAACTGCAGCATCTCACTAAATGTTATTGCTTGGCTCTTGTATTTTTATAGTAATAAGTATCGCTTAAAAAAATATTCCTTATATAAAATATACTGAATTTTATAATCAAAGTCTATTTAAATGAAAACTTGTGTTTTTTTACGGTATTGTGAGTGAGAATCGTCCTTGGAATTTAATATATAATTTTGCTTTAAGACAACAATGAGTAGATGTGCTTCATTTGAAACAGAGTTTCGATTACTTTTCATTTTTATTTAACTGTAATTGCTAATTTATTTATTGCAAACGTCTGTTAACTTCCAGCATCCTTATCATTCATCTATGTTGTTGTAGGTAATCAAATTTAATTCTTTCTGTTCACTACTGGATTCCTACATGCAATTGTTAAAGTATTTTCCGTATCAGTATGCTATTGTTTTATTAAACGGATAAGTAAAAAAAACATTTTATGTATATCTGTATGTATACATATGTAAATTATAATTACAAAAATGAATTAAAATGAAAACAATAAAAAGTAATTTGTAATACAAATTACAAAATGGAAACCATACACATAAATAAGCCTACAATTTAATCAACAAAATACTTAAAATTTCAAGAAACAAAAAAATGAAAAAAAGAATAATTGTGAAAGATATATGGTCGTGCGGGAATTTTATATATTTCAAGATTTTATATATTTCAAGATAATGATGCCACTTTAAGTTTTTGACACCAAAATTTTTAAAATCTGCCATCTATTTTTGGCTATTTATCTCAGAAACTGGACGAGATATCCGAAAACGGATTGCAGACTTGAATAATTTGGGGTCGAAAACCTAACTCGAAATATATAAAAAATATGAAATGGAGGATAGTGCACATAAACTTCTGCACGACGATATATAAATAAAACTTTTTTTATATACGATAGTATGCATGTCTATACATTCTTATCTGTGTTTTATACATAATTGATAGGTTTACGTATATATGTAAATATATCTATATAAAAGACTAAAAATAATATAGAACATAATTAAACAGTAATTAATTTTCATATTGAGTAAAATAGAGAAATACAATAAATGCGTAAAATTAAAGGGAAATAAAAAATTTCCTTTTACAGACACCCATACATACTTATGTGCATGTGTACATGAATACATACATAAATACGATTATTCCCAGCTAACATTTTTTTTTTTAATTTTTTATCAAATAGTCAGAGTATGCGATCATTTTATAATTGTAAAACACATCTTTATAGGGGGAAAACAATGAAGTTTTACTTGTATGCTACTTCTTCTAATAAGTCGTTTATAATTCCTTTTTCTTGTCAGTTTACGGTCATTTATTGAATCTTTTATTTATATTTTTTTTGTCTCATTTACATATTAGTGACTATTTTCGCATATCGTCGATAGAATTGAAGAACGCTGTAACTGACAAAACCTTAAATGTTCACAAAAGCCAAAAAACCTGAATGAAAATAGAACAGACGCTGTTTTCACAACGCAGACGGCGTAAGTGAATTTATTTTTATCTGGAACCGGGACCAATCGACGCGTATTTTTTTCTGATAAAAATGATGCAAAAAACATATTTTAGATTTTTTGTCAGTTACATACATACATACATACATACATACTCGTACATACATAACTGACCTTTACAGGATTACGGCCTAGCTTCTCGCAGCACTCATGTTGTGTGTGTCAATTTTTATTCATGAGTACCGGACCTACAGTTTAAATTCGACTTCGAACGACAGGCTTGAGAAGCTCTTTCATGGCAATCAATTACTCCCAGAGCTTTTCCTAGAAGACTGCTGAGAGGTAGTCGCCGAAAGAAATAATTTTTTCATATTTCTTTATTTCAAGATATCAGAGCTGAGATTTGAACCCAGCGCTATCGTCTTAGTAAGCCAACACACTAACCACTAGACCCCAGTTACAGCGTTGTTTAATTCTTGCGATGATATGATATCAGTCGCATATGACACCTTTTCACCAGGATTTTCATAAGACAAAAACGAATTAAATGACAGATTTTTTTAGCCATAAAATATAATAAACAAATCACGTCGATATTTATGGCCATCACTCATTAATAAATGTTGGTGTGTTTATTGATTTATTATTTATATTTTGATAAAAAATTTAATTTTTTGCACGTATTTTTGAAAATGAAATGTACACGTGGTGATGTGACAAAACAGAACAAATATTTGACAGATAATTTGGCAAACGTAGGAAGCATGGTGGAATTACTTACAAGGTGGTGTTGCCAACCCAGCTGGGTTTTTTTTTGGTCATACCGCTCCTGTCAAAAGTTTTGTTTGTATTTATGTTTTGTTTACATTTTGCTTTGTGTGTATTCGTGTTTTTGTTTTGGTGTAGACACATGTATGTTGTTAACAATACACACACACTTCTCACATGTGCTTTTTTAATTCACCATACCTGCTTTTGACATTAAAGAGCTGAAAAAACAAAAACAAATTCCCTGTTGTTTATGTACTAAATTCACCTGCCACCACCTTGTAAGTAATTTCACCATGGTAGGAAGGAAGACTTACTTTTCGTACCAAACAGGCAAAAACTGTTAAAGACATGCGCTTTGGTAAACTATGTGCGGGTCTAAGAAATACTTGGTTTGCAATCTTAATTCTATTATTCTGAAACAACGTTAACGTTTTTTTGTTGAGTAGGCATATTATTGATCAAAATTCCCGTAAAATTTTTTTGAACAAATAGTTTCTAAAAATAAATAACAACTAGATAACCTGTGCGAATATTTCGTACCGTTAGTTGTCATTTTTGTAACATAAAATGAAAGTAATTAATAGAAATTTTAGTAACTTCAATACATTTTATTAAAAGTATAAAAATATTAGAAATCATAATATATCATACATATTTACATACATACATACATATGTTTTAATGCTTTTATAATACTTCTTTTAATACAATGTTAGAAGCAATGACATGATCATCGTTAACTTTTTGCCCGTACGAACCCTTAATACAAACAAAAATATCTTTAAACGTACGCACTCGAGAAAAAGCCACGTATAACTGCCCATGTGAAAAGACCTGGGGGTCAATTCTTGTTCTGTGAAACGGTGAAATGTAAAGTTTTTTCACTGTTACACAGCGTTTTTGATTCTTGTTTTGTGCAAAACTTAAAAGATACACATCATTTTTTCATGTAACAACAAATGGAATGAAACAAAATATTTTCACAGTTTCACAAGAGTGCTGATTCGTGTTTTGTGTAACTATAAAATTAACTGTCAAAATTGTTTCATATGTGTAACAAGTTTGCACAGTAAATGTTTATGTGAAAAAATAACATAGAGGTTTAAAACCATGAAAAAACCTACAAAAGGAAAGCGTGCTAGCAAAAATAAAAAAGAATATTTAATAAAATCGAATAAAATAATTGCACCCATCATATTTTTATTTTAATATAGTATTTAATAATCGTATATTTATATCAAAAACCAAAACAAATATGGCGTCACATTGGTGTTTTGTTTGTACTAGAACACAGAGCCAAATAAATATAGTTGACGGCGGTAGTGGCGAAACCGGCAGCACAAAAAATTAATCGGCGATAGTTGCAATTATTTTTAATATAAATTTTGTATCCAGCAAAAATCTGATTAATATTTTTTAACAGAAAAAACAGTACAAAACATATTTTATCAATTTATATTTATGGTAACAATTAGATAAACAAATATACAAATGCTATGTATGCAATTGCGGTTGTTAAAATAAATATATGTACATATATGTACATACATACATACATATTTCATATTGAAAAAGATTGGCATACATACAACTACAAACTTTTTCAAAAAAAAGAAAAAAAATTTTTTTCAAAACGAACTTAAGTATGTACATACATATGTATGTAGAGCGTGTCCGCCAGTTCATATTTCTCCATAATAAATTTGCCACGTCTCTACTTCACGATTGCCAAAAATGAACTGTCAAAACTAATCTTTACCAAAATGGCGGCAAAACAAAGTCGTATACCTTCCCGGCGGACGCTCTGCTGTATATGTTTATGCAACACAAAGTCATTTAAATTTTTCTTGTATATACATATACTTATACGTTTAGGTAAATACTTTGAGTACCACGAGCGAATAGCATCAATTATCGCAACTTTTTTATGAATATGTCCTTAGTGTGCGACTATACTTTTAGGTACATAAAAATAGTCCCTTAATTTACCATCATTTCATGTACGCTGATAAATTAGTGCAGGCAAAAAGTCCACATTACAAATCGGTGTTGATTTAATTTATTTTTCGGTTTAAAAGTGATATACATAAACGCATGTATTTGCGAATGTATAAAACTGAAAGTGGTGTCAATGAAATATGTACATATATATTTGTTACATTATTATCATTTTATTAATATCTAAAAACAGTATCAGTAAAATTTGAAGCAGTTAAAAAAAATATATGGCGGGTAAGCCGCTTCCTTAAATCGGTTGGCTTCGTACTCTTGCTTTGACATTTTGACATAAAATTTCAATAACATACAAGCAAAAGTTTCACTACTACGGTTGGAATGAAACAATTTTTTCATAACATGCACCAGAATCGCAAATAGTGTAATTGTGATATGATAATGCGAAAAGTGCTCATGAAAACGAAAATGATAAAAAACTTTTCGTTTCACTGTTTCACAGAACCAGAATTGACCACCTGTTCTGGTAAATACCATCCTATTTTTTCGTGCTTTGTTTATCGTCATAGCAAAAACAACCTTTACATTGAACAAATAGTGCCATGACAATAACGGCATTACCAAAATAGCTTTTACAACTTTATATATTATGTGGAATAGCATTACAATTAAGCGACCCTGTTTATCGCACTTGATCTAACAACTACTGCAAAGTATTGCCAAAACAGCTTTTTATAGTAAATAGCGGTATTGCCAGAATGGATTTTAATATATACATACTATTGTATATTATGTTGAACTGCATTGCTATTAAGGGACCCTGTATTACCACACTTGACAACAGTATTACCATGAAGTTCCATATAAAATATAATTTTTATCAATGAAAACATTAATGTTTCAATTTCTAATTATTTTTCGTCATTAGTGTTAGAAATAAGCTTTAAAATGAGATATCATTCATTAAATTTAATGCGGTGGTGTGGGAGATATTTGCAACCGACAAAAAAAGTGCTTTAGAAATAATATATATGATGATTATTATGCTTTACGACTTAAAATAGTGTGCTACAATCTTAAAACATCTACACCTACATCTTATAATATATACATATTTGGCCAAGTGTTTTTAAGTGTTATGGACCAGCTTCTCACAGCCGCCATATTTGTATCCATGATTACCAGGACCTACAGTTTAATGTCGTCTCTAAACGACAGACTTGAGAAGCTTGTTCATGGCAATCAGTTACTTTCAGAGCTTTTGCCAGAAGACTGCTAAAAGGTAGCCGCCCAAAGAATTTTTTTTCATATTTCTTTCTTTCAAAATTTCAGAGCAGGTGTTTGAATACGAATCTCTCCTCTAGTAAGCCAACACACTACATACTAGACCAATGTAATCCAAATCTTCATTTTCTGTACACAATTGTGCTACCAACGCGGTTCAGTTTTGCTTAACTATGTACTAGATTATGGCAAGCACATCTGCAACTATGATCGACATTCCACATAAATTGGGTCCTTATATTAGTATTTGAGAATACCAGTACAGTTGTTAAACATCTAATAATTTGGCTTAATCAATTGTTAGAATAGGGGTTAGGTTTTGGTTAAAAATTCTATACTATATTAGCACATATTATCTGTAATAGAATGACCTTATTAGAAACCTTTTAAGTACTGTTTGTAAAATAATCGCTTCGTTGGTGTAATATTTTTTGTTCTTCTTTTTATTTCTTAAGTATCTAAAAGTAATGTCAAATTACTTTTCTTACATTCCTTTTAACAATGCAAGCATGTATGCTTTGTATTTTGAAAAAAAAAAATAAGAAATAAAACATTTTAATCTGCTTACGCTACGGTCACATTAGGCAAATATTTGATCAAAACGGCGTAACCACTATTTTATGAAAACATTTATTTCTATATATAATGCCTTAAAAAAATTTTAGAGAAATGTTAACATAAGTAAAAAAACAAAAATAGTTGTTTCGCTTTATCCGTCAAATATTTGCCTAATGCGACCCTTGTTTTACTTCTGGCAATTATACTTATTGTTTTTATATTTTTTTTTAACTATACAAGTATATATACGAGTATATTTTTACTAAAAAATCTATTGAAATTAAATTAAAATGCATTTAATTACAGCATTGGAAGTGAATGAAATTGAAAAAAAGCCCTTTAAGCGGTATTCACTAGTCACTAGTAATTGTGCTAATCCAATAAGGTTTATATAATACATTTATTTCCAAGACTTATTTTTCTTCTTGCATTTAAGAACTTAATACTTACTTAAGATAAACACACTCGTACATATGCATATGTGTGGCACCTACAAACATTAAATAAAAGTTTCTTCTATCCCTGACCTAATACTTAAGAAAACTTAAACAAATTCTTAACGGCATTAAGAAAATACGAATTAAGAAAAGAAATTTCCATAGAAACCACTCAAATAAGAAACAAAAATAAAGAAGAAAAATGAAATATTTTTATATATATATCTACTGAAAAGGCCACCAATGATATAATACGAAAATAGACCAAAATTTCAAACTGAAGTGATAAAAGCAGCACAATCATACCACCTCAAATACACCACAATTTATAATTCAATCCATTTCACAAGGCCCAACTTATAATATCAGTACTGGATATGGTTTACATTTTATTCATTACAAATTGCATACAATATATGTATGTATGTATATTGCTTACATACATATGTAAGTATATACGAGTATGTATGTAAGTCTTCTTCTACTTACGTATATGTACTCGTATTCTTTCATTAAAAATAACCACTTACCCAGATTTTAAACATTATGATGGCTGCCTGCCACGCATTATTTTGATATTAAATGTCAACATCCTTTTTGTTTTTGGTGTATATATGTATGTATGTGAGTATATTGGTGTGTATGTGTGGGTATTTGTGAGTGTGTAACAAGTTGTTATGGTTCTTGTAATGGTAAGTTTTATGAATATTTTGGTAAAATGTACTTTTACTTGTAAAGTCTGAATAAAATGAATGGTTTTTATAACTACAAGTTGTTATATTTTTGCAGCAGTTTCAGGTTTATGTTAAAAATAAAAGAATAAACGAAAAAAAAAAGAAAAACTAAAAATATTATTGTGAAAGGCTACACATCTTCTTATAGAATCCTGTATGGCCTATATTATGGTATACATATATGCCAAATACACGTATTGTTATAAATTTGTAGAAAAAAAACGTAATCACTTCATTTGAATATTTTTATTCAATGTTTCCGTGTCCGTTTCCATTTAATTATTGTCGCGTTCATTCATATACAAAAAGAACCAGCTTGGTACCATTTTTGACTAAAATTCTACCAAAATCCTTGGCAACTTAACAATTTAATAAAAAATTCACTTTAAGCACTATGTTTCTTTTAAAAATTCCAAAAACCAAAATACTTAAATATAACTTTTTAAAAATGTCATCACACTTCACTTGTACCACAGTGTAATACAGTGAGGAAACTCCAACAACTATAACAAGAACAATACAGCCACAAATTATGATGATGAGAGACAGATGTATTATACATATACAGCTATCTTATTTTCCTCCAGTATTTAATATAGCCACAACAAAATTTAGCATACACACAACATCACACTGTATAACAAGATAGCCACAACAAATTGTAACAGCTGATTTTAAACTTTTTGAGCAGTCATTTCCTTTATCACTGTATTACATTGTGCTTGTACATTAATGAGAGCCACATATGAAAAGATTGCGTGATCACCACTACTCCGATGTGTAAGAACACAATTCTAAATATTACGCTCATTAGAGCGACCCTACCTAGAGGATGTCAACATGTCATTTACATTCTTACTTCCAGTCCTAAATCTCCAGCAGGTTTAGTCTATGATTGAAGAAATGTATGTGTTCAATTCAACTGTTATCTGCGAAAGTTTCGATGTTAAAAAAACTGTTTATTAAGAAAAATCAATTATATAATAGAAGACAGAGCAGAATCTTGCTGTTGTGAAGTAGATTCTATGCATTCCAAGCTTTCTTTGGCTCCCATTTATTTTAAAAAGCACTGTTTTGATTGCGGTAGTTACAAAACATCATAGATTGCCTATAAACACTGCACCCACCAAGCCTCGTGGTTTCTACTTCCCAACTAATCATTTAGAATTACCACTTATGAACGTTTAACGATACATCACAACGTATTGTAAAGACAGGCTATCTTGCGTGATAATTTTTCCTCCCCAACTAATCACTTTACATTTCTAATTTAAATAAATAAATAATAAATTTGCTAACAACTGCTGTCAAGCACAAACTAACAGACACAGCTTGTTCAAGTTTTAGGAGCATTTAAATGAAAAACATGTTGATTGCAGCAGTTCTGTTTTTTGTGAGTAATTTAAAAATGCTTGTACTTGTTGACCTGCCTTCGCAGTATTTATTTTAAATATATATAAGTACAGCCATGTCATGGAACTCAATTCACAGCGGAAGAGGTTTTAATTTCGAAAATTCAGTGTTTTGAAAACAGAAAAATTTTCGGAATGAAAGTAGCACCGTTATATTCATAACAAAAATATGTTTATATGAAAGTATATACTAGTTTGATCCATTAACTTTACATTAAGGGCATAAAAACCAATACAACTTTTTAAAAACCCATGAAAAAGAATTGTATGAGTGTATAGAATATTTTCATGAAAATTACCAACAATTCGCATGTGAAATCCGCATATATCGTCGATGGAATTAAAGAACGCTGTAACTGACAAAACCTTAAATGTTCACCAGAGCTAAAATACTTTTATGAAAGTAGAACAAAGACACTGGTATTTTTCAAAGCGTAGACGGCGTAAGTGAATTTATTTTCACCTTAGAAATCTGGGACCGAGACCAATCGACGCGTATTTTTTTTACTGATAAAAATGATGCAAAAAACGTATTTTCGATTTTTTGTCAGTTACAGCGTTCTTTAATTTCATTGACGATATATTCATGAACTTTTGGCAACAATGATTGAGGTATCGCTAATATCCTTCTCAACTGTGTTGAACTATTTCCACAAAATCAAATATGATTCCAATTAAATGCTATGCTACTAGCAAGGATTCTGAGAATTTTAAGTCAGCTTCCATTCTCTTGCAGAGCACAACACAAACAGGCACGTGTAACATGCAGCAGCACCATAATTACATGCCATATAATGCCGTGAAAGTTGTTTAAATCCCCTGTGTATGTTGTGTATGCATGTGTGTGAGCTTGTAGTATTTGTTTTTACAAGGTTTTTCACAATTTCACTTTCTTTCAATTCTATGTTTTATACCATTTCAGTTTTAATGCACTCAGAATGAATGTGGGATGAGGGATAAAAAGATTTTTTGCGTATATTTCACACTAACTACACGTGTATTTGCTTTATGCTGTTATTTGTGGCAACATGGAAAACACTTTAAAAATCACTTTTAATTTTACTAATCCAGGTATTTCACTGTTCGAAATATGCTTGGAATGCTCAAAATAATTTAAATTTCTATAACAAGAGCTTAGCTGCAAATTACTGTTGAAACTGATACCATCTTTGTGTTTCCATATGTTAAATATTTTCAAAACTTTGTAAAATATGCTACAATTTAAGCTTTGGTTTAAACTCCTTTTGCGGTTGGAAATTAAAAAAAAATTTCTTTCTCATATTTCTTGTATTAACTTTGTTCGTTCTTTGGCCACTTATACATATAAACGAAATGGAAATTATATGTTCACTGCATATGTGTTCGCTGTAACTATAGTATATTGTACAGTTGGGCTGGCTGTTTCTTTATAAATACGGTGTTTTTAACCTAAAAAAGAAAACAAAATTCAAACTCATAGAAACTCTAGAAAAATATAATCTAGAAAGTAACTCTTATTACAAAGTCCCTCTGTCTTAGTTTCCTACGACTCCAATAATAATTATAAAGGAATATAGTTTTTGTCTAAAATTTTCTTTTGCTTTATAACTTCAATTTTTTTTTTTTGTTCTTTTGTATAGAAGTTTTTGTGGCAAAAAGCAAAAGTAACAGTGGTTGCAATTTGTTAGAAAATAAATAAAAAATAAAAAAAAAAACACTTTCTTTTTGTGAATGTGAATATTAATTAAAGATGTCGTACGTTTTATCTTAGTGACCTACATAAAAATTAAAAAAAAAATTTATATTAATTCTTTATATATAAAAATTAAAATACAGAAGCTTAGAAGCCTTAACAGAGAAGCACAGTATTAAATTTCTCCTTTTATATTAATATTTATGTTTTAAGATTTATAAAAAGACTGTAAATATAATCTCTGAAATAACACTCCATATATTGTGGTAAAGTGTTGATCATAAAAAAGTGTATTAAATAAATAAAATATATTAAAAAATGTCAGCACATGTCGTTCTTCAGAATAAACAAATTGGACTATTTGTATAAAAGGAACGATCCTTGAAGAAGTGAACAACATTATTGATCTGGGGATCTTGTTAGATCAAAATCTCAATTTTCGTGATAATCGTTAATAAGGCTACAGCTGTTATTGGCTTTATAAAACGCTGCTCCAAGAAGTTTTCAGATCCCTATATTACAAAACAATTGTATGCCTCCTTAGTTCGCCCAATACTTGAGTATGGATCGTTATATCGTTCATTTTAATACCATTGAATCTGTACAAAATCAGTTTTTAATATTTTGTTTAAGAGGTCTTGGCTGGAATTCTATCGTGCTGCCATCTTATACTAGTAAGCTAGCTCTTATTAAGTTACCTACCTTGGAAAGCCGTCGAATTATGCTCAGTGCTTCGTTTTTACATGGATTAATTCATGGTGTAGTGAATTTGGAGTTCCTTTTTCGTAAAATTAAGGCCTACTCGAAACTTTCGTCTGATAAATTTAGAATACCATAGATCTCTCTATGAAAATAATAGTCCTTTTCGACGTATTTGTGTAAACTCTAATAAATGTTATGAAGCTATAAATTTAAATGAAAGTAAGGATGTCTTGAAGAGGAAAATTATCTTATTTTTAAACACTTAATTGTCAACTTGATGAAAATTTATAGTAATGCTTTAGTCCGTAAGGATTTAGTCTATAGACCTGAAAAATAAATAAATAAATAAAAAAAATAAATAAATAAAAATTTACAGTCATAGAAAATATTTTACTGCACAAATATTTTTGTAAGAATTATTTCATGTCATCTTATACTCGTATATAAAAATGAGTTGCATGAAATTGTACATGACTTTTTTTCTTGTGAGCGAATGGTGTAGAAAAGGCAGAGGGGCTGTATAGGAATCACTAGTTCTGTTTTTCTTGCATGTTTTTGTATTTCCCTTTTTTTAATTTTTTATTCTTCAAGTGTTAATTGTGCTTTTTTATTATGAAAAAAAAAAAAAAAAAAGATGCATGCTTTTAAAAGCATAATGTAAATGCCAGAGAAATTTGTGAGATTTTTCAAAGAAGTATAAAAGACAGTCATGATTCCAAAAAATCACGATATGAACTGCGTGTATGTTTATGAGTCTGATTGTTTGTTTGAAGTCTATAGACAGCTAAACGTTTGAAAGGAACTAAAGGCTATTTGGTATGTGATGGAAATCGATTTCTATCGTAACTGAAATCGATTGAAAGTTTAGCTTTCAAATCAAACAAGATTTGAAAATTTTTTTTTTCACTCTTCGCCTTAAGAACAATTGCCACTATTTTCTTGATTTTTAAAATTTGAAAATATTTAAAACAGATAAGTTTTCTATGAATTTGAAAATGCAGATGATTTTTATTTTGAACGAAATCGTTTCTCATCACATACCGGTATATAAATTCAAAAATTCCAGCTTGGTAGTACATACATACACACATATAATTTGACCATTACGACCCTTTTTCAGGACTACAGCCTAGCTACTCACAGCACCCATATTGTTTGCATCAATTTTTATCCCTGAGTACCTGACCTACAGTTCATTGATGAATACGAACGGCAGACTTGAGAAGCTTGTTAATGGCAATAAGTTACTGTCAGAGTTTTTGCCCAAAAGACTGCAAAGAAATGGTTGCCGAAAGTATATAATATACTGAGAGTAGTTTTTTAAGAGATCAGGAAATTAATATGGCAATATAATATAATTTATATGGTTATGGTTTACTTGCTCGATTCATTCAGTCTAATTTTTTAATATTTTTTCCAAAACATGAGATTGTAAGGCATCTATGTATAGGGGCCTAAATATTGGTGTGCAATGCTTTAAGAGCTGCTAGTTTATCAGCATAAGTCATACATCTACAAAAAATAATCCAGAGACATTAGAACACATAAAGACTTCTAGAAATAAGGTTGTCAGCGAACTGATTTAAGAAAAAAATAGATTCTGTGGCAAGTTGCACCAAAATGTTCGTTTATAGTAAACAGATTCATTTTTGGAAACATAAATTCAATCGACAGCGATCTTTTCTTACTGTAATGGCAGCTTTTTGGTCTATCAATCAATCTTAAAGAATATAATTGTAACTAGCTAGTGGCTTGAGAGTTGTCTTCGTTTCGTATATGTATGTAGTAGTAGTTTAACGGACGGACTAATACTAATTGTAATACCTTATTATACAGCGCTTAAAAATATAAGGAAAAGTTGAAGACAGACAATAGGAAATTTGGCAGTTGTTTTATAGATTTTAAAGACGAATGTTGTAAAAATATAAAAGTTGAAAGTAGAAAGTTTAAAAGTTGAAAGTTTACAAATTTAATAAAAGTTGATAAAAGTCGGACTGATAAACCATAAAACTAAATTAGTGCAGAATCTTTTTTTTTATTAAATATCAAATATATTTTCTTTTTAAAATTAAATAACATTTAATTACTCATTTTATAAATAAAATAAAACATTGAATTTATTTTTATTAAACCGATTTAATGCGTTTAATTTAAAAGGAGTTGCCATTTAACTAGAAACGAGTTTCACCACTTAACAAAAGAAACTAAAAAAACTATTTAAAAAGGAGCAAAATTAGTAAAAATGAGACACAAAATAGAATGCGAGAAGCTAGGCATAGGGTTGTAAAGGCCAATTATGTAATGCAATGAGACACAAAATATGACCATTTGCTTTAATTTTGGTACGAACTGTATTTTATAAAAACATTATAGTCAAAACCAGTAAGTAATATTTCCACATAGTCGAAGGACAAAAGCCAATAAGTTGATATAACAACGACGAAACGATAATTCATCGTATTCTCATCGGCATGCACATTTCTTCGTTTTGTTAAGAGAAGAGTAAAAGTAACAGGTATTAATTAATTTTTATCATGCCTATACTTTCTGCAGAATACGAGTAATTTAAATTCTAACTATGAATACTATAGAAACATGTTACAATAATCAGTTTAATATTCTCAATAAATGAAATGCGTCTGTAGCACAATTATGTACAGAAGATGAAGATTTGGATTACATTGGTTTAAATTAATGCTTTTGTAAGTTACTGCTTTCAGTTTTATGAAATTCATTTTTAAAACACTAATTTCAATTTCATCATATGAACACACACACATGCACTTATTTGAAATTACAAATTACTGTAAATACACTTACAAGATTATACAGATTCGTAGAAAAAAAGTGCTTTAACTTTGTTATCCTTGGGTAAAATTACAAATTTACTTTCGACAGTAATTGGCAATTATATTAAAACCGTGCAAGCTTTGTGGGTAAAGAGAATTTGTTTCGTTGCATGCACGTTTGTCCCACATTTCTTTATAACAATGGCTCCAGTTGAATTTGCTTATGCATCAATATTTGGTGCTTTTTATTAAAAAAAAAAACAAAGAAAGCCAAAGAAAACTTTTTCAGAGATACATTGGGGTTGCATTATCTTTCCATTATTTTTTCTTTTTCACTCGAGAGAAGCATTAAATGCATACAACTTTGCAACGCTATACACTCTTTTGCCGTATTTCCTTAGTTTCACTTTTATAGCAGACTATAAATTAATGCCATTTCAAGGTTATGCATAAACATGGCTACAAGCTACTTGAATACTTTAGCAGACAGTTTTTGAGATATTATTTAACGGTAGAAATCCTTGTAATGATGAACTGGTATTTCAATTAAAATACGAAATAAATTTTAAGATATTGTTGCCCTTCTCTTTCTAAGGATTTAACACTATTGCTTAAAATTATAATTAAAAAAAGTTTATATGTTTGAGTTTATAAACAATTATTTATAAAGGGTTTTTATTTAAAAGTTTTAGAACTTACAACGATATGAATGATGCTTTTTTTAGTATAATCTGTTAGACAACTTTAGGGCGTATGTATATTTTCGAATACGATTTCTGCCATATGTGGCAATCTAATTTTTGATCAAGTAAGTTTAAACTTTATGTTGAGCTAGAGCTTTTGTATATATTTTTTAACATCAATATTTTATTCTAGTTCAATGTCGTCAGAGTTGATGTTTTCTTTTGTTTTCTTTAGTCTGTCTATACTACTATACCCTGGTTACACTACAGTCACTTAGCTCATAATAATTATAACGGACTAATAATAATAATAGTCTAAATGAAGAAACAAAAATAATTTATTTAAAACAATAGATCAACAAAACTAAACAATACAACCGTTGACTAGATTATTCGATTATACTGGCCTAGAAATTTTGATCCTTTTTTATTTTTTTAATTTAAGACCAATTCTCAGGGGTAAACCTCTATTCATGCAGTCATTGTACATGAATGTTGAATATTTTTTTTATGTTCAATGAGACTAATACTGAGGGGTAAACGCCTACTGATGCTATGCATTGTATTGGAATATTTTTTGGAAAGGACAGTTCATTTATGACAGAACATACATTTTATTTTTCTTATATTATTAAGGGCTTTAGGAATGAGAAAAATTGCTGTGAATTTATCATTCAAAGGCCAGTATTATACGTTCACCCTTGAATAATCAACAGCAATTGCTCCATAGTTGCATGTTGATTGCGGTGAGTGCCTTCGCTAAGTAGGTTTTTAGCTGTTATCTTATCTGTTATCACTTCCCAATAGGTGGCGCTTTTCTCCTGATGAATCGTTTAAAAGGTTACGGTGGAATAGAGAGGAATGTCAGGGAGCAGTTATTTTGTAGATGGACTTCTTGGAGGGGGGAAGAAGACCTCTTATTTTTTAAATTATAATTTTGAAAAAAAGGCAAAATAATTTTTTAATTTTTCACCCTTGCTGGGATTCGAACTTTGTTCGAATGAGTTTTTTTGCGAGCGTTCTAACTACTATATTACGCACAACCCCGCCCCACAATGTAGAAAGATATGTAGACAGATGTGAAGATGCTGAGCGCCAATTTATTTCTTTATTAAGTCTATAGATAACATGTCCTTACAGACTAAGCAACAATGTACATATATATAGTTTAAATTAGGAATTAAAGTGTAAAATAATTTTTCTTTTCAAAACGACATTATTCTCAGAAAGATCTATAATATTATAACATTTATTAAAATTCAAACAAATGCGACGAAATGGATCATTATTTGCATACACAGATCTATAATAATTTAAACTTAACAGCTGAAAGGTACGAGTAGGTCTAACTGGAACACTAATATTAACTTTACCAAGCAGGACTTCGGAATCAACGTCACCTCTAATTAGTCTAAGCATAAAAGAAACGCTAAGCATAATTCGGCGACTCTTCAAAGTTGGTAACTTAATAAGACCAAGTCTACTTTCATATGACGGCAGCTCATAAGAATTCCAACCAAGGCCTCGTAAACAAAATAATAAAAACTGCTTCTGTACAGATTCAATACAATTAATATGGATGGTATAGTAGGGATCCCATATAATCGAACCATATTCTAGTATTGGACGAACTAATGAAGTGTATAATTGCTTTGTTATATAGGGATCCGAAAACTCCTTAGCCCATCGTTTCATGAAACCAAGAACACCATTAGCTTTGTTTACAGTAAGTGCTATATGGTCACGAAAATTTAGTTTTGAGTCCAACAAAATACCAAGATCCATAATCTTATCAACTTTTTGCAATGTATTACCATTTATATGATAGGTAGATCTCATCTCGTTTGTTCTAAAGAATGATATGTGTTTACATTTCTTAACATTTAATTCCATTAAATTTATTTGGCACCATTGAAAAATTTTATCGATATCTGACTGCAGAAAAATATAATCTTGAGGGGTATTCAAAGTCATGCATATTTTTACATCATCAGCATACATTAAAATTTTCGAATATAAAATAACTGATGGCAAATCATTAATAAATAACGTAAATAGTATTGGTCCTAAATGGCTGCCTTGGGGAACACCAGAAGTAACTGTAATCTCATGCGATAAAACATCTTTAATCTTTACTTGCTGAGTTCTATTGGATAAATACGATCTTAGCCATTTCAAGGTTGTATTACTAAAACCCATATAAGATAATTTATGAAGCAAAACATCATGATTTACTTTATCAAAAGCTTTAGAAAAATCAGTGTAAATAACATCAGTTTGTCTCTTACGTAAAAAGCCTTCATGTATCATAGATGTAAGTTCTAAAATATTAGTAGTTGTAGAACGTGATTTGCAAAAACCGTGTTGACATTTAGAAAGCACCGAAGATATTTGATGTGAGAGGCTATCGGTTAAAATTTTTTCAAGAAGTTTGGGAATAGCATTAAGTTTAGCAATTCCTCTATAGTTTGATACTTCCATTCTACTACCACTTTTAAACAATGGAATTATAAATGATTTTTTCCATACAGCTGGTAAATAGCATAATTCTATAGACTTATTAAATATTCTGGTAATTGGATGGCACAAGGATTCAGCACAATTTTTCAAGACACAAGTGGGTATTCCATCAGGACCGGGATTACAAGAGTATTTTAGAGACTTTAAATTAGATAAAACAGTTAAGTAGTCAATAGATGTAATATGTATGCCAGATGAATGCGAAACTTCAAAAGGATATTGTGAGTTCCGGTTGTATATATTTGTAGAATATGTTGAGGCAAAGAATTTAGCAAACAAGTTACAAATCTGCAATTCATCATCAATAGTGTAGGAATCATATTTTAAACATTTAGGGTAGTAGGATGCTCGACGTTTAGAATTAATGAAGGTATAAAATGATTTTGGATTAGTTTTCAATCTGAGTCTCATGCGAGCAATGTAATTATTGTATGCCAATTTATTTATATTATTATATTCACAGCGAGCAATTGAATATTTTCTGAAATCCACCGCAGAGCCAGATTTTTTATAGATTTTGTAAAATTTATTTTTCTTATTTTTAGCTCTAGATAAGTAGTTATTATTCCATGGAGGACCACTATTAAAACGAGAAGTTATTTTGGGAACAGTTTTAGATAAACAGTGTTGTAAAACAGAGTAAAAGTTCAATACAATATTGTCGATGTTATTTTCAGATAAAATCGAATTCCAATCAACATTACATAACAAGTAATTAAGTTTTGCAAAATCAGTGCGAGAAAATAAATATACTTTCTTATTATTATAAATGCCTCCATTAAGAGTGCAAGTTGCTGTCAACTTTGTCACTCAAAGGCCAGTATTATAACTCACCTTTGACTGATCAACAGCAATTGCTGCATCTATAGGTGGATGCTGAATGTGAGTGGTGAGCATCTAATGTTTTCTAATGATTCAATTATTACTGGATTGTCAGCATAAACACATGAGCTGGCATAGACCCATAATACGTAATTCATAAAAATATAAGCTCACGCATGAGAGATCCATTGAACAGGACCACTTGTTGTATAAAAGTTCTCATCAAATTAGTTGCAAAATAAATGCGCCATCTTTTTCCACCCAAAAGTCGCTGACGGTTAGACATACCATTTTTACACAACGCATCAAAACAATCAATTTTACTTCATATAATGGTGATTTTTGAACGACTCCTTATAAAATTCTTTTATATTACTTATACACAATTGGCCATTACCACCCTGTTTCAGAGTTACGACCTCGCTTCTCGTAGCACTCATGTTGTGTGTATAAATTTTTATCAATGAGTACCGGGACTTACAGTTTAAAGTCAACTCCAAACGACAGACTTGAGAAGAAATATTTTTTTTTTTCAAGATGTCAGAGACAAGGTTTGAACCCGGAGCTACCTTGTTAGTAAGCCAACACATTAACCATTAGATTACGGCGACTACGAGTAAGAATCTGTTACTTCTTCATTTAATTATTTAACCCAAAGGAACCTTCATTACTACCTAATTCTTTTATGAAATTATTTTTGGCCAGTTTCACCTGAGCATAAGCAGTTAATAAACACCGCAAATTATGGTAATTTGGCTCAGTTCTTTAATGAGCGGTATTTTATAAGTATAGACATGTCATTGAAAATGTTTACAAATACATTTTAGATGTACTTGTAGTTGAAAACGATGGAAAATCAAGATTTTGGATAATTCTTCTTCTCTTAGGAACGCACTGTTCTTTGTTTTTTTTTAGGTTTTTAATCGAGAAGAGTAAAATAAAATAATTATCTGGGTCCGTAAAATGAAAGAATATTCTATAAACTGCACTTACAAATTTTGTTTTATATGTTTAAAGCAAATTTCCTCAATTTAGAAGCGTTGTTCTGGGATTAGACGTCTTATGATGACTTACCACATGTTGCTGAAGAGAAATAGTAACATAGTTTGACATTGTGAGCTGTCAAAACAACTGGTTATAAACATCAATAGTTTTCATATGTACAATATATCTAAAAATTACCCTTTATGTACGTACAGCTATATATATACGTATGTGTATACGCAAAAAACATACCTTTATGACAGTCATAAGTGCATATGTTGATGTAAAATTTCTTTGTACAAAAAGATTTCTTCCGCTTAAAAATATTTCTGTTTTTTGTAAGATTTTCATTTCATTTTTTTTAACATTCTAACTTCCTTTCGGATATTTACAACTACAAGTATTGTTTGATAGTTTAATACTCTTTCGCACATGTTTACACAAAGGCTGCATATGTTTACGTATAATATTCATGGCATATTTCCAAAAACTTTTTCTAGTTACAAACGTGGTCGTAATATTGCAACAATGATGCGTTATTGCTACACCATGAAGTATTGAAATATTAATAAATGCTATGAAAATAAGTATGTGTGCATGTATGTGTAAAAGTATTTATGTAGTAAAGAAGAGAGAGAGAGAGAGAGTATATTTCTATGTTACACTAGAACATACACTTGCAATAACTATTATGCTTTTTTGTTGTTTGTAAAATAAGAACAGGATACTTGTTTTGTTATAACCCGTGGCTATTTTTAACAAGCGCACTTTAACAAATAGTTTTACCAACTCTTTTTCTTTCTTGCTCTGTCTCTTTTGCTCCTTCTTCTACTAACATCCTCGCACTTATAGTTTAAGCATAAACGCATACATTTAAATACTAATACGAGGATTATTTTCATTACTACGTAGCTGCTGTTTTACAATGCAGCAATTTTTTAAATTTAGAAGTAGAAAATACTCGTACTCACAGAGCTGAGTTATTATTATTTTTTTTTAATACATACATTCATACATAATTGGCCATTAAAACCCTGTGTCAGGGTTACGGCCTAGATTCTTGCAGTACACATGTTGTGTGTGTTAATTTTTATCCATGAGTACTGGAACCTACAGTTTAAAGTCGTCTCCGAACAACAGATTTCAGAAGCTTTTTCATGGCAATCAATTACTCCCAGAGCTTTTGCCAGAAGACTGCTGAGAAGTAGTCGCCGAAAAAAATAATTTTTTCATATTTCTTTTTTCAAGATGTCATAGCTGAGATTTGAACCCAACGCTATCGTCTTAATAAGCCAACACACTAACCACTATACCACGGCGTATTGTTTTTTAATTCAAATACAAAATTATATTATAATTATTACGAGCTGAGTGACTATGACCATATGCTCGTTGTAGTGCAACAGATCAGGGTTTCTGGTGGGAATCAAGCCTACGAACCTCGCACTAGCAGTCTAGTTAATCAGTCGCAGACTTCTAGGACACCCAGAGCAGAGTTAAAACGGTGTTAAAATGTCATTAAAACAGTGATTATTTCATCAAAGCTTCCCTGTAGGAGACCTACTGCTGTTCTTATGGTCGAGTGTGCATAATTTCTAGTTTCCAAACCTAAAATAATGACTCGATGGATAGAGATATGCATGCAATCATGTTTAAAATTAGCGCATACAGTGTAGCATTTTAGCTGATTGCATCTAATTTGTATTTTGAAAAGATATACATAATTGAAGATACTTTGGGAACAGTATATAAAGCTCAAAGCAGATAGAACTTAAAGCTGAATACGTTTGATATATTTGAATAACAAATTGATTTTTTATTAAAAAATTGTTTTTATATTCACAAAGTGAACATATACTTGAAATCAATAAATTTAAAATATCTAGTTTTCTATGTTTCAAGCACAACTCCTCCATGTGTAAGCTTTCTTGTAGTGGATTGATACGACAGGTCTTAGGCACGACGTTAGCTCGTCAGATTGGCTGTTGTTTTTTTTCACGGGTCGACTACAATTTATTTTTAATTCGTACGGCTTTTATATTGAATACTGGATAGACACATCATGGAAGGGTGACCATAATAAAAAAAGGACAGACACATGCAACACACTTGGGCATCTAGAGCGTTATGCTGTGAATTTCGGACATCATGGAGACTGTTCGAGTTGCCTCTCTGGGTGACCCTCCCCGTGTGTTCAATGTAAAAGCGGCAGAAATTAGAAATAAATTAAATCTTTAGTACTTCGTCAATAGTCGCCGTGGTCTAGTGGTTAGTGTGTTGGCTTACTAAGACATGAGCCCTGTGTTCGATTCCAGGCTCTGACATCTTCAAAAAAAGAAATATAAAAAAAATATTTCTTTCGGCGACTACCTCTCAGCAGTCTTCTGGCAAAAGCTGTGAGAGTAATTCATTGCCATGCACAAGCTTCTCAAATCTGTCGTTCGGAGTCGACATGAAACTGTAGGTCCCGGTACTCATGGATAAAAATTTACACACACAACATGAGTGCTGAGAGAAGCTAGGCTATAATCCTAACACAGGGTTGTAAAGGCCAGTTATATATGTATGTATGTGCTTCATCAATGCCATCTAAATTCTAATAGGAAAGTCCTGTATATTATATTCTATCTTGGTATTATCTCCTTTTACCAGGTCTCTATACAATAACCATGAAGAAGAATCTAAACGTAAATAACTATAATAAAATTCTGACTGTCATATGGAGTTTCATAGCCATTTGCAAATAAAGTATTCTTCTTAAAAAAAAGAAGAATTAAATTAATTAAAAAAGAGTATAAATACTGCGGAAGTGACCGTAAATAAAGTTACATTTTTCAATCGTAGAAGTCTTAAAATTTGCCTGACCATGTAGCCTAATAAAACCATACAATCGTTTAAAAATTTCAATTTCAAATTTTTGTTGGTTATTGACCATTTGCTGTTATGGTGCCGATATGCATCCATAATAATACATATTTGTTTCCATTTGATTCTTAAACTAAAATTTTTTTTAAAAATTGAAAGAGTCTACCATTGACACGACCTATCGTTCATAGTGGTGTTAGATTTACTTTAAAAAAAAATTTTGCACGAAATATCTCTTTTTTAATTTTTTTAAAAATTGAAGAGGTTAAAAAAGTTTACTTTAATTTTAGTAGAATTTTTTTTTTTTTTGTAAAAAAATTAAGTGACAAAATATGATGAAATGTAGAGACTGGCCTCGTACATGAGTTATTTCCTGTATATAATGGCAGCAGCTTAACGTTTCAGTTACACACACACACACACACAGAAATTTCTATACATAACTTTTCTCACTTTACATAAACAGTTATTTTATACTTGTGTTAGTTTAAGTGCTGTATGAATTTACACCCAACCTCACATAACCACTCTGTATAAAATTTATCCGAGTACGTGCTTCTGAAAGCAATGCATTCAATGAAGTAGAACTTCAACTACCACCACCAGTTATACCCTGCACCTCTCTAAATAGTTTATCAAACTATTGATTTATATTGGAAAGTTATTAAACGAAAATTTAATTAATTATTATTTTATTATAAATTACATTTTGTTTTCCTTTTTTTTTTCCTACTTCTGCTGGTAATTTTCCTCTGAAGGAGTTGCTTGTTTATACGTTACACACTTAATTTTTTGCCATATTGGAAGAAATTTGTACTTTTTGTGTTTTTTTTTTTTTTGTATTAGAAAAATATTTATGACATAAAATACTTTTAGAATAGTACGAGTATTTTTTGTTTAGTAAAGTAGGTCGCATATTAGATACGCCTGTTTTGCAAAAAGTTGTTACACTTGAAGTTCTAAAGGACTCTCAATAATAGTAAAGGTTTTGCAACATTTACCAGAAAAGCAAAAAAAAAAAAAAAGAAGAGGAGTTTTTAAAACCAGTTTTAAGGAACTTTGTTATAAAAAAGTTAAATAAACGAGTATAGGTAAAATACAGCTTTGGTCGGTCACATTGCTCTTTATGGAATTGAAAGATTGGAAATTGAACTGAAACTGAGTAATTTTTGTTAGAAAAAAAATTATACAGTCATGGAGAAAATTCTAAATACCGCTAACATTTCTTGTAATTTTGAGTATCAGAAAGTTTTCCAGAAAAACAATAATACAGTTTTTCTTTAAATTCTTTTGATTCAAAAAAAAAAAAAATCAACAAGAAATTGTTAAAAAGAAAAGCTTGAAAGAGAAATAGACAAAAAGTAAAAATACAGTACTTTTTGATAACGGCAACAATCCCGTTTTGATATTATACGATTGTAAGGTGTTACTTAAAGGTACTAAATATTGCGCTCCAGTTAAATGAGAGAGGTTTTTAACTGCACAAAAGAAAGATCGCGTGACGTCAGAGATTTAATTGACTAATTAACAGTCGCTTCATATAGAAGACATCAGGCTGAAGACACGCACTAATCGTGCATGGACATACACGTAACATTTTGGGTTTTAATAACACATTAGTACATATTCTGCTCACGTTATGTTATGTGGCACATTTGCCTACGTGGTGTAAAAAAAGTATTGCCATTCCTTAATAAAACTTGGCTTGAAAATTTTTATTTTCAGAACAAAAAAGGTTAATCTTAATATAACAGCAAAAAGAAAACAGCTGCTAATTGTAAACAAACAAAATAACAATAAAACAGAAAATTATATTGTGTATCAGTGGATAAAACATATGATATCACTATATCAGTGTAGATAGCTGAAATTATTTTATATTTTATTTCATTTTGGTGCGCTAATATAAATTTCTGTTCGCGTGTCTTGCTTCGTTCTTCACAAGCAACTGGTGTTACAAGAACCAAAAACAATTGCCGAATTCGTAAGATTCTGCATCGTTGTATGTATTATTGGAAACAGCTTTTGTTTACTTACTTGTGAACATCTACGATTAGTGTATTATTGTATTTATTTACGTATCGAAAATGTCAAAAATCACATAGGAAGAAGAAGAAGAAAATCACTATTTAAAAATAAGGAAATGTATCTTTAATTTATATTTTTATCACTTGAGCAACATTAATTTCATTTCTATATTTATACACTTTGTTATCTCTTTCTTTTAAATAAATTTGCTGCTGAAAATGAATACGTTTTTGTTTTGTGTTTTAATTCTTCTTTTTAATAATAGACATTCACTTAACATTAATAACACAGAAACCAATACAACGTTCTAAAAACACATGAAAACAATTGTATGATTGTAAAGAATTTTTTCAAGAAAATTACCAACAACAAGCATACACTGTCTAAAAAACAACGTTACAAGGATCTTGTGAATTCGGCAAACATGTCAATTGCTACGTTTTTCACTCAAAAAAACGCAAATTTACTTGACGTTAATATTTATAAGCGTATTGTAGGCAATTCGTGTTCTATTGACAGGCTGTAAGAAATGAGTCAAAATCGTATAACGAAATAGACAAAAATTTGAAATTAAAATCGGTCTAAAGTGCAAACAAATACAGTGGGAAATAATATGAGAGTGGACGCCTAAACAAACTGATTGATAGGGGCGTCAGTTGACATTTCGTCGTGCGGAAGTTTATGTGCTCTTTCCACCATTTTATATTTTTTATATATTTCGAGATAATAATGCCGCTTTAGGTTTTTTACACCAAAATTTTTAAAACCTGCATTCCGTTTTCGGCTATTTATCTCCGATATATCCGAAAACGGATTACAGACTTAAAAAATTTTGGGTCTAAAACCTAAAGTGGCATCATTAACTCGAGATATATAAAAAAATATTAAATGGCGGAAAGAGCACATAAACTTCCGCACGACGAAATGTCAACTAAATTTGTTTATGAGGTATGTGAATATTGTATTTGTATGTATTTGAGCAATTAATTAATTAATATTAGTGAATAAAATATGTGGTGATTTATAAGAAAGTTTTGTTTTGTTTTATATGCCGATTCAAAAGTTAAGTGATTCAATTTCGTCTCTTTTCTCTTTAAAATTAAAATAACAGATTATACTATTTGCGTTTAAGAAATAATAAATAAAAAAAGTGTATTTTTCTCTAACAAATGTTCCAGCTTTTTAAATTTTTACCTTCAGGAGCAGTTCTGTATTTGATTTGCTTTTGACATTTCATTTAATACGCATATCTTTCATTTTAGTTTCTGATGGCAAATTTCTAAATATTCGTAAAATATCATGAATATTTAATTCAATCTGTATCATTCATTCAATTTTGATATCAATTTAGATATTTCCCCCTATTTTTATGTATTTTTTTTTTTTTTGGTTTTTTGTTTGAACTTTTTCCTCAGCAATAGATAAAATATTAATGTTCATACATTAATGATTATTTAAGTATTAAAATCATAGTGATTTCCAATCGTATTATATTGTACAAAAACCTCTTGGCAATGAAACAGTTTTAAAACGTTTGTCTGATTTTGACACAATAACGATGAGTTCATTATTGTGTCAAGCGCATCAGAAATATGAGTAATATTTAGCAATATAAGTACGTGTAAGTAGTTTCATTGAGGGGAATGTTGACTAAAATTAAAAATAATTCTATTGATTGTATATAGACTTTAATATATTTGTATTATTTTCCTTGACCTTTTTATTAATTTTATTATTAGATAAATTATTTGAGCTTAAGGTCGAATAAATATTTATATTATTTATTTTACGATATTTCGCTACTTCCTTGCGTAGCATCATCAGGAATATATATTTGAATGTGACAAAACAATAACAAAATTATATAAAAAAAAAAAAAAAAAAAAATAAAAAAAAAAAAAAAAAAAAAAAAATAAAAAAAAAAAAAAAATAAAAATACATAAAAAATTATGTCATACATATTTTCAAATAAAAACATAATGAACATTTAAAAAATTAATATAATAATTAACCAACAAACAACATTAATAAAAATAATAACAAGTAGGAACGATATGTGTGTATTTACAAAAATAATAAAAATAAAAGTAACAAAAATTATCTGGTATGTGATGAAAATCGACCTCGTTTGAAACGAAAATCGAAAGAACCCCAAATTACTATAACTTCCAATTCTTTTCAGATTTGGAATTTCTCTTATACTCATTACGTTAATGACTATTGTCATTACATCATTTATTATTATTATTATTTTAATATAATTAAAAACAGAAAAGTTCTATATGACTTCGAGAAAAGAAAAGAAAAAAAAAAAAAAAAAAAAAAAAAAAAATTATAATAAATTCAAATTATTTCAATCTCGAAAGAAATCGCCTTTCATCACATCCCTGAATTTTAATAAAATTAATAATTATTTTATATAAAAAAAAAAAAAAAAAAAAATTATAAATACCAACGATAAAATAACAATGATAAAAACGCAGTAACCCAAATAAAAAAGAAATTAACAATAAGTGTAATAATGAATATATATAAATATTATGTTTTGTATATTAAATGTCTGTATGTTTGGGCTAAACCCTCTGTGTCTGTTTTAAAATTAATCCTCTGTGTTGTAGGCACACTAATAATTTGTAACATTTCTAACATTAAACGTTTCTTATAATTAATTTCCGTGTTCAATATTGAAACATTTTCAAAGTTAGGATAGTGGTCCTTTTCACAACAGTGAGAAGATAGAGCCGTTTTTTGCGAATTAATACTCCTGTATTTTTGATCAGATTTATGACCTGCCATTCTCGTCTTCAATTTATTCTTTGTCGTACCTACATATACACCATTACAATCTTCT